>OX376248.1:4805000-6114447 GCA_947364205.1 Agrochola lota
CATTTTCTTCGACATTTTTCTTCCTTTTTCTCTGTGGAATCCCTTTCGAGTGGCAACACACTGAGATTTCAGGCAAGAAAAACTGCCACAAATTTCTCTTCGAAAGTTTTCAGACAGCCTAGAAAAGCCTATAAGTATAGAACACTCGATGTTTGTGATATATTACTTCTAATCTTAATGCAGATTATACTAATAGGATTGAGATATGCAAATTAATGATAATATTAATGCTTTGAACGTAACAACTAACGCCATCTACCAGAAGTAACGTGAACTAAAATCTTTCAGACACGTGCGTTCAACTAAGGACTGGATCACGGAATTTCCATATGTGCTGAGTTTATGCCATGTGCTTGTTAAAAAATTTGAATGCGAAACGGGAATGTGGCATAATTAATTAACAGTTCCGGTACATAAATAAAATACAAACAAATTACCTAATATAATTTGAAATTTTCAAGTCAACATGTATCTGCTTGTTATGATCTCAAGGATAATAATGGTTTCGATGTCAATCGTTTAGTTAAATCAATGATGATTGGAGTATGTACCTTTGCAATGTTACGACAGAAAATAAGCATCAAATTCCAACTTAAAAATGCGCGCCATATTGAAAAATCAAACGTCAAAATTCCCGCGCGAATTCTAAAAATAAAATAAAAAGTGCTACCGTAGTCTATGATTAACTAAATCGTGATTACGGAACATGAAATCGTAGCGATACGAAACGTTGCTGATAACAAGAAACATAACCTCAAAGTGAACACATGTTATGTCACGCTGTATGACGCAAATTTATAGGCATAATATATTAAACAGTGGTTTTATAGTCGTGACTCTGTTGCGTTGATTTTTAATTTACATTTGCATTATAATTTGGCAATGAAAGAATTTCGATCAGCTGGTTAATTTTACGACTGTACCAGTTAATATAAAAACCGGCCAAGTGCGTGTCGAACCACGCACAATGAAGGGTTCCGTAGTTGGGATGAATTTATCCCAAGCACAAACTTAACATTATAGTTGAAAAACATGTTCTCCAATACATTCCAACTGCAAATGTAAGTTTAAACGCACAATATTGAGAGATTTTTCATTTGTCATTGGTACCAATAAAACAAATATGAAAAAGTATAGACCTGATAGTAAATTTTATTTACTTAAGCGTGTTATGTATGACGTCGAAGCATGTGTTCCTGTTATTAGCATAAATCAATAAGTTTTGACACAAATGTCTTAATTCAATAAGTTACGCGTTTTAAGCGTCACGATTTTTTTTACTAGTACTTTTGTAGCACATATTGATTTAAAAAAAATTGCATATTCTCCGCAACTGTATTTATTTTTTAAATATCGTAACGATGCTGAGATAGGAGCCTTTTTGCGCTCCCACGGATCTTTTTGTTCCAGTATTCTGTTAGTATATGGCAACGGTGCGGTTTAAGACGCAGATATATGCCAGCGACCTTGAGTATTTTGCTTGCGTGTACTGTACTGAGCTCACACAACGCGTCGTACGTACAGCCAGTATTAGGACTCGCCCATCACGGAGCGCAGTCCTAAATAAGACGCATTATAAATTTATCATACATAAAACAAAAGGTATTTTAATAAAACACGTATACTAAAAGATCAATAACTAAATTATCTTGAAAATGGTGAAGGTTTCAGAAAATACGCTTGACAGATTTTGCGTGATTCTGTTTTTTATCCGCGTTAGACATCAATTTACAAATTAATTCAACTATGTAATATATAAACATAATCTCAAATATTCCAATATTAAGTTATTAAGAAAATGCTCTAATTTAACATATCGTTTTTCCAAATCATTAACACTACTCGTTTAGACGTGATCTTCAGTATAAACTCACTAAAAGTCGGTTATCGTCGACTTAATATTTTAATTCAAAACATTTACCTAATACCTGTCTGTATGAGGAAGGAATAACTAACTTTAATGAATGCCATATGAATTAAAAATACCGTTACATTATCATGAATGAATTGATTAATAAATTAAGTTTTATTAATCATTTACCTACTCAGTTAATTACATTACATAACATAGCCTCGTTTCCCGAAGGGTGGGCAAAGGAATACCTGTAGTACACCTACAATGAATGATGACTAAAAATTTTTTTTTGGTTGTCTTTGAGATTATAAAAGAACATTGGACACATTTTTTTCTTTTTTTACGTAATCTAAAGATTACGACGATACATTGAGGAAAAATGTGCCATGACGTCACGAGTATGTAGATTTTATACGTACTAGTGACGTAGCGACCCCCACTCCCCAACTTAAAATGCGTTTTATCTAAGTAATTTCTTATTAACATGATAAAATGATAAAGCAAAAAATACGTGTCTAATATTTTTTTATTATCTGACTGACGGACTAATTAGAATTCCATTTTTTTTATTCAGGCATCATCCCTATTCGCCGTCTTTTGTTTGTTTGTTTGTTTGAACGCTCTTATCTCTGGAACTACCAGTCGGAATTGAAAAAATATTATTTATATATGTATTTATTAAGTGATTATTCCGCCAATTATATATTGATTTTGATGATTCTTGTTTTTTTGCATAGGTCATACTTCAGAGGTGGTCCCAATAAATTTTAATTAACTTTGTTTGGGTGATTTTTGAGTTAGCGTCAATAATATGTATTTTTCCCACTTAGTCTATGTGGATGATGTTATAATAAGTTCCTGTCACTGTTATTTACATAGCAGGTAGTGGTATCCGAATATGTATGGATGAGGTTGGTAGTCGGTAGTCGGTGGCAAAAAATTAAAATTCAAAACCAAAGCCAAGACTTCGGAATTAAAGTAATTTTTCACTTTGTACTTACTGGTTTTTTTTGGAAGTCGATAGATTTAATAGTATAGTAATGATATTCTAAAATACAGTACGATGCTGATATTATTATAGATGAATATTCTTCATAGGCCTGGCTATGACGAAATATATTAGTAGTATAAAAAACTATTTCGTGTTTAATCAAGTGTTTACAAAAATCATTGAACACACTGATAAGGATAATTATAGATTTTTTCTCATGAAAACAAGCTCGCATAAAAAACGTCTACTTTCGGTAGACGCCTAAACACAATGATTTGTGTTTTTCTGTCTTTTTCGTGTGGTTAGTGACTAGCCTAGTCAGTTTTTATGCCGCCCATGGGCCTCTGACTTGGCTTCACATGCCTTCGAGAAATATCTCCCAGGCCAAAGCCCAGGCTAGGGGTATCCCCACGATGTTTTGTTGCCCGCGACTTCGTCAGCGATCCAGAATGAAAAATACCCTATGTCCTTCTCCAGGTCATGACCTGGACCTGGTTGGTCTACTCATGTGCCAAATTTCAACCAATTCCGTAAAGCCGTTTTAGCGTGAAAGCGTAACAAACAACCAAACTCAATTTTACTTTTATAATATATTTAGGAAGTTAGGATTAAATATAATAATAATCATTTTATTTCGGAATAATATTTCCATAATTTGTTAGTAAACATTGATCTAATATCTATGTTAGTAAAACATGCAGGTTGGACAAATAATCGACGAATTAAAGATGTCATAAAACGGCTAGGGTCTTTTTTGCTTACAAGACAAATGTGACAGATAGTGAACCAACTGTCACTTCAAACCATCTGCCTAGCGTTTTCCCTAATATGTTGGGGTCGGCTTCCAGTCTAACCGGATGCAGTTGAATAACAGTATTTTACATGGAGCAACTGCACAACCAAGTTAAGGCTTGTGCAGACCAGCGCGACTTGTCGCGCGACGCGACGCCGGTCATTGTTATACCGTACAGTTTTCTTAGAAATTGCATTGTTTGAGTCGCGTCGCGAGACAAGTCGCGCTGGTCTGTACGAGCCTTTACTTCCATAACTTTACTTTACTTTACTTTACTTCCAGCCATAACTTCTTCTCATATGCTTCATAAAGTCTTCTCAATAATTTCATAATCTAGGTTTGTTTTATCAAGCAGTATTTAAAATAAAATAAACTTTTTTTTTTCTATATAGAAAGAGACCTCTATGTTAAGCTCGCCCATTCAAATATTGTGACTGATAAACTTTAAACAAATACATAAATTAAATTATCTCTTTGTAATATAAAAATTATGGTTTTTTCTTAAATGCATATGAAAGTTTATTCGGTACTTATAATCGTTTTTTTTTTTTTTTTGTTTATGTATTCCGCTTGTTACAGCTAATCTCAGAAACGGCTGGACCAATTTTGACAGGACCTTCACTGGCAGATAGCTGATATTGGAAGGAGTGACTTAGGGTCTTACTTTTATTTTAGAAAAAGAATTAGGAGCCGAAGCAGAGAATTAAAGCCGCGGGCAGCAGCTAGTTTGAACTAATATTTATAAATAATAATGAGAAATGATTTGATTTTTTGTAAGTTTGTTTGTTTGTTACGCTTTCACGCTAAAACGGCTGAACGGATTTAGATAACATTTGGCACATGGGTAGACCATTACCTGGGTTATGACATAGGATACTTTTTATCCCGATATTCCCACGGGATCGACACTTATCGAGGGTGAAACCGCAGGGCTACAGTTGCAAAACTTGACAGTCACTATTCGTATAGTAGTAAAATTCTGAATCCCTTGATTGTTATGACGATAATTAAATAATAGTCTCTTTTCCCACAAACAATCAGTAACAGAACATATATCTTCGTGGGTTAGTTGAATGGCAAGGAAATAATTGATTTCGAATAGACATAGTCAAGGTAAAAATACTCTCAAGGTAGTAATAATAATACACTTCTCAAACAGAGAAGGCATGAGTATTAATCACCACACTTGCTCAAGGAAGATTGGCGACTTCAGACTAAGGCTGCGGGCACGAAACCAGCGGCAAGGAGAAGAGGGAATGGTACAAATTGTACCATTTCCATCACCTCGCTCGGCCACTGCTCCTCACTGCTGTTTGCGTGCATCCATGCAATGTAAAAAGTATAAATAAATTGCTACAAAAAATGTATTTATGCTCTACTGACTGTGAGTTCAATTATGTCAGTCAGAAGTTAAGTGCCAAATCAAAATGCCTATTTTGAATTAGTTATAAATGTAGACAGGTAACTTTGTAACGATAAGATTCATCTCTAAGGCCCGTATCACAGAACCTCACTCAAGACTTTTTCGTTTCATTACTTAAAACTAATTTAAAGCCATTTGATTGGTTGAAATTAGTTTTAAATAAAAAAAATATCTTGAGTGAGGTTTTGTAATTTGGGCTTTACATCTTACATAGTCATGTCCTAAGCAAGATATTTAGAGCCTTTTTAAAAACAAAATGTTCATAGTAATTTTATTTAATAAGAGTCCATATTACCTCAGCTCAAATTCACTCAGTATCTCGTTTGCACACTACTGCTTGTGAGACTGAGCGGCAGGGAGAATGCCGCAAGGCGCCTATAGGTTACTTAATTTCTTTTTATATTGAAAATCATGGTAATAAAAAACAAAAACATTGTATCTGCTTTAGAGGTAGTTTAGTTATTATGCAAAGTTTAATGATCTTATTTGCAGATTTTTTTTTTTTACCAGTGGTTTATAGTTCGGTTTGGAGGTAGCTTTGTAATTATTTAATATTGAAAAAATTCGATTGAATCATATTTTAGTCAAACATAATACTTAACATTAATCTTCAACTTTACCATATAATTATTTAAAAAATAATGCTGCAGTATTTTTGATATAACAGATGATCATGCTAAGGAATTTGAGGTATTATAGACTCTTAATGATAATCTATAAATGGTGGTGTGGACTACATTATTACTTTACTTTTATTTATGTTTCTCTGTGTGTAATATTGCATAATGTAGCTGTTTTTTTTCCTATTTCATGAAATAAAATGGATGCCCATCACTAGTGATTTATTTATTTCAATTCAAGAAACAAACATCTGTGTACCCCACTCTTGCATTAGGAATTTGAAAAAATAAAAAATAAGCATAGTAATATAATGAATACATGAAGAAGACAAACATAAAAAATATATAGCTTTGTGCATGGATAACTAGAATTTAAAAATCGTTACTAGACAGGTGCCAACTTAATGGAAATTGAGGTGCAATAGTGTGCAAGAGGGTGAAATCTATTGCACCATCATTCCTTGATAGCTCCCAATGATCTTTGATAGAATATAGGTCTATATCTAGTGCTGGG
This sequence comes from Agrochola lota, assembly GCA_947364205.1. Classification (NCBI taxonomy): domain Eukaryota; kingdom Metazoa; phylum Arthropoda; class Insecta; order Lepidoptera; family Noctuidae; genus Agrochola; species Agrochola lota. Next base: position 4,811,197 of record OX376248.1, read on the forward strand.
TACCCTCAATAATAATTTATTAGGCCTATCATATTAAGTGTATGTAAATTCAATTAAGGATACAGAAATGACGGAATACTGATATTCAGCTGCATGCAGTTAGACTGGAACCCAACCCCAACATAGACAGGAAAAGGCAGGCAAATTATGAAAACGGAAATTATAGAATAATGTAGGTAGAAGTCAAGATACTGTGAAGACTAACAATTTATATGTAAGTATCAATAGTTAACAGATTTGGATAGCGTTACAATCGAAATCACATGTTCTTAGTAAAATGAGAAGCTATGTAACCAAATTAAATGTTGTGTTGACTGTGTTAAACCATAAGTTATACTAGAGTATTCATATCGTATGAATTACATCTTTGTAGCAAATGCTAATAAGAATATTGAAAAATAATAACATCGTCAATAGGCATAGCATGCAATTGCCGCAGTCTAAAACCAATGTAACCTGAAAAAAAGTAATATGAACCAAAGACCGATCGACACAAGTCATAGTTTGAAAAAGTATGTACAATACTACATAAACAATTTCTCTCTTTTATGATTGAATGAACTATTCGTAGAACAGAATTGCATCATTAATGTTATGACATTGTTTTGTTTACATAATACCACTCACCTGCCAAGGGTTGACTTTAGGTATCGGTGCTTCTACAAACTTCTTCGGCTGGCTCTCAGAAGACTGCTGCTGCTGCTCTGGCGTTGGCTGAGGGTCAGTGTGCGGTGTGGGGGCCTTGTGAGGGCGAGGCGGAGCCCTACGCTCAGGATGCCTTCGCCCCTTCCCAGGACGGCGTCCGTGCGATATGACAGGCACGAACCCCTCCTCCTCCTCGTCATCCTGCTTCGTCGGAGGCGCGTCAGACACTTCGCCCGGCGCGGCCTCAATGTTCTCCTTGTTACTGTCACCCCCTCTAAAGTTCAACACTGACGCGTAAGAGGGCCCTGCGCCCTCGGCGGACACGCGGGCAGCCATGCCGCCGCTGCCCTCGTTATGTAAGCCCGGGCGCGCGCTCCGCGCCGACAGACGATCACGAGCGCGCCTCCATGCCCCTCAACACGACGGCATGATGGGGTTAACCCACTAATCGCGAACGAACTTTCCCGATGAAAACGGCCCGATCGAACAGTGCGAAGGTCGAATTATTCACGAGTAACTCACACGTCCCAGTGGCGCGCACACACGGCCGGTCGCTGGGAAATATGCGCGAACCTCTCGTACCACACCGGACTGACCCTGGTTGGACCGTATTTACATCGAAAAAAATGCACTTCCGTCGTCTTGTTCCAACTTTTCTGGCACACTGAACGATCCGTACGCACTTTATCTATCGAAGTCGTGTACCGATCACTATGAAATAAGCTTCTATTAACATAAAATCATAACAGAACCATATTTTGTTCACTATTCACACATGTGGTCGGACGCCCAAAAAGGGATTTTTCCGCAACACACACGGAACTTACGGAAGGCTGTGACTTCTAATTTTACACAGGACATTTTGACGCTAGAGGGCGCTGAAACATCATTGACAGTGGAAACGTTCAGAATTATCAATAAATAAATGTAATTATAAAACAAAAGCTTAAAGTTAAGGCTTTCTAAACACATCCTTGTAAATTGACACATGATTTTCCGTTTTTACATGTCTATTTGGATATGTTTTTATGTCAGTTGATCGAAAGTTTTCAATGCTCGTCGACTTATAAATAAGAACGCATCCATATTAAAATCACATTTCGGATCTTTGCAAAATGTTTGCAAATCACTATTATTGTTCCGTGCAACACCAAAAATAATATGATTTATGTTTTATGAATAAAATAGTATTAAAATGTGGTGTGCAATAAAACTAAGAATGTTAATTTAAATTCATATATCCAAAATAAAAACAAAAATCCATGACCCATTCAAAAATATTTATTGTCTATGGCTCATCATTTGATTTCGTTTTGAAATGAATTGCGAATCAAACATAAATAATTAAAAACTTTAGCAAAGTTACACTTACTAGAAAAAACGTATAAAAATATATTAAAATTAAAAATACTCAAATCAACTCGTTATTACAAAAAGTAATGTTATGTAACATTCGGATAAGCTGCACTCTCGGGATTTGTTGGACAATACATACCCAAGAAACTCCTACAATTTCTACAATAATGATAAACGTCCTTACATGACCTCAATATATACGGCAAGGGGGCACATATCCAACAGCAAAGTAAACATAAAATAAATGCACATAAATGTGTGCAAATAGTTACATGACTTGTTACTACTGTCATGCCCGTATAACCGCATTCAGGGCAAACGATAGGCATTGAAGTGAATCCATAGGTGTAAACCCTCGCAGGAGGCGGGGGAAGAGCAGGTTCGATGTAGACATCAAAAGCACCAGTATATGTAGGTGGAGGAGCTTGTTGAACGAAAGAGGGCGACGGAAAAAATGTGCCCATAAATCTGGGCCTTCTTCTAACTGCCAATTGGCGTAACACAAACGAATATGTCGGCGGGGCACTTGTTAAGGAGTCGGGTGGCGTTATTTCCCCAGATTCGATTTTGTGGACTTTACTCAAGTTAGAGGATGATTGTAGTCTAAAATGACTGATAACTGCAAGAGTTAAAGAACTCTCGTTGAGTTTCGATAAGGCTTGTAAGAATAAACTAGGGGGTTGACTTGTAACAGTTGTAACGGCCACCGACGCTGCGAGTGGCATCTGGGACACAGGCTGAGTTGTAATGGAGCTTTGAGTGGAGGAACTGATTTTTAAAGGTGCATTGGAATAACCACTATTTATATTATAAGAAGGGTTTGCTGAAGCCCTAGCAGCACACAAGGAGATTCCTGATTCAATTTTTTTCGAATACTTTTCAATTAATGCATCCACTAGATTTTTTGGGGTAACCTTCAGAGCCGTTTCATCATTTGTTGAAGCAATTTGAATTTTTGGTATAATTGTTAGTTCTCTCGATGAAAACGAATTATCTTTCGTTGGACAAGTGTGGATTATCTTAGCTGTTTGGTCTTTTGACGAACACGATTCTTCTTTAGTAGAATAAATGCGAATTGTGGATTCTTCAGACGAAGATGATATATTTTTTCTTGATGCAATGTGAATTTTCGGAAAACTTGTTTCTTCTTTTGTTACGGCCGGTTGGTCAATTGTTAAAGCATTTTGACTTTTCAAGTTAGCCAGTTGGTCTTTCGAATATGTCGCTGGTTGATCTTCCGTTAAAGCGTTTTGAATTTTCGAATATGCCGCTGGTTGGTCTTTCGGAAGAGCCAATTTCGAATAAGCCACTGGTTGATTTTTCGGATGAGCGAATTTTGAATATGCCGCTGGTTGGTCTTTCGGATGAGCCAATTGCTCTTTCGAATAAGCCGATTGGTCTTTTAAAAGTGTGGGTTGATCTAGCGAATAAATGGTTTGGTCTATCGTTAATACTGTTTTTTGTGCAGTTGATAGGTTTTCCGAATAAGCTGGACTCTCTTTTGTTAATACAGTTTGTATTTTTGTTGTTGGAGTTTCCTCTTTTTGAGCCGTTTGGTCTTCTTGAGCTTCTGATTGATCTTTCTGTGTGGGCTGCTGTGTTATTGGCTCTACATCGTGACTGCATTTTGGTTTTTCATCCATTGGACCTGTTAAAATACGACACATTACGAAGACTAAAATAGTAAGCCAATGGAAAAAATTACATCCACAACCTTACTAATTACTTATGTTAAGTTTGTGAATTAATTTGATAAGTAAGCAGCTAACTACAGTACTTATTTATGGAAAAGTATTAAATCCATTGCTTCATTTGCAATATAAATGCCTAGGGCGGCATTAATCCTTCGTAAATCTAAGCTGTGAACGTAGTGCAAGTGGGGCCACTAAACTAACGCTACGTTCAAAGCTTAGGGCATAGTTGTGGAGGGCCACACGAAGTTTTGGTTAAAGCTGGGCAACACAGCACATAGTTTGCTGTTTACGTAAGAGAGGGTGGGGCATAAATGTGACAAACTTGATGCATGAATGTGTTCTGAACGAAGCCTGCGTACAAAAATCTGGCAGTAGCAAAAGCGCAAGGCACTATTCTCAAAAACTGTGTTGCTTTTAGCGTCGCAAATGACTAGTATTTTGTGATTAAACTAGCGGTCCAGCTACCTGTTCAAAGGGATTTCACAGGTTTTAATTTGGCATCCACGAATGTTTAGAACACACTCAATATTTCGAGTGCACTTTACGGGTTTGAATACAGAAATAAGTTCAGTATTGTTTCAAGATTATTTTTGTTGAATTTAATAATAACTTCACATACAATATTACTATTTTCAAAATACATGTAAATAATAATAATTCGTGTTTACTAAAATGTCATTTATTTGTCAGTACCTATTCGACTAATTTGGCTTTACACAAAATGTCTTGGCCCAGGTTTAAACATTACGTTTTTTCTCTATCGTTTGCAGTGTTTTGTCGATTATATAAATTAATCATGTTTTATTATGTTTTTCGCATGCAATTTTAAGAAAATTGTAGAAATTCTGGGCTAGTTATTTCACAAAATAAACAAAAACAGCCTTTTATAAAATCTTGTATTTTTTAGGCTGGTCACTGCCTTTTCGTACTGTCAAAAAACCATTCTAATTTCCGGTCTTTTTACTCCTCCGTGGCATGGCGGATGGTCTTTACCGCCGCATAAAGTGTTTTTTGGAGGAATAACTTCGCTTGAATAGCGAAATGGTAAGTTTAATGGAAACTGATGTGATTTTCTAACGTTTAATTTTGTTAAGTGAATCAATCTGTTGAAGTGAAAGTGTGTAGTTGAAAGTAATTTGTTGCCGTGTTCGAAACACGTGTTTGCTTTTACATTTCGCAAAATAACAAGATTATGATGGTGTTTCGTAAGTTATTTGTGTTAATTCAACATTTATATGGAATAAGCTATTGTTATATAGCTATATTACTTCATTAAGTTGTGCTCGAAAATAACTTTTCAATCGATTAATACCTCACACCATTAAAGCATCCCTTGTTTATTTTCCGTAAAACATTACAATCATTATTTCAAAATGATGTTGAATCCTATTTATCTATCTTTTGCTATAAAATATCGTATGAAAAGGTTATTTTACAAATATTTTATTGTTATGAAAATGCGTGAAAATTTTGAGGTTATGATTTTTCGTTAGCCAAATGATTGCCCGGAGTATTTGACTTTTCCATAGCAAACAAATTCTAAGCAACTCACTGTGGCTCTATAACCCTTCAATTTCACCTTTCACTCTAATTATTTTAGTAAAAAGTAAAAATGTGGTTACCTACTTCCGCAACTTATTTTTTGCTGCACCCATTTAAAAAAAAAGTTTAATTTGTAAGTTCAAATTCCCCTGTACTCTTCCTAGCTGCACTAACATAGTCTTCTAGGTACATTTTTAAGGGGTATAGTAAACAGTTCCCTTAGGAAACATGGCTGGTATATACTGGCTGTGTGTCGACTTGTGGAATACAACCACCAACTCATACTTTTATTTTCTTGAAAAGTACTTATGTTATTTGATATAATTGTTTAGGCATCTATTGTAATGACTCACAATTTTACCATGACGGCTCTACTCGACACACTGTTGCCTTCTGCGCTTTAGAATGTGGGTTTCATTCCCTCTGTAAACATATTTAAAGCCCACAGACTATGAATATTAACAATAACCCTATCTGAATGCAATCGTTTAGGGTTGAATAAAATGAGTATTTGTTCATTTGTGGATGGAGGTATTTAAAATAAGATGGAGACATAGCATTTAAGAATCATTGTACATTCTATCATACAATGCCTCTCATTTTCATTTGTTTGATGTCTGTCTGAATCAATAACATCCTTGACATTATAACTTTAATGACGGACAATCTCCATAACAATGGTAACAGTAATTTATGAAACTAGTAACATGGAAACAAACTATAATATAAATAAATAAATTATTGCATTTCATAATCAATATTTTAGTTCAGTAGTTAGCGATATTTCTAATTTCCATAAAGTAATATTGTCAAATTAATCAAAACAGTGAAATATTTTACAGCAATTTGAGACATTGCCAACTTTCAGAATGCACGCTCTTAACAAGGTATTAGTTATAAGGAACAATTATGTTAAAGTATTAATTAAGGCACATTTACCGCATTGGTTAGCTGTAAGGGTAGATGTATGATAATAAATAAATAAATAAATAAAACAAACATCCAAATTCACAAGCAGTAGGATAGCAGAATAATTTCGGTAGTCTCAGTTGATATTGTCTTATGTTATACTCCATTGCTTTAGGTAATTAACTGAAGGTATACAAATCGTAAAAAGGGTTTTTATAGATGATACTTTCTTGTTTAAAAATTAATTACAACCAAATTAAATTTATTTTCGGTTATTACAATACTTTCCTCGTTTATTAATGTATGCTAAAGTTAATCATTTATTCTTAAACTAGTCTTCGTAGATGTAACTGCTTGAGCACAACTTTTTAGTTTAATAATATAATATTTTGTAATCTGTCTATTGTAAAGAGCTCAAAAAGACAGGTTAACATCACCAAATTATGACATTGCCAAATTGAAAAGTGCAACTGATGTGGCATGACAATCGAAGTGACATGTATTATGTTTAGTTGGTTACTTGACAGCTCTCTCATCACTTCAGAGAATAGTACCTTTAGTTAACTACCTAAACCAATGTAGTATAGACTATTCCACAAGACATGTTAAACATAAACATCCAACCTAACTTTTCTCTTCGTTCCAGAGTCTATCAATCGCCCGACCGCTAGTGTCGGTTTACACGGAGAAGAGCGAGGCAGTCGCTGGCGCCTCCCTCCCTCTCCCGTTCGTCTTCAAGGCCCCCATCCGGCCTGACCTCGTCAACGATGTGCACGTGTCCATGTCCAAGAATGGCAGGCAGCCGTACTCTGTCAGCAAGGAGGCCGGTGAGTTACCTTACTATTTAGCAGCTGTTATAATTTTTCCCTTAGTCTGACAGGACATTTAAGACTCCATAGGGCCAGGTGGTTAGGCGTACTACACACGTGTTCGGTTTAGCATGATTTGGTTCAGGCCAGCACACTTAGCATGACCACAATAGAAATGGGTTTTGTAGACAGCAGAATAGGCAAAATTACACATAAACAATCACAATCTGTCATTTTGTCAATTCGTCTGTTGTCAAAACCCGTTTCGGTGGTTGTCATGCAATGCGTGCAGGGGGAAAATAGAAAATATATTTTGTTACCTACTTGTGCCGAAGCGACCATGTGTGTAGTGGGGCCCCATAGAAAAATTTCTTTTGTTTTTACAAATTTTGATAAATAAGTATATTTTTATGCTTTGTAATACTTTAGCCAACACTTTAAAATTCAGATTACTAACAAAACTCTTTTTGGCACTAAATGTCCACACTCTCGGATGATATTGCCGTGGAGCGTTACTGCGGATTAGTGCAACATCAGCGTAAAGACATGGCGTTCTGGACCCACTCTATAGTGGGGACGGGTGCAGAGTTTTTACTACAAATCACATCAAATTAAAAATAAAATATAATATTGTCAGCCGCAATCTTGAAATTTCTTGGATGGATTGAGTCCTCACCAAATGCAATTTGCTAGAAGTTAGTTCCTAACAGCTTAGCAAGACCTTAATATACTAAATTCTTTAAAAAAATAATCGGAATATAAGTAATATGTATAATGACAGTTGACCTTGACACTCATGCTGCGGTATTTATTTTTAAATATCGCCGCATTATGCTGAGATAGTGGCCTTTTTGGCCTCGCACAGGTCTTTACTTTTCTGTTTGTATTTTAATTTTTATATTTTTTATTATTACTTACTGTTTGTATTTCCTGTGCGTGTCCCAAATAAAATATTTTTCTTTCTTCTTTCTTTCATCCAAGGTCATCTCTTAAGTTGTTTTTATGATAACTTTTCTTTTTCAATCAGGATTCTATAACTGACAATACGACTTTTTTCATTCACACTATTTGATGACAGGTGCTGATTAATAAAGCCAGAAAACTATGAAAAGAACTTACAAATGTGTCGGTTGGTTGCCTGTCACTGTCGTTTGCAGTAAATAGGCCCAATTCTTTTCCATACTTGATGGTATTTCACCACCTCACTCCAAGGTCAAGGTCATTTATCAACATTCTTTAACAATTTTCTGCCTTTGTCTACCAGGTCACCAGACCAGTGCCGAGTCATGGGGTACCGGACGTGCTGTAGCGCGTATTCCCCGTGTGCGTGGTGGTGGTACCCACAGGTAAGATTACTATTAAATTTAACGATAGATTTTACTTTTAATTTAGCCGTCACAAGCTGCGGGCGTCCAAAATAAATAAAGGAATAATAAGGAAGTGGCATAAACTCACTTTTTAGGATACCTTAAATCTGTATAGTATTTTTTATTACACGAAGCGACGCGAGCTTTACTTGTGGTTACCAATCGTACACGCTGTGAATGAGTGTGTAAGTTTGTAAGTGTAAGAGTGTGCGCAGGAGCTCTCGGTACCGTCAAAGATTAGTACAGATGGGACAATCCGCAAAATCATTTAAATAAAAAACGACTTCTTGGTACGACACACTAAAGTGCAATTCAGGTCGCACAGCGCTAATTACCTACAGTTATATTTACCTAAAAGTTGCCTTTTTTTCTATCGAGAAACTCTTAGATCTTGTATGCAAAGTTTTTTACAGTTGTACCATCGACGAAGTTCATACCACCGTAAAGACTATTCTTGCTTGCAGCGCTCGGCAGCTAAAGCACCGGGCTGGTAACAGATGTGGTCGTCTTGTTCACGGGATTTTGTTTTGAAACTGGTTAGATATGAACTTTTTTGATGGTACATCTCTGCCTAACTCTTCAATAAATACCGACGTACTACTGTTCCGTAATCCTGAATCGTCTCATCTAAGACAAAATATTAGACCTCATAACTTCCTCCACCCAGGTCTGGCCAGGGTGCGTTCGGTAACATGTGTCGTGGAGGTCGCATGTTCGCGCCAACCAAGCCGTGGCGTCGTTGGCACCGTCGCGTGAATCTACGTCAGAGGCGCGCTGCTGTCGCCGCTGCCGTCGCCGCTAGCGGTGTACCTGCTCTTGTACAGGCTAGAGGTATGTATTGAGACTGTTGAGAAGAGTGTCCGTGGAGTTTCTTGCCCGTTCTTCTCCATAGGTACCTACTACGCTTTGGAATGGGCATCTAGCTTCATCTTTCTGACTGACCGACCCCTTGACAATTGAAAAGTGCCTGTAATTGGTTTATTTGAAATAAATGCTTTGAGTTTGAGTTGTTTATGGTGATAGGAAAGTATTCAGTGTTACCAATGTGCACTATTGTTGAATCGCTTGAATTTGCCGCTAGAGGCGCTAGTGTAGAGATAGGTCTCTAGAAATGTCAAATGTTACTGAACGTTCACTGTTGGCAGGATTTTCTATCGAGAATTTTTAATAATATTTATCTGCTTCATGTTTGCCAATTTTAGAAACATTATAATGTAAATATTCATTTGATGTTTTAGAATAAACATTTTATGAAGTAATGGGTACTTAAACATCCAAAACAAATCAAATATAAGTACTGACAGGACCTTACTCGCCAGTGGCGCCAACTGGTGAGCACAAAAACGATAGCATGGGTAGGCATAATGAAAGAATATGCAATATGATGAACTAACGCTACTACAAGGATCTTTTACCGGTCGTGTGACGTTGCCAGGGGCACTGTTTGTAAACATTTGTGCAATTATTTTTTGAAAGAACATTGGGAAAAAGCGTCCCCCACCCTTGTGGCACCTTTTCTCATATATCAAATGAAAGAGCTTTAAAAAAACATAATTTTATTATATTGAAGTAAATATGTGAATAATAAAGGAAGAAAGTTATTAATTCATAAAGATAGAAAGACAATAAATTATTTTTATTAACAATTATTTTTTTGAGCATAAATAAATAATTATTACAACCGAGAATCGGTATCAGTCAGTTGTTTTTGAACTATCAACTATGGAGGACGTCGAAGAGTCCGCGAGCCCCTTTGACTCGTGACCAAAAAACGCTTCCAACGCGAGCGCTGCGAATGGCGTAAATTCTAAAAATATCATTTAGTAGTATTCATTTCTAAAATACTACATACTGATTATTACTATACTGAACCATACGTATACAACACGTGTATAAGAACATGATAATAATCATAAAGAGCAGTCTAATATAAAAATAATTAAGAAAATATATTGTTTGAGCATACATTCATACTTTCCTTCAGTAAATTGTTACTCAGAATAACATCTATTTTTTCACACATGGCCCATAGTGCTACACTGCTGGGGGCGGGTCCATACAAATTTTCCCATTTTTCTTTCACTTGAAATGTATAATTGAATAAATATGTCTTTATTAGCGAGGAAAAGAGGCTTAGAGAGTAGGAATTTGTCTTTTATTTCGAGAAGAAGCGTATGTCCATCAGTAAAAAAAAACCTTAGAAACAGGCAAAACACGACGGGCTGTTTTCCGATACACACCCTTATCGCTTGGAAATCTAGCATTTTTTAAGAAATTGTAGTATCTTCTGGCTTTCCTGCAATCAAATCTGTGGGAGTGATTACGTGAAAAGGGACGAAAGTGTGTAACAGGAAGCTGGGGAAGCGCGCGCAATTTTATTTGACCAATGAGCACACGCTATTTTTTTTTGACCAATGAAATTGTTTGTTGAAATTGGAAATGAAAAGGTGCCAGCGTTTGGCCGTCAGAAACGACCTTGACCCCCTTAATTTTACTTATTATCAAGGTGAGATGTCAGATGTTACACATCATATGCGATTACTGTAAAAGGTTGCTCGTTTTTTTAATCATCTAATAATTGGACCCTTCCAAGAACCGAACTCGTCGACCTCTATTCTCCTTAAAAGCTAATTACAGATCTATATATCTGTCGTTATGTCTATGGAGATACATTAAACTTCCAAGCCAACCATCCGGCTGAACATCATTGTTCAACGCGGACGTAAACTGTGGAAAACATTCGTCTTCCTCACTCTTATGAAGTTAGAATAAGAGCAGAAAAATAAGTAAATAAGATGTTTTCCGTTTAACAAGTTTTTCTGAAGAACACAGCTCAAACTCAGCATTTATTTCAAACTAGTATCCCCCAAGATTTCACCCGCATAAATCTAGATGCCGTGAGAATGTCGGGATAAAAAGACCCTATGTCTTAATTCAGGCTGTATACTATCTGTGTGCCAAATTTCATCCAAATCCGTTCAGTAGTTTTTGCGTGAAAGAGTAACAAACATCCATCCATCCTCATAAACTTTCAGATTTATAATAGCCGCGCCCATCGGTTTCATCCGCGTAAGGCTCGATCGCGTGGGAATATCGGGATAAAAAGTATCCTATGTTCTAATCCAGGTCATGGTCTACTCATTTGCCAAATTTTATCCAAATCCGTTCAGCCGTTTTAGCGTGAAAGCGTAAAAAACAAACTCATTTTCGTATTTATAATATTAGTTTGGATAGTTGGGATTAGTAGGACAAACCTATTTATTACAAACAATGGCGGGTGGGGCTTGTGGCTAAGTAAATAACAGCCGGATAATCTACACTTGCCGGGTTTGGTCCGTGGATAGGTGACCATCTTTACATATAGAGCTGTCCGTGCCTCAGAAAGCAAGTTAAGCCGTTGGTCCTGTCAGTCATTTGTAGATTTTTGACAGTGATTACGGGTCGTCAGAAGCCCTAATGTCTGATAACCAGTCTTACCATGGGTTATCGTTTTACCCAGTAACGGGGTTATAGAGGTCAGATAGGCAGTCGCTCCAAGTAAAATCCTGATATTCAGCTGCATCGGATTAGACTGGAAGCCGACCAACGTAAGAAAAGGCTAGACGGCTGGACGGAATTACAGGCCCTTTTGAATTGTTACAGGATCGGTCAGTCAGAAAGATGAAGCTAGATGCCCATTCCAAAGCGTAGTAGGTTCCTGTGGAGAAGAACAGCAAGAACCTCCACAGACACTCTTTTAAATCAAAATATTGTTACAAAATACATAGATAAGTTATTTACTAGCTGTTTAGCTCTGTTCATGTGCGTCTGGTTTACTTCGCTTATCAGTCCGAATCATTTGAAATACCTCAGATTTTGGGGGCAATTTTCCCATCTAATCAATCATCCAAACAACTAGTCTTAAGGAAGAAAACTAAATATATTCGTCCTTGTTCAGGTCACATCATCGAGAAAGTACCTGAGCTGCCCCTGGTGGTCTCCGACAAAGTCCAGGAGATCAACAAGACCAAACAGGCAGTCATCTTCCTGAGACGCATCAAGGCCTGGTCTGATGTCCTCAAGGTTAGTTGAAGAACATGCTAAACTATAGTTGGATCCAAAACTAACTGATGATAATGTAAACAAATGGATCAAAAAACGTGCTTATGAAGGCCAATTTGTACTTATTTGATTATTTTAATACTTAACTTGAAATTCTAATTTTCAATCACCCTAAAAGATGTTTTTCATTTGACAGGTTAATTACCCTATATCTATATAATTAAAAATCAATGTTTGTTTGTCCTCTATGGACTCTGGCTGGACAGATTATGATTAAACTTTGGTAGGGTGTTCTGAGGACGCCCGCGACGGTCTCTGGCCCAAAAAATCAATATTAAAAAAGTCCTATTATAAGAATGTTATTTAAACGATAATTATTGGAAAAAGTCGTAAAATATAAAGTTGAAACCTTCTAAACACAGCTGAATGTATTAATAATTTCCCTTGAGTAATTGCATAAGAATTTAAGTTGAACACAGTTTGTTTATATTTTTATCTGATAGTTTTGAAACAGACAGTATATTTTATCTCCTTAAAAGCTAATTACAGATCTATATATCTGTCGTTATGTCTATGGAGATACATTAAACTTCCAAGCCAACCATCCGGCTGAATATCATTGTTCAACGCGGACGTAAACTGTGGAATACATTTGCTTTGCCATTAAATACTTAGGTTCTACGAAATATACAAAAAAGCTTCTTCATTTATCCTAGTGGTTGCAAATTGCGACTGCTGACCACGCTCGGCTGGTCCTGGATTATCTTTATTAAGAAACTTGAATAAAACCTCATTCCCTTTCGTTAGGTGTACAAATCCCAGCGCCTGCGCGCTGGAAAGGGTAAGATGCGCAACCGTCGCCGCGTGCAGCGCAAGGGACCCCTCATCATCTACCACAAGGATCAGGTAAGGATCTGAAGTATTTACACTATCTCTTTACAGATAGTGCTATCCACGAAGACGCGCCCCACTCTGCGATTACTGTGTGGCGGCATCTATATCGCCATATGCGAAATACGCATCAAAGACCTGATGTCACACGAAATCCTGACGTCACACGTTATCCTGATGTCACAAAATTGACTGCGGAAAAAAAATACTATGTAGTCCGTCAGTCAGATAATAAAAAAATATTAGACAAGTATTTTTTTTTGAAATTGATGTAGATAAAACACATTAAAGTTGGGGAGTGGGGGCTCGCTCCGTCAAAATACAGTATAAAATCTACCGCAGAGTGACGTCCTGCCACATTTTACCTCAATGTTTAGGCGTAATCTTTAGACTACGTAAAAAAAGAAAAATACGTGTCCAATATTTTTTAATAATCTGACGGACAAAAAAAATTGTCAACATCCCTTTTGAGCAAAGTGGATTAATTAAAACGAATGTATATGACCTCCACAACTGATGAAAATGTTGATAAACATAAAGAATATAAGTACTAACACTTCTTTCACTAATAACTTTCTCATTTTCGGGAACTAATCCCACGTTGTTCATATTTGAAAGATTTCTGTCTATCCTCTCACCCCAGCACCGTTTGGCTAAAGTATTAATATTAGCTTCAGCTTCGATTAGGGGTGATATCAACGCGGCACAACCGAACTGCGCGCGTTTGTACGCATAGCGGATCATAAGTGTCGCTACAAGCTTACTAACATAGTAATATGATCTGTCACTGGCATAAGACTGAGGCCCGGACTCCACTCCGTAAATGTGCGGAGATGTCCGAAGCGGAGACGAGAAGAGATGTTTTTCAGCTAGAGTGTGTCGACCAAAGCTGTGCGGAGGTTATGGCTAGACTGGAACGGACATGTGTGCTGGCTAGAGCGGAACTGAGCTGCGTGCGGCGAGCGTTTGATGTTGACCGCTTACTGCACCCCGCTCACATCTCTTCTCGTCTCCGCTGTGCGCCGTCGCCAGCTTTTATAGCATATTTTCCGTCACCGTCATACATTGATAACCAAGATAAAAAAAAAACGGTGCAGTCTTTGACAGTCCAAATATCACCATGGTTTCTTGCAACCAAAAGGGGTTTTTAATGGAAAAAAAAAACTATTCTATTTAGTCCGTCAGTCAGATTATAAAAAAATATTACTCACGTATTTTTCGCTTTATCATATTAATAAAAAATGGTTTAGATAAAACGCATTAAAGTTGGGGAGTGGGGACTGCTACATCACAAGGCAGTATAAAATCTACCGGGGAGTGACGTCATGCCACATTTTAACGTATTGCTTACTCAATGTATTGCCGTAATATCTTTTAATAATCTACCTAACGGATAATTCTTTTTTTTTGTTAGCTTCCCTATTCAGAAAAAGATAATTTATTTGAGTACAAAAAACTTTTAATCTCGGTATCAAAGTCTATGACGCTGTGTCTAAATTACGCGTTCCTACCCCCAGGGTTTGACCCGCGCCTTCCGCAACATTCCCGGCGTAGAGATGCTGAATGTGGACAAGCTCAACCTTCTGAAGCTGGCGCCCGGTGGTCACCTCGGACGCTTCTGCATCTGGACCCAGTCCGCTTTCGACAGGCTCGGTGAGTACAACACGCCTCTAACGGCCGACTCCTATAATTCACGGAACGTTATCTTTACATAGCATAAAATGAAGCCGCTTCCGCTGTCTGTTCGCTTAGATCTTTTCAACGGATTTTAATCCAGTTTTCAGCAATAGATAGAGTGATTCAAGAGGAAGGTTTATATGTATAATACATACCCGTGCGTAGCCGGGGCGGGTCGCTAGTTGGTTATAATTATAACTGTTCTATCTTTACCAGTAATGAAGCAAAGACCTCATAGCTTTGATTAGAGTAGCCCTCTCATATGGAAGTAGCTATCACAGGTAAAATGGCTTACGAATCTTTTTATATGGAGTTTGACCATAAAAATGTTACCATTGGTAATAAAAACGATTCCTTTTTAACCGACTTCCAAAAAGGAGGACGTTGTATGTTTTTTTTAAATGTATGTGCACATTTCTCCGTCAATTGTGGTCTGATTTAGATTTTTTTTTTTTTTTATGAAACGGTATGCTCCCAAGTTAGTCCCATATACATTTTACTAAGTATATGTGGATGATATGATAATAACTTCCTGTCACTGTTATTTACATAGCAGGTAGTGGTATTCGAATTTGTGTGGGGTAGGTACCACAACTAACCTGATGGGGTTGCGGGTTTGTCCGAAAGGGATATCGCGGCCCCGGCACACCGACAACGGAAGGAACACGGGTGGGTTTTACTCAGTAAAAGTCTGACACACCCTCTCGCTCTGCCCAGAGCGGGAGAAGTCATTTGATGATTTCCCATCCTGAAAAAAAAAAAAAAAGGTACCACAACTAAAAAGTGAAAAATAAAAACTTTCCAATAAAAAAACAAGTAGTGTTTTTTTGTGTGTGTAGTAGTGAAAAATTACTTTGAATTTCGGAAGTCGATGGCAAAAAACGAAAATGCAAAACCAAAGACACCGACTTCCTCACCTTCAGCGATTTAGATACTAAAATGTTGTTTCCCCTATAAGCCTTACTTGTTTTGTTCCATACAAAATTGAGTTACGAATATCGAGGGGTATATTATACTTCCCTTAGGAAACATTGACGAAGACGTCTAGTCTGTCAGTGTGTCGACTTGTGGAATACATTTATTTAACTTTAATTAAAATATAAATATTAAAAAAAACATTCATTCGTTTTTACCCGACTGCGGCGAAGCAAAAAAAGGAGGGTTATGCGTTCGACCTGTGATTGTCCGTCCCTATGTTCCCTCTCTACTAAACGTGGCGGATTTTTGGCGCCAAAATTGAATCGCGCGAAGGACATATACACGTCAAACATAACCCTCCTTATTTGGCTTCGCCGCAGTCGGGTAAAAATAACAAGATTTCAACTCCTAAAAGTATTTAATAACATTGATGTTATTTTATGAAAACTATGAAATTTACAGAAAATTTAATTCAATGTCTAATAATTCATATGAATAAATAAAAACTATGTTTTCCAACAAACAATTTCCTCCATACCTATTATTATCTATCTTTTATCTTTCTACAGACTCCCTGTTCGGCTCATGGAAGACTCCATCAAAGGAAAAGAAGAACTTCAACCTTCCCCAGCCTAAGATGGCCAACACCGACCTCAGCCGTCTGCTCAAGTCTGACGAGATCAGGAAGGTGCTGCGCGCGCCCAAGTACGTATACCTTATTGTCTTGCTCGCTCACTCTCAGAGAAAGTCGCAAGTCCTAGCAGTGAAAACGTAGTCTTGCACATAATAGTTTGCAACCTCAGCGCTCAGTTTAGTTCGCAGCTCCTTAGCGAGCTATGTCGTCCTTTTAGTTTGCAGCTCCTTAGCGAGCTAGGCCGTCCTTTTAGGTCGCAGCTCCTTAGCGAGCTAGGTCGTACTTTTGGTTCGCAGCAACTTTATTTACACTTGCAGAAAGTTGATGTTTGTCCGAGTGAAAAACTCGTATTTGTTTACATGTTTGGTAAATAAATTGCGGACGCAGATTAAGTCGGGCGGCGCCGCGCTCGTACATTCTTGAATAACAAGGCGGTCTTATCGAACGAACTAATGAACTAAGAAGCGCGGGATCTGGGTAATAGTTGGTCTGTGGGAGTGCTCTTACGACGTAGCTCGTTCGCGAACTGCCTATTACAATTTTTTATTCCACTAAAATGATGATACTCTCTTTCAGAGCATTGGGTTATGAAAACCATGATTACTCACACGTTGACACTTTCTGAACGACCTTACCCCCTCTCTTCACAACCCCCATCCGCTTACATGACCTAACCCATTGTATTTCTCTCTTGCAGCAAGCGTGTAGTCCGTGCGACCAGGAAGTTGAACCCCCTGACCAACACAAGGGCTATGTTGAGGCTGAACCCGTACTCGGCTGTGACCAGGAGGAAGGCCATTCTTGACCAGGATAGGAGGAATAACATCAAAGCTTTGGCTTTGGCTGAGAAGCGTGGAGTAAGTATCCTTAAGAGCGTTATCACACTGACGATTTGCCAGCGTGTCTAGCGAGGCTATACACCTCCCTATCCCTAGTGATGTTATTTTAGTAACATCACTAGGGACTTTATAAAGTCTAAAGGTGTATTTTTTGGGCTGAATAAACGGAATAACCCTTATTTTTATTAATCGCCAAAATGATGATACTCTCTTTCAGAGCATTGGGTTATGAGAACCATGATTACTCACACGTTGACACTTTCTGAACACATCACTATATCTCCCTCAAACCCCTTAAATTTTCTTCCACTAACATTTAAAAAAAATTACAGATCAAGCTCTCAGAATCCGACCCTGCCGTGAAAGCCGAAAAGCTACGCTTACGTAGAGTGAAGGCTGCTAAGGCCGCCGCTGCGAAGAAGCCTAAGAAGCCCGTAGCCAAGAAAACAGCGCCTCCACCACCCAAGAAAGCGAAAGGAGTTAAGAAACCCGCAGGTGTTAAAAAAACCAAGAAGCCAGTTAAACCTGTCGCTAAGTAAAGGAGTTAATAAATTTATATATTGACACAGATGTGGGTTTTATTTTATTGTAATCCAAAATTCAAAAGTCATTTGAGAATCAGCACTTTTCGAACGTCAAAATTACATAAGACAGTCCCCCAAAAACGCCCGCCCTTCACCACTTCCTAGTGCGTTAGCTGGGGAGATGTGGCGCGACAAACTGTTCAGCAGCACAGCTGTCTGTTCAGTTGGATAAACTTGATTAAATATAATAGTACTTATGCAAAAATAATTTACATTTATTCAAAGTCCCAAGTAAAGGGGCTGGTATACTACGTAAGTACCATGTATAAGTATAGCCACAGCTCGCCCGTTATGTATAAGTCCGAAGTAAAGGGCTAGCCTATAGCCGTCAACTGGGCACAAAGCCACCATCAGGGATTTTAATTTTGATTACACAAAAAATTTGTCGCCATATATCAGAATTTGTCGGTCAGTAGTTCAAAAGATATAATCTTCGCTAGGTGCCTTACGATTTTGAGATTAAATGTGGCCCTGCTGTGGAGACTCTCTTCAGATCCGAGTCCTACAAACCCTTGTATCTTTTGAACCAGTGACCGACAAATTCTGATATTTGGCGACAAATTACGACAATTTTTTTGTGTAATCAAAATTAAAAAATCCCAGATAAAGGCCCTGCCAGAGTCAATGACACGTTCTGTAAAGAGTTACACACGCCTACTATGGATGCTATATGTTATGCTAAACGGGAACGCCCTTCGTTAGGTAAAATCAATACTTAATATTATAAAGACGTAAAAACCTAAAGTCAAGCCAGCGAAAAAAAATGTGTTACACTGGTCGGGGAAGTCCTCCTTATAATTTTTTCCTATCGCGCCGAATCTACGACCATTCCGTCAGAGGTTTTTTGAAGTTGAAAAATCGAGTTACCTTGAAGGCATCTATCGCGTCTTGGCGGAACATTTTAGTGACGGATCCTGTTTTGCCGTTCTTGTACCTTTAGTTCCACTCGTCGAGCAATCACATACGGATCTGTCAGTTGACGAATGAAACCTGCAGGCAGCGGTCATAGTCCGGCTTCTTTTTCAACTTGAGTGTAGCCTCTTTCGTAAGGTGGTCTGCGCGTTTGTTATCCTCCAACCCTCAGCACTGCGTGAGCTTTTACCCTCTGGGATATGGCCGCGCCCACGGTAGCTCTCGCCTCCGCCGCCAGGAAGTGGAGGGAACCTTGGTTAGCCGGATGTGGAGTTTTCGCAAACGCCACCACACGCTCAATCTCTGCCCGCAGCGGCTGGCTGGGGTACTCTTTGGCTCATACAGAGCGGCTGGTTCTTGTATTCTGTAGTATTTTTATTTCCTTAGACATACCAATGTACAGCGCGTTGTGTTCCACGCGCGCCTCAAAGATATGTCAGCACCAACTGACGGGGTCCGTGAGGGCCAATGCCTGCTGGGGTTGCGGGTTTCTCCGAAAGGGATATCGTGGCCGTTGCCGGCACTCAGGGAACGGAAGGAATACGGGTGGGTTTTAGTCAGTAAAAGTCTGCCACGCCCTCCGCCTAGAGCGGGAGAAGTTATTTGATAATTTCCCACAAAAAAAAGACCTATTTCGACATGCTCAGCAGTGGGACATCGTACTTTAGCTTCCTGGTGACTACCATTGCACAGGTTTTATGTGGTGCAAACTTCAGCTTATGTAGGCTTCGCAGGGCATCCGAAGCCCTATTTCCCAATATATTCGAGAGCGGCATTGGCCATCTTTGAACCTCTAATGCTGGGTCACCGTGCGAAGATCCTGACTAAATCGTCTACGAAAGCCTGGCAGTGATCTCCCCGCTCTGCCGGCCCCTTTAGCAGAGTTCAAATTGAATGTAATTTGGGAATATACCTAGTAATACTTAGCCCTCTTGGTTACTGAAAATTCAGGCTTTTAGCTTTATCCACAACGAAGTAACAGGGGAAAGAGAGTACAGAAAAGATGCTAAGTACGGCTGTGCCTTTGTTTAGCTCGAGTTGGCGGGGGCGCTACCGTGCCCCCCGATGGTCGTCATATTTGCCGATGGGTATCCCTTCGGGCACAGAGATTGTAATATTATAAAGAAAAGTTTGGATTTTTTAACCGACTTCAAAAAAAGGAGGTGGTTATTGTTTGTTTGTTTCGCTTTCACGCTAAAAGGGCTGAAAGGATTTGGATGAAATAATACGGGTATGTTCTGCGAAAAGTTGCGGTTTTCAAGTTATACATACGATATGATAAAAATAAAGCTGACAGGCGCAGGCCTACCCCCGCCCATTTTACCTACACCATTCTGCATTTTGGAGTTTGTTCGTACTCCTTGTATCGTCTGTAAATCTATTATGACGAAATAATACCGACCGCCGCCGTGCCGCGCCGGCCGGTGGCGGGTCCAAACCACCGTACGCGAACGAATCGTGCACTCTAGGCGCCCCGAATGTCTATGGACGCGTCACATTCTGTGCGAATGTTTTGCGTGCAAGGATCACACCTGCGTAATTGAAGCTCATGATGCGCACGAACCGTGCACACTACGTGACTCGAACTACTGAGCACGGAATGCAGGGGATGTGTTCGCTAACGAGTGTTTTGACTGTCTCTTGCACGCAAACCATCCGCTAAAGGCTCGCGAACATGTCCAAAGGTGTCCATCCTATGTTCTTAATATGCACGCGAACCGTACTGTTTGTGTCCGCGAGAGGACATTAAGCTTGCGCGCGAACTACATGTTAACCGCTCGCGAACATGTCCAAAGGTGACCATACTATGTAGATACGTAAGCTGCATGCGAACCGCACTGTTCATGCGCGTGTGGTGTGATGGTGTGGATCCGTATTTATAGTACGAGTCTAACCATACGGCGCGCGGCGGCTCTGAAGTGCGCTACTGGCTGCGCAGTACCCCCACCCCTCACCCCCGCTTTCACATGAATTTGTTACTGCGCACCGACTCGCCTCATGTTCCGAGCTGCCATGAAGTTAGAATCAGGCTGTACTCAGTAACTGGATATAAGCAGTCGCTGCATGTAAAATACTGGCCCGAGTAAATGATACTCCCCCCCGACCCTTGCTCGAAGATGCGCCAGCCCGCGTCGATGCTGAGCCTGTAGCTTTAAATTCCCCGACTAATAATAATGAAATACTCTTGATCCAGCCTGTCCCTCTTGCTGTCCTCCCCCCAGCGAACGCCCTAAGCCGAGGTTCGTACCCCACAGGGGGTGCCCTTAGCGAGCGTTCGCCTAGTTTTAATTAGCATAGTTTTGCCCCTGGCTGGAGGCTTTAAGTGTAGAAGCTTAAGGCAACCACAGGATTGACCGGTTAAGTAGTCATGACCTCAGAGGTCAGCTACGAGATGCCCTATATAAAAAAATAAAAAAAAAAAAGTAAAATACTGGTATTCAGCTGCATCCGGTTACACTGGAAGCCGACCCCACATAGTTGGGAAAAGGCTAGGCAGACTTGGTGACGAAACAAATCAAGAAAACCTAACAATATAAAACAGTAGTAATGTAATATTACCTGAAATAATCAAGTTTTGATATTCTACAATAAAAGTTTCGCTATAAAGAAAATCATAAAGTTAAAATTGAATTGAAATCTTTAAATCTACAGCGACTTACAGTTAGGACGATGTGGAAGTATTTGAATTTATTTATTTTATTATTTTGTAGTTTTATATCAAAATGCTTAAGTGAAGATACCACCCAGGAGAAAAGTAAGTTTTTTATGAGTTTCTTTGAGATAGGCAAAGGGATTTGCGCAGCGGTAACGACCGCGACTTACGGTCGTGGGTTCGAACCGAAGCAGGCACTTTACTTTGTGCAAATTATTTCATGACCACTGCTCTCAAAACGGTGAAGGAAAACATCGTGAGTAGAGTAAAATAATCAATAATCAGCCGTCTTCATTACATTGAAAGCACAGATAATATAATACTTGAAAGTAATTAAAACAATCAATAATCAGGAATCTTTTGGTGGGGCGGGGTTGACCAAAAGTCCGACAAAAGCCGGACAGGCCGGCCTTGTGTATATTTGGCCGGACACGATTGTAAAAAGCCGGACATGTCCGGCTAAAGACGGACACCTGGCAACCCTAGTTGTATCCGTTTTAGGTGTAAAAAAGGCAGTTGGAAAGTTTCCAAATACTTTTTTTACATCTACAACTAAATTTTCGGTGTTACGATATTAATTATTACATTTCATAATCAATACTCTAGTTCGCTAGTTAGCCACACTTCTTATTTCCATACAGTAATATTGCCAAATGAATCAAAACAGCGAAACATTTGGCATATACATTGCGACGTTGCCCTCTTTTAGAATAAAGGCTCTTATATGCAGTCGTCGTGCGAGTACGCGATCGTCGAGGTCATAATTATATTGAACCTGAACGCGTGGTGGCGCCGACAGAGGGCGCTTTCCGGTTTTCCGAACGAAAAGTAACATAATTACGAACGTGATCGCATATACAGAGCGCCCCACGGTTATGCCACATGGAGGGAAAGTACCTTGAATATTGTTGATGGAACATTTTACTGAAAGAAGACATTATTTGAATTTTAAAAAACAATTTAAACTGCATTCATAGATATTTAAGTAATTACATGGTTGAACTGGAAATCGAACCCGTTTTTTTAGGATGGGAAATCATCAAATGACTTCTCCCGCTCTGGGCAGAGCGAGAGGGTGTGTCAGACTTTTACTGACTAAAACCCACCCGTGTTCCTTCCGTTGCCTGTGTGCCGGGGCCGCGATATCCCTTTCGGACAAACCCGCAACCCCAGCAGACCATGAATTAAAAAAATCGACAGGGAGCGAAATAATCTAAAGAGTGCGACTTTGTATTCAACAGGAAGGGACTCATTTTGAGCTTTTGATAAATTGATTAATTTTGTATTAAAAATGTTAAAATTCATGGTCTTCCTTTTATTTGTGACACTATGTTATTTAGTAAAAAATTAGCCTTATGATGAAGCCTTTCGATCGGTATGATAAAGCTACAGGCTGATTATTTTTCTCGTGTAACGGGTTCGATTTCCAGTTCAACCATGTAATTAAGTACTTAAATATCTATGAATGCAAATTAAACTGTTTTTTTTTTAATTCAAATAATGTGTTCTTTCAGTAAAATGTTCCATCTACAATATTCAAGGTACTTTCCCTCCATGTGGCATATCCGTGGGACGCCTGTATATTCGCGTGACACTCGCTTTCAAATAGAACATGAGCATAAGCACAGAACCTCTTTTTTCCCTGTTAAACTTTTTTTTTTTTCAGGTATGCCATTGAAAGTGTTTGTGTTTTGGCCAAACGCAACCGTGCCATTTTACATAAATCCTGACCATTTTGGTAAGTATTTATTGATATTTACACGACTGCCCAAAAAGGAGTGTATTGTTTTCAGGGTACATGTATGTATGTTAGAATCCTTACATCATCCCGAGTGACATAGACAAGAACATAAACACGAAACAATATTCCGGCAGTATGGCTCCAATTTCTAATGTAAAAAAAAAACTGCATTTATTACAATATGGCTATCCAATCGAAGTCCTTGATGGGTACATCTCAAACCTACATAATTTATTGGCATACATTTTACATACTTTGGTAGAGTGTGTGTACCTTCATGCAAAACAAAAATTTCATTCCCACGCTATCCACGCCTATCGCCTCGCCGCGCGCCGTGAGGGTATAACCCTCTTATAGTGCTTAAAAATTAAAGCCACCTATAGTTAAAGCAATGGCACGTAACATTTAATCGGAGAGGTAACCGGATGGCGAGTGTTAGACTGGGTCTTGACGTGATACTGAAACCCCCCGTACCGTCCGAATGGACCCCAAATGGACGGGGGCGGAGATACGGGGGGGGGGGGGGGGGGACAAAACATGAAATTGACTAGGCAAGCGGATGGAAATGCTGTTGCTTTGATGTTTATACCCAATGATATAATATAAAAAAATTGCCATCCGAAACACGCGGGCCATTTCCATACACGCGAATTAATAAAAAAAAGAAGTTATGAGGCAACCGCTCCAAAATCGGTGAGAATTGTGTGAATTGGGACCACCACATGTTTTTTTTTTTTTTAAATGCCTGCCGATCCTGCTGGCAGCGAAAGGTCACTCATTTACTCGCTGATTAACTAATACAACTTGTTTTTTTACTTTTTAGTTCGTTTTTTGGCAAGACAGCCGTGTTTTTTTTCCCTTTACTCCCTAGCTATTATTTTACCGACTGTACTTACGGTCATAAACCAGCAGCCCAGAACTTTCCAAGAAAAACAGGCGTGATAAACATCACGCCTGTTGTTCTGGGCAGAGGAGTTTAGTAACTACCAACACCAAAGTTTCGCCAGTTATATATATAAGTCCCCAATTAGGAGTCTATTGTCATCAATCCGGCACAATTTCAGACTACTGCCGATCTAATAAATGATAAGAAAAATCTTTATTGCAGATCGCATGATCCATAAAAAAACATATTTAATAAATAAAATACGTATATAATAACACATACAAATTAAAAATAACAAAATTGTAATTAAAATCAAAATTCAAACTAACCCCAAAAATTAAAATCAAATCCGAATTCAAAATTAAAATCAAAATCAGAATTAAAATCTCTAAATCTAAATTTCATGGTGATATTCTTACAAAATGGACCATAACTGAGAAATATGAAAAACCCAATAATTATCACTTACAACCCCGACTTGAGGATTGAATTCAAGACCCTAATGAGTTTGCCAATCAAAATCAAAATCAAAACTAATTTATCATTTTAATAATCAAATTAGGCTGACAATCAGCACTTCAAAACTACATATGACAATCCCCCAAACACCCGCCCTTCACCACTTCCTAGTGCTTTAGCTGGAGAAGAAGAAGTGGCGCACCAAGCCCCCCAGCAGCACAGCTGTCTGTTAAGTTAGAGATTCCTAGACCAACGAAGGATGTCGAGTTTATTTAAAAAAAAATGCTTTTCAAGGCGTCATCTCTGTAACTTTTACTTAAGGGACGGTCTCTTTCTAGAACGACGTGGTTCGCTGATAGGAGCTGACCTGTCAAAATTTGCATTGACTGTCAAGTTTTGCACAACAGCATCACAAACCGCGGTCCATTTTATTGCGCTTTCTATGTCTCTGATTCTTGTAACGCCCAAAATTCTACATTGTTTTCTTTTTTAGATGATGAGCAAGCAACGGTCATATTGAAATCAATAACAATGTTTGCGTTCAAGACTTGTATTAGATTCGCACCGGTAATGGTGGCTCCTGGTGAGACGCAGCATGTGATGACGTTTATCAACCCTGAGGGCGCCAAGAGATGCAAGATTGAGATGAAGGGACACTCGAATTATAATCCTCATGTAAGTATATTTTGAGAGGCTAAGGATACGTCCATAAATTACCGCACACGTTAAGGGGGACGGAGGATCAACAGAGTGTGACATCGTGTGACAAGCGGTTGGAAAAGTGACATATGCTATGTGACGTCACATTTTATAAATCTAAAATATTAAAACACTAAACTTGAATTCTAACGAAAACATTTAAAATATTACCAACTACTTACTCATATTTTTATTTTTATTTAAAAAAAAATAAAAATTAAAAAAAATCGTAATTTTTGGCATTTTTGGTAGCTCTATAATAATATGAATATAGTCCAAATTTTTTGGATGGCCCCTACGTGACAGCCGGATGGTTTAACTGATCAAGGATACGTACCGGTTTCCAAGGTGTATCGTGGATAGTTTTCTATTCATTACATTTCGAGAGCTTTCAGAGGCATGGAGGGGCCGTGCCTCCGAAAACCTTTGGGTCCTGGCGACCCGGCTACCATCCGCAGCAGAAGCCTGAAAGTTTGAAGAATCCTTACCGAGGGGTATCGTGATACATATTAACGTGGGTTATCATGTTATAGGGGGGGAGGGGGTCAAAAACTAGCGAAAATTACTTAATAAATGAATGGCCCCTTATTGCCAGTTTTAATACTTGATATTTTCTTCCCACAGTTAATTGAACTGGGGTACGACTGTCTGAACACGCAAGAACTCGATATGATCATCATGAGGGCTCTCGGCTTACCTTTCGAACATACTCGGCCCAGCAGAGACGCCTTTATCGATGTTTTGATCGAGAACGTTGAACCAAGTAAGTGGTTTTCAATATGTATGGTCCGTTTCAGAAGTACCTACTTATCTGACTAATATCTAAACAAATTGGATTGGAAAATGTACCTACCTATGAGTGCCAAGTTGTAGTGCCACTTTTGCACTTTCAAATTGAGTTTATTTTTGTAATACTTATGCCCGTAATTCTAATGTCCGCAACATAAGTCCGCGCCACCACTTAATCTGGCGGAAAATTGTGGAACTACATTTTTTTTAATGCAATGTCAGAAACATTAGCGCCGCGTTTATCGGACTTGAGCTTAGAGTATATACTAATGTGATAGATGTTTTGAGGTTAATTTTTTAATTTCAAGTTTCGAAAAGATTTTTCATTTATACATAGTTTAAGCGCATGGGGCGTTTTTAGGGTTCCGTACATCAAAAGGAAAAAATGAAACCCTTATAGGATCACTCCGCTGTCCGTCCGTCAGTCTGCCAAGACCCTTTTTCTCAGGAATGCGTGGAGGTATCAAGTTAAAATTAATATAAAATACATAGATCTATGTTCGAAAAATCAAACTTCTAAGTCAACGCAATAAAAAACACGGCCATTTATGTGACATATTTTGATACTCGCAAATAAATCAAAACCTACAGGGTACTTCCCGTTGATTTAGAGTCATGAAATTTGGCAGGAACCAAGTTCTCACAGCATAAGTAAAGGAAAAAGCCCGAAAATGTATAATTTGTTGTTTTATCACATAATAAAAAATTGTTTTGCGATTACAAACTTTGCAGTTGGCCGTAACGTATATCGATGCATGGGAGAACATGTTTCTCAACTACTAAGTTAAGTTTGTTCTTGGGATAAATTCATCCCAACTTCGGAACCCTTCATTGTGCGTGGTCCGACACGCACTTGGCTGGTCTTTTTTTTAAACTTTTTAGTTTGTTTTTTGGCAGAGCAGTTTTTTTATTTTTTATGATTGGGTGTTAGAAGATGATTTTATAACGAATAATTTGGTTACTTACATATTTTGATTGTTTTACTATGTCAACGGAAAGTCCGTTGACCTAGAGTCATGAAATTTGGCAGAAAGGAAGGTCTCACAGCACGAGTAAATAAATATCTCCCGCGCCGAAGGCTGCTCTCCGCTGAGATTGGTCACCATGGCCGAAATTCGGTCTGGACGACTATATTTCAGGTGAACTAACATATCGTGAGGAAACCCAGACAAATGAGCAAGCTCAAGGCTCGTTCTGTATCTATATGAGACGAGGTCTTTGACCTTCTATAGTTTCTAGACATCCACAAAACAACAACCTTCAATAAAGAAAATAAGTTATAAATTTAATTTACAATACACACATGATTAATACTGATAACACAACAATATCTTCATAAATTACGCTGATAATAACAGACTTCACATTACAAAGATAAACAAAATATTTAATTCTCTGATAAATTATTACAACAACATTATCAGTATTGTGACGACTGCAGTGTAATCAAGATGTCTGCAACCGACTTGAAATTATACGATAACGTATTCATAGAAACTAATATACAATCAATTGATTATGATGCTGTGATCCTCATTCTGTATCCAGAAGAACAACAAGTTCCGTTACCAAGACATATTGGCAGTTTTATCGATAAAATTTCTAAAGTTGATAAACATGTTCATAAAGTATCTACAGTGTGGAATTGTGATTATGTTTCTGGTGGAAGATTAGTGTTGTCACCAACAGGGAAAATTTCTCCTTATCATGATGCAAGAGTGGTGAAAGATGCAGCTAATAAAGGCATGATAAGGGCTCTTGAGGCTGGTGCGAAGAAACCACTGTTGGTTGTTCAAAATGTTGTTAACTTCCCCGATGGACAATTGGTCTGCATCCTTGGTGCTCTGGAAGCTCTGTATATACCTTTACAGACGAGAGAAAGGGATAGCACGAAGAATTTCCTGAAAATCGGATTCCATTCTGAAGAAAAATTAAGTGAAAAGTTTGAGAAGACCGTACGTAACGCGATTGCTTTAGAAAAATCTAGAGTTTTTGCCAGAGACATCGCTGGAGGAGACCCTGAAAGGATGACACCGGCGAATATCGTTAATTACGTCCAAACGGAGTTTGCTGGCGACAGTAATATCTTCATCAATATAATTGATGATCAGGAAATTATTTTCGATGATTATCCTTTGTTAGCAGCTGTGTCCAGAGCTGCTAATCAAATTGACAGACACAAGCCTAGAGTGGTAGAAATTGAATACAGACCTTCAGATAACGCAAGAGTTACCCAAACTCTTTTGCTAGTCGGTAAGGGAGTGACTTATGACACCGGCGGCGCAGATTTGAAGATCTCAGGCAAAATGGCAGGCATGTGCCGCGACAAAAGTGGTGCAGCGGCCGTAGCAGGCTTTCTAAAAGCTTGTTCTTTGTTAAAACCTCCACACTTGAAGGTTATAGGAGTTCTATGCCTCTGCAGGAACTCCATCGGAGAAGATTCTTACGTTCCAGACGAATTATTAATCTCCAAGAGCGGAAAAACTGTTCGAGTTACTAACACAGATGCAGAAGGCCGATTCGCGATGGCAGATGCGTTGTTCAAAATGGGAGAAATTGCTGATAAAGAACTGAATCCACATCTATACACTATAGCTACATTGACAGGCCATGCAAGACTGTGCTACGGAAATTATACAGCAGCTTTAGATAACTACAGCGCTCGAGCCACAAATCATGCAAGCGCCTTACAATTTAGCGGTGCAAGAGTCGGTGAAGGATTTGAAGTGTCATTCATACGCCCTGAAGATTTATATGTCAACAATGGGAAGTGTAAAGGCGAAGACTTGATTCAAGTTGATATGGACGCCAAAGCTCGTCATCATCAGTTAGCTGGAGGGTTCCTGATCAAAGTTGCCGGCTTAGAGGACAAGAATGTCAAATATACACACTTAGATATTGCTGGAGGGGCCGGTTCGCCGCCCTGTGCCCCTACTGCTACGCCAATTTTGACTTTATGCCACGTACATAAGGTTTTAATGTGATTCAATGTCAAAGAGTTTCAGATTAAGTTTTTAAGAAGATTATTTTTGATATCAATAAATTCAATAATAATAGTATTAAAAATTTAATTAGTTGATAATGTTGTTTGTTGCTAAGTTTAGATAATGTAATCGTTTAGAAACTAGACTAGTGAACTAGAATATTAATAAAGAATTTCAATTGTAACACTGAATGTTGTAACCGCTTTAGGTGTAAAAAAGGCATTTGACAAGTTTCTAAATACTTTTTTTTACTTCTAAAACTAAATATTCGGTTCTTACTATATTAAGTAATTATTGCAATTCATAATCAATACTTTAGTTCACTAGTTAGCCATATTTCATATTTCCATAAAGTAAAGAAAACAAAAGCGCAATATTTGACATCTATTTGTGAAAGTAGCAAACTTTCAGCGATACAGAAACGTGGTAGTAGGTAGCGTTTTCTCTATGAAAAAACTCACACTCGACACCCTGGTCATACACGCACGTCACTATATGTCATGCCGGCGTTTCCATTCAAATCTGCCTTGTATATTGTATCAATATAAAAAGAAATACCGGCCAAGTGCGTGCGTGAGGCTGGTTTCACAGCGACGCGGATTGGTATGTACGCGACCCGTTCCGGGTAGAGCCCGTACAACGTATTGTACTACTCTCTCGCTTCAGAGTACTGCGGGCGCTACCCGTACGGGTCTGCCGTGTACAGATGGCCCGCACGGGTCTCCCCTACTTAGTCTGTGGGTCTCCCGGACAGCTGTGAAACCAGCCTGAGACGCTGATCGGAACATTTGTCTGCGGAAAATTTGGAATCGTATGGAAATCTAATGCACACGTAGGACAAAATGCGGCTTTCCATACGGTTCCAAATTGTCCATTGACTCCTCAGCGCTTAGAGGGTTCCATAGTTGGCATAAATTTATTTAAAAAACAAACAAAACATTGTAATTGAAAAACCTCTCATATATCGATTCGACAAGAAGCAAGATCTCACACTGACTAGTGTGAGATCTTGCTTCTTGTCATAGTCAACGGTGAGTACCCTATAGATTTTGATTTATTTCAACCTGACTACTGTATGACTGACGACCAGTAACGTCTGTCAAAGATCCACGAATGACAGCCGGGACTTATAGCTTAACGTGCTTTCCGAGGCACGGAGGGGTGGCGGTATGTCAAGATGGTCACCCATCCACGGACTGACCGCGGCAAGCGTAGCTTAGTCTGATCGATAGACCCGTGCGGCTGTTATTACTTAGCCACGAGCCCCTCTAGCTATAGGTTTTGATTTTTTTGCGAGTATCAAAATATGTCGCATAGGTGGCCGTATTTTTTTATCGCGTTGACTTTGAACTTCAACCTTTTTTAAGTAAGGGCCGGGAATACTTTGATTTTGGTTCGGCGGGCCGCAACACAAGGGAAATTGATTAAGTAGCTGCATCATCATCTCACACTACGCGAGCCACGCGCGCTGGCCGAGTGGCCGAAGCTCTGCTACCGCCACCGCGATGGTGGCGTCGCCGTCGTGACTTTCGAGAACTAGAGATCAATACGTGCTGTGCAGTGATTGGTCTATCCAAAATCTTATGTTTTTTAAGTTGCCCGCAATAGATTTTTATATTTATAAGAATTTGTATTAGTAGTTAAGCTTTCCTAAAATAAAGACAGTACCTATTAGTGCCTTGAACTGGTCGTTTCCTTTCACCACCTCAGCTCCTAACAATTATATTCCATAAACATAGAGGTAAGTAGGTACAATCATTGCATTATTTATTGTACAATTTTACAAGGTTAATAACAGGAAATGATACTAATACAATTGAATCAATCAGATGTTTGAAAATGGTTACTCTTAACTAATTTATCAATATCGGCTGCCCCAATGATGGTTGTTGCATTTCTCAAACTGTTTTCAAGGTGAATATCGGTGATTCTGCTATCAATTTACAACTTTTGAAAGCAATTCTAGTCAAACGAAACCAATTTGACTCAATTGCAAATCGAAAATGTGATGCCCTGAATTTTAAGTTTTTCGTTTGAGAAAATAACTGCTCGCATAGTTAAGCGATGTGAAACCAAAAAGAGATGTCATTTTCAGTGCATGATTTATGATTTTATAGGAAAATCTGAAATGGGGATGTATTTAATGGATGTTTTTTGGTCTATTTTGTTTTGAATTTCTAGACATGAATAGTTATAAATTAATTTAATTTAGCCATGCTATTTTCGGGCTGCCAAGAAAGAAATCGCGGGCCGCGGGTTAAAGACCTTTGACTTAGAAACTTAATATTTTTAGAGCTCCAAGGGAACCTAGTATTTATTTATATTAATTTTACTTTGATACCACCACGCGTTCCTGAAAAAAAGGATCCTGACAGCAGACAGGCAGACGGACGGACAACGAATTGATCCTATAAGGGTTCCGTGTTTTCCTTTTGAGGTAAGTACGGAACTCTAAAAAAACAATCTATCACCGATCAAAACTTGAATGCTTTTTATTTTCTTCCACCAGGTTACGTTCAACTGTTCGCAAAGGCCCCGATCCTACCGACACAGTTCCGTAATATACCTTACGACCAAAACAGTATCATGCACTTTGGTGAACGAGATTACAGCAAGAATGGACATAGTACTATCAAATTTAAGGTAAATAACGTTCTTGACAATATCTTTACATACACAGTGGCTGTGTGGCCGTGGCTGACGGTCGATGTGGTAAGGCAACGGTTAGGTTTAAAAGAAGATGTATGTAGTGATTTTTTTTTTAAAGAGTTTGCTTAGATAGTTTGGTCAAGTTGAAAGGATGAATGAAAGGCGACTATCAAAAGGTATTTACAAGGCGGGGGAGTGGAAACGAAACGCCGGCAAGCTCAAGAGAGAAAGAAAGAGTGAGAGACGGAGGGAGAGAAAGAAAGAGTGGGAGAGGGAGAGAAAGAAAGAGTGAGAGACGGAGAGAGAAAGAGTGAAAGAGGGAGAAGATATAGAAAGAGGGAGAGGGAGAAAGAGAGAGAGGGGGAAATATAGAGAGAGAGAAAGAGAGAGAGCGAGAAAGAGAGAGGGAGAAAGAGAGAGGGAGAGAGGGAGAAATAGAGAGAGGGAGAAAGAGCGAGAGGGAGAAAGAGCGAGAGGGAGAAAGAGAGAGAGAGAGTGAGGACGAGAGAGAAAAGTGAGAAAGAGAGAGACTCTCACTCTCACAGTCTCTTTGTCATGCGGTGATCGGTCATGGGGTGCGCCAGGGTAGCCCACAAAATCTCACATTTGTCAGGGTAAATGTTGATTAAAATATGATTCGTGACCGTGACAGAAAGACAGAAAGGCAGCAAGAGAGAGAGTCAAAGTGAAATCATTTATTTCAAATAGGCCCTTGCAAGGCACTTTTGAAAGTCAAAAATAAATTGAATTGATTCTAGTCGCCCCTTCCAAAAGTTAGTTTTCGTATGGAGAAGAATGGGCAAGAAACTCCTCCGTTAGAGAGAGAGAGAGAGAGCAAGAGAGAGAGAGAGACTCGTCTCTCTCACTCATCCATGTATCCACACACCTAAACACACTCACATCACGACTGATGACTGATAGGTTGATCTACATTTTTAAGTCCCTACGTCACGCTGCGGACCCTACGGTGCTAAGACTTAGCCCTCTGCCAATCGGTTATACATTACTGCATAATTACTTTTGGTGGATCAGCGAAAGCTCACATGCTGAAATTTAGGACGTGTTCAAAGGGCACTCCTGAAGGTTGGATGGCGGTTACCTGATCGATTTCCTACTGTCGATCTTTATAAAACATGTACGGTTCTCTTTGTTCGAAAATTATTTATTATTAACCTTGTTTTAACCACGCATACTCATACTCTACGCTCCGTGCAAATTTGTCTCCCAACGACATAAACATACTGTCTGTCCCTCCATCCACACAAATTGTCGTTCGGCCCAACGTAGTTTCCCTTTCCTCAGTAACTACGTCTATAACAATATATTAAAATATACACCCTATTTTTCGATCAAATGTAAAAAAGAACTATTACGACATGCTACTTGAATTGGATTATGCTGAAACTGAAAGTATACTAAATATTTTAAAATAATTTCGTCTACCAAGAATATTCACCTACTCAAATTAGTCTTTGGTTTGCGTTTCACCTGTTAACCACAGACACACACACACACTCTCGGGCAAGTAAGTGCTCGCGCCCAGTGCCCTTCGCAGGGTGCTGGGTGCTTCATAAGTATTCATAACTCATTTGTTAGCCTCTTCTTTGCCAGATTTGCCTTTTAATTTAATGCGTTTATACTAAAGTAAAAACCTTTGTTCAAAGGCATATTATTCTATCAACGACTACTTAAATGATAAGAATAGTTGGTCGCTGTTAATTCAAGACAATTTTTATGCTCTTTCTCTAGAATTAGCTTACCTACTGACAGGTTTTATGAGTGTATATAATTGATTATTTTATTTGACTTTACAAGTTAATTTATTTTATTTTTATTTTTATTTATCTTGACATAATCTACTCATTACAATGTCATATTTTATATTTATTAATGATCATATTTTTGTTTTGCCTGAGCAACCGGCAGCAAGTTCGTCAAGCTTCCATAGTTGTCACTGCTTGCGGTCGCGTCGGGGGTCGGGTTGCCTCCTTCAAATATGGCAAGGGGATAATGGCTGATCTTTGCGTTATGCTCGTGAACGGGTTCTACTTGTAGTGCCTGGTCGTCTTGCTGGTGATGTTTTTGTTATTGTTATTAGTAATTCACTGTTTTATTCTACGTCGATGGTCCTAGTTTATCATTTATAAACTTCCAGTTACAGCTATATGTAAGCGGGCATGCGCTTTATGGCCTGGGGGCTTTAATTTGGATTCCGTTTACGTTTACTTTTTATTTTTTTCTCTGCCCGAGTATAGCTCCAGATGTTTTTTGGTAGGTATATTGGCGAGTGCTAGCTGACACATGGCTATTAATGTATAATTTAAATTATGTTTGTGTTGCGTAATGTAAATTATTTTGCATAGGTACTATACGTATATATAGAATCAATTGTTTGGTAACTGAACAGACAGCTGTGTGGCTGGGGAGTTTGTTGCGTCACTTCTTCTTCCCAGCTAAAGCACTAGGAAGTGGTGAAGGGTGGGTGTTTTGGGGGACTGTCTTATGTAATTTTGACGTTCGAAGTGCTGATTCTCAGCCTAGTTTGAATAAATGACTTTTGAATTTGAATTCATAGAGTGAAGAACATCACCAATGAGGTCAATTGGTGATGTTCTACAGAAAGGTTAGGTGCGTAGTACTCGCAACCGACGTGCGTGTATAACCAGATGTACGTATATGAATGTAATATCGACACAAGAGGATTATGTAAGGATCGTAGCAGATCTTTTATTAGCCTTTGCCCGTGGATTCTCCTGTGTGGATGTCGGATAATAAAGAATATTCTTTATTATGCACACCATACAAATTACAGAAATAAATTTAGAAATTTTACATAGGGTGACACAATGGGCGGTCTTATCGCTAAAAGCGATCTTTTACAGACAACCTTTGCATAGATTAAAGGGAGAAGGAGAGACAATACTGCAGGTAGTGGTGTACCATTTACATGCACAATAAATAAAGCATAAACTAATCCAGGTTATGAACTATCTATGTGCTAAATAACATCAAATTTTTACGCGGCGTAGGTACGCCATTAAGGCCACGTACGTAAAAATATCGCGGCAGGATTTTATCGCGCACTAGATTTTCAACTCTTGGCGTTGAGCCGAGCACTGAGAATCCAACAGAGTGCATTCATTCATGTTTGCACCGCCGGCGACAAGATTTTTCAAAGAGAGTACTCGCCTAGTGATGCTCGCTTCGCGGGCAGAACACTCGCTCAGGGACACGCTTGTACATTACGCATAACACTGAGTATTCGCTCGTTGCCGACGCGCAAGCGCAACTCGTTGGTCATCTCGTTTTTAGTTCCTAACTCTACTCGTTTCTCGTCATTCACCGGCGGTGGGACAGGTGGATTACAAGCGTTACTTCAACTGTCATCACCACGCCTTACCAAGTATTATCATTAATAATAACCAACAATTTATCTTCCAGAATCGTAGCTTTCGCCAAGAGAGAAACGGCCTAACAGCCGGCGATATAAAAAAAATTGCACTGGTGTACGGTCCCGAATGTCGGATCCGAAATCGTGCTGAAAAGATTGCTATCAGCCGGACTTACCCTGGAGTTATCAGACGAAAGAGGGAGATCATAGAACCTCTTGCAAACATGAGTTTAAAGGTCAATCCTAATATCACTCCACCCCCAAACATCATTGCTGAAATTGAAAATACTAAAAAACCTCAAGAAATAGTTGCAGAGATTTATGGATCTGATGACACAATACATAAAAACAAACAACAATATATAAATACTCTAGGCATAGGGAAAGAAACAGACAGAATAATAGAACTTGTTTATCAAATTTCTGCACTAGCACTAAATAACGCTAGAGAAAAATATTGCAATGTTACAAGCAACACGACATCTGAGTTCAAATTTTATTATGAGAAAGATGAAAATAAAACCAAAACTTCCGATGTACTAGGAATCCACAAAATAATAGCAGATTTCGCTAAATCCATAGTTGATGACGCCGCTAGTAATTTGACGGAATTCTGTCAAAATTCAGAAACTGTAGAAGCTTACCAAAGTCAATGTAAATTAGAATACGATGCTCGATGTCCTAGGTCTTCTAAATCAGCGTTTGGTGAGTGTGTGATTAACAAAAATCCTAACACTCTGAATGACAAAATGAAAACTGGTGGTGAAATTCGTACAACACCTTTGAAGCCAAACAGAAGGAAGAGGGAAGCAACAATTCAAGACACCACACCTAAATCCACAGAAGAAATAAAAGAGAAGAATGAACAGAAATCGACAGAAATAAAAAATAAAAGAGAGAATAAGACAAATCTTAAGGAAAAAGTGCAAGCGATGAGGAAGGAGAGATTGAAGGAGATAAAGAAAGATGATGCCACGTCCAAATCGGAGGTGGTTTCGTCTACAACTGATTCGAAACTTAAAGATGATAAGAAAGAACCAATTAGAAGAAAGTTTAGTGCAAAACGGTATAAGTAAGTTGATGTTTTGTTTCTTTTTATGTAATTGGTTGGTTGGCTGGCTGCCCACTCTGTATAGTAGCCTAGCTCTGGGCAA
Source organism: Agrochola lota (assembly GCA_947364205.1). Lineage (NCBI taxonomy): Eukaryota > Metazoa > Arthropoda > Insecta > Lepidoptera > Noctuidae > Agrochola > Agrochola lota. The sequence goes on from OX376248.1 coordinate 4,847,420, forward strand.
ACTTACCCCGGTCACCACGGAGAGTGGAACCGGCGAGAGATGTCGTGCGGTGTCCCACAGGGATCGGTCCTGGGGCCGCATCTGTGGGACTTCGGCTACGACTGGGTGCTGCGCGCCGACCTCCCTAGCGGCGTCAGCGTGGTCTGCTACGCTGACAACACGCTGGTCCTGGTACAGGGGAGGTCGCATGAGGCGGCGGCCGAACTGGCGACACGTTGGGTTGCGACAATCGTCGATAGGATCCGGCAACTGGGACTCGAGGTGGCTTTGCACAAGTCCGAGGCCATGTGTTTTTATGGTCCTCGGAACGCGCCACTGTCGGGTTCCCAGATAACGGCGGGAGGGGTTCACATCGGTGTCGAGTCGACCATGAAGTACCTGGGATTCGTCCTCGACAGCCGGTGGAACTTCGTGGAGCACTTCCGACGTTTGGCTCCCAAACTGGAGAGGTCTGGGGCTGCTTTGAAGCGGCTTCTGCCCAATCTAGGGGATCCAAACGCTTCCTGCCGGTGGCTCTACGCGGGGATCGTGCGGTCCATGACCCTTTACGGGGCACCGGTGAGGGCGCGTTCATTAAGGCTGCGACCGGCGATTGAACGCATCCCAAAGGGTCATGGCCATTAGGCTGGTCAGAGGATACCGCACGGTCTCCCGTGAGGGGCGAGCCTTCTTGCCGGACTAATGGGATCTGGAGGTAAAAGTCCTCGAACACATGTGGGTCGTGAGTATCGCGAGGAGGCGAAACGCTGGGGCGTAACTCCGCTGCCGCGAGAAATCACGGCACAGCGGATAGAGCTCCGGCGGGATCTCATGGCGGCATGGAGAGTGCGATTGTCGCAACCCAGCGCTGGGCACGCCATGATTGTGGCGATAAGTCCCCTCTTTGAGGAGTGGCTAGAGAGGCGCCACGGCGTCCTCACCTTCCGCCTGACGCAGGTCTTCACCGGACACGGCTGTTTCGGGAGGTTCCTGTTCCGTATAAGGCGGGAGGAAACGCCCGGATGTCACCACTGTGTGGATCTCCCGGAGGACACGGTGGAGCATACGGTGGAGGTCTGCCCTGCTAGGGCGGAGCACCACCGTGTACTCACGGAGGCGATCGGCGGCGGCGATCTCTCGCGTCCGGCCCTGGTTCAGGCCATGGTCCGGAGCGAGAGTGCATGGGTGGCCGTCACTTCCTTCTGCTAAGCAGTAATGCTCGCGAAGGAGGTGGCGGAGCGCGCGAGGGAGAGGCAAGATTCGCGCCCTCGCGCCCCTAGTCGCCCCAGGAGACGCCCCGGGCGTCGGGAGTCGCGAGTCGACTTCCGGTCACCGTAGGCGCGGGCTTGCGGGCGGTGAGCAATGGGTAGCTCGCCGTCCGATGAGGACCAGGCCCGGGTCGACGGCGCGTTGTGTTCCACGCGCGCCTCGAAGAGATGTCAGCACCAACTGACGGGGTCCGTAAGGGCCAATGCCTGCCAGGGTTGAGAGTTTGTCCGAAAGTAATATCGCGGCCCCGGCACACAGGCAACGGAAGGAACACGGGTAGGTTTTAGTCAGTAAAAGTCTGACACACCCTCCCGCTCCGCCCAGAGCGGGACAAGTTATTTGATAACTTCCCACCATCAAAAAAAAAAAGGTCTGGGCAAACTGAAGCGAATCCCGCGCGGGATGCGGGATTTAATTCGGACACAACTAATTAACGACGAATATAAAAAAAGAAGACGAAGACGAAAATATTTCCTATTAATATATATACATTTTTTTTTACGAATTTTACAAAGAGAAAAGTTTTGGATGTTTTGTATGTTTGTCACGCTTTCACGGCTAAACGGCCAAACCGATTTTTTTTTAAATTTGGTTAGGGGATACTTTGAGCCCTAGGAAAGGGCGTAGGCTACTTTTTATCGACTAACACGCGGGCGAAGCCGCGAGCGGTAGTGGGGAATAAACCTAAGAATATTCAAAACTTTGCCCTGCGTTAGAACACAACAGGCCCATAATAATGTGTATTGCGGTATATTGTATCCAAGGCAATACACCTGTAAGTACAGATGGAGGGATTGTGTGAAGGATAATATACAATGCCGCCCATGGGCATGTGACCGCCCGTATTTTTCTGAATATTCATGAAAAATTTACTTTAAAAGGGGGTATCTTAATATTTTTGTTTTGCTTATAATTTTTTTTTGACAATCTCCCAATCCTCAATATTTAATTTTATGGACTTTCACTTGTGTTTTTTAATTAAATACTATTTTTTTTTAGAAAAAAATGTCTTCATATCTAAAATTACCCATAAGCTTTTAGAAATAATAAACAGAATCCAAATCGAGCTAATAACATAGGAAATATGGCAAAGGCTAAACAAAAAAAAAATATTTTAATTTTTATTGCGCGACAGCAAAGACAGGCTTATGTTTTTCTAAAACTTTTCTGTATTAGTCGAGAAAGTTTCGGCACTATTTTTATATGAATGGGCGCAAGAAAAGACGCAGCGGGGTCCTAAACAAGCTCGGTCTGGCACTCTGCGTTCTCTGAAGTCTGAATTCTCAAACTTTTCTGTATAAAAGAAATCCTAAGTTTTCCGTGGCGGGGTGCTAAAATTTTTGAGCTCGCTTCGCTCGCTCTTGCATTTTCCTATCCCTCAAACTTTACTACATGTGTCGAAAAAGTAAATCCTATTTCTGAATGAACGAATTAACATATTCAAGGAGGGTTCCAACATTTTCGAGCTCGCTCTTGCTTCTCCCTTTTCTGCATAAGTTGTAACTCTTATTAAACTGTAAGTATCAATGCACCCCGGAGCAAACGCAAAATTTTTGCCCCTTTAAGCTCCAAGAGTAGTGAGGGGCGCCACAGAAATCTCGCCCGGGGCAGTATTGCTAGAACCTGCACTGATCGTATTCCAGTTAAGTAAATGTAACCAAGAACTAAATAAGAAATAATAACAGAAAATATATTTATAGTACGCACTATTTTGTATATTAACAAGTTACACAGAAAAAAGGTACATAGAGTAGAAATAAAAAAAAAAATACAACTTAAACATTTGTCCCCAGAGTAGAGAAATCTGAGGAGGCCTTAGATTGGGAAGAATCCGACACATCTTTAGACAAACACATTGAACCACAAAAGACACTTAACAATAAAGAATTACTTGAAAAAGTGTTAAAACATGGAGCTGGCTCAATATTTGATACTGAAAATGGTAAGACAGAATCTGTTGAAGAAGTAAAAAAAATTGAAAGAGAAGAAAAAGCAGCAGAATTCTCAGCGGAAAGTACCAACACGAATGAGGCAACTGAAGAAGAAGAAGAAATGGCTGTAACTAAAACTAGAAAGAAATATAAAAAAATAGACGAATCAGCTGAACAAGAAGAATCAGCTGAAATGGAAGAAACGTAAGTAACAGCGACGATGTTGGTTACACTGGCTGTAAATTAGTGATGTTAAGGGGCATGCGCTAAGGTAGCCCGCGAAAATCCAATTTTCTTTGGTTTTTTTACATTTTGCAGGTCAATATTAGGTTTTATGTTGATTAAAATATAATTCGCGACCGTAACCAAAATGGCTTTACATAACTATAATCATTACAATCAGCAATAAAACACCATAAGTAAGCACAATCGCCAAAGGTCATGATTTCATGATATAGTCATTCAATGCAATTATATGAACTTAGAGAGTTGTATTGATCATTTTTATGATTATAATTATATTAATAAACATTTGATACGGCCGCAAATCATATTTAGATCAACATACAACATGATACTGACCTGCAAATTGCAAAAAACGTAAGAAAATTTGAATTTCTCGGGCTACCTTGACGCTTTCACCTTAACTACAAATATTCCATTTCGGTACAAATAATCAGTTAACGAGCCTTTTCCGAACTATGTTGGGGTCAGCTTCCAGTCTAACAGTACAGTACAGTGTACTGTGCAGTATTCTACACGGAGCGACTACCTATTTGACCTCCACAACCCAGATACTGGGTAACACGAAACCCCTTGGTAAGAATGGTTGTCACACTTTTGGGCTTCAAATTCTGATTGCGGATGTGGTACTATTGTGATGAGACGTGTCCTGAAGTGGTAAGCAGGTGCGAATGCTCCTCTTAGTTGCCTTATAGTGTGCAAACCAAATGGGAGCGGTGCGGGTGGCGGAATCCGCAAGCGGGTGTCGTAAACACATGATTCTTTTTGTCTATGAACAAAGTGCCAGCGGAGCGGGCAGCGTGATCCGCCGCGGAACAGCGAGCTCCGGGCGGAGCGGGAGGACACAAACCAGTTTGCGTATTCCGCTCGTGGCGTTCAGTCAGTTATTTCTTTCTCGACAGAGGACTTAAAAGTCAATAATTCTCCTTGTATATTTTCCAATATCTAGTCGAAAGTACTTATTGTACTCAAAAAAAATATCTTCATAATTTCTTAAAATTGCAAACGTATAAAATTCGTCTTTTTGTAATTTATCTTTATGTAGTTAAATTATGATGACTGCTTTTATATATTAAAAAAAACCCACTTAAAGAAAGAATTTGTTTCTAAAAACTCAGACATGATGATGCTCCTAGGCCTACCCGCGTTTACGATGAGATGCCCCACGAAGCACTGTGTTCACGAGTAGCAATATGTGTTTTCCGCCCTTCCGCATCCGCTCCCGACATCCGCGCCACTCCCGCTGTATTTGCACTTTAAGCTAGACCGTCACGAGCGCGAGCCGTATACTTTTCTACTCAATTTGTAGGGACCACGACTCGGACGGGACGCTCCATGGTGTAGCATGAAGTGTTCGTGAAGTTTGGCACGGCTCGCGTCCGCCAGCGTGAATACAAAGGCGGATGCATGCAATACAGACACCCAAGTCTGTGCTGCATTATCTTGCGAATGGATTAAAGCAGCAATAGTTCGTCCAAACCCAGCTGCAACGTAGCGCTTTGTAGTGCAGCCGCATTTGTTTGTATAAGGCAATGACAAGGCGGATTCAACGCAGACACCCATAGTATTATTTCTGTTAGATTATAAACTGTCGACAAATTGTGATGGTTAGTTTAGAACTGCTGTGACTAACCGCTACTTCCAAGTTGCTCGCAGCTAGGCTATTTAGGATTAGATTAGCGCAAGGTGCAAGTAATTTTGATAACTGCAGTGTAGGCAGAGCGAGTATTTAAAGGTGTATTGCAGTCGGTTTTGCTAAAACAATGTCGACAGAGACGAATGCAGACAGTTTTAAAATGTCTGTGGTGTGATCGTGTTTGTACTACTTTATTCATACGGACGCGGCTGCCTTAGAGAACAGCTACTGCTGTGTTGCATCTGCCACAGAACACAAACACTGTGTATTATGGTCGGTTGTCTTCATCGTCATCGTCCACAGCCCGACTTCTCCCACCGCTGGGCGTAGGCCACTTTGCTTGTGCCAATCTCCACGCTCTTGTAATGCTATTCTGTAAAAATCTCAAGATTTCTCTCCAACATTCCCTAGCGTCAGGTAGGATGACAGTTCATCCGACAACCCCAGCTCAGGTGGACCGAGCAGTAATCCTATAATAGTAGTAGTAGTAGTGGGGTTGTCGGGCAGCGGGCAGTGTAGCTCACAGTGCGTTCGGCGCTCGACGTGGCAGTACGTCGTGTCCGTGTTCGCAACAAGTCAATCGTCATCCTGAGGATGCCTCGTTGAGAGGTGAAACACGTGTCGATTTCTTACAGGGGTGACTAACCTGGTTTAAAAGCCAGTTAGTTTTAGTTTTAAAGCCGTGCATGAGCCTTAAGACTTGGCTTCACATGCCGTCGAGAAATATCTCTCAGGCATGCCGGTTTCCTCACGATGTTTTCCTTCACCGTTTTTGTAGCAAGTGATAATTATACAATACGCACATGAATCCGAAAAGTCAGAGGTGCGTGGTTTCAAACTGGAGACCCTATGACTTGGCAGTCTGACGGTCACATCGCTAGGCTATCACTGCCCTTCGGGGTAATAAGGCGTGATGATATTTATCTAACAATAAACATATTTTTTTCAAAGGCCCAAGAAGAAGAGAATCGTGCAAAAAAACAAGAGAACGCAAAAAAGCAGAAAGCTACCAAAGACTGTGGAACTCAATAAGTTAAATAAAGAGTTCTATTCTGAAAGGAAATGGCCGGATGGTGACGTCATCTATGTCGTTGCGAAGTTACCAGATTGTAAGTTCTACATTCAAGTCTTTTTGAATTTTTAATATCTGCGGATCCGAATTTTGGTGGCTCTTTAATTTTTGCGTACGAAATGAACCAATGAATGAATGATGATGAATGAATGGTCCTTTTTTTAGGGGATCCGTCAAGGCGGCAAGCCGAAATTCAACATTTCTTCCGTTTTTATTAGTTCTTAGTTCCGTCTATAGGATCACTCGTGTGTCTGTCTGTCACAGCCAATTTGCTCTGAGTTGAATGGACCGATTAAGTTGAAATTTGGTACACATATCAATTTCTGTGACCTAAACACGGACGTGTAAGAAAATAAATGAATTTTGAATATGGAGGGTCACTTTTCGGGGGCAAACAAGAAAATTTTTAAAAAGAGTTTTGCAAACTGTACCTTGTGATATATCAAAGAAGATTGTTGTGAAGGTATTAAATATATATTTATTATTATTTTTAAGTTAATAAGTACTTTTAAAGATACTTAAGAAAATTTATGAAAATTGACCATATCATCCATATTAACGAAAATAATGTGGTAACAATTTTGAAAAAAATACAGAAAATAGTTTTAAATGATATATGATTTTATTTCTGTAAGTGGGTTTGGACAAAACACTTTTACACGTCAATCATATTTTTTTAAACTAGATGAGGTCGGCGTTTCCTATCTGACTACTCCGAGAAGAAAGGCCGAAACAAACTCAGAGGTCGCAGTTTCTTTTAAAGTCCAGACATAATCTTGGTCAGATCATGTGAAGATCATGTAGATTGGTGTCTGAAATGGTCTTTTGAGGAAAGAACCACACAGATTGAGAGGACTTGTCCAGTCAGTGCACGCATTTGTTTTGACCGTGCAGCTCAACTCGGAGTTTAAGGAGCTCAACGATTCGACGAACAATACCCTATAAAACAACAATAATCTATAAACAGTTCTATAGTTATAGATTACAGGAAAACCTAGTTTATGGTCCTAAAATTACATGGTAAATCTCTCTACATTGTGCGTGCAAACTTACATTTGCAGTTGTAATCATCTGTAATGGGAGAACATGTTTTTCAACTACAACGTTAAGTTTGTTCTTGAGATAAATTTATCGGATGCGGATGCGGTTGCGGATGCGGAGGTCTTGCAGATGCGAATATTCTCAACATCCCTGCTTAAGACCCTGTATTTATAAAGTCACGCACGTCAGTGGTAACAAAACCAGCATAAGCTGGCCTCGTATTCTATTGAAAATCTGTACTACAGTCCGGCCGTTGAGAGAATGCGTTCCTAACACCTGTCAGTTGGACAATTTCTAGTAGTAATAAGGATCCAATTCGCAAAACACATATTCGTTAGTATGAAACTGACAGGTGTCAAGAACGAGGAGGCGGAACGCGTGAGGGAGAGGCAATTTCGCGCCCTCACGTCCCTAGCCGCCGCAGGAGACGCCCTGGGCGTCGGGAATCGCAATTTCTCGACGGCCAGACTTTACGCTAGGCCATTTCAAGGTTAAAGTATTGACGTGCGGGTGATTGTAACTACGGAATATTTGTGTCAATCTGCTAAAATACATACATTATTTATGACTTTTTCTAACCTAAATTATAATTACTATATTACTGCATTTACTACTATCCCAGACGACCTTGAAGATCTTCGCAGCAGGCTGGCTGCTGTGAACGGCATCTTGATGGAGAAGACCTGTGTCAAACTTCGAGAGGTTGACGCCAAGACAGCGCCGGGATTCAACGACTATATGATCTTGGATACCAGTCCGGATTATGTGACAGGCAGGGTGGGGGGAAAGCAGGTCAGTCTTCGAAGTTTTATAACGTTTTCTTGGATGTGTAACATCTTTTCTCTAGCTTTCCTGCAATAAAAATCTAAAGGAACCATTCCGTAGCCGACCGCAGGCAGCAACTGCACGTGACGTGTCTCGCCGTCATGTTGCTGCAGTCATGATTCCGAACCCGACCGCAGGCGGCAGCAGCTCGTATTCCAGTCGGTAGACAGAAGATAGAAAAACGTATTATCGCTCGAGCGTTGGCGGCACTACTGGTCTGCGGTCGGGTTACACGTGTCGCCTGTCACTCGCTCGTAGTTGCCAACGACGTGTCACTAGCTACGGAATGTATTTCATAGAAATTAATAGAAACCAGTCGTGTCGTGGCGACACGTCGCCTGCAGTTGCCGCCTGCGGTCGGGTACGGAATGGTACCTTAAATCTAAAAAAATAGAATAACACATCTGTGTGAGTGATTTTGTGCATCGAGACGGAAGTGTGTAACAGGAAGCCGGGGAAGTGCGCGCTATTTAATTTGACCAATGAGCCCGCCCGGTGCTAGAGTTGGCCGTCAGAAACGACCTTGACGAGGCCCCTTTAATATTGCTTATTACATTAAGAGGAGGCTCCCTAAATTATATGTTAATTTGCATTAATATTCTGAAACAGCCACACATACAATTAAAATGGAACTTTAGTATATGATTTATTGAATCTTTTTCTTTCCATGTACAAGACAGTTACGTAATTGTAACATTTTCGCTCGATTTATTTTTTATTTGAAAATTATGTATTTTTATGGATTATTTAAATAAAATCAAGATTACTCGACTTTTATGTCTAAAATAAGTATTCATAGTAAGAAAATATAGTTTATTATCCAACCACAAGATATTTTTTCTCTACATCAATAATTACTTTAATTATAAACGAAATAAGAATTGAGACTTACGCCAATTAGTTTCGTGCGATCAGAGCGCACGCGATATTCAACTTTATTATTGATGTGTTACCTACCTTATTACCCTATCTACCTACCTACCCTACCTACCTACCTACCCTACCTAACTACCATTGTGAGCGACCACGTTTCAGTGCCATAGGTCATCAATGGCAACACGCACTGGTCAAGAGAAGAGAAGTATGTACTTATATTGAAAGGTCAAGTGTGGGCTCCATCAGCCATACGCCCACACCGCCTGCTTATCACCCTTACACCCAATTTGAGGGGAAGACCTCGTTTTTAACGACAGAAAAATGTCATTTGCATGGATGAAAAACTAAAGGAGGTGTATATACGTAGAGTGCCGCTAGCGGCACTTTAACTGATAGGGATTCGCTATTTGCGGCATAATAGTGGCGCTGCCTCGGCCCGTCTAAAGTGCCGTAAGCATGGTGTCGTAGGCATCGCCACTATTATGCCGCTAGCGGCACTTTATCTGATAGGGATAAAGTGCCGCTAACGGCACTCTATACACTGCCAAAACTTAAGTGCACCTGAGAAAATAAAGCCTCAAAAAAAATTGGTTGCCTGTAAAGTCGGTATACGGGCGAAAGTTTTACGTGACAACGACTTTGAGTGGTAAAATAATTTTAATGTGAATATTCATTCGTATAGTAGAAAGAAGGATGAAATAATTCTGTCTCTCTCGCTCTTAGGCGGGCTAACTGTGCTCGAGTGGAAGGGACGCGTGCCTTTCACTTTTTATGTCTGTCTCTCTCGCTCTTAGGCGGGCTAACCATGCCCGAGTGGAAGGGACGCGTGCCTCTCACTCGCTCTCATTGTGAGCGCATAACGTGAGCGGAGCGTAACGCAGTTTCTTGAAGTGTCACCCGGCAAACCAATTTATAAGACGTTGTCACGTCAAAAACAGACCATACGTATTAATATTTTTACTTCTCTGCTTCCAGAACTTCGGCAGCATAGAGCTCTTTGAAGGAGGTCACCACGAGCAGCATACCGCCATGGTGGTGATGGCAATGCTGGGATTCTACTTCGAAGTATCTCGCCATGACAGGGACAACCATATCAGAGTGCATAATCGGCACATTAGGGCAGGTATGAAATTTGAGCTAGACTTCCATTTGGTGCAACCTTGAGACGCACACCGTACGTTGATTCGTTAATAAAGCAAAAAAAAAAAACTATAAGACATACATAATTCATGTATGTTTAAAGTCGTATTTTTTTCTTTTTTTACCGAGTTCCAGAAAAGGAGGACGTTCTATGTTCGTAGCGTATTTTTTTAAGTGAAAACTTCTTTAGCATCGTTGTGATTTGGAAGTCGATGAAACGAAAAAGCGACACTAAAAAGAGACAGACACATAAATTCATAAGATTTAACGTGGGAGCAAATGAGATAGGATGCATTATACAGTGTTTCTTATATTCGTGGTTCTCTTTGTGCTCTGCTTCGTACCCCCTCCACTCGTGTTTACCAAGGCATAGTGGGAGTTTGTTTGGGCCTCAGCGTTGTACGTTTGTTAATACGTGTTTGTGCGCGCATGCGTAGTACAAAGCTTGAGAAAGGGTATCACAACAACCGTAGTGAAATTTTTGAAGTTTTCACTTCTACCACGTGTGAATTGCACACATGTTTTTTTTTGTATGAAATGTGGTATGCTCTTGTTGGTCCCATTTTTTTTTTTTTGGGAAAACTTTATTAATTTCTCGATATTTACATTAACTAGAATAACAATAACAATTTAAAAACTAACAGACTTAAAATAATAATAATAATTTGTACAAGTATATTAGAAAGGGGTGGGGGGGAACAATCATAGGGCATCAAAAAATTCGTCCGCATCGCTGTCAACAGGAAAAGTGCCCAAAAGGCTGGCAGCATTACCACGTTGTATGGCAATGCTGATTCTGTGGCCGAAGAATAGGCCAGCATTCTGATCACATGAAGAGTCGACCAACCGCTTCGAGATGTCTTGAAAGACTAAGTGGGCACTCGGACCCCATGGCCCTAGTGTTTCGACCCCAAACGGCTCAAACATATAAGTCCCAATAAGATTGGAGTATTTGCGCCGTTTGAGGTTTTCCGCACCTGCAGCAGCAGCCCCAGCACAGCCCATCGTGCTAGGAAGATGGGATGGCGCAAGGGTGTCGACACACGTTGCATCCCACACCAAAGGCCTACCTACCTTCCAAAGCATTATGGTCATTCCGTCTGGTCTCTTCCCATCGTCGCGTGCCAAGCCGTTGGGTTCTAGAACAGCTGGCACCCGGCGGTGGCAAGAGCACGTCGGATGATGTCATTAATGCTGGCGTGCCGTGCTCTCCGGCCTGCGCTCTTACTGCAGGATAGACCATGGTGTCCGAGACAGTCGACTGCTTCACCGCATTGGCAGCGATGCGGGGCCACACAAGGAGCGCCCAGTTTCTGCTTTTTTCATCATTTCTCATTCCAAATTACATTGATACGTATATTTAATTTGCATATATTTTTGTAATTACGTTGGTCCCATTTAAATTTTATTATATTTTATTATTGGTTCTTGATTTTTGGTTTTGCACAAATCAGAGCGGTGTTTTTGTGTAAAAAAATAAAGACAATACTGAAAGAAAGAAAGAAAGAAAGAAAAAGTATTTATTGTGACTCGCACAGGAAAAAAACAAAAACAATAAAAAACAAAGTAACAGTAACATAAATAGAAGGAAGTCCTGTACGAGGCCAAAAGGCTCCTATCTCAGCATGATGCCGCGACATTTAAAAATAAATAAAAATGTCACAGCGCTGGTATTCTGATAGGGCCCGCATACTGTTATCCTAACTAATATTATAAATGCGAAAGTGAGTTTGTTTGTTTGTTACGCTTTCACGCTAAAACGGCTGAACGGATTTGGATGAAATTGGGCACACGGGTAGACCATGACCTGAAATAGGACAAAGAATACTTTTTATCCCGGAAGTAAGTTCCCGTGGGATAATTTCCGACATGCACGCGAGCGAAGCCGTGGGCAAAAGTTAGTTGTTCATTAAAGTGAAAGAGCTCAATTAGAATTCATGTCATAAAAAAAAGTCTCGTGTATGGATTTCTTTGACCAATTGGATAATGATTCCCATTAAGTCAAGTGTAATCAGTGCCAAATAATAATTTCTCGTGGTGGGCAGGGTAAAAACATCACCATACAATCAAATACCGACATCCAATCCTAATACCTCAGTTAGGTTAGGTTATTAATATCAAGCTTTTTATTAAATGTAATTCCTCATAAAAACATTTTATTGAGAAATACATACAAAGTAAGGAGCCGGATAGTCGGCGCTCTTTGCCGAATAGTCGCCGATTACAAAAGTAGCCGGATAGTCGGCTTTACCGACTAGTTGGACATCACTAGAAAATTTTGAAAATTTTCACAGCCGCCATCTTGGATTTTCATTTTGAGCTCACGATCGCCTTTAGCACCCTCGAAAGCCAGGAAAACAATGAAAACGACATACACGTATGTTACTTTGAGTCGATTGAATTTGGGATTATATGTTTTGCTAAGTAACTTAGTAGTAGTAGTTCTTTGTTTACAAAATTTATAGCTCATCATGACTTTAGTTTTATTTTTATTTCTGCTTTTTTCATCATTTCTCATTCCAAATTACATTTATACATTTAATTTGCATATATTTTTGTAATCACGTTTTAAAACCCTTCATTTTGATACCCTACTTTTTTTTAGAAACCTATTTTGGCCCCAAAAATCTGCCATGTAGACTCTAAAATTATATCATACCCAATGACGTTCGCGCACGAATCTAATGACATATCATTCACTAAAATCGGTTCAGCTGCTTACTAGTTACGAGGGACTATAGAGACGGACATACATACACACATTCATATACACATACAGGTCAAACACATCACCCTCCTTTGATGGCTTTGCCGTTATCGGGTAAAAAGTAGAGATGTTCCGACTATTCGGCGACTATTCGGTAAAGGGCGCCAACTAGAACTATATTTGTATTTCTCCTTTGGTAAAATTACTTACTTTTAAAGAAAAACTACCTATGACATTTATAATAATAAATAAACATTTTATTTCTCTTCCACAAAAAAAAAATCAAACAAAATTCAAGACATGATTAAATTTTGATTGAGCTCTTCCACTTTAATGAAAAATAGCAGTATTTTCTTAATGTTTTTACACATATACACGGCTCTGACCCGTGCAAAAGGAAAAATCGAATCAATGCGAAAAATACAATGTTTCGGCACGCCCGCTTGTCTTCTGTTATCCAGATAAGCTACATCACTTTGAGAAGATTTGCGACGAGGCTACGTTAGATCTACCTTATGACTACAAGAGTGCGACCCACCCCGCTTGGCAGTTTTGGAGAAGAGTCGGAAAGAAGGGCATTTCAACCGTTGCCACATATAAGGAACAGGTAATTATCTCAGACCAAATGAAAAACCAAGACATTGCGTTGCGAAAAATACAGTGAAGCATGCCAAACTACATCTTTTGTCTGTGCATATGTCGTAGGATGATTTGATAATTTCTGCGAGCAACTTGGAAGTAGTGCTCGCCGGCCGCTGCCGCGGCACTTGTCGCTCAGCTCGCTCAGTTCGTGTGCGTTTGGTCTAACTTCTAACCTAACCTAATTCATCCCAGTTGCTCGCAGAAATGTTTTCACTATTTTCTAATTATCGGTGTTTTCGAAAATTCGAATTAGTAAATTATCCTACGACACATACACGCTCACACGCACACATTTACAATCAAACTACACCTCACTAAGTGCACACATGTTTACTTAACCGGCCCCACGTCACGGTTGACAGCGTTTTTCTTGTTTTTTTTTTTGGTTTATTTCCTATAGCTTCTTTAACTCCAATATCAATCTCCCTAGACTATGTTGGGGTGGGCTTATTATTTTTCTTTCTTTGTGAATGTGGGGACTATGGGTCGTATCTTTTTAAATAGGGATGTTGACACGAAAAAAAAAACTAAGACGCGTATTTTTTGCGTTATCATGTTTATAAAAAAAACCGGCCAAGTGCGTGTCGCACCACGCACAATTAAGGGTTCCGTAGTTGGGATGAAATTATCCCAAGAACAAACTACAAATTTAAGTTGGTCGATTATTGCTCGTTAACCTGTACCTGTCCCTACTTAGCTGTGATAGTTTTCCTTTTAATTTCGTTATATATACTACTGCTGTGAATTTTTTCACAAATCCAAGTACAAACATTTAACTGGGAGGGGGGGGGGGGGGGGAAACTAACAAAAATGTGCAGTTAAAAGCTTAATATTTCGCAAATGGATCCCTGAATCCAAAAACGGTTTTCGCAAACTCACAATATTTTTGAACGATGGGACATACACCATGACACACCATGAGACAGATGAGAAAAAAAAAACATCCCCACTTTACGTGTAGGGGCGGCACCCCAAAAAATTTTTTTTTTCTTGATTTTATTTTACCACTTTGTCGGCGTGATTAATATGTATGCATGCCAAATTACAGCTTTCTAGTACTAACCGTCTCTGAGCTAAGCCGCCGACAGACAGACAGACAGACAGACGGACATGGTGAAACTATAAGGGTTCCTTGTTTACTACGGAACCCTAAAAATGGTTTAGATAAAACGCATTTAACTTGGGGAGTGGGAGCACGCTAAGTCATAAGTCAGTATAAAATCTACCGGGGAGTGACGTCATGCCACATTTTAACTCAATGTATTGCCGTTATATGTTGATTACGTAAAAAAATTAAAAATACGTGGCCAATATTTTTTAATAATCTACCTAACAGACAAAAAAAAACTAATATAATTTTTGTCAACATCTCTAGTTTTAATGATGGTTTGGCAGTTTGAATACTATGCGGCCTACCCAAATGTCCTTTCTTTGGTATTGTTCGTCGAGTCGTTGAGCTCCTTAAGTTCTAAGTTGAGCTACACGATTACTGACAAATGCTTGCGCTAACTGGACTGGGTTACTCAAATCTGTGTGGTTCTGTCCTCAAAAGACCATTTCAGACACTGAACTACATGGTCCCCACATGATCTGACCAAGATTATATGTCTGGACTTTAAAAGAGACTGTGACCTCTGAGTTTAGTAAGTAGTCAGATAGGAAATGTCGACTCCATCTAGCTTAATTTTTTTAAATATGTTTTGTAATAGGGATACGGATATCCTATTCAGGTACAGAATAAACTATTTAATTTAATTTCGGTTTGATGATCACAGATTTTTCGCATCTCCTTCCTGGCTCCAAAGTCACTACAGTCAATTAGTATTCAACTTTTTCCAGGACCCGGATGGCTCAGTAATGCGGTCTTTGGGCCAGAACCGCGAACTCCTTTCAGAAATTGATATAATTAAAATTAACAGTGTTTACGGAGTCGAATGCTTTCAAAGTAATCGCGCAAACAAGAATTCGAACTCTCTCCGTGTTGGAATGTTGGACGAAAGCGATGATGTTATACAATAAATAATAATTAATAAAAAAAATTTTTTTTCTTTTTTTTCAAACCTTAAGGCAAAAGCGTCAGATCAAATCATATGTTGATCAGTATACAACCTGACACTGACCCGCAAATTGCAAAAACGTAAGAAAAGGAGGATAAAAATCGCCTATATTGCCAGACCCATACCAAAGCGATCATGTACAATATTCACCATCCATCTTGCTGTACGTCCCGCCAAGGCTGCGGTGCTGGACTTAGCAAACACACTACCGCTACGCGCGCATCCAGCGGTTAATATAGGCAGAACGATTTTACCCCTAATATATCTAATCCCTGTCAAAATAAAATAGCCCTAAGCCATGCATATTAATAATTTTACCCTAAAAAAGGCAGAAATCCCAAAAAGTGGAAATACTGGGTGAATCTGCTGTATAGCAATAATATACACGAACCAGCACGCACGATGCACGACGCTCGCGGTGGTGGTGGCGCTTGCTGGATACAAAATTGCGTCGTGCAAATCTAGCAACCAATTTATTATAACAATTGACGTACGTCAAGTGTATTCCCTGGCGTTTTGCGTCGTGCATTGTGCGTGGCCTTGGCGGGACGAAGAAGAAGGAGGGTGAATAAAGCGCCTTATATGCTACACATGGTGCATTTTATTAAAGCAGTAGTTTCTTTGTTTATTCAAGAACAAAAACACAACATTAAATGTGTAACATATTTCCTTTCGCTTTCCTGTAATCTGTGGGAGTTAATAGGAAATAACAAATTTTTAACCGGCTTCAAAAAACGGAGGAGATTCTCAGTTCGTCGGAAACTATTTTTTATTTGTTTTTATGTATGTTCCCCAATTACTCGAAGACGGCTGGACCGACATGTAAAATTCTTTTTTGTTTGAAATAAGAATTATATACTTCCTAGTTGGTCCCATTGTCATTAAGTCACGATCCGATGATGGGATCCTAGAGAAATCGAGGGAACTCTTCAAATATTATAGGCACGGATTTGGGTGTTTTTATAGTAACTCGTTAACTCGTGCACCTCTAGGAAATCACCATTAGGTGAACTGGAACTGATGATGAAGACTTCAGATGGCCACCGGAATTACTCAATAATAAATATTTCACGGGTTGCGAATGTTGCGATTCGATTACTTTAATAAGGTTTGTAAGTAATTTATGCTCTTTATAATGCATATGGTGAAGTGGAACTGATGGTGAAGTACCAGGAGAACTCCTCGACAATAAACGTCTCTGTATCGGGAAAAGCAATATTTTGTAAAAGTTGATGAGCAGTTGACATTGGGCTATTGTATTTTAGATAAATTACAATCCGACCAACGAAAAAGTGAAAAATAAAAAAACTTTTCACCAAAATAACAACCGACTTCCAAAAACATAACACTAGGTGAAAAATAACTTTAATTTCGGAAGTCAGTGGCAAACAAAATGAATACACATCCAAAGACACCGGCTTTTTCTGAAAAGGTTTTTTATTTTTCATCTTTCTTTAAATTTATTTATTTATCTAGGGATAACAACAGCATAAACATTGTAGATTTTTTACATAAAATTAGCTATGTGAATTACAGATTACCCAATAATAGTTATCCACTACTAACAATATAAAGCAAAGTAAATACACTCAGTTACGCATGCACAGATGAATACAGATTTTTTTTTTTTGTGGATGGGAAATCATCAAATGACTTCTCCCACTCTGGGCGGAGCGAGAAGGCGTGTCAGACTTACTGACTAAAACCCACCCGTGTTCCTTCCGTTGCCCGTGTGCCGGGGCCGCGATATCCCTTTCGGACAAACCAGCAACTCCAGCAGGCATTGGTCCTTACGGACCCCGTCAGTTGGTGCTGACATCTCTTTGAGGCGCGCGTGGTATACAACGCGCCGTCGACCCGGGCCTGGTCCTTATCGGACGGCGAACTTCCCATTGCTCACCGTCCGCAAGCCCGCGCCTACGGTGGCCGGAAGTCATTTCGTGACACCCGACGCCCGGGGCGTCTCCTGCGGCGACTAGGGGCGCGAGGGCGTACAGCTTGCATCTCCCTCGCGCGCTCCGCCTCCTCCTTCGCGAGCATAACTGCTTCGCAGAAGGAGGTGACGGCCTCCCATGCACTCTCGCTCCGAACCATGGCCTGTACCCTAATTACGTAATACACGATCAATCAGAATCTGAATCGTTTTGAAACAGATTGCTAATCCATTGCTTCACAAATTCGAAAATAATCTGCCCAACAACGTAAATAACGCAATGAATGGTGTGGAACGGTCAAAATTTAAAAAAAGGCGTAATCGTGACACCCGGGCGTTTCCTCCCGCCTTATGCGGCGCAGGAACCTCCCGAAACAACCGTGTCCGATGAGGACCTGCGTCAGGCGGAAGGTGAGGACGCCATGGCGCCTCTCAAGCCACTCCTCAAAGAGGGGACTTATCGCCGCAATTGTGGCGTGCCCACCGCTGGATTGCGACAATCGTACTCCGCCGAAGCTCTGTCCGCTGTGCCGTGATTTCTCGCGGCAGCGGAGTTACGCCCCGGCGTTTCGCCTCCTCGCGACACTCCCACATGTGGGCGAGGACTTTTGCCTCCAGATCCCATGGCGGTAGTCCGGCAAGGAGGCTCGCCGCCTCACGGGAGACCGTGCGGTATCCTCGGACCAGCCTAATGGCAATGACCCTTTGGGACGCGTTCAACCGCTGGGCCGGTCACAGCCTACATGAACGCGCCCACACCGGTGCCCCGTAAAGGGCCATGGACTGCACGACCCCCCCGCAAAGCCTCCGGCAGGAGGCGTTTGGGCCCCCTAGGTTGGGTAGAAGCCGCTTCAAAGCAGCCCCAGCCCTATCCAGTTTGGGAGCCAAACGTCGGAAGTGCTCCACCAAGTTCCACCGGCTGTCGAGGACGAGTCCCAGGTACTTCATCGTCGACTCGACACCGATGCGAACCCCTCCCGCCGTTATCTAGGAACCCGACAGTGGCGCGTTCCGAGGACCATACAAAACACATGGCCTTGGACTTGTGCTCCCCTGCACCAGGACCAGCGTGTCGTCAGCGTAGCAGACTACGCTGACGCCGTTAGGGAGTTCGGCGCGCAGCACCCAGTCGTAGCCGATGTCCCACAGATGCGGCCCCAGGACCGATCCCTGTGGGACAAGACATCTCTCGCCGGTTCCACTCTCCGTGGTGACCGGGGTAGATGACGGCCCTGTCTGTCAAATAGGCCTCGACCACTCGACAGAGGTAGGTCGGCATCCGGTGATACCGGAGTGCCTCCCTAATGCAACTCCAGGGCAGGGTATTGAAGGCATTGGCGATGTCAAGAGACACCGCCAAGACGACCCCACCCCGGGCAACAGCATCCCCCGTCGTGAGGGCTCGAACGCGCATGATGGCGCGCTGTGCGACCTGAATTGCACTTTATTGTGTCGCACCAGAAGTTGCTTTTTAAGGTTCTGTAGTAAACAAGGAACCCATGAGGGTTCCGTACACGAAGGGGAACTATAAAGTTTCGTCATGTCCGTCTATCTGTCTGTCCGCGGCTTAGCTCAGAGACTGTTAGTACTAGAAAGCTGTAATTTATCATGGGTATACATATTAATCACGAAAATCACTATTTTTTGTGTATATTTTGCCTAATAGGTATAGAAGATATTTGCGAACATGAACTGAGATGCCAGCGTGTATTGGATACTCTGGCACCTAGCTGGTAAATTGCTCGAACAGCTCGTTTTGGAAGGTCAAATATATTTTGAATATCAGCAGCTTTGCCCCACAGCAGAAGACCGTAGGACATAACGCTATGAAAATAACTAAAATAGACAAACCGTGCTGTATCGACGTCAGTGTATTGTCTTACTTTCCTGACGGCGTAGGCGGCAGAACTGAGCCTTCCCGCTAGGCTCGATATATTTTGGGCCCCACTGAAGTTTGGCATCTACTGTTATGCCCAGAAAAACTACCGAGTTTACAGATTCAAGCACCTCTTTATCTCTGACGACGTTGGGTCCTAGATTTCTAACACTTGGTACGGCGAACTTTACATATTTCGTTTTCTTGGCATTGAAAACTAGGTTATTTGTCGTAAACGAATCCGTAACCATTAAGAGTACACTGTTTATATCATCAAAATCTTGTCTATTCCTGTCTAGTTTAAAAATAAGAGAGGTATCATCTGCAAACAGTACAACTTCACAGATGCCCTTTAAATAGAATGGTATTTAGGTCGCAAGAGCTGGGGCCTAGCCTGCGGGGGCCTCATATCCTACGGTTGCCGCAAGCCCCGCAAACCAGGCTCGTGGGGGGGTCCGCGCAGGCAGGGGCCCGGCTGGCAAATGCCACCGCGACTATATGGCCAGTCCGACGCTGATTCCAATTATGTATTGTATTATTTCAAGTGTTTCTATAAGTACTTATTTGAACCATTGATTTTGGTTGAACACTTCTACAAAGAAAAGTAAAACATCGTCGTATAAAGTAGGTACCTACTCACCTACTTACCTAATTATTTACGTTTCTTTCCAATAAATCGTAAAGAAAAAACATTTTTACGAAATAAGTTTTTTTTTTTGCTTGGGATATTATCAAATAACTTCTCCCGCTTTTAATGTACTAAATATATCAGAATAATACTTTAAGTAAGTTAGGAACCTATGTATAATAAATAAACAATGTGGGGACAGTTATTCTCATGATGTAGGTACCTATAATAGGGATGAAGACAAAAAAAATTTTTTAGTCCCTCTGAGATTATAAAAAAATATTGGACACGTATTTTTTCTTTTTTTACGAAATCTAAAGAGAAAATTTGCAATGACGTCCCGAGTAGGGTACACATACTATAGTGACGTAGCAACCCCCACTCCCCAATTTAAAATTTGTTTTATCTAAGTATTTTCTTATTAATATGATAAAGCAAAAAATACGTGTCTAATATTTTTTTATTATCTGACTAACGGACTAATTAGAATTTCATTTTTATTACCCAGCATCATCCCTATTCATAACTAATTTTAAAAAGAAAAAAAAAAGTACTTATCATTAAAATTTTGTTTTTTTTGCATTACTTACATAACTATAGGTATTCGAGCTTTAAACTCTAGTGAAATAATATCATTACAGTTCATTCATTATCAGTACTTGTTAGTAGAATAATTCTTAAAATCTTGTATATTTGAAATTTAGCATAGTGTACTTAAACATAATTTTTCTGCAGCTAATTTATATTAAGCAGGTTACCTTGAATGTTTCAATAAAATTACCACAATTATGGTGTCCTTCACCACACAATCCTGAAATTAAAATAAAATATTAAAATAGATTTGCAATTTTAGTGTTCACGACTGTTACCAAAGCTATATGTAGAAATTTACATGAAAGTTTAACATACTTCTACATAGTAAAACAGGTAGAAATTATCATGGTTGGAGACGATTATTTCTTGGATATTTTTTTTATATCAAACTAGCTGACCCGGAGAACTTTGTTCCGCAATCAATCTATATATATAAAAATCAATTGCTGTTCGTTAGTCTCGCTAAAACTCGAGAACGGCTGGGCCGATTTAGCTGATTTTGGTTTTGAAATGTTTGTCGTAGTCCAGGGAAGGTTTAAACGGTGAGAAAATTAGGGTAGGTAGGGTAGGTAGGGTAGGTAGAGTAGGGTAGTGCTACCCGTGCGAAGTCGGGGCGGGTAAAGCTAGTCAAATATAAAAAAACCCTACCTACCCCACCTATCTATTTGAAAATTTTCATCCAAATCTAGGCATCAGTTTTTAATTTCCCATACAAACTTTCACCCCTTTAGAGGGTGGTTTTCGGGATAAAAAATTAAGACTCCTGGTTCTAAGCTACCTCTCCACCAATTTTCAGCTAAATCGGTTCACCCGTTCTTGAGTTATAAATAGTGTAACTAACACGACTTTCTTTTATAGAAGATAGATTCAAATTCGTAAGCGTTCCGCAGTAATCAGGTGAGGATTGTGGCGAGAAAGGCTCACCACGTAATCCTCACCAAGACACCTCTCTATATCTCTGGAATCTCTTTCGAGATTTGGCATAGCGAAACCGGCCATGTGCGTGTCGGACCACGTACAATGAAGGGTTCCGTAGTTGAGATGAATTTATCCCTTAACATTGTAGTTTAAAAACATGTTCTTCCCATACGGAATGTATGGGAGATCATGTTTTGACTATTTCTTGACAATTTTTTGGAATTGAAACCAAGTCGATTCTCCCAGCCGTTTGCTTGCACTGCGGTGAGGATTGTGTGGAGAACTTCACCCCATAACCCTCACCAACTTATAGCTATAACTTCGGAATCATAATGAGACTATTTTTTTCACCTTGGTGACTATTTCTTAACAATGTTTTGGCGTTCTCAAAATTGATTTTCATGAAGTTTTCAAATGTGAGGATTGTGTAGTGAAAGACACCAATTATGTATATTATATTTTATTAATTAATCTAATCTAATAAAAATAAATTAAGTAAATAAGTACAGACATTATCAAAATACCACTTCCATAAACATATAGCATTATTTAATGCACAGTTCATTTTATGATTTACACAATTAAACTCTGTTTTACTTTTACAAAACTTTATTTTTAATGTTGAAAAATTAGGACATCCCTTCTCAACTATGTGGATCACTTCAAAGTTTGCACATAACTCTTTAATCCATTTAATTATTTCCAAACCCTTTGTGATATTTTTTTTATTTTCTAAATATGGTAAAATAACGCATTGAAAGTTTTTGAATTCCTGATGTTTCAGATATTATGTTTATTATTATTAACTTATATTTAGTAACCTAATCCGCATAACTGTAAAGAGTCATAAAAGACACGTCGGGTTCGGGTTCGCAGCAAGTCAATCGTCATCCTGAGGATGCCTCGTTGAGAGGTGAAACACGTGTCGATTTCTTACAGGGTTCTTTATGACTCTTTAGGAACAGTTACGCGGATTAGGTTACTAAATATACGTCGTCTATTGCATTTTTTAATTTTGTAAAAGTTATATACAGCCATGAAAAATTAAATAAATACCTACATAATAATGTTTTCTTTTTGTATGCTTACGGCACTTTAGCGGGGCGAGGCAGGACCACTATAATGCCCCTAGCGGCACTTTATCCGATAGAGATAGCGTGCTGCTAGCTCTATACACTGCCTTTTTTATTAACCATTAAAAAAATTAACATTTAGTACACAAAACAGTACTTACATTTAAATTTGGATTTAAATTTCTTCTCAACTATCATAATCTTAATGTCTAAACTTAGATAAAAATTCTATAGTAGATTTCAACTCTCGCGTCTGATTTTTGCACATAAATCCTGCAGTGCTTGTGTCTGCCTTGACCATGACTCAGTTATTTCCTTAAAGGTCTCTAACATCTTCTGCTGGTTCTCAATAAGGAGTCTTTCATTCTCCAAACGCTTCTCTTCAATGGCGACAAAACGTTCAGTCAGGATCGCCAGTTGAGAAGGTGGTGAGCGCTGGATCAGACGGCGTCGTGTCGTTCGACGTCTACGAAGTGCTATGAACATAAAAAACATAGCAAATGTAACAAATATAAAGGCCATAATGTCGGTATATGAGCAGCAGATCACTCTCTCTTTAAAGCTACCATTTACTGGTATGTCTTTCATTGACTTGAATGTGCGCTGGGAGATTATATCATGCTCACTCAAATGCCTCGCTGGTGGTGGCGTGTGTTTTGGATCATTAAGTTCCCTTCAAAATGGTTGAGCTAAATGGTGATGATCCATGCGTCATGTTCGTGAACAGGCGCCGTCAGTGGGGGCTGGTCATCTTTTAGCTGCCATGGCCTACTTTAATTTTTGAATTGTTTTTATTTTTATTGTCTTACCAAAGGGTATCGTATTACCCAGTTACTGGGTCGTGGAGGTCAGACAGGCAGTTGCTCCATGTAAAATAATAGTATTAAGCTAAATCCGGTTAGACTGGAAGCCAACCTCAATAAAGTTGGGAAAACGCTAGGCAGATTGAATTGTATTTGTTTATATATTTTTACTACGGCCACTTTTAACGTGCATGTCTTTCTACATTGTTCTCACATGTATAATTTCAACATGAATGATGTAACCAATATTTTGTAACAATATTCTGATTTAAAAGAGTGTCCGTGGAGTTTCTTGCCCGTTCTTCTCCATAGGAACCTACTACGCTTTGGAGTAGGCAACTAGCTTCATCTCTCTGACTGACCAACCCCTTAACAATTCAAAAGCACCTGTAATTGGTTTATTTGAAATAAATGCTTTGAGTTTGTGTTTTTCTGAAGGAATAGAAATGACAATGTAGTATAAATATTAGATGTACTATACACATGCTGATTGGAAAAACCTACATAAAATCCCAACAACTTGGCCCAACCTGGGTAACAAAAGTGAGACCACTGTACTACGTATTGCTTTTTACACTAAACCAATAATTAACCAAAATAATAATTAAGTTAACCTTACCTACTTGAGGAGGCAATTGGGGCATTACTTCTATGAGGCACTGCAGGCCTCTATCTAGCCTCAACTGTAATACAAAAAAAAATCTTATCTAAATGTCCATTACAAGTATTATTTATAATGTATTGAAGTAAGACTTATAATTTAAACCACTTCTTGGCATGCTTAAAATACACAATTTTACGTTAAAGTTATAGGTACTTAGAACCTACTAAAAAACAATAGTTAAGTAATTTTCATAATTTAATTAATAACTCGTGGATCATACAATAATATTGTGACATTACTATAACGTTTATTAGTAAAAATAACATACATTACAGTACGTTATCCTCTTAATCACACAGAACTACTAAGTTCAAAGCAATCGCTGATACAAATAATTACACAATTATCGTAGTTATGCACCTAAATGTATTCAAACTAAAATAATTAGAAATTTAAGCGGTTTTGTTAGCGGCGCGACACTCTTCACATTTCAATTTCAATTACAAATGACAGATTGTAAGTTACTATACTTTATAATTGCTGCGTTCCGAGTTTCGCTGTAATCGATTTAGAACGTTCCCAAAAATTATAGGAATTGGCCCTCAGGTTTACGTTCATGCATGCATGAGTAACATCAAGTTTATTTTTTTATATAGAAGCAGTCAATCACCACTAAAATGTAATTGTGACCTTTGTAGTGGAGTGTCTGGAGCGTTAAAAACATGAAAGCCTCGGATTTCAGTTACGGTGAATGAAATTTTAAAATTCTAAATGGATATTTGCGAATAAGTTCATACAAAATGTTTGTCCGTGACCCTCACAGAAAACGGTTAGGGGCTTGAACCACACATGTAGGTATTCATATCCTACATATCCGTACTTCGAAAGTAG
The DNA here is from genome assembly GCA_947364205.1 of Agrochola lota. NCBI lineage: Eukaryota > Metazoa > Arthropoda > Insecta > Lepidoptera > Noctuidae > Agrochola > Agrochola lota. Next base: position 4,872,158 of record OX376248.1, read on the forward strand.
ATCGATAATAGAAGATTGATGGCATTGGCAACAAACGCGGCAGAGTAAAATAAAACCCAATTATTTATTTAACAATATATAATATTATGCTGAATTATATACAATTTATTTGATAAAAAAAAACACTTAAAACAAAGCTATTTACTGTAGTTTTCAAAATTCTTTCTTTTTCAGGGATCTGGGATCGTCGCGCGAATACGCCATCATCGTGCTAAGTCAGTTTTTGTTCGAAAACCGGAAAGCGCCCTCTGTTGGCGCGACTACGCGTTAAGGTTTAGCGAACAAAAAGTTCGAACGATCGTGTATTCGCACGACGATCGCTTTTATTACGGCCTGGCCACGAGTTGCTTAGTAGGATGCGGCGCTGTGTCGACCGGCGCCGCGGGGCGTGGTCCATGCCACGTACTGCTCAGTAAGTAGCGTTAGCGGCAGCAACCGAGGTGGACATAATCCAATCTAAGTACATAATACTCTATTGACAAATTTTCTATCGGCCTATATAATAAACATATTAGGAGGCACTTTCATAAATTATCAATTAATTGAAACTTACCTTCATATTCTGGTTGCAAACAACCTTTTTAATTAAGTTTAAGCTGAGTATGTTTTGTCATTCATTTATGCGATTGATTTATAATTTCTCTTTTTATAATGCTTGGGAGTTCATTTTCCGCTACAAAATCAATTATTCTAATCGTCTAGCCACCGCTTAGGACGCCGTTCCACCGCCGCTGCCCATACCGCTCTGAGTTGTGGCATCTCAATCATTCGCCCGAACATTTGTTCAAGCCACGCCCCGCGCCACGCACCGCTGCGCGCTGTCGCGAACCGGCTCGGTAGGTATCGCTCGAGCTGCCGCTGCGTGGGAGCTTCATTTCATACATTTTTGTATATTTGTTCTTTCCGCTCGCCGCCTCGCGCTAAGCTTCCGCTGATGACGGCCAGGTTGTACCCAGGCCGTTAAATAGAACGCGGGGTATGACTTATATCATATCGCTTTTGCTGATCACATTGTATATAACTATGTCCGATCCATAATTCCGTTTTTTAAACACGCATTTTTCTGCATATATCATAGCACTGACAGCTGAAAGAAAAAATTGCTTCAATCAAAATAAGATTAATTTGCGTCTGATACTGAAAATTGCAAAAAACGTAAGAAAATTTTAATTTCACAGGCTACCTACCCTGGCAGTTTCGCCTTAAAAATAACAAATAACATTAGTTTACTTTAGCCTCAGGGATGCCCCACTACGGCATAATATTAATTGCATTAGTGTAATTATATCACAAGTTCTATTGGAAATGCTAGCGAGAAACAATTTCACAGATTGCTAAAATATACTAAGCGCACTGTATCTTGTTGAGTGAGATAGGAAGACGCAAGATAACCAGGCAAAGGTCTAGGATCTAGGTATAAGGTAAGGGTGGACTAGATGAGGCCTTTTCCACACTTGTATCGTTTTTTTGTATCAGATCTCGCATCATTATCGCTCGTTACCTAGTACGCAAAATGATACACGATCATTTCAGTCATTTTGCGTCGTGTACAAGGCCTTACATTATTGATCTCTTTCTAGAGGTATATTACGGAGTCTATTAGAATTTTAGGGTAAGTAGGTACTAACCCGGCCTCTGTACTGATGTAATTGTTATTCTCTCAATCTTATGCTCTTCTTGCAAATGAAAAAACATCTTTCTTATAATGGCGAGGACCAGAGCTATCATAAATATACTTAGACCGAACAGTATTGTGTACAGAGCCATTCATTACCGTGGATAAATACATTTTGTTGGAATTATTGTTGTTTCTATTTTGATTTAACTTGACATGATTTTGACAAACGACATTGTTTGTAAGTATCCCAAAGACTATAGTAACTATTTTTAGGGAAGTAGATAACCAAAAAGGTTATTTACCACCTCTGTACCCGGTAAAGTAGGTTTTTATGGTTTGGCTCATTGTAGTTTGGTTAGAGTAATTTATTTATCCACGACCGCATGGTTATTTTAAATAATGATTTTAAATTAATATTTAATAACCATCCGGTTGCGGATATTTTAATTAATTACTTATTACTTTAATGGTAAGTACAACTCAGGCACAAAACAGAAATGCCAATGCGAAGAGGTAAGAAATAAAAAAAAACAAATCTCTAAAGAGAATCTGTGGCACCGTGGCGCGAATTTTAATGTCACTTGGCATATAAATTATCTTTATTTTGCTTATTTATTTATATCATAAGTTAATTTATCTAAGTAATGTTGTTTAAACATGTTCATTGTAGTTAATATTTGTAAACAGGATGAGTTTCGATGACTATGGTAAGTTTTTCCATAAAGTATTTATTTTCGAAAACTTTTCCAAAAATGAACTTTTACAAATAAATTCTATTAATAAATTAAATTTTCAGCCAAACACATTTATCAAAAACATCGTTTAGCTGTAGCATTAGCTATAATAAGATCGAAACCAGCACATATGAAAACTGATAAATATTTAGAAGAACTAAAATCTAAAATTGATCACAAAATGGATGATGACGAATTCACTATTTGTAGTGACGACTTTCTGATGGCCGATGACGATGAAAAGAATGATAGTGTTACCATTTTGAAGGACTTTGATCCGGAATTTCTTAATAATGATGATAATTTGGTGGGTGATGACAATACGGCCAGGAAAAAGGTATTTTTGACACATATTAATTATGTTAAATTGTACTTGTTTAAACTTGTACCTTTTTGTTATGTCACTGGGTGACAATAGAGCAGGCGGCCCACACGGTGAAGTGAATATGGCCTCTTAGCCATCTGTAATACCAGAGGTAGGTACCTACAGTTAGCAACTAAAATCGATTAACACACAGTTTGTTTAGGGTTCCGTACCTCAAAAGGAAAAAACGGAACCCTTACAGGATCTCTCGTCGTATGCTGGCTGTCCGTCTGTCATAGCCAATTTGCTCTGAACCAATTTAGTTTAAATTTGTTTTGATTATGCGGGTCGCTTTTCGGGGGTAAACTGAAAAATTTAAAAATAAAGTATTGCAAACTGTACCGTGTGACATATCAAATGATAGGGCTTATTGTGAGGACCTCTAAAGATATTTAAGAAAATAGATAGAAATTTACCATTTGTACCCCTTATCTCCAAAACTACTGAACCTAAAATTTTGAAAAAAATACAGAGAATGGTTCTTTACTCATAGCTTACAGGAAAACCTCTATGAAGTATATGTTCTTAAAATAACATAGTAAATCTCTCTATATTGTGCTTACAAACTTACATTTGCAGTTGGAATGTATGGGAGAACATGTTTTTCAATTACAATGTTAAATTTGTTCTTGGGATAAATTCATTCCAACTACGGAACCCTTAATTGTGCGTGGTCCGACACGTACTTGGCCGGTGTTTTTTATCTAAATTGTTGAGGCAGTATGTTTGTCCCTGATTCATGGCAATAACCTTGCCCCCAATTGCATGGGACAGAAGTAAAATTCAAAGAATATTTTAACTCTCAGCTATCATTACACGAGCTGCGCCTCGCGGTTTTACTCGCATAAGTCACGATCCAGTGAGAATATCGGGATAAAAAATATCCTATGTCCTAATCCAGGTCATGGTCTACCCATGTACCCAATTTCATCCAAATCCGTTCAGCCGTTTTAGCGTGAAAGCGTAATAAACAACCATACAAGCATATAAAAAATCTAATCTTTTCTCTTTAGAATATTCGTTTTGATGAAATGCATTTTGGGTCAATAAAAAAAAAATTGTTTATTTCAAATAACTAAACTCATACACAAAAATTCTTATAAGGATATAGACATGATAACAAGCACTGACAAAAAACTTTTTAGTTGTGGTCTCTTCTTTTCGTGTGGTTAGTGACTAACACCCTAGTGTCTAACACCTGCCGTTCGATTCGATTCTGTAAAAATATCACCGTGAAACTTAGGTGAAGTGAGCGTGAAGTCAGCTGTCAATAGTGTTAATCCCTAGCATCCTGCCAGTCGATTCTGTGGCAGTGACAGCTCACTTCACGCTCACTTCACCTAAGCTTCACGTTAATATTATTACAGAATCGACCGACTGGTGTCAGAGTTTTAAAGCCGCCCATAGGCCTCTGACTTGGCTTCACATGCCGTCGAGAAATATCTTTCTGGCATGCCGGTTTCCTTACTATGTTTTCCTGCACCGTTTTTGAAGCAAGTGATAATTATACAATACGCACATAAATCCGAAAAGTCAGAGGTGCGTGCCTTGGGTTCGAACTCGAGACCTTTGACTTGGCAGTCCGACGGTCACATTACTAGGCTATCACTGCTCTTAGTTGGTAGTTTAGTTGTGGTACCTACCCCACACAAATTCGAAAACCACCTGCTATGTGAATGACAGTGACAGGAAGTTATCGACATTATACTAAGTGAGAAAAATTCGTATTGTTTTAGGTGATTTAATGTAAAAGTAACAATGTTAGTTGACTTTTATTGTTGACTGTACCACAGGTAGGTATATGTGAATATCACCCATAGGCTTAATTTATACAGGGTGCCACCCTGTATAAATTAAGCCAGTGACTTCACGCTCACTTCACCTAAGTTTCACGGTGATATTTTTATAGAATCGAACGGCTGGATTGAGATGGATTGAGTACTTGATTCTGAATCCCCTTGCGTTGAAATTTTACATCAACAATTTTTTTTTAAATCTGCTGTTCCATACATTTTGACGGCGTAGGTATTGCACTTTTCTATGGAACAGCAATTTTTTTTTAAATAACCGACGAAAAATTACAACGCAGGGGGATTCAGAATCAAGTACGCTGCCACCCTGTACGAGCTACGGAACGGAATGGAAGCGATTTTTTTTTGTACAAAGCATAATGAACTTTATGTCAATAGCTCGCGCATTCTCGGTAATTCCCGAAGTTACAAGCTCGTATCTAGTTTGTACGTTACACAATTGATTTAAAGTTAATTTTGCTTTGTACAATATCGTTACAAAAATTCACTTCCGTTGTAGTCCGTGGCAATGTAAATTGGCCTATGCCCTTAAAACGGAACACAGCAATGATTTATACCGAAGTATTTTATTTGTTTCGCCATTGTTATAACCCGACTGTGGTACCCCAAAGGAGGGTAATGTTTTTCAATTACCTATTAACCAATATTATCATTAACTAGCTGCCCGCTCCGGCTTCGCACGGGTAGCACTCAGTATTTATTTATGGCGCACCTACCTACCCACCCTACCTATCTACACTACCTACCCTACCTACCTTAGCTACCTTACCTACCCTAGCTACCCTACTTACCCTACCTACATATATATCCTACCTACCCTGCCTACCTACCTACCTTGCGTTTTGTTTTACCATTTATAACAAATGAACGGCTAGACTGATGTTTTGACTGATGCTTTTTATTTTTTTATTGATTGACCTCAATTTTATTACTTATTATCCTATAAGATATATCCAAAAACATAAAAGTCATATAAAACGGTCCAGCCGTTCTTGAGTTGTAAGTGGTGTAACTAACACGAATTTCTTTTTACATATACTTATAGATTTCAAAATTAACTTTTCAGCCACCTGAAATAATTAACAAAAACATCTCTGAATATCTATCTCAAGTTACATATTATGACAATTCACAGACTGAATTTCCTGCTGATATAATACTATCCCAAGACAATCATAATCTCAATCACAAATCAAATATTGAACTTACTATACCTAACAATTTTGGCAGCGAAGGATTCAATGATAAAATAAGAATTGTTGAAAATAAATCTACAAATGAAACTTATTCTAAAGAAAAAAATAATGAAAAAGTAGATTCAAACTATAAACCTGTAGTTACACCAAATGAAAGCATAAATGAAACATACTATGATTCTCAAAAAACTCAACTTTATACAGTGCATGGTTTTACTCAAAACTTTACTCATTACAGTCCAAGTCAGAACGATATTATCATACCTAATAAATACTTGTATGTCGTAAATCAAAATACGAAAGCTAGCACTGTACCAAATACAGATATAAATGAAGAAAACAATACTTCAATCGTAAATATTAACGATTTCGATAATGAGAATCAATTTGTTAATAAAATCAAAACTGTTGAAAAACCTACAAATATAGAAGAATTTGAATATATACAAACTATGAACATGTATTCTCGAACTAACGATGACAGTTTTGATGAAATTCAATATAATAATGCCAATTTCAATAGTGAAAGTAATAAAACTATGAATGATATAAATATTATTGTAAAAAATACAACTCAATTTTCACAAAATGTTGATCAATATTTTGATGACATACAAATCATTGAAAATAATGTTATTAGAAACAGTTTTCCTACCCAAAATGATATGAATGAGAATGGAGAAAATCTCGAAGTCGTAAACATGGAAATAACCGACGAATCTTTTCGATTTGGTCAAAATATTGACCATATATCTGAAAACAAAGAAATCAGTTATATAGAAAATAAATTTGAGAAAGCGGTAGATATATCTAAAGCACAATTTAGAAATGAATCGAATAGAGACAATCCGACTCAAAATTCTGAAAAAGATTACCAACTTGCAACTACAGTTTCTGGCAACAATTCTTCTGATCAGAACAAAGATAGAAGAGAGGAAGAAGAATATGAATCGGAAGAGATTATATCGTATAAAGTTTTAGAAGAATTCAATAAGGTCAAGTCATTTTTGGACAGGCAGAACAGAAGAATGTCTTGTGATGGATATTCCACTGATTCGGGATACCGGAGTGACTCACAAAGGAGTAGCAATAGGAGCGGTAAATAACTTACTATAAATGTGAAACTTTGTATATTTGTATTTTGTGTATTTCAAGGTTATCCATTCTTTACTGGACACCCTGTATAGCTGTCCACTAACATATTTTTGTTTCAGCTCTACGTTTATCAGTCAACTGGCTGAACCAGTCGGGGTGCTGTTTATTTAACTACATCATGCAATGCCCGTTAGTGGCTGGCACTAGAGATATTACTAACGAAATTGCTCAGGTGAGCAACAATTTCATCTACTTATCCAGGGACCGCGGAAGTACTCCACGACGGAGGTGCAAACTTCGTTGGTCACCCCCTTCCAAAAACGAAGTAGGTACTCCATGAGGGTTTAAGCTTCTTTGGTCACCCCCTTCCAAAAACGAAGTACTCCATGACGGGGGGCAAACTTCTTCGGTCACCCCTTTCAAAAACGAAGTACTCCATGACGGGGGGCAAACTTCTTTGGTCACCCCCTTCCAAAAACGAAGTACTCCATGACGGGGGGCAAACTTCTTTGGTCACCCCCTTCCAAAAACGAAGTACTCCATGACGGGGGCAAACTTCTTCGGTCACCCCTTTCAAAAACGAAGTACTCCATGACGGGGGGCAAACTTCATCGGTCAACTCCTCCCAAAAACGAAGTACTCCATGACGGGGGGGTAAACTTCTTTGGTCACCCCCTTCCAAAAACGAAGTACTCCATGACGGGGGGCAAACTTCTTCGGTCACCCCTTCCAAAAACGAAGTACTCCATGACGGGGGGCAAACTTCTTCGGTCACCCCTTCCAAAAACGAAGTACTCCATGACGGGGGGCAAACTTCATCGGTCACCCCTTCCAAAAACGAAGTAGTCCATGACGGGGGGGTAAACTTCTTTGGTCACCCCCTTCCAAAAACGAAGTACTCCATGACGGGGGGCAAACTTCTTCGGTCACCCCTTCCAAAAACGAAGTACTCCATGACGGGGGGCAAATTTCTTCGGTCACCCCTTCCAAAAACGAAGTACTCCATGACGGGGGGCAAACTTCTTCGGTCACCCCTTCCAAAAACGAAGTACTCCATGGCGGGGGGGGTAAACTTCTTTGGTCACCCCTTTCCAAAAACGAAGTACTCCATGACGGGGGGCAAACTTCATCGGTCACCCCTTCCAAAAACGAAGTACTCCATGGCGGGGGGGGGTAAACTTCTTTGGTCACCCCTTTCCAAAAACGAAGTACTCCATGACGGGGGCAAACTTCTTCGGTCACCCCTTCCAAAAACGAAGTACTCCATGACTGGGGGCAAACTTCTTTGGTCACCCCCTTCCAAAAACGAAGTACTCCATAACGGGGGGCAAACTTCTTTGGTCACCCCCTTCCAAAAACGAAGTACTCCATGACGGGGGGCAAACTTCTTCGGTCACCCCTTCCAAAAACGAAGTACTCCATGGCGGGGGGGGTAAACTTCTTTGGTCACCCCTTTCCAAAAACGAAGTACTCCATGACGGGGGGCAAACTTCTTCGGTCACCCCTTCCAAAAACGAAGTACTCCATGACGGGGGGCAAACTTCTTCGGTCACCCCTTCCAAAAACGAAGTACTCCATGACGGGGGGCAAACTTCTTCGGTCACCCCTTCCAAAAACGAAGTACTCCATGACGGGGGGCAAACTTCTTCGGTCACCCCCTTCTAAAAACTATTTAATGTAACTACATATACATACTTTGAATTCCGTCAAAACAAAAAGCATATCACGGTCCAAAATACATAGTAGGTACCTACTGCCCCGTTGCGCCATCGTAGATTACTAATAGAATAGCACAAAGGGGTGACAAGTAAACAAACAAGGCGAACATATTTCTACACCTTTTCTTTCTAACACTTATTTACCAAGTAGTAAAATTGGAGGGCGGCCCCCACCGTTCGATTTTAGTGGGACATTTGGCCCCCTCTGTTACCCACTTCCGCGGTCCCTGTGCTTATCCTTTTCCCAACTATGTTGGGGTCGGCTTCCAGTCTAACTGTTGGGTGCAGCTCCATACCAGTATTTTACATGGAGCGACAGCCTATCTTACCTCGACCCCAAGCAACATAGACAAGGGTATCACGCACAATAGGGATGATGTTATTTTTTTTTTTAAGTCTCTCTGAGATTATAAAAAAATATTGGACACGTATTTTTTCTTTTTTTACGTAATCTAAAGATTACGGCGATACATTGAGGTAAAATGTGCCATGACGTCACGAGTATGTACTCGTAGATTTTATACTTACTAGGGACGTAGCGACCCCAACTCCCCAACTTAAAATGCGTTTTATCTAAGTATTTTTTTATTAATATGATAAAGCAAAAAATACGTGCCTAATATTTTTTATTTGTAGAACATGTTCTCTCATTCACTCCAACTGCAAATAAAGTTTGTACTCACAATATTGAGAGATTTTAGGTAAAGATTACAGGAAAACCCATCCACGGATCAACCCTGGCAAGCGTAGCTTAATCTGATGGATCGACCGGTGCGGCTGTTGCTGGCTGTTGTGTTGGCCGCGAGCTCCTCTACTGTGACTAAAAGAGTGATGAATATTAATGTTAACACGTTCAGTGCCGGGAGCCATCCTGGTGGGTTCACTCAAGTCGCATACGGGATGCCGCGAGCCATCGCGGAGGGCTCATTTGAAATGTAGGTTTTTCTTAGCGAATTCAGCATTATAAAGTGTGAAAATTAAATAAATTCTATATTTTAACAAGCCAGGAGGACCTAGTAGGTTAAGCTACGCTTGCCATGGTTGGTCCGTGGATGGGTGACCATGTTTACATACCGAGACTCCTCCGAGCCTCGGAAAGCACGTTAAGCCGTTAGTCCCGGCTGTCATTCGTGGATCTTTGACAGTCGTTACGGGTCGTCAGAAGCCCGAAAGTCTGACAACCAGTCTTACCAAGGGGGTATTACCCAGATAATGGGTTGTGGAGGTCAGATAGGCAAGTGCTCCATGTAAAATACTGCTATTCAGCTGCATCCGGCTAGACCGGAAGCCAACCCCAAAATAGTTGGGAAAAGGCTAGGCAGATTGCTTGACTCTTTTAGTCACATCCATTCACATAAATTTTTTAGGTGTTAAGTCAATTAATAGACAGATTGCATGAAGAGGAGAAATATCCATCTTTTTTAGAAGATCTACTTGCAACTGTAGACTTACTATTGCGCCAAGTCTATGAGGGGGAGAGCAGTGAAGACAGTCAGGTAAGAACACTTTAAACCCGCCGTAACCGCCTCTGGTCTAAAGGTTCAGAGGTTCTGGGTTCGGCTAAATGTTCTGGTCGCTTTGATTGGCGGTAGAGCTTGTTCGAAGTCCGCCTGGCTAGCTCCCACCATCTTATCTAAGTCTGGCGCCATAACAACAATGTTAACAGCATGGTTGTGTCGGCAGTTGGGATAAGATAGCCAGTTCCTCTGTGGTTGAGGATTCCGGGTGAAGCTCGCTTCCACCTTCGGCCTGATCATCACTTACCATCAGGTGAGATGCAGGCCAAGAGCTTCTCCGTTGTGGTTTAAAAAAAAGGGCGAGGTGTAGCCTGATTTATTGAAACTACGTATTACGTAGGGCAGTTAAAGGTACAAAGAATTACCTGTAGGTTATAGACTGTTCATCTGGTGGTTGGTGGTACGGGTGCACTGCGCGGCACCGACTCGCACATGGCCGCGGTTCTCTAACACAGTGGTTCCCAAACTATGGGTCGCGAATATTAGGTGGGCCTTGAAAAATTGATTTTCAGCTATGATTAATATTAAAACAAAATACCGAAATTAATTGGGCGTATTATACAGGGTGTACGGCAGACGGTTGAACATACGAAAATGGCGGATCAGTGGGGCCGTCTGCTACGTGTTTAGGCCCAATACAAGATCCAGGCCACACGGATTTTTTTACAATTTAAACGAAATTCGTCGTTGCTCAAACTTCAATAATTTCATTTAAAAATAACAAAGTTGGTAACATTTACTTTTATTTTTTTCTAGAATAATTATAGAATCTAAAATGTAAAAAAAAAATTGGTTTGTATATTAATTAATTTCACTTTTCGCAAATGTCCTTCGCATTGCTTTCCGTGAAAAAAGTCCCAGGCAGTTAAAATTGGCGAATTGTTCTAGTTGTTTTAAAAGAAATTGTGCATATTGCATACCGTTAGATCGGGCATGAACCAAAGATGTTTTCCTAAAATTAGGACTGCTCTATCACTGTTAGTTTTTTTTTTACGCAATTGAAGTCGGGCTTTCGGTATTTATTTTTCATTTGATTGTAGTTTAAGGGCTCGTATTTAATTTTTTAGCAATCATCTGCGTCAAATACGAATTTTATAAGATTCTACAGTTACTTTAGATGAAAATAAAAATAAAATGTTGCCAGTTTTGTTATTTTTAAATGAAATTATTGACGTTTGAAGTTTGAGCAACGACGAATTTACATTTTAAATAATCCTTGTGGCCTGGGTCTTGTTAGTGGGCCTTAACACGTAGCAGACGGCCCCACGGATCCGCCATTTTCGTATGTTCAACCGTCTGCCGAACGCGCTGTATATAAATTCATTGTGATTAAAAGTAACTAAAATTGAAGTTGATGCTAAAGCTATAATAACAAAAATTAGGAAAAAAAAATATCCTTCTCATTGAAACAGGACTTCTTGTGTTTAGAGTATTAAAATTTTCGATTGTAACTAAATGTTTTTTTCTTATTAGAGAAGCCCTTCATTCATACAGTTAAGTATGCCATTTTTATCACCATGACAGCCAAGAGGCGAGTCTCGAATTTTGAAGTTTTTGTTAGGTAGGTCGCGGTCCAGTCAACTTTGGGAACCGCTGCTCTAACACATTTTTTTTTCTCTTTCAGTTCCTGAAAATAGACGAAAATATCCAAAGAATATTACTTCTAAACAAATCAATACATATACAAAAATACAGTATAGAGAAAATGTCGAAAATTCTAGAAACATTTCATTCAAAAGTTACAGAAACAAATTCTACTTATGAACTATCAAATGTCGACGAAATCGAGAATATAACATACATTTTTCACATACTAGAAATTTTATTGAAGCATTATTTGAAAAACAGAGAGACACTTAGTCAAAGTAGTACTCAAAACTCCCAGGATGACGAAAAAGTATTCAAAAAGAGTTCCATAACAGATATTTGGAGAAAGAAATGGAATCCAAGTCAACAGGTTTTCGAGGGTAGTCGTGAAAAAAAATGTATTTTGAAGAATTGCAGTGAAATTTTGAATAGAATTGTTGTTGATTGCGTTAGTAGTTACAGTCTTATCGCTTATTCTGCACTAAAATGTTTTAATTCTATGCAAACTTAATATAATCAGTATTATATATGGGCCGTTATATAGTTATATCCCTAGGAATATAGCAGTAACCGTAATATATATACCGTAATATATATAGATGAAAGCGGTTCATAACTGTCGGAGTGCCATAATTTTGTCACTGCGACCAATTTAGCGTAGCTCTGCTCGCGCGTTGTTGGTCACAGTTCTAACCTAACCTATTTGGTTAGGGTGCCCTGATTAATTATTTAGTTAAAGTACTAGATCGTGCTAGTATCATAGTTATATTCTTAGTAAAACAAGACAGTTATGGACAGCTTTTATACAGGGTGAAATTGAATTCATAGGACTGCTTAAGAGGTCATTGTACTCATCACTATGAACAACTTTCACTATGGCAGCAACCCCGAAATCGCGACAACAAATCAACAGCCGTTCGATTCTGTAAAAATATCACCGTGAAACTTAGGTGAAGTGAGCGTGAAGTGAGCTGTCAATAGTGTTAATCCCTAGCATCCTGCCAGTCGATTATGTGGCAGTGACAGCTCACTTCACGCTCACTTCACCTAAGCATCACGTTAATATTTTTACAGAATCGACCGACTGTTCCCTACATTTTGACGAGCTATGCGAACATAAATGTACGTAGCAACTGTTTTTTTTTGCGCCTACTTTTTATGACACACGGGCGAGTAAAGTCGCCGAACCTTAAGTAGGCGTACTTGCTCGCGTGTGGCACCTCTTTGACGGTTCATGAGATACAGCCCGCTGACAGATGGACGGACGGACAGCGAAGGCTTAGCTAATAGGGTTCCGTTTGGCTCTTCGGGTACGGAAGCCTAAAAGAAGATATGTTGGTGTCGTAAGTACACTTCCGCTTAACACTTTGAGGCATGGTGTTATGTTATTTTGTGTAAGTTAGTTAGAAGATTATTTCAGTTCCATAATCCTTTCCAAAGGAATCATGTAAGTAGGTAAATTGTAAAAAGTTTATATTTTAAAATATTGTAGAAATACATACATAATAAAATAAATCCCTATTATAATTGTATAATTATTAGATAATTTATTGATTCAGGCGTGACTTTGCGGAAACCCATTATAAAATACAATAGACGACGTATATTTAGTAACCTAATCCGCGTAACTGTTCTTAAAGAGTCATAAAGAACCCTGTATGAAATCGACACGTGTTTCTAATTCAAAGAGGCATCCTCAGGATGACGATTGACTTGTTGCGAACCTGGACCCGACGTGTTGACACGTCAAGCGTCGAGAGCAGAGACTCTGCTCTCGACGTTTGACGTGTCCTTTATGACTCTTTAAGAACAGTTAAGCTGATTAGGTTACTAAATATACGTCGTCTATTGTATATTACATAATTATCATACAAATACATAATGATCATTCTCTTCTGTGTAAATCATCAAAACAACTCCTTGAGATAGAATTGACCTCAAATGTCATGATTAACTCATGAAATAGTCAATCAATGGGGCAAATTAAACTTGTATTGATGATTTTTATAATTTGATCACCACTCAACCCCATAATGACCTGCAAATTGCAAAAAAATATAAGGAAATTTGAATTTTGCGGACAATCTTGGCGCTTTCGCGTAAAGGCCTGAAAATGTAACAGACAGACAGACAGACAGAGTTACATAAGCATTTAAGTTTAATATTAATTAATTAAACACATAAACCTTCCGGAATAACTTGTCTAAATAATGGTGAAAACCGCATGAAAATCTGTTACATAGTTTAGATGAACAACGCGGTAACACAGACAGTCACGAAAAGCGACTTTAATTTATAAAGGTTTATATAATATCACCCTTGGGAATGTGCCCGCCCGTATTTTTTTATTCATGACAAATTATCGAAAATTTACTTAATTTTTTTTTTTTTTTTTTAAAACTTGTGTTTTTTAAAATAAATACTGCTTTTTTTTTAAATGTCTTCACTTCCGTTTTTTTTTTCATAGTCGACATATTTTACCGATAAAATAACTCATACGCTTTTAGAAATAATAAACAGAATCCAAATCGAGACAGTAACAGGAGATATGGCAAACACTACAAAAAAAAAAAAATAGTTGAATAACATGACAAAAGATAGAGTTAAACCCTTTTAAAGTTAATTTTCCATAATTTTTCAAGAATCTTCAGAAAAATACAGGCGGGCACATGCCCATGGGCGACTTTGTATAGATAATTATAGAAGTATGGATGGATAACGTGAAGACCTAGAGAAAGTTTCATGAAATTATAATATTAATTAAACACAAACATACCTACTAATTACATTTTATTGTACAAATAACTTAAACTACTTTCTTCTCTGGCAATCCAAACAATTTTCTCACAGCTTCTCCATACTTCTCTATGGTTGCTTCACTTTCTCCATCGTTCAACAAACTTGAGACCGCATTCTTATATTCTTTTGCGTGTCCAATTTCAGAAACATCAAAGTTTTTATACTCATCTTCGGTCAAGACTCTACTATCCTTCTGAGTATGTAAATACCAATTGACTATGCTCTTTTTAGATGCATTATTATTCCAATCGTAGTATTCCATATCATCCTCCGTTTTATCCTTCTCCCATTCCTCAACGTTCCACGCTTCATGATAGCACGCGGTCAGTAAATAGTTAACATAATCCAAATTCTGTGCTCTAGCGGGACACCGATCAGCGGTTATGGTCACCAAGTCCGTCTTACTGTCGTACCGTTCTCCAACTAAACGTACAAATTTGTCTCTTGAGTGTTTGTCTAAATTTAAAGTTGATAATTTAACACGGAGGGTAACGATTCTTGCTAGAGGATTACGGATGCTTGGACTGGCATGGCAGTAGTCTGAAGTTATGACTTCTACAGGATAATGCTTTTCAATCGCTTCTTCCGAGTTTAAGAGTGTTGGCCATTCGGTGCAGAATTGCTTGATGGCTTCACATTGGCTCTTGATGACCGGTGGAGTGAGGTGCAGGAAGTTCGGTATCTTCATAAGTTCTGCATTAGCTTTTTTACCAGGCGGTGCTTGGCCTTTAGGGACATAGCCTTGGCGGATAGGGAGTGGTATGGACGACGGATGAAAAGTCTTCGGTCCTGGCCAGACGTTGCCCCAATTCTGGAAGTGGAAATTGTTTGTGTTAATGAATTTCATATTATACTAGCTGACATCGCAGACCCATAAACCACCAAAAATCCAAATAAAAACACCATAGAAAAAAGCACTTTCTGTTTTTCCTGAATTGGGAATTTTTCCAGGAAACCTTTTCAATTTTTCTTTCCATTAAAACCTAATTCAGACTATTATGAATGTTTTAAAACAAAAAAAGATGCATTCGTCCAAGCGTTCTCAAGTAATGCGCTTATAAACTAACAGCGCATTTCATTTTTATTTATATAGATAGATCCATCGCGCCCCACAGGTGTGCAACACACCGCTAGTGTTATA
Source organism: Agrochola lota (assembly GCA_947364205.1). Classification (NCBI taxonomy): domain Eukaryota; kingdom Metazoa; phylum Arthropoda; class Insecta; order Lepidoptera; family Noctuidae; genus Agrochola; species Agrochola lota. The sequence continues at coordinate 4,887,738 of OX376248.1, forward strand.
GTTTCGTCATGTTTACTAATTACCGACTCATAGATAATTAGTGTGTATCAACAAAGGTAAAACATTAGCGAATGTTGCAGTCTAGTACTGTAATTGTTTAGGAAGAAGAGTGGTACGCATCTTCGTGATTGGCACTATCTGTATAGGCCTGTCATTATAAATGTAATGTGGTTGTTTTCCAAAATCTCCCATTCGTGATGTAAATGGCAAATATGGAAATAATTATGTTTGAGAATGGACATCATTAGATAGTAACAAGAAGACATCAACAATTGTTTTCTGACCAGAAACCCCACGAAATTTTGCAGTATTTAAGAAGAAAAAAAAACATACTTTTATTCTTCTTAACACCTCATTAGGCACCATGAAGAATAACTACTACAAAGTACTTCATATCTAAGCAGTTTGGAAACAAAATCCCGTGAGCATGATTACCACATCTGTTTGACGGCCCCTATTTGCGTCGACCAATGAAACAAAAAAATACATAGTAATATTTTGTTGTTTGGTTTTTTTATTTTTCGTGTGTTTTGTAGGATCTGTTACAATGATCACAGTTGTCTGACTTTTTTTTTTTATGTTTACTGTCTTTTTTTTTCATTTACAAAAACAAGGGACACATCAAAAATCAGATGCTGCGATACTATTGGTTGATGATATTTCTATATCGGCCGAGCGCTGCAATAGTCTTTATGGGGCTTAGATTATAACGTTCTTCGATAGTACCTAGTAGGTGCCTAATTTGAGCTATCGAAATATCATGAAATATTTGGCGTAGGTCTTAAGTGGGAGTCGTGAAAATTGATTCGCTGTTACAATGTATAGATATTCATTATTCTCCTGCCCATATAGTTTATTTGAGGTCGGCGCAAAATGTCCGTTTTCTTCCATACTGACTTCTCTATTGTATTCTGATAATAAATTACACTATTCAAATACTTTCTTTGACTACACAAAAGTATACTCTCGAGTCTAATACAGCTTGCGTTGAAATAGATTTTTTTAAACTCGTAAATCTTGTCGTGAAGGATAGTCAGCTGATGGTTTTACACTGAGTTTTAATAGCCTTTAAAAAACTTAACTGGTGAATTACCTGGTCTGTGGCCATCCTATCAGCTCTATCAGGCTGTATATCAGCCCTACGGATGACTCTCTTCTGGAATCTTTCCCTTTTTTTCAAAATATCAAGCACTCTAAATTCTTCCTCTTCCTCATCTTTTTTAAGAGCACTGTCAGCTGCTGTCGAGTTTAAGCGCCATAATTTGGCGTTGTAAACTGTTGCTAAGCTGTTAGGCTTGTAATTCCTGATAAATAAACTCATTTTAATTACTTTTGTAAATAATTATATCGCAACCTAGAATTCCATTTTGAGGTTATGTGTCACACCACACAGATAATATAACAACAAGGTGATAATAACGTTTCGTTACCCGAATAAGTCAATCGATGCCAATAGATTAGTCTTTCTTTATCGATGCTAAGGCGCCATCCACGGGCGATAGAATGTCGGCGAGTCTTGCTGTGATCGCCGCGCTAATATCACCCGCCGGGCCGTGAGGAGATTGCTCCTTATAGTTTCTAGAAGTACATAGTTCGCGGTAAATCAGACCGACGGATTTTATGCCATCATCCGCAAAAAAACAGCCTCACTTCTAAGCAGAATAAGAGGCAGTCACAATAGTATCCTGAAGGCTGAGGCGGCAGACACTTCCTCCGCCATAATAAGACAATTTGTGCGAAGACTGATACCATAGTTATACCACTACCATTCCTCTTTGTGTCTAGATATTGGGTGGTCTTCCCACAATTTCGTCTTTAGTTTAAGTTAGGTACTAGAAACTAACAATAGTGTTTTAAGTGCAAACATGTTACTAACAATTTATGGATCTTTTTGTGCTATCCGAAATAAAATGATTTATATATTATTATATATTATATATATATTTTTATATATTATTTATTTATTATTATAGTGCTACGTGCAGTTTCTATTGAATTTGATGCTCACAGCTTGACGGGCGGCGCGGTGCAGCGGCGCGCCGCTGGGCCGCTGCACCGCGCCACCCGTCAAGCGTCAAGCGACGATTTCGACGTCGTGACTGTCGCCGTAATCGTAATCTTGCTCGTGTATAGGGCGCCTAACTGCTAATAGGACAATGCAATATCGAAATGCTGTGCCTAAATTATATTTTCGAAGTGATAATAGACAATACGTTACTTCTAGTAGCTTTGTATTATCGGACGAAAACGTCGGAGTTGCTACTCTCGTAATGTGGCCCCCTCATCTTAGTAGGTAATCAATTAGGAAAATAGTAGGTAGACTACTGGATCGTATGTATTCGTCTACTCGAATCCACCTAATCCAAGCCAGACATTGAGGAATGACAGATGATCAATCAGTATTTATTTTTTAGCTTTATCACAATTATGACTAAACAATGTTATCAGGGTTTCGTAGTAAAACAAGGAACCCTTATAGTTTGACCAAGTCTGCCTGTCAATCTGTCCGCAGTCTAAGTCGAGACCCTTGATACTTACTAAACCGCACTGTGGGTCCCAAACAGCAGCAAACGGCAACGCGCAGGCCCAGGAGAAGACGGCGCGCCATCTTCTGACTAGGCTGGACGAACTGAAGTTTTAAAGATATTTTCAGTGACAACCACAGAAATATCTTTGATAGTTTGATTTTATTACGAAAAGTACAATGAAATAAAAACTTATTATTTCAGTCGATAAAAACAAGTGCATGCGTGAATATTCATCCCGACTATAACCCATAACTGTGTATGGCCCGATATGCACTTGGCTGGTTTTTCTTTTACTTATTTATCAATGAACTGTTTCAGATGAAAACAGAAAAAAATCACTATATTTTATAGATCTACTTTTTCGAGCACTGCTAGTTAGTATCTTATCTTGATTCTTGATAATGTATAGAAACGAAACGTTTCGTACAGAAAGTTTGTCACCGACTACCCGACATGCGTCCATAACCTAAACTGTCAAACAGTAAAATACGGAGATTATAAAAACATTGGCACTAGTGTCTACGCGTTAACATATGTGTTAAACAGAGAGATCCGATTCAGACATGATCTATTGTAATGACATCTAATCTTCGTCCGGTCACATAATGTTTTGGAAATTATTTTGTGTTTTCGCGTTTTATCTTGGTCGCGTATATTCTACCGTATGAATTTGAACAGTTTTTTTATTGTATACAAGTGCATGTGGGATGTTTAAAGTGTAAAAATGGCAGACACATCAAGAAAAAGGTCGAGAAAGTCGAAATTAGTGCCTCGAGAGTGTGCTGTAGACGAAGATGATCTTGAATTGCAGGTAGGAAGTACCACCATTTTGGCCAAAAGTTTGCACGCGTAACGCGTAACAACTTGATGCTTAGTTTTTATGCCGTTATTGTTGTAGGGTTTTTGTAAGAAACGCCTTAAATAAAGCGCAATTGATGTTTATGTCCATATGAACTGTTATTTTATTAAATCATGACATTATTTTCCAATATTTTTGTGGGGGTAGGTGAAAGTCATGCGCAAAAATCTACCTACGAAAAATATTGTTTTCCTTAACGAACTGACATCATTCTCGCCGATACTATTTTTGAGATGGTGAAATTCCTTGAAATTCCTCAGAATTATGAAGGCTTTGACTGTAATTTCCAAAATAATTTATGAACCAAAACACGAAATGTAATGAATGAAAAATAAAACTAGGTACTTGCATTGAGTTAAATGTATACATATAACTCTATGGGTACTTGAACATAAATTTATTTATTGACTGATATGGTACAGATTTACATGTTGAATACTTTTACAAGTATGTCATGACTTCAAGAGAATGAATTAACTTACAGTACAATACACACTATTTTCGAAGAATAAATATCAAGTTTTTGGTGGCAACTGTGAATGTGGATGGTTTTAAATGGCCGCACGAGGATGATGGACTTATAAACTTGGTCCAATGACACATGCTACACTATGCTTTTTACTGTGGGAGTCTTAAAGTCTTTTCCCAAAATTATTCAATAACACACTTTTAATTTAATTTCAATCTTAGCAGAGTTTCACTTTATAATAACTTATTGTTATATTTTTGACTACTAGATCTTGGCCTATTAAGTTGAAATTAATGGAATTTTAACTTAATAGGGATGTGGAGGATGGAATTGCATGTGACTAAAAGATTCATAAATGGAAATGTTGATGGATGAAGAGGGAGGCCAGCCAATGAAAAGATGAATTGAAAGAGAAAAGACTGAACGATAGTGTGTCTAAACAGGGGAGAATGAGAATGGAAAATGAAAACGTGTTCAACGACTCCAAATAACATGGAGTCATAGTCAAATAATTTATTTCAATTAGGGACATAAAAGTCACTTTACAACATCAAAGTTTACAAAAAAATGGAATTGATTCTAGTCGCCCCTTATTTATTTATATACTTTATTGTACACCAGATTATACATTACATAAAGAAAAAGTAATACACTACAAAATATACAATGGGAGGCCTTATAGCTTACTGCAATCTCTTCCAGGCCAGGCAACCTCGCAAAAGGTAGTTCATGTCAAACTCAAACTGAAACTCAAACTCAAAGCATTTATTTCAAATAAACCAATTACAGGTACTTTTGAATTGTCAAGGGGTCGGTCAGTCAGAAATATGAAGCTAGTTGCCCATTCCAACGCGTAGTAGGTTCCTATGGAGAAGAACGGGCAAGAAACTCCACGGACACTCTTTTCAATCAGAATATTTTCACAAAATATTGGTTACATCATCCATTTTTGTAATTATACATGTGAGAACAATGTAAAAAGACGTGCACGTTAAAAGCGACAGTAATAAAAATAAAATAAAAAACAATTAAAAAATTAAAATAAATTCAAATAAGCCGTGGCAGCTAAGAGATGACCAGTCCCCACTGACGGCGCCCGTTCACGAACATGACGCATGCATCAGCACCATTTAGCTCAACCATTTTGAAGGGAACTTAACGATCCAACACACACGCCACCACCAGCGAGACATTTGAGTGAGCATGACATACTCACAACCGCCAGGGCAAACTCAAGTCAATGAAAGACGTACCCAGTAAATGGTAACTGTAAAGTAGGGACATAGTGCTCACACATGTGCTATGCAATTATATAATACTAAGAGATTGAATTTATACAATCTAAAGATAGTTTTACAATCTTCAGCAGCTGCAACAATATTTTGAATGCTAATCAATTAGTTTATGCGCCCTTGTGGAGCTGGACCAGCGCTGAGCCAAGCATTTTTGTCGTCGATGTAATCCCCCAACGTATAATATGCTTGGCAGCATAGTGTGCGTTTTATACAAGATTTAAATTTCGTTTCGTTCAATTGGAGTATGTGGGGAGGTATTTTATTGTAACATTTCAAACAGTACCCCATGAAGGATGAGTCTACTTTAGCCAGTCTGAAACCCGGTTGAATCAATTGGTCCCTATTTCTAGTCCTATAATTGTGTCTATCACCTCTTTTACTGAAAAGACTTAGATTTTTCCTAACGTACATGATGTTTTCATAGATATAATGTATGGAGAAGAATGGACAAGAAACACCACCGTTACACTATTATAATATTTTGTATACATTAATTATATAATTATATGTGAAGAAGTTGCACCAGGAATAAGATTACTATACCACAATATGTAAAAAGAATTAAAAATGAAGCAATGACAGATAAATTAATTTTGTGATACATGGTGGTCAGAAATATGAAGCTAGTTGCTGTAGCTGGTGCTCCCATAATTACAAACATTGTAAAAGAATATCTACAATATTCCTAAAATGTTAACAAGTAATACTAATAAGTTAGTGTGTGAGTTCAAGTAATCACAGAATGTCAAACAAACAAAAAATCAATGATAGAAAAAATATATATACTATTAAATTAGCTCCCAGTTTGATTTTGTCTAGACTCTAAATTGTTTTATTCTAATCTTGCTTAAAATACTCAATGCTTGGTTACAAAGTGTACTTTTATATGAGTTTTAAATTTTCTCATTTAATTGTAATATATCACAAGGTAAGAGTATTTTGTTGTAATATTTAACACAGTACCTGATAAAACATATATGTACATTAGATAATCTGAAAAATGGTTGATCTATTTTATTATGTCTATCACTTATTTTATTAAAAAGATTAAGATTTTGTCTTACATACATAATATTTTCATAATTGAATTGGCAAGGTACCGTCATAATATTAACCTTTTTAAATAGTGCAACAAGCGCGTGTGTTGGATCATTTAGCTCCCTTCAAAATGGTTGAGCTGAATGGTGCTAATCCATGCGTCATGTTAGTGAACGGGCACCGTCAGTTGGGACTGGTCAATTCTTAGCTGCCATGGTTGATTTTAATTTGTGAATTGTTCTTTGTTCTATCTTTTTATTACGTCGCTTCTAACGAGCACGCCTTTCTACATTCTTCTCACATGTATAATTTCAACATGAATGATGTAAGCAATATTTTGTAACAATTTTGTATTTATTTAAAAGAGTGTCCGTGGAGTTTCTTGCCCGTTCTTCTCCATAGGTACCTACTACGCTTGGGAATGAGCAACTAGCTTCATATAGCGCGCGCTTTACGTATATTTAATGAAATTGCCGAAAGGATTGACATTTTTTCCTGTTCATTGAATGAATTCGCAAGAATAACTGCATACAATTTGTGTTACAATTTGTAAAATAAGTGTAAGCTAAGTACCACCACTTTGGGATTTCCTGTTATGATAGAAGTGTTGTGTAAATAAATAAATATTTCTGACTGACCGATTCCTTGACAATTCAAAAGTGCCTGTAAATGGTTTAATTGAAATAAATGCTTCGAGTTGAGTTGAGTAAGGGCATCATTATGATGATGAACTTAATAGGCCAAGGACACGTAGTAGTATTGTCAAATATCCAATGACAACACAATACATTTATTTTGTAGGGATTAGGTACTTGGCCATGCACATAGGATTGTGACCACATATGGGAACTCTTTAACAGTTTCTTATTCTGATAGCAGAAATATAATCATATTGATAATCTGCAGTAATATAATAAAAGCTTGATTAAAATAAAATATATGTATGTAGTTATGAGTCGTCAGAAGCCCGAAAGTCTGACAACCAGTCTTACCACGGGGTATCATATTACCCAGTTAACGGGTTATGGAGGTCAGATAAACAGTCGCTCCTTGTAAAATACTGGTCCATCCGGCTGCATCTGGTTAGACCGGAAGCCGACCCCAATATAGTTAGGAAAAGGCTAGGCAGATTTATCTTTATCTTTACATAGTATAAAACAAAGTCGCTTCGCGCTGTCTGTCCCTATGTATGTTTAGATCTTTAAAACTCCGCAACGGATTTTGATGCGGTTTTTTTAAATAGATAGAGTGATTTAAGGGGAAGGTTTTTGTGTATAATACATTAAGGTTTTATGTAAATTGACGGAAATATGACGATTATTGTCGAAGATGTCGGAAAAAATCATCCCGACTGGGAGCTTTACTGGCGTGCGCCGCGTAAGCCGTAAGAGATACATCAAAATTATGTTTTACAGAATTGTATAATATCTTAAAAAGTTCAAAAATAATTTTATTAATCCATAGTTATTTCGGAAACATAACGAATGCGGAAATATTATTTGGAAGGCAATGGAGGTGTTTTTTGCTCAGCAGTGCGTAAATAAATGTTAAAAAAAAACCTATGGCATTAAAGGCGTACCGAGCTTATTGCGAAATAATTGCGTTCGTTTGATCGCTTGCTGCATCGTTATTACTTAACCTTTAGTTATGCAATTGTTAAGTAAGATATTTAAGGATTAAATCTATCATTACGCATCATTTGGATCTGAATCATTACTTTGCCTCTGTGCTCTTTCCGCGCGACCGTCGCTTGCGAGGCGACCGAGCAACAGTGAGCGAGAGAGAAAGACTGAGACTATGAGTTACGTTACTTTATTCAATACTACTAAACTGACTCGCGACTCGCGAGTGAGCGGGTGACACATTACAATCTATTTAAGTCAGAAAGAGATACCAAATGAGATGTATATCACTCATACTCTCACATTTTCTCACATTTTTCGTTGTCGTTATCCATCTTTATATCCTTTGAGTCGGTGATTCAAATGATCCAAATTAAACATATCAATGGTTCGGATCATTTCAGTGATCCAGATGCAAATGTTCCCATCGCAAAAATGATACACTTTGCCCACCTCTACTCCGTACTAAAGTACTTACAGTACAGTAATTGCGGAGTGGAGCGCGTCTTCGTGGATGGCACTATCTGTGATAGGGATGATGCCTGGGTAAAAAAAGAGAAATTCTAATTAGTCCGTCAGTCAGATAATAAAAAAATATTAGACACGTATTTTTTGCTTTATCATATTAATAAGAAATTACTTAGATAAAACGCATTTTAAGTTGGGGAGTGAGGGTCGATACGTCACTAGTACGTATAAAATCTACATACTCGTGACGTCATGGCACATTTTATCTCAATGTATCGCCGTAATCTTTAGATTACATAAAAAAAAGAAAAATACGTGTCCAATATTTTTTTATAATCTCAAAAAGAGGCTAAAAAAATAATTTTTAGTCGTCATCCCTGTTGTCTTCATATAATGGCGCATTTTCATTATGTTAAAGCTGATTTTAATGGCCTCATCAAACAATCTAATAAATCAAGGCATAACTTCACACCGGTATTCCCCGAAGGGTCATGCAGAGCTGTACCTATTTATAGTACACCCACATTTCGCCAGTTATGTTTAAGTCAACCGGGCGCAAATTCAGACGCTGGGGTGCTACCCAGAAATTCCTAATAGAAAAACCCAATAACACCTCATGAAAGAAAGAAAGAAAGAAAGAATAATGTTTAATGTTTGTTTTTCTTTCTTTCTCTCATGCTTTTTTTTTTTTTTTTTTTTTGGATGGGAAATCATCAAATGACTTCTCCCGCTCTGGGCAGAGCGAGAGGGTGTGTCAGACTTTTACTGACTAAAACCCACCCGTGTTCCTTCCGTTGCCTGTGTGCCGGGGCCGCGATATCCCTTTCAGACAAACCCGCAACCCCAGCAGGCATTGGTCTTTCGACCCCGTCGGTTGGTGCTGACATCTCTTTGAGGCGCGCGTGGAACACAACGCGCCGTCGACACGGGCCTGGTCCTGATCGGACGGCGAGCTGCCCATTGCTCACCGTCCGCAGGTGCCTACGGTGGCCGGAAGTCGGCTCTTGACTCCCGTCGCCCGGGGCGTCTCCTGCGGCGACTAGGGCCGCGAGGGCGTGCAGCTTGCATCTCCCTCGCGCGCCCCGTCTCCTCCTTCGCGAGCATAACTGCTTCGCAGAAGGAGGTGACGGCCTCCCATGCACTCTCGCGCCGAACCATGGCCTGAACCAGGGCCGGACGCGAGAGATCGCCGCCGTCGATCGCCTCCGTGAGGACACGGCGGTGCTCCGCCCAAGCCGGGCAGACCTCCACCGTATGCTCCACCGTGTCCTCCGGGCGATCCGCACAGTGGTGACACCCGGGCGTTTCCTCCCGCCTAATTCGGAACAGGAACCTCCCGAAACAACCGTGTCCGGTGAGGACCTGCGTCAGGCGGAAGGTGAGGACGCCATGGCGCCTCTCAAGCCACTCCTCAAAGAGGGGACTTATCGCCGCAATTGTGGCGTGCCCAGCGCTGGGTTGCGACAATCGCACACTCCATGCCGCCATGAGATCCCGCCGGAGCTCTGTCCGCTGTGCCGTGATCTCTCGCGGCAGCGGAGTTACACCCCGGCGTTTCGCCTCCTCGCGCAACTCCCACATCTGCGCGAGGACTTTCGCCTCCAGATCCCATGGCGGTAGTCCGGCAAGGAGGCTCGCCGCCTCACGGGAGACCGTGCGGTATCCCCGGACCAGCCTGATGGCCATGACCCTTTGGGACGCGTTCAACCGCCGGGCCGGTCGCAGCCTCAGTGAACGCGCCCACACTGGTGCCCCGTCAAGTTTCTCTCATGCTTAGATTTACTTCTACATGATTTTTTCTAACCCTGTGATCTAAAAGGCCACGCTGGGAACGAAACGAAGCTAAGTTCGTTTAGCTTTCCCCCGCATATTTTCGAACTTCCGTTTTCGTTTCGCTTAGTACCTACCTACGCGGTGTGAAGTACTTTGGTACTTATGAAAAGACGCGGAAGAGAGCTAAACGAACTTAGTTTCGTTCGCAGTGTTCCCTGCGTTTAACACTGTTGAATGAATTTGATATCATTTGTTGTTGCACCTTTCAATCAAAATTATATTTTCCTAGCTAACCCGACCGACGTCCGGGCCAATCATTACTAGAAATCCTACGAAAAAAGTTCAGGTTTTTTAGTTCAATTTGAAAATTCTATGTGAAGTTTTTTCCAAATTGTCTTTCCATAAAAACTTAATTCTGTTTATTGCAAACACTTTAAAACAAAAAAAATAAAACTGGTCAAGTGCGAGCGGACTGGCAAAGGATGGGTTCTGTAGCGTATTAATATCGAGCAAAAAACGCCGAAAAAACTCCTTTCTTGTATGGAGTTTATGAAAATAAAATAAAGCAAAAAATAAAAGGGGCGCCCTTTTATTTTTGACTGTTTTTAAATGTAATTTTGTTGATGCAATAGAAATAACCAATCTATTAAAATTTTAACTGTCTACCTATTACGGTTCATGAGATACAGCCCGCTGACAGACAGAGGGACAGCGGAGTCTTAGTAATAGGGTTCCGTTTGACACCCTTCGGGTACGGAGCCCTAAAAATCAGTACAACCGTTTCCCAAGTGATGCGCGTTCCAATGAACAGCATTTCATTTTTATTAATACAGATAATTTTATGTTTTCAGATTCCAGCGGTGAAAGTACCTAAAACCACGAAACAGACCACCAACAGAGCACCAACGAAAAAGGTGTTAGTAAAACTACCCAAGACCACCATTTCCAAACCAGAAGTCTGCGACACAAGTGTCCTAAAAAAAATCAATGCAGCAGCTAAAGAAGATATTAAACCACAATCTAAAATATCACCAAGAAAATTCGAAATTAACATTGAAGTGGAATCCTGTGACGACGATGACGAATTTGCTGGAATTACTGACGAAAATCCTTTATCAACTATTCATAAAGAGTCGCTCATCACGCCAAAAGTACGGACCGATCCTATAAAACTCTCTCGTGAAATTATAATTGATGCTGCCGACAACATACTCCAGAATTCAACAGATATTGCTGATAAAATCCTTAACATTTACGTTAGAAATACCATAGGTTACGAAGAAAAACGGAAACTGGTACTGGACTGGCAAGAGAGCCGAATACAAGAAACTCTAAATGAGTGGCGTACATGGCAGTTCCGTAGCTTTCACAGGGAAGACCCCTTATTCTATAAATGCTTTATCTGTACGAGCTCCTGGTGGTATTTAACAGACTTCCGTAATCATTTGTCTTCGGAACACGCTGATGATTTAAATGTTATAATTTCTTTGGAAAAATATGAAATGCATGAAGCGAGTGTGATAGCGTACCACAAAAATAATTGGTTGATTGATATCAAAGAAATATATACAGAGGGCCTCTGTTACCGCTGTGGTAAAGATTATGATGCTCATGAGTTGGAATCGAAGTACCTAGATAAGTATTACAAAAACAAAGGCTGCACTAAGCAATTTTTCACCTGTATGGGTCTAAGGGATCACTTTTCTAGCTGTTCCGTTTGTAAACATGAGGATAAACCATTCAAATGTGATATTTGTAAGTCAAGATTTGATACAGTAGAGGAATTACATGATCATTTAGTATTGTCTCATTCCGTTCGGTCTGATATACCGATAATGACTCACTATAAAAACTGCAAGAGCTGTTCAGAAAGGTATTCTTGTCAAGATTTGCACAAATGTGGACCAAAGGGACCTCATTCTGAGTGTCCCCACTGCTCACAGAGCTTCTCAAATGTCAAGTCTCTGGAGATTCATATGGAATGGTCAAGTAAACCGTACAAATGTGAAGTTTGTCGAGTGGTGATGACTTATAGCTGTATGAAATATGAGCATATGTTGGCACATACAGACAAGTATATGATGGTAAGGAAGTGCGTGCTATGTGACGGTTTGAACGTGTTTTTAAATAATGAAGATGCAATAGCACATCGATCGTTGAAACATGAGTTCAAGGAAACGAAAACTCAAAGTTATTTTACGAAAGTGAGTTTTTTTTTCAGTCTAATAAATGTTCTTGGGGCTTAGGTTAAGATACGCTTGCCGCGGTCGGTTCGTGGATGGGTGGGGTAATTAATTACATATCGTAACCCCTCCATGCCTCGGAAAGCACGTTAAGCTGTTGGACTGGTAGTCAGAAGCCTAAAAGTCTGACCAAAGGGTATCGTGTTACCCAGTAACTGGATTTTGCAGGTCAGATAGGCCGCGAAGCTTCGGGCAAAAGCTAGTTTTTGCTCATGGCTTCGCTTGCGTGGAGGTTGGAAAACATACTACCGAGATAAAAAGTATCCCATGTTCTAATCAAGGTCATAGTCTAACTGAGTGCCCAATTTCATCAAAATCTTTTCAGCCGTTATGGCGTGAAAAGGTAACAAACGGACAGATCGAATTAGGTACTTTCGCATTTATAATATTATACAGGCTGGCAGGGGACATCGACGCGAAAACAGTAAAAAAATCAGCTGTTCCATACATTTTGACCGCGTAGTTAATTGCACATTTCAATGAAACAGCAGATTCTTTTAAATAACCGACGATTTATTTCCACGAGGGGGGGTTCAGAATCATGTACTGAATCCATGGTAACAGTAACAGCTTTGCCCGAAACTTCGTTTACGTGTATGTAAGTCGTAAAATACATAATATACATTCCTAATAACTCCGTCTATTGTTTAAAACTGAATGAAAATTCGTAGTTTTTTAGTTTATTGCGTCCGTCTGAACGCAATAAACTCAAAACCTACCGAACGAATTTTCATTCAGACGCAACGGGGAACTTCGTTACCTGACTACGGCAAAACAAAAAGGAGGATTATGTTAAGTATGGAATTATCGTAAAGTTCTTATTTTTAAATCAAATAAGAACTACGTTAATAAAAGTTATAAAAAACACAATATTATAAAAATCCTTTGAAAATGTTTTGTCCTCAATGACTTGATATTTATCTTTTCAGATTTTAGTACCTTCGTCCTGCGTATATCAAAGTTTAGCAGAATCAGAATCGAAAGAACAAGAATCGGTACTGGAAGAAAAAGAATTCGCACTGGAAGAAGAAGAATCCGTTCTGGAAGAAGAAGAATCCGTACTGGAAGAAGAAGAATCCGTACTGGAAGAAGAAGAATCCGTACTGGAAGAAGAAGAATCCGTACTGAAAGAAGAAGAATCCGCACCGGAAGAAGAAGAATCCGCATCAGTAGAAGAAATATCTGTTCTGAAAGAAGAATTGGTATCAGAAAGTGAAAGAGAATCAGTTTCAGTATGGGAACAGAAATTGTTACAAGCAGAGCTAGAATCAGCAACAGAATTTTTATTGGGATCTGTTGTAGTCAAAGGTAAGTTTTTAATTAACACACATTTTGCCAGTTATATTTAAGTCTCATGTAATAGGGGGCAAGCTTATTGCCATCAACCGGGCACAAATCCACACCACTGCTCTCAAAACGGTGAAGGAAAACATCGTGAGGAAACCGGCATGTCCTAGAACCAAAAATTCAAAGACATGTGACATCTACCAACCCGCACTGGGCCCGCGTGGTAAATTACAGTTTCTCGTTGGGCTATTGGATGCAAGCGCTGCGTGATCCCCCCGACCCTTGCTCGACGACGCGGCAGCCCGCGTCGATGCTGAGCTTGTAGCTTTAAATTCCCCGATTAATAATAATGAAATATCCTTGACCTGTCCTGTCCCTCTTGCTGTCCTCCCCCCAGCGACGCCCTAAGCCGAGGTTCGTACCCCACAGGGGGTGCCCTTAGCGAGCGTTCGCCTAGTTTTTGCCCCTGGCTGGAGGCTTTGAGTGTAGAAGCTTAAGGCAGTCGCAGAACACTGAACGGTTAAGTAGTCATGACCTCAGAGGTCAGCTACAAGATGCACTAAATAAATTTAAAAAAGCGCTGCGTGAGCGCGTCAGCATGAGGTCCTGGGTTCGATTTCCAGGTCGGGCAAAGTGATATTCAGTTTTTCCATCAGGATTTTCTCAGTAGCTACCCGGTGTCCGGACTTGTGCCTGGTTGATGGCAATAGGCTCGTCCCCTATCACAAGGGAATTAAACATAATTGGAGAAATGTGGGTGGGCCGTTCGGTGATTTACAACCGTGAAGTTAGGTGATATATAGTACCTGGGCGACCGAGCTCTGCTCGGGTGAAAATAGAGAATGCTTATTTAATAGTATAGGAAAGTTCATACAAATTCTATGCTGCCATGATAGTACTTACTAATTACATTCTGCCATGATAGTAGGTACTTACTAATTACATTCTGCCATGATAGTAGGTACTTACTAATTACATTCTGCCATGATAGTAGGTACTTACTAATTCCATTCTGCCATGATAGAACATACTAATTCCATTCTGCCATGATAGTACATACTAATTCCATTCTGCCATGACAGTAGGTACTTACTAATTCCATGCTACCATGATAGTAGGTACTTACTAATTCCATGCTACCATGATAGTTGGTACTAATTCCATTTATGGCAACATTTATTTTAATTTTTTTGTAGAATAATTGTAGAATCTAATACGTAAAAAAAAATTGAATTGTATATTAATTAATTTCACTTTTCGCAAAAGTTCCTTCGCAATCCTTTCCGTGCAAAAAGTCCCAGACAGTTAAAATTGGCGAATTGTTCTAGTTGTTTTAAAAGAAATTGTGCATATTGCATACCGTTAGATCGGGCATGAACCAAAGATGTTTTCCTAAAATTAGAACTGCTCTATCACTGTTATTTCTTTTTTTTTAACGCAGTTCAAAGTCGGGCTTTCGGTATTTATTTTTGATTTGTTTTTAGTTTAAGGGCTCGTAAAAAAAAAAAAAAAATTGCCAGTTTTGTTATTTTTAAATGAAATTATTGACGTTTGAAGTTTTGCTAACGACAAATTCCGGTAAAAAAATTTAAATAAATCCTTGTGGCCTGGGTCTTGTTATTGGCCCTAAAAAACATAGTAGACGGCCCCACGGATCCGCCATTTTCGTATGTTCAACCTTCTGCCGAACACCCTGTATATATATGCAAATATTGTTCGTTTAATAGTATAGGATATACAGGGTGGCAGGGACATCGACGCCAAAACTGATACCATGTTCAGTACATGAATTTGAACCCCCCAGCGATGAATTTTTTTCGTCGGTTATTAAAAAAAACATCAGCTGTTCTATACATTTTAACCGGGTAGGTATTGCACTTTTCTATGAAGCAGCTGCTAGATGATGTCGGCGTTTCCTATCTGACTACTCTGAGAAGAAAGGCCGGAACAAACTCAGAGGCGACCTCTGAGTTTGTATCGGCAAAATTTTAACTTGAAGTTTCACGGGCAGATTGTTAATGTATTTGTCAAATTTGAAAACCTGTCCGTAAAACTTCAAGTTAAAATTTTGTTGCGATTCGTTTTGCCACTTGTCCGTTACGATTCGTTTTTCCACTTGTCCGTTGAAGTTTCACTTCTATTATGTGTCCCAGCACACATTGTTTTTTTGCTAAATAGAAAGAAAAGAAAGAAAGAAAATAAATTTATTTGACCCAATATTGTACGGTGGTACGGAATCCTTCGTGTGCGAGCCCGACTCGCACTTGGCTGGTTTTTATGTTTTCTCAGTTAGCTTAATCGTGGCATGGCAGTTGTAGTACTTTATGTACTATACTCTTCATTGTATTTCACACACCTTTTTATTTTTTTTATATTTATTTGTCTGTATCTATCCGTGACATCACTGCGGGCCCTATCGAATACCAGCGCTGCGATATTTTTATTTATTTTTAAATGTCGCGGCATCATGCTGAGATAGGAGCCTTTTGGCCTCGTACAGGACTTCCTTCTTTATACTGTTACTTTGTTTTTTATTGTTTTTGTGTTTTTCCTGTGCGAGTCACAATAAATACTTTTTCTTCCTTTCTTTCTTTCTTTCTTTCTATGTGACCTACTCAAATGTCCTTTCAAAGGATTTACTAAACTATTTCGTAACAAATAAAAATAAATTATTTTAAAATTTTTAGAAGAGCCAGCAGACTCAGAAGGTAACCCAGGACTTGTAATCAAAGAAGAACCTCTTGATGAGTTTGAAAACCAAATACACGAAGAAGAAATTAGAACCGAGAATTACAAACATGAAGTAAGTGTCAAGGAAGAAAATGTAGAGGAAGAATACGATGAATATGAGGGAGATATTATCAAACTGAACTTCAATATAGAAGACTTATTAGTGAAACAAGAATCCATTCAAGAAGGTGACGTTTATACTTTAGAACAGACAGAAGAGAACCGAGCATCAGAAGACGACGAAGAATTTCCACAACAATTGAAAGACTCCATGCTAGAACCAGAAGTTATTATAGAAGGTGATGTTAGAAAAAACAAAAAAGTATACAGATGTACTAAATGTGGATTCACAGCGAAACATAAACAATATAGAAATCACATAGACTTTGACTGTGGCACAAACCCCGTGAAACATAAAAGCTACACATGCACGAAATGTCAAAATAAATTTGTGTCTATGAAAAAATATTTAACACATTTCAAAGAGCATGGCTACCAGCACATGTCCTGTCCGGAGTGCTTGAAAGAATTCGACACGTTCACAAATTTAGGACAACATTTAACACAACATGTAAAACAAAATTTTGTGCGGGTAAAAATGATCACACATGCAGGCAAAGCGATGACAAAACCCGATTATCAATGTAAAAAATGTGCAAAGATCATAGTTTTTCATAAGTTTTTTGAACATTGGGAGCTGCATATAAATGCTCAGCCCACGCATCCTATTAAGGTGACGTCCAGACCGAAGCATAATAAGCATGGAGAATTGCATGAAACTATTATAAAAGAGTGCATTGGTAAGTATGAATTGCGTTTATTATGCTTTCATTAAAATACTACTGACACGTTGGTCTAGTTACGACTACAGCAGACTACTTACTTTTAGCATCGGCGATTGAAGGATGACGATTGACTTTTTGCGAACTCTGCCACGAAGTGTTGCCACGTCAAGCGTCGAGAGCAGTGTGCACACTGCTTGTGTCGATTTCTTACAGGGTTCTTTATGACTCTTTAAGAATAGTTAAGCGGATTAGGTTACTAAATATACGTCTATTGTATTTTACGAAAACGATACCCATGACGAAAAATGTGAAAATGTTCGCAGCCGCCATCTTGGATTTCGTTTTGACCAAATTTGCGCTTTCTCTCTCTCTCTGTATCGAAAGAAGAAGACAGACACAATTATGATGCCGCGTTAAAGAATTTCGTTCCAATAACCCGTTTACTATGTCACACTATGAAGTCGCAACAAGAAAGACTGTCAAAGACCAACGGCTTAACGTGCTCGATATGTTATGGGTGGTCACCCATCCACGAACGAACCACGGCAAGCTTAGCTTTTTATTTAGCTACAAGCCACTCAAGCCCCTATTTTAGGTGTGATAATATCAAGCCTGTAATAGGGGCCTGCGGGACTGGATTATACATTACTAGCAGCGGCCCTCAGTTTCACCCGCATTAGTCTCGATCCCCATGGGAATATCGGGATAAAAAGTATAATCCAAGTTATAAACTATCTGCGTGCCAAATTTCATCCAAATCCGTTCAGTCGTTTTTGCGTGAAAGATTAACAAACATCCATCCATCCCATCCTCACAAACTTTCGCGTTTATAATATTAGTAGGATAGGAGGAGGCTAGGAGGAGCTCGTGGCTAAGTAATAACTGCCGCACGGGTCGATCCATCAGGTTAAGCTACGCTTGCCGTGGTTGGTCTGTGGATGGATCATCTTTACATACCGAGACTCCTCCGTGCCTCGGAAAGCACGTTAAGCTGTTGGTCCCGGCCGTCATTCGTGGATCTTTGATAGTCATTACGGGTCGTCAGAAGCCCGAAAGTCTGACCACGGGGTATCGTATTACCCAGTCACTGGGTTGTGGAGGTCAGATAGGCAGTCGCTCCATATAAAATACTGGTATTCAGCTGCATCCGGTTAGACTGGAAGCCGACCCCATAATAGTTGGGAAAAGGCTAGGCATATTGATTGAATATTAGTAGGATATAATAACATTGTAATTTCTTTTTTTACAGCCCGCTTAAATAAACAGCCAAAAGAATGCAACCACTGTCACCGTTGGTTCAAGCGAGTGAATGAATGCAAACGCCACATCATAGAACATCTACTATGTGACGCATACAACCAGAAACACATCTACAACGAACTCAAGTGCCAAGTCTGTGAACAAGGGTTTGCTACTCCAGAGAGATACAAACAGCATATGCGGGACCATGCCTCGCTACCCGTATACAAGTGTGAACTGTGTGACCGTACCTTTAGTGACTCTAGTAACTTCACGAAACACAAAAAAGTACATAATTTGAAAGTGATTGTGTGTGATTTGTGCGGTAAAAAGTTCCAGTCGAAAATGTCTTTAGAGAAACATATTGAGGTGAGTTGTTTTTGTTATTCTATGTTATTGTATTGGAAACGAGCTGAAATACCATTGAAAACCAGAAAAAAAAACTGCTGTCCCGTTCAAAGCAAATGTATGATAATATTTAACGTTTTCGTCGATGGCTCAAATAAAAGACAAACAGAGAAATCGCGTAAATTTAGAAAACGATTTGATTCTATGTGTCAAAAATGGATCCGCGATGGGAAAAATTAGTTAGCGAGAAACAGGAGTAACCATCATAGATAGTGCCATCCACGAAGACGCACCGCTCCGCTCCGCTCCGTACTAAAGTACAGCTAACAGGTAATGTCCGACCGAAAATGGATTTTCAGCCGAAAACAAAAAAGAAGCTTCGGCTTTAGTCTTATTTTCCGCCGAAAACGAAAATGATTCAGACATTAGAAAATTATTAATATTTCCGCTGTACACTGAACTCTTGTTTGTTTTTTTACACCGAGGGAGAGACAGAGTAAATCGTCGTCTTTGAGTGAAAAACTGGTGAGCAACTGGGAAGTTGATTAAAATGCTGAAAAAAAAAAAAACTGATTACGCGATGCAGGATTTTGCGTGACGTCAATGTGATGCGTAGGTCGCATGTGACGATATAGATGCCGCCACAAAACTAGGGCGTGCATTGAGGTTTTTTTTTTCCAAAAATATAATAAAATAAAAGTCAAAGTTGCATTCCCAAGCTTTTCACTCTAAGGCGACGCAATATAGGCTATAAAAGTAATAAAACAATAATTCCATTAGAGGATACAAAATTTCGTTTATTTCTTGTTATATTGATTAACCTGATATTGCCGAGCTTTGACTGGTTTTTGGCCGAAAATTAAGACGAAACTTCTGTACTTACAGTACAGTAATCGCGGAGCGGGGCGCGTCTTCGTGGATAACATTCTTTATTTGTTGATTTGCCTTTAATTAACTTTTTCGGCGAAAGTGTCAGCGTAGCCCGCGAAATTCAAATTTTATTAAGTTTTTTGCAATTTGCAGGTCAGTATCATGTTGTATGTTGATCTAAATATGATTTGCGGCCATATAAAATGTTTATTTATAGAATTATAATCATAAAAATGATCAATACAACTGTCTAAGTTCATATAATCGCATTGAATGACTTTTTCATAAAATCATGTCATTTGGCGATTGTGCTTACTTATGGAGTTGTATTGCTGATTTTAATTATGTAAAGCCATATTGGTTACGGTCGCGAATCATATTTTAATCAAAAACCTCAGACTGCCCTGCAAAATGTAAAAAACTAAAGAAAATTTGAATTTCGCGGGCTACCATAGCGCATGGTCGCGAAAGTGCCAGAGTAGCCCGCGAAATTCAAATTTTCTTACGTTTTTTTGCAATTTACTAAATATGATTCGCGGCCGTATCAAATATTTATTTATAGAATAGGGATGACGACTAAACATTTTTTTTTTGTCCGTCTTGAAGATTTAAAAAAAATATTTGACACGTTTTTTTTCTTTTTTACGTAATCTAAAGATTACGGCGATACATTGAGTTAAAATGTGCCATGACGTCACGAGTATGTATGTGTCGGGGAGTGGAGGTCGCTCCGTCACAAGTAAGTATTACTTGTGACGTGGCGACCCCCGCTCCCCGACTTAAAATGCGTTTTATCTAAATATTTTTTTATTAATATGAAAAAATACGTGTCTAATTTTTTTTTATTATCTGACTGACGGACTAATTAGAATATCTTTTTTTTTCACCCAGGCATCATCCCTATTATAATCATAAAAATCATCAATACAACTCTCTAGGTTCATATAATCCTATTGAATGATTATTTCATGAAATCATGACATTTGAGGATTATTCTAACTTATGGAGTTTTATTGCTGATTCTAACTATTATAATTCTGTAAAGCCATATTAGTTACCATCGCGAATCATATTTAATCAACATACAACCTCACGCTGACCTGCAAATTGCAAAAAACGTAAGAAAAAATTCATTTCGCGGGCTACCTTGGGGCATCCCCCTTAATAAATAAGTACATTATAACATTTTGAACTAGTATGGTTTTATTTATATTTATGAGCTTCCATTTTTTAAGTAACGGCGATCCCCAGTGGGTCATGACCAGTGATCGGAGTAGGTAGATTGAACTGGGGTCATTGATCCGAAACGTATATATTATACTATGGACATTCCTCCGGAATTGGTGGATTATTAAAAAAAAACCGGAACTTATGTAGGAATTGTATTCTGCCAGAGTGGAAGGAGTCATTTGATGATTTGCCATCCTCAAAAAAAAGGTAGGAATTGTAATAAAATGAGCAATTTTATTCTTTATTATTCTTCCTATTTTTTTTTTTTGTCACGATTTGACAAAACCCAACGACTACCACTAATAATAATACCACTAGTAATAATATCACTACCAACATTAACAATATTTAATTGAATCCGGAAATACCGGAATTACTTTCCGGAAAAATGGCTTATCCATGTTATTCTTTCTGTGTGCATTTATGATACAAGTACTAAAAATCAATCTACCTACTCCGATCACTGGTCATGACCCACACGTGCGTCTTTCCATTCTATACAAGGCCAGAACGCAAATCTAATCTACTCTTCTAATCTATACAAGAGTAGTACGGAAATACTCGCGTATACTTCGTAGTGACCTAATTAACTACCTTATTTCAAAATATACAGTGCTAGTACGCATACGGACTAATCGTGTATAGATTGCGACAAATTGTGAACTGGTATTCAACTTGCTTGCGACGTAATGCACCTTGCGCTAAATAGCCTGCCTGGCTGGGAGCAACTTGGAAGTAGCGCTCGCCGGCCGCTGCCGCGGCACCGCTCACTACGTTCGCCATTCCATTATCTGTTAGTTGTTCCATTTCACTCAGTTCAATTTATTTTTATTTTTGAATCTATGTTGTTAAAACTCATGTCAAGCGTAAGTGATGCAGTATAGTTTGGAACCAGGACGCGCGCGTCCACGTTACAAACTATACACGAGCAGTACGCAAAATTCGTGTATACATTGTAATCACAGATTTAAAAATACCATTACAATGTATACGCGAGCAGTTTCTTATGGTTGCGTTCTGGCCTTGTATAGATTGGAAATACGCTCCACACGTTGAAAAGCACTGAGATATCGAGACTAAACTATTGGATTTAAATGGTTAAACTTTTGTATGCAGACTGAGAACAGTAATAGATATACCTACGAAGTTTTATTTATTTTAGTATTAGCTGCGATTCCGTGGGAATATCGGGATAAAAAGTATCCTATGTCTTTTTCCAGGTCATGGTCTACCCATGTGCCAAATCTTATCAAAATCCCTTCAGCTATTTTAGCGTGAAAGCGTAACAAATAAGCAAACAAACAAACTGATTTAAACATTATTAACTAGCTTTGCCCGCCCCGACTTCGCACGGGTAGCATTAAACGCTACCTACCCTACCTACGCTACCTACCCTAACTACCCACCCTACCTAACCTACCTACCCGACCTACCCGACCTACCCGACCTACCCTAATTTTCTCACCGTTTAAACCTTCCGTGGACTATGATAAACATTTCAAAACCAAAATCAGCAAAATCGGCCCAGCCGTTCTCGAGTTTTAGCGAGACACACACAGCAATTGATTTTTATATATATAGATTAGGAATGTCGGCTCCACCTTCTGCTGCACTTACCATACTAAAACTCAATATTTTTCTTTCACAGAAACACAAAAACACGGAGCCAATTACCTGTAAGATTTGCAACAAAGTCTTCTACTTCGAAACTTCCTACCGGCGCCACATTCGATATTTCCACGAGAAAACCGTCATTAGTTACCGCTGCGTTATCTGCAGTGATCGATTCGACAGTTTGAAACTTAAATGGGATCATATGTGGGAGGTCCACAAGGAAAGGAAGCAGAAAGCAGACTGTCCCATATGCTATCAGTCTTTCAGGAAGTACTCCGATGTCCGCGCCCACGCAAGGCTACACCATTTGACAGAAGTGTCCGTGTTAAATGTAAAAAAAAATGCGAAAAATCCCAATTTAGATATTGATAAGTTTTTGAGGGATCCTGCTAAGATTAAAGTTGGCAGGATGGAGACTTTAGTTGTTTATGATTCAGATTGATGAATAATGTACATGTATTAAGTCCTTACATATGAAATTGGCGTTTTTTATGGAAAAAGCAAAACGAAAAACCCCATTTTTTTTTAGCTTTTTGCCCTTTCCAATTTGTTTCAAGTGAATTAAAATTGTTTTATCACTCACATCGAAGCCTGCCGCTAACTCTGACGTAGTTTGCGATAGATCCGGTCTCACGATCACTTTTCCACGGGGTTTGTTCTGTAGGTCAAAATTTCCAGAACGAAAACGTTGAAATAAAAAACGTACTGTATTTTCTTTAACAGTAGGATCCCCTTATACATTATTAATCCTTCGAGCTGTTTCTGCAGCGCTGGTGCCACTGTGGAACTCTTAATCGTAAATGACGCTATATCTAAGTTTTCCATGATGTGAACAGAACGATGTCAAAGAAAAATCAAATGGCGCGAAAACAAATGAATCACTAAATTCGAAACACAAATGCACAAGCCTAAAGTTGAAATAAATTTGAATTTGGAATTCCTTAGCAAACGCCAGATATTTGTGATCAAAGTGGCCAGTTCGACAAATGCCAATTGCATATGTAAGGACCCATTAAAAGTCATATTTTGTTAAAAATATTCGGCCTATTGTACGTCTTAACATGTAGGCTTAAATAGCGTTCTTTGGCTAAAAACTTAAGCTTAAGGCCGTGTCCTAATCGAATGCGATCGTCCCGCAATTACGTCATCGTGTATATGAATTATGAGTGACTAGTTACGCCCCACGGTTTCACCCTCACAAGTCTCGAACCCGTGGGAATATCGGGATAAAAGGTATCCTATGTGTTAATCCAGGTTATAAACTATCGGTGTGCCAATTTTCATCCAAATCCGTTCA
Organism: Agrochola lota; assembly: GCA_947364205.1. Lineage (NCBI taxonomy): Eukaryota > Metazoa > Arthropoda > Insecta > Lepidoptera > Noctuidae > Agrochola > Agrochola lota. The sequence goes on from OX376248.1 coordinate 4,911,433, forward strand.
GTAATTTTTCCGTGAAAGAGTAACAAACATCCATCCATCGGAATCGGAACGGAACCCTTATAGTTTCGCCATGTCCGTCTGTCTGTCTGTCTGTCCGTCGCTCTGTCCGCGGCTTAGCTCAGAGACAGTTAGTACTAGAAAGCTGTAATTTGGCATATGTATACATATTAATCATGCCGACAAAGTGGTAAAATAAAATCAACAAAAAAAAAATATTGTGTTACCACGTAAAGTGGAGATGTTTTTTTTTTTCTTCATCTACCCCATTTTGTGGGGTATCGTTAGAAAGGTCTTTTAAAGATATTATGAGTTTGTCCAAAACCATTTTTGGATTCAGGCATCCGTTTGCGAAATATTAAGTTTTTAACTGAATTTTTTTGTTAGAGTCAAGTGTTCCCCCCCCCCCCCCTTCTAGCTAAATGGTTGTACTTGGACTTGTGAAAAAATTCACAGCAGTAGTATATATAACGAAATTAAAAGGAAAACTATCACAACTAAGTAGGCTGTACAGGTTAACGTGTAATAATCGACCAACTTAAATTTGCAGTTTGAAAAACCTGATCTCACACGATTTGACATGTTTTTCAACTACAATGTTGAGTTTGTTCTTGGGATAAATTCATCCCAACTACGGAACCCTTCATTGTGCGTGGTCCGACGTTTTTTTATATTATAGTAGGATGGGTAAGTCTCGATCCCGTGGGAATATCGGGATAAAAACCATCCTATGTCCTAATCCATGTCATGGTCTATCCATATGCCAAATTTCTTCTAAATCTGTTTAGCCGTCTTAGCGTGAAAGCGTAACAAACTCACTTTTGCATGTATAATTTTAGTTAGGATGATGTTTAAGCGCGATTTGTATGATCACGCGAGTACGTCATTATTATAATAGAATTATATTAATACGCGGAGCAAAAACTTTGTACCCCTTTTTACTAAAATTACGCGGACGGAGGAGTATGAAATTTGGCACATTTAAAGTTTATATGGAGAAAGAGTGCAGAAAGATAATATTTGCGACGGAAAACTTTGCTGCGATGCTCCAAGCTCGATCACCGGGCATTGAAATATATACATTATTTCGATTGATTAAGTATGAAATTCTATTAATAAATTTAAAATCCTCTGCCGTCCCGTCCGCCAGACTACGCAGGCCATTATTCCCTGTCCAAATATAAGCGAACATCGCGGTCCTTTTCTACATTTGTCACTGATTTCATTCAGAAAACTACGCGATCGTCGCGCTGCGGCCTCGACCGCGTGGATTTCAGAAAATATCCCACAAAAACGTAAGAAAAATTTAATGCGCGGGCTGCCACTGCGGATCTCCTAAACGCATCTTTACAGACTTTCGTAACCAAAATGATTATGCTGTGTTTTGTTACTTTTCCAATAAATTAAATTGAAAACGAATGTTGGAATATCTCTATCTACCCTTTTGTATTCAAGTAAGGCGAGTTGTTGTTTGTTATGCACGTATTATTATAATTTAGTATTTAGTTTCTTTTAAGCATTTTTAGCTTATTGACAATTTTTTTAAAATTTAAGTTTGGGTGTACTTTTTTAAGTTAAGCCTTGAAGATGTAAAAATAGATTGATTGTGTGCCTTTTATTATTTTGTAGAATAAAATGCATATAAATGAAATTTGAGAATGAATTAAAAATATAACTGGCGAAATGTGTGTATATTGCACTGCCGACTTAAAAAAACCAAGCATATTTAGTTGCTTGTGCGTATACATTTTATAGTTCTTGGTTCGACTCAGGGTTGGGCAGTGATATTGAGTATCATCAGCCATCATTAGCCCAGCCTTTTTCCAAATATGTTTAGGTACGGTTAGACTGGACGCCGACTCAATATCTATTTGCGACGTTGCCCACTTTCAGAATTCACGCTCTTAAGAGCGTGCATTCTGAAAGTGGGCAACGTCGCAAATATCTGTCAAATATTTCGCTGTTTTGATTAATTTGGATATATTACTGTATGGAAATATGAAATGTGGCTAACTAGTGAACTAGAATATTGATAATGAATTGCAATTGTAACACTGAATTTGATGTTGTAACCGTTTTAGGTGTAAAAAAGGCATTTGGAAAGTTTCCAAATACTTTTTTTTACATCTAATATTAAATATTCGGTGTTATGATATTAATTATTGCATTTCATAATCAATATTTCAGTTCACTAGTTAGCCATATTTTATATTTCCATACAGTAATATTGCAAAATTAATTAAAACTGCGAAATATTTAACAGCTATTTGCGACGTTGCCCACTTTCAGAATGCACGCTCTTAAACATAAAATATATCCCATGACACTGTTATACTGTTGCTTCCCATTAGCAAAAGAATTTTCGGAATCGCATCAGTAATTCTGAACATTACTCCTACATGCAAGCTCACAAATTTCTTTATCTTCACCCATGCTATAAATCCTCTATAAAAGTTTCTGAAACAGTTAGCTTTTTCCCAACATTAAAACAACCAGTGTCATAGTAACTATAATGTCATCCAAACGAGTGTTATAATGTTGTACTAAATTCCATTATGCAACTCCTTTGCTTTTTCGATCCCTTCCTTACTCATCAAACCGCCACATTCTCATTACTCAATTCGTGGTATCCATGGTATAATAATATACTTCGCCAGGTATAGCGTTCTGAGATACAGTGGTCACGTGGGTGACACAAGTCGTCACATCTGTGTCAAAGTCAAAGTCAAAGTATTTATTCGTGTGCTTTTTGGTGATACAACAGGTCTTACAGTAATTTTATGGAAACTCAAAAAGCTACCCATTAGGCATACACGTTTTAACAATATCAGAAATTAAAATTGATTTACATTGAAATACAAAACAAAAATGTCAAAATTGATTTACATTGAAATGCAAACAAAAGAGAATTGATATATTAAATAAAAATGTCAAAATTGAGATAACATCATATTAGAATACCTACAATTAATTATTATTACAAAAATTAAAATACAATCAGTTAGTCAAGCATAAATATATAATTGTCAGTTTTTACACTTTGTCAAGAAGGAATTCGCCAATGGTATAGTAGCATTTTTCAATTAAAAAATCATTCAGTTTTCGTTTAAATTGTATCAAATTCAAATCTTTGATAGCATTTGGTATTTGGTGTCACCAGTAGGGTGTAATAATAACTCCCCAACCACCTTTATTACCTGTGCGAAACCGATAAAACAATGAGGTTTTAATTAACAATTACGTTGGTATATGTTTAAATTTAATTGTTTTGTTTGATTAGACAAACGAAACGACAATTTAAATGCTTTGTATATATTTTTTAACAGAATGGTGACTGAAAATCTTTCCTTCATTCGTGTTTTGTTGCAATAAAGTGGCAACTGGATAGTGACGTCACGATGTGTCACTCACCTTGTTTTTTTAGACAATGGTGGTATCTTTAAGAATTTAAAAAAAGAACATTGTCATGCACGCACATTTCACTACCACAGCGCCGTAATAGAAAAAAAAACATACATTGTATTAGATACTTACCAATAAAACTTTCCATGAATTTACGTATACATAGAGTTCTTACAGCACTACAACAACAACCATAAGGTTTCAGAACCTTTTATAGAAGATTCATATCATGGGTGTTACACTCACGTGATACTATTATCACACGAGTGTTTTAATACCCCTTATTATACAACAGTTGCATAATTAACTATTATAATATAAATTATTGTGGTTTAATTTTTTTGCCAAATCTGGCTATGTTAATGTTTAACGAAGTTATATAAAATTGAATCTGTGAACTTTTGTTTATATAATAAATAATAATAAACAATGTATTTGTTACAAAGAAATAATACTTTTTCGTAAAAATATTGTGTTTTATTTAATAAATTCTTCACCTAACAACATTTAACTTCACATGGAGCAACCGCCTATCTGAACTCAACACCCACTGGTGTGTTGAAGTGACTACACCCAGTGACCTGGTAAGTTACAAGGTCACTCTCAGAGGTGTCTCCGAGGTGACACCCAGTCTCACTAAGGCTATTGGGTTACGAGTCGTAACCCAATAGCCTTGTGGAATTGGGTGTCAGATCACTCTTTGTTTTTTTTAACCCTACCGCAAAAGGAGGGGTGTTATAAGTCTGACCGATATGTGTGTCTGTCTGTGGCACTGTTAGCACTGTAGCTCTTAAACGGGTGAACCGATTTGAATACGGTTTTTTTAATATGAAAGCAGGTTTTCAGGCGATGATTTGATCAAATAGTTAATAGACTGTTGTGACTGCGGAAATCCATTATAAAATGCAATAGAAGACGTATATTTAGTAACCTAATCTGCTTTACTGTTCTTAAAGAGTCATAAAGAGAGTCAAGCGTCGAGAGCAGCACTCTGCTCCGGGTCCGGGTTCGCAACAAGTCAATCGTCATCCTGAGGATGCCTCGTTGAGAGGTGAAAAACGTGTCGATTTCTTACAGGGTTCTTTATAATAATAATAATCCATTTAATTCAGGCAACGCAGGCCCATAAATGAATACCTAAACATACATATATTTTTATTGTAACAACAACTACTCCTGCTGGGGAGTTTGTTGCGCCACTTCTTCTTCCCACCTAATGCACTAGGAAGTGGTGAAGGGTGGGCGTTTTGGGGGACTATCTTATGTAATTTTGACGTTCGAAAAGTGCTGATTCTCAGCCTAGTTTGAATAAATGACTTTTGAATTTGAATTTTACTTATTAATTATTTTACACGATGTGATGACTGTGTTGGCGTCGTGTTGCGCTGCGTGGTGTCGCGTAACCTTCCACGAAATCAGCAGGAACGCCACCTTTCGGCCAGAACTCTTCTTAAACTTCTTCTTTATGACTCTTTAAGAACAGTTAAGCGGATTAGGTTGCTAAATATACGTCGTCTATTGTACTTTATGTTTTACCAAAATCTGTTCAGCTGTTTGAAGATTATCAGCTGTTTTCTAGTTGAATGGAAGTGAGCGTCTTCTACAGGTCTGATCGATTTGAAATTTGGTATTCTATTACTTCAATGATATTAGAAGAACATAGTAAGTAACCTTGAACGGATGCTGCAGCATCACCTGGAATTTGCAGGATACCCAACTCTCTTACCAACTTACAGCACAGGTATTGTGTTTGGTCTCAATGAATATGTTATATATAGATTGATGATGAACAGGGTCTGGTGATGGAGTAGGAAAGAAAAATGAGGAATTTATTTTTAATATAATTTCACTTGTTTGTAGAACGCTTAGGGGCTTGCCCTGCTTCAGGCTGGCCCTGGGGTGGGGTGGCGGCGGAGGATGGACAAGTAATGACTAGTAAAAAAAAAAAGAAACTGATTTACATTTTTATATAATACATTTACTTTACAAAAGATAAATAGTAAAATTGCCATAAACCAATATTTACAATTTAAATAACATGTTGATGTTCATAATAAGATGATAATTCTTCCTCCAGTTTATCTTTTTCACAAACTTCTCGTAGATGCCTGTTAAGTTTACTTTTACCCTGAAAATAATAGAAAAAATAATTGAGTTTAAAAAAATAAAATATTATTAGCGCCGGTGGGCACATCTGACGAGGCGCAGCAGTTTGTTACTGCCAAACAAATATCAACATTCCATTTCTTAAAATAAAGTTGAAAATAAATAAACTTCCATTAGTCTGCGGACAGAGTATTAGGTTAGAGTCAGGTTATTCATTTTCGACTTTATTTCAAGAAAGGCAACGTTGATAACTGTTTGGCAGTGAAAACCGCGCTGCGCTGTGCCTCGTCATACTTATGGGACATGTCATAACGAAGGGCGTCGGTTAGGGGGGGAGGGTTGTTTATTTGGACGACTTTTATTTAAAACTCGGGACTCCGGATTAGACCCCGTTTAGGAAAACGGGGTCTAATCCGGAGTCCGGGAACGTAATATGTATGTCGTATCTATGTGTTTGTGGCAGTGCCGGTCATAATATCTATTAGGTTTCAGCTCTACAGTACTGAATAGTTTTGGGAAAAACGATCCGAAAGGTCCGTTTCCAATCCATACAGTGTCGATTTTGGGTAAACGTCAGAACCCTGGACCAATAGAGATATTTGATGTTAAGAAAATACCAAAATGCACTACCTTTTTACTACTATTTGATACCTAACTTCAAATATTTAGTACCTCGACTGACAACGAAAAAACGGGTACCTAAAGAAAGTATAAGACATTCTGACATGTGTGGACCATTTTTTTTTCATAGTTACGGACAACACAACTAATTTATCTTTTTGTAAATATCTACTACCTGTTTAGTACCTCATTTTTTTTTTTGTCATTCCAAAAAAATGTTGCGCAAGAAACAAACTTAGCTACCTATGTATATTCGCCCTCTTAAATGACAGAATAAGCAATAACGTTATTAATTAATAAAAAGCTATTTAAAAATAATATAAAATCCTACACCTGTCCTGTAAATCTACACTATGAACTGAGACAACCTGCTGAACACATAAAAAAAAACTTCATACAAAAAAAGAAACAAACCGACTTCGAAAAAAAACACTACAAAGAGAAAAATAACTTTAATTTCGGAAGTCGCTGGCAAAAAACAAAAATTTAAAACCAAAGACATCGTTTTTTTTTCGAAGTCAGTTTTTTTTTTGTAAAAAGTTATTATTTTTCACTTTTTAGTTGTGGTACCTACCCCACACAAATTCGAATACCACTACCTGCTATGTAAATAACAGTGACAGGACGTTATCATCATATCATCCACATATACTAAGTTGGAAAAATACTTATTATTGAAGCTTACTCAAAAACTTCCCAAGCAAAGTTAATAAAATTTATAGTGTTCAAAGTCGGTCCACAATTGACGGAGAAATCGGCGGACATACATAAAAAAACAAAAAAAACATACATACGCGACGAACATCTAACCTCCTCCTTTTTGGAAGTCGGTTAATGAATCAAGCACTATTTATTATACCTTAAAACTATTCCCACATAGATGGCACACAGCTTGTTTGGTCTGCGGTGGCGTGGTGTGCGCCCGCGCATGTCTCGTGAGCGACTTCCGACTGCTGTAGCGCGCGTTACATGTTTGACAGCGGAACTGCTTCGTTGCAGAGTGGACCGTCGATATATGGGAGGTTAGCGAACGTTCGTTCGGGCAAGATCTGTTGCAGATTGGGCATTCGTATCTGTGAAGAGAGAGGGAGCATTCTTTATACAGCGACAGGACATAGTAAAATAAACTTAAGCCACAGATGAAAACATGGTTCACTCCGCAAAATCATTTAAATAAAAAGCTACCCTATTTACGATACAATAAAGTGCAATTCAGGTCGCACAGCGTTGCCTCTCTTTCTATCTGACTACGTTACGCTCACTGAATTGGCCCGACAAGTCGAGCCCGCTGCGTACTGGTAGCTTACAAATCGTCACATAATTTTTATGTATCGGATAAATATAGCGGTTGTTACTATATTAGTTAGTGTCTACCGAAACCGAAACTTTTTTAGACATGTTAAAAATCTATTGTTACTGAAATTTGGCTTATTTTTTACACATAAACAGACAGTTAACACGTGATGATATAAAACCAATAATTGAAGTTTTTTTTTTTTGTTGTGATATCACAAACCATGTAAAGATTAACAAAACATATTAACTACTTCGAATAAAAATTTGTGAGTAACAAAAAGCTGATGATGGCGGGTGACACATGAGCCACGAACTCACCCGAAGTCAGCCGAACGATGCGCGATAATTCACGAACGCCAAGTTTCGGAGCGGCCGAAGGCTTTTTTCCGAAACTTGCCGAAACCGAAAGTGAACCTCCAGTCGGTCACTAATATTAGTTTATTTTTGTAGAACTTTAAGGCGAAAGCGTCAGATTAGCCCGTGAAATTCAAATTTTCTTACTTTTTTGCAATTTGCAGGTCAGTATCAGGTTGTATCTTGATTTAAATATGATTCACGCTCTCAAGTTAATATTACCCTACTGAATGTCTATTTCATAAAATCATGAAATTTGAAGCCAATTCTAACTTATGGAGTTGTGCGCTATCTAATTACGTACCATATTTTCGTAAACGATTACGACTAATCTGTTTCATTTTGACAGTTCAACAACATTCATTGCGTTATTTACGTTGTTGAGAATATTTTTTTTTTCGAAGTTATGAAGCAATGGATTAGCAATCTGTTTCAAAACGATTCAGATTCTGATTGATCGTGTATTACGCAATTAGGTTACTGATTATGATTCTTTCATAAAGGTCGCGAATCATATTTTAATCAACATACAACCTACCTGACACTGACCAAAATTGACTGAAAAAAATTGCAAAAAAAACGTAAGAAAATTTGAATTTCGCGGGCTATCTTAGAGCTAAAGGAATCGTTCGCCGTTTCATCCATTGAAGAGTTATATTCTCTCTCTCCGAAGATATTCAAAACCGAAGATATTTAAACAAAATTTTCCCAAATATTTCCATAGAAAAACTTATAAAATTGCATTTTTTTTTTGTAAATATCAGTTGCTGTTTTAGTTAAATTTTAATTAAAAAAATATTAAAAAAACATAACAAAAAGAATCGCCCGAACAGGGACTTGAACCCTGGACCCTTGGATTAAAAGTCCAATGCTCTACCGACTGAGCTATCCGGGCCATATAGTATACTATGAAATAAGTCAATATAAGTTCGGTTTTAGTCAATAATTTATTTTTTATGTTTGTCTATACAAACGCAGCTGAGCACTCTCCAGTACTATGCTAATAGACTCGTCACTGTATTGTATTTGCACAGCTAATTATATATTAACAGTCTGCAAAATGATGGGCCATATAACTGAACAGACAGCTGTGCTGCTGGGGAGTGTTTGGGGGACGGTCTTATGTAGTTTTGACATTCGAAAAGTGCTTATTCTCAACCTAGTTTGAATAAAATGACTTTTGAATTTTAATTTACCATAAGAAATGGGCCATATTAAGCCACTGCCATACACAATGAACCATGCTGGACCACTACATTACACACACAGTGGTGCAAGCTGGTCTGCTACGTAACACAATGGACCAAGCTGACTTACTTTATTACACAATGGTGCAAGCTGGCCCACGACATTAAGAAATGATGCAAGCTCGACTACTACACAATGGTGCAAGCTGGTCTGCTATATTAAACAATGGACCAAGCTGACCTACTATATTACACAATGCTGCAAGCTGGCCCACGACATTAGGAAATGATGCAAGCTGGACTACTACACAATGGTGCAAGCTGGTCTGCTACATTACACAATGGACCAAGCTGACCTACTATATTACATAATGGTTCAAGCTGGTCAACAACATTAGGAAATGATGCAAGCTGGACTACTACACAATGGTGCAGGCTGGTTTGCTACATAAGACAATGGACCACGCTGACCTACTATATTACACAATGCTGCAAGCTAGCCCACGACATTAGGAAATGATGCAAGCTGGACTACTACACAATGGTGCAAGCTGGCCTGCTACATTACACAATGGACCAAGCTGACCTACTATATTACACAATGGTGCAAGCTGGCCCGCGACATTAGGAAATGATGCAAGCTCGACTACTACACAATGGTGCAAGCTGGTCTGCTACATTACACAATGGACCAAGTTGGCCTATTATATTACATAATGGTCCAAGCTGGTCAACAACATTAGGAAATGATGCAAGCTGGACTACTACACAATGGTGCAGGCTGGTTTGCTACATAAGACAATGGACCACGCTGACCTACTAAATTACACAATGGTGCAAGCTGGCCCACGACATTAGGAAATTATCCAAGCTGGACTACTACACAATGGTGCAAGCTGTTCTGCTACATTATACAATGGACCAAGTGGGCCCACGACATTAGGAAATGATGCAAGCTGGACTATTACATAATGGTGCAAGCTGGTCTGCTACATTATCCAATGGACCATGTTAGCCTATTATATTACACAATGGTTGAAGCTGGCCAACAACATTATGAAATGATGCAAGCTGGACTACTACACAATGGTGCAAGCTGGTCTGCTACATTTCACAATGGACCGAACTGTCTTAATACATTACACAATGGCCCAAAATGGCCCACAGCACTACACAATGGTCTAAATTAGCCCTCTGTAATACACAATGGTGCAAGATGGACCACGACATTACCCAATGGGCCAATCTGGCCCACTGCATCACACAATTGTCCAAGCTGGCCCACTACAATAGACCATGGTCCTTGCTGGCCCACAGCAATACACAATGGTCTAAACTGGCCCTCTGTAATACACAATGGTGCAAGATGGACCACGACATTACCCAATGGGCCAATCTGGCCCACTGCATCACAAAATTGTACAAGCTAGCCCACTACAATAGAACATGGTCCATGCTGGCCCTCAGCAATACACAATGGTCAGATCTGGCAAATTAAACAAAAGTCCATGTTTAACCACTATAATAAACAAAGGTTCAAGCTGGCCCATTTACCAAATGGGGCAACATGGCCTACTATAATACACGATGGTCTATGCTGGCCCACTACATTATGCAATGTACCTTTAGATTTTTTTTGCTATTTACTCACGCTCTCTGCTGATGGTTGACAGATTGTCTCTGGTGTGCTAGTAAGCTCTTCCTACTTGTATACCCGACGCCACAAGTTGTGCAGTAGTGTTCTTTGATTTCCTCTGTTATCGTGTGTTTCTTTTTATGTTGGGTTAGTGTGTATGGGCTGCTGAAAATTGAAGGGCACTGGTCGCAGCTGAACTTCCGATGGATGTGTTTTCTGAAAAAAAAAAACTATATGGATGAATGGAAAGACATTTCCGTGACTTTCGCGCGAGAAAGGACACTCCTTCTGAAATGTCAGTTCTCGTAAGTGGGTTCGCGCAAGTGCCTTTCGCCGAAATGTCTTTCGGATAAGTGTTCTGCTATAAAAAAAGAACAACTTCAAAACAAAATATTTGCCTTCGCCGATGACAGTGTTGTCTAAGATAAACTTAGAAAGTACATTAGTGGTATGGCTTAAGAGCGTTTATCCTAAAAGTTGGCAACATCGCAAATAGCTGTCAAATATTTACCTATTTATATTAATATAGCAATATTACTGTATGAAAATAGGAAATGTGGCTAACTAGCGAACTAGAATATTAATAATGAATTGCAATTATAACATTGGATTTGATGTTGTACCCGTTTTAGGTGTAAAAAAGGCATTTGAAAAGTTTACAAAAACTTTTTTCACATCTAAAACGAAATAATATTCGGTGTTACGATATTAATGATTGCATTTCATAATCAATATTCTAGTTCGCTAGTTAGCCCCATTTCTTATTTTCATACAGTAATATTGCCAAATTAATCAAAACATCGAAATATTTGACATCTATTTGCGATGTTGCCCACTTTCAGAATAAACGCTCTTAAAAAAGTCACATTGGTACTTGCTCGGATTTGAATCCACAAAACCTCGTGGATGAGAGGCGAGGCCTTAACTACAGGGCCACCGAGACATCAGGCCACCGTATAGGTATAAGTTTATTTATGTAGTAGCTTCTGCTCGCGACTTAGTCTGCATGAAATTTCTTGTTCGCCAGCGCTGTTACTTCATTTTCGCTCAGCGTTCTTTCAGACTTTTTTTTCTTTTTGCTCGGCTCCTAAGAGTCGTAGCGTGATATTACATACCCTATAACCTTCCTCAAAAATTAGGATATGAAATGCAAAAAGATTTTTGAAGTGAAAACTTCTTTAGCATCGTTGTGATTTGAAAGTCGATGAAACGATAAAACGACAGTAAAAAGAGACAGACACATAAATTCATAAGATTTAACGTGGGAGAAAATGAGATAGGAAGCATTATACAGTGGTTCTTATATTCGTGGTTCTCTTTGTGCTCTGCTTCGTACCCCCTCCACTCGTGTTTACCAAGGCATAGTGGGAGTTTGCTTGGGCCTCAGCGTTGTAAGTAAATCTATGTAATATATAAGAATAAAATGTAAAATAATCATCAAACTTTGTATCACTATGATCATTACTAAAACCTACCTACCATTCGTCTCATTATCTTAAAGCCAAAATGTTTGAAGGTTTCACTTCTACCACGTGTGAATTGCACATGTTTTTTTTTTATATCCGACTGGTAGTTCCAGATATTAGTGTGGACAAACAAACAAAAAGGCCTTCACAGATGAATACAGAGGGGTCACTCCGCATTTTAGTTATGAAGCTACAAGTACGCGGCGAGCTCGTCTTGTCGAATTCAGTGAGCGTAACGTAGTCAGAAGATAAAAGAGTTACGCGATAGAAAGAGAGGCAACTTCTCGGTGAATATAACTGTAGGTAATTAGCGCTGTGCGAACTGCATTGCACTTTATTGTGTCGTAGCAAGAGTCGCTTTTTATTTAGATTATTTTTAACTAAAAAACTCAAAATGCTCAAAGCATTTATTTCAAATAAACCTATTACAGGCACTTTCGAATTGTCAAGGGGTCGGTCAGTCAGAGAGATGAAGCTAGTTGCCCATTCCAAAGCGTAGTAGGTACCTATGGAGAAGAACGGGCAAGAAACTCCACGGACACTCTTTTAAATCATGATATGGTTACAAATATTGGTTACATCATTCATGTTGAAGTTATACATGTGAGAACGATGAAAAACGTTAAAAGCGTCCGTAACAAAAATAACAATTAAATTAAATTAAAATAAGCCGTGGTAGCTAAGAGATGACCAGTCCCTTCTGACGGCGCCGGTTCACGAACATGACGCATGCATTAGCACCATTCAACTCAACCATTTTGAAGGGAGCTAAATGATCCAACACACGCGCTACCGTCACCGAGACATTAGAGTGAGCATGGCATACTCTCAGCCGCCAAGGCACATTCAAGTCAATGAAAGACATACCCAGTACCTCAATGGTAGCTTTATCGTCGGTACATAGTACTCACACATGTGCTATGCTGCTTTTGCGGAGATCCATCTGTACTAAATTGTCGTTCAGCTTTGTTATCTTATCTTATCTTAATAATAATATATTAATATATATTAATTACGCGTCACGTTGTTTGTCCGCGATGAACTCCTAAACTAGTTAACCGATTTTAATCAAATTTGCACACTGTGTGCAGTTTGATCTAACTTAAAAGATAGGGTAGGGCAGGTAAGTAGGGTAGGTAGGGTAGGGTAGGTAGGGTAGGTAGGGTAGGTAGGGTAGGTAGGGTAGGTAGGGTAGGTAGGGTAGGTAGGGTAGGTAGGGTAGGTAGGGTAGGTAGGGTAGGTAGGGTAGGTAGGGTAGGTAGGGTTTATATTTACTAGCTAGTATTACTATAGATTTTAATACTTACATCATGTGCGTCCTAACAGCTGCCTGGTTGTTGTAACTCTTTCCACAAACACTGCAGGAGTAAGTTCTGTTACTAGTCTTGGTCATATGGAACCTTTTCAGATGCTGCTGTAAGCCGCTGGCGTCCCTGTGATGTAAAACATTACCCGTGTCATTGCAATACCACTGAACTTGAGTACAGGTTAGTCCATATGGTTCACTTCGTGAAATCATTTAAATAAAAACCGACCAAGTGCGTGTCGGACCACGCACAATGAAGGGTTCCGTAGTTGGGATGAATTTATCCCAAGAACAAACTTAACATTGTAGTTGAAAAACATGTTCTCCCATATGGAATGTATGGGAGATCATGTTTTTCAAACCGCAAATTTAAGTTGGTCGATCATTACTCGTTAACCTGTAGAGCCTACTTAGCTCTGATAGTTTTCCTTTTAATTTCGTTATATATACTACTGCTGTGAATTTTTTCACGAGTCCAAGTACAACTATTTAGGTAGAAGGGGGGGGGGGACACTAGACTCTAACAAAAAAAATCAGTTCAAAGCTTAATATTTCGCAATCGGATCCCTGAATCTAAAAATGGTTTTGACAAACTCACAATATTTTTGAACGACCTTTCTAACGATACCCCACAACATGGGGTAGACGAGGGAAAAAAAACATCCCCACTTTACGTGTAGGGGAGGTACCGTAGATTTTTTTTTTTAATAATTTTATTTTACCACTTTGTCGGCATGATTAATATGTATACATATGCCAAATTACCGCTTTCTAGTACTAACTGTCTCTGAGCTAACCCGCGGACAGACAGACAGACAGACGGACATGGCGAAACTATAAGGGTTCCTTGTTTACTATGGAACCCTAAAAAGCGACTTTTGCTACGACACAATAAAGTGCAATTCAGGTCGCACAGCGCTAATTACCTACCGCTTATTCACCTAGAAGTTGCCTCTCTTTCTATCGCGTAACCCGTATATCTTCTGACTACGTTACGCTCACTGAATTCGACAAGTCGAGCCCGCCGCGTACTTGTAGCTTCATAACTAAAATGCGGAGTGACCCATTGGTATTCATCTGTGACTTGAGTCAGTTTATGTATTTCAAAATTTCAAACTTTAATGTCATTAATTTAAAGTTCAAATTAGAAAAACAGTCAAGAGTGAAAAATTATTTATTTATTCGAACTCAAGCAGGCACTTTACTTTGTGTAAATAATGATAATTTGGGGCCGGTCGGCGCAACATGTGTTTTTACCCGACTGCGGCGAAGCTAAAAAAGGAGGATTATGTGTTTGACCTGTATGTATGTACATATGTATCATGTCCATCCCTATGTTCCCTCGTAACTACTAAACGGCTAAACCGATTTTGATGATTGATATGTCGTTAGATTTCTGTTTATAGCGCGAGTGTCACAGGGTATAATAAAATTAAAAAAAAAATACAAGATGGCGGATTTCTGGCACCAAAATGTATATACAAAAAAAAATACTCCCGTACCTATCGAGTGGGGTATCAAAATAAAGGGTTTTAAGAGTTGATTACTTAAATATATACAAATTATATGTTTGAATATATGAGATTTTTTTTGTGTTTTTAGGGGTATGAGGAACAGGGTGTAAAGTTCACTCATCCACCATAGTAAAGGGAGGATCCTCCGACCAGACGGGTGTCGTGTCTGGCGGGCAACTGCCCAGAGGTTGAAGTCGGGAAACTTGTATATATGTCCATCGCGCGGTAAACTCTAATTGCACGATGCAGTAATTGTGTGACGTCAGGTCTTTGATGCGTAGTTCGCATGTAGCGATGTAGATGCCGCTACATCACTCCCCTCCGGAGACCGGAGGTCGATAGTGGGCTGAGTCTTGAATCTTGCGATGCTTCACAGTGCCAGCTGTGGTTCCAGTGAGTCGGAACCGGGTGCCGCATATTTCGCGATGAGTCGGAACTGTCTGCGGTGATTCCCCAGTGAGTCGGGGTAGCGCTGCGTTATGATCCAGTGAGTCGGATGTGGTACAGCTTGTGGCTGAGGGTGATGACCAGGAATGCGCGTTCGCTGCATGCTGGTGGTCAGGATACCCGTTGAAGCCGTGGGTGCCTACTGGCTATGTGACTCGCCTCACGAAAGCTTGCGGGAGTGATATGATGATGACGTCACGCTGAAGTAGTTGCACGAAGGCTGCGTTGACGTTCATATTCGGGGTCACCAATTTAGGGGGATGAGTGAATTTTACAACCCTGTTCCTCATACCCCTAAATGTTTGTGTAAATTATTTCATCAGCACTGCTCTCAAAACGGTGAAGGAAAAAATCGTGAGGAAACCGGCATGTCCTAGAACCAAAAATTTGAAGACATGTGACATCTACCAACCCGCACTGGGTCCGCGTGGTGGATTACAGCCCACTCCCTCTCACTCAGAGGTCTGAGTCCCAGCGGTTTTTTTTTTCGGTTTTTACATACATACCTACCTACATGCATAAAGGTCAAACACATAACCCTCCTTTTTAAGCTTCGCTGCAGTCGGGTAAAAACAAATGTTGCGCCGACCGGCCCCAAATTATCATTATTTACACAAAGTAAAATGCCTGCTTGAGTTCGAATAAATAAATTATTTTTCACTCTTGACTGTTTTTCTACTTTGAACTTTAAGTTAATCAGATTAAAGTTTGAAATTTTGAAAAACGTAAACTGATTCAAGTCACAATGAATACAGATATTTCACTGCGCATTTTAGGTATGAAGCTACAAGTATGCGGCGAGCACGACTTATTGAATTCAGTGAGCGTAACGTAGTCAGAAGTTAAAAGAGTTACGCGATAGGAAGAGAGGCAACTTCTAGGTGAATATAACTGTAGGTAATTAGCGCTGCCGGGGTCACGGGAAAGTTGCTGGTGTCGTGGGAAAGTCCGAAAGGGATACCGTGGCCCCTGGCAACGTACAGGCAACTGAAGGAACACGGGTTGGTTTTAGTCAGTAAGAATCTGACTCGCCCTCCCGCTCCGCCCAGAGCGGGAGAAGTTATTTGATAATTTCCCACACTCAAAAAAAAAAGAAGGTAATTAGCAATGTGCGACCTGAACTGCACTTTATTGTGTCGTAGCAAGAGTCGCTTTTTATTTAAATGATTTTGCGGAGTGAACCATCAACACATTACAGCTGAAAAGAGAATGTGTTTTTGCAGTCGGGTTTAAAGTTAAAAAAAAAAAATATGCTTCCATACTTCTCTATTAGTCGTCATCTCGGAAGTCACCCCATTTCTAGCCATACCATCTTCCACACAGTCCATCCATCGTTTCTTCGGTCTTCTCCTGCTATATATAGCCAATATTTTTGTAAAAAAAATCTTCTGAACTAACAGTTGATATTGAATTTTGGTTTACTTGTCTTAAAACCAATAGAAATAAATTTAAATGAACAAAAAGAATCGCCCGAACAGGGACTTGAACCCTGGACCCTTGGATTAAAAGTCCAATGCTCTACCGACTGAGCTATCCGGGCCTTAGAGATGGTGGTGAAATTAGTCAACATTTATCAACATATTTTTAGGTTAATGAATTGATTACTGTAAGACTATTAATATTAATTATTAATCTTATATATAAAATTCTCGTGTCACAATGTCAGTTACCATACTCCTCCGAAACGGCTTGACCGATTTTTAAGAAATTTTATATGCATATTCAGCAGGTCTGAGAATCGGCTACTATCTATATTTCATACCCCTAAGGTAGGTAGGTAGGTAGGTGTATGTAGGTAGGTATGTAGATACGTAGATATGTAGGTAGGGTGGGTTGGTAGGTAGGTAGGGAAGGTAGGTAGGTACGAGTAGGTGCGCCGTAGATAAGTACATAGTGTAAGTACTAAATTATTGTCTTTATGACTTAATGTTTTTGTGTTTTAATTTGGTGTTTTTTGGCTTGGCTATCGCATTAGGCTAAGACCTGTAATGGTAGTTTTAAGGCATTTAAATAAATAAATAAACTCCATTTGAAATAAGATTAAACATTTAAATAACATCCGACAAAATAACTAAATAATAATTCAATAACTAAATGACAATTCTATTGTGTTGGTGGCATGACAAATGGCAGCTGCAGTAAACAATTGGTATTGTAACCAGTTTTTTGCTTATAAAGCAAAATACGGTTCAATCAATCCGCCTAGCCTTTTCCCAACTATGTTGGGGTCGGCGTCCAGTCTAACAGGATGCAGCTGAATACCCAGTATTTTACATGGAACGACTGCCTATCTGACCTCCACAACCCAGTAACTGGGTAATACGATACCCCTTACCCCTCGCGGACATTTTTGTGGCAATGATGAGTAAGTACTATAAACATGTAGATTCAGATAACTTTATTTGCTCAAACACGTGTGTTTATACAATACAATGCATGCAAGGTTAAGTACGAGGGGTCTTCAATAAATAGTGAGAATGAGTAAGACGCAATTATCTTTTATTATATGTTATTTTATTTTTCGACGTAGTCACCTTTCAGGTTTATACACTTTGTATATCTTTTCTCTAATCCTAAAATTCCCTTTCTAAAAGAATCTTCTTCCTGATCCCTTATGGAGTTACTATGGAGTTGTGCTAACATTTTTACCATATTGTCATATTGCAAAATAAAAATAATAAAATCTAGTTACTTAACTATACAAACTTCTACAATATTTAATCTCACATAGAGGCCTCCTTTTATGTAAAAAAATACCTGTGCCCGGAGACCCCGCCCTTCTAAAACTAGAAACAATAATAATGTAGGAATGTACATAAATAGAAATTCAACTTATATCGGGAAAGGTGTGTGTGGGTGAGTAAGTGAGTGAGTGAGTGAGTGAGTGTGTGTGTGTGTGTGAGTGAGTGTGAGTGAGTGTCACTTATTGCCAAATTATCGCATGATACTTTGTAAATGCATGCATAATATTATATTATTATTTTTTACGTCTTTGACATTTCTCGAGACCCTAAGGTCCCGGACCTTTGGAAGGCGTACGGGGGCCCGAAACCAACTCGCCCGATAGACGTGTTTAGTTAAACGAGGCACTAAGCGACGATTATCCCTGTATGTACTATGCTAGTGCACCAAAGGACAACGCCCGGTTGGTGCAGGATATGGAAACAAAGATATTGCCACTCTATCGCATTGGATCGCAGATCTGTAATGGTAGTTGTAGGCAAGATTTGCGTGAATAAATAAATAGATAAATATTGGATTATGGGTTTGGATGGCTAAGTGAACTGGTTATCTAGAACTATGGAAAGACTATGGCCCCTGCCTGACCAATATTTTATATAAAATACACGGGTAAAATGGCAGGGGGCTTGCACACACACTCAATAATGGGCCCCCGAAAACGGCCGCTAGCAAAGTGTCGTAGCGACAAGGAAGCAACATGTCCTGAGATACTTATGAGGAGTGGAGCGGTATCAGGACAATCACGGAAGTACAGTCAAGATCCCTACCAGCATCTTACTGGAATAGTTCCTCCGAGCACGTTTGCTCTTGCGAATCTCCACTCAAGCCGGCCAATTAGGGTAAGAATGAGGTGGGAGCTCTGTTCCTGGTCAGTGTTCAGTCCAGCCGGCCAATAAAGGCAAGCCGGAGATGAGGAGCAAGATTTCTCCCGGGAGATAGGGTCCGTGGGGTCGCTACTGCCCAACAGCTCGCCACATGCTGCCCTGCGGGTTTCTGTATCTCTCTTGGTCTGGCTCCTCATCCTAGTTTAGAACATGTTCGTTTTTCTATGAATTATATTAGGTTCTATTATTTTTATTCCAAAGAACATAATGTGTAAACATCAATATGCGTTTATAACATTATGCTTTATAAAATTATGCTTCATTATTATTATGCCAACAGTATTTATGGTAATAAACATTATGACAAAACATGTATGCCTAATAATATTATGCCTAAAGATCATTATATTGAATTTCGTTATGCCAATGTAAATTATGACAGTATATTTAATGCTTATCATTAATAAACCCTTTTTAGGGTTCCGTAGTAAACAAGGAACCTTTATAGTTTCGCCATGTCCGTCTGTCTTTCCGCGGCTTAGTTCAGAGACGGTTAGTACTAGAAAGCTGTAATTTGGCATATGTATACATATTAATCATGCCGACAAAGTGGTAAAATAAAATCAATTTTTTTTTTTTTTTTCTCTTTACCCCATGTTGTGGGGTATCGTTTGAAAGGTCGTTCAAAAATATTGTGAGTTTGTGAAAACCATTTTTGGATTCAGGGATCCGAAACAGAACGAAGGTTTGCGAAATATTAAGCATTTAACAAAAAAAATTGTTAAGTCATGTGCCCGGGGGGGTATATGACTATAAAAAAATTCACAAATTTCCCATTCATTAAATTAAAAGGAAAACTATCAGACCTAAGTAGGCTGTACAAGTTAACGAGAAATAATCAACCAACTTAAATTTGCTGTTTGAAAAACATGATCTCCCATACATTCCGTATGGCAGAACTTGTTCTTGGGATAAATTCATCCCAACTACGGAACCCTTCATTGTGCGTGGTCCGACACGCACTTGGCCCGTTTTTTTATGTGTCTATTCGTGTTAATTATAGTTAATAAATAAATACTTACTGAAAAACTCGCCCACACATATGACAAGTAGCCGCCGAAGCTTTCTCATGGCAATATTTCTCGTGCGTCTGAGTCTGTCGAGCCCGAATGTATTCGCAGCAACGAGAGCATCGATATCGTACGGAGTGGAGCGAAGTGTGAGATCGAAGTACTGCGCCCGTCGCAAACCGGAGAGAACATAGCATGCAGCGGTATTCCCCGTTTGACTGAAAAAAAAACTTGTTGAATGCATAACCTCTTTCTTTTTTAGGGTTCCGTACGTTCGAATGAAAAAACTGAACCCTTATAGGATCACTCGTGTCTGTCTGTCCGTCTGTCACAGCCAATCTTATGGACCAGAAATATATATGTGTATATAAAAATTAATCCCTATTTTTCTGGTCACGCCATAACTTGAGAATGAGATGAATGAGACTTGCACCAAGTTGGATAATTATTTTTTGTTGTGTTTTTTATTCTTAGGATAGGTATGTAGGTAGGTAGGTAGGGTAGGTACGTAGATAGGTATGTAGGTAGGGTAGGTAGGTAGGTAGGTAAGTCGGTAGGGTAGGTAGGTCGGTAGGGTCGGTAGGTAGGGTAGGTAGGTCGGTAGGGTCGGTAGGTAGGGTAGGTGGGTAGGGTAGGTAGGGTAGGTGGGTAGGTGGGTAGGGTAGGTAGGTAGGGTAGGTAGGTGTGCCGTAGATAAGTACTTAGTGCTACCCGTGCGAAGCCGGGGTAGGCAGCTAGTTTGGTATAAATATGAATTTCTGTGACCCAAACACAGACGTGATGAGACTTAAAAGAATTAAAATTGAAAATTAAAAAAGAAGATTTTCGAACTGTACCGTGTGACATATCAAATGAAAGGGCGTACTGTGAAGGTCGCAATTAAAAAATGACCTTATCTCCGAAACTACCGAGCCTAAAATGAAAAAGAAAAATACAGAAATTGTTATATACTTACTTAGATTACAGAAAAACCTATAAGAAGTCTATGGTTTTAAAATAACATGTCAAATCTCTCTATATTGTGCGTACAAACTTACATTTACAGTTGGAATGTATGGGACAACATGTTTTTCAAATACAATGTTAAGTTTGTTCTTGGGATAAATTCATCCCAACTACGGAACCCTTCATTATGCGTGGTCCGACACGAACTTGGTCGGTTTTTTGTACACACGGCTACACATCAAACTATACAGGTGGCAAGTGTTACTCCAACGTGCCACAAGTCACTATCTGTAATACTCCTCTAAATAGACTCACACAGATGAAATACCTGGGTCACTGGAACACCGATGACTTGAGTTATGACCTGGACATTGAGAGGGAACGCAGGGCGTTGGCTGTCCGATGTAATATGCTGATCCGCAGATTTGCACGGTGTAGCAAGCAGGTAAAAATTACACTGTTTAGAGCTTACTGCCAGTCATTCTACACGTGCAGCCTGTGGGTTAGGTATACGCAAAGGTCATACAACGCCCTGCGCGTGCAGTACAACAATGCGCTCAGGATGCTGGTGGGGCTCCCGCATTTTTGTAGCGCTTCGGGGATGTTTGCTGAGGCGAGGATTGACGGCTTTCATGCCAGCATCCGAAACCGCACCGCCTCGATCCTTCGTAGAATGCGGGCGAGCTCCCACAGCATCCTGAGCACGTTGTGCGGTAGGTGGGATAGTCCGATGCTGCGTCACTGGATCGGACTTCATACATCTAATGGTATGAACTACTTATTACGAGGACAGTGTGGGGTCCGACTCCAGACTTAAGATAAGATTAGGATACTAACATTCGATTTTTTTTTTTTTTTACTAACACTGTATGGATTTTTGTGGTCTGAAATAAGGTTTAATAATAATATACATATCCAGTATAACCTCGCGTTGTACGGAAATCCTATAGAATGCGAGATCAGCATAAACTGGAAATGTATAGCTTGAATAGGGATGACGACTAAACATTTTTTTTTTGTCCGTCTTTGAGATTATAAAAAAATATTGGACACGTATTTTTTCTTTTTTTACGTAATCTAAAGATTACGGCGATACATTGAGTTAAAATGTGCTATGACGTCACAAGTATGTAGATTTTATACATACTAGTGACGTAGCGACCCCCACTCCCCAACTTAAAATGCGTTGTATCTAAGTATTTTTTTATTAATATGATAAAGCAAAAAATACGTGTCTAATATTTTTTTATTATCTGACTGACGGATCAATTAGAATTTCAGTTTTTTTACCCAAGCATTATCCCAATTGTAGTGTAGCCGTGTGTAATTACGTGTGCTCACAAAACGCTCGGCGATTTTGACTGACTTTCAAAGGTACCTCATATTATAGGTGCTTATCGCCATTCATGCAAACGCCTGATAACCTTATCATCACCTATTGATACTATGACGCAGTAATCATAAGATACTTATTGCGTTTAATCATTACTAACTGCGCCCCGTGCTTTCACCCGCATAAGTCTCGATCCCGTGGCAATATCGGCATAAAAAGTATCCTATGTGTTAATCCAGGTCATGGTCTATCCATGTGCCAAATTTAATCCAAATATATTTAGTCGTTTTAGTGTGAAAGCGTAACTCACAAACAAAGTCGCTTTCGCATTTATAATACTCGCGACCCGCCCTGCTTCGCACGGTTTTCACGACAGGAAAAAAAACCGAGATTATAAGATATGTGTCTGATATCTGCTTCAATGCAGTCCTGTATACAAGAGAATGGTGTCGACAAAAAATTAGTAATTCATTTAAGTGCCAAAGTATACGTTTTTACAACAAACTCCCAAGCCATGTTAAAGAACTGAGCTTCAATAAATTTAAATCATTTATTAAACAAAAACTATGTCAAAAAGGTTTCTATAAAGTTAAAGATTACTTAGACGACCAAAAAGCTTGGGAATAATTAAGCTGCTCCAATGTACCCCCCCCCCCGAAGCAACAAAAAGTGTTTTAAAATCAACGACTAGATGACAATATATGAGTTCATATAATTGGTTAGTTCATTTTATTTGACTGTATAAGTCAATTTTTTTTTTTTAACTTATTATTGACAACTTATTATTAAATAATCTACTCATTACAGTTTTTTCTTTAATGAGTTGTAATGTTTTACGTTGCATAATGTAAATTGTTTTGCGTAACTGCTATTGTATAGAATCAAGTTTTCTAACTGAACAGACAGCTGTGCTGCTGGGGAGTTTGTTGCGCCACTTCTTCTTCCCAGCTAAGCACTAGGAAGTGGTGAAGGGTGGGCGTTTTTGGGGGACTGTCTTATGTAATTTTGACGTTTGAAAAGTGCTGATTCTCAGCCTATTTTGAATAAATGACTTTTGAATTTGAATTTGAATTTGATTCTCTTGTCACAAATGCCTCTAAAATAGACAAAAAAATCACCAAAATTTAGTTTATTCCTGTCAATCGACGATTTCCCATTCTCACATAGACTAAAGTGACACAACTTAACTGTATTTTGTGTTTTTGCAATGAGTTATTAATTTAGTGAAAATGGCAATTTTGCTATTCTGAATTTGATGTTTTTCACCAAAAATTTTGATTGTCTAACTAAATCTGACTTTTTAGTCGCGATTAAAAATTGAGTGGAATACAATTAGTTGTCATGTACTAAAATTCACAACACTCGACTTCCGGTGCGAAAACAGTGCTGTACCTTATCTTCTTTTCTTTTGCTTATATCTCGAAAATGGTGTCCTATCGCAAAAATAATGAAAATTTCGACCCCCTTAATAAAACCAATAAACCCCTAAAACTCAACATGTAGGTAATAATTTTTTCATATTTTCCATACAAAAAGTGAAAGATTCCATTAAAACGCGTCAAGGTTGCCAACCCCCCTCCCTGCGCGTCTCCAGCTATAAATCACGGGGTAGGGCAAACAAGTATCACGAGGAGTCGCGATTGTCAAATTCGATTTTAGTTGTGTCAAAATTATTTTTAAATTTAGAGATGTTTTTTTTTCAGAATGGCTTTAAATTTCTCCAAAAGTAAGAAATTTTAGTGATAGTTTAGTTTGGTGTACAATAGAATCGGCACCACTGACAAGAAAAATTGATAAAAAAATAGTTTTGAACGTACACCGTCAAACAGACGAATAATCACCATACTACGTTTGTATGGAAGAATGACCGACTAGCGGACCCTTAAGTAGCAATGGGCAGGGCACATTGCTCGCAGAACAGATGGCCGATGGGGCCGAAAGGTTCTGGAGTAGCGACTGCTAACCGGAAGACGTAGTGTTGGAAGGCCTCCCACAAGGTGGACCGATGACCTTGTGACAGCCGCAGGAATCCGCTGGATGCGAGAAGCACAGACCCGGTCGAAGTGGCGGTGCTTGGCGGAGGCCTATGTCCAGCAGTGGAAGTCTTTCGGCTGAAATGATGATGTCATCAGCTGCCTAGCCTTTCCCAAACCACGTTGGGGTCGGCTTCCAGTCTAACCAGACGCAGCTGATGCAGTCATTTTCATGGAGCGACTGCCTATCTGACTTACACAACCCAGTTACTGGGTTATTACTTAGTAAACGGGTTGTAGAAGTCGATACCACTGGTCCCCTTAGGTTAGACTGGTTGTCTGACTTTCGGGCGTTTGATCACCCGTAATGACTGTCAAGGATAATTGAATAACAACTGCGACCAAGGGCTTGAGGTAGTTTCCGAGGCACGGATAGGTCTCGGTATGTGATGGATGGTCACCCATCCACGGACGGACCTCGGCAAGCATTGCTCAACCTTGAAGAGCAATTAATTGCGGCTGTTGATCTGCTATTACACTTAGTCAAGACTCTCTTTTTAATACGTAATTACGTACTTTATTATATGTAAGGTTAATATTAATGTATTATACACATTAATCTTCCAGAATAAATGCTCTAAATGATGGTGAACCGTATCAAAATCCGTTGAGTAGCTTGGAAGAGAAACGCGTTCACACAAGCAGACACGAAAAGCGACTTTAAAGTCAAGATAACACAAACATTTAAATTATGAACAAAAATAATTTCTTATAAAAAGAATTATGACTAGCTTTATGTTGACTAGAAAATTTTGATATTAATTATTTTGTAGAGGCTCTTAATTTTAATTTTTGTGTTAATTTTGTACTTTTAATGTTTGTATTAGGTTAGTTTAAAGTATGAGGTACAAAATTAAGTTTGAACAATACTATCAGTACTTTGGAATTAAATGTAAATTTCTGGTAAAATATCAAAAAGCCTTTAAAATTCAAATATCTCTAATATTGAACTTCGGCCATACAAATGAGGGTTAAATTTGTTGCTTTTGAGCTTCTCTATTAGCTCCTGCCGGATATACGTCGAATTACCAGTCAGCCTGTATATAATCTGTGTGCGCAATTTATTTGCCAAACATGTAAACAAACACGAGTTTTCCACTTAGACAAACATCAACTTTATGCTAATGTAGATAAAGTTGATTTTAGACCGACTAGTATTGTTGAAAAAGTTATAAAAAATATGAAGTTGTAACGCAAACTGAACCTTATGTGTAGACGTTACAGTTATTTTTTCTAAAACTCGTGTTTGTTTACATGTTTGGTAAATGAATTGCGAACGCAGATACGGTACCTACTTTCATAATACATTTAGTAAAAGTATTTTGACAAAAAAACAGACACTTCCATTTTATTTATTGTATTATGTACATATTGAACATACATGTATAGATAAGTGTAGTTTTAGATTAATAATATAATATTTACTTATAAAGATGTCTGACGCTCGAATGACGTTGACAGTGGAGCGCTGTCAGTAAGCATTTGTGCAATTGTTTTGTGAAATCTCAGACCAAATAAAAAATCAAGACAGAGCGCTGTGAACAGTGAAGTGAAGCCGGTTTCGTAAACATGTGTGCAGTTTGTGTGGTGTAGTTTGATTGTAGTGTCATTGTAAAAGGTAGTAAATGCGGCACAGAGTGGCGGTGAAGTTTTGGCATGCTTCACTGTATTGTTCGCAGCGCTCTGTCTTAATATTTTATTTGATATTAGTGTGAAATGTGTTAAAAATCAAAATGGCGGCGTTATTTTCGATTTTGGCCACCCGCCTTGTACCGCTATAGCTTCAACATTGTGCAATAACATTTTAAAGTGTCAGTTTGTTCATATTCGCCGACTTCTTACATGTTAAAGAAATGAGCAGGATAGAAACATATGTGTTCCTAGATTTGGGAATTACCGGGCCCATTAGCAAGTACGGCGATGATTATTGGATGCCAGAGATCACGGAATTGAGTATGTTAGCAGTAAAAAGGAGACACCTGTTTGGCATCGGACCGAACGAGGACCCGCGAGTACTATCTAAATTCCAAATGTGCTTTAAACCTATCAGCGAAAGCATACATGAACGCAGTGTCGAGATTAACGGTCTCAACAACTCTTTACTCGAGCAGGAAGCAGAATTCGACCAGGAAGTTTTTAATGCCATGAATGCTTTTATAGACTGTCTAAAAAAACCCGTTTGCTTGGTCGCTCATGACGGATATATCTGTCATTTTCCAGTACTCAAATATCATTTCAAGAACATCAATGAAGCTTTAGCAAGTGATGTGAGCTGTACAGATAGTCTTTTAGTGTTTTTTGATTTGTTGCTAGTTGAATCCTATGAGGGCTGGGTTAAGAGCGATAACAATGGAGAGGATGGAGTTATGGCTAAAGAGAAATCTTATTTAGACTTAGTGAGATATCCTTTTTATGAACCCGACGTTCGTCCGCCTGAATCTTACGCTTTGAAAGATATTTACGACCGAGTCGTAGAAGGTGGTCATTTGGACGCTAAAACGGCTGAGAATCGATGTTATATAATGATGAAGATAGCACAAGGCAGAAAGAGATTTGAAGGTTATGTCCAGGAAAACCACTGTCCTTTCTCGGAAGTACCCCTTGTCCCCTCTTTTGAGCCGACATCATCGTATACAAAAGACGACTCTTCTAGAGAAGAAACAGAAGTAAAACATTCTTCTTATGAACAAAAAGACACATCTTTGTCGTCACGGTGGTACAACATTTTTTTTTTAATTTGGCCGTAATTTTAATACAGTGTCATAGATCTCTGTGATTTTGACCGACTTGTCAAAATCACTGCATGACTAAGACTCTTACTTATGAAGCACTTCTGAATCCCGTTATTTAATAATAAAATAAAAAAACAAAAATATCTTACACATGGAATGAACATGGAGTAAATAAAATTGTCTAGTTCACGCTGATAATATGCTTTCGGTTTCCCTTTCGTAACCGCTCACACAAACACATACACACACACACGCACAAAGACACACACACACACACTCACGCAAAGTCACACCCCCACGCACGCAGAAAGACATACACACATACTACTCACTGGGCTTTGCCTGAAATCGGAATCTGAGATAATTATCAAATTTTGTTAAAGAAGCTCAATATCATACAAAACAGTGTTCAAATTTCATTGCATCAATTTTTATAGTTTTTGGAACCTTTTTTTTGTCACAACCCGTTCACTTCAAAACCAACTTAGAATGACTAATGCTGAAATGTACAGTTGAGTAAGTGGGGATGAAATATAAATTATCTGAGATTACGAATAATCTCAGATAATTTTTTCAAGTATCAAAAGAAAACAACAACGTATCGTACTACTCCCTCGTTTCAGAGCACCGCGGGCGCTACCCATACGGGCCTCCCATGTACGGACGGCCCGTACGGGTCTCCCGGACAGCTGTGAAACCAGCCTCACAAAGTGGAGACCTGTATCCTAGTAGTGGGAGCATGGAACTGATATGCTTATGATATTTAATCTATCAAGGCTTTACGTTTGCTAACTTAGGGCAAAGCCAACTTGGGCACGCCACAATTGCGGCGATAAGTCCCCTCTTTGAGGAGTGGCTAGCGAGGCGCCACGGCGTCCTCACCTTCCGCCTGACGCAGGTCCTCACCGGACACGGCTGTTTCGGGAGGTTCCTGTTCGCTATAAGGCGGGAGGAAACGCCCGGGTGTCACCACTGTGTGGATCGCCCGGAGGACACGGTGGAGCAGAGGTCTGCCCTGCTTGGGCAGAGCACCACCGTGTCCTCACGGAGGCGATCGGCGGCGGCGATCTCTCGCGTCCGGCTCTGGTTCGGGCCATGGTCCGGAGCGAGAGTGCATGGGAGGCCGTCACTTCCTTCTGCGAAGCAGTAATGCTCGCGAAGGAGGAGGCGGAGCGCGCGAGGGAGAGGCAAGATTCGCGGCCTCGTGCCCCTAGTCGCCGCAGGAGACGCCCCGGGCGTTGGGAGTCGCGAGCCGACTTCCGGCCACCGCAGGCGCGGGCTTGCGGACGGTGAGCAATGGGTAGGTCGCCGTCCGATAAGGACCAGGCCCGGGTCGACGGCACGTTGTGTTCCACGCGCGCCTCAAAGAGATGTCAGCACCAACTGACGGGGTCCGTAAGGACCAATGCCTGCCAGAGTTGCGAGTTTGTCCGAAAGGGATATCGCGGCCTCGGCACACGGGCAACGGAAGGAACACGGGTGGGTTTTAGTCAGTAAAAGTCTGACTCACCCTCCTGCTCCGCCCAGAGCCGGAGAAGTTATTTGATAATTTCCCACCATCAAAATAAAATAAAAAAAGGTATCAAAAGTATTAAAGAATTCTAGTATTTTTATGTATAATTCATTAAACCTGACTTGGTTTCCGAACGTCTTTTTCGGGTGACCACTGAAAATCAGCGCTGTGCTGTGGGTCCCCATAGCCCAGCATCATGCCGAGTGGTAGCCTTCTTGTCACAGTCATGACGTGCCAGCAGCTGCCGACTATTTCTGTTTTGTGTTCGTTATTGTATTTAAATCTATTGTGTTTTATTTTTTTTGTTCAAATGAGTTTATTATCTTTTTTTTATGCACGTGTTTCGGTAACAAATAAACTTATTTTTCTTTCTTACCAATTAGATTTTAAAATTATCCTTTTTCTATACACAATTAAACAAAGACACACACACACACACACACACACACACAGTTAAACATAATGTTGCTTTTTATAATTTTTTCTATAAGGTGATTTAAAAAAAAATAGTATTTCTGTAGTAAAGATAAAGATAGTAGAGCAGGTCCTTATAACAGCAGCGCATAATATACATTAATCCGAAAGACCATCATCTTCCGACCATAAGGCGACGATAATAGACTTTTAATGATTTTATACTGAAGATGACGTCTAAACGAGTAGTGTTAATGATTTGGAAAAAATATATGTTAAATTAGAGCATTTTCTTAATAACTTAATATATGGATATTTTAGATTATGTTTATATTACATAGTGAAATTAATTTGTAAAGTTATGTCTAACGCGGATAAAAAACTGAGAATCACGCAAAATCTATCAAGCG
Source organism: Agrochola lota (assembly GCA_947364205.1). Lineage (NCBI taxonomy): Eukaryota > Metazoa > Arthropoda > Insecta > Lepidoptera > Noctuidae > Agrochola > Agrochola lota. The sequence continues at coordinate 4,940,781 of OX376248.1, forward strand.
TATTTTTCTGAAACCTTTTTAAAATGTAACTTTTATTTTGAACTTTTTTAATTCAATTTTTTATTTTTATTAATTCAATCACACATAATATTGATAATCAAGTTAATGCTTGGTATTACTGTATTGTTTAAGTTAAACTTTTATAATAGCATGTATATTGTTTCTTTTTAGGGTTCCGTAGTAAACAAGAAACCCGTATAGTTTCGCCATGTCCGCCTGTCTGTCTGTCCGCAGCTTAGCTCGGAGACGGTTAGTACAAGTGGTAAAATAAAATCAAGAAAAATATTTTTTATTAATGTACCTCCCCTACACGTAAAGTGGGGATTTTTTTTCTCGTCTGCCCCATGTTGTAGGGTATCGTTAGAAAGGTCGTTCAAAAATATTGTGAGTTTGTGAAAACTATTTTTGGATTCAGGGATCCGTTTGTGAAATATTAAGCTTTTAACTGTTTTTTTTTGTTAGAGTTAAGTGTCCTTCCCCCCCTGCCAGCTAAATGGTAGTACTTGGATTGGAGAAAAAATTCACAGCAGTAGTATATATAACGAAATTAAAAGGAAAATTATGAGAGCTAAGTAGGCTGTACAGGTTAACGAGAAATAATCAACCAACTTAAATTTGAAGTTTGAAAAACATGATCTCCCATACATTCCCTATGGGAGAACACGTTTTTCAACTACAATGTTAAGTTTGTTCTTGGGATAAATTCATCCCAACTACAGAATCCTTCATTGTGCGTGGTCCGACACGCACTTGGCCGGGTTTTGTATGAAAAGGTATGCTCTGAAATTGGTCCCATATAAATTTTATTAACTTTGCTTGGATAGTTTTTGAGTAAGCTTCAATAATACGTATTTTTCCCACTTAGTATATGTGGATGATATGATGATAACTTCCTGTCACTGTTATTTACATAGCAGTATTCAAATTTGTGTGGGGTAGGTAGCACAACGAAAAAGTAAAAATTAAAACTTATTTGTAATAAGTTTTTTAAATGTAAAAAAACCATGAAGGGATCCGTAGTTTGGATGAATTTAACCAAAAAACAAACGTAACATTGTAGTTGAAAAACATGTTCCCCCATACATTACAACTGCAAATGTAAGTTTGTATGCACAATATTGAGAGATTTACCATGTTATATAATAGGTGTCGTTCTGTAGTTACTGCCTACTCCCATGGAAAGAAGGTGTGAGTTTATGTAATTCCCATCAAAGAAGTTCATATCTAACCAGTTTCAAATCAAAATCCCGTGAACACAATGACCACATCTGTTACCGGTCCGGTTCTATAGCCGCCGAAGGCGCATATTTCCAATCTATACAAGACCAGAACGCAGCCATAGGAAACTGCTCGCGTATACATTGTAATGCTATTTTTAAATCTGTGATTACAATGTATACACGAATTTTGCGTACTGCTCGTGTATAGTTGGTAACGTGGACGCTTAAGCTTGACACGAGTTTTAAACATAAATAGTTAAAAATTAAAAAAATGTGAACTGGGTGAAATGGAACAGATAATGGGATATGGGTGGGTTAGGTTAGGTTAGAACTGTGTCAACTGAGCGCGAGCCGAGCGAGCGTAGCGAGCGGTGCCGCGGCAGCGGCCGGTAAGCGCTACTTCCAAGTTGCTCCCAGCCCGGCAGGCTATTTAGCGCAAGGTGCATTACGTCGCAAGCAAGTTGAATACCAGTTCACAATTTGTTGCAATCTATACACGATTAGTCCGTATGCGTACTGGCACTATATATTTTGGAATAAGGTAGTTAATTAGGTCACTACGAAGTATACGCGAGTATTTGCGTACTACTCTTGTATAGATTGGAAGACCTTAGTAAAAAAGTGATTTCCAATCTATATGCGATTAGTTTCACACCCTTGCGTTCTGGCCTTGTATAGAATGGAAAGACGCGCCGAGGGCTGCAAGCAAGAATAGTCCTTATGGTGGTTACATATGAACTTACATTTTTTATCTTACCTCTTCATGCCTCATCATGTGTGTCTGATAAGTATCTTTGAACAGAAAGCCTAGAGCACAGTTATAACATTTAAATTCTGCTTCTAGATACTTCTTGCTCCTTCTTCGTGCTTCCAATTCTGCCTTTTGTTCTTCTGTAGACAGAAGAATCTTCTCGAAGTCTTTCTTTTTAGTCTTCTTAGATTTCTTCTTTTTCGATGTATCTGAAATTTGTTAAAATGAGGTATTAAGTTTTAACGCAGTTGTGATAAGTTTAAATTTATAACATGAAGTAGATATTTATAGCCACAGATAAATACAGATAGTTCACTCCGCAAAATCATTGAAATAAAACCGGCCAAGTGCGTGTCGGACCACGCACAATGAAGGGTTCCGTACTTGGGATGAATTTATCCCAAGAACAAACTTAACATTGTAGTTGAAAAAAATGTTTTCCCATACGTAATGTATGGGAGATGATGTTTTTCAAACAGCAAATTTAAGTTGGTTGATTATTACTCGTTAACCTGTACAGCCTACTTAGCTCTGATAGTTTTCCTTTTAATTTCGTTATATATACTACTGCTGTGAATTTTTTCACAAATCCAAGTAAAACCGTTTAGCTGGCAGGGGAGGGACACTCGACTCTAACAAAAAAAACTGTTAAAAGCTTAATATTTTTCAAACGAATCCCTGAATCCAAAAATGGTTTTGACAAACTCTGAATATTTTTGAACGACCTTTCTAACGATACCCCACAACATGGGGTAGACGAGAAAAAAAAACCTCTCCACTTTACGTGCAGGGGAGGTACCCTAAAAAAAAACATTTTTTTGATTTTATTTTAGCACTTTGTCGGCATGATTAATATGTATATATATGCCAAATTACAGCTTTCTAGTACTAACCATCTCTGAGCTAAGCCGCAGATAGACAGACAGACAGACGGACATGGCGAAACTATAAGGGTTCCTTGTTTACTACGGAACCCTAAAACGCGACTCTTGCTACGACACAATAAAGTTCAATTCAGGTCGCACAGCGGTAATTACCTACAGTTATAATCACCCAGAAGTTGCCTCTCTTTCTATCGCGTAACTCTTATATCTTCTGACTATGTTACGCTCACTGAATCCAACAAGTCGAGCCCGCCGCGTACTTGTAGCTTATTATCTAAAATGCGGAGTAAACCATCTGTGGTCAATAACAAGGCGAATTTGTTTCAACTTGTATAACATTTAATTTTGCATTGCATTATTTGGACGGCATGTTCGTTTCAATGTAAGTTACATTTGCATGCTGCTGGCGGAGCCGTGTGCTCGCACCAATCTGTTATGAGTGTATAATATCTGAAGTTGGTTAGCATGATCCTCTGTTATATCAAAAAATACTGCAGCATTAATTTTGAAATAAATACCTATATGTTAATGCTGAGGATTAATGTTTTATGAAAACACGCCGCAAAAAGAAATTACCCAAACTATTGGCGCCTTGGAGCCTTCTACCCGCCGCTCAGTCTCGTTCTCACTTCGTCCGCGAGCAGTATCGTGCAAGCGAGATAATGAGTGAATTTGAGCTGAGGTATTATTGATTACTCTTATGTTAGGCGCGACTGACGCGTGTACTCCACACTCTCAACCTCATTTTTTTTTTATCTATGACATCTCTCAGTTGGCCTCTGAGGAGATCGTAGCTGCTTAACCGGACTTTCCTGTGGCTGCCTTAAGCTTCTACACTCAAAACCTCCAGCCAGGGGCATAAAATATTCTAATTAAAACTAGGCGAACGCTCGCTAAGGGCACCCCCTGTGGGGTACGGACCTCGGCTTAGGGCGTCGCTGGGGGGAGGACAGTAAGATGGGACAGGCTGGATCAAGCATATATTATTATTAGTCGGGGAATTTAAAACTACGGGCTCAGCTTTGACGCGGGCTGGCGCATCGTCGAGCAAGGGTCGGGGGGGAGTATCATTTACTCGGGATGGTCGCAATCGCGGACCTCGGCGGCGAGGTCGGAATGTGTGTCGGTTCAACCTCATAGCTACTGACACGGACCTTATCCGAGTGAGTTCACGAAGAATGCACCGTTTGTAATAAGTTAAATTTAATTATAATAATAAGTTAGTTAAATAAGCACACTATCGCAATAGCTCACCTTGTAATGATAGATGTAAGAGGGAAAATAAACAAATATTACCTTGCACATATGTTTAGCACTATTATGTTTTACAATAAATAAGTTTTTACCTAATTCTTCAGCAGTTTCTTCTTTCCCACATTCATTTCTAATTTCATCTAAACATTCATTTCGTTCCTCTTCGTAATATTCATAACTTATTTCATCTTCCTCTTCATTCTGTGCTTTGGTTTCAATTTCATCTTCTTTATTTATTTCATAATCAAACATATTTTCATCACCAGAATTCACAATCTGTTCCTCATTATTCACAATGTGTTCTTCCTTATTCACAAATTGTTCATCATTGTCCTCAATCTGTTCTTCATTATTCACAAAATGTTTATCATTATTCACAATCTGTCTATCACTATCATCAAAACTTTCCATCCTATTAATTTCCGTTTCTACAGTCTCCTTTACAGTATTATCTCGGAAATAATCATCAAAATCATTATGACTTTCTTCGAGTTTAGTATAATCATAACTATTTATACTATGGTCCCTGTTATCAACGAAGAGTTGTGATATATTGGTTGGTAGACAATTTTCTTCGGAACATATTATAACTGTTTCCAATTCATTTCGTTGTAAGTTTATTGTGCCTTTTTCGCTGTAAATGTTAAAAAGATCTACATTATATCACAGTCAAACTGCCCAGCTTTTTCGCGACCATTTTGGGGTCGGCTTCCAGTCTAACCGGACGTAGGGGAATAACAGTTTTTTACATGGAGCGTCTGCCTATCTGACCTCCACAACCCAGTAACTGGGTAATACGGTAAGACTGATTGTCAGACTTTCGGCTGGCTGACGACCCGTAACGACTGCCAAATTTCCACAGCCGGGACCAACGGCTTAAGAGGGCCCTTCCCGGTCCGTCTATCGTCGACGCGAGCATGGTCGAAAAGCTTGTTGTTTCATAGAGTGCAAGTGAGAACTGCTAACAAACAAGCGAGAACGCGATAACATTGTACGAAAAATTGTGTGTAAAAATTTGTATCAGGAAATACGTGTTTTTGAGTAAACCTTACAAGTTTATGAAAAAAATGTTTGATATTTAGAATTTCTATTACATCTGCGAGGTTTCTGTTCAGATGTTTTCTTTACTTTTACCAATTATGAGTATATTATGACCGGCCAAAGTTCGGGTAAAATTTGTGCAAAAGGGCAGATTTTTGGAGGCTTATACTGAATTTGTTTCTCGATTTTTTTATTTTTTGTTTTCATAGAAACCTAGATATAGTGCACAAGATACAAATTACTTTAAAAATTTCAAAGAAAGATGTGTTACAACGCCATAATCACGTACGAGCGTTTGTATGAAAAGTATGACTGGTTGGCCGCTCTTAACGTGCTTTCCGAGGCACGGAGGAGTTTCAGTATGTAAAGATGGTCACCCATCCACGGACCAACCCCACCAAGCGTACCTTGACCTGATGGATCGACTCGTGCGGCTGTTATTCTTTAGCCACGTGGTCTCGAGCTGCATATATTTATCCTAACTAATATTATAAATGCGAAAGTGAGTTTGGTTGCTTGTTATGTTTTCACGCTAAAACGGCTGATCGGAGTATCTCATATGATTTATCCACATATTAAGTCAGGGACCGCGGAAGTACTCCATGACGGGGGGGACAAACTTCCTTAGTCACCACCTTCCAAAAACGAAGTACTCCATGAAGAGGGAGGCAAACTTGTCTGATCACCCCCTTCCAAAAACGAAGTACTCCATGAAGACGGGGGCAAACTTGTCTGATCACCCCCTTCCAAAAACGAAGTAGCTACTCCATTACGGGGGGCAAACTTTTTTGGTCACCCCATCCAAAAACGAAGTACTCCATTACGGGGGGGGGGGGGGAGGGCAGACTTCTTTGGGGTGACCCAAGAACTTTCTTCCCTTTCAAAAACGATTTAATGTACATATCTTTAAATTCCGTCAAAACAAAAAGCAAATCTTTTTCTTACGTACATGCGCTTTTTCATTTAAGAACAAACAATGTGAAGGATAGCACAAAGAAACCTTGTTTACGAAGTAGTAAAGTTTGAGGCCCACCCCCCTCCCCGTTTGATTTTAGGATGGCATTAGGCCCCCTCTTCCCCCCACTTCCGCGGTCCCTGAATTAAGAAAATAATAAGGATCAGCCTTTGTTGTCTCACTGCAGGGCAAAGGCCTCCCTTTCCTTTTTGCACTCAACTTGATCCTGAGCCAATATGGACCAGTCCCTCCTATAAGCGTCAAGTTCATTCCGCCAACAAGGCCTGGGTCTTCCGCGATGCGGTTGGACGTCTTCAGGGGGTAATAAAATGAAGAGAAATTGAAATCAGTTTGTAAATGCTTGTTCACCAATAACACTTACCTAAACAGTACTGGATATTCCAAACTCCTTTTTAAACATACAGATTTAAATAACGACAATTTATTTAGCATATGGCAGCAAATATAGCACAGATGAGAGTCAGGACACATCTGAAACCGAACATAATTATTTGATAATTCCAAAGTCATTTATTCAAACTGGGCTGAGAATCAGCACTTTTCGAACGTCAAAATTACATAAAACACGCCCGCTCTTCACCTCTTCGGAAGAAGAAGTGGAGCAACAAACTGTCCAGCAGCACTGCTGTCTGTTCAGTTAGAAAAAAAAAAAATTGTTTCTATACAATAGTATGCAAAATAATTTACATTACTCAACACAACACATTAAATGATATTATTTCCCCTAATGTCAGCTAGCATACGCCAATATACCAACAAAAACATTGAAATCTATAGATTTCGATGTTTTTGTTTGCTCAAGCAAAACTAAAAACTAAAAATGTAAACAGAACTTATTATATTAGTTTGGTGTTTATTAAACATAACATCAGGCTTGTATTCAACAAGGGGTCAGGCAGAGGTGTAGGTACCTACAGTAAACTCACATTTCTCCAGAGTTATGTCTAAGTTGTAGGTAGGGAGTCTATTGCCATCAACCGGGCACAAATCCAGACTCTGGGCTGCTACTGAGCAATTCCAGATGGAAAAACCTGATCTGTAAAGACTAGACCAGTGTTTCTCAAAGTGGGCGATAACGCCCCCTTGTGGGCGCTGGAGGCCTAGAGCGGGGCGGTAAGGAGCCCAGAAAAAATGGGGGGTGTTAAAGTGGTTTAGGGGGTGATGGCTGATTTGTAATTTCATCTACTTAATATTTTAAAATTCACTGAAATTAAATCTACCTACTACACAACATCGATTATTTAGTTCATATTTCTACCATGTTTGATTGTATAAACACTAAAAATATTTAACATAGATTTCGTAGGATAGCCCATGAGCAAACAAGTTTGAATAACGCGATTTGTGCAATCCTGTATCCATCGGCTGGTTCATCGATAGTTGTTCTTACTTGCTCAGTACGACTGAACGTCGAATGAGATAAACGAGTTTGCGTTCTAATTGCTCTCACTGGTAAAAAAAGTATAGTTTAGAATGTAAGTTTAAACTCCAGACCAGACTAATATTGCACACTGCAATTAAATTAATTAAAGTAATGAATGTCATTGTGGTTTTTAAGCTGTGGTAAAGTAAAAAAAATGGGGAGCGCTGAAAAAAAATGGATTTTCAAAGTAGGCGGTAGATGAAATAAGTTTGAGAACCTCTGGACTAGACCAACATGGCAGTCAATAGATGCGCACCCTATTACATGGGACTTAAACATAGCTGGATAAATGTGGGTGTGCTATAGGTGCACCTCTGCCTTACCCTTCGGGAATTACAGGTGTGATGTTTTGGTGTTTATAATGTAGAAGTTATCTATACTCCATTTAAAATAAGACTTTTTTGCAGTCCGTTCAACCGATTCTGACTTCAATACCGTAGGCATAAAGCTGCCTGACCATTGAAGCGGAGCGAGGCAGCGGAGAGGAGCGTGGCAGCAGAGTGGAGCGGAGTTGCGGACAGTGTCTGTCCATTGATGCGGAGCGAGGTAGCGGACCAGAGTTACGGACTGTGCGGAGCGAGGTAGCAGAGCGGTTTAGCGGACTAATAATTCCCCGCTCTGTTTCCCCGCTCCGCTTCCCAGCTATGTATAAATTTTTAAACTAGATCGCAAATCCCTGTCCACTGAAGCGGAGCGGAGGTTTTATGCATTTCCATTGGTTAATATTGGCACACCGCGGCTCCGCAGACAGGCAGTTGACTGGCAGCCTAAGGATGGCATTAAAAACAAAAAAGTGGTTACAATACCAACTGTTTACTGCAGCTGCCATTTGTCATGCCACCAACGCAATAGAAGCCAAAATCAGTTGAATGGAGTCTAATCTTATTTTAAATGGAGTATAATTATTCATGATTATTTGTAAAGGAGGTAGGAAGTGAAGTTATTTTGATTAAATTATACTGATTTCTGTAAATTTGTTTAAAAAAAACTTGATGAGGTTGGTGTTTCCTATGACACTATTCTGAGAATAAATACTGAAAAACTAAGAAGTTATAGTCTCTTTTAAAATCTAGTCATAATCTTGGTCGGGTCATATGAAGACCATGAGGATTAGTCTACGCGATGGTCTTTTGAAGAAAGAACAACACTGATTTGAGTGGACATGTTCAGTCAGTGCACAAATGTGTCAGTAATCATTTAACTCAACTCAGAATCTAAGGAGATCAACAACTCGACGAAAAATATCAAAGAAAGATCTTTTTACATCAACGTTGCTGTGTTAGAGGAGATAGCGCCACGGCCAAATAGAAAGAAGGCATCTATTAATTAAATTTTCTGGGCTATTGTTTTCGGTTGCTTTTGATCATTTGATTGAATGAATTACACTACACATAGGAGAGAATCTATGGCAATCGGTGGGCTACAAAAGGCTTAGCAGCAGTCAGAAGCGAGTTAGAACAGAATATAAATAACATTATAAACAGTGATAAATCTTTACGTTCATTCCGACAATTTCTCTGTATTTGTCCCGCGTCTCCTCATTGGTATCCGAGTTCACGGTGTTGTGGCAAATAAAACATAGAAATGAAGACATTTTTCATTCAAGTTTTCTAAGTTTCAATTATGTTTTCTTTAATTTTGTAAACAAATAGAATCTGGGTCCCATCCAATTATCCCGTACGACAGATGACAGCTTTCAAAATCGATCGATCACCTGATTCCTTCAAAAATATTGTTTATGATTTTATGGGTGCAGTCATAAAAATCAGAATTTAGTTTCAGACTATAGTAATTCGTCGAGTGTTTAGAAAAGTTAAACTGGACATAAAATATGCTCAATGGTTGCAGTACTTCACAAGATGATCACGATAATCCAACCGCATACAGTGTTTAGCGTATAGTAACTAAATAAGTATTAATAGATTTTATGTAAAATCATTGAATTTTATTTTTTAAATTATAATTTATGAACGCAAACGAAACTTGATTGTTTCTGTTGTCTTTGGATATTGCGTATTCTAGGGTTGGAGTTTTGCGTATAAATTAGTATGTTAGTAGCAAGATGGTTTTGATCGAAATTCTACTAAAAAAAGTTATTTCAACTATTTTCATGATTTCGCTACTAAATAAACTGAGTTTTTTGCATAATTATGACTTTAGTATGTATTTGATGAATTAAACGTGGTAAGTTAATGCTTATGTTTTATAATTACAAATATTGAATACCGATTAAACTGATGTTTACTTGTTCCTATTCGACTAAATGATCTAAAAGCGATAACAAACTAAAAAGTGGCAGCGCCATAACGTCACGTCAGAATCAGAAAAAGGATAAAATTTGTGCCTTGGAGCGTTTATTTCAATAAAAAATATCATTGTTTCGACACAGTTATAAACAATAAGGCTACCGTAAATAAGGCAATAAACTGTGCATTCTGTGTAAAACTTTTGTGTTGTGTGTGCGTTCTTCCGTTTTTATCTGTGTTCGAAAACGGTTTTGATGTTTCACAAATAAGCGGTGTATTGTATGAATTGGCATAGGACTTTATAATTAGCCGTTGCCTACTACATTGTGCGTGCGACAATTGCCGGACGTTTAATTCTCTAGACTGTTATTTATTAGTCAATCGTGTCAAGAAATGTATGCTGCAGTAATCAAAACGATTTTTTCGCGTTCAAAAGAAATTTGATGAGCAGTTACTGGAATAATATCATTGATAGTCATAGTAAGTATTCTTTTTTTGATTAACTGGCTTCTTTTTTTAGTGATGCGGTAATATTATATCACAAGGTTTTTTTTTTAATTCAATTAAGTGAGCACTGGTATTAGGTCAACAGCTCATAGAGAATGGAACAAGATTCTTATTGGACTGTATTTACTATATTGAAAATGATCTTACGTTAATATTATGTATATTTAAAGTATTCTTTAATTATTGTCATACACCTTTATTTTGTTACATAAATTACTAAAACTTGACAAAAACACACTAAAATGTTCTGCTGTAAAAAATATTAGTGGTACTTTTTGTCAGATTATCTTCATAATAACTACAATCTTTAATTTTTTTTTAATGAGCTCTTGCAGGACGTTTGGCAGATGAAACATTGAAACTATAATAAGCATGAAAGGATGGTTTATTAAAGGAAATATATATGGCATGATCAAAAACAATATTTTTTTAATATAAAAAAAATCTTTATTTAAATTTCATTTGGATGTTGACTGTTGGACGAGAAGCCACTCCAACAGCAGATGCGTGTGTTTAAAATAGCTTGGATATATTTAATCTGTCCAGTCGGTTTGGTTCTCTGGTTATGGTGATAACATACCCATAGGCTTATCATAGATTTAAGAAGAATAAGAAGCATCACAGCTCTCTTAATAGTCAGTTAACGGTTATGCTTGCATATCAGATTTTCGTCTAAAATGTCACATTCGCAGAAACTGTATACAACATGTTTCGATAATCCTACATGTCCAATTTTTTTTTTTGTTATATTCTATGTCAATGACCTTTTGACCAGTCCCGACAAATACAGCAACTTAACTCACAAGTCCATGAAGTTAGAGCTCATAGAAAGAGCCAGGGGCGCGTGTACCATTTACGGTACACGGACACGAAAGACCCACGCAGCGTGTACTGTATTCAATACACTGGACAGTTATCATGTTAATTTGCAACATGTGGATGCACTATACTCTGCTTATCCCTTTAAAGAATTCAGATGTGTTGTGAAACGCAGATGTGAACAGCAGTTAGTGCTGAAAATAGTTAGTGTTGATTTTTGAACATCATATTCTTATCTATGCGTTTAAATTGACGAAGGTACAGTTTTTGTATGAAAAAATTTAAAATGATTTCTGCTATAAAATATTACGTGATTGGAAAAATCTGCCTTTAGTCTGTTATTAATTCTGCCATTATTAAGTGGTCCCAGCTGTCATTCCTAGATCTTTGACAGTGCTTACGGGTAGTCAGAAGCCCAAAAGTCTGACAACCAGTCTTAAAAAGGGGTAACGTGTTACCCAGTAACTGGGTTGTGGAGGTCAGATAGTCAATCCTTCCGTATAAAATACTGGTTTTCAGCTGCATTCAGTTAGATTGAAAGGTTCCAAAATGGTTGAAAAAGCTGGAAGACTGGAAGCTGAACGTAGTCGGGAAAAGGCAGATGATGGCGAGAAGAATAGTTGACTGTTGCCTATACTCATCTTTCCCTATAAAAAAAAACCGGCCAAGTGCGTGTCGGACCATGCACAATGAACGGTTCCGTAGTTTGTGGCGATAAGTCCCTTCTTTGAGGAGTGGCTTGAGAGGCGCCACGGCGTCCTCACCTTCCGCCTGATGCAGGTCCTCACCGGACACGGCTGTTTCGGGAGGTTCCTGTTCCGCATAAGGCGGGAGGAAACGCCCGGGTGTCACCACTGTGTGGATCGCCCGGAGGACACGGTGGAGCATACGGTGGAGGTCTGCCCGGCTTGGGCGGAGCACCGCCGTGTCCTCACGGAGGCGATCGGCGGCGGCGATCTCTCGCGTGCGGCCCTGGTTCAGGCCATGGTTCGGAGCGAGAGTGCATGGGAGGCCGTCACCTCCTTCTGCGAAGCAGTTATGTTCGCAAAAGAGGAGGCTGAGCGCGCGAGGGAGATGCAAGCTGCACGCCCTCCTGGCCCTAGTCGCCGCAGGAGACGCCCCGGGCGTCGGGAGTCGAGAGCCGATTTCCGGCCACCGTAGGCGCGGGCTTGCCGACGGTGAGCAATGGGCAGCTCGCTGTCCGATAAGGACCAGGCCCGTGTCGACGGCGCGTTGTGTTCCACGCGCGCCTCAAAGAGATGTGTGATGACCAACCGACGGGGTCGAAAGACCAATGCCTGCTGGGGTTGCGGGTTTGTCCGAAAAGGATATCGCGGCCCCGGCACACAGGCAACGGAAGGAACACGGGTGGGTTTTAGTCAGTAAAAGTCTGACACACCCTCTCGCTCTGCCCAGAGCGGGAGAAGTCATTTGATGATTTCCCATCCACAAAAAAAAAAAAAAGAAAAGGGTTCCGTAGTTGGGATGAATTTATCCCAAGACTTAACATTGTAGTTCAAAAAAAAATCTCCCATACCGCACTGCAAATTTAAGTTGGTCGATTATTACTCATTAACCTGTAAAGCCTACTTAGCTGTCATCGTTTTTCTTTTAACTTCGTTATACAGGGTGGGCCAGAAAGGCGTACGATTTTAAAAACACTCTTGCGTTTGAAGCTTTAGAGAGGGGACTGCGCGGGTGGTGGGGTTAAGTAGCTCGGTTCTCGGAAATTTAGTCGCGATGGATCACTTCACCGGAGCGCAACGTGCATTCTGCGTTAAACATTATTACAAAAATCGCGATTCGTGCGCTATTTGTTCGGCGTGAGTTTGGATTACATGACCTAAATCAGTGTCCGAAGGAAAGTGTGTTTCGATCGTGGGTCAGAAAGTTTGAAGCTACTGGTTCGACTCTCAAACAGAAGCCTGCGGGACGCCCAAGGTCAACAAGAAAGGAAGACACAATTGAACAAGTTAGAGCTTCTGTTCAACGTAATCCTGCTCTATCGACTCGAAAGCGTTCAGCCGAACTTGTGGTATCCAGAACATCTTTGCGTCACATTTTTTTGAAAGATCTGAAATTGCACGCATATAACATTCAACTTGTGCAGGAATTACAGCCAAATGATCCAATTTTACGACGAGCTTTTGTTGAAACAATGTTGGAACGCTTTCGGAGTTTCAACAATATTCTGTTTTTTGACGAAGCCCATTTTCACATAAATGGGCGTGTGAATTAACAGAGCTGCCGTTACTGGGCTGCAGAGAACCCACGTGCAAAACATAAAAGCCTCTTTATTCGCCGAAAGTAACCGTTTGGGCGGCCATGTCAGCGCACGGAATTATCGGACCCTACTTCTTCGAAAATCGACAAAGCCAATCTGTCACTGTAAATTGTGACCGATACATAGCCATGTTAAGGGATTTTTTCTTTCCACAACTGCAACAATTTGAAGCCTATAATCGTGCGACATGGTTTCAACAAGATAGCGCGACATGCCATACAACTAATGCCTCTTTGGCGGTCGTAAACGAGATGTTTGCTGGGAATCTGATATCGCGCCGAGATGACATTGCAGGGCCTCCTAGAAGTCCGGATCTAATGCCACAGGACTTTTTTTTGTGGGGATACCTAAAAAGTAGAGTCTACTCCAATAACCCAGCTCCAGCCACGATTAACCAGTTGACGACCAATATCCGGGAAGAAATTGCAGCTATTCCCCGTGCAATGTGCCAGGGAGTTTTTACCATTTGAGGTTCAGATTCGAAGAATGTTTGCAGCGCGATGGTGCACACCTGGATGCCGTTATTTTTAAGAAATGAATTCCCCAGATGTAAATTTTTATAGAAATATAAATTTGTATGTGAATTGTACTTAGTTTTTTTTAATGATTTTTTCAAATTCGAATTTTTTTCTGCCCCACCCTGTATTTACTGCTGCTGTGAATTTTTTCACAAATCCAAGACATTAGCTTTATATTTCGCAAACAGATCCCTGAATTGAAAAATGATTTTCACATTCCCACTACGTGTAGGGGAGGTTATCTAAAAAAAAAAAAAAAATTACCACTTGTCGGCGTAATTAATATGTATACCCAAGCCAAATTCCAGCTTTCTAGTACTAACCGTCTCTGAGGTAAGCCGCGGACAGACAGACGGATATGCCGAAACTATAAGGGTTCCTTGTTTACTACGGAACCCTAAAAACGAGCGAGCCTTACAGTAGTCGCATTTGATGTGTAACATCTTCGCTGACATATAAACAATATTCATCATCATCATCATCATCCTGTTTACAACCGTTGTCGAGAGTTGGCCGTCAGATAGTACCAACCCATTTTAAAAGAAATGGGTTGGTACTATCTGACGGCCAACTCTAGAACCGCGCGCGCTCATTGGTCCAATCCAATAGCGGCTTCCTGTTACACACTTCCGTCCCTTTTCACGAAATCACTCGCACAGATTGCAGGAAAGCGAGAGAAAAGATGTTACACATCAAAAAAGACTCGTATTTACATACAGATACAGAAACTAGTTACCAGCTTCAATTAGTTTCAATTAGAATTACTCTGTAGTCCAATTATACTAATTGGTGACGTCACACACTTACAATAGGTCCCTCCGATATAAATAGGGTGCCCAACTCTTTTGTTGATACAGTTTGTGGAGGAATTGTTCTCATGTTGAAGTTATAGACTACTTTATGGCCAACTAGCTTCTGCCCGCGACTTTGTTCGCGTGGGAGTCGTAAGTTACACAATATACTAAATTAACAGCCACATTTTTATAAAATACAACCGAATTGATAACCTCCTTCTTTTTGGGAAGTTGGTTAAAAATAGGGATGATGCCCGGGTAAAAAAAAAAAAAAACTAATTAGTCCGCCAGTCAGATAATAAAAAAATATTAGACACGTATTTTTTGCTTTATCATAATACTCGTTAATAACAAAATACTTAGATAAAACGCATTTTAAGTTGGGGGGAGTGAGGGTCGCTACGTCACTAGTATGTATAAAATCTACATACTCGTGACGTCATGACACATTTTACCTCAATGTATCGCCGTAATCTTTAGATTACGTAAAAAAAGAAAAAAATACGTGTACAATATTTTTTTATAATCTCAAAGACGGACTAAAAAAATATTTAGTCTCATCCCTATTATCAGAGAGTCGGTCAGTCAGAAAGATGAAGCCAGTGGCCCATTCCAAAGCGTAGTAGGTTTCCATGGAGATGAAACGGGCAGGAACCGTGCTTCAATACTAGTGAAATAGGGCCTGGAAGCTTGAATAGATAACCTGCCCGCAGAGGGACAGTTACAGATGTTAACCGTTTCGACAGAATTAGAGCGTTTATCTTGAATTGTTTATCAGAATAGAGACTATCCTTGACCTGGGTTAGATGAGTTGCCCAATCTTTATCAAATACGAGACGAATTGACAGAATATTCGATTTATTATACCCAAATACAAAGCTCTTGGCTAAATATTAACAGCCACCCGACGACGCTTGCCGCGGTTGGTTCGTGGGTGGGTGACCATCCATTACATATTGAGACCCCTTCGTGCCTCGGAAAGCGCGTAAAAGGGGCGCTCAATGGTCCACTAGCCTTTACGACGAAGAAACAAAATACGATCTAGAGGAATGTGGCCGCTTTTCTTTAGATCGAATTTTGTTGCTTCGTGTCTCAATATGAAACTTTATAAAAGGTATTAGAAGATTCTAGACACACATACCGAGGGTCCTTACTAGCCTTTATTAATAATTCTTTCTCAGTCATGAGATATTTTTTTTAAAGGAGTGGCGCTAGTGGACCATTGGGCCCCCTCTTAAGGCGAAAGTGTTAAGGTAGCCCGCGAAATTCAAACTTTCTTACGTTTTTTGCAATTTGCAGGTCAGTATCATGTTGTATGTTGATCTAAATATGATTTGCGGCATTTCGCATTGAATGACTATTTCATGAAATCATGACATTTGACCATTTTGCGTACTTATGGAGTTCTATTGCTGATTGTAATGATTATAATTATGTAAAGCCATATTGGTTACGGTCGCGAATCATATTTTAATCAACATAAAACCTCACACTGACCTACAAAATGTAAAATACTAAAGAAAATTTGAATTTTGCGGGCTACCTTAGCGCATGCCCCTTAAGCCATTGCTCCCGGCTGCCATTCGTAGATCTTTGACAGACGATACGGGTAGTCAGAAGCCCGAAAGTCTGACAACCAGGTTTAACAAGGATATCGTGTTACCCAGAAAACGAGTTCTGAAGGTCAGATAGCCAGTCACTCTATGTAAAATACTGGTATCTACTGCATCCGGTAAGACTGGATCCGACCCTAACATAGTTGATAAGAGGCTAGGCAGATGGTAGGTTATCAATTTTTTTAAATTAACCACAACGAGGAAGCTCTTGGCTTGGTTCTCACCTGATGGTATGTGATGATCAGGCCGAAGGTGGAAGCGAGCGAAATACAGTTTTTGAAGAGAAAACTTCTTTAGGCGCGTTGAGCACTTTTTGGGTGAACAAAAATCATGGAACTCGCGTCATCGTCACCGCACGCTTTCCTTGAGCTATATGTATACTGTGTATATATGTACATAGATATATAAATACATACGTACATAGATAAATATTATATTATCATATATGTTTAATAAAATTGTCCTTAACAAATTATTATTATGCACCACACTTACACTTATCTGATCTCAAATAATGTTAAGAATATGTTTAAAAATTGTTGATTGGTACAACATTTTTTTTCTTCTTTTAATTTAATTTCTTGATTTTTTTTTTTTTTTTTTTGTAATTTTTGCTGTGACCTACTGGGTCCGTAATTGTACCTTAGCCCTAAGCCATTATAACACCTGTATACCTACATTATGGAATGCAAATAAAGATATGAATATGATATACAATTCACAAGTTACTTAGTTTTAACTTCTATCGGCAGTCCCCAAAGACTGCCCCGCATGTTTTGTTTTCACCTATTTTGGTTCTTGACTGCTGGCAGACGGGGATGCACTTAATCACCATCAGCCTTCAGCCCACTGCTGAACATAGGCCTCTCCAATCGAAAGCCATTTAACTCGATCCTCTGGTATTCTCTGCCACCTTCCGAAGATTGTCCACCTAACCCAGTGGTCAGCAAACCGCGGCTCTTTGACCTATAGAGTGCGGCTCTGTACAAAAGTCGATGAGTGCGAGCTCAGATACGCGCGGGGGTCGGCCATCAAGCAAGACATTAAGTTTTATTAAAAATGTAAACTATATTTCAAACATTTATATCCGAAGTATTTTCACTAACAAGCCATTTAAAAAAAAAAGACTGCAAAGTGAAAAATAACTTTAATTTCGGAAGTCAGTGTGTTTGGTTTTGATTTTTAGTTTTTTGTCACCGACTTCCAAAATTAAAGTTATTTTTCACTTTGTAGTGTTTTTTTTGTATTTTTTTTTTATTTTTCACTTTTTATTTGTGGTACCTACCCCACACAAATTCGAATACCACCACCTGCTGTAAATTACAGTGACAGGAAGTTATTATCATATCATCCACATAATTATACTAAGTGGGAAAAATACGTATTATTGAAGCTTACTCAAAAACTATCCAAGCAAAGTTAAAAAAAAATATATGGGACCAATTCGGGAGCATACCCTTTCATACAAAAAAATAATTTTCAAAGTCGGTCCACAATTGACGGAGAAATCGGTGGACATACGTAACGCGACGAACATTATAACCTCCTCCTTTTTGGACGTCGGTTAAAAATGACATCGAAAATTAATCATTTAGTGTACATTGCAATGTTTTCTAAGGTTAATTTGTTAATAAGTAAGATGCCTTCATCTTAATATTATCTAGATATATTCGATATGATGATGAAGGCATCCTACTTCTCAGCAAGTTAATTTTAGGAAGCGTTGTGGAGTGAACAGGATGGGAGTTTTAACGATTAAGAAAAGCGTTTTGAGACAGTTTGAACACACAGAAAGGATTGGCTCTGATAAGAAATCTTAGTCGATATATTATTGATATTTGGCTCTATTGACTAAGAGTTTGCCGACCACTGGTCTAGTGGATAGACCAAATTCAGATAGGCAAAATTCCAAGCTGGCGAGTGCTATTTCTAAGTTGGTAGCTATCCATAATATCATATTTGGAAATCCAAGTCCATCGACTTTATTGCGTGCACCCACGGGGTACTTTGATTTGTTGTATGCCGTCGGCATAATGCACAACAAAAACAAAGCGACATTAACGCCTCTACCGGTGGATAATCTAAGTATTTTACGGTTGGCAAACTTATTAGACAATTGAGCCAAATATCAGGCTCTATTGACTAATGAGTTTGCCGACCCCCTAGCCTGAGAGTGTCCTACACTACGTTTACCGTTCCGCGGTCTTCACTCACGGTCAGATTTCAGTATGTCATAATGCACTGTGGATATTCTGGCTCGCGGTCAGCTTAGTGACTGGATAATATGCCGAGAACTGTACCTAGGATACCAAGCAAGCATCAGAATAGATGCTTGCTTGGTATCTTCTTCTGCTTGTCAAGACGATGGTACTTCTCAAATAGGGATGATGACAAAAAATTTTTTTTAGTCCTTCTTTGAGATTGTAAAAAAATATTGGCCACGTATTTTTTCTTCTTTTACGTAATCTAAAGAATACGGCGATACATTGAGGTAAAATGTGCCATGACGTCACGAGTATGTAGATTTTATACATACTAGTGACGTAGCTACCCCTACTGGGGAACTTAAAATGCGTTATATCTAAGTAATTTTTTATTAATACGATAAAGCAAAAAATACGTGTCTAATATCTTTTTATTATCTGACTGACGGACTTATTAGAATTTCATTTTTTTTACCCATACATAATCGCTATTACGTACGTAGTTATTTATGCCCAGGAAGTGGCCACGTTGATAGCAGCTTCGGTGGCGTTCAATAGAGATCCTCCAAAACACCTGCAGTGTATGGGACACTTGGGACATTCCAGCAAGTGGGTCATGCCAAATTTCATCCAAATCCGTTCAGCCGTTTTAGCGTGAAAGCGTAAACAACAAACAAATTAACTCGATTTCGCATTTATAATATTAGTAGCTCCCATATGTCTCGATTCCTTGGGAATATCGGGATAAAAAGTATCCTATGTCCTAACTCAGGTCATGGTCTACCCATGTGCCAAATGTTATGTAAATGCGTTCAGCTGTTTTAGCGTGAAAGCGTAACAAACATACATTATCTTTTCTATAAAATTCGTTTAGATAGTTAAGTATGTGGATAGTATGGATGACGTTTTGATTTAGACAGACAGACAGATAGATTGAATACTATTTATTATGTACACCATAAAATTTACTGAAATAAATTTATATTTTTGCATAGGGTGACACATTGGGCGGTCGTATCGCTAAAAGCGATCTTTTACAGACAACCTTTCGATGGATTTAAAGAGAGAAGGAGATACAATACTGTAGGTAGTCAGTGGTGTACCATTTACATAATATACAATAAATACATACATAAATAAAACATAAACTTATCTATATAATATAAATGTTTATATTTAAACAGTGGAATCCGTTTTTAATGACATCGAAGGGAATTGACAAACACGTCATACTTAGCGGACGACAAAGAATTTTTGTTTGAAAGAAGTCATGAAGTCCTTATATCCGACTTTGTCACAAAGAATTTTATATGAAAACCAAAATTCGTTGTGTACTTCATAATAGGCGGTTGGTCAATAATGGCGGAGTCATAATAAACGGATTCTACTGTATATATATAGCAAGTACAGCCCATCAAATATAGGTCAAGAATTAGGAGCTACCAAATATTAATGATAACTGCACTAACATGGTTAATTGTTGTTAGTTTGATCTATTAATTGTGTTTCTAGTTCAAATTTTCTCATAGTTGCTAATTTTTTTGGACTGTTTTATGTGGATATTAGCTTTTGCCCGCGACTTCGCCCGCGGATGGATGTCGGAAAATATCCCAAGGGAATGCAATGTACTACCGGAATTAATTAACCCTATGTGTAAATCTAATATAAACGATCTATACTATATACTATATCGCCCATGGGCATGTGCCCACCCGTATTTTTCTGAATATACATGTTTTTTTTTCGAAAATTAACTTAAACTTTTTTCTTGTAAATAATTCTTTTTTTTTTTTGTAGCGTATGCCATATCTCCTATGTTATTGCCGCGATTTGGATTCTGTTTATTATTTCTAAAAGCTTATGAGTTATTTTATCGGATTAACTAATATTTTATACTAAAATTTGTCGACTATGAAAAAAAAAACTGTTTTTGTTTTAAAAAACACAAGTGTAAGTCCATAAAATCATAGCGGGATATTGAAAAAAAAAATTTTGTATAGACCCCCCGATACTTTTTAAGTTAATTTTCGATAATTATCATGAATATTCAGAAAAATACGGGCTGGCATATACCATGGGTGACATTGTATATTGACGTGAAAACGTCTTTTCGCTCGGAGTACGTGGTTTTTTTGTTTTTTTTTTTTTGGGAAATTTTCAGATAACTTCTCCCGCTCTGGCCGGAGCGGGAGGGCGTGTCAGACTTACTGACTTAAACCCACCCGTGTTCCTTCCGTTCCCTGTGTGGCCTTTCAGACAAACTCGCAACCCTGGCGATTCCAATGATTGACTTGATTCCAATGCGCTTGCCGCTTATGTATCGACAATGGTTGTGTTGCGAGTTTCCTATCAATCAACCCAAAAATGGTTAATAACGGTTAAAAACGTTGTATTAAGCAAGAACGATTTAAATTTTTTTCTTCTTCAAAATCGAACGTTACTGAAACTAATCGTAATCGTTCTTTAGGTTTTTAAGACGAAAACGTTTCGAAAAATATACCGTTAGCCGAGCCCAGGGGCGGGGCGGGGTGGGCAAGAGTGCATGGCAGGCCGTCACTTCCTTCTGCGAAGCAGACATGCTCGCGAAGGAGTAGGCGGAACGCGTGAAGGAGAGGCATAATTCACGCCCTCGCGCCCCTAGTCCCCGCAGGAGACGCCCCGAGCGTCGGGAGTCGCTAGCCGATTTCCGGCCACCGTAGGCGCGGGCTTGCGGACGGTGAGGAATGGGTAGCTCGCCGTCCGATAAGGACACAGGCTCGGGTCGATGGCGCGTTGTGTTCCACGCGCGCCTCAAAGAGATTTCAGCATTTCGCAACTGACGGGGTCCGTAAGGGCCAATGCCTGCCGGGGTGGCGAGTTTGTCCGAAAGGGATATCGCAGCCCCGGCACACAGGCGACGGAAGGAACACGGGTGGGTTTTAGTCAGTTAAATTCTGACACGCCCTCCCGCTCCCACCCAGAAAAAGGCGGCAGTCTCGACATAGATAGGCTACGGCTTTCCGACCGAATTCGGTCGAAAAGTCGTAATGGCGTACCTAGACGCGCGCGACATGCTTGACAAGCACGTGATTTTTTCATGCGTGTCAAGCAATTTTGACCGTCGAAGGACGCCATTAGGACTTTGCAACCGAATTCGGTCGTGTAGCGCTCGCTATCTATGTCGAGACTTCCGCCCCTGGGTTGTGGAGGTCAGATAGTCACTCGCTCCATGTAAAATACTGGTATTCAGCAGCATCCGGTTAAACTGGAAATCGACTCCAACATACTTGGGAAATGGCTAGGCAGCTGACACAAAAAACCTGAGTTTCATAATATTTTTCAAACATCTATTAAGTTTACAATAAAATGATAATATTTATAATACTAACAGGTTATTTGTAAACTAAAGGAAACATGAAAGAACTATCCAGATTTAGGTAAAGTAAACAGTTTATCTAATACATGACTTACGTCTTCAATGTTGGATAAAAATGCAGTATAGTTACGATGTAGACTGACGCAGAAGGCAAAATCTACTGGAATGAATAGAAATGAGCTAGTTACCAACACGCTTAGCGTGACCCATCGGGCATGGGCTTTTCCATCGGCAAAAAATACGAATTTTCATGCAAATACTTTCAAGATTTTTCAAAAAATCTGTAATTGCTAAATTTAGGCTTGCACAAGTATATCGTGACTTGTGTTGGAAAAAAATCTTAAAATCGTTTTTCGGGAAACCATAATTATCCAGGGTGGCAGGGACATCGACGGGAAGCCTGCGAACTTTTCAACGCAGGGGGGTTCAGAATCATGTCCTGAATCCATGGTAACCGGCTTCGCGTCGATGTCCCGGACACTCCGTATACTTGGGGCGGAGATCTGGTGGCCTGAAATACAGCCTTTGGCTTAGCTTAGGCACCAGTCTCGCACAATATTTTTCTGTAAGCCCATAACTGGTCGACGTCATAACGTCAACGCGCTGTCGCAAATCAGCGCTGAGGCTCTGTCTCGTATAGGGTCGCAGCATTATGCTGAGCGGTGGCCGTTTTGCCTGGATGTGACGCATGTTTTCCCCCCAACTTGTTCTTTTTTTGTTTTGTGTTCTTTCTTTGCGTTATGTTACCGTTTAAATAAACATATTTCCTTTCTTTCTTTTTCTTTTTTTCTTAACTAGACAATTTTGTTTTTGTTATTATTTTGTAAGGATATAGTGGTCAGAAAAAAAAAAGTATATATATACTATCTGCCCGCTCCGGCTTCGCACGGGTAGTACTTATGCACGGCAACCTACCCTACCCAACCTACCTAGTCACCTACCCTACCTACCTTTCGACCCTACCTATGTACCTACCCTACCTACCTTTCGACCCTACCTATGTACCTACCCTACTTACCCTACCTACCTACTCTACCCTACCCTACCCTACCTACCTACCTACCAACCTAACTACCTACCCTTCTTATCTACCTACCTACCTACCTAGCTATCCTACCTACATACCTACCTACCTATCTACAGCCTTACCTCTACTTAGCCTATTTGCAGCCGTTCGCAAGTAATGGCGTGACCAAGGTAAATAGGGATTCATTCTTTTAAATACCTATAGAGTTTATGATAAGTGAAATTAATGTGGCCTACCATTTTGCCTCGCGGTGGTCACATTCGTTTCTTTGCATTCGATAACTGCTAGTTGTATTTGTGAATAAATAATGCCGAGCAAAAAACCAGCTTCACAAATATACTTTAATTCAAGGTTGTGACCTAGGTCGTAGTCGAGACAGCCATCGGCTCCCAACCTTTTACTGAACAGGGACCAATTTGATTTCTTTGTTTATTTATTAACTAGCTACCCGCCCCGGCTTCGCACGGGTATGTATCATACGTATAAACCACTCTATCTATTGCTGAAACTGCATTATCCGTCGATTAGTTTAAAAGATCTAAGCGAACAGACAGCGGAAGCGACTTCTTTTTAATTAAAAGCTTTTATTTAACTCCACTTGTATGTATGTCCTGGAATATTGCAATCAATATTTCACCCACTTCCATTGAAGCTATCAGGCTGAAATTTTGGCATACGTGTTTGGTTCTCGTGACAATGCATGATTACTTAAAAGTTATTTTTTATTAAAAAGCTTTTTATAAACTTATAATGTTAATTTTTAAGTTACTAATTATACTATTAAAGATAACAGAAATGTACAGAGGCGGGATTAATGCTTTGTTATATTAGCGTGAGCTCGCTGACATAATGGTGGCAGATAATTTAATTAGATATTTCGTGTTTCTTTGTTTTATAAGGTTAATTTTGCATACTTTTGTATAGAATCAAGTTTTTCTATCTGATCAGACAGCTGTGCTGCTGGGGAGTTTGTTCTGCCAGTTCTTCCCAGCTAAAGCACTAGGAAGTGGTGAAGGGCGGGCGTTTTGGGGGACTGTCTTATGTAATTTTGACGTTCAAAAAGGACTGATTCTCAGCCTAATTGTATAAATGGCTTTTGATTTTTATTTTGTTAGCACTTTTGTTGACAGTTAGAATCATTTTATTTCGGACAGAGTCCATAGGGTCCATAGTTATTACAATATTATGGTAACAAAAAACTGTCAATCGACGAAAACTTTAAATTAAAAAACGACAACCGACTTCCAATAAAAAAAAAGAGAATAAAAAACTTTAATATCGGAAGTCGAAAGACTTCCGAAATTAAAGTAAATTTTCACTTTGTAGTGTTTTTTTTTGGAAGTCGGTGGTTTTTTTTTTCAGTTTTTGTTCTTAGTTGTGGTACCTACCCCACACGGGTGAACTACCAGTTGGATTTGAAAAAAATATTTTTGCATTGGATAGTTCAATTCTTGAGGAAGGTTGGGCTGAGGAAGGCTAAGTAGTAACATCACGCTACTGCCCTTAGGAGCCGACCTTAGGAGTCGGCTTCCAGTCTAACCGGATGCAGCTGAATACCATTATTTTATATTTGGAGAGACTGCTTATCCGACTCAAATTAAAACGAATAAAAATATAGAAAATCCAAAAGTGCAAGACTCTAAATGCTCTTTCGATCGTAAAAAAAAACTACTTTGAATAAAAGATCCATTTTCAATAGGGTTCCTCTTATGCGTGAAACGAATTTATTAAAAATAACCGGCCAAGTGCGTGTCGGACCACGCACAATGAAGGGTTCCGTAGTTGGGATGAATTTATCCCAAGAACGAACTTAACATTGTAGTTGAAAAACGTGTTCTCCCATACGAAAGTATGGGAGATCATGTTTTTCAAACCGCAAATTTAAATTGGTTGATTATTTCTCGTTAACCTGTACAGCCTACTTAGCTCTCATAGTTTTCCTTTTAATTTCGTTATATATACTACTGCTGTAAATTTTTTCACAAGTCCAAGTACAACCATTTCGGCTAGAAGGGGGGGGGGGGGGGACACTTGACTCTAACAAAAAAAATCTGTTGAAAGCTTAATATTTCGCAAACGGATCCCTGAATTCAAAAATGGTTTCGACAAACTGACAATATTTTTGAAAGACCTTTCTAACGATACCCCACAACATGGCGTAGATGAGGAAAAAAAAACATCCCCAATTTACGTGTAGGGGAGGTAATATAAAAAAAAAAATATATTTTACCACTTTGTCGGCATGATTAATATGTATACATATGCCAAATTACAGCTTTTTAGTACTAACCGTATGAGACCGTATCTGAGCTAAGCCGCGGACAGACAGACAGACAGAAGGACATGGCGAAACTATAAGGGTTCCTTCCTTGTTTACTACGGAACCCTAAAAATTTACCCAATTCATTGATATTTTCGAAAGCTACAATGTTTAAAGGTTTCAAATTTGAATGCCGAAATTTAAAAATAGAATCATATTATAACACTTTTTCTCTAACAAAATAATGCTATAAAACAATTTTTTTTTCTATTACGATACAGGGCAAATCCAAGAAGTTAATATCACCAAGGAGTATCCATCAACTTTTGTAATGGAACGTTAGCGAGGGACTGCAGAACCGCTCTAGCGCATGCGCGGTGATGTGCTGGGTGCAGGCGCCATTCGTACGTTTTGTTGTACTGAATTTCGTGGGAATTTTGTATTCTTTATCTTTGATCTTTTATTTAGTAGGTTTTATCCCAATGTATGAGAGTAGATCTATAAAGTAGTGTGTGAAACTGCACATAACTAGATATTAAAATACTCGTGTTAATACCCCTCTTTATGTAACAGTTTCATAAACTACTATTGTAGACCTTAGATCTTGCGGACCACTGGTTGGGATCCAGTGGGCTAGACCGATTGAATATCATAAAGTATACAACCTTCAAGCACGCTAGCCCATTTTAACCGTCTGGAGTCGTCAAGGTTGAATATTAGACTGAGATATTATTTATAAGGCTTTTTCCAATAAATTACCTTGAAAATCGAAGCAGAGTTGCAAGACTATCGGAGTCTTGGGGGGCTACACATTTGTTCTGTTCGTCACATTCGATTCGTCAGGGGGTATTTGTTGAATAACAAATCCAACCTGAAGGATAAGCCCGAAGCAGCTACATTCGGATCGGCAAACTTCGTTCCGCCTATACCAGGAGTCACCAAATGACGGATCGCGGTCCGGATCTGGGCCTATTTTGTAACTTGATTTTAAAAAAAAAGTTTTTGCTAGTAATCGTCTACCAAACAGACCGCAATAGTCATATATTTTTTTTTTAACAGACCCCTATAAAACTAATTACAATTACATTCGTAAGAAGCTAATTCATCACAACTTTAATGTTTTCACATTGCTTCCCTTTTTTTTTTAGTATATTCGTGTATTTATGTAAATTTATTTGTGCTTATATATTTATATATAATTAGTTAATATATTATTTTAATAGTTTGTAATAGGTTTATGTGTATCTTTATTATTAAATTAATAGCTTATTAGAGAGTTAAAGAATCTTCCTTTTTTATCATTCTGATTATTTTGTGGATGTATTATTTTTTCATGGTTTTTTTTACAAGCAAAGCTTGTGACGGTTGTGACAAGAGCGAATCAAAACAAAAAAAAAATACAATTTTGAGACTTTTATTTAACAATTACCAATCAATCACTTGAAACAATTCAAGAAATGATTATTCTGCTTAAAAGTCACGTCTGATAGGTCATTATCATCAACTTTAAATAGGCAATCTGATTTGTTACAAATTTTCATGAATATGACAGTTACCTCACCCTCCTCATTGTCAATTTGTTACAAATTTTCATGAATATGACAGTTACCTCACCCTCCTCATTGTCAACTTGTTACAAATTTTTATGAATATGACAGTTACCTTACCCTCCTCATTGTCAATTTGTTACAAATTTTCATGAATATGACAGTTACCTCACCCTCCTCATTGTCAATTTGTTACAAATTTTCATGAATATGACAGTTACCTCACCCTCCTCATTGTCAATTTGTTACAAATTTTCATGAATATGACAGTTACCTCACCCTCCTCATTGTCAATTTGTTACAAATTTTCATGAATATGACAGTTACCTCACCCTCCTCATTGTCAATTTGTTACAAATTTTCATGAATATGACAGTTACCTCACCCTCCTCATTGTCAATTTGTTACAAATTTTCATGAATATGACAGTAACCTCACCCTCCTCATTGTCAATTTGTTACAAATTTTCATGAATATGACAGTTACCTCACCCTCCTCATTGTCAATTTGTTACAAATTTTCATGAATATGACAGTTACCTCACCCTCCTCATTGTCAACTTGTTACAAATTTTTATGAATATGACAGTTACCTTACCCTCCTCATTGTCAATTTGTTACAAATTTTCATGAATATGACAGTTACCTCACCCTCCTCATTGTCAATTTGTTACAAATTTTCATGAATATGACAGTTACCTCACCCTCCTCATTGTCAATTTGTTACAAATTTTCATGAATATGACAGTTACCTCACCCTCCTCATTGTCAATTTGTTACAAATTTTCATGAATATGACAGTAACCTCACCCTCCTCATTGTCAATTTGTTACAAATTTTCATGAATATGACAGTTACCTCACCCTCCTCATTGTCAATTTGTTACAAATTTTCATGAATATGACAGTTACCTCACCCTCCTCATTGTCAATTTTGTGAATGATTTCTGCACACCGATAATGAGCTTTTTTAATATCAAACTTCACCAGAATATAATCACCATTTTCGTAATGCTTTACAAATAGTCTGCTGCATTGTGGTGCTTGTTCATTTTCTTGTTCATTTTCACCTTTATTTTTAGCTTTTTCCTTCTTATTATTCTCACTTTCAGTTTCATTACTTTTTTTTAATCTCTCTTACTTTGTTATCTTTGCTCTCTTCTATCTGTTTTCTTGAACTTTCTGCGTTTGTCTTATCTATGTCTTTTTTCAGTTTCATTACTTTTTTTAAATCTCTCTTACCTTTGTTATCTTTGCTCTCTTCTATCTGTTTTCTTGAACTTTCTGCGTTTGTCTTATCTATGTCTTTCTTCTTTTTACCTCTCCCATGATTTTCCCCCTCTGTTACGTTGCTTTTTTCCGGTTTCATTTTTTTGGTGATAATTTTTTCTTTGCTCTTTTCTGTCTTGTTTTTCTTCATTTTCTGAATGTGAGTATACATCTTCGGACGCTACTTTGTCTTTGAATAAAATACATTTTCGGGTGCTTGAACTGCATTTAAGACCTTCTCCCTTTCTTTCTCCTTTTTTAAATCATACCTACGCAGTTTTTCGGGGTCGCTTTTTAGTTTCTCTCGACTTTTCCTTTTTCTTGCATCTGCATCAATACTGCAAAAATAAATTATTCATAGCTATGCCAAGCAAGTACTCCAAAGCCATTTTACAAACAGCTTATATGCGCTTCCAAATAAAATAATGCAAAATTATGGCAAGGCACATCCATAAGACATCTTCATCAACATATTTTAAGCCTATATTATCGAGTGCTGAACATATTACATTAACATTGTGCACATTAGAACAAAATTGTGACGGGCGTTACGTGTGACGGGTGTTACACAAATAAACCAGCCTATATTTTAACGCGAAGTCTTTTTTAGGCCACAAAAATAATTTTCAAGCGTTGTTTGATCACATATCCTTACTTACGCAAGGTACAAAAAAAAAAGTTAGTATTACTCATGTAAGAGTAACTTTTTCTTACATTTTGTGACGGGCGTTACACAAATACATGCGGTTACCATTTTATAAAATTATTACTACTTACCTGATTAATTTCAATTTTTTCATAACAGATGTTAACGAGTCGTAGAATCGAAAACAAGTGAAAATGGCGGTCTTTGATACGACAGACGTAAAAAAAAAGTGTTTTTATTGTAGTATTTGTTTCCCCTTACTACGCTGACATTGGAAGCCTCTGAGTTTGAAGAAAATATTACGAAAATATTGATAAATTTGTTTTGAATTATGAAAATTGAAAACATTAAACTTCTTAATTTTCTATTTTAGAATCTCTTTTCGCAAATATTTTTTTTTACTTTTTGGTATCGATTACCGCGGAATGACCCTATGACATTAAGTCCGCCTCTGTCCATTTCTGTGCTTGAAGTATTAAATAAATAAATAAATTCGTGTTCCCTGGCCTATAACCTTGCTTAATCATGTTCGGGTCGACTCGGAACTATTCGAGCTATGCCAAGCGACTTTTTCCTGTACATACATATTATCTACATATAGGTATTTGTGTAGCACCCCTTAAAGCTTCGTGCAGACTAGCGCGACGCGACACCGGTTATTGTTATACCGTGAAGTTTTCTTAGAAATTGTGTTGTTCGAGTCGCGTCGCGCTGGTCTGCACGAGCCTTCACAATAACCGGTGTCGAAACTTTAAACGAATTTTTCAGCTTTATTATATGTATTAGTTTAGTTGGCCTTGCCCTAACTTAGCAAACGTAAAGCCTTGACAGATTAAATATCATAAGCATATCAGTTCCATGCTCCCATTGCTGGGAGACAGGTCTCCTCTCTGTGAGGCTGGTTTCACAGCTGTCCGGGAGACCCGTACTATTATATCTACTCTCATACATTGGGATTGAACCTACTAAATAACGGATCAAAGTTATCAAGAATAAAAAAATCCCACGAAATTCAGTTCAACGGTCAACTTTATGTATGAATGGCGACTGCAGCCAGCACATCACCGCGCATCTTAGAGTAGTATAACCAGTGATCGGAGTAGGTAGATTGATTTTTAGTACTTGTATCATAAATGCACACAGAAAGAATAACATGGATAAGCCATTTTTCCGGAAAGTAATTCCGGTATTTCCGGATTCAATTAAATATTGTTAATGTTGGTAGTGATATTATTACTACTCAATTCAAAATTTAAAGGAAGGTATCAAAACTAAATTAATTCATTATTTATCTGTTGAAAAAAAAAATAGGAAGAATAATAAAGAATAAAATTGCTCATTTTATTACAATTCCTACCTTTTTTTTGAGGATGGCAAATCGTCAAATGACTCCTTCCACTCTGGCAGAATACAATTCCTACATAAGTTCCGGTTTTTTTTTAATAATCCACCAATTCCGGAGGAATGTCCATTGTAATATATACGTTTCGGATCAATGACCCCAGTTCAATCTACCTACTCCGATCACTGAGTATAACACTGGAGAAGCCATAAGCACAATATTCCGAACAAAACAGTCTGTCACTTTTAGCGGGGGACGCGGTAGGAAAGAGAAGTCCGTACCATTAATTTTTATTTTTATTGATATATTGATATTCATTCGGAATTTTGCTTGAATCCATGAAATAAAACAGCTGTTGCATAAAATAGTTACATTTTAATAAGAAGAGAAAATAACTTCAATTAAATAAAAGTAACTAAATTCGTAATAAGTAAGTAATCTCAATAAAAAATTAGGATAAAAAAAAATATTATATACAACCACTTCAATGGACATAAATAAATTATAAAACAATGAACAATCAAAAAAAAATAAACAAAAATAATTACAATGTAATTTTTACAAAGAAATTATCGACATGTCAGTTCTGGTTTCAAACATGACCTCAACCCTACGGTAGTCTCGTTAACATTTTTACTAGAGGACATAATCGCATGTCAAGTGCGTGTAAGTTTCGCTGATTTGACGTATATTTTCGTAATGCAAAAGAAAAGTATTTTGATCTTTACGAACATAAAAACGAGATGTAGCGAGACTAGGTGACGTAACAGAAGCAACGTGAGGAAAATACTCGATTTAAGGCTTGTGCAGACCAGCGCGACACCGGTTATTGTTATTCTGTGAAGTTTTCTTAGAAATTGTATTGTTCGTGTCGCGCTACGCGACGCCGGTTATTGTTATACTGTACAGTTTTCTTAGAAATTACATTGTTTGAGTCGCGCTGGTCTGCACAAGCCTTCATGCTACGTTTTATATTGAATCATGGTTGAATCGAATCAAAAATCGAATTGTATTATGAGGTTAGGATTTTAAATTTCAATAAAAACATCAACATCTTAAAAAACAAACTTAACATATGGAAAGTTATTCAATTCTTTATGTAAATTTGACGTATTTGAACGCTTTTTACACCATATAACAGCACAAATAGGCATTTTCACGGAGCTCCGTGCGCCTTTAAAACGATTTACGAAGTGCGTTAAAATCGATTTGAAAGTAGTTTTTATCTACTCTCATATCGTAATATTCGAATTATAAACTTCAAAACGAGTTTATATTGACATATTTTATAAACAAAGTACCGAAATGTAAAAATAGAATCATATTATAACAGTTTTTCTCTACCAAAATAATGTTATAATTTTTTTTTTTCTATTACGGTACAATGCAAATCCAAGAAGTTAATATCATGCGCTAGAGCGGTGCTGCTGTCTCCCGCTAATGTTCCATTACAAAAGTTGATGGAAACTCCTTGGTGATATTAACTTCTTGGATTTGCCCTGTATCGTAATAGATAAAAAATTGTTTTATAACATTATTTTGTTAGAGAAAAACTGTTATATTATGATTCTTTTTTTAAACAGTATTGTGTATTTATTGTACGTCAATATAAACTCGTTTTGAAGTTTATAATTCGAATATTAGGCTATATGAGTAGATAAAATAATATTCATACTTACATGATCCATCATTTGTTAGGAAGACGTGTCATATCTTAATTATCTGGTGTGTTTTATCTTAGTTGTAGGTAACCTACTTTGAGATGACGCATCAAGTTAAAGAATTTAACGTTTATTTTACAGAACATCGCGCCTGTACCACGAAAGGTTAGGCAGGGGGCGTCCTGGGGGGGGGGGTTCCTGCTGGGGTTGCGGGTTTGTCCGAAAGAACGAACACGGGTGGGCTTTAGTCAGTAAAAGTCTGACACACCCTCTAGCTTTGCCCAGAGCGGGAGAAGTCATTTGGTGATTTCCCATCCTCAAAAAAAAAAAAAAAAGGGGGCGTCCTGGGGGGGGGTTCCTGCTGGGGTTGCGGGTTTGTCAGTAAAAGTCTGACACACCCTCTCGCTCTGCCCAGAGCGGGAGAAGTCATTTGATGATTTCCCACACTCAAAAAAAAAAAGGCAGCGGGCGTACCTATAATAAACCCCCGCTACAAAACTACTGAAGTGAACATTTTAATAAACCATAGAACTATCTAACTGGTTGTCATATCAGCGTAGCTGCTGAACATAGGGCTCTCCATAGATAACCCATTATCGGCCTTGTTCGACAAATTGGTCATTTATAGCCTCATTGGTTGGTCTAGTGGTC
This sequence comes from Agrochola lota, assembly GCA_947364205.1. NCBI lineage: Eukaryota > Metazoa > Arthropoda > Insecta > Lepidoptera > Noctuidae > Agrochola > Agrochola lota. The sequence continues at coordinate 4,973,074 of OX376248.1, forward strand.
ACAAACGCGTCTGCTGAACTTGGAATCCAGGGGTTTGATCAATTTGGGGGGGATTGAAAAAAAAACAAAAAACAATATGGCGGTGTGGCTCCATTTTTTAATGGGATATTATTAATTGTACATCAAATAAATAATCACCTATCAATTTATTTCCATCATGTATATACTTCTTTACATCAAATAAATTATTTCACTACAAATGAACGAATTGTTGAACAAAACTAGTAGGCAGATAATTTGAAAATATACCTACTTCAACACTACATCAGGTTCAAAAATACGACAATCATATCATAAATACTGACTGCACAGCAAATTAACCAGAGTTTACATACATAATACTCTCACAGTAAAATAACTATCCGTGTAACATATATCCTATTAAGCATATCAAAATTCAAGTATAAAGTACCCGGAACGGAACTAGTATTATTTTTACTCGCAAAAAAAGGCTAGGTTAGGTTAGAACTGTGACCCCCTACGGCCAAAAACGACTAGAATATATAAAATATATTATACAATGTCGCCCATGGGCACGTGCCCGCCCGTATTTTTCTGAATATTTATGACAAATTATCGAAAATAAACTTAAAAACGGGGCTCTTTTTTTTTTTTTTTCAATGTACCGCTATGATTTTTTGGACTTATATTTGTGTTTTTTTAATAAATACTGTTTTTTTTTTGAAAAAAATGTCTTCACCTCCCGTTTTTTTTCATAGTCGACAAATTTTAGTATTTTTTTTAGTTAATCCGATAAAATGACTCATAAGCTATTAGAAATAATAAACAGAATCCAAATCGAGTCAATAACATAGGAGATATGGCAAACGATACTAAAAAAATAAAAAATTGAATAACATGAAAAATATTAAAGATAGACCCCCTTTTAAAGTTAATTTTCGATAATTTTTCATGAGTATTCAGAAAAATACGGGCGGTTTTGAGTTTACTATTTTGCGGTGCAATCAGTAAGTAATTTTGATTGGAATTCGGATTATTTTTGGATACAAAAAGATTTTTTTTTATTTGCTTTTAAATATTACACTTTTTTTGTTTGAAAAAAAAAAAACTTTTAAAAATAAAACTTTCATTTCATTTTTGACTAATTTATCGTAAGTTAATTACGTGAGGAAAACTTACAAGTGTACTGGCGGCCTAACATAACAGCTCTTCGGCCCACCCCTTTGAGGTATACAGGCGTAATGTTGTGTTTTTAAAATGTACATGTAAAAAACCTTTTCCAAAAAAAAAAAACAACCGACTTCTAAAAAAAAAAACACTACAAAGTCAAAAATAAGTTTAATTTCGGAAATCGGTGTCTTTGGTTTTGAATTTTCGTTTTTTGCCACCGACTTCCGAAATTAAACTTATTTTTTTGAGATGGTTGTTTTTTTGTAAAAAGTTTTTATTTTTCTCTTTTTATTTATGGTACCTACCCCACACACATTCTAATACCACTACCTGCTATGTAAATAACAGTGACAGGAAGTTATCATCATATCATCCACATATACTAAGTGGGAAAAATACGTATTATTGAAGCTTACTCAAAAACTATCCAAGCAAAGTCAATAAAATTTATATGGGACCAACTTGGGAGTATACTCTTTCATACAAAAAAACTATTTTCTAAATCGGTCCACTATTGACGGAGAAATCGGCGGAAATACATTAAAAAAAAATCCTCCTTTTTGTAAGTCTTAAAAATAAATTATAATTTAACTTCGGGGTATAAAACACTAGCATTTAAAATTCCCAATCTTTGAACAATATTTATAAATATCATGTCAATATTAACATTATCTAATGACTAAGGTAGTGAGTGATAAAGTTAAACCAATCATCCGTTCTTATCACCGGTATCGATAAAAATCAATTGACACCGCTTATCAGTGTACTACCATAACTACATACCATTAGTAAAATAATGTTCTGGTTCTACACTCAGCCCAAATAAAGAAGAGAAAATATATAATATTTCAAAAAAAGACCCGTCGCAAACATTTCCTTATTTCTCTTTTATACTCCATCACCAGACCCTGTTTATCATCAAAGTCATTTATCAAAAATTACAAAAAAAAATAATTGATTCTAGTCGCCCCTTCCAAAAGGTAGTTTTCGTATGGAGAAGAATGGGCAAGAAACTCCACCGTTACTCTTTTAAAATGTTTTACAATATTTTGTATATGTAGGTACATTAGCTATATAATTATATGTGAAGACGATGCATGTAAAAAAAAAAAAAAAATACCATACCACAATAGGTAAACAGAATTTTAAAAAGAGAGCAACAACAGATAAATTAATTACTTATGTGATAGATACATGGTTCTCACATATTTACAAACATTGTAAAAGTAGACGATTTTTCCAAAAAAAAGTTACTATTAATAAGACAGTGTGTGAGGAAGTAATCTATCTATAACCTATTCATTGAGACCATTCCAATGAGCCCAAACACGATACCTGTGCTGTAAGTTGGTAAGGGAGTTGGGTATCCTGCAAATTCCAGGTGATGCTGCAGCATCAGTTCAAGGTTGCTATGTTCTTCTAATATCATTGAAGTAACAGAATACCAAATTACAAATCGGTCAGAGTTGTGGAGGACGCTCACATCCATTCATCAACTAGAAAAGAGCTGATAATCTTCAAACGGCTGCACCAATTTTGATAAAACATATCTAAAAACCATCGCTAGATAACCTGCTTTGAAATAAATAGTTGGCTCTTTAGTATTTTAAGGACTCCACAATATTAATTATTTGAGGTTCGGTTAAATTATGAGATGCTGCCAAATTGGTCGCTAGCTTTTTGATAAATAATAAGTATTAGGACAGAAGATTATGTAGGATGAGAAGTGCGAGCGAAGTTAACTCGATAATTTTAATACCTCGTCTTGGATAGGTTAGGATTTGATTTACATTTTCAAACAGAAATAAGAGCTAGGTAGGTACATTGTCGGCTTATGCAGGAAAGGCCAAGGAACTATAAAATAAAGAGCAAGCAAAGCAAGCTCAATTTTTTTTCACATTCTTGGATACGTTCGATTTTCCTTATGTAAAATGTCTACATTTATATCTGTATTTTTTATGGTGTACATAATAAAGAATTTTCTATTCTCTTGATCATTTCAAAAGAACTAAGAATAATTTGCGTGGTCGACTTATGAAGAAAAGCTCAAGAAACCCCCAGGACCGCGCCTGCGTCGGGGGTTAAAAACCAAGACATTGCGCTGTCAACAGTAACGTGAGTGATAGAGATGTGTCCCTCACTCATGAGGTGCCTCGTTTGAGGTACTCGTGATCGCAAATTGAAAGAGTTACTCGAATTTCAACATTGAACCAACTCACTCGTTCACGCGTCCTCACTTAAAAATTGACATTGACATTATTGACGCGAGTACTCGCGAGTGAGTATTGAGTGAGCTTAGTGAGTGAATGAACCGACTTTCATAATTGTACAGAATATACAGAATGAGTTCGGCTCGTGAGGTGAATACATCGACGTACGACTCCTCGCCTCAAATGAGGGGTACCTCTTGAGGACCTCGCGAGGTAAAATGAGGTACTCCTTCAACCTCATATAAAAATGATGACTTACCCATCACTAGTGATTGACGTGAGTTGTTAGTGTCTCAGTCTTTCTCTCTCGCTCACTGCTGTTCACTCGCCTCATGCTCAGGCAATTAATGATTCAGATTCAAATGATGCGTTTGAAACGTTGTTACTGAACCAATCTTTTGGAACACTTCAATGATCCGGATCAGGGAGTCGGTTCCGCAAAGAGTTACATACGCCTAGTAGGTATGAGAACTGTATTTTATACTTCACTAAGAAGGGTCCAATTACGGCGAGGAATAAATAATATAGCACTATATCGGTATAATAGCGTATATTATATCCCAAGAACACAATAGGTTCACAATAGGTTCACACAAAAAAAATAAAATTCTGATCTCTTACACTTTTCGCGGTAACGAAACCATAGCGCGATCTAATTCGACGCCAACGCCATCTATCGAGCGCGGTGACAACTCTTGACAAAAATTAATATTAGATCACGCTATGATTTCGTCCCAAACCCCAACATACCGCCCACCAAGGACATATTGACAAAATGTCCTTAATTACCGCCCACCGTGACAAACGTCCGGCTTATATCAAGCCTGACCATGACCGGAAACCTTTAAATAAAAGTTTGCGTCCTTGGTAGTAGGTTTTAACACAATATAGGGTTTATCAGAACAAATATCATACCCTTGGTTTTACATTATAATAAACAAAGAAAAATAATAAATAAAACAAATCTTAAGTACAACAAAATTTAAACTTGACCTTAACTTAACTGATTACTGGCAAATAGGTAACACACACAATTTAGAGGTAGGTCTCTTAAAGACTGAAGCCTGTGTGCGTATGGTTACGACCCGAGTAATTCCGTCAGGACCCGGATGCGTCTGTTCAACCTTACCCAATAACCACTTGCCTGGAGGCAAACCGTCTTCCTTTACTAACACGACCTCCCCAACTGATGGTTCTGGATTTTTATTGGCCCATTTATGGCGTTGCAGGAATTGGTTTAAATAATCCTGCGACCAACGACGCCAAAAATCCTGCATCATCCTCTGATGAAGTTGCCAGCGTTTTAAGGTACTCACATTGGACCTTTCGTAATTTGAATCTGGTGCTAAAACGGGTGGTTCTCCGATCAAGAAATGCCCTGGCGTTAAAATGACACACTTATCTTGATCCTCGACATACGATAAAGGCCTGGAGTTGAGGCAAGCCTCAATTTGAGCCAGCACTGTTGCCATCTCTTCGTACGTCAGTGTAGAATTCCCAATAACCCTTTTAAGGTGGTACTTGGTCGATTTTATTCCTGCCTCCCATAGGCCACCAAAATTAGGTGCGTGGGGCGGGATAAAGTGCCAATCTGTGCCATTATTAGCGAGGTACTCTGCTAGTTCCGGATTGAGGTTGGACTTCTCATCGTTAAATAAGTAGAGTAACTCGCGTGACGCTCCCACAAAGTTTGTCCCATTGTCGCTATGTAAGTCACTGCATCGACCACGTCTTGCCACGAATCTTTTGAAAGCTGTCAGGAAACCTCTAGTACTTAATTCACTGACCGCCTCTAAGTGTACTGCTCTGGTGACCATGCATATAAACAATGCTATATAGCCTTTATAGGACCTATTACCTCGACCTTTCGATACCCGAATGTTAATAGGGCCAGCGTAATCTACTCCACTATATAGAAATGGTTTACTAGGTGTAACACGTGCCGAAGGCAGTTGTCCCATTAACTGCGTTCTAACTTTAGACGAATATCGAATGCATTTAATACATCCTTTAACATGTTTTTTAACCAATTGCTTGACACCAATAATCCAATATTTGGAACGCAGGTATGTCACCATAAGTTGCGGACCACCATGCATCGTCTTTTCGTGAGCATCTGCCACTAATAGAATTGTCAGAAAAGACTGCTTTGGTAACAATATAGGATGAACTCTATTATAACTTAATTGAGACATCTCAAGTCGCCCTCCAACTCTTATGATTCCTTTTGAATCCACGAAAGCATTTAAAGACCTTAAATTACCGGACTTTTTTCCTACTTTACCACTCTTTAAATCCTCCATTTCCTCGGTAAATTCTTGTTGACATTTTTTGATACATGTTTCTAGAGCAACTTCAAGTTCTAATTTGGATAAATGTCGTGTATTATGTCTGATTGTTACTGATCTCCTTAGATTTAAAAATCGCCGACAATAAGCAACAACTCGGACTAATCGGGATAATGACGAAAACTCAAACAAACCTTCACGTTCCAAAGAAGTCGTGTGAACTTTCACTTCTTCTAAGTGTGTGATAAGGTGTTTGGGTCTTTTATACTCCACCACCAGCTGTCTTAGATAATCCGGCCCATTCCACCATAAAGCCGTAGATTCAAGATCAGCTGGGGAAACTCCGCGAGATGCACAATCTGCGGGGTTATGTTTCGTTGATACGTGAGACCAATATTTCGTATCTAACAGACTTAAAATCTCAGAAACTCGATTTGCGACGAACGTTTTCCAGCGACTTGGGTGTCCGTTGAGCCAAGCTAGCACCACCTCACTATCGGTCCATGCATGCCAATTGTCACGTGGTATGTTCAATACTTCTCCTACTTCCACCATTAATTTAGCAAGGAGAGTAGCACCACAAAGTTCTAATCGTGGAATAGACACTTGTCTAACGGGCGCTACTTTCGTTTTCGACGTGACTAATGAAATGTGAATATCCCCTTTGTGATCCACTACTCTCAGGTATATGACTGCCGAATACGCTAATTTCGAAGCGTCGGAAAACCCGTGCAATTCAGCCTTCAAATTGGTACTTTCCTGTTGCAACCATCGTGGGATTTTAATATTCACCAAATTGGCCAAACTATGATGGTAAGTAATCCATTCTTGTACTAAGTTTTTTGGAATTTCTTGGTCCCACTCTAATCCCGCTAACCATAATTTCTGAATAAATATTTTGGCTAAAACAATGCTTGGTGCCAACCAACCCAAAGGGTCAAATAGACGTGATATCTCGGAGATAATTTTTCTTTTCGTTACAGGTGCAGTCAACGGTTGGAGTTCTACAGAATACTGAAAGAAGTCTTTGTTCGAGTTCCAGGTAAGTCCTAAAATCTTCGTTACATCATCTATTTTTATTCTTAATTCTTCCTCTGTAGTTTCTTTCCCATCCCTTATTTTATTCAGTAATTGCTGACTATTACTCCTCCATTTTTGTAATGGAAAACCTCTCTTGTCTAACACTTTGCTTAATTCCGTGTAAATATTAAAACAGCTTTTTATATTTTCAGATCCTGTCATCACGTCGTCCATGTAGAAATCGTTTAGAATAATCTTGGCTATTTCGGGCTGATCTGAGCACTCATCGTACGCCACCTGTTGAAGTGACCGTACTGCCAGATATGGTGCCGACGCCGTGCCGAATGTTACCGTTTCTAATTGATACGCTTCTGTTTCCTTTTCAGGACTTTCTCTCCAGAGGATCCTTTGTAGTACTGAGTCTTCTTTGTGAACTAACACCTGCCGATACATTTTTATTATGTCAGCTACAAGACATATTCGGTGCGTTCTCCATCGCATAATAGTATGCCGAAGTTCCGCCTGCAATGTAGGACCAACTAACATACAGTCATTAAGTGAAGCTCCCTTTGATCCCTTACAGGAGGCATCAAATACGACGCGAACCTTAGACGTTACTTTATCCTCCCGGACAACAGCATGGTGTGGTAAATAAATAGCTTTCGGATTATTCTTGTCATTTTCTAAAACCTTTTTCATGTGATTTAGCTGTAAGTATTCCTGGATAACCTTCGAATAATCTTCCTTGAATTTACTGTTTTTCTTGAATTTACTTTCTAACGACTTTAATCTTTTTTCAGCAATAACTTTCGATTCACCAACCTTGTCGACCGGGTCCCCGTCGCGCAATGGTAGCCTTACTATATACCGGCCACCTTTGTCGCGTTCTGTTGTATCTGCGTATAATTTTTCGCAGTTATTTTCATCCTCCGTTAGCGTTTTCTTTCTCGATGGTTCTGCCTCTAACTCCCAAAATTTTCGAAGCAACTCATCGGGATCAAGACTTAAATGCATGACGGTAATATGTGCGGGATAATTTGAGTGATCCAACTCAAAGGTACCCGACAATATCCACCCTAACGTGGTATTTTGTGCCAAGTAAGTTCCGCTTACGTTTCGTTTGATTCCTTCTTGGATGACTTGGCTGTAAATTTCAGCACCTAACAAAACATCAATTTTATTAGGCCTATCGTATTTTGGATCAGCCAAATCATCATCGGCCAAGTCAACCCATTCTACCCTAGTTACTTTCGTAGCTGGGAGAAGGGCAGTGACCGACTTCAAGACGAAAGCATCGACTGTTATCTTGACCGTGGGATCTATTCTAGATCTCATTTTAAGGGTTACAGTGGACTTGGCAGTCGCACTTTTCTCCCCACCTACCCCAATCACTGTTTGTCGCGATGGAGTTTTATTTAAACCCAAATATTGTACCACGGATTCTGTAACGAAAGAACCCTGTGATCCTTGGTCCAGCAAAGCCCTAACTATTCGATACGAGCCGTCTTTAGATTTCGCCTCGATCAAAGCAGTAGTTAATAAGACGGTTTTCCGACCGCCTCCTGTGGATAAACAGGAAACCAGTGGCTTGCTCGACCCCTCCGCTTGCGCGGCCCTTTCAACGTTACTAGTTTTATTATCCTCCTTCATCAACGATGAGGTTTCCTCGTGAGCCCTATTACTACCTTCGCCCATATCAGACCCAGAAACACCTGTTGGGTGTAACAAAGAATGGTGGCGGCGTTTACACACCTGGCACTTGAGAGTGTTTTTACAATGTTTAGCAGAGTGATTATTGTATAAGCAAACAAAGCACAAATTATGTTCCTGAGCAAAACTACGCCGAGCGTCATTAGACTCCTTTCCAAACTTAGGACAGGACGTAATTTTATGATCGGCTGACGAGCAAAACGCACATGCAACCGACTTTTTTACTACATGAAACGACTGAGTCCCTTTTTGGTTTGAATGTCTGTCTTTGTTATCGACCTTATCTAAATTTTCTAGACCTCTAAACCGATTATTTAAATATTCCGAAAACTGTTTAAAGGTAGGTAATTCATCGCTTGCGTCTGAAGCCGCATTAAGTTCCCACGCTTTCCTGGTCTCTTTATCTAACTTTCCACTAATTATGTGTATCACAATCAGATCCCAGGAAGACACATCTACCCCTAAATTACTAATTGACTCTAAGCATTCAACAGTAGTCGTAATAAGTCGCTTTATTTCCAATGCCGATTCAAACGATAATGTCTTTTGACTTAACAATCTTTTCATTATACTATTTGCCAGAAACCTTTTATTGTTGTACATTTTTTCTAACTTAGACCAAGCAATTTTATAGTTATCTGATGTAACATTGATATTTCGTAACAACTGTTCAGCTTCCCCTGTTAAATGACCCTTTAAATAAAATAAGCGTTGTGCATCATCCAAAGATTTGTTTTCATGCACCAAACCCACAAATAAATCCTTGAATGTTTGCCACTCCGAATACTTTCCCGAAAAAGAGGGAATTTTTATTTCAGGCAACCTTACTCTACTGAGGTTCCCTTCTGTTTTAGAACAAATATTAGAATCTGTACGCGAATCAGTAAACTTTCTTTCGGATAACATTTCTTTTAAATCACTTTTAAAATCCACATAAAATTCTTCAACTTCATCATAAAGATTATTTTTAACATAGCTCGAATTAGCCAATTCAGGCTTTTTTATCGTGCTTAATATTTCCTTATGATTAGAAGTAAATGCGTTCCATAATTGTTCCAAATTTTCAAGTCGTGTCTCTAAATATGAAGTAGTTAAACGGTCTTTAGGAGCTTTCTTAAAATTTGATCTAGCCTTAATCATTTTAGAACTAACATCTTCCTGTATACTACAGAACGACTCCATTTTGCAACAATTATGGCACAACTTTTATCAACACAATCAAAACACAAGTCACAAAAAATAGATTTGTTTTATGTTTAAAGTTATCCAACAAATCCCAAAATTTTACAAGTGTTTGGAACAACTTTTATTTGGTTCTAAAATCGGGCATGGATTCCCCGTCAGAACCGCTTTTCACATAAAACAATTACAAGTCCTAAGCTAATAAAAACCATTAAAGTTAATGTTAAATTTAAAGTCCAAATTACGCGCACTTTTTGAGATTCTTGATTGATGTAAACACTAAACTTCCTGATCTAAGTTATAATTCAAATGTACTCACGATTTTTTATTTTCACTCACTGACACTTTATTGTTGTACTGCACCCGAGCCACAGCCGGCACGCGTGCTGTACTGCACCACGAGCCGCAAGCGCCTTCTTCGCAGCGCGCAGCACTGCACCATACAAGTGGCGCCCTCTATTCGACGAAATCCTCCCTCGCGACGATCCTCCGACTGCTGGGTACCAGGTTGGCTGCGTCCACGCTCCACCTGGCTGCTCCCGGCTCCAATCGGTTCCTCCTCCAACTCCTGGACACCTCACCTGGTGCCCGTTGAAGGGGCTGACCTGGACAGCGATCCACTGCCCAGTAACGACGCGAAGGGTGGTGATACACTACCACCTCTGGAAACCACCACACACACTCCCGACCAATCCGGCTCGAAGGACCATGTATTTTATACTTCACTAAGAAGGGTCCAATTACGGCGAGGAATAAATAATATAGCACTATATCGGTATAATAGCGTATATTATATCCCAAGAACACAATAGGTTCACAATAGGTTCACACAAAAAAAATAAAATTCTGATCTCTTACACTTTTCGCGGTAACGAAACCATAGCGCGATCTAATTCGACGCCAACGCCATCTATCGAGCGCGGTGACAACTCTTGACAAAAATTAATATTAGATCACGCTATGATTTCGTCCCAAACCCCAACAAGAACAGTGGTATGAAATAAATTAAACAAAGTGGCTGTCTGGGTTCAAACTACGACTCGAATTCGGGGCATTAACACTGTGCCACTACAGCTCCCTATCCTAAAATCGAATGACACATAGTAATATCATCTTTAGAAATAAAAATATGCGTTTATTGGCATTACAGCAGAAAAATACACCTTATAACAAAAAAAAAAAAAACAATGATTATAATGCCAAAAGGGCCTCAGCTCAGCATAAATGTCAGATGGCAACACAAAGTGCACCACCTGACGCTGATTTTCAGCTGCAACCCACGAGTGAGTAAGTACCCATTAAGTATATGTATAGTTTTGGCACATATCAGTGCAGATGGCAACCCCGCAAAATCATTTAAATAAAAAGCGACTCTTGCTACGACACAATAAAGTTCAAGTCAGGTCGTACAGCGCTAATTACTGACAGTTATATTCATCTAGAAGTTCCCTCTCTTTGTATCGCGTTAACAGTATAATTTTTAACCGACTTCCAAAAAGGAGGAGGTTGTATGTTCGTCGCATATGTATGCTTTTTTTATGTATGTCCACCGATTTCTCCGTCAACGTGGACCGGTTTTGAAAATTCTTTTTTTGTATGAAAGGGTATGCTCCCAGGTTGGTCCCATACAAATTTTATTAACTTTGCTTGAATATTTTTTGAGTAAGGTTCAATTATAATACGTATTTCTCCCACTTAGTAGTATATGTGGATGATATGATGATAACTTCCTGTCACTGTTATTTTCATAGCAGGTAGTGGTACTTATTCGAATTTGTGTGGTAGGTACCACGACAAAAAAAATTAAAAACGAAAACTTTCTACAAAAAAAAAAAAACAACTGACCTTAAAAAAAAGCACTTCAAAGTGAAAAATAACTTTAATTTCGGAAGTCGGTGTCTTTGGTTTTGAATTTTAGTTTTTAGCCACCGACTTCCGAAATTTCTTTAAAAAGTCAGTAAAAGTTTTTTATTACTTATACAGTTTTTGTTAACCGACTTCAAAAAAATTAGACTGTAAAAACGGATGCTTAAAATTTTTCCTTTGAGGAAATTGTTATCGATTCGTATATTATGTAGAATACAGGAAACTCATTGTTATCCTTATATTAACTTATTTCTGGTTTTGTGGCTTTAATTATTTTTCATATCATCGGCCCGACAATATTGAGTTGAACTGCGTCATTAGCCTAGTGCCTAGTGGCTAGTGTATGTTATCAGTGATAGCCAGTGGTGTGTCGGACTGCCAAATCATAGGTCTCGAGGTCAAACCCAAGGCACGCATCTCTGACTTTTCGGATTCATGTGCGTACGATTGTATTATACGAGTAATTATCACTTCCTTCAAAAACGGTGAAGGGAAACATCGTGAGGAAACCGACATGCCTGAGAGAATTTCTCGACGGCATGTGAGGCGAAGCCAGAGGCCCATGGGCGGCATAAAAACTCTGACACCAGGTTAGTTACATTTACTAACCATATGAAGAAAGAATTGTCCTAGTGGTCCCAGTTATCTCAGTAGCAACCCGGAGTCTGGATTTATGTTCGTGTATTATGTGCCTGGCCATAGATTCGCCCCCTATTACAAGGGACTTAACCGTAACTGGTTTGTAGGGACCTTGATTTTTTATTCCAAGAAAAATCTAACCAGCAGCAAACTACACCTAAATAAAAGCGACAAAAATATGGAACTGGGAACCACTGAAGTAATATTTTAAGACCCCTTCATTTAAGAGAAAAATTATAAACAATTTCTTAGTACAAATATTTTATTTGTTGATGGCAACTCAAATAAAACCTCCCATACACTTTGACAATGTCTTAATTGACAGATGTTTCTATTAATCTGTCAAACATGAGATAAATTCACACATGTTACTGTCATTACTGTCAATCAATTGACAGTAATGACAGTAACATGTGTAAATTTTAACAAGTTTTTTTTTATTTGGGTGTGTTCATTTTATTATCCTAAATAATTAATTGAAAATGAAAGGTTTGTTCGTTTTAGGAGTAAATTCACACTAAAACAAAAAACGATTTTTCTCTAAATTGGAAGTCTTTAAAATCTTATGATATAGTTAGAACCACTAGTTTTGGGTATGTCTTTCCAAATATATTTAACTTATCCTGGTTATAATGACTGAATAATAAAAAAAAACAAATTTTGGACATGTCCTTCTGGGTGATATACTGTCTTCTGCCTTCGAGAAATCAGGAGTCATGCTAGTATTTTACATGCAGCGACTGCCTGTCTAGCCTCGACACCCAGCTATTGCGAGTTAGGGCACACCCGCCAAACAAATATCAACGTTGCGTGCCTAAAAATTAAGTTGAGTATAAATAACCTGAGACGCGCGCCCCTTTCCGCTTACACGCTAATGTAAATTTATGTACTTTCATCTTTATTTCACCTATCGATATTTGTTTGGCAGTGACAAATGCGCTGCGCTGCGCATGCAATATTCCTTTCTAAGCCTGTTTGCCAGACTTGTTGATGGTTCTGACTACCTTAAACGACTGCCAAAGATCCACGAATGACAGCCAGGACCAACGGCTTTACGTGCTTTTCGAGGCACGGACGAATCTCGGTATGTAATGGATGGTCGCCCATCCACGGACCAACCGCGGCAAGCGTAGCTTAACCTTTGATCGACCCGTTCGGCTGTTATTTAGAGACGAAACTATACGACCTGGGACACGGGATATATTGGACTTAAGGCGACAGTTACCGACTATTAATGATTTTATACTGAAGATCAACTCTAAACGACTAGTGTTACTGGTAAAGAACAAAATATGTTATTTTAAATAAGAGCATTTTCTTAATAACTTAATCTGTGAATATTTTAGATTATGCTTATAATAGATAAAGTAATTAATTTGTAAAGTTATGTCTAACGCGGATAAAAAAACTGAAAATCACGCAAAAACTATCAAGCGTATTTTTCTGAAACTTTCACCACTTTAAAGATAATTTAATTATGTATCTTTTAGTATACGTGTTTTATTAGAATACCTTTTGTTTTATGTATAATAAATTAATAATGCGTCTAATTTGGGACAGCGCTCCTTGATGGGCGAGTCGTATTACTGGCTGGACAACGCGTTGCGTGAGCTCAGTACAGAACACGTAACAACTCAAGGTCACTGGCATATATCTGCGTCTTAAATATAACTGGCGAAATGTGGGTGAACTGTACAGCTCTGCCTAACCCTTTTGAGGAATAAAGACATGTTTGTATGTTTGCTAGTTCGTTTCTCACTTCGTGCTATAGAATAACTGAAGCGGTCTATTTTTATAGTCTAAGGAATTATCTGACTGCTTGAGATAAATGTCACGCACGCTACCGTGTCGTAAACTGCGATTATAGCTTAGGAGCTAGTCGCTACTTTCTTGATAATATCTTTAGCCTAATCTGCGTTCGCAATTAGTTTGCCAAATATGTAAACAAGCACGAGTTTTAGGAAAAACAACTGTAATTACACATAGGGTTCAGTTTGCGTTACAACGTCATATTTTCTATGAGTTTTTCAACAGTACTAGTCAGTCTAAAATCAACTTTATTTACACCTGTATTAAGTTGATATTTGTTTAAGTGGGAATAACATAAATTGGAAACAAGGATTTAAATAGGCGATAAGTTACTCCGTGATAATAAAGCATTCTACTGGTTAAATAATTTTTAGTATCAGTGCAATCGTTTTTGAGTTTATTAATTACATACAAAAACACTTTGTTTTTTTCTTTATAACATTAGTGCAGAGACTATACCTACACAGTATAAAACAACTGTGTTACCGCTTAATTTTTCTAAACTACATCATAGATTTTGATCCGGAATTCCGGAAGGTTTATGTATACGCCGTGGCAGGGACATCGACGCGAAAACTAGTACCATCGATTCAGTGCATGATTCTGAACTGCCCTGCGTTGAAATGTTTCGTCGGTTATTTAAAAAAGAATCAGCTGTTCATGGAATCAGTGAATCCATGGTATCAGTTTTCGCGTCGATGGATGCCACCCTGTATATTTAATATTAAACTTACGTTAATAAAGAAATCTCGATGTTTTGCCACGAAACAGGGGCGGGTCTCAATTAATATTATAAATGCGAAAGTAACTCTGTCTGTTAGATTATCACGCCTAATCCACTGAGCCGATCACATTGCCAGGAACCAGGAGAACATCTGGGCTTCTTTTCATCCTGGATATTTGTATAAAAAAACCGGCAGAGTGCGAGTCGAACTCGCCCACGAAGGGTTCCGTACCGTATTAAGATAAGCAAAAAACGCCGAAATATACACGTATTTTGTATGGTATCTTTAATTATTTAATTTTTATTATTTGTTGATGTAACGACAATAGGAATACGCAATGACAACAGCATTGTTGTGTTTTGGCAGTTAGAGGTAAGATAGCCAGTCCCTCTGTGGTTGAGGATTTCTGGTGAAGCTCGCTTCCATCTTCGACCTGATCATCACTAACCATCAGGTGAGATGCAGGCCAAGAGCTTCCTCGTTGTGGGAAAACAACTGTTTACCTATTACGGTTCATGAGATGCCTGCTGACAAACAGACGGACGGGCAGCGGAGGGTCAGTATTAGGGATCCGTTTAGCATCCTTCGGGTTCCTAAAACTGATAACGATAAACTGAACACGCAGAGGAATTCGCTAGCAACAGCTAGTTAAAAATATTAAAGTATAATAATATTATTCTTGGACTTTTCATGGAAATCCAAGGTCACGTACGCCGTTGATCGACAACAGATGTCATTCTAGGGCGTGCGTGACCTTGGATTTCCTGCTGACCTTATCAGTGGTGTCCTTCAAAAAAGTGGGGTGTGTAGTACTTACAACTGCCACGAGTGTATAACCAGATGGACGATTTCCGTATTTTTAAGAACGTTCGCTTTCTAATTTCATACTTAATCTGTCAAAGCAAACCTTTATTTACCAAAATTTTTGACAAGTTTTTGTGATGAGATTACGACATAAATTTGAACGTTTTTTAAGTAAGACTCTAAGTTGAAAAGGACGTGTCATCGTATCTGTTGAATCCATTTTTTTTTATACACTATATATTTCAAAATCTAAGTCGGAAGTCATTAAAAGTAATTTTTTCAAGCTTTTTGAACATCGAAATTACATAAGACAGTCCCTCTAAACACCCGCCCTTTACCACTTCCTAGTGCTTTAAACAAGTGCTTCAAACTCCTCAGCACGAATATCACACTCAAGACTGTGCGTTGTCTGTCAGTTACGAAACTAATAATATGTATTGAAAAATGATTCATTACAATTGATATGGTTTCGTTACGTATCAAAATTCTGTAAACATAATATTATCATGTCCGCTAAGTGTTATCATATAGTTATCCTCAATTTGTCATACTATTAATAATTGGGGTAAAGAATTATTATGTTGCTAGCAATATGCATAAGTTCCGTATTCGCACAGAGCGGCATTGTCGAGACTTTCGATACAATACATCCCAAGCGTGTCACTGGGCGTCACCGGTTACTACGACACATAATATATGACGACTTTAAAGGCGGTTCGTCACAATCACAACATATGCGCTCAACGCATTTTCGGCGCAACGAATTTTTATCTCATGAAGCGACGCACGCTTTACTTGTGATGATTTTTTCCGACATCGACATCGACAGTCCGCATGATTTTTTCCGACATCTTCAACAATCATCGTCATAATTCTGCCAATATACATACACAAAATCTTAATGAATTATACAACTAAACCTTCCTCATAATGACTCCGTCCATTGGTGAAAACCGTATGAAAATCCGTTCGGTAGTTTCAGAGTTTATCGCGTTCAGACAGACAGACATGTGGCGGGGACTTCGTTTTATAATATGTAGTGATGCTGTAGCAAGATTTTGTCTTAGAAAAGGACTATCGTTTATAAATACATTTATTAAAAAAATACGTAAGTAAGCGAAAAATAAAACATTTTACAAAAAATAACAGACTTTTATGAGGTTGGTTGTTTTTTTTTCACTTTTTATACATAACACACTTTCAGTCACAATCTGAAAGATTTTGAAGGATATTGCTAATCCATTGCTTCATTTATTCGAAAATATTTTTGCTCAACATCGTAAATAAAAAAAAACGTTGTTGAACTGTCAAAATGAAAACCATTGCTACTGTTAGTGTGTTACGCAATTACCCCGCTGGTACCTTAATTTTATCGTTAAGCCATTTTAGATGGCATTACAGAGTTATCATAACTAATTTAGGTTTTTTTTTTCAATTCATTGCTCGATAACTTTTGAATTACCGAACTATTTTCACCGACACTATTATCTCAAGATGACATTATTTTTAACCCGCCTATCTCCTAACCTACATGACTATAGTTCAAGCAATATGTCATAAACAGCAGGTGATGTATTACATGATAATTAAGTTACCGTGAAATCCTTCAGTTTTGTTTAGTCACTGCCTTTGTACACAGGCTATGGAATATTTTCTATAGTGATTAAGAAAATTATAGTGTACATGAAAAATGATAGCGCGGCCATAATTGATTTAGAAAATTTTCTATATTGTGTGAAAGTGATATGTGATAATTTTCTTTGAGTGTTGTTGGAATATTTTCTACTTGAAACTAATAAAATAAGTGACCAAGAATTTAGGTCAATTTACTCGAATCAAAGACGATTTTGATACCATCTAGAAAGATTGTGATCTTTTAGACGACGAAGAAAGCAACCAAGGAAAATAAAACCAGGAAGGTCAACCAGCAACCGAGGAACCAGAAGAACTGGCATTTCTTAGCGATCAGGAAGGAGAAAAAATGTCAACCAAAATCTTCAACCGGTTAGCCCAATTGGGTATAGGTTTAACCCTAGCAGGTGGGGTAACAAACAACGCCCTATACAACGTAGATGGAGGCCAACGAGCCGTCATATTTGATAGATTCACAGGCATAAAGAAACAAGTAGTTGGAGAAGGCACCCATTTCATCATACCATGGATTCAGAAGCCCATAATCTTCGACATCAAATCGAATCCTCGAAACGTGTCCACGGTAACTGGCAGTAAGGACTTGCAAAGAGTTAAGGTAACACTAAGAATTTTATTCAGACCAATAGCTGACGAATTACCGAAGATCTACACGACTTTAGGAGAGGATTATGACCAGAGAGTTTTGCCGTCAATTACTGGTGAAGTCTTAAAAGCTGTTGTAGCTCAATTCGATGCTAGCGAATTAATTACACAACGAGAAATGGTATCGTTCAAAGTCAATGAGAGTCTAACTGAGAGAGCTCGTCAATTCGGACTTATACTTGACGATATAGCCATAGTGCATATCACTTTCGGCAGAGAATTCCTACAAGCCGTAGAATTAAAACAAATAGCTCAATTAGAAGCTGAAAAAGCAAGGTTCACGGTTGAAAAAGCTGAACAGAAGAAGAAGGCTGCAGTGATATCAGCTGAAGGCGATACTCAACAAGCTATTCTACTGGCTAAAGCGTTCGGGAATGCAGGAGAAGGGCTGGTTGAGTTGAGGCGGATTGAAGCAGCTGAGGATATAGCATACCAGCTCTCGAAGTCGAAGAATGTTACTTATCTGCCTGATGAAGGCGGATTGGTTAACGTTAAGAATTAAAAGAGGTAATTGAGTTTAATGATTTTTGTCTCTAGTGTCGGCGAATAGCTCGTTTTGTGGTTACAAGGCTGGTTTCACAGCTGTCCGGGAGAGCCCCAAATCATATTAATTTAATTATTTTTCTGCTTTATTCAAGCAGAAATCGCACTTAAAAGCTTAACTTTGTGAAAATTCAAGCAGTTTGCTAAGAAAATATATTTATTCAAATGCCTTTTGAGGTCACTTCCTGGATTTTTGAAGATGACGTGTTTCGAGTTTGCGTTCCGTTCCACCAAAAAAACCTGATATAGAATAATCAATTGTAAAATAGGTAATGCATTAAAAATTAAAAATTAAATAGGAATTTGTTTCTTGACTACTTTGAAATGTATTTATATCTAAATAATGAATAAGTTTTGAATTACGTGCATATTCCCTATTGCTGTTTCTCATAAAAATTAAGTACTTAAAAGTTATACGCTAAATTGGCGGTCAAGGTGACAAATTAAATTCTTTTTATGTCCTATTAATCTCAACTATCTGTGTCATTAAATATTACTTATCATTTGATACCATGTTTAATAAGATAACGTGGTACAGTCACGGGTAACAATGTTCACATTTAGCCAAATTTAATTGCGATTTCCTCCCTAAACTATCAATGAAATATATGTAATGAAATAACAGGTACATAATATGGCATTTGTTTTGAGGCGATGGCAACTACTAGCCCACGATGCCTCACCGATATCGCTTCCAACAGGAGGGCCTCTAGTTTTTTTGACAGTTTACCACCCATTAAAATAGAAGTGATTGTGAAAATCGCCAATGTAGTGTGTTTTTTTTTTATAGCAGGGTTATTATCACGTTTACTCACAGGCTCACCAGTAGTGACCGACCGAAGGTTTGGTTTCGGCAAAAAAATCTGCTGAACCTTCGGCCGCACCGAAACTTTGCGTTTGTGAATTATCGCGCGTCGTTCGACTGACTTCGGGTGAGTTCGTGGCTCGTGTGTGACACTCACCCGCTATCTTCAGCTTTTGTTAATCACAAATTTTTGTTCCAAGAAGTAGTTAACATGTTTTGTAATTTTTTATAATTTACGCGATATCCAAAAAAAAAAAAAAAAAAATTAATTACTAATAAAAATTTATAGTTTTTTTTTATAAAAAATAAACAAAGTATGTACAATAATTATTAAGCAAATAATGTTTTTTTTTAATAAATCTAACACAATCAACCACAGATTAACGTATTTACACGAAAAATCTTACTTGAGTTTAGATGGGGGGGAACGGGACGAGCCAAATCTCACGACATCTCACCAGGGGGGAGGTAAAAAAATCGCACCAAAACGGTTGAACTGCCCCTTTGTCAAATGATAACATTAAAAACATATTTTTGCATGTGACTGTACGTTGTCATCATATATTTTTTTTATATTGACAAATATAATCGCTTTATCTCCTACTGACACGCCCGCACGGGTTTTAGACGTCGAAAAAACATCCAGATTTCTTTATTAGGAGTAAGTTTAATATTAATGTATTATATACATAAACCTTCCAGAAATCTTGTTTAAATAATGGTGAAAATTGCATCAAAATCCGTTGCGTAGTTTAGAAGAACAACGCGATCACACAGACAGACAAGAAAAGCGACTTCAATCTGCCTAGCCTTTTCCCAACTATGTGGGAGTCGGCTTCCAGTCTACGGCTTAACGTGCTTTCCGAGGCACGGAGGAGTCTCGGGTATGTTAAGATGGTCACCCATCCACTGACTAACCGCGGCAAACGTAGTTAACCTGATGGATCGACCAGTGCGGCTGTTGTTACTTAGCCACGAGCTCCTTTCAATCACAAGAAAAGCTACTTCAATTTATAAGATTTATAGATAGAAATAGATAAAAAAAAATTGACCAATTGGGGGGGGGGGGGGAAGGGGGGCCGGTATCTCCCCGCTCTGTCGTACACTAGATTTTATTTATTTATAATATATACTTTATTGCACACCAGGAAATACATAGTAAATAATAAATTTAACACTACAAAACATACAATGGGCGGCCTTATCGATTCGATTTTAGTTTTGTTGTCCATTGTAGATATGCGTCTCAACTGAAGTCTGCTAAGAACTGACAAAAATCGCTAGGAATTTTATTCGTAATGCGTGTTAATTGAAATTTCGTACACTGAATATAAACACCGTGAATAAAAATCGCGCGGTGAGATTTTGCAGTGCGGGTTTAGCCTAAGGCCTAGTCCGCACTGCGAAATTACTTAAAGTACATTACTAAAAGAGTAACCGTGGAGTTTCTTGCCGGCTCTTCTCCATAGGAAACGACCAATTGGAACCGTGCACCTAGCTTCTGACGTTTCATAAGTGCCCTTGTAGGTTTATGTGAAATAAAATATTTCGTTTTTTTTTTAAATCTCACCGCGCGATTTTTATTCGCGCTGTTTATATTCAGTGTACAGTATTGCAACGAGCGCAAATTTTAAATCACCAGTGCGTGTGTTACAGAATTGAGATAAAAATTTCGCGCGATGTTTTATCGCAGTGCCGCTAGGCCTTAGCTACTATTGGATTGTATGTCTGTTCGATTAACTTTTAAAGCTATTGAAACGAGCTCCTACACTTATCAGTGTATACTACCTGAGCGACCGAGCTCTGCACGAGTGAAAATAGAGAATGCTCATTTAATAGTATAGGAAAGTTCATATTAATTCTATGCTGCCATGTCATTATTCTAAGGTAGCCATCTTGTTCTTTGGGTGACCGAGCTCTGCTATATTGAGAAAACGAATTTTCTCAGATATGAGACCTAGCTAGATCGATTTTAAGCCCCCGTAAACCCCTATATTGCAACTTTTATAGAAATCGTTAGACCTGTTTTCGGGAACGTGGTTATAAATATATTTTTTAAACAAGTATTGCTCGTTTAATAGTATAGGATTACATAAAAATTAAAATAATATTTTTGTTATCCTTCTTTCTATCCTTATTCCAGGTTGTGGTAAACTCAATAATAATGATTACTAATAAAACTATTTTTGTTTCAGGAAAATCCTAATTTAATTCCATTTCCTTAATTATGTTTCCTTTACCATTCCAAATATAAATAATAATAAAATAAAACTTCCACAATTATAATTATAACAAAAATAATTAAATATTCTACCCGATTCCTTTATTCATTCCAATTTAATTATTAATTAAACGAATGAATATATATTATAAATAATTGAATAGCAATATATTTTTAATAACTAGAATGTATTTCAAATTACAATAGCAAACACGCCTTAAAAATATTCTTGAATCATTGAAAAAGCCATAGCAACGAAAAATTTTATCACAATTAAGTAAACAACGATTGGTTCACACTATAATAATTGCATTACAAAAACAACAAAAAAAATTGCAATCACTATCCCCCAGTTTTGAAAAACGATACTCCCAGTTATGTTGTTCCTATAGCCCTTATAGCCCCGTATATTCCCCTTAACGTCGTCCGCAATGTTCTGACCCCTTCCCACGATGTCGTCGTCCCCAGCCGTTGAGCCCTCGTCGCCGTCCACGACCCCCTCGTCCCCCGCGCTGAGAGCTGAGAGTGTGCAGTTTCAGACATCGACGCCCTATTATACCGGACGGGTAAGTAACTTTTTACACGACTGCCCAAAATAAGAGAGTAATGTTTTCAGTGAGTTTCTTTAGTCCACGATACAATATGGCTGACATAACTTGTCAGTTCCGAACAGCGCGCAGAAGGCTGCGCAATAGGATTTTTTAGGAACCAAATGGTGACATGAGGCGAGTGTGAGTGAGAGAACATGCGCGAGAGTCCGTACCTGCTTATGTTCAGACCTGGCAACTTATTGTAACTTAAATGGCTGAACAGATTTGAATGTATGGGGCATCCTTACATCATCTCGAGTGTCATTGTCATTGCAGTCGGGGGACCTCTTAGTTAGATTAAGGCTGAGCATATGCTGAGACGCAGGTGACACAGCACAGTACAGATATTGCAGGGTAGGACGCCGCGAGCGCATGCTGCGACGCAGCTATACAGACATATTCGCGTCCTAGCTAGTACAAACAATCTGTCATTGAAACATTAGTGTGTGTTGGATCATTAAGTTCCCTTCAAAATGGTTGCGCTAAATGGTGCTGATCCATGCGTCATGTCCGTGAACGGGCGCCATCAGTGGTGACTGGTCATCTCTTAGCTGCAATGGCAAATTTGAATTTTTGAATTGTTTTTATCTTTTTATTACGGACGCTTTCAATGTGCACGTCTTTCTACATTGTTCTCACATGTATAATTTCAACATGAATGATGTAACTAATAATTTGTAACAATATTCTGATTTAAAAGAGTGTCCGTGGAGTTTCTTGCCCGTTCTTCTCCATAGGTACCTACTACGCGTTGGAATGGGCAACTAGCTTCATATTTCTGAATGACCGACCCCTTGACAGTTCAAAAGTGCCTGTAATTTGAAATAAATGCTTTACTTTTTTCTTTCTTTCCGCACTTGTAGCATAACTAACTAATATAAACAGAGTCATGGATAGTAGAAACTATAGGTCTTCTTTCTTTCAGAAGCAGCCACAACCGCCCCTGAACGTCATATTGCCAGTTACTGTACCAGCCACACCCCCAACTTACGGTAAGTGTTGTGAGCACCTCTTGGGTTGAGGACAGTCAAAATTCAAAATTCATTTATTCAAACTAGGCTGAGAATCAGAATGCTCGCGAAGGAGGAGGCGGAGTGCGTGAGGGAGAGGCAAAATTCGCGCTCTCGCGCCCCTTGTCGCCGCAGGAGACGCCCCGGGCGTCGGGAGTCGCAAGCCGACTTCCGGCTACCGAAGGCGCGGGCTTGCGGACGGTGAGCAATGGGTAGCTCGCCGTCCGATAAGGACCAGGCCCGGGTCGACGGCGCGTTGTGTTCCACGCGCGCCTCAAAGAGATGTCAGCTCAACTGACGGGGTCCGTAAGGACCAATGCCTGCCAGGGTTGCGAGTTTGTCCGAAAGGGATATCGCGGCCCCGGCACACGGACAACGGAAGGAACACGGGTGGGTTTTAGTCAGAAAAAGTCTGACACACCCTCCCGCTCCGCCCAGAGCGGGAGAAGTTATTTGATAATTTCCCAACCTCAAAAAAAAAATGGCTGAGAATCAGCATTTTTGAACGTCAAAATTACATAAGACAATCTCGCAAAAAGCCCACCCTTCACTGGAGTGTGGAGAAAGGGTGGATTGATGCTCTTCTGACATCAAAACCGGAGTGTGACTTTTTGGTCGCAGCATTATATAAAGAAAAGAAAGAAAATACGTTTATTTCCGGTACATATGACGCAAGGAAAGAAAATCACGAAAATAACAATTTGGGGGAAAATATGCGTCACATCCACGCAATACGGCCGTCACTCAGCATAATGCTGCGACCGAGACAGAGCCACAGCGCTAGTTTTCAGCGACAGCAGGCGTTGACGTGATGGCGTCAACCGATGCAGCATATAGTGAATTAACAAAATAAGACAAAAATAAAATAAATACAATACTTAGTCGTAAATCTTATATGTAAATTCTCGTGTCATAATGTTAGTTACCATACTCCTCCGAAACGGCTTGACCGATTTGATTGATTTGATATGAAATTTTATATGCATATTCAGTAGGTCTGAGAATCGGCTACTATCTATTTTTCATACGCCTAAGGTAGGTAGGGTACGTAGGTATGTAGGTAGGTAGGGTAGGTAGGTAAGTGGGTAGGGTAGGTAGGGTAAGTAGGTCGGGTAGGTAGGTAGGTAAGTGCGCCGTAGATAAGTACATAGTGCTACCCGTGCGAAGCCGGGGCGGGCAGCTAGTGTTTATATAAAATTATGCTGAGCGATGGCAGTTTTGCGTGGATGTCATGCATATTTTCCCCCGACTTGTTCTTTTTAGGGTTTCTCAAAAGAAAAAAACGGAACCCTTATAGGATCACTCGTGTGTCTGGGTGTCTGTCTGTCCGTCTGTCACAACCAATTTGCTCCGAATCTAATCGACCGATTAAGTTCAAAGTTTGTACACACATGTATTTCTGTGACCCAAACACAAACGTGTAACATAAATGAATTTTGAATAGGGGGGTCACTTTTGTGGGGCAAATAAGAAACAAAACATAAAAAGTTTTGCTTATTGCGAGCATCTCAAATATTTATAATGTTATAATGCTTTTAAAGATATTTAAGAAAATTTATAAAAAATTACCATTCCCGATCTACCCGATCCCCGATCTAGATCCCCGAAACTACTGAGCCTAAGATTTTGACAAAATATACAGAGTATGGTTCTATACTCATAGATTAGAAAGATTATGTAAGATGATAAATAACCAAAAAAAGATAAAAAAGTAACAGGAAAACCTATAAGAAGTCTATGTTCTTAAAATAGCATGGTAAATCTCTCAATATTGTGTGCACAAACTGACATTTGCAGTTGGGAGAACATGTTTTTCAACTACAATGTTAAGTTTGTTGGGATAAACTCATCCCAACTGCGGAACCCTTCATTGTGCGTGGTCCGACACGCACTTGGCCGGTTCTCGTTTTGTGTTCCGTCTTTGCATCATGTTTAACACAAATAAACGTATTTTCTCTCTTTTTTCTTCTTTGAAAAAAGAGAGAGATGGATAGATGTGTTTCGTGAATGTTTAAGATTCTAAGAGATGGTGGATTAATAAAATATACAGGGTGGCAGGGACATCGACGCGAAAACTGATACCATTGATTCAGTACATGATTCTGAACACCACTGAGTTGAAATTTGTCGGTTATTAAAAAAAAATACTGCTCTTCATTTTGACCGCGTAGGTATTATCTTTTCTATAAAACAGCAGATTTTTTTAAAGTATATATCATATTGTCTAAGTAAATAAATATGTTTCAATTGTTAAAGCAAGTAAAACTGAAACTGCTATGTACGACGCGGCTGTAAAATTAGTACAACAAAACCTAAACAAAAAAAAAATTCAAGCGTTTCTGCAAATACTTTCTCACGATTATATAACCCCAAAATAATTTAAGTAAAAAGTTAGTTCAAAAACTAAAACCCGACTGCTGAAAAATCACGCAAAAAATATTTTATTTTATTTGATGATTGATTTTATTGTATTTTAATTGATTTTATTAATCTGTTAATTTATGTTTGGCTATGGGTGTTATTTACCTGAAATAAATGAATTTAATTTAATTAAAAAAAGTATGAAACAAGAAAATATTCCAGACAGAAATCAAGACGGGTACAAAAATGCGTGATTTTTCAATAGTCGTTTCTTAACTTACTTTTATGCATCTCTCTTTAATGTCCCATCTGTCACAGATAAATACAGATGTTTCACTCCACAAAATCATTTAGATAAAAAGCGACTCTTGGTACGACACAATAAAGTGCAATTTAGGTCGCACAGCGCTAATTATCTATATTTATATTCACCTGGAAGTTCATCTTTTTCTATCGCGTAATTCTTATATCTTCTGACTCCGTTACGCTCACTGAATTGGCCCGACACGACGAGCCGCGTACTTGTAGCTTCAAATTTTAAATGTCATTTATTCGAACTAGGCTGATAATCAGCAGTTTTCGTACGTCAAAATTACATAAGACAGTCCCCCAAAACGCCCGCCTCACCACATCCTAGTGCTTTAGCTGGGAAAAAGAAGTGGCGCAACAAACTCCCCAGCTGATCATACCTAAAACACAAATTAAGACAGATACTTAATTTCTATAGATAGCTAACGCTATATTTATCTACAATAATATTACAGGCGTTTCGTATGCGCTAAAATGTACCTTAACCGGACGCCCGAGAGTACCGACTGGATTTTTGATGCCCCGGGGTCCGGGGCCCTCGAACGAGTGAGGGAGGCCTGCGTAAAATGAAACATCTGTATTAAACTGTGCTTCTGTACGATTTCAGGTGAAGCAACTCTAACTCCTCCACCGCGATCACCAGGTATACCCACAGCTGCAAGCCCACTTTCTGCATCTGGAGACGGCAGATCACACCCCCCTGACGGCACATCTTCTGATAAGGTAAGCCTTTGAAAAGACAATAAACAGGCAGGAAGTAAATATTTTTTTTTAG
The DNA here is from genome assembly GCA_947364205.1 of Agrochola lota. NCBI lineage: Eukaryota > Metazoa > Arthropoda > Insecta > Lepidoptera > Noctuidae > Agrochola > Agrochola lota. The sequence goes on from OX376248.1 coordinate 4,999,367, forward strand.
TGTACCGCCCCTACACGTAAAATGGGGATCTTTTTTTTTGTCATCTAGCCCTTGGTGTGGGGTGTCGTTGGAAAGGTTGGAGTTTGTGAAAACCATTTTTGGGTTTAAGGATCCGTTTGCGAAATATTAAGCTTTAAAGCTAAATGTTTGATTTTGGATACGTGAAAAAATTCACGACCGTAGTTTATTACGAAATTAAAAGGAAAACTATGACAACAAAGTAGGCTTTACAAGTTAACGAGTAATAATCGACCAACTTACATTTGCGGATGCAAAAACATGTTCTCGTATACATTCAGTATGAGAGAACATGGTTTTCAACTACAAAATTCAGTTTGTTCTTGATATAAATCCATCCCAACTACGCAACCCTTCATAGTGCGTGGTTCGACACGCACTTGGGCGGTTTTTTTTTTTTTTGGTTGGGAAATTATCAAATAACTTCTCCCGCTCTGGGCGGAGCGGGAGGGCGTGTCAGACTTTTACTGACTAAAACCCACCCGTGTTCCTTCCGTTGCCTGTGTGCCGGGGCCGCGAAATCCCTTTCGGACAAACTCGCAACCCTGGCAGACATTGGCCCTAACGGACCCTGTCAGTTGGTGCTGACATCTCTTTGAGGCGACTAACATAAGGCTGCGAGTATTAACCGCAACTAGCGATGGTGATACTATGACTCTTCTGCACTGACTGCACAGGTCCAGTCAAATTTGAATGGTTATTTCCCCAACAGACCATTTCAGACGCCTGCATAGTCCTCAAATGATCTGATAAAGATAATTTCTGACTCGACTAAAAGAGATTGTGATCTCCGAGTTTGTTTCGGAGTTAGTTTTTAGAGAGAAACGCAGACCTCATCTAGTTTTTAAAATACTAGTGGTCGCCCAGAGGTCGAAATTCGACCATAATTCATTTAAATGTCATGATTCTAAGGTAGCCATCTTGTGTCAAACGCATGGTAGTGTGTGTAATGTTGTTTTTATTAATTTAATTTATTTCAAATATACATATATTATATAAAAATATTAGCTTTCTACCCTCCTTCTCCATATAAACTTTACCTGTGCCAAATTTCATACTCCTCCGTCCGCGTAATTTTCGTAAAAATGGGTGCAAAGTTTTTGCTTCACGTATTAATATAAAATCAAAATCAAAATATTTTATTTCACATAAACCTACATGGGCACTTATGAAACGTCAGAAGCTAGGTGCACGGTTCCAATTGGTCGTTTCCTATGGAGAAGAGCCGGCAAGAAACTACACGGTTACTCTTTTAAAAATAATTGTTTTTTACAATATTTTTAAAAAACAGTATTAATAGGTATGGGAGGACAGTGTAGGTCTTTCAACAAGTACCAGGTACTTAACAAAATAGAAGATGGTCAATAAATCTACAGTCCACTAAGCCTACAGCGTTCTCACATTCACAAAATAGAAAAAATAAATTTAAGTATATAAAATATTAATAAATTAATAAAAATAAAAACCTATTTTAAACGAAATGACTGCTGTTACAACTGTATATAACAATAATAATTATTATTATTGGCATGTCAATGTCTTTAACACCGTTTTAACCACAGCTAAAAAGAGTTCAAAACAAAATACTACTGCAGATCTAAACGATTTTACTTGACCAACAATATATTATCGAATATCCATTTGAAAATATTAAAGAGTTCTCAGTAACATTCCGTTTCTGGGTCCCAGGCATAATCAATGTTCCCACTGCTGGGACACCGGCCTCCTCTCTGTGAGAGGGAGTGGGCTGTAATCCACCACGCGGGCCCAGTGCGGGTTGGTAGATGTCACATGTCTTCGAATTTTTAGTTCTAGGACATGCCGGTTTCCTCACGATGTTTTCCATCACCATTTTGAGAGCAGTGGTGATGAAATTATTTACGTAAGTCGGGTTTGTTACCACTGGGTAACTACTGGTCTCTGTATTTATTTATCTTTCTGGGTCCGGGTGGCGCTTAAAACGGAAGGAAACGTCGGAAACTGATAACGTTTTGATAAGGGATACTGGGTGAGAGGTCACTTGTATTGCGTAGATAAAGGAGTTGCCTGCATGGATGGAAATTTGAGATAAATTGTTAGATTCAAAATCCATTCTTCATATTATTAATGCGAAAGTAACTGTGTCGGTTTGTCTGTGAACTGTTAGTTTTTTACGCCAATCGGCTTAAGGGGCATGCGCTAAGGTAGCCCGCGAATTTCAAATTTTCTTTAGCTCTTTATATTTTGGTCAGTGTGAGGTTTTATGTTGATTAAAATATGATTCGCGACCGTAACCAATATGGCTTTACATAATTATAATCATTACAATCAGCAATACAACTCCTTAGGTAAGCACAATCGTCAAATGTCATGATTTCATGAAATAGTTATTCAATGCGATTATATGAATTTAGAGAGTTGTATTGATCATTTTTATGATTATAATTCTATAAATAAACATTTGATACAGCCGCAAATCATATTTAGATCAACATACAACATAATACTGACCTGCAAATTGCAAAAAACGTAAGAAAATTTGAATTTCGCGGGCTACCTTGACGCTTTCGCCTTAGCGGATTTTTATGAATTTTGTTGCACAGGTACTATATCCCCGTAGTTCGTTCCCTTCGGATAATTTCCAAACTTCACGCGGTTAACATCGCGGGCAAAAGTTTGTGGAAAATAAATAGTAACATAACCTAGGGAAGAACATAAAGCTGCTTTTCATCAAGAGGTCGGTCAGTCAGAAAGATGAAGCTAGTTGCCCGTTCCAAAGCTTAGTAGCTTCCTATGGAGAAGAACGGGCAAGAAACTCCACGGACACTCTTTTAAATCAAAATATGGTCACAAAATATTGGTTGCATCATTCATGTTGAAGTTATACATGTGAGAACAACGCAAAACGTTAAAAACCTCTTCAAAAATTACATTAATTTAAAATAAGCCATGGCAGCTAAGAGATGACCAGTCCCTACTGACGTCGCCCGTTCAGCTAGGAGCAGCTAGTATTTATATAATATCTTCTCTTTTCTTCTTTTCCAGTCATCAGAAACAGCAGTGGGCGGCATTTCTCGAACGGCGAGCACGGCACTTTCTCGGAAAGAGAGTTACAAAGCACAGAGACAGCACTACAGAAGAGAGAAGAAGAGGGCCGCGTCCGCTCTCTTACACTCTATCGAGGACCCTTCTGTGGTTGTACTCGCTGATTGGCTCAAGGTAAGAGACTACAGAAGTAGACACGGTACTGCAGAAGAGAGCCGCGTCCGTTCCACACTCTATCGAGTACCCTTCTGTGGTCGTGCTCGCTGAGTGGCTCAAGGTAAGAGACTACAAAAGTAGACACTGTACTACAGAAGAAAGAAGAAGGGAGCCGGGTCTGTTCTACACTCTATCGAGTACCCTTCTGTGGTTGTACTTGCTGAGTGGCTCAAGGTAAGAGACTACAGTAGTAGACACAGCACTACAGTAGAGAGAAGAAGAGGGCTGCGTCATTTCTCCTACACCCTATCGAGTACCCTCCTTTGGTTGCGCTCGCTGATTGGCCTAAGGTAAGGCACTACAGAAGTAGAGACTGTACTACAGAAGAGAGAAGAAGGGAGCCGCGTCCGTTCTACACTCTCTCGAGGACCCTTCTGTGGTCGTACTCGTTGAGTGGCTCAAGGTAAGAGACTACAGAAGTAGACACAGCACTACAGTAGAGAAAAGAAGAAGACTGCGTCTGTTCTCCTACACCCTATCGAGTACCCTTCTGTGATTCTGCTCGCTGAGTGGCTCAAGGAAAGAGACTACAGAAGTAGACACAGCACTACAGTAGAGAGAAGAGGGCTGCGTCTGTTCCCAATACTCTGTCGAGTACCCTTCTGTGGTTGTGCTCGCTGAGTGGCTCAAGGTAAGAGACGACAGAAGTAGACACAGTACTACAGTAGAGAGAAGAAAAGAGCCGCGTCCGTTCTACACTCTATCGAGGACCCTTCTGTGGTCGTGCTCGCTGAGTGGCTCAAGGTAAGAGACTACAGAAGTAGACACAGCACTACAGTAGAGAGAAGAAGAGAGCCGCGTCCGTTCTACACTCTATTGAGTACCCTTCTGTGGTTCTGCTCGCTGAGTGGCTCAAGGTAAGAGACTACAGAAGTAGACACAGCACTACAGAAGAGAGAAGAAGAGATTTTAAGAAAATGCTCTAATTTAACATATATTTTTACCAAATCATTAACACTACTCGTTTAGACGTGATCTTCAGTATAAAATCATTAAAAGTCGGTTTTCGTCGCCATAATAATTTATGTAAATGTTTGTTTCACACATACATACATGCTCCTTTTGTGTGTTTCCTTGTTTGTAAAAGTTAATTTTATTTTCGTTTAGAATTTATTAAACATTTAATTCTAAGTCAGTATAAACAACTATTTTAGTTGGTTTCGGAGGAAGGTAATCTAAGTGCACATTGTATAAGATCAAATTTGTTTTAAGAGGGTTTACTCTGAAAGTGGGCAACATTGCAAATAAATCTCAAATGTTTCGCTGTTTTGATTAATTTTGCAATGTGATTGTATGGAAATATGAAATCTGGCTAACTAGCGAACTAGAATATTAATAATGAATTACTATTATTTAAGGTGTACAAAAGGCAATTGGAAAGTTTTTTTACATTTAAAACGAAATATTCGGTGTTATGATATGAATTATTGCATTTCAATAATCTATATTTTAGTTCACTTGTTAGCCACATTTCATATTTCCATACAGTAATATTGCCAAATTAATCAAAACAGATAAATATTTGACAGCTATTTGCGACGTTGCCAACTTTTAGGATAAACGCTCTTAATGCGCTAAGGTAGCCCGCGAAATTCAAATTTTCTTTAGTTTTTTACATTTTGCAGGTCAGTGTGAGGTTTTATGTTGATTAAAATATGATTCGCGACCGTAACAAATATGGCTTTATATAATTATAATCATTACAATCAGCAATACAACTCCATAAGTAAGCACAATCGTCAAATGTCATGATTTCATGAAACAGTTATTCAATGCGATTACAAGAACTTAGAGAGTCGTATTGATCATTTTTATGATTATAAATAAACATTTGATACGGCCGCGAATCATATTTAGATCAACATACAACATGATACTGACCTGCAAATTCCAAAAAACGTAAGAAAATTTGAATTTCGCGGGCTACCTTGACGCTTTCGCCTTAACGAGATTTACTGTACCCATTCTTCCAGTAATAAATAAAACTTTTTTGTATTTTATGTTTTAGGTTCGAGGCTCACTCAAGTCATGGACAAAGCTATGGTGTGTGTTGAAGCCTGGACTATTGTTGCTATATAAAAGTCCCAAAGCGAAGGTAAGACATACTCTATTTATCCATAACATTACGCTTGTGTTCCCTGAAGAGTGAGACAGGGGTGCAGCCACCAGGTACGGAGCGAGAGGGAGTGGGAAGCCGTTACCTCCTTCTGCGAAGTAGTAATGCTCGCGAAGGAGGAGGCGGAACGCGTGAGGGCGCGAATCTTGCCTAGATTCACGCCCTCGTGCCCCTAGTCGCCGCAGGAGACGCCCGACGGGAGTTGCAAGCCAATTTCCGGCCACCGTAGGCGCGGGCTTGCGGACGGTGAGCAATGGGCAGCTCGCCGTCCGATAAGGACCAGGCCCGTGTCGACGACGCGTTGTGTTCCACGCGCGCCTCAAAGAGATGTCAGCACCAACTGACGAGGTCCGTAAGGGCCAATGCCTGCCAGGGTTGCGAGTTTGTTCGAAAGGGATATCGCGGCCCCGGCACACGGGCAACGGAAGCAACACGGGTGGGTTTTAGTCGGTAAAATTCTGACACGCCGTCTCGCTCCACCCAGAGCGGGAGAAGTCATTTGATGATTTCCGATCCTCAAAAAAAAAAAAAGAGGTGCAGCTATACTCAACCTGTACTCTATTTAGTTTAGCCATCATTTATAATTAATTGTAATCATAATATTCATAATAAACAATGTCGCCCATCATGTGCCCGACCGTATTTTTCTGAATATTCATGATTTTTTTCGAAAATAAACTTATAAAGGGGGTTTTTTTTTTATTTTTTAATTTTTTTTGGGGGGTTCTTTCTTTAATTTTTTCTGAATTGATGTCCGCAAACTGAAGCCTGAGTCAATTAAATATCTATTATATTTTTCTACTATTTACAGAGCAGCCACTGGGTGGGCACAGTCCTACTAACATCTTGCCAAGTGATCGAGCGTCCCAGCAAGAAGGACGGCTTCTGCTTCAAGTTGTACCATCCGCTGGAGCAGAGCATCTGGGCGCCGAGGGGCCCGCACAACGAGACCATCGGTGAGCTTGAGGCTTTTTGACATATAACTAAAATATAGCAAAGTTTTGCGAAGCTCACTTTTCAAGTAGTCTGATGCAGTTAGCGGCAGTTGTTTTAGTTAAATATCAAATTGGATGCCGCTAACAGCATCAGACTACTTGATTTTTGTTTTTTTTTTCTATTTTCATAACACAATATCAAATACAATAGACGACGTATATTTACGGATACGACGTGTTGCCAAACGCAGTATGCGGTCGGCGCTTGACGTTGCAACATGTCGTTTCCACGTTCGCAACAAGTCATCATCCTGAGGATGCCTCGTTGAGAGGTGAAACACGTGTTTCTTACAGGGTTCTTTATGACTCTAAGAACAGTTATGCGGATTAGGTTACTAAAGATACGTCGTCTATTGTATTTTATAATAGATTTCTGCAAAGTCACGCCTGAGTCAATTAACTAAAGAAAGAAAGAAAAAGTATTTATTGAGACTCGCACAGGAAATCACAAATTAAAGTAAAAACACACTAAACATAAATAAAAAAGAAAAAACAATAAAAAGCAAAGTAAAATTTAAATTTAAAGCAGTCCCGTACGAGGCCAAAAGGCTCATCTCAGCATGATGCTGCGACATTTAAAAAATAAATCTCGCAGCGCTGGTATTCTGATAGGGCCGCAGTGATGTCACGGAAAGATAGATACAATGGTGTGTGAAATAAAATAAAAAGGACACACAACGACACAACTAACACAATATTATTTATTTGCCCCACAGGAGCGGTAGTCCAGCCCTTGCCGACCGCTCACCTGATCTTCCGCGCGCCCTCGCAGGCGGCAGGCCACTGCTGGCTCGACGGGCTAGAACTAGCCTTACGATGCAGCAATGCTATGCTCAGGTAACCACTATATACTTAAACCCACTCTTTTTCCCCATGAGGTAAGCAGAAAATACAGAACGCCAAACATTTATTTCGATTAAACCATTTACAGGCACTTTTGAATTGTCAAGGAATCGCTCAGTCAGAAATATGAAGCTAGTTGCCCATTCCAAAGCGTAGTAGGTACCTATGGAGAAGAACGGGCAAGAAACTCCACGGACACTCTTTTAAATAAATTGTTACAAAATATTGGTTACATCATTCATGTTGAAATTAAACATGTGAGAACAATGTAGAGCACGTGCACGTTAGAAGCGTCCGTAATAAAAAGATAAAATCAAAAATTAAAATCAGCCATGGCAGCTAAGAGTTGACCAGTCCCAACTGACGGCGCCCGTTCACGAACATGACGCATGGATCACCTGCTACGATCCTGACATACTCCTACAACAAAGCCAGGACAAGCTCCACAAGTGGGTGTTCATGGACAGCTCAGATCTCCGGTGTGTGTGTGTATCTGAATTTGTTTTAATTTTTTAATTGTTTTTGTTTTTATTGTTTTACTACGGACGCTTTTAACGTGCACGTCTCTCTACATTGTTCTCACATGTATAATTACAACATGAATGATGTAAACCATTTTTAGTAACAATAGTTTGATTTAAAAGACTGTCCGTGGAGTTTCTTGCCCGTTCTTCTCCATAGGAACCTACTACGCGTTGGAATAGGCAACTAGCTTCATATTTCTGACTGATCGACCCCTTGACAATTCAAAAGTACCTGTAATTGGTTTATTTGAAATAAATACTTTGAGTTTGAGTTTATGCGGCGTCTCTCCACAAACAATGGCTCACCTCCCATCTTGCACCGCTTGCTCTGTCACCTGCTCACGTGAGGACCTGAGTCAGCGTCAGCGAACGGTATTCGCGTTGCTGAGTTGTGGCCAACAAATTTAAAAAACTATAGAAATATATTTTTTCGTGTTATTTTGGTCATCGACACGCTAAAAAAAAAACCGGTTAAACTAGTTCCTTATTATAGTAGCGCCATCTATACGACTCCATAAAGTACTACAAAAGATGTAGAGTGGGGGATATTGCTAAATAGTTGACAATTAGCTAATATTGCCATAAGTCGGTTATTCAAATTCAAAATTCAAAAGTCATTTATTCAAACTAGGCTGAGAATCAGCGCTTTTCGAACGTCAAAATTACATAAGACAGTCCCCCAAAACGCCCACCCTTCACCACTTCCTAGTGCGTTAGCTGGGAAGAAGAAGTGGCGCAACAAACTCCCCAGCAGCACAGCTGTCTGTACAGTTAGAAGAACAAAAAAAAAGATTCTATATAAAGAAAGAAAGAAAGAAAGAAAAATATTTTATTTGGGACACGCACAGGAAATACAAACAGTAAGTAATAATAAAAAATAAAAATATAAAATTAAAATACAAACAGAAAAGTAAAGACCTGTGCGAGGCCAAAATGGCCACTATCTCAGCATAATGCGGCGATATTTAAAAATAAATACCGCAGCGCTGGTATTCTGATAGGGCCCACTGTGATGTCACGGACCTTATTAATCTGTGATAATAGTATTCAAAATAATTTACATTACGCAACACAAAACATAATTTAAATTATTAGCCATATGTTAGCTAGCACACGCCAATATACCACACAAAATCATCGAAAACTATACTCAGGTAGAAATAAAACTAAACGTAAACAGAACTTAATATCTAAATAAAAGCCTCCAGGCATAAAGGGCGTGCCCGCTTACATATAATTGTAACTGGAAGTTATAAATGATAAACTAGGACCATCGAGATAAAATAAATAAAACAAACAGTTAATTACTAATAACAATAAATAATATGATCAATTGTCCAGGTCACTAGCTAACCACATATTGCAATACAACTCATTAAAAAAAACATTGTAATGAGAAGATTATGTCAACAATAAATTGAAATAAAATTAAAAATAGCTTGACTTATAAAGTCAAATAAAAAATAAAAAAAAATACAATTATATAAACTCATATAACTTGCCAGTAGGTAATCTGGAGAAAGAACATAAACATTGTGTTGAGTTAATCACAGCGACCAACTATTCTTATCATTTAAGTAGTCGTTTATAGAATAGTATGCCTTTGAACAAAGCTTGGATTTTACTTTCGTTTTAAACGCATTAAAAGGCAAATCTAGCAAATAAGAGGGTACCTTGTTATAAAAGGTTATACCAAGCCCAACAAATGAGTTATGAACCTTATGAAGCCGGTGAAAGGGAGCTCGTAGTTTGTCCTTATTTCTAGTGTTAACATTGTGAAAATCACTGTTTTTAGTGTATAAGTGTATATTTTGCCTAATATATAAGATGTTGGCGAAGATGAATTGAGACGCCACCGTGAGGATACCAATATCTTTGAAAAATTCTCTCAGAGAAACTCTGGCACTTAGCTGGTAAATAGCTCGAACAGCTCGTTTTTTAAGGACAAATATATTTTGAATATCAGCAGCTTTTCCCCACAGCAGAAGACCGTAGGACATAACGCTATGAAAATAACTAAAATATACTAACCGAGCTGTATCGACGTCAGTGTATTGTCTTACTTTCCTGACGGCGTAGGCTGCCGAACTGAGCCTTCCCGCTAGGCTCGATATATGTGGGCTCCACTGAAGTTTGGCATCTACTGTTATTCCCAGAAAAACTGCCGAGTTTACAGACTCAAGCACCTCTTTATCTAAGACGATGTTGGATCCTAGATTTCTAACATTTGGTAGGGCGAACTTTACACATTTCGTTTTCTTGGCATTGAGAATTAGGTTATTTGTCGTAAACCAATCCGTAACCATTAAGAGTGCACTGTTTACATCGTCAAAATCTTGTCTATTCCTGTCTACTTTAAAAATAAGAGAGGTATCATCTGCAAACAGTACAACTTCACAGATACCCTTTAAATAGAATGGTAAGTCATTGACATACTCTAAGAACAAGAATGGACCCAGTATTGAGCCTTGAGGTACACCTAACTGAACTGGTAGACCGGAAGATTTCACACCATTAACATCTACACATTGGGACCTATTATGTTAATAAGAATTTATAACGTTGAGAGCTTCGTTTTGAACACCGTAATGACGCAGTTTACGCAAAAGCGTGTCATGATGCACGCAATCAAAGGCTTTGGAGAGATCACAGAAAACCCCAATAGCATTTTGCGAGTTCTCCCATGCGTTAAATATGTGTTTCAGCAGAGCAACACCCGCATCTGTAGTCGAACGACCTTTTGTAAAGCCATATTGTTCATTATGAAGGAGGCTATTTAAATTAAAATGTCTAAGTAACTGCTTGAGTATTAACTTTTCAAATATTTTGCTAAATGCTGGTAAGATAGAAATAGGCCTGTAATTGCCAACGTCGTTTTTATTTCCTGATTTAAATAATGGTATGACTTTACTTTTCTTCATGAGGTCATGAAAAGTTCCTAAATCAACACATTTATTAAAAGTAACAGCTAGATAGGGGGCTACGATGTCTATTATATTACTTAAAAGTTTAATGGAGATGGCCCAGTAATCACCAGTGTTTTTAGACTTGAGTGTGTTAAAAACATTAACTACATCACGAGGCGTTAATTGTTCGAAGCTAAATAAGGGACTATTTTTAGATACACTACTAAGCAAAAGGTTTTCAGTTTTAGACGGGGATGAATTTAAGGAGCGAGTCGTAGTTACAGGTATGTTGGCAAGAAACTCATTAAACGCTTCAGCTACGTCAGCTGCTTTATTAACTAATTTAGTGTCGACCATAATCTCAAGTTGCTTATCTTGTTTAACCGACTTACCCGTTTCATTGTTAATCATTTTCCAAGTGGTTTTTACTTTATTATTGGATTTTTTAATTGTATCGCTTAAAAATTTAGATTTAGCAAAAACACAAACCTTTTTAAATAATTTTGAATAATTTTTGACATACTCTAGGAAAGGAGTATCAAACCTGAATTTTTTCAAACCATATAACTCGTATAGTCTCGCTCTACTTTTATAAATTCCTGGAGTGGCCCATTGGTTAAAGCCAACGGAGGTGCCATTAATTTGAATAGTTTTGGCCTTGAAAGTAGATTGGTACTCTTTTTGCACAACATCAAAAAGGGCTCCATAGATTTCATTGGGATTCTCGTGTTCTACTATAGATGGTGTAAATCTACGAGCTATATTATTTTTAAACTTATTGCAACGACTAGCTGTATAAGGCCTGCATTCTATTTTATGCGGCTTTTTATGTAATGGCATGGGGAAGCTAGCTAATAAACCACAGTGGTCAGACGTTAAGTCACTTAACACTATTTTATTTTTGGCATCACAATCACTAAATATATTATCTAGACAAGTTGAAGAAGATGCCGTGATCCTAGTAGGTTCAAAAAACAAGTTTATTAAATTATAAGACCTAAACAGATTAAGGAGTCTAATACTTAATGGAGTAACATCTAAAATATTAATATTTTAAATTTCCTCATAAAATTATACTTTTATTACTTGATTTTAACCTATTGAGTGAATCCTCCATTACTGATTCAAAACTAATAAAATCACCAGAGGGGGGTCGATAAACGCAAATTATAACGTATCGCTCGAGTTCAACACAAGACAACTCAATAGTGCGCTCGATGGAAAGATTAACTAAATCTAAACGTTGTTTACATTTCAACTTTTTTGAAACAAAAACTAAAGATCCACCGCGAATGGCGCTTTTCCTTACAAACGCATTATATTAACCCAACGGTAATATTTTCATAATTTGGTATATAATTTTCTATTTAAAGTAAATTGCCATCGATGCTGCAATGATCTTCTTCTGTTCGTGTGGTTAGTGACTAACCTGGTGTCAGAGTTTTAAAGCCGCCCACGGGTCTCTGACTTGGCTTCACATGCCGCCGAGAAATATCTCTCAGGCATGGTTTATCACGATGTTTTCCTTCACCGTTTTTGAAGCAAGTGATAATTATACAATACGCTCATGAATCCGAAAAGTCAGAAGGGCGTGCCTTGGGTTCGAACTCGAGACCTATGACTTGGCAGTCTGACGGTCACACCACGAGGCTATGATATGCTCAGGTAATATACATGGGTGTAAAACCCATTACATTGCCATTATCTACGACAACAGGAAATGCAGGACTTACATTATTTACAATACTTTATCTTTTTTGTTGAGAAGAGCTCGTGGCTAAGTAATAACAGCCGCACGGGTCGATCTATCAAGTTAAGCTACTCTTGCCTGGGTTGATCCGTGGATGGCTGACCATCTTAAAATACCGAGACTCCGTGCCTCGGAGAGCACGTTAAGCCGATGGTCCCGGCTGTCATTCGTGGATCTTTGACAGTCTTTATGGGTCGTCAGAAGCCCGAAAGTCTGACAATCAGTCTTACCAAGGGGTATCGTATTACTCAGTTACTGGGTTGTAGAGATCAGATAGGCAGTCGCTCCATGTAAAATACTGGTATTCAGCTGCATTAGGTTAGACTGGAAGCCGACCCTAACATAGTTGGGAAAAGGCTAGGCAGATAGATTGATTGATTGATATTTTTGTACAGATGTTCCCGTTCCCGCCCAGAGCAAACCGTAGCGGCGGACTCTCCGGCGACTCAGACGAATCTATCGCATGAGGATCTTGAAAAGCACTTCAATGAACACGGTTAGTGTAGACTAAGTTTTAACTATCGCTTGTTAGGGTTTCGTAGTTTATTTACAATGTCATATTGTTAAAAAAAAAAAAAAATAAACGACGTATATTTAGTAACCGAATCCGCTTAACTGTTCTTAAAAGAAACCTTGTAAGAAATCGACACGTGTTTCACCTGTCAACGAGGCATCCTCAGGATGACGATTGACTTGTCGCGAACCCGGACACGACGTGTTGCCACTTCAAGCGCCAAACGCAGAGTGAGCCACACATCTGCATAGTCGTCCCTGCGCTCCCGAAGGGGGCGGGAGGAATCGGTTTTGGGGCTTAATTGGCCCTTTGCTCGAGGAATTTTTCTCTTGGCCCACAAAATCGGGGGCCCGTCATTGGGTTTCCCTCCCCTTCGTGGGAGGGGGTGGGAGTGCTTTATTCAGCGCTTTGGGGCGTGTTTCTGGGGTGTATCTGTAGGAGCGCCCTAAGTGCTTCACGACGCCCGTGCGACCAGGCCCCTGCCGGGTAAGGGCGCTTGACGCGGCAACACGTCGTGTCCGGGTTCGTAACAAGTCAATCGTTTCTTACAGGATTCTTTAAATACAGTTAAGCGGATTAGGTTACTAAATATACTTCGTCTATTGTATTTTATAATGGATTTCACGAATTGAGTGTTTGGATGTAAACGCTGTAATATCCATTTGTTCTCTACTCCCTGGCATGTGTCTATCATTGTTTTTTTTAATATTTTGAAGTCATTGACTATTCTATTTTGATGAAAATATTGGCGTCCAAAATTTTATACTATACAGGGTGGCAGGGACATCGACGCGAAAACTGATACCATGGATTCAGTACAAGATTCTGAACCCCTGGTGCTGATATATTCCGTCGGCTTTTAAAAAAAAAACAGCTGTTTCAAAGAATTTACTAACTGTTCCCTGCATTTACATTTATGAAGTAGCAAAGTTTGTTAAATACCACAGTCATCTTTTCACCCCCAACGACAATACATTTAAACGTAAAATTACCCACCTGCCCTTAAAAGTGCCTGTTCCTAAGCTAGAACTGCTCAGAAAGAACTGTGCCTATATGGCCTATGCTATGCCCTCTTTGCCCAAAGGAATGACTGACCTGCCTTATAAAAGATTCTGTTGTGCCTTGCGAAAATGGTTAATCGCGGAGAGTGTCTACACTGTCAAAGACCTTTTGAATAAAAGCGCATGCCGACTTGGTGTCCACTAAGTTGCTGGTTCTTCGTCTTATTTCCTGTGACTTTGTCTTTAAAAATAATTTAAGTTATTGAAATCACTATTTTTCTAATAATTGTAATTTTATTCAAATAATTGTTGAAAATTAACTAAAATAGGGATGACAAAAAAAAAAAATTAATCCGTCTTCGTCGTCCGTTGAGATTATAAAAAAATATTGGACACGCATTTTTTCTTTTTTTACGAAATCTAAAGATTACGGCGATATATTGAGGTAAAATGTGCCATGACGTCACGAGTATGTAGATTTTATACTTACTTGTGACGTAGCAACTCCCACTCCCCATCTTAAAAAGCGTTTTATCTAAGTAATTTTTTTGTTAATATGATAAAGCAAAAAATACATGTCTAATATTTTTTTATTATCTGACTGACGGACTAATTAGTTTTTTGTTTTTTTTACCCAGGCATCACCCTATTTTGCGTGCCCGTAATGAGGGTGAAATATGTCTTGTGCTATAATTTAATTTAACATCTCGTGTAACCATATTTCATGCAAATTAATGATTTATTATTATTATTAAGAAAACTGCAATACCTACGCGGCCAAAATGTATGGAACAGCTCATTTAAAAAAAAACTACCGACGAAAAATTTCAACGCAGAGGTATTCAGAATCATGTACTGAATCCATGGTAACAGTTTTCGCGTCGATGTCCCTGACACCCTGTATTTTTTTTCCATTTATTTGGATACTTGTAAAATTTTACTCACAAAATTATGTTTTAAGAATCTGTTTAGATATCTAACCTTCAGCAAGACAAGGTAATATTTTAATATTTTTTCAACTACCCACCTTGCACTCTTACGCTAAATAGTGCTAAAAATATCCGAGCCCTCATCGTGTAGCTCACCTCTAATGTCGATATCAGACTACTCCCCTAAAAGATCTTATTGTATCGACAGAAAAGTCGCATACCAAGTACCGAAAAAAATCAAAACGCGTAAAACAAAATGGGCGCAATTTATGGAGTCAATTGAAATTCTGTCCAAAGATCATGACTCTAGCGACCCGCCTACGCCAGAGAGAGATAGCAGGTTCCTAGATTTCTTACGAAAGAAAGAGACGCATCTAGGTCGCAATACTGCGTCCACTTCTTCGGTGAGATTGGAGAAAGAGCCGGGAATTAAAAAACAAATGAGTAAAAGTTTAGCTTCAAGTCCATATAAATTTGATTTAAAGAAATCTCCGATACTTAAATGTCTGGAACTGCCAAAGATTCCTTTAAGAGACCACTCGAAGGAAAAACTGTCACCCACTTCAATTATTGAAGAGAATTTCATGAAATTTATGTCTACTTTTCCAAAACGGAGAAGCTCAACGCCTCTAACGTTCAGCCAGAAACGTATTGGGGAGTTGAGAGAATCCGGAATCAAGACTGATTCGGAAAATGACGAAATTTTCATAAAATCTAAAAGAAAACTGTTTAAGGGATCTGAAGTTATCTGTGATACTCCGGAGAATATTATTATTAAGACGGCGCCATCTGTTGAGAGGGTGAGGGAATATACGTCGTCTTCCTCTGATGAAGCTAGAGATGAATATAGGTAATCTGCGTTCGCAATTTCTTTGACAAACATGAGTTTTAGGATAAACAACCGGAACGCTTACATATAAGGTTCAGTTTGCGCTACAACTTCATATTTTTTTACTCTTTCAACAGTACTAGTCAGTCTAAAATCGACTTTATTTACATTTGAATAATGTTGATGTTTGTTTAAGTGCAAATAACATCAATCGGAAACATTTTTCGTGAATATTCAGAAAAATACGGGCGGTCACATGCCCATGGGCGACATTGTATAATGTCTGTTATTGGCAGTTATAAGTCATTTTCTTAAAAAAACATGCGGGGCAGTCTTTGGGGACTGCAGATAAAAGTGAAAACTAAGTAACTTGTGAATTGTATATCTATGAACATATATACACGATGTACATATAGCTCATGGAAAGCGTTCGGTGACGATGACGCGAGTTCCATGATTTTTGTTCACCCAAAAAGTGCTCAACGCGCATAAAGTAGTTTTCAGTTCAAAAATGTATTTGGTCCGATCTCAGAATTCATTTTCGTTATAATAAGCGATACTTTTATAGGAAATCTCTGTACCCACAACTTGTAATAACTCCAGACAAGTACTCGGTGATTGACTATGATAGACTACCCTCAGCGAGTTTTAAAGCGAGTAGCGAGGAGCGTCGAGACGAGAGGTTTATATCACAAAACGTTTATGTCGCCGGCAAGATCGTAAGAACCGGTGAGGAAAACTTTTTACAACTTACGGGAGGCATGCCAGTTACAGCACCAATGCCAATAGCACCCGTAGCATCCCACATTGCGCACCATTGATTATAGTGGTGGTTAGAGAGCATTAAGAGTGTTTATTCTGAAAGTGGGCAACGTCGCAAATAGATGTCAAATATTTCGTGGTTTTGATTAATTTGGCAATATTACTGTATGTAAATGAGAAATGTGGCTCTAAGTTCATATAATCGCATTGAATGACTATTTCATGAAATCATGACATTTGGCGATTGTGCTTACTTGTGGAGTTGTATTGCTGATTGTAATGATTATAATTATGTAAAGCCATATTGGTTACGGTCGCGAATTATATTTTAATCAACACAAAACCTCACACTGACCTGCAAAATGTAAAAAAACTAAAGTAAATTTGAATTTCGCGGGATAGCTTAGCGCATGCCTCTTAAGGTATCGACCCTCTCTAACTACCACTAAAACCGTTGGTGCGCAATTGGGAATACTATGGGTGCTATTCATATTGGTGCTCTAAATAGCATACCTCCTTCGTTGAGTACGGGCGTGCTGTTTACTAGCTATTGGCGTTCTGAGAAGTAGGAAGCTTTTTTTGTAATTAAAACTGACACAGATCTAAATGAAAATTCTTTGGGGAGTAGTCTATTTGTGTATAAAAATATTGTATCTGGCCAGAGTATTGTCAATTTTATTACTCGTGCTATTTCGCTAAATTGTGTATGTTGGTTTCGCTAGAATAAATAAAATTAATATTAATTTATTTTACTTAACCCTATGAGAAAATATTTTATTTATTTTTAATACCCGACTGCCGCAGAACCCAAAAGAAGATTTTTATAATTATTTTTATTTAATTTTTTGCTGTCTCGTTGCTGGACTTAGGCATACTGAGCTTTCCAAGTCCATCTCTACTGTTGAGAGGCAATGCTCCATAGAAACGCTCTCGCCTGTTTTCTTTCTAGTTTATGACCTTAAAGCAATGTTTTTTTACAGTAAAATAAATATCAGCTACTTCTATGTCTCTAAGTTTTCCTTTTTGATGATAAACAAACCTTAAACCTTAAAAAAATGCTCAAGATTGCCTATTTAGACCGCTGTGCTGGCAACGAGAAGCCTAGTGTACAAATTTGGCAATTATTAATGAAAATAAAAATTTTAGTAAAAAAAAAACTGAAAAACACGGTTTTTACAGGAACTAAAAATTATAAAATAATTAAATTGACTTGTACTAGTTACGATATAAGTACCAATACAGCTTGTCAGTTCTTTTATATCCAATGATTAAATCAAAAAGCGTGGAGCGCTTTGTTTAAATTAATTAAAAGTATCTATAGCTAAAAATATATTGGACTCGTCAAATCAAATCATATGAGCCCAAACTCGAGGGGTTTACTAGTAGCCACTGAAGAGTTCCACTGTCCACCTCCTGGCTCCATCATCAAACCTTCAACACCAAGTGCAATATATTAGACTCTTCAAATCGAATCATATGAGCCCAAACTCGAGGGGCTTACTAGTAGCCACTGAAGAGTTCCACTGTCCACCTCCTGGCTCCATCATCAAACCTTCAACACCAAGTGCAATATATTAGACTCTTCAAATCGAATCATATGAGCCCAAACTCGAGGGGCTTACTAGTAGCCGCTGAAGAGTTCCACTATCCACCTCCTGGCTCCATCATCAAACCTTCAACACCAAGTGCAATATATTAGACTCTTCAAATCGAATCATATGAGCCCAAACTCGAGGGGCTTACTAGTAGCCGCTGAAGAGTTCCACTATCCACCTCCTGGCTCCATCATCAAACCTTCAACACCAAGTGCAATACATTAGACTCTTCAGATCAAATCATATGAGCCCAAACTCGAGGGGCTTACTAGTAGCCACTGAGGAGTTCCTCTATCAACCTCCTGGCGTTGGTCGTTGATACATGTGCGTTAAAGGTGCGACGGGACTTTGCACTCGCAGTGTATGTAGTGAAACTACTGCGTGGCGGGGCGCATAACCCGGGAGTGCTGCGGCACCTGGAACTTTGCGTGCCAGACCGGTACGTGTGGAGGCGGCGACGCCCGGCCCTGCTTGCGGTGCCTGCAGCCAGAACCAACCTACTGGCGAGCACTCCTCTCACTAAAGCCATGCGGGTGGTGAACGAGGTTCACGAGAGGGTTGATGTATTGTGGTGCAACTTGAGTGAATTCGCAAAAGTTACATTATTTATAATATGTTATTTAGATATAGGTTAGGATTAAGGATATAATATG
Source organism: Agrochola lota (assembly GCA_947364205.1). NCBI lineage: Eukaryota > Metazoa > Arthropoda > Insecta > Lepidoptera > Noctuidae > Agrochola > Agrochola lota. The sequence continues at coordinate 5,018,042 of OX376248.1, forward strand.
TAAATTTATAGGATGTAGATTAAGGATTTAAAATGTACTTAAAAAGGCCACTCTATCGCATTGGATCGCAGATCTGTAATGGTAGTTGTAGGTAAGATTTGCGTAAATAAATAAATAATAAATAAATAAATGTGCAAATTTTCAAGATAATCGTACGTCTTGAAGTTGGTGAAACTTACGTTGAAAGATTTCGTCAAATAGATAGTTAGATACAGGTCAAGCTAATAACAGCGTATTAAAAACCGGCCAAGTGCGTGTCGGACCACGCAAAATGAAGGTTTCCGTAGATGGCTCAGACCAAATAAAAAACCATGACATAGCGCTGTTAACAGTGACGTGAGGCCGGTTTTGGTTCACGAAACCGAAATATTAGACACGTATTTTTTGCTTTATCATATTCAATCTGCCTAGCCTTTTCCCAACTATGTTGGAGTCGGCTTCCAGTCTAACCGGATGCAGCTGAATACCAGTATTTTACATGGAGCGACTGCCTATCTGACCTCCACAACCCAGTAACTGGGTAATACGATACTCCTTGGTAAGACTGGTGTCAGACTTTCGGGCTTCTGACGACTCGTAACGACTGTCAAAGATCCACGAATGACAGCCGGGACCAACGGCTTAACGTGCTGTCCGAGGCACGGAGGATTCTCGGTATGTAAAGATGGTCACCCATCCACTGACCAACCCCGGCAAGCGTAGCTTAACCTGATGGATCGACCAGTGTGGCTGTTGTTACTTAGCCACGAGCTCCTCCCTCCTCCCCCTTTTTGCTTTATCATATTAATAAAAATAAAAAATAAACCAGCCAAGTCCGTGTCGGGCCACGCACAATGAAGGGTTCCGTAGTTGGGATGAGTTTATCCCAAGAACAAACTTAATATTGTTGTTGAAACCGCAAATTTAAGTTGGTTGATTATTACTCGTTAACCTGTACAGCCTACTTAGCTCTGTTAGTTTTCCTTATAATTTCGTTATATATACTACTGCTGTAAATATTTTCACAAATCCAAGTACAACCATTTAGCTAGAAGGGAGGGGGGGGGAGGACACTTTACTAACAAAAAAATTCAGTTAAAAGCTTAATATTTCGGAAACGTATCCCTGAATCCAAAAATGGTTTTCACTCACAATATTTTTGAACGACCTTTCTAACGATACCCCACAACATGGGGTAGACGAGGTAAAAAACATCTTCACTTTACGTGTAGGGGAGGTAGCCTAAAAAATATTTTTTTCTTGATATTATTTTACCACTTTGTCGGCATGATTAATATGTATATATATACCAAATTACAGATTTCTAGTACCAATCGTCTCTGTGCTAAGCCGCGAACAGACAGACGGACATGGCGAAACTATAAGGGTTCCTTGTTTACTACGGAACTCTAAAAATTACTTAGATAAAACGCATTTTAAGTTGGGGAGTGGGGGTCGCTACGTCACTAGTACGTATAAAATCTACATACTCGTGACGTTATGGCACATTTTACCTCAATGTATCGCCGTAATCTTTAGATTACGTAAAAAAATAAAAAATACGTGTCCAATTTTTTTTATAATCTCAAAGATGGACCAAAAAAAAATGTTTTGTCATCATCCCTAATAAATGTATGTCGAAGCTTCCATAGTAACAAATGTACAACATTTTATTTATCTGTGTGATATTCCATAATATTTTTAATATATTTTGTAACATAATTTAATAAGTATTACATAATCACCCAAACAAACCATTGGTACAGCTCAAAAATTATATGATAAAGGTTCCTACCTACATCCTGTATTAAGTTTTGTTTGTCAAGGATTTTTAAACTTTTATCGGCATTCCGGAATAAGTTTAGTATCGAGCCAAACGCCTATTGAGTTTAATAAGACTAAACTAGCATTAAAACAATATTTTTATTTTTTAAAGTGTTCGTTGTAAGGACAAAATTTAAACATGTAAGTATGCCAACTACGCTCAGAGTTTATTTCTTTATCTTTCAGAATTCTTCAAAATTAACATTACAAAACTTTTTACAAAAAAGCGGCCAAGTGCGAGTTGGACTCGCACACGAAGGGTTCCGTACCACCGTACAATATTTAGCAAATATGACGTATTAAAAAAAAACTACTAACTAGATCTCGTTCAAACTAATTTTCGGTGGAAGTTTACATGGTAATGTACATCATATATTTTTTTTAGTTTTATCATTCTCTTAATTTAGAAGTTACAGGGGGATCACACATTTTACCACTTTGGAAGTGTCTCTCGCGCAAACTATTCAGTTTAGAAAAAAATGATATTAGAAATCTCAATATCATCCTCAATTGACGGAGAAATCGGCGGACATACAAACATACATACGCTACGAACATAGATCCTCCTCCTTTTTGGAAGTCGGTTAACAAGAAAGAAAAGAAACCCAAAAACTCCCTTCAGTGCTACGCCAAACGCCCGGCCCTGCCGCACAAAGCCGCACAAAGGATCGCAAAGGAAATAAAGGCGCAAAAGCCGGGTGTACGTGACGCGTGGCAACAGCCGCCGGCATAGTGTGTAGGAGCCATTAGGTGCCCGTATCTCCAGTGACCGCAGAAGTACTCCACGACGGGAGGGGGCAAACTTCTTTGGTCAATTCCTTCCAAAAACGATTGAATGTACATATTAGTGATGTAACGAATATCATATTTTGGACATTCGCGAATGCGAATGCGAATATTCAGTTTTTGTTTAAATTTGGCGCCATTTGTCTATGGCTTGGTGACTTTAGCGGCAGTCCCGTTCGAACGAAGTGCGTTCCGTCTGTTTTTCGTTTCGAGAATAGCCGAGTTAATACGAACACATCCGATTGAAGTGTCATTCCGCGCGCGCCGGTGTTTTCGTAAACAATTAACCAACTATTATTACCTACTTAAAAAAATTATACACGCAGCATGTACATTCGCAATAATTTCTCGAATGCGAATGCGAATATGCAAAAATATGCGAATATTCGCGAATGCGATATATACCTACTTTAAATTCCGTCAAAAGAAAAAGAAAATCACGGTCCTAATAGTAGGCACTTCCTCGTTGCGCCATCGCATCTTAGAAGAACGCCACGGGGCGACAGGAACATATTTATTATACACCTTTTCTTTCTAAACCTTATTTACAATGTAGTAAAATTGGAGCCCCTCCCCTCCCTCTTCCCCCCACTTCCGCGGTCTCTGCGTATCTCGTATCACGACGAGTCACGACATTAAAAAAAAACCGGCTAAGTGCGAGTTGGACTCGCACACGAAGGGTTCCGTACCACCGTACAATATTTAGCAAATATGACGTATTAAAAAAAAACTACGTTCAAACCAATTTTTGGTGGAAGTTTACACGGTAATGTATATCATATATTTTTTTTTAGTTTTATCATTCTCTTATTTTAGAAGTTACAGGGGGAGGACACACATTTTACCATTTTAGAAGTGCCTCTCGCGCAAACTATTCAGTTTAGAAAAAAATGGTATTAGAAACCTCAATATAATTTTTGAAGACCTATTCATAGATGTCCCACACGTATGGGTTTGATGAAAAATATTTTTTGAGTTTCAGGTCTAAGTATGGGGAACCCCAAAATTTATTGTTTTGTTTCTATTTTTGTGTGAAAATCTTAATGCGGTTCACAGAATACACCTAATTACCAAGTTTCAACAGTATAGTTCTTATAGTTTCGGAAAAAAGTGGCTGTGACATACGGACGGACAGACAGACATGACGAATCTATAAGGGTTCCGTTTTTTGACATTTGGATACGGAACCCTAAAAAGATCGTCGACAGCAAAACCTCCTCCTTTTTTGAATGCCGTTTAAAATTCTAACTTCCTCTTGCGCTTTGCCGAAGTCATGTAAAAATCTCTAAAATACTCGTACATCCGTCATAACAATTCTCATCTGTTTTATTTACATAACAGTATCCTTCCTACAAACTAAAGTTATGTAATTGAACACGAATTGAAATAGGGGTTTAATCGACCTTCGGACTTGCGTTTGACAGCTGTCATCGGTATTGGCATGACGGACGCGACAGCGTTTGGATATGTACTGCCGTGCTACGTAAGAGTTCAGGGTATGCATAGTGAGGTTATACAGGTTAGCAGGGACATCGACGCGCAGTCTGTTACCATGAATTCAGTACACATGATTTTAGAGCACCCTACGCAATTTTTTTTTTTTGATTACATTCCCCACCTGTGCATGTATATCTATGTGGATATATAGGTGATAGGTTTCTTTTTCTTTTCTTTCATAAATTATTTCTTATTTATGCGGCCTACCCAAATGTCCTTTCTTTGGTATTGTTCGTCGAGTTGAGCTCCTTAAGTTCTGAGTTGAGCTCCACGATTACTGACAAATGTGTGCACTGAGTGGACCTAGTGTTTGAAAAGGTCTTTTGAGGAATATAAAAAAGAAAAAAATAGAAATAAAAATCTTCTTTCTTATATCTGTGGTCTTGACCGACCTCTGAGTTTGTTTCGGCCTTTCTTCTCAGAATAGTCAGATAGGAAACGCCGAACTCGTCTAGATAATTTTTAATATTTTTTTAATATGACGTGTAAAAGTGATTCTATGAAATTTCAACGCAGGGGATTCCTGAATCACTAAAAGCCTAGTACAGCTGGCCCATGAAAACTTTAACCTTATAGAAGTTGGTCGACTTGGTTGTTAGATTAATATCGGTACTTTACATGGAACGACTGCCTATCTGACCTCCACAAGCCAGTTACTGGGTAACACGAAATAATTATTATTATATTAATACGTGAAGCAAAAACTTTGTACTCCTTTTTACGAAAATTACGCGGACGGAGGAGTATGAAATTTGGCACAGTTAAAGTTTATGTGGAGATTGAGTGCAGACAGCTAATATTTTAAAATAATATACATTAGAGATAAATTAAATTAATAAAAAAAACATTACACACGCTACCATGCGTTTGACAGCAGATGGCTATCCAAATAATCATGACATGGCAGCATGGAATTAGTATGTACTTTATAACTTAAAATGTAAACGAATTATGGTCGAATTTCGATCTCTGGGCGACCACTAGTTATAATAAAATTAATCATCGCCATAATGTGCTATGTTGTACAAACCTAAACTCATAAGCTTTTAGAAATAACAAACATGATCCAAAACAGAGTTATTGGCTCGATTTGGATTGTGTGTATCATCGGAGATATGGCAAAAAATGTAAAGCAAGGTTACAAACACTAATCAAAAAATTTAAATTCAATAACAAAAATATGAAAGACTTAGCAGCGCCCCGCGGTTTCGACATAAAAAAGGTCGCCGATAGCAAAACCTCCTTTTGTGAATGCCGTTTAAAATTTCTAAGTTCCTTTTGCGTTTTGCAGTCATGTAAAAATCTCTAAAATATATCGGTTCACCCTCTTATGTCAAGATCCCGTGGGAATATCGGGATTAAAAGTATCCTATGTGTTAATCCAGGTTATATGCCATCTGTTAGCTAAATTTCATCCAAAGCCGTTCAGTAGTTTTTGCGTGCAAGAGTAACAAACATCCTTCCATCCATACATCCATCCTCACAAACTCGAGTTTATAATATTAGTAGGATAGCCCCCCCTTTTAAAGTTAATTTTCGATATATTTTCAGGAAAATTCAGGGAAATACAGGCGGTCGCATGCCCATGGGCGACATTGTTCATTGTTCTTTCTAAAAGTTTAATATGATGACATGACGTACTTAATAATTCTGTTATATGACATAAAAAATGACTTCCGCTTTGTACGGGAAGTTGTTATTACAATTTCAATGAATGCCAGCTTGACTGATGCCAAATTATACTCGTACTTTGCAAACGTTAACGGTACAAGCAACTAATTACATCATGTCGTTGTAAGCCTCCGAGTTAGAGGTGGGCAAAGTGTATCATTTTTGCGACTGTAACATTTGCATCTGGATCACTGAAATGATCCAAATCATTGATATGTTTCATTTGGATCATTCGAATCATCGACTCAAAGGATATAAAAATGCATTAAGACAACGAAAAACTGTGAGAGTATCATTGATACACATTTCATTTTGTATCTCTTTCTGACTTAAATAGATTGTAATGTGTCACCCGCTCACTCGCGACTCGCGAGTCAGTTCGGTAGTACTGATACTAAAATAACGTAACTCAGCGTCTCAGTCTTTCTCTCTCGCTCACTCGCTCAGTTGCCTCGCAAGCGAGGGTCGCGCGGAAAGACACAGAGACAAAGTAATGATTCAGATTCAAATGATGCGTTTGAAACGTTGTTACTGAACCAATCTTTTGGAACACTTCAATGATCCGGATCAGTGAGTCGGTTCCGTAAAGAGTAACACACGCCTACTCCGAGCACAGATGAATACAGATCGGTCACTCCGCATTATAGTTGTAAAGCTACAAGTAGTACGAGGCGGGCTCGACTTGTCGAATAGGGATGATGACTAAATAAAATTTTTACCGTCTTTGAGACTATAAAAAGTATGAGACACGTATTTTTTTATAATTTCAAAGACGGACAAAAAAAATTTTTAGTTATTATCTCTATTCTTATCTAACCGAGTTGTAACAGCATGGAATAGTCTCCCGGAGAGTGTTGTGACGGCTCCCTCACTGAACCGCTTCAAGAATCGACTGGACAGATTAATTATCTCCAAGCTATTTGATACACACACACTCATCAGCTAATGAGCTGTTAGTGTGTCTAACCAAATAATAAAAATATAACTATATCACGGCTTCAACCATCTTACTGTGACATATGTACACTAAAGTGCCAACAGTCGTTGACCCCTCCAAAAAAAAAAAAGTTCATATACAATTCAATACAATTATTCTGCACTTCGCATAGGGTCGCAGCATTATGCTGAGCGATGGCCGTTTTGCGTGGATGTGACGCATGTTTTCCCCCAAACTGTTTATTTTCGTGTTTTGTTCTTACCTTGCGTCTTGTGTACCGCAAATAAACGTATTTTCTTTCTTTTTTCTTTCTAAATAAAATATTTTTGTGGTGTTTAGATATCAAAACGCATTACATCGTTCGAGTTTCGCTAGCTAATTTAGTTTAACCCTGTATAATTGTAAACATGAGAATAAAATATTTACTGACAAAATGTTAAATGTGGGTGTACTATATACACCTCTGCCTTTTCGGAGAACAGGCATGTGTTATAAGATTCCTAGAATTTTGCCATCTTTATCCACATACCCACTCACTAAACTTATCACAAATAACTTAGAACAGAGGTTCTCAAACTTATTTCATCTACCGCCCACTTTGAAAATCAACGTATTTTTCAGCGCCCCCCACTTTTTTTTTACTTTATCACAGCTTAAAAACCACAATGACATTCATTACTTTAATTAATTTGATTGCAGTGTGCTATATTAGTTTGGTCTGGAGTTTAAACTGATATTCTAAACTAGACTTTTTTACCAGTGAGAGTTTTTACCAATTAGAACGCAAAGTCGTACTCATTCGACGTTCAATCGTACTGAGCAAGTAACAACAAGTATCGATGAACCAGCCGATGGATACATGCTTGCACAAATCGCGTTATTAAAACTTGATTGGTCATGGGCTATCCTACGAAATCTATGTTACATATTTTTAGTTTTTGTACAATCAAACATGGCAGAATATGAGCTAAATAATCGATGTTGTGTGGTAGGTAGATTTAATTTCAGTGAATTTTAAAATATTAAGTAGATGAAATTACAAATCAGCCTCCGCCCCCCTAAACCACTTCAACACGCCCCAATTTTTTCTGGGCCCCTTACCGCCCCCCTCTAGGCCTCCAACGCCCACAAGGGGGCGTTATCGCCCACTTTGAGAAACACTGATTTAGAAGAACAGTTTGACCTTAAACAGTGTAACTACTAAGGCACCTGTCCCACCGCGAGCAAGCGACAAGCTCAACGATATTCTCGCTCAAGAAACCTACAAAAGATTGTAAGTCCCGTGTAAGTAAAAGAGATGTATACAATGTGTAATGCATATTATGAAAGTAGTTCAATCGATATTCTAATTGGAGTGTTCGGTGGTGTGTGTTAATTCCGGGACATGTTGTACATTAAAGGCGCTGGCCCATTGCGGCACACGCTGTGCATGCGGCGCATTTTAACTGCGTGGGTTCGTTTGTTTGACAACGTGGGTCTATGTTTCCTCTGCAGCACACATTATTCACGAATATTAACCCACGACTGTACAACTGTAGCTCAGCACAATTTTTCACACCTTGCTGCCCCGCCCGTCCCACCTCCCAAAGTGAGCCTACGTACGCTTCCATGTACCGCGTGCATAGCGTTGACAGCTTTGAGCTGCGTGGGCGCCATATTCTAGGAAGCCACACGTGTAGCAATGACGTCATTAATGTCGTCTTCGTGCGTAGCGTGTACGTGGGTTGCAGTGGACGTTATCACATACATTTTCTTGCTAAGCGAAGCTAGACACACGTGCGTAGAATCTCCGTGCGGAACAGTGGGGATCCGCCATTATAGATGATCGCTGACTGTCCACACCGTCGGCGGCGGCGAGTTCTCGTTTGACACAAGAGCTATCAAAGAGAGAACTCACTGAGACTCACGTTTGGTACATACGCATATCAGCGAGTTATCGCTCGTCACCGTCGCTCACTCGTTGCTCACTGTAGCGGCATCTACATCGCTACATGCAAACTACGCATCAAAGATCTGACGTCACACAACATCCTGACGTAACACAAATCCCGCATCGCGCAATTAGAGTTTACCGCGCGATAAACATATATACAAGCTTCCCGACTTCAACCTCTGGGCAGTTGCCCGCCCGTCTGGTCGGAGGATCCTCCCTTTTCTATGGTGGATGAGTGAACTTTACACCCTGTTCCTCATGCCCCTAAATTGCTCACTAACTCGTTTTTAGTTGCCAGCTCTACTCGCTTTTCGTAACGCGTGGTGGGACTGAGTGCCTAAGGTAACATGTATTTACAAAGTTAGTTTCAAAACAAATATGAAATTACTTTGGCAGGATTTGAAACAAAAACATGCCTCGTCTTGTTTGTTTCACAAAGGTTGTGTTAACGCAGCATTGTGCTGTCAGTATTCCTTTGTTAAAAGTGTTGGTTTGTACCTTTCCAGTTACAGTCGAGGGTAAAAATCAGTACAACACAAATCGGGACGACAACAATTTTTTTTTTAGTCCAATGTTTTTTTTTTTTCATATTGGTTGAAAAAAAAATAGTCCCATTTTTTTTTTTTTACGTTATCAAAAATTTTAATTTGTAGCCTAGCTAGATACCAATTAATTTCAATATATAGTTTAGAAGAAAATGTTCTCCCTTACATCGATATACGTCACGGACAATTCTCCAACTGCAAATGTTTTTTTCAAAACCACTGCCGTCGGCGCTTGACGTGGTAACACGTCGGGTCCGGCTTCGCAACAAGTCAATCGTCATCCTGAGGATGCCTCGTTGAGAGGTGAGACACGTGCCGATTTCTTACAGGGTTCTTTATGACTCTTAAAGAAACTTAAGCGGATTAGGTTACTAAATATACGTCGTGTATTGTATTTTACCTTTGAATGTTGATCAAAGTTTCTCAAAACGTTAAGGACAGTCTCATGAGACCGGTTTCCTGTAGGTACAACGAAAAAAATTACCTACCCTTACTGCCCCGTCTCAAAAATCCACTCTGTAGTCTTACCAAGACCCGTATTACCCAGTTACTGGGTTGTGGAGGTCAGATAGGCAGTCGCTCCATGTAAAATACTGGTATCCAGCTGCAACCGGTTAGACTGGAATCTGACCCCAATATGATATGTTGGGAAAAGGCTAGGCAGATTTTTGAGTTCGTGCTGATACTATAAAAGAATGTCTTCAAACCCACACACAAGGATCTTAACTACAAAAAAACAGACAAAAATAAATTGTTACGTGAAACTGTGGGAGTTTCGTCTAAGATAATAATTATGAAAGCAAATTGCTTATTAATAACTTTTCTTACATTGAGTGGGAGTAACCAGATATAGTAACAACATTACAAATTTTACTTGTCTGGCGAAGCCTACGCGATGGTATTTATGTATCTAAATTCTAAGTTAAGAACTAAGTTTAAATTATTTTCATGGATGCCACTTAAGTTACCTTTTTTTTCTTTTTTTTTTGCATCAAAATGATCAAGTAACTGCTCCCACTTGGGGCGGAGGAGGGCATGTCAGCCTCTTACTGACTAAAACCCACCCGTCGTGTTCCTTCAGTAGCCTTTTCGTTGCCAGGGGCCACGGTATCCCTTTCGGACTTTCCCGCAACCTCGGCAGCCATCGGTCCTAACGGACCCCGTCAGTTGTGCTGACATCTCTTTGAGGCTACCTATCCTACCTTACTTATATACCTACCTATCCTAAGAACCTTGTCCTGAGAATAACGAACACAACAAAAAAATAATTATACAATAGTTTGCGGGAGCGAAAAATCGATCTAGCTAGGTCTCATATCTGGGAAAATTATTTTTACTAAACACTATGCGAGTTTTTAGTTATTTCAGTTTTTATTCGAGGGTATTTACATATACATATGACATGTATACAATGTGTCTGGTTACCGGTGTCCGACCCGTTAAGGCGAAGTAATTTGATCAATTTTATCGACAAATCCACCATAATAAGGCATTTTGCCCCTACTGTTTTGAAATAGCGGCCATAAAAAAAAAATGTTTCTTGAGCACGGCTGGATTGATTTATTTTGTAATATCTACCTACAGTCCTACAGGCAAAAATATAGTTTCGTTCGACAGTTATAAAAGTATACTCTAAAGGTTTAGGTAGTTAAAAAAGGGTAAACAAAAAAAACCACGTGACTCATAGATGCTAAAGCTTTTATTTCAAATGTTAAAATCATATTAATTATAGTCACATATATATTTATAGTCTCTATTCTGAATCTGATTCTGATGAACTCTCTGTTACATTAATAATAAAGCGTTCAGTGGTATCATCAATTATTTTGTCTAATTTAAACATTTTCTGTTCTTCTTTTATTACATGACCCTCACAATTTTTCCAATTCTCAGCAATCACATTAGCTAAAGCCTCTGGCAAAAGAATTTTTAGTTCAGCCATTTTAAAAGTTTTATTTTTCTCGGCTACAAACCCCTTAACTTGAGCCCATATTAACTCAATTGGATTGAGCTCACAGTGATATGGTGGCAGGCGCAATACTGTGACACCATATTCCTTGGCCAATTCATCCACAACATAGGATTGGTATTTGTGTTTTTCATATTTAACTTTTATTAATAATTGTGCTTTTAATTCTGCTTCTTCATAAGCAATATTTTTTTCTTTTAACCACTTTTGAATATCAGCCTTTCTTGATGCGGTTGTTGGCACTTTTTCTTTTTTTCGACTGTGATAGGGTGCATTATCCATCACCAAAATCGAGTCTTTTTCCAGTTTCTTGAAAATTGTAGTGATCCATTTCTCAAAATTATGTGCATCCATTTCTGAGTGGTAATCGCCATCACCCTTACTTGCTTGAAATATTAATTCACCTCCTTCAACAAAACCACTTGATGAACCTGAAACAAAGTTTTAAATAATATTCAACAACTGACTAATAATCATTATTTTCTTATAAGTTAAAGTACATGTGAGATGCTCATGGCATCTCACATGTACTTTGACTTAAAATGTTAATTTATTATAAATTGACTGCCTCGTTCGTCTAGTGGTCGCAAGCGCTACTGCTGAGCATGAAATTCACAGTTCGATTCACAGGTCGGCCAGTGTTATTGGGTTTTTCTATCTAAATTTTCAGTAGCAGCCTAGTCTCTGGAGTTGTGCCCGGTTAATGGCAAGGCAATAGGCTCGTGCCCTATTTATTACATGGTACTTAAACATATCTGGCGAAATGTGGGTGTTCTATAGGTACACCTCTGCCCAACCCTTCGGGGAAACAAGGTGTGATTTATTATGTTTACTATACATGATGTTTATCACAAGCTTATAAAATAAAATTGTTATCTTGGCATTTCTATTAAAGGCTATAAAGTAATATTCTTACCAATGTGGCCTAAGATAAGGCGTTTTCCTTTCCCGTTGGGATTCTTTAATCCGGTAGACAAACCCTGCCTGTGAGCCTCTTTGCAGGATGTTATTGTCGTATCTTGCCATGTTGAAGATTTGGTGTCCTGCAAAAAAACAATATTAATGAGTAATAAGATATTTACAAAGGTAACAGAGTACAATATTAATTTTTATAACATATTAATGTTGTTATCATACCTTCATTGACCCATGTTTCATCCAAATAATATATTTTCTTCCCGTCTCTTCTATATTTTGCAATCTCATTCAAATATTTTACACGCCATACTGCAATGTCTGGTTTGTCAATAAGCATACTCTTGCGACTGCGTTTGGAGTATTTAAAGCCTAATTTCTTCATCAACTTACACATTACATCTCTTTTAATATTAGGTAGACTGTCATCATTATTGACACTTTCCATTACTTTTTCAATAGTTGGCATTTCATTTGCAAAAAAAAACGTATGTACTTTTCTCCTCACTGCGGCTAAATCCATATCATCGAAACTGTCGATTAAGCTTGGTTTCGTTGCCGGTGGAGGAGGAGACTGCACTCTATGCGATATTTTGTATTCCTTAATAACCCTGTACACAGTTGGTACAGACATACCCATTATTTCACCAGTTTTTTGCACTATGTCTGTTTTTGACGGAAAACAGTCTTTGGGCCATGTTTCTTCCACATATTTGAACACATTTATCAATGTCTGTTTCTCAGATGACGAAAGAGGTCCGGTTTTGAAGCGTTTCTTCTTCGGTGATGGAAATGTTTGTGCGAAGTTGGTCTGGCTAGTACCAGCCTCGGGTTCACTCATTTTTCCACGATACGAATTTAAAACCCAATAACGATAAATAACAAAAACGAACAATAACTAAATAACAAAAACAAAACAAGGAAACAAGCTATTATTATCACAATTCAACAAAACCAAAACGCACGGATACAATCGCAATGTCGATAACGCTGTCAACAAAGGCGTCTGGTTAACCGACTAAACGTAATACCTGCCAATTCAGTTGCCAGACTACGTCACAGTTGTACTCTTCAATTTAGCAATGTTATCTAATTAGTTGTATTTTCTAAAAGGTTTGGGGAACCTGTCTTTTTGGGTTCTTTATAATGGACAGATTACAAAATGTTATATTATTATTATAAATCTAACAAAAAAATTGTACTGAAGCAGTTACATCTACGAAAAGTTGTTTAAGAATAAATGATAAAGTTTAACATACTATAATAAAAGGGGAAACTATCATGTGATCGAAAATAAATTTAATTTTGTTCTAATGTATTTTTTAACAAGAAAGTGTCAACTATAAAAAACCCTTTTTACGATTTGTTTACCCTTTTTTAACTACCTAAACCTTTAGAGTATAGGTAATGAGTTGACACTAAAAGGTTAATCAAAAACTCCCATTAAAACCTTAAAAAAATACTTGGAACGTAAAAAATGTAAAACAATTTGTTTTTTATTCTTTTTAAATGTTTAAAGACAATATAGACTGTTCACATACCTTATTTAGACTTTTTAGATGCACTTAGATATTACCTAAAAACTGATGTTAAAACCTAAGTTCTAAGTCAAATAGTTTAGGAGTTGTGACTATTTGAATACGACCCTTTAATTGAAAGTAGAAAGAAAATTTCCAACAAACCAATCGAGCATTCCGAAAATATGCAGGTATTCTGAGTGACTGTAATTTATGACCTCTCAAATCAATCAGCGATCCAGAAATAGGTATTATAGTAACAATGACGGATTTACGAGTTTTAATAACCAACGGTTTTGATTGGTAAACTGTGGCGGCATCTACATCGCCACATGCGAACTACGCATCAAAGATGTCTGACGTCACACAACATCGCTCAAACAGAGTTTACCGCGCGATCAGCATAATACAGGGTGGCAGGGACATCGACGCGAAAACTGTTACCATGGAGTCAGTATATGATTCTGAACTCCCCTGCGTTGAAATATTCCGTCGGTTATTTTTAAAAAGATTTGCTGTTCCATACATTATGACCGCACTTTTCTATAAAATAGCAATTTGTTTTTACCAGAGAGATATTTCTCGACGGCGGCATGTGAATCCAAGTCAGAGGCCCATGGGCAGCTTTAAAACTCTGACACCAGGTTAGTCACTAACCACACGAAAAGACGACGACCATAATTTCAACAAATTAAATTATTCATATCATTGACAATTCAATGTTCTACCGCTCTTGCAAAATATGAAGAAAAAAATATAAACATTGCCAATTCGTGACTATATGCATGATGTCATGTGCAACCTAGCTGAATATATGGGGTTTGTCGCTGTCACCGACATCAAAAGTATTTGCTCAGAAGGTTCACCTAAAATAAGGTCTTTTGGCCACCGCCACGTCATCGAAAACGAGGTGACGGAGCCGAAGTAGCGATACATTCTCAATACTCGACACTTTTATTACATTCCACATTCTTAGGTGGTAAACTTTTAATCAGATCATATGGACTCTGCCGGGCACAACAAAATAAGTGAGTTAGGAGAGAGGAAGCATTTGTTAATTATATAACATTACTTAGCAAACTATTATTATAATAATGATGTAGGTTTTTTATGAATGAACTAATAGCCATACAAAATATAAACAGGTAAAAAAAAAAAAAAAATTAAGGTCTCAGGTACTTCATTTATAACTTTATAAGTCTATCACTTAGGTATTCGTTTACCGAGTAATAGCTTTTATTTAGCAAGAATTGTTTTTTTTTGGGTTCCGTAGTAAACAAGGAACCCTTATAGTTTCGCCATGTCCTTCTGTCTGTCTGTCTGTCCGCGGCTCCCGTCTGTCTGTCCGCGGCTTAGCTCAGAGACGGTTAGTACTAGAAAGCTGTAATTTGGTATATGTATACATATTAATCATGCCGACAAAGTGGTAAAATAAAGTAAGAAAAAATGTTTTTTTTAGGTTACTTCCCCTACACGTAAAGTGGGGATGTTTTTTTTTTCCTCATCTACACCATGTTGTGGGATATCGTTAGAAAGGTCTTTCAAAATAATATTGTGAGTTTGTTCAAACCATTTTAAGCTTTTAACTAAAAAATTTTGTTAGTCAAGTGTCGCCGCCCCCCCCCCCCCCCCCCCCCCCCCCTTCTAGCTAAATGGTTGTACTTGGACGCGTGAAAAAATTCACAGAAGTAGTATTACGTACAACGAAATTAAAAGGAAAACTATGAGAGCTAAGTAGGCTGTTATAGGTTACCGAGTAATAATCAACCAACTTAAATTTGCGGTTTGAAAAACATGATCTGCCATACATTCCGTATGGGAGAACATGTTTTATTATTATTATCTTGTAGTTGTTTATTATCCCTTAATAAATAAAATAAACACTACTGTATAAAGTGCGCCTTCTTTCCATGTACATTTTGACATGACTTTGCATATAAACACATAAAATATAATATATGCAAATCACTGACTTGGCAAAATTGTTGTTATAAACTTAAGGTGCGGTCACATTCCTGTTCTTTCAGAAGCGATTTTTTCGTTTTTTTTCTTCCTCTGCGTGCTCGTTGGCTTAGTGGTCGCTAGTGCCACTGCTGAGCATGATGTCCCGGGTGCTATTCCCGGGTCGGGTAAACTGTTATTGGGTTTTCCATCTGGAATAGGGATGATGCCTGGGTAAAAAAAAAAAAACTAATTAGTCCGTCAGACAGATAATAAAAAAATATTAGACATGTATTAAAATTAAGTAAGTAAAATTACTTAGATAAAACGCATTTTAAGCTGGGGAGTGGGGGTCGATACGTCACTAGTACGTATAAAATCTACATACTCGTGACGTCATGGCAAATTTTACCTCAATGTATCGCCGTAATCTTTAGATTAGGTAGAAAAAAAATACATGTCCAATATTTTTTTATAATCTCAAAGACGGATAAAAAAAAATTTTTTGGTCATCATCCCTATTTCTCAGTAACAGCCCGAAGTTTGGATTGGTGACCAATTAATGGCAATCGGTTCGCCCCCTATTACATGGGACTTAAACATAACTGGCGAAATGTAGGTGTACTATAGGTACATCTCTGCTTAGCACTTCGGGGATTCTTGGCGTGATATTGTGTGTGCTACACACTTGAAAATTCAACATGTTTGCACCAATTTCAATCATTATTGTCAGTAGAATGTACTCATCGTACCTATAAATAAATTAACAGCACCAGAATCAGCCTATGAAGGCACCATTCCGTACCCGACCGCAGAAGGCAACTGTAGGCGCCTGCCAGGGTTGCGAGTTTGTCCGAAAGGGATATCGCGGCCCCGGCACACAGGCAATGGAAGGAACACGAGTGGGTTTTAGTCAGTAAAAGTCTGACACGCCCTCCCGCTCCGCCCAGAGCGGGAGAAGTTATTTAATAATTTCCCAACCTCAAAAAAAATAAAAAATGGCGCCTTGTCACCGTGACACGACTAGTTTCTATGAATTTCTATGAAATGCCTTCCGTAGTTAGCGACACGTCGTTGTTAAGCTATGGGCGAGCGACAGGCGACACGTGTAACCCGACCGCAGACCAGTAGTGCCGCCAACGCTCGAGCGATAATACGTTTTTCTATCTACTGACTGGAATACGGGCTGCGGCCGCCTGCGGTCGGGTTCGGAATCATGACTTCAGCGACATGACGCCGCGACGTGTCGCCTGCAGTTGCCACCTCCGGCCGGGTACGGAATGTAACCTTAACGTTCCCACTGCTGGGACACAAGCTTCCTCTATGATCCCTCTCTGTAAGAGGGAGCAGATCGTCGTCCACCACGCGGGCCTAGTGCCGGTTGGTGGATGTCACATGTCTTCGAATTTTTGGTTCTAATGTGAATCCTACGAATCTTTAACTATACTAGTGGTAGCCCAGAGGTCGAAATTCGACCATAATTCATTTAAATGTCATTATTATTTGGGTAGCCATCTGCTGTCAAACGCATGGTAGTGTGTGTAATGTTTTTTTTATTAATTTAATTTATTTCTAATGTATATTATACAAAAATATTATCTTTCTGCACTCCTTCTCCATATATACTTTAACTGTGCCAAATTTCATTCTCCTCCGTCCGCGTAATTTTCGTAAAAAGGGGTACAAAGTTTTTGCTTCACGTATTAATACTACTCAATCAAGCAAAAACGGCTTAAAGGATTTGGATGAAATTTGGCACATTGGTGGACCTTGACCTAGGTTAGACATAGGATACTTTTTATCCCGATATTCCCATGGGATCGAGGCTTATGCGGGTAAAACCGCGAGGCGCTGCTAGTTGTTATATATTTCAAGTTTTTAGGACACGTAAATTAGTATAGACATTGATGCGTCACTTAGTGAATCACCTTTTATTTTTACACGATTACAATAGGTAACAAAATCGTGTATTGCTATCCTAAGTACTCCACTTACGATATACAAAGGCGTGTTTCGATAAGAGCCGGTTAGTTTGCGATAAATAACGTAGCTAATGTTAATGATGTAGGCTTCTATCCGAATACTCTCGCCAGGTCTCGCGAAACAGTCTCGAGCGAGTGCGGCCATGCACACTCTCGCCTAGTTCGGTTGAAGTTATGAACTCCGAGAGGATGGACGCAGACATTAAACGTCTTGTCTATCAATTACGCACTTGCAACTGCCGCGAGATACTTTGGCTCGGGCACAAAAACCGACACGGGATGGAGAGCGAGCGAGCAACGCCGAGACACACCGAGGCGGGCCGACCGCTCTCATCTACATTCTCTCACTCGGCCTGTCTCGGTGTGGCTCGGCGAGAGTGTACAGCCGCCGTTAGATAAAGTTTACATCTTTGACAGGCGTTACATAGCCTTTTCCCAAATATGTTGGGGTCGGTTTCCAGTCTAACCGCATGTAGCTGAATACCAGTATTTCACACGGAGCGACTGCCTATCTGACCTCCACAATCCAGCTACTTGGTAACACGCTACCCCTTTGGTAACAAAACAATCTGCCTAGCCTTTTCCCAACTATGTTGGGGTCGTCTTCCTTTTACCCGGATGCAGCTGAATACCAAGTATTTTACATGGAGCGACTGCCTATCTGACCTCCACAACCCAGTTACTGGCTAACATAATACCCTTTGGAAAAACTTGTTGTCAGACTATTGGGTTTCTGATTACCCGTAACGACTGTCAAAGATCTACGAATGATAGCCGGGACCTACGGCTTAACGAGGTCCTGTATGTGTGACCATCCATTAGGTATACAGAGGCCCCTCCATGCCTCGCAAAGCACGTAGAGTTGGTTCGGGATTTTTGACAGCTGGTTGCGTTGGTCCCGGCTGTCCTTCGCAGATCTTTGACAGCAAGGATCTACGAATGACAGCCGGGACCAACGGTTTAACGTGCTTCCCGAGCCACCGAGGAGTCTCGATATGTAATGGAACCCCTCAAATCATTTCCTAACTTTAATTTTCCCAATACACGCAAATCGCGTCTGTGTGCTGTGTTTCTCGCGACTTCAAAATGCGCGATTAGGTTATCAAACAATATGCACATACCCTAACAAGCCAATATTTTTACAACGTATTCAGTCTGATATGGAACCGCGAACGAAGCGGTCGCGTTACTTAAAATACTATATTGTTTACAACATAATTACGTGATAAGCAACCCATTGTTGAATTTACTCATTATTATGAGTAAATGATTAATTAGCTCTTGTGTAGTGTAATAGTGTTGTTGTGTTCTGTAGTGAAAAGGAAATTTAAATAGTGTTTATTTTTTTTCAAATTTGGCGTGTTTATGTTTAAATTATGCTGAGGTTTACAGAAGTGTCATTTTAATTCTATTAATAGAAATTGGTGGTAAAGGAAATAAAAAAGTGTGTTTAAAAAAAATGTCGGGTTTTTTGAGGTAGGTTCTTCTGATTTAAAGAAGGAACGAGAAAAAATTGTTTCGTGAGTAGTGTTTATTTAAAAAAAAACCGGGATTTTTGAGGTATGTAATTTCTTCTGATATAAAGAAAGAACGGGGAAAAAAGTGTTTCGTGAGTAGTGTATGTTTAAAAAAGAAACTCGGGTTTTTGAGGTAGGTTCTTCTGATTTAAAGAAGGAATGGCAAAAAAGTGTTTCGTGAGTAGTGTATGTTTAAAAAAACTCGGGATTTTTGTGGTATGTAGGTTCTTCTGATTTAAAGAAGGAACGGGAAAAAGTGTTTCGTGAGTAGTGTTTTTTTTTTTTAATCTCGGGATTTTTGAGGTAGGTTCTTCTGATATAAAAAAGGATGATCACTACGCTTGCTCACTTCGTGTCGGCGATTAGGTTTCTGTACAATATTGTTTTAACTTCGTAGGTCAGTGGTCAGCTTTAAAATAAAAACTTTTGACATTGAAAAAGACACGTCGTACTGTGGATCTAAAAAAGGCTCCCAAAGTCATTGGCGCTTAAATTTTAAAAATGACGATTTTTTTGCTTGAAATGGCTTCGAATAGTCAATATTAAGCATAAATATAAGTATCATCGGATACAATCTGGTAGGCAAATTGGTAACTTATATTTTTTTTTTGCAATGAATGTGTATTGATTTATTGATCGAGTTTTTTTTTCTTTTTCTTTTTTTTTCGTTATATGAAGTATGTCTAAAAATTATAAATAAATAGTTACATCACCGTGTGCAAGGATATAACGGTTATTCGCTCCGTTCCGGAGATATAAGCATTAGCTCCATATTTTTTTTTTGTAAAAAAAAACATTAGTTTCCAATTTGCCTACCTGATTGTATCCTATGATATATTTATGCTTAATATTGGCTATTAGAAGCCATTTCAAGCAAAAAATCGACACTTTAAAATTTTAGCTCCAATGTCTTCGAGAGCCTTTTTTCGATCCACAGTAAGTACTTGTTTATATGCTACTACTTATGTTATTGAATTACTTAAAATATTCACAAATTTAACCAACTAACTGCGTCCCGCGGTTTCATGACACAAATTTATATATATTTTTTAGTCCGTCTTGGAGATTATAAAAAAATATTAGACACGTATTTGTTCTTTTTTTACGTAATCTAAAGATTCCAGCGATACATTGAGTTAAAATGTGGCATGACGTCACGAGTATGTAGATTTTATACTTACTTGTGACGTAGCGACCCCCACTCCCAACTTAAAATGCGTTTATCTAAGTAATTTTTTATTAATATGATAAACCAAAAAATACGTGTCTAATATTTTTTTATTATCTGAGTGACGGACTAATTAGTTTTTTTTTAACCCAGGCATCAATTATATTGGCCCAACAAGTCGAGCCCGCCCCGTGTACTTGTAGCTTCATACCTACACTACGGAGTGACCTATCTGTATTCATCTGTGACGTAGACGTAACTTACCTGTCTGCCAACACAATTTACTTTTATATAAGTTATATAATTATTCCACTGAATGTTTACATAATAACAGTGCTTATCTATTATTTGCCTGTCGAGTTGAGGAAAACTTTATAAATAAACATAGAAAACATATGTACTAAGTTGTAATACATAATATAACAATATGTACCTTGTAAATTAATTGGAGCTAGAGTCAATATGTATTCCTTGTTTTTATTGACAGCAAAACTGATTTGATTGATTGAGTGAAGGGCTTTATATACTACGTGTTGCTTATGATATCCCATAACTCTAGGGTATTCATGAGACATTATATATATATATTAACTAGCTGCCCGCCCCGGCTTCGCTCAGGTAGCACTATATACTTATCTACGGCGCACCTACCTACCTACCCTACAAACCTACCCTACCTACCTACCCACCCTACCTAACTACATACCTACGTATCTACATACCTACCTACATACCCTACCTACACCTACCTACCTACCTACCTTAGGGGTATGAAAAATAGATAGTAGCCGATTCTCAGACCTACTGAATATGCATATAAAATTTCTTAAATATCGGTCAATCCGTTTCGGAGGAGTATGGTAACTAACATTGTGACACGAGAATTTTATATAAAAGATACGTGGAGAAGTGTTGTTCCCTTTTTAATTAAAATTACGAGGACTGAGGAGTATGACATTTGGCACAGTCAAAGTTTATACAGAGAAGGAGTGCAGAAAGCTAATATTTTTATATACTATGCATTATAAATTAAATTAAATAAAAATACATTGCACACACTACCATGCGTTTGACACAGGATGGCTAATGACATGGCAGCATGGAATTAGTATGTAAGTACTATACAAATTAAATTATTTAAGTAAATGAATTATGGTCGAATTTCGACCACTCTAGTATGAATTATTTATCTTTTTTTTTTTGCCCGCCGCGTACCTACTTTTAGCTTCGTACCTAAAATGCGAAGTCACCAATCTGCATTCATCTGTGCTATGTTGAATTAGAGCATTTTCTTAATAACTTAGTATATGAATTTATTATTTTTTTAAATTAATTTGTTAAGTTATGTCTAACGCGGATACAAAACTGAAAATCACGCAAAATCTATCAAGCTTATTTTTCTAAAACCTTCACCATTTTAAAGATAATTTAATTATTGATCTTTTAGTATACGTGTTTTATTAAAATACCTTTTATTTTATGTATAATAAATGAATAATGCGTCTTATTTGCGACCACGCTCCTTGATGGCTAGTCGTATTACTGGCTGGGCGTACGACGCGTTGCGTGAGCTCAGTACAGAACACGCAAGCTAGTCACTCAAGTTCACTGGCATATATCTGCGTCTTAATGAGACCATGTCAAAGAATCAATTGGCATATGAATTACATTTCATTATTCTTTTCAAACATCGACGCGAAGCTTGTTGCCATTGATTCAGTACATGATTCGGAAACCCGTGCGTTGAAATTTTTAGTCGGAAAAAAAAACAGCTGTGCCATACGCTTTGACTGCGTAGGCATTGCACTTTTCTATGATACAAGTAGATTTTTTTTTCTTAATAACCGACTAATTCTTTTAACGCAGGGGCGTTTAGAATCATGCACTGAATCCATGGTAACAGTTTTCGCGTCGATGTCCCTGCCACCATAAAGTCCTTCACTCAATCAATCAAATAAGTTTTGCTGTCAACAAAAAAAAAGGAATACATATTGACTCTAGCTCCAATTCATTTACAAGGTACATATATGGTTATATTATGTATTACAACTTAGTACATATGATTTCTATGTTTATTTATAAAGTTTTCCTCAACTCGACAGGCAAATAAGTACTGTTATTATGTAAACATTCAGTGGAATAATTATATAACTTATATAAAACTAAATTGTGTTGGCAGACAGGTAAGTTACGTTTACGTCACAGGTGAATACAGATAGGTCACTCCGAAGTGTAGGTATGAAGCTACAAGTACACGGGGCGGGCTCGACTTGTTGGGCCAATAGAATTGATGCCTGGGTAAAAAAAAAACTAATTAGTCCGTCAGTCAGATAATAAAAAAAATATTAGACACGTATATTTTGCTTTGTCATATTAATAAAAAATTACATAGATAAAACGCATTTTAGGTTGGGGAGTGGGGGTCGCCAGTTCGCCACGTCACAAGTAAGTATAAAATCTACATACTCGTGACATCATGGCACATTTTAATTCAATGTATGGCCGTAATCTTTAGATTAAGTAAAAAAAGAAAAATACGTGTCCAATATTTTTTAATAATGTCCAAGACGGACTAAACAATTTTTTTTGTCGTCATCCCTATTTGTGAGACAGAGTCCAATAATAGGAGAAGATAGCTTTGTTCTTCTATTAATTATCACAATTTTGCATTCAAAACGTTCTTCCGTAAAATCATGATTTTAAGATTTTGTAGATAACCGTTTATACTTTGCGGCCGTCGAGTAGAAAATCAAAGTGTCTTCACTACTTTAGACAACTGTCAGTTCTCAGTGTGATTTTGACAGTTTGGGATAGAAAACTTTCTTCTGAAATAGTCTACGTATAAAAGGACCTAGACAAAGATTGTTAGAAATGTAAGACAAAATGACAGTTTGTGGAAAGATTTCTACGATGCGATGTCAAAAATGGAGAAACGAAATGTCACTTTGTATAGAAAGAGCTGTGTCTATTCTTCGTAGAAATAGAAAGCGTCATGCTACGCGTGCTGGTGTTCTATCTCGCATAGAGTCGCAGCATTATGCTGAGCGATGGCCATTTTGCGTGGATGTGACGCATATTTTCCCCCGAATTGTTTATTTTCGTGTTTTATTCTTTCCTTGCGTCATGTGTACCGCAAATAAACGTATTTTCTTTCTTTCTTCCATGAAAAGATCGGTTCAAAGAAAAATAAAATAGTATTTTAAGTTTAATTTTTTTTTACTAACTTATGAATAGATCCCGATCTTTTTAACAAAAATAATACCTTCCTGTTACAAAAAATCCGACTGTAAAAACACGTAGCTGAAAAGAGAAAAACATGCTTTATTATCTTTAGAACGTCGTTTTTTGTAAGGATACCTTAAAAAAAACCGGCCAAGTGCGCGTCGGACCACGCACAATGAAGGGTTCCGTAGTTGGGATGAATTTATCCCAAGAATAAACTTAATATTGTAGTTGAAAAACGTGTTCTCCGATACGGAATGTATGGGAGATCATGTTTTTCAAACTGCAAATTTAAGTTGGTTGATTATTACTTGTTAACCTGTACAGCCTACTTAGCTCTGATAGTTTTCCTTTTAATTTCGTCATGTGTACTACTGCTGTGAATTTTTCACTTCACTCTAACAATTTTTTTCAGTTAAAAGCTTAATATTTTGCAAACGGATCCCCGAATCCAAAAATGATTTTCAAATCTCACAATATTTTTAAACGGTCTTTCGAACGATACCCCACAAAATGGGGTAAGTAAAAAAAAACATCCCCACTACGTGTAGGGGAGGTACCGTTACTAAACATGTTTTTCTTCATTTTTATTTTTGTACCACTTTGTTGGCATGATTAATATGTATACATATGCCAAATTACAGCTTTCTAGTACTAACCGTCTCTGAGCTAAGCCAGAGCCAGCTATAGAAGGACATGGCGAGACTATAAGGGTTCCTTGTTTACTACGGAACCCTAAAAAATATATCTGCTGTTTCATAGAAAAGTGCAATAACCACGCGATCAATCATGTATAGAACAGCTGATGATTTTTTTAATAACCGACGATAAATTTCAACGCAGGGGGTTTCAGATTCATGTACTGAATCCATGGTATCAGTTTTCGCGTCGACGTCCCTGCCACCTTGTAAATGAATCCCTATTTCCCTTGGTCACGCCATAACTTGCGAACAGCTGCACACAATTGTTTTTTTTTTGTTGTGTTTGTTATTCTCAGGACAAGGTTATAGGGTAAGTAGGGTGGGTACGTAGGTAGGTAGGTAGGTATCTAAGTAGGTAGGGTAGGTATAGGAACTTTGCACAATACAACACAATAACATACTACCATAGAAATATTTCTTATATCTACGCATAATACCTAAATTAATCAGCCCATGGGCATTATCGAAAATTAATTTAAAAAGGGGGGCTTTATTTTTTCTTATTTTTTTTATAATTTTTTTTCAATAACCCGCTATGATTTTAGGGACTTACACTTGTGTTTTTTAAAATAAATACTGTTTTTTTTTTAAAAAAAATGTCTTCACTTGCGTTTTTTTTTCATAGTCGACAAATTTTACTATACGATACGATAACTCATAAGCTTTTAGAGATAATAAAAAGAATCCAAATCGAGCCAAAAACATAGGAGATATGGCAAACGCTTCAAAAAAAATAAAAAAATTGAATTACATGAAACATATTAAATATAGACCGCTTTTAAAGTAAATTTTCGATAATTTTTCTAGAATATTCAGAAAAATACGGGCGGGCACATGCCCTTGAGCAACATTGTCTTATAACATATAAGTAACACGTGAACTCGACAATTTTGCCATGAAGTTCATTAATAATCCAAATTCCCCTGGTCACAGGTATTTTGATTACCTTACTGAATCTGTACTGAGACTGAGACACTATTCTGTCTTCCTGATAAAGATCAAAATACTGCAAAACGTTAGATCTGACAAGAGATTAAAATCTTAAATCAAAACGTCCTTCTTACTAATCTCTATATCTTAAACATGTTAATAGGTACTGGTGATTTACTGATAACAGGGATGACGACTAAAAATTTTGTTTTAGTCCGTCTTTGAGATTATAAAAAAATATTGGATACATATTTTTTCTTTTTTTACGTACCTAATCTAAAGATTACGGCGATACATTGAGGTAAAATTTGCCATGACGTCACGAGTATGTAGATTTTATACTTACTAGTGACGTAGCGACCCCCACTCCCCAACTTAAAATGCGTTTTATCTAAGTATTTTTTTATTAATATGATAAAGCAAAAAATACGTGTCTAATATTTTTTTATTATCTGACTGACGGACTAATTAGAATTTCATTTTTTTTACCTAGGCATTATCCCTATTACATTTAAATCTTTAAATCTGATAACTGAAACACAATCTAATCATACGCAACTTGCAACTTTGACAGTTAATTACGGGTCGTCAAAAGCCCGAAAGTCTGGCTACCAGTCTTACCAAGGTGTATTGTGTTATACAGTAACTGGGTTGTGGAGGTCAGATAGGCAGTCGCTCTATGTTAAGATGCAGATATATGCCAGTGACCTTGAGTGGTTAGCTTGCGTGTTTTGACTGAGCTCACGCAACGCGTTGTATGTCCAGCTAGTAATAGGACTCGCCCATCAAGGAGTATAAAACAAAAGGTATTTTAATAAAACACGTATACGCAAAGATCGATAGTTAAATTATCTTTAAAATGTTGAAGGTTTCAGAAAAATAGGCTTGATAGATTTTTCTCAGTTTGTTATCCGCGTTAGACATAATTTTACAAATTAATTTCACTATGTAATACAAACTTAGTCAAAAATATTCTTATATTAAGTTATTAAGAAAATGCCCTTTTAAATAAGGGCATTTGGAAAAAATATATTTATATATATTTTCCAAATCATTAACTACTCGCTTAGACAATCATTAAAAGTCGGTTATCCTGGTATTCAGCTGCATGCGGTTAGGCTGGAATCTACCCCAACATAGTTGGAAAAAGACAGGAAGTTACACTGATTGTTTTTTCTTCTTTTCGTGTGATTACTGACTAACCTGATGTCAGAGTTTTAAAGCTGCCCATGGGCCTCTGACTTGGCTTCACATGCCGTCGAGAAATATCTCTCAGGTATGCTGGTTTCCTCACGATGTTGTCCTTCACCGTTTTTGAAGCAAGTGATAATTATACAATACGCACATGAATCCGAAAACTCACGAGGTGCGTGCCTTGGGTTCGAACTCGAGACCTATGACTTGGCAGTCCGACGGCCACTGCTACTAAGAAGGTTCTAAGTATGTTCAAGGTCTTCGTATGCCATCTGTAGGTACCTATACATACGTACACATCAATACAAAAGGAACAAGCAACTTTTTATAGCCTGTTCGTTTGAAGGTCAATCTTATCATAACACACCTTGCCACTGTTATGTCTGAGAGCTGTTTTGCTTACAACAGTTGTAAATTATATTATTTTAACGCGTTTCTACCAACAAGGTTAAAAAAAATAACATTTTTCATTCGAAAATTCAAAAGTAATTTATTCAAACTAGGCTGAGAATGGGCACTTATCGAACGTCAAAATGACATAAGACAGTCCCCCAAAACGCCCACCCATCACCATTTTCTAGTGCGTTAGCTAGGAAGATGAAGTGTCGCAACAAACTCCCCAGCAAAACAGCTGTCAGAAAAAAAAAAAGATTCTATGTATTAGTATGCAAAATAATTTACAATACGCAACACAAAACATAATTTAAATTATTAGCCTTATGTCAGCTAGCACACGCCAATATACCAACCACAACCAAAAACATCGAGAACTATGTAGACTCAAGTAGAATAAAAAGTAAGGTAAACAGAACTTAATATCTAAAATTAAAGCCTCCAGGTATAAAGGGCGTGCCCGCGTACTTAAAGCGTTAAATAGCTGTAACTGTCCTGAGAATAACAAACACAACAAAAAAACAAAAAAAAAACATTTTGGTGCAGCCGTTGGCAAGTTATGCATAATTATTGGGCGTGACCAAGGGAAATAGGGATCCATTTTTTACTTATATAGATAGCCTATTCAAATATTCTCTCTCAAAAACTAATAAGCTAGGTCACTCAAGCAGAAATAAAAAGTAACGTAAACAGAACTTAATATCTAAAATAAAAGCCTCCAGGCATAAAGGGCGTGCCCGCTTACATATAGCGTTAAATAGCTGTAACTGTCCTGAGAATAACAAACACAACAAAAAAACAAAAAAAAAAAACATTTTGGTGCAGCCGTTCGCAAGTTATGCATAATTATTAGGCGTGACCAAGGGAAATAGGGATCCATTTTTTACGTATATGATAGCCTATTCAAATATTCTCTCTCTAAAACTAATAAGCTAGGTCAGTATTTATTATAATCATTTACTAGCCTAGATGACCTCTAGGACCTAACAGTTTGACAATGACACGATAGTCGTATTTTATCGCCCAGTTATACTAATACCGGACATATCACATAAACCTTGCAATAGTGGGCTATCAAGGGCAGCTGAGATAACAGAGCTATACAATCTTATCTTCAGAACCATAGCCAAGCCTTCTCCCATGAATGTTATCTAATGGGCGAATCGTATTAAAACGCGTGTCTTTCACGACCAATAGAGCTATACTGCTTTCGCGATTTATTTTCCGAACTTGTAAACAAATAGGTATGTTTTTTTTGCTACCTTCAAACAATTTCATGATTTTTTCAAAATTACTTCAAATTCAAATTCAAATCATTTATTTGCTTGAATATGGGTAGGTACATGAGGTGACACATAAAACTGAAGATCTTTAACCATATCCTACGTTAATAGGTGTGCAAATATTAATCATACATTTATCTATAGCAAATATAATTATTGGGGTATTTACGACATTCATTTATAATATAATTTTATTATTATTTCTTAACTTAAAAATTTAATTACATTTATCATTCAAATAATCATTAACGTTATAATAAGCTTTATTAATTAAATAAGTCTTTAATCTATTCTTAAATGATATAAAATTATTTACTTCTTTTATATTATCAGGTAATTTATTATATATTTTAGGGCCCATACAAAATGCACTCTTGTCAAACATAACCGTTCTATGGCGTATTGCACGAAGCGTACTGGCAAGTCTTGTACTTTTTAGCGTCTCATATTTGTTTATATTATTTCTAATGTCTAGTGCTAGTTCATAGATATACAGCGATGGGAATGTCAATATTTTTTAATTAATAAAATGTGGTTTACAAGTATCTGTAGGTTTTAAAGCACATATTGTCCGGATACATTTCTTTTGAGCTTTGAAGACAGTTTCTCTCTCAGTGGCATTCCCCCAAAACATTATACCATATCTTAGTGTCGAACCAACGTAAGCGTGGTAAGCAGATAGAAGTGCACTTTGATTTACCACTTTACGAAGATTATAGATGGCATATAAATATCGACTTAGTTTTGTACATACTTGATCAATATGTGTCTTCGAAGAAAGAAACTACTTAACTACTACTACGGAACTACTTACATGTAGGTAATTCTAAAATCGAAACAGAAAGTTGATATTCGTTAAAGTGGTAATAAGAATGATATCAATAGGGATGATGACTATTTTATTTTTTATAGTCGGTCATTGACATTATTAAAAAAAAAAAACGTTTTTTTCGTAATCTAAAGTTTACAGCGATACATCGAGTTAAAATGTGCCATGTCGTCACGAGTATGTACATTTTATACATACTTAGTGACGTAGCGACCCCCACTCCCCAACTAAAAATGCGTTTTATCTAAGTATTTTTTTATTAATATGATAAAGCAAAAAATACGTGTTATAACGCGAACATATTTCAAACCAATGTTTCAAACCGCTCCCGCCACAATCCGCTCGTCCAAAAAGGGTGCTTCTAGCTAGAATGTGCTAGAAGCCGTGAAAAAACAGACGACGCGCACCTCTTTTGGACAACCTCAGTCTGTCATCCGTCAGCTGAGCAACGCACAAGGAAATATTTACGAAATCTTTTCTTCGCCCCGAAACCCTTAATATATTTGTCTTAACATAATAATATTATATTATATGTATGTTAAAGTGTCTAATATTTTTTTATTAATATGATAAAGCAAAAAATACGTGTCTAATATTTTTTTAATACCTGACTGACGGACTAATTAGTTTTTTTTTTTTTTACCCAGGCATCATCCCTATTGGAAACAAGGATTTAAATAGACCTTACCTATAAATAACCTTGTCCTGTGAATATCGAACACAAAAAAAAAAATATCCAATTTGGTGCAGCCTTTCGCAAGTTATGGCGTGGCCAAGAGAAATAGGGATTCATTATTATATATGTATATAGATTATACCTACCATTTTAGATTGAACCACTGATGTTAAAGACCTGTAATTCAACTCAAGGCCATATATTAAATAGCAAATCTTTAAATGTTTAATTAACAACTATGTAATACAACAAGACTGGTTGTAAGCCTTTATGTACTTTGTCAATACATGACTTCATTATGACGTCAGTTATGAATTGAGAACGGATGGATATGATTCGGTAATTATCATCTTTTTGTGTTGCTGTGAACTCGGTAACTCAGTGCAAGATTTTTTGCTTATGAACTTTTCGGTTGATTTTCTGTAGGTACATATTTAATTCTTCATACTTCCATACTTAGGAGTCGACACAGATGAATTACATATGATTCACTCGGCAAAATCATTTAAATAAAAAGCGACTTGCACACAGCCGGGACCAACGGCTTAAAGTGCTATCCGAGGCACGGAGGAGTCTCGGTATGTAAAGATGGTCACCCATGCACGGACCAACCCCGACAAGCGTAGTTTAACCTGATGGATCGACTCGTGCGGCTGTTATTACTTAGCCAAAAGCTCCTCTCAAATAAAAAAGTTATTTCAGTGTTGTAAGGTTGTCTGTAAAAGATCGCTTTTAGTGATAAGACCGCCCATTGTGTCACCCTATGTAATACGTCTACTTTTATATCTGTATTTTTTATGGTGTACATAATAAAGAATATTCTATTATATTTATAATTCACGTTTTAGGTACCAAAATTACCCAAAAACCTTTAAAAATTACCAAATTTTAAACATGGATCATAGTTTATGACTTGTAGACATCCGCTAACCGACACCCCCTCCCGCGCCTCGTGTAATAAGCCGGTAAAATTCGCCATTAGAAAAAATATTGGTGATATTTTTTTTCTTTTTTTCCTGAGATTTACACACTATTTTAACAACATCCTCACGGATCGAACACGGTTTTTTTTACATGTTGTATTAGCCAGTCTGCCTTCTCTGTGTGAGAAGAGGCCTTTGCCCTGCAGTGGGACAGTAACAGGCTGGTATTATTAGCCAGTCAGGAAGGTAGCGAGGCTGGCTGTGCAGAATGCCCCAGGCCTACATTTAAGGCGAATGCGCAAGGGTAACCCGCCAAATTGTATTTTTTTTACGTTTTTTGCAATTTTCAAGTCAGTATCTCAGACCAAATAAAAACCCAAGACAGCGCTGTAACAGTGAAGTGAGGCCGGTTTCTGTACTAAAGAGCTACCATTTACCGGGTAATACGTCTTTTATTGACTTGAATGTGCCCTGGCGGCTGTGAGTGTCTCGCTGATGGTGGCGCGTGTGTTGGATCATTTAGCTCCCTTCAAAATGGTTGAGCTGAATGGTGCTAATCCATGCGTCATGTTCGTGAACGGGCGCCGTCAGTTGGGACTGGTCAACTCTTAGCTGCCATGGCTGATTTAAATTTTTGAATTGTTCTTTGTTTTATCTTTTTTTTACGGATGCTTCTAACGTGCACGTCTTTCTCACATGCATAATTTCAACATGAATGATGTAACCAATATTTTGTAACAATTTTTTATTTATTTGAAAGAGTGTCCGTGGAGTTTCTTGCCCGTTCTTCTCCATAGGTACCTACTACGCTTTGGAATGGGCAACTAGCTTCATATTTCTGACTGACCGATTCCTTGAAAATTCAAAAGTGCCTGTAAATGGTTTAATTGAAATAAATGTTTTGAGTTTGAGTTTTCGTAAACATAGTGTGCACTTTTGTTGTAAATGTGTGCGTGTGAGCGTGTATGCACAGATTGAGGACAGTTTTGTCATGCTTCACTGTATTGTCCGCAGCGATATGTTTTGGTTTTTTATTTGCTCTGAGGTCAGTGTCAGGTTGTTTATTAAAGTATCATTCGCGACCGTAACAAAATGTAGAAACATAACTATAATCACCAGTGGTCGCCCAGAGGTCGCAATTCGACCATAATTCATTTAAATGTCATGATTCTAAGGTAAAAGGTAAGGTAAGGTATTTTGTGTCAAACGCATGGTAGTGTGTGTAATGTTTTTTTTATTAATTTAATTTATTTCTAATGTATATTATATAAAAATATTAGCTTCCTGCACTCCTTCTCCATATAAACTTTAACTGTGCCAAATTGCATACTCCTCCGTCTGCGTAATTCTCTAAGTTAGAATTGGGCTCTAATGTCATGATTTCGTGAAATAGTCATTCAATACCAATTTAAACTTGTTGTATTCATGATTTTAATGATTATATTTTGGTAAATACATTATTTGTCGCGCGTCAACTTTTTTGCTTAGTACTGAGCTGCAAATTGCAAAAACATAAGAAAATTTTAACTTCGCTGACTACTTTAGTGAATCCCTCTTAAGGCGAGGATAACCGACTTTTAATGATTTTATACTGTAGATCAAGTCTAAACGAGTAGTGTTAATGATTTGGAAAAAATATATGTTAAATTAGAGCATTTTCTTAATATATGAATATTTGAGATTATGTTTAAATTACATAGTGTAATTAACTTGTGAAAGTTATGTCAAACGTGGATAAAAAACTGAGAATCACGCAAAATCTATCAAGCGTATTTTCCTGAAACTTTCACCATTTTAAAGATAATTTAATTATTGATCTTTTAGTATACATGTTTTATTAAAACACCTTTTGTTTTATGAATAATAAATTAATAATGCGTCTAATTTGGGACAGAGCTCCTTGATGGGCGAGTCCTATCACTGGCTGGACGTACGACGCGTTGCGTGAGCTCAGTACAGAACACGCAAGCTAACTATTCAAGGTCACTCGCATATAACTGCGTCTTAAGTATAGATAGTGCCATCCACGAAGACGCGCTCTACTCTTCTTCCTAAACGCGATTAGCGTTGATACTATCTTTATCATGTGCAGGTCATTTTAATGCTCATTCATTCAATTGCCTTTTTTGCTAGTCAATAAAACTAAAACGTACTTGCCCTTTTTCATATCCATACCGCAAACCGCAATCACAGTATACAAACACGAATTCTAATAATAACCGGTACCTGCTACATTAAAACACGAGCTTATCACCCAGATAAGAGAACATTCGTGTGAACAAAATAAATATACCGAAAAGTCTGCTGTGCAAACATACTCTTAAATTATCTTTTATTATATCAGTGCGTAATGCTAACGCTTTGATATAACCTCAGATGAAATAAAAAGACTTGCCAACCAGTCTTATCAAGGGCCTATCACCATCTGCTTAACTTTTTCCCAAATATGGTTAGACTGGAAGTCAACCCCAAGGTCGCTTTCCAGTCTTACCAGCCGCCTAGCATGACAACCATAGAAATGGGTTTTCTACGGGTCTTTTCCACGAAAGAATAGACTAAATGACAGATTGTAATTTTTATTTGTCATTTTGTCTATTCTTCCGTCGACAAAATCCGTTTTTATTGTGGTCATGCTAAGCGTGGTCAGGTGCAGCTCAATACCAGCATGATCCTTGGTAAGACCAGTTTAGGTTAAGTTGCCGGCCACCCCGTGTGAGAATAGCCAAGAGTCAGTGCTATATTGCAGCTCAATAAAAATGCATCAAAGTATGCTTGCGCAGTATCATCATCCGTCTATGTTTAATTTCTCATAATAGTACAATCTCACATAATAATGTTTACTTTAAATTATCTTATAGATAATATTAATATATGCTTGATAAGATAATTTGAAAATTGCCGTGTTCTATCTTCTTTGAGGCGTAATTATTTTAACAAGATGTTTTCGGAGATAGGCGAAAGTTGGTATCAGCTTACATACATACATAAACTCACACCTTCTTTCCTTGGGGGGATGGCAGGAACTACAGAACGCCACGTGCTTTTTTTCGTTTACTTTTGTTGCGCATACTCCTTTTGTTTCGTTTACACAGTAGGACGCGTAGCATGACCACAATAGAAACTGGTTTTGTCGACGGAAGAATAGACAAAATGACAGATGTCTATTCTTCCGTAGAGAACCCGTTTCTATGGTTGTCATACTACGCCTGCTGGTTATATACGTACGCCGGCTGCGAATACTACGCAAGTACGCACCTGACCTTTCTGAAGAACATCACCAATAATGTAACTATTTATGTCCTTCTTGTGCGTCCTCCTGGAGTTTCCACTCACATCTGCCTTGTAAACCTTTTGTTAGTCGCCATTCATTCATCCTGTCAACATGACCTTATGCATCTTAGCGTATTCCTTTTAATTTTGTCACTACATTTTCTTTGAGACCGCAGACGGCCTTATCACATCATTCCTCATCAGTTTATTATCTTCTAAGTAAATAGCAATTGTTCTTGTTTATTCAGCCTTGTGTTCATAAGATGTGTTTAAACATTGAGCGGCAAGAGCGCGGCAGCAACACGCAGCTTTTGCAGGACACGTTTCTGCCGCGCTCTAGTTAGTAGTAAAAAAAAATATGCGCGGCAGGTAGACAGAAGCGTTTGCACGCGGCAGTCGTCCATTCACAGCGCGGCAGTCCGCGCCCGGCAGGACGCGCACTATTGCCGCTTTATGTTTGACCACAATAGAAACTAGTTTTTTCGACGGAAGAATAGACAAAATGACATAAACAATACCAATCTGTCATTTTGTCTATTCTTATTTATTTATATATACTTTATTGTACACCAGATTATACATTACATAAAGAAAATGTAATACACTACAAAAATACAATGGGCGGCCTTATCGCTTACTGCGATCTCTTCCAGGCAACCTTGGAATGGACAGTGATTTTCTGGACATAAAATGGGGATCTGTCATTTTGTCTATTCTTCCGTTGACAAAACCCGTAGAAAACCCGTTTCTATGGTTGTCACGCTACGCGTGCTGACCGCCAGCTGCTACGATCCTTACATATTTCTCTTGCCTTGTTTACGTTCATGAATAAATCTGCACGCACAAAATGACAGATTGGAATTTTTTATCTGTCATTTTGTCTATTCTTCCGTCGACAAAACCCGTTTCTATTGTGGTCATGCTAACAGGTCATACGTATTGCGAGCACTACGCACCTGACCTTTCTGAAGAACCGTCTGTGAAGTATCGCCAGATATTTTAATTGACCAAAAATGATAACCTTCAATAATACGGAAGAAATGCATTCCTTTATCAATACAGACTGATTATGAACGGTCATTGGACACTTATCAAGAGTATAATCATTGATAACAGTTTTTACACTATCATCATTTCATCCCTCGATTTGGATAACAATAAATCAATCATTCTGCCTAGCCTTTTCTCAACTATGGTGGCATTGGCTTCCAATCTAACCGGATGCAGCTGAATACCAGTATATTAATTGGAGCACAGATGAATACAGATAGTTCACTCCGCAAAATCATTTAAATAAAAAGCGACTCTTGCTACGTCACAATAAAGTGCAATTCAGGTCGCACAGCACTAATTATCTACAGTTATATTCACCGAGAATTTGTCTCTCTTTCTATTGCGTAACTCTTATAATATCTTACTGACTACGTTACACTCACTGAATTAGCCCAACAAATCGAACCCCTCGTGTCCTTGTAGCTTCATACCTATAATGCGGAGTGAACCATCTAATCTGCGTTTGCAATTCATTTGCCAAACATGTAAACAAACAGTAGTTTTAGGAAAAACAACTGTAATTTTTATGATCTTTTCAACAGTACTAGTCAGTGTAAAATCAACTTTATTTACACTTGCATAAAGTTGATGATTGTCTAAGTGAAAAACTTGTGTTTGTTTACATGTTTGGCAAATGAATTGCGAACGCAGATTATATTCATTTGTGCTTGGAACGACTGTCTATGTGACCTCCACAACCCAGTTACTGGGTAATAAGTAGGTACCCCTTGGTAAGACTGGTTGTCAGACTTTTTGGGCTTCTGACTACCCGCAACGACTGTTAGAGGTCTACGAATGACAGGAAAAGAAAAAATACAAAGTCTTTTAATCTGTATACTCTGTGACAGGCAGGCGGGCCGTAACGCACTTCGCGGGTAGTACAGTTTGGACTTCTTTGTCTTGTAAAATATGGCCGAAGTATAATCAGTAACTAAGCCGTGGTCGCAAACGCGGCTGCTTAAGGCGACGATAACCGACTTTTAATGATTTTATACTGAAGATGACGTCTAAACGAGTAGTGTTAATGATTTGGATAAAAATATATGTTAAATTAGAGCATTTTCTTAATAACTTAATATATGAATATTTTAGATTATGTTTATATTAATAATAATAATAATAATACGAGCCTGTTACTGTCCCACTGCAGGGCAAAGGCCTCTTCTCATACAAACATACATAGTGAAATTAATTTGTAAAGTTATGTCTAACGCGGATGAAACTGAGAATCACGCAAAATCTATCAAGCGTATTTTTCTGAAACTTTCACCATTTTAAAGATAATTTAATTACTTTCAACTGTTAACTGACGTTACGTGACCGTAATTTTCTTTCGAGATACTGTTTATTTTCCCACTTTGACCATAATATACTTTTTATCTTTTACAAAAAGTTGGCAACCCTACCAGAGACCAACCTGGGTTATCATTAGGATAATTAGGACCAAAACTGCGACCAACAGTAATGAATAATGTATATATTTAAATCATTAAAAACATTGTTAAAAACCTTTTAATTTTTTCGAGATACTGTTCATGTTCCCACTTTGACCATATCTTTTTTTTCTTTAAAAAGTCGGCAACCCTACCAGGCACCCACCTCGGTTATCATTAGGATCATTAGAACCAACACTGCGATCAGCACTAATGAATAATGTATCTATTTAAATCACAAAAAAATATATTAAAATACTGTTAATTTTTTCGAGATACTGTTTATGTTCCCACTTTGACCATAATATACTTTTTTTCGTTTACAAAAAAATGGTCCCACCTCGGTTATCATTAGGATCATTAGGACCAAGACTATTTTCCTTCAAAATTGTAAGCTTATTTAAGTTTGCAGTAGATTGTTCAACCTTACTTGTGCTGAGTTTGAGGTCACGGTCTACCACGTAAGGCCAGTCTGAGCTAATAACTGGACTATTAGTTATCATACCGCGTAATAAAACGATCTAAATAGGAATTTTCCGTTGACTAACTTTAAAAGTGTTATTGGGTTTTATATCTAGAATATGGATGATGTCTGGGTAAAAAAACATAATTTCTAATTTGTCCGTCAGTCAGATCATAAAAAAATATTATACACGTATTTTTTGCTTTATAATAATTAAAGTAATAAAAAAAATACTTAGATAAAACGCATTTTAAGTTGGGAGTGGGGGTCGCTACGTCACAAGTAAGTATAAAATGTACATACTCGTGACGTCATGGCACATTTTAACTCAATGTATGGCCGTTATCTCTAGATAACGTAAAATAAAAAAATACGTGTCCAATATTTTTAATAATCTCCATGACGGACTAAAAAAAACAGTGGGAATCCTGCAAATGAAATAAAAACATTATCCTTAAGGGGGATGCGAAGCAAATTTAGATCAATATTACAACCTGCTATCTAATTACGCAACACATTTTCGATTTGCAATTGAGTCAAATTGGTTTCGTTTGACTAGAATTGTTTTCAATTTACAACTTTTGAAAGCAATTCTAGTCAAACGAAACCAATTTGACTCAATTGCAAATCGAAAATGTGTTGCGTAATTAGATAGCAGATATTGACTTGCAAATTGCAAAAAACGTAAGAAAATTTGAATTTCGCGGGCTACCCTGACGCTTTCGCCTTAAGACTGTCCTTGTTTTGTTATTTTTGTTAACAGTCGTGCATTTGTTAATTGAAACGACAAGTCAAATTAATATTAAATGTGAGTTTTACAATGTCATATTTATTATGTAATTTAAGAAACCTCAGACTGGGTCTTAAGGCACTGACAAAAGATACCTACATGTTCTAAGTACATTCTTAAAAAAAACCTAACCTGCCGACAGAAGTGAACACTTAAAACTAATATTAGCGCCATCTATATTGGAGGTTACAGCACTTCTGCGCGCGTTGACGCGAATCCATAAGTTGATCACAAAAAATCGCTTAGCGCGCCTAACCACATTTTCACTAAAAAAATCCAAATCTATACAGTTTGTGGGAGCGGAAAAAATATATGTTAAGCGAATACCAGTATTTTACATGGAGCGACTGTCTATCTGACCTCCACAACCCAGTAACTGGCTATTTGGGTAATACGATACCTCTTGGTAAGACTGGTTGTCAGACTTTCGGGCTTCTGACGACCCGTAACGACTGTTAAAGATTCATGAATCACAGCCGGCACCAACGGCTAAGAGCGTTTATTCTGAAGGTGGGCAACGTCGTAAATAGATGTAAATATTTCACTGTTTTGATTAATTTGGCAATATTACTGTGTGGAAATGAAAAATATGGCTAGCTAGCGAACTAGAATATTGATTATAAAATGCAATAATTAGTATCGTAACACCGAATGTTTAGTTTTAGATGAAAAAAAACTATTCGGAAACTTTCCAAATGCGTTTTTTACACCTAAAATGGGTATAACAACAAATTCAATGTTATAATAGCAATTCATTATTAATATTCTAGTTCGCTAGTTAGCCACATTTCTTATTTCTATTCAGTAATATTGCTATAAGAATCAAAACAGGTAAATATTCGACAGTTATTTGCGACGTTGCCAGCTTTTAGGATAAACCCTCTTAATTTTGAACATATTTCTTAGAACTTTGTTGTTATAAAAACAGGTTTCGAAAAAAAAAAAAAACTCGATTCAAAGGAGAATGAGCAAGTTGGTATACCTACTCAAGACTAACAAGCCATTATATCAATGAAAAGGAAATTATTTATACTTTATTTCTTTATATGACCACAACTATCCAATTCATGGGGTTCTTTGTGTAAATGCCTTGTTTTCTTACCTTGCGTCATGTGTACCGCAAATAAACGTATTTTCTTTCTTTTTCTTCTTTCAAATGTCAAAAATAATAGCTCCCTTTTACTTATAACAGACTTTACAAACTGTATTACAGTTCGACAGGGTATAGAGGCATGAGGAACAGGGCGTAAAGTTCAGTGTCTGGCGGGCAACTTCCCAACGTAAAATAACAATAAACAACAAATAATCATTTCCATTGCATATATAGCGTTAGTGTTGAGTAGGTAGACCAAGGTTCATATATTTTTGCCCATTATCCATTTACGGTAAACTTAACCTTTTAGCTTCAGGTCCAATCCAAATATCTGTATTAAATACCAACTATTACCAACATACGTTGGTATAATTAATAACAAGAACGTCTTATTTGAATGCAGAACTCGGCTGTTTTTTTTATTTTCGAATAAATAGATAATTGCTTCATATTTTGAAATAAATTACAAGCGCTGTGTCGTCGCGCTTGTCTTTCTTTTCTATGCAGTCCAACAGTGACCGCGCTTTAGCTCTTGTCAGCGTCTTAAGGACGCACCGAGCTTATGCTGTTAATGAATGAATGGAGTAGAGCGGGGTAAAGAATGGGTGGTTCGCGCGCAAATGTTAAATTTATACGCTATCGAAAACATGTAGTTTTGTTATTATGAAAAAAACGGATAACCTTCCGTGAAGTATTTACGCCGCGCAAAGAGTTTATGTTGCTTTTATTAGAGATTACCTTTGTATTATTTTCTATCGAGGAAACTACAAGTAATTAATCGTGTTACTAAAGTGAACGATTGATATAATGAATCCTTAAACATTTTACATAATTATTAATTGCATCACTAAAGGTATAATGATGCAGCAATGGATCAAACGTACGCAATTAAAGTCAAAGTCAAATCATTTATTTCAAATAGGCCCTTGCAGGGCACTTTTGAACGTCAAAAATTACAAAAAAATTGAATTGATTCTAGTCGCCCCTTCCAAAAGGTAGTTTTCGTATGGAGAAGAATGGGCAAGAAACTCCACCGTTACTCTTTTAAAATGTTTTACAATATTTTGTATATGTAGGTTCGTTGTACATTAATTCGCATTATCCTCGGATCGCTCTTAATAATCTGACATTGCAAACACGTAGTGAGCAAGAGTAAATGTAAATATATTTGCGGCTTTAGTTTGTATTAATCACAGTTTTGTTAGGACAAAAAAAGTAAAAAAAATTCGTCGGTAAGGTTTAAAAAAATTAATGGACACGTATTTTTATTTTTTTACGTAATCTAAAGATCATGACGTCACGAGTGTGTAGTTTTTATACTTACTTGTGACGTAGCGACCCCGACTCGGTTCGCTTCGCGTTTTATCCAAATAGTTTTTTATTAAGATGATAAAGCAAAAAATATGTTAGATATTTTTTTATTATCTGACTGACGGATAAATAGTACTTTTTTTTTTACCCATGCATCATCCCTATTACTGAGAACCTGCTTATTATGCCTGACAATTTTTAACATATCCAACGCCATACTTCAATCTCTACACAAACCAAACAGTTTTCTATCTCAGCATAATTTACAAAAAGTTAATACTTAACTAATAATAAGAAATTCAAAGACTCATAGAAACTTAGTGCCAAATAAACAAAGTGTTAAAAAGTATAAAAGAAGACCAAAACTGTCAAGAATAAACAAGCTAAAATTACCTGTATGTGTTGGAAATAAGAGCTCATACCATTGCCATGGTCAGCAGCAAAGAAAAAACAAATGCAAGGGAATTTGAACTCTGAACGCACGAAATAAGGACTTCAACAGCTACAAAAATGGAACTGCCCTCCTTCTAATTCCTAGCGATGGAAATAGAATCAGACATAATACTGACAGCAAAAATGAAAGACAAGACAGAAAGAAGAAGGTCGAGCATATTCTCCCTTCTCTCACGAAAGAAGAAATTAACAAGACAATTTTCCGAACCTGGCATCTTTACACTCAATCGGAAATATTCGGCGGATTCCGCTATCTTGTCGGATTTTACGAAAACAGAGGACGGCAGTTACAAGATGTGCTTGGTGCAGCAGGCAGACTACAGGCATTCTTGCGTTTCTAGTGGAGGTTAGTATAGATTTACTAGCTGCCCGCCCCGGCTTCGCACAGGTAGCACTAAGTACTAATCCACGGCGCATCTACCTACCTATCTACCTACCCTAACCTATCTATCCTACCTACCCTACCTACCCTATCTACCCTACCTACCCTACCTACCCTATCTACCCTACCTACCCTACCTACCCTACCTATCCTACCTACCCTACCTACCTACATACCTACCTACTTACATACCTACCTATTTACATACCTAACTATTTACATACCTACCTACTTACATACCTACCTACCCTACCTACCTACCTACAGTACTAAAATCGTTATTAAAAATTAGGGGTTGGTGGTAGATGGGTGAAAATTCAGGCTTGTATATATAAATATTTACCTTGTCCAAAAAATTAAAAAAAAAAAAATTGGGTGGACACCTTATTACTTAGGGGTGTGAAAAATAGTTTACATCCTATTCTCAGACCTAATGAATATACACACAAAATTTCATAAGAATCGGTCAAGCCGTTTCGGAGGATGCTTTCGCGCATGTGTATCGATACAGCCGCGATGCCTATCGCTGGTTGTGTACCTTCGCTCAGATTATGTATCGCTACTATCGCGATGCTGTCGCCTCCCAAGCACCCCTCCCTCCGTTTTCCACCCTTCGTTCCCCTGATGTCGTCAGAAACGGTCGTGCGCTCGCATCGTTTCTGTCGCACGTTGCAAACGCAACTAACGCGCGCGCAGAAAGTCGACGAGGGCGAGCGGCCTAAGGGTCGTTTTCGTGGTTCAAGTGTTTCTGCTGGCGTGTAGTTTACCGTGCAACAGAAGAAACAATTTTGTTCGTCATACGTTTTTTATTCTGCTCGTCCACATTTAGCGAGTTGTACTTTGATTCATAAGTGCTCCGTCTGATCCAGGATCACCTATGTAAATAATAAATATATCAATCATTAACCCAGATGGTCTTCGAAGAAATTCCTAATGTATATTCGGTTATCTCGGTCGATGCACTTGAAAAATTGAAATAACTCCCATGATATAGTTTATTTTTATATCATAAGTCTTAGTCACAGAATACTACAGAAGGTCTGTTCTGTAAATGGAGTGAAAACGCACGCGTACATAGACACTCTTCCTATCTCACTACTTTTTCAAAAGTTATTATTAGAATAGCATAAGATAGTCATTGGAAAATCATCGACAAAAATTGAGGTTCTAAATTTAACCTTAAAATGTCAAATCAGCAATTAAGTCTTCAGGTTGATTTAAAATTAGAATTTCGGGTGAAATAGCCGACTTTTAATGATTTTATACTGAAGATCACGTGTGAACGAGTAGTGGTAATGATTTGGAAAAAATATATGTTAAATTTGAGCATTTTCTTAATAACTTAATGTATGGATATTTTAGATTATGTTTATATTACATAGTGAAATTAATTTGTAAAGTTATGTCTAACGCGGTTTAAAAAGTGAGAATCACGCAAAATCTATCAAGTGTATTTTTCTGAAACTTTCACCATTTTAAAGATAATTTAATTATTGATCTTTTAGTATTCTTGTTTTATTAAAATACCTTTTGTTTTATGTATAATGAATTAACAATGCGTCTGATTTGGGACAGCGCTCCTCGAGTCCTATTACTGGCGGAACGGACGACGCGTTGTGTGAGCTCAATTCAGAACACGCAAGCCAACCACTCAAGGTCACCGGCATATATTTGCGTCTTAAGTATTCAAGTTATCAAATCAAAGCACTTAATTATTAAGTGGCACTACAAATTGTCATTAGCACATACGTTTCCTGATCTATTTGTTTACATCTTCATTAAATACTTTTGGAAATAACTAAATGCGTCTTGTGCGTGCGTTCTTTACTACTTACTGGTCCATTTCAATAAAAAAAAATACTTAGTTACAGCACAGATTAATACAGTTGGTTCAGTACGCAAAATCATTTAAATAAAAAGTGACTTTTGCTACGACACAATAAAGTGCAATTCAGGTCGCACAGCGCTAATTACCTACAGTTACATTCACCTAGAAGTTGTCTCTCTTTCTATCGCGTAACTCTTATATCTTCTGACTACGTTACGCTCACTGAATTGGCCCGACAAGACGAGCCCGCCGCGTACTTGTAGCTTCATACCTAAAATGCGGAGTGGGCTTTCTGTACTATTCTGTGGTATCTGCTTTTAAAATAGAGATGGACAGTCATTCGTCTGACGAATGACGTATTGCTTTTATACGCATACTGGCTGACTTTGAAATCTTATGGAATACAGGGGTGAAAGACCCCTGTGTGTGTATGTCTTATCCAATTATGACTATTTAGCATCTTCTCAAAAGGTTTTAAAAGAAACTAAATTAATGAATATTGATCAAATCTATAAATATAGCACTTGCATACTTGTGCTTAAAATAATTAATGGAGACAAACCATTTACAAAGAGAATGCAAATTCAAAAGCCCATGACGAGGCAGGCTAACCATATAATTTTAAGGGCACCAAGGACAAACTACGGTAGAAGGACTGTTGTATATGATGGAGCTGAACTTTATAACTCTATACCTAAAGTAATTAAGGAATCGAAATCACTTCCAACTTTGAAAAGGCTATTAAAGCACCACCTTTTTTTTCTTTTTTTTTTTTCAGGATGGGAAATCATCAAATGACTTCTCCCGCTCTGGGCAGAGCGAGAGGGTGTGTCAGACTTTTACTGACTAAAACCCACCCGTGTTCCTTCCGTTGCCTGTGTGCCGGGGCCGCGATATCCCTTTCGGACAAACCCGCAACCCCAGCAGGCATTGGTCTTTCGACCCCGTCGATTAAAGCACCACCTGAATCATGTTTAAATTGTACATTTAGTTTATTGCTAGGCGAAGCCGTCGCTTATCTGAATTATGTTTTTCCTCATAGGAGTGAATATTTGTATTCTTTTTGAGCGAAATAAATTTCTTAAACCATAAACCGTACCGTAGAGAACTCATGAATTTGAATAACTTTACTTTAACTGTGGGACTAACTCTGAAAAACCCAAAATAAATCAATCAATACCTGGAAAGCCCTCTGTGCTCAGCACGGTTTTTTATCGTACGGTGGTTTGTAGGGTTCCGTACCTCAAAAGGAAAAAACGGAACCCTAATAGGATCACTCTGTTGTCCGTCTGTCTGTCTGTCGTGACCCTTTTTCTCAGGAACGCGTGGACGTATCAAGCTGAAATTCATATCAAATACTCAGGTCTACTGTCCCTTGGAGCTGTGGAGAAATTAAACTTCTAAGCCGCACGCAACGCAATCAAAAGATACAGCCGTTTATGCTGCAAATTTTAGACACTCGCAAGGAAGGGTACTTCCCGTGAACTCGGAATCTTGAAATTTGGTACGATCTTATAGCACGGATAAAGGAAAAATTGCAAAAAGCATACATTCTTAGTTACATC
Source organism: Agrochola lota (assembly GCA_947364205.1). Classification (NCBI taxonomy): domain Eukaryota; kingdom Metazoa; phylum Arthropoda; class Insecta; order Lepidoptera; family Noctuidae; genus Agrochola; species Agrochola lota. Next base: position 5,062,015 of record OX376248.1, read on the forward strand.
ATATAATAAAAATATTTTTAGTACGGAACCATCCCACCATCTGTTGGTAACCGGGTGAAGCTGAATACCAGTGTTTTACATGGAGCGACTGCTTATCTGACCTCCACAACCCAGTTACTGTGTTACACGATACCCCTTGCTAAGACTGGTTGTCAGACTTTCGGGCTTCTGACGACCCGTAACGACTGTCAAAGATTTACGAATGACAGCCGGGACCAACGGATTAACGTGCTTTCCGAGGCACGGAGGGGTCTCGGTATGTAAAGATGGTCACCCATCCACAGACCAACCCCGGCAACCGTAGCTTAACCTGATGGATGGACCCGTGCGGCAGTTATTACTAAGCTCCTCCAGGGGTAGTATATAATTAGGTAAAATCTAGAGATTTTAGTTTTAGAACGTTTCCATCGTTGGTTCAGTGGGTGCAAGCGTTACTGCTCAGCATGAGGTCCTGGGTTCGAATCCCAGGTCGTTCAAAGTCCGGGTTACGAGTTGTCAGAATCTGCCCGTAACGACTGTCAAAGATCCACGAATGACAGCCGGGACCAACGGCTTAACGTGCTTCCCGAAGCACGGAGAAGTCTCGGTATGTAAAGATGGTCACCCATCCACGGATCGACCTCGGCGAACGTTGCTTAACCTTGACGATCGACCCTAGCGGCTGTTATTATTTAGCCACGAGCCCCTCGGTCAATGTAAAGTTATATGCATAAGTGTAAGTTTCACCTCTTGGAAGGATGAGTTCAGAGTCAGCCAATTGAAGGTACCATTCCGTGCCCGACCGCAGGCGGCAGCAGCAGACGTCGTGTCGCCGCCACACTGGTTTCTATGAATTTGTGTGAAATACCTTCCGTAACTAGCGACACGTCGTTGGCAGCTACGGGCGAGTGACAGGCGACATGCGCAGACCAGTAGCGCCGCCAACGCTCGAGCAATAACTTGTTTTTCTATCTGCTATCTACTGAGTGGAATACGGGCTGCTGTAGCAATGGAGAATGGTACCTTTAAGCTACTATTCCGTACCCGACCGCAGGCGGCAGCAGCCCGTATTCCACTACTAGTCTGCGGTCGGACTGCACGTGTCGCCTGTCGCTCGCCAACGACGTGTCGCTAGCTACGGAAGGTATTTCATAGAACCCAGTCGTGCTGCGGCGACACATCGCCTGCAGTTGCCCCCTGCGGTCGGGTGCGGAATGGTACCTGTTCTGTTTCGTATCTTTGTCGGGTTTCACCCATTGAGTTGTAATTTAACTCAATGGTTTCACCGCGCTATTTGTAAGTAAACAATTCACTTGAAAATTAGCCAGATTTCGTGCAAACCAATGTTACTACCAAATAAACACTCTCATTGATTGACAGTTTGTTAGTCTAAGGCGTTAAAATAATATAGAACGTGTTACGGCTATTATAGTAGTTAATTATCATATATTACTAAACAAGCAATGTTTGATATAAATATATATATATATACTTATATATATACATTATATATATATATATACAGGGTGTCCGGTAATTAATGGATAACCTTAAAATGGGTCATGGTAAAACTAATGGCCATTCAGAAAAAAAATACAAAAAAAAATACTGTTGGTACCAAAGATATGATTTTTTAAATAATAATCGGTATTTTTTGTTACCTTATTTTACATTTTTATACACCACGGCCACAGATTCAGGCATTCTTTATGTTTTTTGTTGTTATAGTAATTTACGTTAACTGAGCTGATAAATAGGCAATAAATAGTATGACTACTATTACACGGTTTTTTGCTGACACCTTGTATATATTTTGTAATCAAACTTCCAAGCCACGTACAAGATCTAAGCCTTAATAAATTCAAATCATTAATTAAACGTAAGTTGTGCCAGAAAGCTTTTTATACCATTAAAGATTACGTTGAGGACAAAAAGGCCTGGGATTAAGCTGCTCCAATTTTTTTTTTTAATTTTTTTTTAATCATATCTACCACGATATGAATATTTACTTTATGAAGTATATTATATTTATTTTTATATTATTGTGAACGTGAGGACTATGTGGATCATATTATTATTTTTTAATTTTTTCCTCAGTTATTTTCAATGATAATCTGGCAGTTCGAGTACTTTATGCGGCCTACCCAAATGTCCTTTCTTTGGTATTGTTCGTCGAGTCGTTGAACTCCTAAATTCTGAGTTGAGCTACACGATTACTGACAAATGCGTGCACTGACTGGTCAGGTCCACTCAAATCTGTATGGTTCTTTCCTCAAAAGACCATTTCAGACACAAATCTACATGGTCCTCAAATGATCTGACCAAGACTATTTCTGGGTTTTATATACACATTGGCATTAATGAATTTTATATATACAATGACATGAATATTTACTTTTTAAAGTATTATATTGTTTTAATAATTGTGAATGTGAAGACTATGTGGTCATTCTTTTTTATTTTTATTTTCTCATTTAGTTTTAACATGGTCTGGCAGCTTGAGTAATTTATGCGGCCTACCCAAATGTCCTTTCTTTGGTATTGTTCGTCGAATCGTTGAGCTCCTTAAACTCTGAGTTGAGCTGCACGGTCACTGACAAATGCGTGCATTGACTGGACAGGTCCTCTCAATCTGTGTGGTTCCTTCCTCAAAAGACCATCTCAGACACCCATTTACATGATTTTCACATGATCTGACCAAGATTATGTCTGGACTTTAAAAGAGACTGTGACCTCTGAGTTTGTTTCGGCCTTTCTTCTCGGAGTAGTCAGATAGGAAACGCCGACCTCATCTAGTTTAAAAAAATATGATTAACGTGTAAAAGTGTTTTGTCCAAACTTACAGAAATAAAATCATTTATCATTTATCATGTTTTCGAAAACGGATCTAGCGATTTCGATGAAAGTTGAAATATTGGCGTTTACGGGGGCGAAAAATCTATCTAGCTAGTTCTCTTAATACTATAATCGCAGCATGGATTTAGTACGTATCTACTATCATGGCAGCGTGGAATTAGTATGAACTATCCTATAATGTTAAATGAGCAATCTCAATTTTCACCCGAGCAGAGCTTAGCGACCGAGGGCGGGCGAGGTACTAATAGGTAAATACATAGGTAGTAGAAAAAGAGAGAGATGCTTTCGTGCAACTGTGTGTATCCGTATCTATATTTCATTTGAAATAAGATTAGACATTTAACTAAACCTTTTTTACAGTACGTTCAACCAATTTTGACTTCTATTGCATTGGTGACATGACAAATGGCAGCTGCAGTAAACAGTTGGTATTGTAACCACTATTTGCTCTTAATGCCATCCTTATGCGTACGGTATAGAAGTCAGAATCGGTTGAACGGACTGTAAAAAGGTTTGTTTAAATATCTAATCTTATTTCAAATCGAGTATAGCGAAATGTAAATTCAGCGGGGTAATTGCGTAACACACATAAACTGACAATTGATCGTTATTCCTTTGATTTTGACAGTTCAGTCACGTTCATTGCAATATTTACGTTGTTGCAACCTATGCAATGGATTACGATTTTAGTTCAAAACCCTCGGCTTGTGATAGACAGTCTGAGGTTGCTGACTGGACAACAGGGATGACGCAAAAAAAAATTTGTTTAGTTCGTCGTGGAGATTATTAAAAAATATTGGACACGAATTTTTCTTTTTTTACATAATCTAAAGATTACGGCGATACATTGAGTTGAAATGTGCCATGACATCACGAGAATGTAGATTTTATATTTACTTGAGACGTAGCGACCCCCACTCCCCAACTTAAAATAAGTTTTATCTAAGTATTTTGTTATTAATACGATAAAGCAAAAAATACGTGTCTAATCTTTTTTTATTATCTTTGTGACGGATTAATTAGAATTTTTGTTTTTTACCCAGGCATCATTCCTATTAAAAATAATATTTAGATAACCATATATCTATAATTATATCTCACGGCTTTTGACCTGTAGAGAGCGATAAAAATGTCGGGGGTATTGTATTTATGAAATCATGAATAAATTATAATTCAGTATTAGCAGGAAATGTTATAGATAAGTTCTACAGATAACGAAAGCTGAAAAAACTTTTTACAAAAAAAAAAACAACCTGCTTCCAAAAAAGAAAAAAAAACGACTTTAAAAAAAAACACTACAAAGTGAAAAATAACTTTAATTTCGGAAGTCGGTGTCTTTGGTTTTGAATTGTCGTTTTTTGCCAAGGACTGCCGAAATTAAAGTAATTTTTCACTTTGTAGTGTTTTTTTGTTAAGTGGTTTTTTTTTTTCCAGTTGTGCTATACGTCGTGTTCTATGTAGGAATATCTAGTAGTTGCCAGGGTTAAGATAGCAGTATTTAAAGCTATACCATTTCTAAAAACGCCCGATAACCTTCCTAGTTTCATTTCACAGTAGTGCAGCTAACTCACACACTCCTCCCTTTCTGCTTACCCCCAGAGCTAGCCGGTGCAGCTTCCGACTCGGATAGCGAAGGCTCCCGAAACGGAATGCCGAACGCGCGACCTACTGAAATAAAGAAGCAGGAGATTATAGCGGATATCGAGGCGAATTATGTTGCTGATACTAACTTTGATTGTGGTGCGGTGAGTAGACTTCTTTCCATTTCTTTAACTTAAGGCGAAAGCGTCAGATTCACCCGCGAAATTCAAATTTTCTTACGATTTTTGCAATTTGCAGGACAGTGTCAGGTTGTATGTTGAATAAAAAAAAATGCAATTAAAATGAAATGGTAGCCCGCGAAATTCAATTTGTCTTACGCTTTTTGCAATTTGCAGGTCAGTGTCAGGTTGTATGTTGAATAAAAAATTAAAAAATGTAATTATAATGATATGGCAGCCCGCGAAATTTAATTATTCTTACGTTTTTTGCAATTGCAGGTCAGTGTTAGGTTGTATGGTGAATAAAATATTGAAATGGAATGAAATTGTTTATTCTGTAAATAGGATTTCGGAATCACTTTTACACATGATTCGCGACCGTAACTAATGTAGAATTATAATCATTAGAATCAGCAATACAACTCATTGAGTTAGAATTGGCCTCAAATGTCATGATTTTATCAAATAGTCATTTAATAGGGTACTTTGAACTTAGAGGAGTTGTATTGATGATTTTTATGATTGCCACGAAATTTTGTTCAAGATACAAGCTGACACTGATTTGCAAATTGCAAAAAACGTAAGAAATTCAAATTCAAATTCAAAAGTCATTTATTCAAAATAGGCTGAGAATCAGCACTTTTCGAACGTCAAAATTACATAAGACAGTCCCCCAAAAACGCCCACCCTTCACAACTTCCTAGTGCTTAGCTGGGAAGAAGAAGTGGCGCAACAAACTCCCCAGCAACACAGCTGTCTGTTCAGTTAGAAAAACTTGATTCTATACAATAGTAGTTATGCAAAATAATGTACATTATGCAACGTAAAACATTAAATTAAATTATTTGCTATATGCCAGCTAGCACACGCCAAGAAAATTTTAATTTCGCGGGCTAACTTTGCGGATTCCCCTGAAGGTCTTCATTATCATCATTAATCAATAGAAGTACAGTTTAAATAGAAAAAGTATGAACTTCGGTAATCTTTGTGTTTCCGAATTAGTACGAACGCTGGGCTATAAAGTAACCCCCCACCCCCGCCTCACAGAGGCAAAGCTTCTAAGTTTTGTACAGCCGCACTTTGTCATAGTGCACCTTTCATTGCGCGTTGTTATGAAGCTTTCTCTCCGGCGAGTTACCTACTCCAGTAACACTATGTTATCATCAGTGATCGGAGTAGGTAGATTGATTTTTAGTACTTGTATCATAAATGCACACAGAAAGAATAACATGGATAAGCCATTTTTCCGGAAAGTAATTCCGGTATTTCCGGATTCAATTAAATATTGTTAATGTTGGTAGTGATATTATTACTAGTGGTATAGTCGTTGGGTTTTGTCAAATCGTGACAAAAAAAAAAAAATAGGAAGTATTCTTCCTATTTTTTTTTTTTAAAGAATAAAATTGCTCATTTTATTACAATTCCTACCTTTTTTTTGAGGATGGCAAATCATCAAATGACTCCTTCCACTCTGGCAGAATACAATTCCTACATAAGTTCCGGTTTTTTTTTAATAATCCACCAATTCCGGAGGAATGTCCATAGTAATATATACGTTTCGGATCAATGACCCCAGTTCAATCTACCTACTCCGATCACTGGTTATCATGTAACTCATAAGTTTATTCAAGAGGCTTACAACAGCTCAAACGCAGTCACTGTCGGATTGCATAGAAAAGAAAGAGAAGTGCGATGACACAACGCATGTTAATTTATCGCAAAATACAGGGTGGCATCGACGCGAAAACTGTTACCGACGAAAAATTTCAACGCGGTGGGGTTCACGGAGTTCAGATTCATGTACTGAATCCATGGTAACAATTTTTGCGTCGATGTGACTCCCTGTATGAAGCAACAATTATGTATTTACAAAAAATCGGTTGATTGGACTAAAAAATTAAAAGACTATTACGGTAATTTTCTAGTTGCTTGTAGAATAATCTGATAAAAAATCAGAATAATTGCATGTACATATATTAATGGTTTTTTGATTAACACACGATCGATCATAGTCTGAATATTTTTTTTCGAACATATGCAGCAATGAATTAGCAATAGCTAATTCATTGCTGCATATGTTCGAAAAATGTATCTCCTCAACAACGTAAATAACGCAATGAATGTTGTTGAACTATTAATATGAAACTGATTGTGATTGATCGTGTGTTACGCATTAAGGGTGCTGATACTGACTTGCAATTTTCAAATTGCAAAAAATTTAAGAAAGTATGAATTTCGTGAAAAAATATCATGCAATGCCTGTAACTTGAGTCACGGACTTTAATTGATTACTTGCCACTGTTTGTATTTTAGCCGTGTAATGCAAATCGGGCTTAGTCTGTTATCTAGTCGGATAAAACTATTTCCGAATTATAGTAATAAGTCATCTTGTTGACGAGCATGCGGTTTGAGTTCGTGTTTAATCGTGTAATCTCGTGAAATGTATAAAACTGCAAAATTGGAAAGTTTGAAAATGGCTCATCAATTAAAGTCCGTGACTGTACACACGGCTACACATCAAGCTATACATTTCCTGTATAAGCTGACCTCGCATTGTACGGAAATCCTTTACAATGCGAGATCAGTTTAAACTGGAAATGTATAGCTTGAGATGTTGCCATGTGTACAAGCAATTCTCAAGGTTCTAACCGACTGTTCTTCCATTTTTCAGGCTGGAGAGCTCGTAGAAGAAGTGGCAGAAGAGAACAAGTCACTTCTCTGGTTCTTGCTGAAGCAGGTCCGACCTGGCATGGACCTCAGCAAGGTGGTACTGCCCACCTTCATCCTGGAGCCGCGCTCATTCCTCGACAAGCTGTCCGACAACTACTACCACGCTGATATCCTGGGCCAGTGAGTACCGTTATACTATTGAACAGGAGTCATGGAATATTGCTATGGGCGTATCCAGAGCTAGGTCATATTTAAACCCCTATTACAAAATGGGTAAACCATTTATTTATTTATGTCTCGCTGATGGTGGCGAGTGTGTTGGATCACTCGGTTCCCTACAAAATGGTTGAGCTGGATGGTGCTGATCCACGCGTCATGTTCGTGAACGGGCGCCGTCAGTTGGGACTGGCCTGAAAAAGTTCAAAATTATTAAAAGAAACTATCTTTACTCTATGATGGACAGTCTAACCGAAAAAGAAAAAGAAAAATTGAACTCGAACGAATCGGTACTTACGCGTTAAATTTTTTTATTAGCTTTCATAACAAGATTGCTTGTGACTTCCGATGTTCTGAAAAAAATAATCCTCAAATAATTTCAAACATGCGGCAGATGTGTCCAGGTCATTTAATAGTATAGCTATGTTAAAGTCATTCCATATCCGTAACAGTCACTATAAAAACTTTTTACAAAAAAAAAAAAACGACCAACTTCCAAAAAACACTACAAAGTGAAAAATAACTTTAATTTCGGAAGTCAATGTCAAAAAACGAAAATTCAAAACCAAAGACATCGACTTCCGAAATTAAAGTTATTTTTCACTTTCTAGTGTTTTTGGAATTCTGTTGTTTTTTTTGTAAAAAGTTTTTATTTTTCTCTTTTTAGTTGTGGTACATACCCCACACAAATTCGAATACCTGCTATGTAAATAACAGTGACAGGAAGTTATCATCATATCATCCACATACACTAAGTGGGAAAAATACGTATTATTGAAGCTTACTCAAAAACTATCCAAGCAAAGTTAATAAAATTTATATGGGACCAACTTGGGAGCATACCCTTTCATACAAAAAAAGAATTTTCAAAATCGGTCCACAATTGACGGAGAAATCGGCGGATATACATTACAAAAAAAAAAACATTACGCGACGAACATCTAACCTCCTCCTTTTTGGAAGTCGATTAAAAATATCACCTCTCCATCTTTCCAGAGCCCAACTCGTCGAAGACCCATACCAAAGATTTGTGGCCGTCGTTCGCTGGTACCTCTCTGGCCTGTACCGAAAGCCTAAGGGTCTGAAGAAACCATACAATCCAGTGCTGGGAGAGACCTTCAGATGCTGCTGGAGACATGGACCTGAGTCTTATACTTACTATTTGGCTGAACAGGTGAGCTGATCCTTAGATATTATGCAACGAGTTCCTTTTGATATCCCTCAACTCTATTCAGCATTACTTAAATTTTTGAAGTGAAAACTTCTTTAGGCGCGTTGAGCACTTTTTGGGTGAACAAAAATCATGAAACTCGCGTCATCGTCACCGAACGCTTCCCATGAGCTATATGTACATCGTGTATATATGTACATAGATATAAAATTCACAAGTTACTTAGTTTTCACTTCTATCGGCAGTCCCCAAAGACTGCCCCGCATATTTTTTTTTTTTTAAATTTTCGTCGAGTACCGAATACTAGTGTCTACTATTCGACATTCGGCAAATAGTTGTCTCAATAAAAATAAACTTTTAATGAACAGAACAACTATGGACTTAAAAATAATTATACTTGTATTCATTTTTAAAAACAAGACACTTTTTTTTTTTTTTTTTTGGATGGGAAATCATCAAATGACTTCTCCCGCTCTGGGCAGAGCGAGAGGGTGTGTCAGACTTTTACTGACTAAAACCCACCCGTGTTCCTTCCGTTGCCCGTGTGCCGGGGCCGCGATATCACTTTCAGACAAACCCGCAACCCCAGCAGGCATTGGTCTTTCGACCCCGTCGGTTGATGCTGACATCTCTTTGAGGCGCGCGTGGAACACAACGCGCCGTCGCCCCGGGCCTGGCCCTGATCGGACGGCGAGCTGCCCATTGCTCACCGTCCGCAGGCCCGAAAACAAGACACTTAATATTATTTCCTTTATTTCATATATATACATATAATTTACATTTTATTAAATATTTTTATTAAAACATTTAAAAATATAAATTTGTATTATTATCATTAATATAACATTTTTGCCAATGCAAATCAGTCATGTTGAAGTTAATTAGTTAGTCCTTTTATTAAAATCTAAGAAAATTTTAATTTCGCGGACTACCCTGACCCTTTTTTTTTAAGGTACAGTTCCGCAGCCGTGGACTATCTTAGCGAATCCCCCTAAGGGATTACATTTTTATTTAATTTGCAGGTATCCCACCACCCCCCCGTGTCCGCCTTCTACGTGACGAACAGGAAGGAGGGATTCGTCATAGAAGGTAGCCTGCTAGCTAGATCCAAATTCTATGGTGAGTACTCTTCAAACTCAAACTCAAAGCATTTATTTCCAATAAACCAATTACAGGTACTTTTGAATAGGGATGATGACTAAAAAAATTTTTTAGGCCTTCAGTCAGATCATAAAAAAATATTAGCCAAGTATTTTTTCTTTTTTTACTTAATCTAAAGATTACGGCGATAAATTGAGGTAAAATGTGCCATGACGTCACGAGTACGTAGATTTTATACGTACTAGTGACATAGCGACCCCATTCCCCAACTTAAAAAGCGTTTTATCTAAGTATTTTTTTTGTAATATGATAAAGCAAAAAATACGTGTCTAATATTTTTTTATTATCTGACTGACGGACTAATTATTTTTTTTTTTTTTTTACCCAGGCTTCATCCCTATTGTCAAGGGGTCGGTCAGTCAGAAATATGAAGCTAATTGCTCATCCCAAAGCGTAGTAGGTTCCTATGGAGAAGAACGGGCAAGAAACTCCACGAACACTCTTTTAAATCAGAATATTGTTACAAAATATTGGTTACATCATTCATGTTGTAATTATACATGTGAGAACAATGTAGAGAGACGTGCACGTTAAAAGCGTCCGTAATGAAACAATAACAATTAAAAAATTCAAATAAGCCGTGGCAGCTAAGAGATGACCAGTCCCCACTGACGGCGCCCGTTCACGAACATGACGCATGCATCAGCACCATTTAGCTCAACCATTTTGAAGGGAACTTAACGATCCAACACACACGCCACCACCAGCGAGACATTTGAGTGAGCATGACATACTCTCAGCCGCAAGGGCACATTCAAGTCAATGAAAGACGTACCCAGTAAATGGTAACTGTAAAGTAGGGACATAGTGCTCACACATGTGCTATGCAATTATATAATACTAAAAGATTGAAATTATTTAAAGATAGTTTTAGTTTAGTAGTTCCGGCCAAGTGCGAGACGGACTCTCATGCAAAGGGTACCGTATTAAGATAAAACGCCGAAAAAAACATGTTTCATGTACCCATAATGATTATATGGAAATGCTCTACAAAATACTCTAGGTCAGTGTTCGGCAAACCGCGGCTCGCGAGCCACATGCGACTGATGTTTCCGGGTTGCATATAGAAGCTCTGTCGAAATAAAGGAGATCCATCTTAGATTATTGCATGATAATTTGTTAAAATTATGTAGCGATAATTTTTTTGCGAGCAAAACATACGAAGCTTCGGCACGCATTGCTTTGTCACGATAAACGCAGGTGCTGCCCCAGCATTACAGACAGTCGAATTCAGTAACCCAAAAATAAATTGCTTGTTTCTTTAGTGAAACACGGAAAAGTCCCCTTCAAAAACCTTTAGAGTGAGCTTTTTCAAGTTTCCAACCCATTCTATAAAAAATAAAAATTAATACGTGAAGCAAAAACTTTGTACCCCTTTTTACGACATTACGCGGACGGAGGAGTATGAAATTTGGCACAGTTAAAGTATATATGGAGAAGGAGTGCAGAAAGTTAATATTTTTATATAATATACATTAGAGATAAAATTAAATTAATAAAAAATAACATTACACACACTACCATGCGTTTGACACAAGATGGCTGCCTTAGAATCATGACATTTAAATGAATTATGGTCGAATTTCGACCTCTGTGTGACCTTTAGTAAAAAAAAATCTGGATCAGAGTCTAATAAGCTACCAATTAATCTAAAAATTAACTTATTTCTTCCAGGTAATTCTACATCAGCAATCCTGGAAGGATGCGCTCGTATTCACCTACTGAACTGGGGAGAGACATACATTACAACGGCGCCGTACGCGCATTGTAAGGGCATCGTCATCGGCACGCTGAGCATGGAGCTCGGAGGAAAGGTAAGACATACGACGCGAACGCACCCTACGCTAATACTAACTAGCCTGCCTAGTTTCAAGCAACTTGAAAGTAGCTTCGCTCGCTCGGCTCGCGCGTTGTTGCTCACGGTTCTAACCTAACCTAACCCATTTTTCGACATTTATAATCTTGATCTTCATCGTAGCACTCTTGACAGATCGGTCGTGGTCTTCATATAGTTTCTTGTCCAGGGGCTGATGTGATTCCTGAGCATAGAGCTCGGAGGAAAGGTACAACTTACCGACGCGAACGCACCCTACGCTAATACTAAATAGCCTGCTTAGTTGCTAGCAACTTGGAAGTAGCTTCGTTCGCTCGGCTCGCGCGTTGTTGGTCACGGTTCTAACCTAACCCATTTTTCGACACTTATAATCTTGTTCTTTGGCGTAGCACTCTTGACAGAGCGGTCGTGGTCTTCATGTAGTTTCTTGTCCAGGGGCTGTTGTGATTCGCCTCACGATGTCTCGCCATCTACTCCAATTTTTGATGCTTTTTAGTGCACTCATACACGGGTTCGCCCAACTGCGGAATTGACTTGGTCGGTCCATCTCAGGGGTGAGCGTCCACGTGGTCTAGTGCCCTCCACTCTGCCCTGCACGACAAGGCGCTCTATAGAGCCACCCTCATGCCTCGAGACGTGTCCGAAGTATTTGAGGATGCGCGTTTGGACCAGAACAGAAAGACTCTTTTTGATGCCGAGTTCCTGGCGTATGGGTGCGAAACTCCATCCACGATACCTCAAGCATTCTCCTCCAGCACCACATTTCCATAGTTATAATACCGATAGATTATAACCTAACAGTTTTCACAATCTTATGGTGACTTATACAAATTAATTAACGTAATCTGCGGTCGGAATTTATTTGCCAATTATGTAAACAAGAGAAAAGAAAGAAAGAACATTTGTTTATTCTGCACAAACAAAACGTACATATAAAGACAAAAACACATAAAATACACACATACAAAAGTAGCCAAAAGCCTCGTGTTCAACCAATAAATAAAAACAATATTGTTCATTGGTTGCTGTCATGGCCACGGACAAAAGACAATATTGCGTAATTACTCTTGCGACATTGGCAAATGTCAACAAAAACAAAATGCTGATTGCAGAGTTACAAGAACAGGTCATTGCTCAGCGAAATGCTGTGAACTCGGACGAACCTAACGTCAACAGCGCTGGTTTTCAGCAATTACCTTTCAAGAACTGTAACGCCTACACATAAGGTTCAGTTTGCGCTACAACTTCTATTTTCTAATGTGTTTTTTAACAGTACTAGTCGGTCTAAAATCAACGTTGAACGCCAAATAAACTGAAATTGACATTGGTTATGACGGTTGGAGATTCCCTACGTGATCGAATCAGAAATGAAGAAATCCGTAGGAGAACGAAGGTAACCGACATAGCCCGAAGAATTGCTAAACTTAAGTGGCAATGGGCAGGGCACATTGCTCGCAGAACAGATGGCCGATGGGGCCGAAAGGTTCTGGAGTGGCAATCGCGTACCGGAAGACGAAGCGTTGGAAGGCCTCCCGCAAGGTGGACCGATGACCTTGTTAAGGCTGCAGGAATGCGAGAAGCACAGAATCGGTTTAAGGCGGTGCTTGTGGGAGACCTATGTCCATCAGTGGACGTCTTTCGGATGAAATGATGATTTTGACGACATTTGAACGTCAAGACTAAAAATACTGAGAAATACCGATAATTTGACAATGAAAATAAATTTTAATGAAACCGTGTTTTTTTTTCAGGTGCATGTAATGTGCCCGGATACCGGCTATCAAGCGGACGTCGAATTCAAACTAAGAGTGAGTAAATATTTCTAAAATCATCCTCTTGCCTAATCATAAAACCAGCTTATAATGTTCCATTGAAATTTTTCGTCGGTTATTAAAAAAAAAATCAGCTATTCAGAATCATGAACTAAATCTATGGTATCAGTTTTCGTGTCGATGTCATACCACCCTGTATAGTATATGGTACATGATATTGATACCAACCATGCAGTCGTTCTAAAACAAAAATCTCTACATTTTACTAAATTATAAACTACCCCTGGAGGAGCTAAGTAATAACTGCTGCACGGGTCGATCGGTCCGGTCCGTGGATGGGTGACCATCTTTACATACCGAGACTCCTACTCCTCTGTGCCTCGGAAAGCACGTTAAGCCGTTGGTCCCGGCTGTCATTCGTGGATCTTTGACAGCCGTTACGGGTCGTCAGAAGCCCGAAAGTCTGACAATCAGTCTTACCCAGTTACTGGGTTGCAGTCGCTCCATTTAAAATACTGGTATTCAGCTGCATCCGGTTAGACTGGAAGCCGATTCCAATAGACTTGGGAAAAGGCTAGGCAGATTGTTTTTTTGTATGTTAGCCAGTAAGGATTATAATCGTAACTATGTTTTTTTTTTTTAATTATATTTTATTGATTTTTTTAGATACTTCTCTCAGCTGTACGACGTGGGGCAATTTTCTATGGAATATGAGACTTCTCCTTTACCCTATCTCTCTTTCCACAGTCATTCCTAGGCGGTGCTGATCAAACGAACTCGGTGCAGGGTAGAATTAAACGGGGCAAGGAAGTTATAGCTGTAATCGAAGGTTACTGGGACGGCAGGATTGATATTAGGGATAAAAAGACTGGGGTAAGTATTACAATTAATAAGTAACTAAAAAAAAAAGCATGTGTGCAATTCACACGTGGTAGAAGTGAAACCTTCAAAAATTTCACCACGGTTGTTGTGATGCCTTTTCTCAAGCTTTGTACTACGCATGCGCGCACACACACGTATTAACAAACGTACAACGCTGAGGCCCAAGCAAACTCCCACTATGCCTTGGTAAACACGAGTGGAGGGGGTACGAAGCAGAGCACAAAGAGAACCACGAATATAAGAAACACTGTATAATGCTTCCTATCTCATTTTCTCCCGCGTTAAATCTTATGAATTTATGTGTCTGTCTCTTTTTACTGTCGCTTTTTCGTTTCACGATGCTAAAGAAGTTTTCACTTCAAAATAGATCCAGAAACATGAAAATGCGCAATTAACGTAGTTAGTCTTCTTCTGTTCGTGTGGTCAGTGACTAACCTGGTGTCAGAGTCTGAAAGCCGCCCATGGGCCTCTGAGTTGGCTTCACATGTCGTCGAGAAATATCTCTCAGGCATGCCGGTTTCCTCACGATGTTTTCCTTCACCGTTTTGGAAGCAAGTGACAATTATACAATACGCACATGACTCCGAAAAGTCAGAGGTGCGTGCCTTGGGTTCGAACTCGAGACCTATGACTTGGCAGTCTGACGGTCACATCACTGGCTATCCCTGCGTGTAACGTAGGACGTCAGTGCTAAGTACCCACTGTTTTGCACTTAAAATATACATTTATTTTAGAGTAGCTTCTGCCCTTGCGGCCCCCGACCCCCGCGTCGCATCGCATCGCATCGCCCGCCCGCGCTATTACTTAGTGTTTTTTTTTACTTTCTTCTTTCTGCTCGGCTCTTCGGTCAGTTCACAACGACATGAGACGCGCCGTGACGCTGCGCGCACTTTTTGAGATAGTGATACAAAATATAGCCTTATTTACTACACAAAAAGATACTCATTTAATTGAGATAGTTAGAAAATGTCCTGCGACGTCGCGGTACTCCGCGCTGCGCCTCGAGATGCTTCGAGACGTAGTGCGACGCCGCGAGGCGCAGCCTGGAGTCGTCGTGGCGACTTGTCTCTACTAGTACCTACCGGGACGGGAGCTCGCGGTGAACGTAGAAACGTGCCGCTGCGCCTCGCGACGTTGCGATACATCTCGCGGCGCCGCGCTGCGCAGCGCGATACCACTGGCCTCTTCAAGCATCGTCTATTCGCGTCACGTCTCGGTGTGACCTGACCCTAAGGGTCGTAGCGTGACCTTCCTCAAGAATTGGACTAGCAAATGCTAAATGTCATTATTTACATATGTCTTCCTATTTCCAGGAGGAATCAAACCTCTTCGATGTAGCGGTACTGAAGGAACAGCGACTGCCGCGCTACCTCATGAACTTGGACCGGCAGCAAGATTTCGAGTCTGCCAAGCTGTGGATCAGGGTGTCTGAAGCCATCGGCAATGAGGACCAGGTAAGCATTATTTGTTTATTAAACTTTAAGCACAAGAGCACGGAGTGACAAGAAGCGACGCGCGACGAGCGAAAACTGTGTGTAAAATATTGATTATAAAATGCAATAATTAATATCTTAAGAGCGTTAATTCATAAAGTGGGCAACGTCGTAAATAACTGTGAAATATTTCACTGTTTTGGTTAATTTGGCAATATTACTGTATGGAAATAAGAAATGTGGCTAACTAGCGAACTAGAATATTGATTATGAAATGCAATAATTAATATCGTAACACCGAATATTTAATTTCAGATATAAAAAAAGTATTTGGAAACTTTCCTTATGCCTTTTTTACACCTAAAACGGGTACAACATCAAATTCAATGTTATAATTGCAATTGATTATGAATTTTCTAGTTCGCTAGTTAGCCACATTTCTTATTTCCATACAGTAATATTGCCAAATTAATCAAAATAGGTAAATTTGCGACGTTGCCGGCTTTTAGCATAAACGCTCTTAACACCGAATATTTAATTTCAGATGTAAAAAAGTATTTGGAAACTTTCCAAATGCCTTATTTCCACCTAAAACGGTTACAACATCAAATTCAGTGTTATAATTGCAATTCATTATTACAATTGATCCTTTGACATGGTCTCATTAAAACCCTAGAGTCATGTATGGGATATCTAAAGGAACACGTTGTATACCAAAAAAAAAAAAAAAACCTCTTCTGTCTCATTGCTGGGCAAAGGTCTCCCCCCGTAGGAAGAAAGGTAGAAAGGTCTTCGCCATTCCTATTTGCCTGCTGCCTTTTCAGGCTACTCATTCAAGAAAGAGTGTAGGTTGTCGCGCTAACGTTTCTTAGGGTACTTCATACATATACAGGGTCTAATTAAGTTAGCTAGCGAAACTGCAGATGAGATGGATACCGATATCTAAACACGATAAAATAAAAACAAAGAATGTTTGAAGTGGTTTTTTTTGGTGGGTCGTCGACTATTTGTAGTTTTGTTAGTTAAAGTATGTGTCGAGGAAATCTGTTTTACTTTGTTTTATCGTGTTTAGATCCCCACCCACCACGTCTGTGAAGTTTACAAAAATAAAGGTTTTTTGAACTGATATTATGTAGTGATTATCTGCGGTCGATGACCCCACAAAAACCAAATAAAACAAATTAAAATCAAATTATTATTATTTTGTTTTATTATGTTAACATATCGATACTCTTCACGTCTGCGGAGTTTCGCTAGTTAATTTAATTTTACCCTATGGTTATATCTATATCCCTAGGGATATAGCTATGTACCGTAATATAGTTATATGAAAGCGGTTCATAACTAATGGAAAACAGAAGGCAATAATGAGCAGTGGTCTGATAATTAGTATATTTCGTGGTCAATAATTTTACTCAAATGACAAGGTTCATAAAACATTTGCCGTAACAATATTAATTTGAATCGGTGACAGGCATGTGCAACAGGCCAGTGCATACATATATGCGACCTCTTCCAATAATAACTAAAATAAGAGCAAGATCTAGTAATATAACTATTAGGGCACTCTAATCAAATAGCTTAGGTTAGAACTTTGACCAACTACGACTCTACAACTAAACGTGCGACAATCTAAGAAGCTCGATCTGACACCTATCAAAATATTTTGTGTAGTGACGGGAAAAAAAAATCGGTTGCTTTAATAACCGATTCTTGAGACATATCGATTTATCATACTTAGAGTTTGTAATCGACAATTTACCTACATTGCTTAAAACTGATTCTCGAGGCATATCTTTTTATTACACGTCATCATCATGATCACGCCCTGTAAATAAATAAATTAACTTTTGTAAAAAAAATATTCACTTTCGTCACTTCGAATGATCCAGAAAAATTATATATCATCAGTTGAACTGTCTTCGTCGGTTAACATTATAATAAATTCATTTTCCATCATATTGCCAAAATGTACATCCCTTCTCAAGTCTTCCGTTATAATTTTCTTTCGATCGATTTTGTTTTTATGAAACAATTAATAATACAGTAATTATACGTTTTTCTCATTAGATAATGTAATTTTTGTAAAAGTACCTATACATTTTTCAGTATATTGATTTTATTCGGTCAAAAAACGACTTAAAACAGTCACAACACTTCAGCAATGAACCCAAAGACATTGACATTGTAATAACGTTCCGTCGGAATATGAATCAACGATTAATTCGTGTCTTTGACTGCGTTTTTCCTATATAAAGGTGCTTACGAATGATACTCATTGATATAGTGTATGGATAACATAGTGAATCATTAGGATAATTAATTTCATATGTTGATATCTTACGTAGACGTTCATACAAAGTTATCGCGGCATGTATAATGAGAAACGTCAAATCGGGCTTCTTAGATTGTCGTCGGTTTACATCGAAATTGCTCGCAGTTACATAATTAGGGCACTCCGACAGCTATAAACCGCTTTCATATAACTATATTACGATATAAAATAGCCGTGATATAATTATATCCCTAGGGATATGATTATATCACGGCTATAACCATTTTACCAATTCTAGGTGTTGATGACTCTACTTAATAGGGATGATGCCTTGGCAAAAAAAAAAAATTCTAATTAGCCCGTGAGTCAGATAATAAAAAAATAGGAGACACGTATTTTTTGCTTTATCATATTAATAAAAAATACTTAGATAAAACGCATTTTAAGTTGGGGAGTGGGGGTCGCTACGTCACTAGTATGTATAAAATCTACATACTCGTGACGTCATGGCACATCTTAACTCAATGTATCGCCGTAATCTTTAGATTACGTAAAAAAAGAAAAAATACGTGTCCAATATTTTTTTATAATCTCAAAGACGGACAAAAAAAAATGTTTATTCCTCATCGCTAATCTTACATTACAGATAGCGGCCACAGAACACAAGACGGTAATAGAAGAGGCTCAACGCGCGCGCGCCCGGAATCTGGTGAATCCGTGGATACCCAAACTGTTCCATAAAAACCTGCAAGCTACGCCGCCTGAAGGTCAGTACTTTGCAAATATGACTATTATTACGCGAACATTGAACGCGTGCGTATCGCTAACGAATATCAGATAAATAGATAGGTAGATATATCAAACTCAAACTCAAACTCAAAGCATTTATTTCAATTAAACCATTTACAGGCACTTTTGAATTGTCAAATAGTCGCGTCAGTTAGTCAGAAAGTTGAAGCTAGTTGCCCATTCCAAAACGTAGATCTTTATGGAGAAGAACGGGCAAGAAACTCCAAGGACACTCTTTTAAATATAGAAAATTACAAAGTCAAAATACAAAGCCATCGTAAACTCCCACCGCCCTCCAACAGTGCTTTAAAACACACCTATTCGCAAGAGCGGGGGAGCTTGCCTCCCCTTCACGCTTTGGGGTGTGTTTCTGTGGTGTATCTGTGGGAGCGCCCTAAGTGCTTCACGACGCCCGTGCGACCAGGCCCCTGCCGGGTGAGATCCCTAGTTCCCTAGGGAACCTGCCCAGAGGTTGAAGTCGGGAGCTTGTATATATGTTCATCGCGCAGTAAACTCTAATTGCGCGATGCAGGATTTGTGTGACGTCAGGATGTTGTGTGACGTCAGGTCTTTGACGCGTAGTTCGCATGTGGCGATGTAGATGCCGCCACAAAGCCGAGGCTTAGGCACTTTCTGACTGAGACTAACTGACCTGTTATGAAAGGATCAAAATCATGCTGTTTGCACATACTATTAAAGTTGATACTTGCCCTTTTTTGCTTGTAATTCGTAGAGGTAAATGGTACACGCAAAGGTGCGTTCCATCGCTTCGACCTTCCGGGAATGTTTAAATAACATTTGGATATGTAATGTGGTTATGTAATGTTTGTTTACTTACAGGTGTAATTGATCAAGGCTGGGTCTACAATCACTTAAATACTTCGTAAGTACTTACATTACTTTTTTATTTAATCTATGCTTCCATACTAATGTATAAATACTAGTGATCGCCCAGAGGTCGAAATTCGACCATAATTCATTTAAATGTCATGATTCTAAGGCAGCCATCTTGTGTAAAACGCATGGTAGTGTCTGTAATTTTTTTTTTATTAATTAAATTTATTTCTAATGTATATTATATAAAAATATTAGCTTTCTGCACTCCTTCTCCATATAAAGTTTAACTGTACCAAATTTCATCCAAATCCGTTCGGCCAAACAAACAAACAGACTCACTTTCGCATTTAAAATATTAGTTGTGCGTCTTAATTGTGCAGATTTTCTGTTTTCTTCAGAAATTGTATTAAAAGAAATGGCTCCTCAATAACTTCCTAATTTCTTTTTTTCCCAGGCCGTGGCAAACAGAAGAGATACTAGAATACGAAGAGGATTTCGTGATGAAGACGCTGAGAGAGGGAGGGGTCTCTGTGAAGCCACCCGGCGAACTACGGAGGGAGCTTGGCAGGAGGGTGTCTGATTCGGACAGCCATGACGAGCTCACGAGGCCTAAGACTTCCGCGTGAGTATATTTTTTTTCTTTATCTTTGCCTACACCGTCCTGCTGAGCAAATCCTTCCAAGCATCCTTTTTCAGGGCCACTTCCATCCAGTACGCGTCTAGGTCATCCATGGAGAGTCGCGTGGAGACTGTTGCCCAGCGGTCACTATGCATGCGGCTGTCATGAACCGCCCATATTCAGGCCCCAGCGTGTGGAGACTGTTGCCCAGCGGTCACTATGCATGCGGCTGTCATGACCCGCCCATCTTCAGGCCCCACCGTGTGGAGACTGTTGCCCAGCGGTCACTATGCATGCGGCTGTCATGACCCGTCCATCTTCAGGCCCCACCGTGTGGAGACTGTTGCCTAGCGGTCACTATGCATGCGGCTGTCATGACCCGTCCATCTTCAGGCCCCATCGTGTGGAGACTGTTGCCCAGCGGTCACTATGCATGCGGCTAACATGACCCGCCCATCCTCAGGCCCCACCGTGTGGAGACTGTTGCCCAGCGGTCACTATGCATGCGGCTGTCATGACCCGTCCATCTTCAGGCCCCACCGTGTGGAGACTGTTGCCCAGCGGTCACTATGCATGCGGCTGTCATGAACCGCCCAACCTCAGGCCCCACCGTGTGGAGACTGTTGCCGAGCGGTCACTATGCATGCGGCTGCCATGACCCGCCCATCTTCAGGCCCTACCGCGTGGAGACTGTTGCCCAGCGGTCACTATGCATGCGGCTGTCATGACCCGTCCATCTTCAGGCCCCACCGTGTGGAGACTGTTGCCCAGCGGTCACTATGCATGCGGCTGTCATGACCCGTCCATCTTCAGGTCCCACCGTGTGGAGACTGTTGCCCAGCGGTCACTATGCGTGCGGCTGCCATGACCCGCCCATCTTCAGGCTCCACCGTGTGGAGACTGTTGCTCAGCGGTCACCATGCATGCGGCTGTCATGAACCGCCCATCTTCAGGTCCCACCGTGTGGAGACTGTTGCCCAGCGGTCACTATGCATGCGGCTGCCATGACCCGCCCATCTTCAGGCTCCACCGTGTGGAGACTGTTGCCCAGCGGTCACTATGCATGCGGCTGCCATGACCCGCCCATCTTCAGGCTCCACCGTGTGGAGACTGTTGCCCAGCGGTCACTATGCATGCGGCTGTCATGAACCGCCCATCTTCAGGTTCCACCGTGTGGAGACTGTTGCCCAGCGGTCACTATGCATGCGGCTGTCATGACCCGCCCATCCTCAGGCCCCACCGTGTGGAGACTGTTGCCCAGCGGTCACTATGCATGCGGCTGACATGACCAGCCCATCCTCAGGCCCCACCCTGTGGAGACTGTTGCCCAGCGGTCACCATACATGCGGCTGACATGACCCGCCCATCCTCAGGCCCCACCCTGTGGAGACTGTTGCCCAGCGGTCACTATGCATGCGGCTGACATGACCAGCCCATCTTCAGGCCCCACCGTGTGGAGACTGTTGCCCAGCGATCACTATGCATGCGGCTGACATGACCCGCCCATCCTCAGGCCCCATCCTGTAGAGACTGTTGCCCAGCGGTCACTATGCATGCGGCTGTCATGACCCGCCCATCTTCAGGCCCCACCGTGTGGAGACTGTTGCTCAGCGGTCACTATGCATGCGGCTGACATGACCAGCCCATCTTCAGGCCCCACCGTGTGGAGACTGTTGCCCAGCGATCACTATGCATGCGGCTGACATGACCCGCCCATCCTCAGGCCCCATCCTGTAGAGACTGTTGCCCAGCGGTCACTATGCATGCGGCTGTCATGACCCGCCCATCTTCAGGCCCCACCGTGTGGAGACTGTTGCTCAGCGGTCACTATGCATGCGGCTGACATGACCCGCCGAACGAAATTCGCTCGCGCCGATTGTGTCAAGTAACTTGTATGGAGGTGAATAGTTGTGTGGCTACCTAATCATTAAAACAAAACGGCGCGCACAGCGGCGTCCCGCACCTCGCGCGGGTTTCGCCTCCGTTTAAAACATTTGCACGTCAAATATTTTTTTGAGATAGTTGTGCTCGGTGTTTCCTGTCCGACTACTCTGAAAGGAGACACCGAAAGAAATACAGATGTCAAAATCATCAAGCCACACACGTTTAGGATATACTTGCGCAAAATTGGACTTGCACAAGTATACATTAACGTGTGTGTGTGTGTGGTGTGGTGTGTGTGTGGTGTGTGTGTGGTGTGTGTGTGGTGTGTGTGTGTGGTGCGTGTGGTGTGCGTGTGTGGTGCGTGTGGTGTGTGTGGTGTGTGTGTGGTGCGTGTGGTGTGTGTGTGTGTGGTGTGTGGTGTGTGTGTGTGGTGTGTGTGTGTGGCGAGTGTGGTGTGTGTGTGTGTGGTGCGTGTGGTGTGTGTGTGTGGTGCGTGTGGTGTGTGTGTGTGGTGCGTGTGGTGTGTGTGTGTGTGTGGTGTGTGTGTGTGGCGAGTGTGGTGTGTGTTGTGTGTGTGTGTGTGATATAAAAGTGCATTCCATATTAGCCAATACCTGAAAGTTAGTAATATACGTTCCATTTTATATTCAGAACTCAAAAATTTGTCGATCCCGGAATCCCGGGATTTTTTCGATACAAAAATGCATTCCATAATAGCCATCATGTCAACTTTAAGTAAATATGCATCCGAAAAAACTTGCGTTGGCAGCGACCGAGCGACCTGCACTGCAAGTCGCGCGTCTATCTAATTACGCAACACATTTTCGATTTGCAATTGATTCAAATTGGTTTCGTTTGACTAAAGAATTGCTTTCAATTTACAACTTTTCAAAGCAATTCTAGTCAAAACGAAACCAATTTGACTCAATTGCAAATCGAAAATAGATAGCGTGTCTGCTTGCGTCGCCGTTGACAACTAGTTGTCGACAAGTTGCGTCGTGTGAGAACGCCATAGAAATATATGTGCTAACGCCATTGGTTGGCGTTGAAAACTGGTTTTATTTTGGTCACCTTGTGTGAGAATGGCCTAAATGTACTTACATAGACCGAGGGTGTGATATTTTAGAGCTTCTGGCTTTCCACCTTATCTTCCCTTGATATTTTCCATCCTCCATTCCATTTGACCGTCCGACCTATAAAGGGGACAAGTGTCCATCTACCAAATAAAAATCAAATTAAATTAGCCGGCAAAACTTCAGAGACTTGATGAGTTTAGATAACTAATGGTTATGAAAAATAAAATACAGCTGATTAAGGGGCCGAAAGTAAGAAAAATTCTTTATTCTGCACAAACAAAACGCAAGTTACAAAAAAAAACCGCCCAAGTGCGTGTGTGCACAATGAAGGGTTCTGTAGTTAGGATGAATTTATCTCAAAAAGGAACTTAACATTGTAGTTGAAAAACATGCTCCCCGATATATTCCAACTGCAAATGTAAGCATTGTGTAATTGAGTGATTTACCATATTATTATGATAATAGATTTTTAGGTTTTCCTGTAATCGATAAGCGTAGAACTATTCTCTGTATCTTTTTTCAAAATATTTGGTGGTTGGTTGGTGGTTCAGTAATTTTCAAAATATTTGGTTCAGTAATTTCGGTGATGGTCAATTTTCATTTATTTTCTTAAATATCTTTAAAAGTATTTATTTAAAAATTATAAAGAAATAATCATCAATTTGATATGTCGCACGGTACAGGACGCAATTTTTTTTTTTTTTTCTTATTTGCCCCTCAAAAGTGCTCCCATATTAAAAACTAGGTTACACGTCCGTGTTTGGGCCACAGAAATGCATATGTGTACCAAATTTCAACAATCGGTCCATAACATTCGGAGGAAATTGGCTGTGACAGACAGACAGAAACCCGAGTGACGTATAAGGGTTCCGTTTTTTCCTTTTGAGGTACGGAAACCTAAAAATACAGACTCACAGAGTAAAAGCCTCGTGTCCAAGCAGTGGAAGTTTGACAATTTTATCTATTGCTTGATGTCAAGCAAATCTTGTCTATTAGTTGCTGGTATCGTAGTTACTCAAGGAACTAAAAAAAAGGTTTTCCGAAATTTAATTTAATCGGAAAACCGGTTTTTGTTTCATCATCATTAGATGGATACTCACCACGTCTCTGAAGTTTTGCTAGATAATTTAAGTTGACCTTGTATTGAAAATTCAAGTTCATTGTGGTAATTTAAATACCAATCAATGGGAATTTTGAAATGGGGCAAAATTACTACTTAATTTTGTCAATTATTTAGTAAATACAGGGTGGTAGGGGACATCGACGCGAAAACTGTTACATGGATTCAGTACATGATTCTGGAACACCCGTATTTTTTTTTGCGTGGGAAGTTATCAAATTACTTCTCCCGCTCTGGTCGGAGCGGAAGGGCGTGTCTTTTACTGCCTGAACCCCCCTGAGCAGTTGAAATTTTTCGTCGGTTATTTTTTTTTAATCTGCTGTTTCATAGAAAAGTGCAATACCTACGCGGTCAAAATGTATGGAACAGGTCTATGGTAACAGTTTTCGCGTCGATGTCCCTGCCAACCTGTATAACAAAATTAGTTAAAGCGAAAGCGTCAAGGTAGCCCGCGAAATTAAAATTTTCTTACGTTTTTTGCAATTTGCAGGTCAGTATCATGTTGTATGTTGATCTAAATATGATTTGCGGCCGTATCAAATGTTTATTTATAGAATTATAATCATAAAAATGATCAATACAACTCTCTATGTTCATATAATCGCATTGAATAACTATTTCATTAATACATGACATTTGGCGATTGTGCTTACTTATGGAGTTGTATTGCTGGTTGTAATGATTATATTTATGTAAAGCCATATTTGTTACGGTCGCGAATCATATTTTAATCAACATAAATCCTCACACTGACCTGCAAAATCTAAAAAAACTAAAGAAAATTTGAATTACGCGGGCTACATTAGCGCATGCCCCTGAACCATAATGTTTTAGATTGTAATATCGCATGCCTTCCCTTCAATTCTCTACTTTGCTACTTCACGTTAAGCAAGGAATACACATGCCAGTAACTTGCACAAAACCATGCAAGATACTGGCACGCTGATTGACGACATGGGTATTGTTGTACAACGGCTACTAGCCGACTTATGCGGGTAATACCGCGTGGCGTAGTAGTTATGTTATAAATTTAGACCTCGGATTATATGCACTCAAAAATGCCATAATATGCATGCAAATATGCACAAAAAAGGACGAAATATGCACAGTGAAAATACTAATTATCTAAAGAATAGGGATGATGCCTGGGTAAAAAAAAAAAAAAAAATTAGTCTGTCTTTCAGATTATAAAAAAATATTAGACACGTATTTTTTGCTTTATCATATGAATAAAAAAATACTTAGATAAAACGCATTTAAAGGTAGTCGCTACGTCACTAGTACGTATAAAATCTACATACTCGTGACGTCATGGCACATTTTACCTCAATGTATCGCCGTAATCTTTAGATTACGTAAAAAAAGAAAAAAAATACGTGTCCAATATTTTTTTATATTCTCAAAGACGGATTTTTTTTTTTTGTCATCATCCCTATGACGTTAATTTTCACAATATATTTATATTAATAAAAGTTGTAATTCTTGTGACAATATACAATTGAATATTTTTCTAGATTTTCTAGAGCAAACTTGTGACGTTTGTCACTTAATATTATTTTGGAGGCTGAAAATGACCTCACTACGTCAACTGACGATACTGGACACAACTTGAAATTTGGCGCCATTTCTGCAGAAACCTCTTCATGCAGTTTGGCCGGTACCGTTGATAAATGCGTTGACTTTCTTTATTTTCATACAATGTCGCCCATGGGCATGTGACCGCCCGTATTTTTTTGAATATTCATGACAAATTATCGATAATAAACTTAAAAAGGGGGGTCTATCTTTAATTGTTTTATTTTTTATTTTTTTCATATTTTTTTTTTCAGTATCCCGCTATAATTTTATGTATAATTAACATAATTTCACTTATGTTTTTTTAAATAAAAACTGTTTTTTTGGAAAAAAAAATCTTCACCTCCGTTTTTTTTTCATAGTCGACAAATTTTTTAAATCTTTAGTTAATCCGATAAAATAACTCGTAAGCTATTAGAAATAATAAACAGAATACAAATCGAGCCAATAACATAGAAGATATGGCAAACGCTACTAAAAACATAAAAAATTGAATAACATGAAAAATATTAAAGATAGACCCCCCTTTTAAAGTTAATTTTCGATAATTTTTCATGAATATTCAGAAAAATACGGGCGGTCACATGCCCATGGGCGACATTGTATAGAACAGCATTTAATTTTAATTTGAATATGACACTATCAATGAAAAAGTAATAAAATATGCAATAACAGTTAAAAATTGCGTTTTATACATTTGCATATGCAAACATGCAAATGCATATAGTCCGATGTCTATGTTATAATAAATAGTGTATAGCTCAAGTAAAAGCCCCCCCCGTTTGCAGGGCTTTTTTTTTTTTTTGAGGGTGGGAAGTTATCAAATAACTTCTTCCGATCTGGGCGGTGCGGGAGGGCGTGTCAGACTTTTGCTGACTAAAACCCACCCGTGTTCCTACCGTTGCCTGTGTGCCGGAGCCGCGATATCCCTTTCGGATAAACTCGCAACCCTGGCAGGCATTGGCCCTTACGGACCTCGTCAGTTGGTACATTTTTAAGTAAAAGCCCCCCGTTTGCAGGGCTGACCTGCAATATAAAAGTACCCCAGAAGCGTCGGAAAGTCGTATAGATCATCGTGCCAGGCGTTCCAGGTAAGATTATGTATGTCAAACGTAGGTAATCGGAGGCTTAAGAACGTTTAACCTAAAAGTTGGCAACATCGCAAACAGCTGTCAAAAATTTACCTGTTTTGATTAATTTGGCAATGAAAATAAGAAATGTGGCTAACTAGCGAACTAGAATATTAATAATGAATTGCAATTATAACATTGAATTTTATGTTGTACCCGTTTTAGATGGAAAAAAGGCATTTGGAAAATTTCCAAATACTTTTTTTTTCATCTAAAACTAAATATTCGATGTTACGATATTAATTATTGCATTTCATAATCAATATTCTAGTGCGCTAGTTAGCCACATTTCTTATTTCCATTCATTAATATTGCTAAACTAGCTTTACCCAGCCCGGCTTCGCACGGGTAGCACTAAACCCTACCTACCCTACGTACCCTACCTACCCTACCTACCCTAATTTTCTCACCGTTTAAACCTTCCCTGGACTACGACAAACATTTCAAAACCAAAATCAACTAAATCGGCCCAGCCGTTCTCGAGTTTTAGCGAGACTAACGAACAGCAATTGATTTTTATATATATAGATTAATCGAAACAGCGAAATATTTGACGTCCATTTGCGACGTTGCCCACATTCAGAATAAACGCTCTTTAAGGCAGGTTTATACGAGCCCAGTAAGTGCTCGTCGGCGCGCCTAGCAGTCGCCACTCCGCTGCTGCACCGCCGCCGCCGCTGATTGTAGAGTGATATGGCAAAATCTAGCGGCGACGCACAGTGGTTCCAAACTGAAAAAAAAAAAAAAACAAAGCCGGTTACAGCCTACATTTCTTCATCGATTTCCATTTTTTTTTCATACATACTCTAGAGATATCTTGCAACAATTGCTCTTTGCCCGCTTCTTGATAATTTAAAAAAAAAAAAAATAATGACCGGAAAAGTTGTTCATATAAAAATATTTAAAAAAAAATATATCAAAATATAAACGTATTATAAATAATAATAATTTTTATTTAGCAAAAAGAAGAAAACAATAAATTATGAGCAGAAAATATGATTTTGCAACATTTGAGGTTATTTCGCTAACTTTTAGAGAAGGATATCGAAAAACGGGTAAAGAGCGATTGTTGTAAAATATCTCAAGAGGAAAAAAAAAATGGAAATCGGTGAAGAAATGTAGGCTGTAGCCAGTTTTGAACATTTATTTTTCATTTTGGTACCACTGCGACGGCACGGCGGCGGCTTGGCGTGGCTCAGTCTACATGGTTACACGGCGCGGCAAAGGCGCGGTGACGGCATCGTGTCGCCGAGCATTTAAATGAGGGTGTAGTAAATCAGTCCTGTGTTGACTCACAACTGGGCCCGTGTAGACACTAGTTCAACGCAGTCCAGTACTGACTTCGGGCCCTCAAGACAGTCCAGATGACTTACTAAACTATCGGTCTATTTTCGGGCCCAGTAGCTTCCCCCGCCTGACTTACTGCCGATCTCGTCTACATAAACCCACTGACTGGGTCCGAAATTCCGAGTCAGTGGGTCCAGTTACTGCCATCGTGTAAACTAGTCATTATGTGTCTTAAAACCCGCATGCACCACAAATTATA
Source organism: Agrochola lota (assembly GCA_947364205.1). Taxonomy (NCBI): domain Eukaryota; kingdom Metazoa; phylum Arthropoda; class Insecta; order Lepidoptera; family Noctuidae; genus Agrochola; species Agrochola lota. The sequence continues at coordinate 5,090,600 of OX376248.1, forward strand.
AAATGCGTTTAGCGCTAAACATATAAAATGTCGCCCATGGGCATGTCCGCCCTTATTTTTCTGTATATTCATGAATTTTTCATGAAAATTAACTTGAAAGGGTCATCTTTAATATTTTTCATGTTAGGTATTAAATTTTTTTTTTTTATGGCGTTTGTCATTTCTCATAAAGTTATTGACGCGATTTGGATTCTGTTTATTATTTCTAAAAGCGTATGAGTTATTTTATTGGATTAACTATCATTTTTTAGTAAAACTTGTCGACTATGAAAAAAAAACGGAGGTGAAGACATTTTTTAAAAAAAAAAACAGTATTTGTTTTAAAAAACACAAGTGTAAGTCCATAAAATCATAAAGGGCATTGAAAAAAAAAATGATAGACCCCCTTTTAACGTTTATTTTCGAATATTTTGTCATGAATATTGAGAAACGGGCGGACACATGCCTATGGGCGACATTGTATATAACAAAATTCTGTCTCTGTCATCTTGAAATAATTGTAAGAAACAGAACGATGTTATAAATATTTATAACGCTATTATTACACATTTAGGGTGAATTGCACCAATGAAACCGAACGCGATCAGCATATAAACCCCGCTTAAGGCGGAAGCGTCAAGGCAGCCCGCGAAATTCAAATTTTCTTAAGTTTTTTTGCAATTTGCAGGTCAGTATCATGTTATATGTTGATTAAATATGATTCGCGGCCGTATCAAATGTATATTTATAGATTTGTAATCATAAAAATGATCAATACAACTCTCTAAGTTCATAACTGAATGACTATTTCATGAAATCATGAAATTTGACGTTTGTGCTTACTTATGGAGTTGTATTCCTGATTGTAATGATTATAATTATGTAAAGCCATGTTTGTTACGGCCGCGAATCATATTTAAATCAACTTATAACTTACAGCAAAAAACGTAACAAAATTTGAATTTCGCGGGCTACCTTGACGCTTCCGCCTTAAGGGCTGTCAGTGTCATTATTTTCTATGGAATATTGACACTGACAGGTCTTGATCGCGTTCAAATCTCTGGTGAAATTCGCACTTAGTGGTTGGTGGTGCAAGTGGGGCTTATAGGCACTTTTGAACGTCAACATTTACAGAAAATAGAATTGATTCTAGTTGCCCCCCCAAAAGTCATATGTCATATTCTATGTCAAACGTACTTAAGTGTTTAAGGGGAAAGCGTCAAGGTAGCCCGCGAAATTCAAATTTTCTTTCGTTTTTTGCAATTTGCAGGTCAGTATCATGTTGTATGTTGATCTAAATATGATTTGCGGCCGTAACAAATGTTTATTTATAGAATTATAATCATAAAAATGATCAATACAACTCTCTAAGTTCATACAATCGCATTGAATGACTATTTCATGAAATCATGACATTTGGCTATTGTGCTTACTTATGGCGTTGTATTGCTGATTGTAATGATTATAATTATGTAAAGCCATATTTGTTACGGTCGCAAATCATATTTTAATCAACATAAAACCTCACACTGACCTGCAAAATTTAAAAAACTAAAGAAAATTTGAATTTCGCGGGCTACCTTAGCGCTTGCCCCTAGCTTATAGCCGTCTTATGGGGTATTGGAATATGCATAGAAAACTAATGAAAGTTTTTTTAATATTTTAGTTTCGCTTATATCCTACAGAGCGAGATCTTGGGAATAACGATCGTAACTTAGGGGGTCGTGCATTCATAATTTGGGAGATCGAATTCATAATTTGGAGGAACTCGTTACTATTTTGACGAATCAAATTCCTAATTTGAGAGATCTCATTCTACTTTGAAGGATCTTCTTATTTTGGGATCGTATTCGTTATTTGGGGGACCGAATTCATAATTTGGGGGATCGCATTCCTAATTTGAGAGCTTACGTCAATATGTACATCCCATCATCTAGGATATTCATACCTAATAGGCGGAAAAGTAATGTGAGAGGATACTTACCTCATTTGATTTTGTCATAGGTTATCGGATCCATTCCTCCTCAAAGATTTAAATCATAAGATATGCCCTCACCGTACTTAAACCGCGAGAAAAGTGTCGATAACGAGAAGAGTGAGCTCACTCATCCCGCATATGGCGTTTCCATGGCAGCATGCGACACAGGCGCGGTCCCAGGGTTCTGGGGGTCATGACCCCCGCAAAATCATTCAAGCTGTCGACAGCCTGAATGATTTACATGTCTTACTTATACAAAACTGTAGGTAGTTGAACCACAAAGACCCGATGGCCATATACAAAAAAAAATGACAAAAAGCCTGTTAAGCACACTCGGGAATTTGGGCACTACTACGCTCGGGTTAAGGCCAGATTTCAAAACCTAAACTGCTGTAAAACGAGTTTAAGCTTTATATCTAGATAAAGTAAGTTCTCTTCCTATCATCTTTCATAAGCTCAAAAGAAAACCGAACCTATTCAAGGCGCGGTGCAAAAAATTTGAAGCTCGCTTGTCGTGATTCTTGAGGTTTTCTTCATAAGTCGACAAAGCAAGTAATTCTTAGTTCTTTTGGAATGATCAAAAGAAAATCGAACGTATCCAAGAGTGCAAAATTTTTGAGCTCGTTTCGCTCACTCTTATATTCTACATTCTCATGGTGGCTTGGCCTTTCCTGCATAAGTCGACAATGTTACTCCTATTTCTGTTTGAAAATGTTAATCAAATCCTAAGAAAACAGAACTTATTTAAGGCGGGTGCAAAAATTTTGTGGCTCGCTTCGCTCGCTTGTCTTGATTCTTGAGCTTTTCTTCATAAGTCGAAAAAGCAAGTCATTCTTAGTGCGTGTGGAATTATCAAAAGAAAATCTAACGTATCCGAGAGTGTGCAAAATTTTTGAGCTTGCTTTGCTCGCTCTTCATTTTCATAGTTGTTTGGCCTTTCCTGCATAAGTCGACAATGTACCTAACTTAACTCTTACTTCTGTTTGAAAATGTGAATCAAATCCTATCCATCCGCGACGAGGTATTAAAATTATCGAGTCGGCTTCGCTCGCTCTTCTCACCCTACAAAAACTTCTGTCCTAATACCTTATTATTTATTAAAAAGCTAGCGACCAATTTATTATTTTAACCTCAAATAGTTAATATTTTGGGGTCCTTAAAATTCTAAACAGCCAACTATTTGCGACCAACTTGGATGTAAAAATGTGGTTGGTAGTGGGGCGCGTCATTTCAGAGTAGACCAGCTTATAGCGCTGGCCAGCCACTACTGCGGTACCGCTCGTTTCGCTCGCTCGGCTCGCGCGCGGTTTGTCACTGTTTTAACCCGACCGTTTAGTCGGGGTACCCTAGCTTAGTTACTGCGACCAACTGTGAGAAAATATCAAAAAGTTAAAAAGAGGTTCAGATATTTAGAAAGTGAGCATCATTAGAAAGTTTTTACAGTGTTAATTAAATATTTCCTAATTATGTGAAAACTTTTGGTGGCCCCTGGTGACCCCCCAAAATCTTGGGCTTTGACCGCGCCTGATGCGATAGGGCAAATCTAACGATTTAAATATTTGCTCCTTCCCCCTTTTACGTTTCCTGTCCTATCATACCCCACTTGCAGGATGGGATCGCTAATGCTGATCACACCACAGACATCGAAACATGTCGTCTTACCCGACAGTCGCCGAAGTAGTATGCATGAACTGAGGAGCAAGATTTACACGTGAGCAGCATTTTAAGCTGTCTAATGCAGTTGGTCGATAATTATTGTTGTTTAAAAAGCTATCCGTGCTTTCGCATTGGGGAAACATTCACATAAAACACATGTTGAAATATTTGTTTTTTAGTATATTGACTCAGGCGTGACTTTGCGGAAATCCATTATAAAATACAATAGACGACGTATATTTAGTAACCTAATCCGCTTAACTGTTCTTAAAGAGTTATAAAGACAGCGGCAAGTGCCGTAACACAGTGCGTTCGGCGCTTGGCGTGGCAACACGTCGTGTCCTGGTTCGCAACAAGTCAATCGTCATCCTGGGGATGCCTGGTCGACAGGTGCAACACGTTTTGATTCCTTACAGGGCTCTTTATGATTCTTTAAAGAACAATTAAGCGGATTAGGTCACTAAATATACGTCGTCTATTGTATTTTCTCTGTTTTCTGTCAATATGTATCGACCCGCGTTTGAATTGTCATACAACTTGTTTTACCTTTTAATATAACTTGACATGTTTTACCCAGCAATTCTTGAAATCCGTAATGCGAACACAAATTAAAAAAAACAAGTTGTGAAATTTGTGTCATGAGAAATGTTTCGAAACATTTTCATGTTCAATGTTTTCTGGTGCGAACGCATAGTAATCACACCACACTAGGGCCCACTTGCATTATCGGTATTCAGCAGCATCGGTTAGTCTGGAAGCCGACCCTACCATAGTTGGGAAAAGGCAAGGATCTAAGCTGAAGCAAGTCAGGCATGTAAGAACTTTCCTGACTGTCTAAGTAGGTTCCTGGCCGTCCCTATAAACTTTCCTAAATCCTAAGTGCAATGTATAATAAATAAGTATTTTAGTTTCGTCATTAGTGTCGATATTTAGTTTCAGGCCCTCTTGCACCCAAATCACTGAATGCGTTTCGTAAAAGTATTGAAACATTATTATGTCTTTGTCATCTTCAAACGATTGGCAAAACAAACATAGAACGATGTTTCAAATTGTTTAACACTAAATGCAGTTTGTGTTTCATGTTGCAAGTGGGCCTTATTAACTAGCTAGGGGAAAACAAAGAGTTACACAAATATCTTAATAAATAGGTAGTTAGAAAAAAATTACATTGTGTAGCTCACGACGTTATTCCACATGTCGTAATGGTTATGGATTTAACGCAATTTAACGCGAAATATTGTGTATTTATTTTAGTTTTCAGTTTCAGTACTTTATTGGAGTTCAGATTGTATTTAATGTACTATAATTGTTCTCCCAGTTCTAGTTTTATTTTGTTGTAATTTTTAATATTTGTTGTTATTCACAATTTAAATCTTGTTAATATTACAAAAAAAAATCTAATATAATTTTTCTTTCACAGGCGGACCCTGAAACAAAACCTATTTGCCATAGACAACGCACTAAGAGAGCAAACTATAGCCATAGAACGACTTTCAAAAAATGTAGCAGCCTTAACGGAAGGTCAGAGACAAGCGTCCACCTTTAGACCTCAGAATGTGGGACGGGTAACAAGCTCAAGCCACACCTGGGACCTCTTCGGAGGATTTGTCCTAGCGATGGTGTTGCAAGCGTTATTAAATTGGATTTTCTACCAAAAAGACTGAAGAGTGTTGCCACTTTAAAAATTTCAATGTGATTGATAAAATTGGAGTATTTTTTAATACTAGGGGATTATGAATTTTTCGATGCTTTGACTATTATTGCTTGGCTTTTGACAAGTTTGGCTGCGAGAGGAATTAATTTCGAAATTGTGTTTTATTTGGACTTTCTACCGGAAGGTAATTAGTTCAATTCTCTATTCGAATTTGAACTACATGTATTTGTAGGTATACTCGTAATAAACTTACTTTTTTTCTGAAGATGAATATGTCCTCTTGCAGGTAAATCTGTGTCTTAGAGAGCCTTTAACTGAATGAAATGTTATTAAAACATAAAATTTCACGGATTATTGCGCCCTGTACCCAATTGGGTAATTTCAAACATTACACAAAAGATCAAAGTGAATAAATCCGTGCAAAATGATTCATTTTAAAATGCTTTGGTAGCGTAAAAATAATTATAATTATTATGAACAATAAATAATTAAATATTACACCGGACATTTTACGAAAAATAATTATTGCAATAATGTATTTGCGTTTTAAATTGAATTGCAGTGTTGCCAGTTAATTTTAGTTTAGCACGTACTGTACATCGACCAATTATTTAGTTTTAATTGTCTATGATGTGTGTTTTGTGAAGTGGCCGTGGTTTGCTTGAAACCATAGGAAAACTTGATTTACATGGAACGATTTAATTGCCTGTGGCATAGAATATGTTGAAGCAACAATAAAAGTTGCATCGTGTAAATCGTGCTCCAAATACTATGGGGTGGAGGTAAAAAGTGTTAGTTTTGGGTAAAGCCGGGGTATCTTATGGTTGAACGGGCACGACATCGACACTCAAATCGCTGTCAAAATAATATCCAAATTTTTACAAGCTTTATAATTATTAGCTTCCTTGGTTTGTTGTGTTGTCATGTTTCCGGTTACTCGCATTGTCACCCACTTTTATACATTAGGGCGCGCTTGCATCATAAAAACTAAATCTGTTTAGCGCTAAACGTATGATGTTTTAAATCTTTTTAGCGCTAAACGTATGCTGTTTTTTTTTGCGCTAAACGTATGTTTAGTTTTTTTTGCGCTAAACGTATGACGTTTTAAATCTGTTTAGCGCTAAACGTATTTGATATTTAGTGATTTGTGGTGCAAGCGCAGCAAAATAGAAGAGCCCTTGTAATCGCTGTCATTGGGAATATTTTTTTAAGTTTCCCTAAGATGGATCGAGAATCAGTTTACACAAAATATAGGTGAAAATTGGAACATGATCGGAACCATAGACGTAGAGAATGGACAGAGCGATCCGTATTTAGTTATGCAGTGAATATAAACTGAAAAGTACGAGAGAGACAAGCGAATTCGCGGCCAGTAGTTGTCTCTTTAGTAGTACTACAGGCATTGGCCGCATGGATGCTTTTTCTCTTCTTAGAGAGTGGTAATTTTTGTGAGGCTAACGCTCAGTTCAATAGGGATATTGTCAAAAAATTAAAAAGTGTCCGTCAGGTGTATTATTATAAAATATTGGACACGTATTTTTTTCTTTTTTACGTAATCAAAAGATTAGGCAATACGTTAAAATGTGGTACGACGTCACTCACCGGTAGATTTTATAATGAGTTGTGACGTAGCGAGCCCCCACTCCCCAACTTTAATGCGTTTTTATCTAAATATTTTTTTATTAAAGCAAAAAATACGTGTCTAATATTTTTTAATTATCTGACTGACGGACTAATTAGTTTTTTTTTTCCTCGTTCAAAATCCCTAATCTCTATGGCTATGATCGGAACCAACTCCGCCATCTTGGTTTTTCAAAACAATAGACAAAATTTCACAAAACATTATCACAAATGTTTACCAAATGAATTTCCTGTCAATGTCATCACAACATGTCATAGATCAGTACAGATGGATCACTCCACAAAATCATTTAAATAAAAAGCGGTCCTTGCTACGACACAATAAAGTGAAATTCAGGTCGCACAACGCTAATTACCTACAGCTACATTCACGTAGAAGTTGCCCTCTCTATCGCGTAACTCTTATATCTACTGACTACGTTACACTCACTGAATTGGCCCGACAAGACGGCCCCGCCGCGTACTTGTTACCTCCATATCTAAAATGCGGAGTGCGCCTTCTGTACTATTCTGTGACCTAGTTTATATGATTGTATTTAGATGATGTTTATTTGACAGCGTTATTGAGTTTTTACTCTTAGCCGCCATTTTAATATTGATCTATTATTAGTACAAGCTAGTGCTTTGTTGAAATTGGTATAGTTTTGTATAAATTCGTACATGGAAATGTATTCAAGCACACTACTGCCACTAGCGGGGGATTTTGGAACTAAACTATATGCGGCTGTTATAAAAGACATGTGTATAATTATTTAATTAAAATTTTAATGTTGAAGTGATATTTCTGGTCTCTGTTTGTACTATCGTGGTTATCTCGAGTCGGTACGAGCTGTATGAGAGTATCTCATGTCGTGGTAACAATATTCAACAAGGTGGCAGTCGGGTCGTCTGTCCAGGGTGCGCCCGACGTACCTACATTCAGAGCAAAATCGAAAGGAAAAAAAGTAATTAAATTTGAATTGTACAGAATTCCCGGGAGTATTCCGTGCAATTCAAATTTTCTTAATTTTTTTTGCAATTTGTATATCATTATTAGGTTGCGTGTTTGATTGAAATATGATTCGCGATCGTAACAAGTATGTATTTACAGAATAATAATCATTAAAATCATGAATTAACTCTATGACTTCAAATGGGTAATTTCCGACTATTTCATGAAATCATGACATTTGAAGCCAATTCTAACTTAGATAGTTTTATTGATTTTCCTGTAAATACATATTTGTTACGGTCGCGAATCATATTTTAATCAACATAGAACCTGACACTGGCCTGCAAATTTCAAAAAACGTAAGAAAATTTACATACATACAGTACAACTATTTTCTTAATCTCCCTCGGCAAACTTCGTGTTTCGTCAGTCGTCGGATTTCTATCAGTTGCCCTTTGCACTTGTTGCTTGTACGTATTAACTCCTACCGCTGCGCCCGCATTGCCCTCAACCATAATTACCAAGTGCAAAGGGCAACTGATAGAAATCCGACGTCTGACGACGAAACACGAAGTTTTCCGAGGGACATTAAGAAAATAGTTGTACTGTACAATGGTGCCTTTTTATTTTTATTAATTTATAATATTTTATTGTACACCAGAAAAATACATACGTAACAAAAAATATATTAACAATTTAAAACACCGCCTGCTACGATCCTTTTGCTTCGTTCGTCTACGCACTAAAGTCCCCGTCATGTGAAGCTTTAAAGGACATCTTCAAAAATGTTTTTTTGTAATTCATAAATTTTAACCAAGATATGTTTAATATATTTGGAGAGACATCCCAAAAACTAGTGGTTCTAACTATATCATACATTTTTAAAGACCTCCAATTTTGAGAAAAAACGTTTTTTATTTTAGTGAGAATTTACTCCTAAAACGAACAAACCTTTCTAATTATCTAGGATAATAAAGTGAACACACCCCAAACAATAGTAAGTTTGTCAAAATTGACACATTTTACTGTCATCACCGTCAAACTGTCAATTGATTGACAATACCATGTGTCAATTTATGTCATATTTGTCATAGTTGCCATCAACAAATAAAATATATGTACTTTAAATAGTTTATAATCTTTCTCTTAAATGGAGGGGTCTAAAAATATTATTTCAGTGGTTCCTTGTTCCATATTTTTGTCGCTTTTATTAAGGTATAGTTTGATGCTAGTTAGATTTTTCTCGGAATAAAAAAACCAACGTCCCTACAACAAGCGGACATCTCCTTTGCAAATAATGAACTTTTACTAAGTTACGTAGCAACAATTCAATCAACAACAAATTCAATCAACTCAAAGCAACATACGTGTAATATGAAACTGGAAGTTACCCGTTCCAGTACCACAAAACATTAGACATTGGCTTTATATCGCTAAAATATAACCCAACCAAGTGAAATTGCTAGTTAGTTTCGTATTACACGTATGTTACTTTGAGTTGATTTAATTTGACGTAACTTAGCAAAAGTTCTTTATTTACAAAATTTGTAGCTTCTCGTGACGGGGACTTTAGACCTATTTTTCATTTTTGCATAAACTCAAGCTGTCTCCCCACGGGGGATGAAGAAACTACAAAAGGCCACCTGCTTCGATCCTTACATCGTCCTTTTGCTTCGTGTTCGTCTTTATTCTTGATTCACGATGGTACGAACAAGAGATATTGTTGCCTAAATTTATCCGATTAAGAGATAAAATAAGTAATAAAAAATCTATAGGAAACGCTTTGGCTGACATATTTTAATATATATTATAAAATAAAATTCTGAACAAATATTTAAACCTACGCTTGACATACCTTCAAATAAGTAATGAACTACAGTTCGGCCGTTGACAGAATGCGTTTTTGACACCTGTCAGTTTCATCACTAAAGAATATGTGTTTTGCGAATTTGATCCTTATTACTACTAGAAATATTCCAACTAACAGGTGTCAGGAACGCATTCTTTCGACGGCCGGACTGTAAGTCGCTATTTGAGACGGCTTTCGAACATGTGTGCAAAAGAACACATACTTTGCAGTTTGCTATTGCAAAGTTCCCCAAAATATTTCCCACTTGGCTTTCCTAGAATACTAATGGATCGTTTTTTTTATACTTTATTATCATCAATTCGTGATGTGCCAAAGCCAGCAGTCACCTTGGATGTAGCACTCACGACTCGCGCTTGGTTGGTCGCAGATCTAACCTCACTTATAACCTAAGCCTCACTTAAATAGCTGTTGTCAAATATTTACCTGTTTTGATAAATTTGAGAATATTACTGTATGGAAATAAGAAATACGGCTAACTAGGGAACTAAAATATTGTTTATGGAATGCAATAATTAATATCGTAACACCGAATATTTAGTAAAAAAAGAATTTGGAAAGTTTCCAAATGCCCTTTTTATACCGGAAACGGTTACAACATCAAATTGCAATTCATTATTAATACTTTAGTTCACTAGATTTGGCAATATTAATTATATTACTAAATTAATCAAAACAGGTAAATATTTGACAGCTATTTGCGATGTTGTCCACTTTTAGAATGCACGCTCCTAACACTTCATGTCGGGGTTCTTACTTACTAACCTTGAAACAAAAAATGGAAATGCAAATGGTATAGATCGTTTTCAAAAGAAGAGAAAAATATAATGTCATCGGGTAAAAATGGCGATCGCCATTAAAATATTAAACCTTTTAGAGGATCAATAAAAGTTGTCAAACAAGGTGGTCAAATGTGAAGCTAGGTCTGGCGTTGGTTTTAAGTCATACGATCAAATGATTGAAAAAAATAAGGGAAAAGCTACAGGTATTGATTTTTAAGGAATATATTAATAATGTACCTAACTTATTGAGTATTTTTGAAGGTTACGAAATAAAAATATCGTTGTTTTGTACAAACTCCAGTCAAAGATGATTAAAATGCCTAATTTTGTTACTAGTCAATCGATTTAAATCATTGGTGACAGTTGGATAGTTTTAACCTGGGAATAGTTGTCAAAACTAGTAAATGAATTACGTACTCGACTACATTTTCTATTTTGACTGGCTATTGTATGAAATAACACAACTCAAATATTGAAATACTTGAATATTCCTTTTTAATATAAAATATTACGTACTTTGCCCAATAAAGCTGATAATTTTAAAGAAAAAGAATTGTTAATAGAATAATATTTAAATAGCTTGATATGAATATTGATCATAACTTGTTTTCCGTAGGGTGAAATGGACAGTTGTTGTCCTATCTATTAATTTTATTTTTTGTAGATTGTGAGTGCAATTATTTTTTGTTATTCTCCCACCGGAAATAACCTCCGGTAGTTAAGTTTACTTCCTGTTCTGTTTATATCCAAATTGAATAGTTTTTCAATCAAATTTTCAAATATAAGTTTTGTTAAAAAAAAAACTGAAATTAACAATGATTGTGTGCTTCCCATTGCTAGCGAATGTTACGTCTTATATGCTTGCGGGGGATGAGAAGGAAACAAATATATGAAATAAAAAAATTAAAAAAACTCGTTCAGGGAGATATTACACTACCATAACATAATATATCTAGGGTCATTATTATCTTATCATACATTAAATATACAACAGATGTCCCATAACTCTAAGGTTATATGCTATAAGTAAAATTAATACAAAAAGTCCTAGAACAAGTGTTCCAAAAATACATGTGTGTATCAAAGTTTCATTGATAAATACGAGTAAATCATTTTCATTCAAACCAATCATTCATTTTTAAACCTAAGAAAATGCGACGTTGTTATATTTCACGTACTTAACATAAATAATTGTGATTGTTGCATTAATTTGTATGAAAAATGACAACGAAAAAAAAATCCACTTGATTCTTTGACAGAGTCTCATTAATACCGTAGAGTTATGGGATATCAAAGGGAACACGTTGAATAATATACGGAAGCTCACAAATTATTTATGCTTACAGGGTGTAAGTACTCTCAATACTGAAGATAGCAAATTTTACTCAAAGGAAACATTCCTTAATTTTTTTAAAGAAACTCATCTGTATTCATAGATTTTCGAAAATTCGCTTGCCACACTCTGAAATCGAATCGACTAAAATCCGAAAAAAACAACAACCTTTACTTTTATGGCATCAATCGATAGGGTCAATCATATGGATCAAATCTCTCTAAAAATCATGATAAATTAAATGAAAGGAAAACCATAACCCGGATTTTCGCCGATTCCCGAGTGTGGCAAGCGAATTATCGGAAATATGAGAATGAATCTGCATTCTCATATTTTCGATAATTCGCAAAAGTACAGGCTGTTGTTTGTTTTTCGGATTTTTGCCGGTTCGATTTCAGAGTGTGGCAATCAAATTTTTGAAAATCTATGAATACAGATTTGTTTCAATAAAAAATTAAAGAATGTTTCCTTTGAGTAAAATTTGCTACCACCAGTATTTATAGTACTTTCCCTCCAGATGAGGTTAAAAAAAAATACCCTGAATATTCAATAAACTCAGTTTATCGCAGTCCGCTGCGACATAGGCTTCTCCCAGGCTGCGCCGCAAGTTAAAAACGTGGGATACATAAATAGTTTTGTTATAAAATAATTTTTACAACCAAAATGTTGCCAGACGAAATATTTTAAAAGGAATCTCTGTATTTATAGAGACTGAGTTCCATTGAAATATACGATGTTGCCATTTTCCTAAGTATTATTTCTGTATGTTGTAGATACTTTTAATTTAAATTTTGGAGATTACAGCTTAAGACATGAATCGGTTTTCAAAAACGTGTCAATTTACAAAAGTACAGTACAATTATTTTCTTAATGTCCTTGGGCAAAGTTCGTGTTTCGTCAGTCGAAACGAACGACGGCGAACGAAGACGACGATGAATCACGAAGTTTGCCGAGGAACATTAAGAAAATTGCTATACTTTAGATGTTTTCCTGTTTTCCTCGAAAGGTCAGGCAGAAGTGTAATAGTGACACAAAATTCGCCAGTTATATAGTCCCACGTGGGGCGAGAAAGTTCCTCTTTATTTTATTTTTGAGCCAAAGATCAGTTTAGCCAACTTGTCAGATGTTGTTAATGAAGAATATTAAGTATCCAAATTGGTCAGCAAATAACAGAAATTGTTTATAAATAAAATAGTAGATGAGCGATAAAGCGAATCAAAGACAGATAAATACAATAAGACTAAACTGTGTTCGCGATTTAATTTCCAAACATAATAACAAAAATTATTGGAAAAACAACTTTAATACCCACACATAATGATCAGTTTGCGCTACAACTTCAAATTTTTTAAGTACTAGTCATTCTGAAATTAAATTATATTCGGGTAGTAACATCAACTGGAAACATGGATTTGAATAGACTTTAGATTGTCAATGTTGAATGGCTTCAAAAGCCATTTAAAGATGGCTTAATGCAAAGCTCGATTTCTGTAAAATCTGTAGGAAACGAAGTCTTAAGAATCAGTCATTATTCAGCCTATGAGAAAAAGTTAAAATCAATCTGCCTAGCCTTTTCCTAACTATGATGGGATCGTCTTCCAGTCTAACCGAATGCAGCTGAATACCAGTAATTTACATGGAGCGACTGCCTATCTGACCTCCACAACCCAGTTACTGGGTAACACGGGTAGTCTAAGCGAAAAGTGTTGCCAGTAAAAAAATATTAAGCTTTAATCTCCGAAATGATTATTGTAATTTAATAGATTATAAATGAATATAGAATTTTATTCGAAACGTTTATATTTTAAATAATTATGTCTCGTGGATTTGTTGATATTTTTGTTGTTACTCCAGTGGAATTATATTATAATTTTCACCATTATTTTGTGTTTTTATTTTAGTTTTCGCTTTTTCTGTACCTTGTTTTATTAATAAACAATGGCAACTCTTGCTACTTAGACCGTTATCTACCACAGAATAGTCCAGAAAGCGCACTCCGCATTTAAAGTATGAAGCTACAAGTACGCGGCGGGCTCGACTTGTCGGGCCAATTCAGTGAGCGTAACGTAGTCAGAAGATATAAGAGTTACGCGATAGAAAGAGAGGCAGCTTCTAGGTGAATATAACTGTCGGTAATTAGTGCTGTGCGACCCGAATTGCACTTTATTGTGTCGTTGCAAGAGTCGCCTTTTTATTTAAATGATTTTGCGGAGTTTACCATCTGTATTAATCTGTGCCATTACTGTAAAAGTTAGGTACACTTGTTATTCTTCCATGAAAGGCACAAAAAGGGGAATAGCCTTGTCATTTGAAATATCAATTTACAGGTAAATATTTGACAGCTTTATGCGACGCTGCCAACTTTTAGGATAAGCGCTCTTAAAACGATTTAATAAGGGCGGAGCTTGATCGCGCAGTCTACTAATTTAAATTTTTTCTTTACATTTTGACGTAACTTTTTAGGACCTACATGTCTTAAGAGTTTTGACAATCTGCGGTGTTCAAAGTATTCTTTAGTTTATTTATTTCTTATTAACTGACCCGACAGACGTCCATATTTCACTACCATGCCTTGTTTCCAGTTTCTCCGAAGACTTAAGCAGAGGTGTACACATAGTAAGTGCACCCACATTACGCCAGTTATGTTAAAGTCCCATGTAATAGAGGGCGCGACTATTGCCATCAAGCAGAACAGCATTTCACACTGCCTGTAATCTTTTTCATAAACATGTGATTTTAAGTTTACCTTAATGATGGGAACCTCTACTTTTTTTCATAAACATGACATTTTAAGTTAACCATAATGATGGGAACTTCTACTATTTCTCTCTTGGAATGTCCGATTTCACATAGTGATTGCAGAATTTGGAATATACAGGAATAAAAAATCTGGTATTTGAATATTCAGAAGCACATAAAATATAGGTAGTTTTTTTAACAGTAATGGAAGCACAATAAAATAAATATTATCTAATGGGAATTTCCCACCTTATGATATTCGCCTTTATTCCAGAGTATACTTAAAATAAGAAAATTTAATAATTGGGTAAGTACCTAATATGCTAAAATTTATTTAAATATGATATTTTGATTTAAGATATTATTTTATTTTGAATCCAGGTTAATATTTATCTACGCAGCGTTTAAGTAGACTAAAGATGACCATATAAAATACAGGGTTAAATTAAATTAGTCACTGGAATATCTGAAGGCCAATTCTCGTACATAATTTTATAACGTTCACATTCAAGTCGCAATCTGTCAAACTTGTCAAAAATGTTGGTAAATTGATGGTATTTTTGACAGATTGCGAATGAGATTAGAATTCGTTCTTGGGAATTACGGGACTCCCACTTTTAAAAAACAGTTTTTTTTTTGTAGTCTTCACACACTTGATTGGGTGTCAATCTAAACACGATAAACATAACAGTTTTTCTGTAAATAACATTAACAACAGCGGTCGTGGACTTCCAAAAAAAAAAAAATTTTTTTTATCGTGTTTATATATCGATACCTATATATACCTATCGCGTCTGCGGAGTTTAGCTAACCAATTTAAAATAACCCTGTATGACTGGTCGATGATTTTCGTTCTGGAAACTAGTTAAACTTTGGTTTCCTATGAAAGCGGTTCCGTCGTAAGTATTATATCGGCCGTGACACAATCTAATACACTGTCCCGCCATCGACACGGCAAAGAAGTTAACGGCCGTCATGAAAAACTGTAATTTTCTTCAGTATTTGACATAAAGGTGTCAAAAACGCCCCTTAAGAGCGTTTTTCTGAAAGAGGATAACGTCGCAAATATATGTCAAATGAAATGTGGCTAACTAGTAAACTAGAATATTAATAATGAATTTCAATTATAACACTTAATTTGATGTTGTAGCCGTTTTAGGTGTAAAAAAGGAAAGTTTCCAAATACTTTTTTTACATCTAAAATTAAATATTCGGTGTAACGATATTAATGATTGCATTTCATTATTATTAATATTCTAGTTCACTAGTTAGCCACATTTCATATTTCCATACAGTAATATTGCCAAATTAATCAAAACAGGTAAATATTTGACAGGTATTTGCGACGTTGCCAACTTTTAGGATAAGCGCTTTTAATAGGACAGCCATTATTGTGTAACCCTTCACCGCTTTCGAAACCAAAGCTTTAGTTAGGCTCAGGCTTTGGCCACACTGAGGTGAATACCGCAGGGGACGCGACTGCATGCTTGCATTGTATTAATGATTCGACTATTCGCAGTTTGAACAGCTCCATACAAGTTAGTTGGCACAATCGGCGCGCATCGTCTCGCATTCCGAGCGGGATGTGCCTCTGTTTGGCCAATGCTTTAGTGGTTTTCAGAAAACGTTTGATTTAAGTTTTCTATGGGACTGTTGAAATGTTTTTTTACGATTAGGAGGTTAATGCCATGAAGAAAATCGTTCAGTTTGATGGCTTGTATTGTACCACACCTTTAAAATATGACCATAACTTTCTGATATGTGTTGTATTGTAATAAAACTGCTTAAGTATTATTAATAATACATTGAAGTACCTAAATAATAATAAAGAATAATAATAGCAATCGTATTATTAAGAGTTGAAAGACTTCCAATAAAAGCTACAACAGTTTTCCACTAGCGAAAGGAATTGTTAAGTAATTATTTTTAATTAAAAATGTACCTAATAAATATTTAGTAAAATTCCTTAAAACTTATTTTTTAATTTTAGTCCTAGTAGTTGAATTTATATTTATTTGGGGACAAGATGAGGCATTGACGCTATATTCTCCAAAGGGCAGCGGTGTACTTATAATAAAACTAAATTTCGTTAAATACTGCCCTGGGCATCGAACGCAAAGCCCTACAAAACTTATGGAAGAACATGTTTTGTCCCCAAATTAGAAACGCAAAACCTTAGCTTGAATTGATGAAATTATAGTGTACATTGATATTAACGTGAAGAAAACTAAATTTATTTTTAAGCACTTGAAATATTTATAATGATAATAAAATTTATTAATGATTAATTGTGGTTATTTTACTACTACTCCACCATTCCCAAAACGGTGAAGGAAAACATTGTCAGGAAACCGGCATCTCCTAGAAGCAAAAATTCGAAGACATGTGACATCTACCAACCCGCACTGGGCCCGCGTGGTGGATTACAGCACACTCCTTCTCACAGAGAGGGCGCCTGTGTCCCAGCAATGGGAATATTTAAATACTTATTAAATACTTATGTTACTACTTATGTTACTACTCTTGTTACGAGAATCACAAACATGTTGTGTTTTTGTAAAAACAAACTTTAATGCCCACATATAAAGTTCAGTTTGCGCTTCAACTTGAGCTACTGCTATGACTGTCAGTAGTATCACAGCTTTTAGCAGTATTATTCGTAGACCACAGATGAATACAGAAGTCGTACTCCGCATTTTAAGTATGTAGCTACAAGTACGCGGCGGGCTCGACTTGTCGAATTCAGTGAGCGTAACGTAGTCAGAAGATATACGAGTTACGCGATAGAAAGAGAGGCAACTTCTAGGTGAAAATAACTGTAGGTAGTTAGTGCTGTGCGACCTGAATTGCATTTTATTGTGTCGTAGCAAGAGTCGCTTATTAAGTATTTAAATGATTTTTCGGAGTGAAACATCTGTACTAATCTGCGATACCTAGGTCGAACCCAAGGCACGACCTCTGACTTTTCGGATTCATGTGCATATTGTATAATTATCACTTGCTTCAAAAACGGTGAAGGAAAACATCGTGAGGAAACCGGCATGCCTGAGAGATATTTCTCGACGGCATGTGAAGCCAAGTCAGGGACCCTTGGGCGGCTTTACGCCTTCACGTAGAGACGTAAACGGTACTGTCAAAACGTTCCATAGAACTAGAGTCCGCAACACCACTGAAGTCCGGCGGAAAATTGTGGAACTACATTTTTTTTTATGCAATTTGTTGCAATGACATAGACACTAGAGCCGCGTCTATCGGACTTGAATGGTGGCGCGGACTCTGCAATGCTTTCAATATAATTTGACCGTGACACGATCGGTAACACTGAATTTTGTACTATGAACTCCAATATTAATAAAGAAAGAAAATATATTTATTTAGCACAGACTAAAAGGCACACAACACAACATATTGTAGTACAAATATAAACCAAATTAAAAAAGAAAGAAAACAAATAAAAAGTGTAAAGTGCGTTCTAAGATATTAGCAGGAAAGTGTGTCTTGCGGCTGCGCCAAATAGGCCTAGTTCAGCAAAAATGCTAGACAACTAGTTTCGACGCTGGTTGTCAACTACACCTGAAAGACCTAGACCCAGACCTAATAGCGTTCAAAAATGGCGACTGACAGAACAGTACTCGTACTCCCAATCACATTGACTGCATAATTCAGTGCTACCAAGTGTCACGGGTCGGGACGCACTTTAAAGGCGAGACTGTCTTGTAACGTTTATTTGTAATGTACCGAGTTTTTGTAACGTGTAAAGTACACGTTGGGCGAGCTTTACTGTAGTCAGTGCAGTGACCCGAGCCGCTGGCTGCGAGAGCCAGATCCTCCACTCGACTGTCGACTGTTTCGTGAATTCCTTTGAAACAGAAATACGAAAATTTCATTGTGCTCGCCGCGTCTTGTGTATCGTCGTTATGTAACCAAGCTCGCCTGGAATAACACTTATAGCCCCCAGTCGTTTAGATTAGACTCTCTAGACCAGAGTGTTTATTCTGAAAGTGGGCAACGTCGCATATAGATGTCAAATATTTCGCTGTTTTGATTAATTTGGCAATATTACTGTATGGATATGAGAAATGTGGCTAACTAGCGAACTAGAATATTGATTATGAAATGCAATTATTAATAATTATCGTAACATCGAATATTTAGTTTTAGATGTAAAAAAAGTATTTGGAAACCTTCCAAATGCCTTTTTTACATCTAAAACGGGTACAACATCAAATTCAATGTTACAATTGCAATTCATTATTAATATGCTAGTTCGCTAGTTAGCCACATTTCTTATTTCCATTCAGTAATATTGCCAAATTAATCAAAACAGATAAATTTTTGACACCTATTTGCGACGTTGCCAACTTTTAGAATTAACGCTCTTAACCATATTCAGTAATTCCTCCTTCTTTTCTTTGTTCTTCTTGGGATCGCCCCTGATCTCAACGCTAGTTTTTCTAACAAATCTTTCCAGGTTTTCACTCAGCGATTTTTGCTTGTGTATTGTTCCGCTTACCCTCCAGCATGTCCATTTTTCTATCTAGGTCTTTCATTTGAGCTGAGATGTCTTCCAGAGATTTCTTAATTGCGTTCTTAAATGCTTGAATGCCCGCGAGCCGACTTCCGGCCACCGTAGGCACGGGCTTGCGGACGGTGAGCAATGGGTAGCTCGCTGTCCGATAAGGACCAGGCCCGGGTCGGCGGCGCGTTGTGTTCCACGCGCGCCTTAAAGAGATGTCAGCACCAACTGACGGGGTCCGTAAGGACCAATGCCTGCTGGGGTTGCGGGTTTGTCCGAAAGGGATATCACGGCCCTGGCACACAGGCAACGGAAGGAACACGGGTGGGTTTTAGTCAGTAAAAGTCTGACACACCCTCCCGCTCCGCCCAAAGCGGGAGAAGTTATTTGATAATTTCCCACCCTCAAAAAAAAAAAAAAAAGATGCTTGAATGCCACAGGAGTGTTTACTTATTTCGGACAGGTTCTTTTCTAGATTATCTAGTTTTAGATTTAGTTGGTTTATGCAGTTCGAGAACATTAATCTCCTCTCTAAACAAATTCGAACTGTTACCGTCATCATCTTCTAAGTGGGCGCGTTTAGAGCCTCTTCTAGTGACAGTAGACGGGTCTGACGTAGAGAATCCTTGTGGTGACATTCGGACGGTGTTCATCATTCAAACATAAAGTGATGTTATTTTACTAATAAATAATAAGCAGGCCTACTCCCTAAGCGAAATCCGTCGTTACGGGCGCTTCGCTCTCCTTCTCACTTACGGTATGTCTGTTAGTGCGACGGAGAGCAAAGCGCCCGTAACGACGGCCGTAAATACGGATTTCGCTTAGGGTGTAAGCCCCCGTAATTTACTACAACGTAGGAGGCGATAGTCACCGTACGTCAGCTGCTACGGTCTACGGTCGGATCTTACACGTTGGGCGAGCCTGTGATATGCGTGTATTTTAGAGGTGGGCAAAGTGTATCATTTTTGCGATTGGAACATTTGCATCTGGATCACTGAAATAATCCGAATCATTGGTATGTTTAATTTGGATCATTTGAATCAGTGAGTCGGTTCCGTAAAGAGTTACACACGCCTAGTGTATTTTGCGTTGGCCGAGCGCGCTCGTCCATCGCAAAATACACGCAGAAAGGTCCAGCATACGTTGGCCGAGCGACGGACTCGCCCAACGTGTACTTTACTGATACATGACAAAAAAACGTTACAAGTCAGGAGCGTCACCTCACATATAAACTGACGGCCCGTACAATACCTTAAACCAGTGGTCGGCAAACTGCGGCTCGCGAGCCGCATGCGGCTCTTTGGTCTGTATAGTGCGGCTCTGTACAAATGTCGATGAGAGCGAGCGTGGATACGCGCGGGGGTCGGGTTTTCGGTCATTAAGCAAGATATCAAGCTTTATTCAAAATTCTAACTATATTTCTAAGATTTATTTTCGAAGTATTTTCACCAAAATTAACAGGACATCGAAAATTTATCATTTAATTTACTGTACCTTTCAAAGTTTTCCAAGGTTAATAATTAAGTAAGATGCCTTCAGCCGATATCATGATGATTTAGGCAAATTAACTTGCTAAGAAGCAAGTTAATTTTAGGAAGCGCTGTGGAGTGAAAGCTGATGGGAGTTTTAATGATTAGGAAAAGTGTATTGAAAGTTTGGACACACAGAAAGGATTGGCTCTCGTAAGAAATCTTTGTCATTATAGTATTGATATTTGGCTCTATTGACTAATGAGTTTGCCGACCAATGCCTTAAACAATGGACGATCGTTTGTATCAGAAAATACCTAATACATAATACTTCTTCTTTTTATGTGGTTAGTGACTAACCTGATGTCAGAATTTTATAGCCATGGGCCTCTGACTTGGCTTCACATGCCGTCGAGAAGTATCGCTTATGCATGCCGGTTTCCTCAAGATGTTTTCCTTCACCGTTTTTGAAGCAAGTGATAATATAATACAATACGCACATGAATCCGAAAAGTCAAAGGCGTGTCTTGGGTTCGAACTTGAGACCTATGACTTGGCAGTCCGACGATCACAACACTAGGCTATTACTGCTGCTGTACATAATACTGAGGTAAGGATAGTCGTATTAGTCTTGAAGAAACAATTAATATTACAGGATAAGGTACGATGGTTGCACAAATAACGTTTTCCAGTGTAATATTATTTATTTTTCTTATTTCTACAGCGGCCTCGGCGCAGAATATTCACCTTTAGGTCCATTAAACCAATAATATCCTAGATCATGTATGTCTGACGGATCCCAATGATACCTCTTCGGTAAAAAATGTTCTAAGCGCCTTCGTTTATCGAAATCATAGTGCTTTTTCTTAATTTTCCTTTCTTTAGCGTGGAACATCCTGTTCCCTTGCATAAAAAAATCATCTTCGACCGCAAATGTTTTACGTTTAGTTCCATCAAATTTTTTATAATTAGTTTTCTTCTTTTTTTTATTTTTCAGAAAATCTTCATTGCTTTTCGAATCTTTGTCGTGGTTCCTCCATTTTTCGACGCTGGCGTCAGCAGAATCGTCGTCGTTGTACTTTTTCTCTTGTTTTCTTTTAATTTCTACGCTTTCCTGTGAACTTTTTTTGGGCTCATATTTTTTTTGCTTTTTCTTTCGGTACCCCGAACTTTTCTCTGCCGAACCCGATTCTTTCGATTTACTCTCTGCAGATTCAAAAGAATGCTTCTTTTTCTTCTTCTTATTCTTCTTACTTGCCTTCTGTTTCCTCTTCTCATGGTGTTCTTCTGATGAATCAAGTTGCTGCTTTTTAGATTTATGCCTGTTATCAACTATCTGAAATCTTTTCATTCGTCCTAATTGCATTTTTTTATATTTTCTGTCGTCGTCATATTTTTTATGTTTGCTGAATTTCCTTAGATCTTCATCGCATTGATCCCCACCACAAAATTGTTCCGGTGTGTTAGAAAATATAAAAAGATCCTTACGATAATCTCCTACACTCTGTCTTGCTGAATTACTGGATCGAAAAAGGTCATCAATATCAACGTAATCATAAGAAACGGAATCTGGTTTTAAATGAGTCATTTTAGACCGTAAATCTTTCATATTTGCGAAATCATCTAAATGGTAAATATGTCGACCATATTGTAGAACTGTTTTTTTAGAGTGGGTTCGTTTCGGTTTGTAGTTGGAGCCGATAGATTGGTCCTTAATACGTTTCTCCTCATCGGCACTTGATCTGTCCACGTGACCAAGGATCCACGGTTCATCATCGTATTCACGCAGGATTAGTACACGGCTTTCTGTAAGCTGTGCTGTAATAATAGAGGATAACATTCGTTTATTATAGATAGATAGAACATTCTTTAATAAGTATGATTATATTTATAATAATATATAATTTTATATATATATTTTTTTACCATAAAAATTACAGACATAAATGTAAACATTTTACATAGGGTGACACAATGGGCGGTCTTATCGCTAAAAGCGATATTTTACAGACAACCTTTGGATGGATTAAAGAGAGAAGGAGAGACAATACTGCAGGTAGGCAGTGGTGTACCATTTACATCTATATATATAAAAGAAAATCGTGTTAGTTACACTATT
Organism: Agrochola lota; assembly: GCA_947364205.1. Classification (NCBI taxonomy): domain Eukaryota; kingdom Metazoa; phylum Arthropoda; class Insecta; order Lepidoptera; family Noctuidae; genus Agrochola; species Agrochola lota. Next base: position 5,113,264 of record OX376248.1, read on the forward strand.
TATAACTCAAGAACGGTTGAACCGATTTAGCTGAAAATTGGTGGAGAGGTAGCTTAGAACCAGGAGTCTAACATAGGATACGAGGACGAGGACTTTTTAGTAGGGTAGGTAGGGTAGGTAGGGTAGGTAGGGTAGGTAGGGTAGGTAGGGTAGGTAGGGTAGGTAGGGTAGGTAGGGTAGGTAGGGTAGGTAGGGTAGGTAGGGTAGGTAGGGTAGGTAGGGTAGGTAGGGTAGGTAGGGTAGGTAGGGTAGGTAGGGTAGGTAGGGTAGGTAGGGTAGGTAGGGTAGGTAGGGTAGGTAGGGTAGGTAGGGTAGGTAGGGTAGGTAGGGTAGGTAGGGTAGGTAGGGTAGGTAGGGTAGGTAGGGTAGGTAGGGTAGGTAGGGTAGGTAGGGTAGGTAGGGTAGGTAGGGTAGGTAGGGTAGGTAGGGTAGGTAGGGTAGGTAGGGTAGGTAGGGTAGGTAGGGTAGGTAGGGTAGGTAGGGTAGGTAGGGTAGGTAGGGTAGGTAGGGTAGGTAGGGTAGGTAGGGTAGGTAGGGTAGGTAGGGTAGGTAGGGTAGGTAGGGTAGGTAGGGTAGGTAGGGTAGGTAGGGTAGGTAGGGTAGGTAGGGTAGGTAGGGTAGGTAGGGTAGGTAGGGTAGGTAGGGTAGGTAGGGTGTTTTTTTTAAATATTTGTGTGATTGCGGAACAAAGTTCGCCGGGTCAGCTAGTATACAATAAATACATATATAAATAAAGCATATACTTATCTATATGTATATATATACATAAAACAAGAAACAAGATCAAGGAACTATATGTAATGATGATGTTTAAGGAGAGAGGAAGTGTTTTTTTACCAGAATTTTAAAAGTGTACAAAGATTGTGCTCGCTTTTTCGACACGGGTAAGGAAGGCATTCCATAACCGTACTGCTTGAACTGTAAAATACTTGTCATAAAGCTGCATTATTGGGATACTTATGTACCTAGATAAATATTATAGATAGAAATAAAGTAAAATATTTATCACTTCCTAAGTTTCTTACTTTAGTAAAAAAAACGCGTTCCTTAAAAATTAAAATGGGTCCCCGTGACCCATTTTAATTTTTAACGCTAGTTTATTTGTTGTTACACACATATCTGTGAAAATTTCAACTGTCTACCGGTTTATGAGATACAGCCCGCTGGCGCAGACGGACGGACAGCGGAGGCTGTAATAGAGTTCCGTCCCTAAAAATAAGGGCCTAAGGCCAAAAGATCTCTAGTGAGCAAGGCGTTGCGACATTTAAAAACACATGTCGCAGCGCTGGTATTCTGATGGGTATAAATGTATTATTCGCAAACACATCGCATTCAGGGTTGGCAGTCAGAAGTGCGTTGATCATCTTCAAAGTACGACACACTGGAGATTCAGCTTTGGCGACAGTTTTGGATGGCGGTTGCGCAAATAGATTGCGCCGGCGGCGGCTGGGACGGTGTCCGATGTATTTGTCATTGTCGGGCACAAATAGTCGGCAGAAAAGGCCTTGGAGGTCTATGTTAGAGTCACGTTATGACTTGCTTTACAATATATGCATTAAATTAGAAAAAACTCGGCCGCTCATGTTGTAGCAAAATACTATTATAATAAATCTTATTAACTCACCAAGAACAATAAACATACATGAACAGCTAAAAGTAATTAATGACATGTTCAACTTTTTACGAGAATATACATTTTTGCTACGAAAAAAAATAACTCAATGTCTTCGTCGACTCATTGTCAATTTGCAAAAGAAATGATTACTTTCTACCATAGTAATGAAGATGTTATTGCATTCCATGCGTAGAATAATGTACGGTTGTGTCAAATTTTAATTAAATTTTGATTGGTACTGACTACGTTTTTGTAATTGGATGCAAATACTAACTGCATTCTTTGTAATGTGTTATCATTTGGAGATCATTCCGTATCGTGAGGCATAGAGGAGTTGACGCTTTAACAGTTTTTACCCGACTACGGCGAAGCAAAAAGGAGGGTTATGATTTTGACTGGTATGTATGTATGTCTGTTCATCTGTTACCTCATAACTTCTAAACTACTGATCATAATTTGACAAATGAGGTATCGTAGGAAGCGTCTTGATCGTCTGCTGGTTATAGGCTATCTGACGTCACATTCAATTCAATATAGCGCCCTCTAGAGGAAATTAAAGTAATGAATTAAAAAAAACATGTTGGATATAAAATGAAAGGCCTTGACGAGCACATTTCGAAAATCTTTTGGATTGGATTTATTTTCATAACAAAAATCTTTGGATTTTTAATTAGTCTGTCTGTGATGTCTTGTTTAAAAATTTTTTGTTGACTTTTTGTCGTAAGTAGTTGGGTTTTAGTTTTTATAACTTTTATTTTTTATTACATACATATGTAGGTATATGTCGGGACTAGTAGTACTCAGCGCTTCTCTCACATTTAGCCTAAGTACGCACGAACGTAATAAAACCGCGGCGATTTTTTTTTCGTACACTGGATTTTCAACTCTCGTTATTGAGCCGAGAATTGAGAATCCAACAGAGCGCATACAGCGCGTAACCCACCGCGTTAAGAAAACACACTGTAGGATATTCAACTCTCGGCGCCGAGCAGAGCGTCGACAATCCAATATCTACGCGAAATAAAGTCGCCGCGATAAAAATAAACGGAGTGAACTTATGCGAGGTAAATGTAGTACGAGATCTGGGAGTTATCTTGGACTCTAAACTCACATTTCTACCACATATCGAGAACATAATCAGTCGATCCCAACGTATGCTTGGATTTGTCATTCGTAATGGAAAGCTATTTCTACGCTCACATACTAAATTAGTTCTTTACAATAGCCTTATAAGAAGCATCCTGGAATACTGCAGTGTGGTATGGAGGCCTCACTATGCAACCCACTCGCAGCGGATAGAACGAGTCCAAAAAAGATTTATCAGATACCTAGGGTACTCAAAGGGAAGGCAATTTAAATATCTTTTCTACCTTGATAAACTAGCATGCTACAAAATGAGTACACACGGCTACACATCAAGCTATACATTTCCAGTATAAGCTGATCTCGCATTGTACGGAAATCCTATACAATGCTAGATCAGCATCTTGACGTGTACCCTGGAAGCTCGAAGGGAGCTCTTGGAATTGAGATTCGCATATAAACTGTTCAATAACACCATTGACTGCCTAGAATTGGTATGTAGTTTCATACCCCGTAGACCGCCTCGCAAACCCATAACACCCTTAGCTCCACCTCCTCGCCGTTCAGTGTTTGGTGCTAACTCGCCTATACCTCGCATGTGCAAACTTATTTAAACGAACGCAGCGAGCTGGTTGACGTCCACGCAGACTCAATATCAACGTTAGTCAGACGTAATTAATATTAGTTTTTAATATTACTATCTAGAATTTAAGTACATTAAGTCTTTAAAATTAAAGTTACAGTCACAAAGAGCATTTTGCATGCGGTGTTTGCCTGCAATTGGTTGTGCAGTTAGATTGAAGACACTAATAACTATATGTGCCTATCTGTTTATTATCTGTAACAACTGTTGCTGAACCTTAATTAAATAAATAATTAAAATAAAATACGCCCGTGCGTACGTGGGCTTATTATGCGCGCGGCTAAAGTGTGGAGCTCTCTGCCAGCGTCTGTGTTCCTTTCCACGTATTACCCATCAGCCTTCAAAGCAAGAGTGAACAGGCATCTTCTGGGCGTGCTCGTTCCATCTTAGAGCTCACTCATCTTTCAATCAGGCGAGATCGAGGTGAAGAGCATGTAAATTTCGCAAAAAAAAAAACAGCAAAGGCCCATTTAGAGATTGAAATTGTCTAGCTTCGTACCTAATTAACCAATATGTCAAAACGTCAAACAAATCGTTTTTATGACAGCTGCGGCGCGTGAGTAGCTAACGGAAAGAAATGTTACTATAGGTACACCTCTGCCTAACCCTTCGGGAATCACGGTGTGATGTTATGTTATCAAAATGTCTATCTAATCACATATACAGTACAACTATTTTGCCCTCGGCAAACTCTTGTTTCGTCAATTGCCCTTGGCACATGGTATAAGGGATGATGCCTGAGTAAAAAAAAAACTGATTAGTCCGTCAGCCGGATAATAAAAAAACATTAGACACGTATTTTTTGCTTTATCATATTAATAAAAAAATACTAAGATAAAACGCATTTTAAGTTGGGGAGTGGGGGTCGCTAAGTCATAAGTATAAAATCTACATACTCGTGACGTCATGGCACATTTTAACTCAATGTATCGCCGTAATCTTTAGATCACGTAAAAAAAGAAAAATACGTGTTCAATATTTTTTTTATAAGCTCCGGCGGACTAAAAAAGAAATTTTTGTCGTCATCCCTAATATGGTTGACGGCAACGTGGGCGCAGCGGTAGGAGTCAATACGTAGCAGCACCAAGTGCAAAAGACAACTGATAGAAATCCGACGACTGACGAAACACGAAGTTTGCCGAGGGCCAAATAGTTGTACTGTACCTGTGTCTTAGACCATACATATTTGCCGATTCTGTTTTGTATTTTTTTTTTATCCCTGATACACTGAAAATCAGTCTTACCAAAGGGTATCGTTATTACCCAGTAACTGGATTGTGGACGTTAAATAGGCAGTCGCTCCATGTAAAATACTGGTATTACCTGCATCCGGTTAGACTGGATGCCGACCCCAATATAGTTGGGAAAAGCCTAGGCAGAGATGATGGTTGCCATTTTTTAACTGCCGATGGAAAAAGAGGGGTCTTATAAGTTTAACGTGTCTGTGAGTTTGTCCGCGCCATCGTAGCGACTCTGGCAAACGGCTGAACTGATTGTGATTTTTTTGTTATGTTTGAAAGGGGACTTGACATATAGCCACACCATTGGGAGTCCATAATACAGTATTCCAGGCCGAATGCATGGGTATATCCCTTGCCGCTTTTGCCATCATGGCCAAGGAAGTTAAGGACCACTCGATACGTATACTCTCAGACAGCATGGCTGTTCTGCAAGCGCTAAACAGGCACACTGTTGACTCTGGGCTGATATACGAGTGCCACCAGCGCCTTAACCAGTTGGGTAGCCTCAATAATATTACCATTCAATGGATCAAAGGACACAGCGGTTCGCGAGGCAACGACGCAGCAGTGGGGCCTGAACCCATTGCGCCACTCCCCTTCGGGTACCTACGAACTCTGGTAAGGAAACGAACCAGGAACCAACATCACAAACTATGGTCGGACCACGGTGAGTGCAGGCAGGCCAAGGAGGTCCACTCCCTACAATTGATGGCCGCCTCACGAAACAGTTTCTTCGACTAACGAAACAACAGCTGCGTACAGTTACAGCAGCTGTAACTGGCCATGGGTCATTTAATAAACACCTCTTTGTCATAGGAGTTACAGACAGTTCGCTGTGCAGATCCTGCATGGAGGACGACGAGACAGCAGTTCATGTGCTTTTATACTGCCCGGTGGTTGCCACATACAGGGCAAAGTACTTCGGTAACCCAGGTACCCTACGTGAGATTGTCAGTGACACCAAGGCGTTGCTGGCCTTCTTTGTGAAGCTGGGGTGGATCGAATAACCAATTTACCCACCCGTACGCAAAATACGCGCTTAGACGTGGAGTTGCGGATACCAGCCCGTATTACCTATTACCTTTTTTTTTTTTTTTTTTTGTTCCGTGGTGGAAAATCCTCATGGATGTCCCCCGCCCTGGGGCGGGCGGAGGGGTCTGTCAGACTCTTACTGACTAAAAACCACCCCGGTGTTCCAACTCACACCTACGCCGGGGGTCGCGGGAACTTGAAATCTTCCGCAACCCCCGGCTGGTGCCAGCCCGCCACCGCGGGCCTCCTCGGGTCAGGGGGGGGAGTGAGGTGTTTGACTCCCCCCGCGACGTCTAAGAGGGGCACGCGTGGAACACTACGCGCCGCCACCTCGGGTCCTGATGTGTGGGGGGCGACGGACGTCCCCGAGTCCGTCGCCCCTGGACCCATTTAGGGGGGCTGGAAGAGGGCGTTGTCTGCCCTCCGCCGACGCCCGGTGCGCCTGCTGCGGGCCGGGTGAGTGGACGAGATCTCCCTCTCCCTTTCCGCAGCCTCCTTCTGCGAGACGACTGTCTCGCAGTAGGAAACCACCGCGTCCCAGGACTCGCCGCTGCCGACCATCGCATTCACTAGGGCCGGCAGCGACAAGTCACTGCCTACTTCTGAGATGAGGGCACGGCGTGGCTCCTCCCAAGCGGCACACTCTGCCAGCGTATGCCGCGCCGTGTCCTCCCGGCAGTCGACGCAGTGGTGACACCGGGCGTCCGGCTCCCTGTTTATGCGACACAGGTACTTCCCGAAGCAACCATGCCCCGAGAGCACCTGCGTCACCCGAAACGACAGGGAGCCGTGCCTCCTCCCGAGCCAGCGCTCGAGCACCGGCCGGACCGCCTCGATGATGTCGAGGCCGGCGGTAGGGCGTGAGAGCCTGTCCCGCCATTCCGCCACCAGGACCTCGCGAAGCTGAGACCGATGCAGCTCCATGTGTCGCTGCATCGGTCGCTCGCCCCGCGCCCTCGCTTCCTCGCGCCACCGATATGATGACGCGAGTACTTTCGCCTCCAGGTCCCAGGGCGGGGATCCGGCCAGTGCACAAGCCGCCTCGTAGGAAATCGTGCGATAACCCCTGATGACTCTGACGGCCATAGCCCTCTGCGGCTTGCGCAGAACCGCAATGCTACCGGCCGTCAGGTCAGCCGCCCAGATCGGGGCCCCGTACAGGGCCATCGATCGCACGATCCCCACGTAGAGCCGCCTACAAGCGGCGCTCGGGCCCCCCAGATTGGGAAGCAGCGTTGACAGCGCCCCAGCAGCGCCCAGCAACTTGGGCGCCAGCCGTCGGAAGTGGGGCCCGAAGTCCCACCGGCTGTCGAGCACCAATCCTAGGTACTTCATGGTAGACTCGACAGCGATCCGAGCCCCCCCGACCACGATGTGTGAGCCGGGTGACGGCGCCCGCCGGGGGCCATGAAACACCATGGCCTCCGACTTGCTGAGGGCCACCTCCAGGCCTAGGCGACGTATGCGGCCCACCACCTGTGAGACCGCAGCCGTCGCCAACAACGCTGCCTCCCTGTGCGAGCTCCCCCGGGCAGTGACCAGCGTGTCATCCGCATAACACGTCAAGTCCACCCAGGCACCGAGCTCGCCCCTCAGCACCCAGTCGTACCCGATGTTCCACAGGAGCGGTCCTAAAACCGAGCCCTGTGGAACACCGCACGACATGCGGCGCTGGTTTCCGCCATCACGTCCCATGTAGGTGACACACCTCTCCGACAGATAAGCCCCAACGATGTGGCGGAGGTAGGGAGGCACCCCATGATAGCGCAGTGCCTCCCGAATACAACTCCAGGGCAGGGTGTTGAAGGCGTTGGAGATGTCCAAGGACACCGCCAACATCACCCCGCCCCGGGACACCGCTTCCTCCGCCAGGACCCTAACCCGCGACACAGCGTGGATCGTGGAGCGCCCATGCCGAAACCCGAACTGACTGTCATCCAGGTCCGGCCCCTCTCTGCACAAGTGGCCGACGAGGCGGGCTGCGATGATACGCTCAAACAGCTTGCCCACCTCGTCAAGCAGCACTATGGGCCGGTACGCGGACGGCGAGTCCGCAGGGCGCCCCGCCTTCCTGAGCAGGACCAGACGACCAGATTTCCACAAAGTGGGAAACTGGCCCCGCTCAAGGCACGCTGTGTAGAGTCCTCTCAGTTGGGGCTCCAGCTCCTTCAGAGCGAGGGCTAACACGCAGCCGTGGATCCTGTCGGGCCCCGGAGCCACGTTCTTGGCCCGGAGCCGCATCACGGCTGCCCTCATCTCTGCCTGTGTCACCCCTGGGACGCTGATGGCGTTCTCGTCCTCCGTAGACTCTGCGGCTGTGGGCAAAGCCATCGGCGGCGGAGTATGCTCCGCTCTTGCCGGGAAGAGGGCTGCGACTACTTCCTCCAGCAGCTCGGGTTGGAGACTCTCCGTAAGTGGAGGCGCCGCGGCTCGAAGTTTCCCTCGAACCGCGCGATAAGGGCGCCCCCACGGATCCCCGTCTAGAGTCTCCAACATCTCCTCCCTGGCTCGCGTCCTCGACTCACCGATGGCCAGCCACAGAGTCTCCTTGGCCGCGCGGTACACCTCATACAGCGCGGCCTCTTCGTCAGGGACCCGACGACGTCTCCTCCGGTATCGGGTGTACTGGCGTCTAACCGCCACGCACGCGACGCGCATCTGCGCGATCTCGGCGGTCCACCAGTACACCTGGCGCCTTGCGGACTGTGCGTGGACCCGGGGCATGGACGCGTCGCAAATTTGCGTCATCGCCCCGCGGAACCACAGCGCCTCCTGCTCGACGTCGACGGGTCCGGTCGTTGCCGACTCCCGGCTCCAGGCCTGGACAATAGCGGCCTCCTCGAGAAGCTCCCTGTCGATGCGCTTACGCGCCCAGCGCGGACCGTCCGTTCGCGGGGCCGCATGACTGCGGCCGCCGGTGGTCTGGGCGGAGACGTCGAAACGGATGTATCGGTGATCCGACAACGTCTCCACCTCCACGGCGACACGCCAGTCGTGGACACGGCACGCGACAGCGGGGCTAGCGAACGAGACGTCCACTATAGACCCGCCCCGCTGACGCACGCACGTGTGGACCGAGCCCCGGTTTAAGACGGTCAAGCCAGTCGTGACCGCCCACTCCTCCAACACCTCGCCCCTAGCATCGGTCACAGGGGATCCCCACGCCGCAGACTTGGCGTTGAGATCCCCCAGCAACAGCACCGGGCGAGGGTGGAGTCGGCCCACGACGGCACCCAACTCGACAAGGAACCTCTCGAAGTCGGCGAGACTCTTGTTGGGCGAAAAATACGCCCCAACCGTGCCAATGCCGTCCGCGAGGACGGCTACCCAGCCGTGACCTCGGGACGGGTTGACAAGAGCCCCGCCAATGATGGCCACCAAACCGTCCAAGTCTCCCACCCAGTTATCCCTGGGGGGGACAAAATACGGTTCGGCGACCACAGCCACGTGAATCGACCACTCTGCCATGCTCTGGAGCAAGAGATCCTGAGCTCTAGCAGAGTGGTTGATATTGCCCTGGAGGAAATGGAACAGCGCCATTAAGCGCAATCCATCCCCTCCGCATCATTCCTAGGCCGGGAGTCGGCCGAAGGGCAGCCAGGCTGCGGGGGGGGTAAAGAGCCCCCGGCAGCCTTGACAGCCCCTCTCTTCTTCTTCTTTGATGAGGCGGGTGCGCCACAGGCCTTTCCGCCCGCTCTGTGTCCAGCGGGCCTCCCTGCAGCTGTACAGAGGCTGCAGTTTGGCTCCGCGGAACACTGGGCCGCCTTGTGGCCGGCCTGACCGCAGCGATAGCACTGCTCGCTGCGGTCTACTTCGGCGGTGCATCGTGCCCTGACATGCCCAATGTCGAGGCAACGGTAGCACCGCAAGGCCTTGGGTTGCAGCTGCTTCACCCTCGCTGCCACCCACCCCACCAAAAGACGCCCAGCGTCGGCGACTTTGTTCGCCGCCGCCACCGGGCACCGCACCCAGATCGCGCCAAGCCCGGAGGCATCGACGCGAACTTCGCCCGTACGGATGTCTTCGGCCGGACATCCCCCGGTACGGGCGATGGCCGCCACGACCTCAGCCGGAGTCGTCGAATCGTCCAGCCCGTCGACGCGCAGTTCCGCGGTCTTCATCGGCCTGGACACCCGGTATTACCTATTACCTAAGGTGACTTGATCGAGACTGTTCTTAGCTATGATTCAAGAAAATCTGTTCAGCCTTTTGAATATTATCAGCTCTATTCTAGTTGATGAATGGATGTGAAGCTCTTCCACAGGACTGATCGATTTGTAATTTGGTATTCTGTTACTTCAATGATATTAGAAGAACATAGTAACCTTGAGCGGATGCTGCAGAATCAATCGGAATTTGCAGGATACCCAACTCCCTTACCAACTTACAGCACAGGTATCGTGTTTAGGCTCATTGGAATGGTCACAATGAATAGGTTATAGATAGATGATGAACAGGGTCTGGTGATGGAGTAGGAAAGAGATATGAGGAAATGTTTGTGTCGGGGGTTTTTAATGTATTTAATTCATGTTTGTTTTAAATAAAACTCGTGAGTACAATGGGAAAATTTATTACAAAAGCGAATACAAAATTTATACACAGTAGGTCGTAGTACACTTCTCAGCACTCAGCGGGCAATGTACGCAATGCCGTCAATTTTTGGATCGGTTATTGTTCCAAATGTAATTTTTTGTTTTACACGTTCTGTGCCGGGAGCTTTCCTGGAGGGTTCACCTAGTCGCATATGGGATGCTGGGAACCCTCGCGGAGGGCTCATTTTAAATGTAGGTTTTTCTTAGCGAATATAGCATTATGTTATAAACCGTGAAAATAAAATTTGATGTATATTTTAACAACATATAATCGTTTAAGCGTTGGTTTTAAATCCAAGCATTTTTTATATTTTGTTACAAATATTCACAAAAAATTTGAAAGATTGGAAACTTGGACAACACCTCTGAAAACACAATTTTACTTCGTTTTACAGTGTTTTATAACATGGATTTAAACCTAATTTAGACCGTGTGCGATGGTTTACTTTAGTGCAAACGTAATGCCGACAACCCTCCCGGAGGGTTCACTTCCAATATGTATGACGGCATAGCGTATGGGTTCTATGAAAAGTGGGTGGAGTCGAAAGTGCTAATGTCATGTTCTGCATTTATGGACATTACCTATACAGGTTCAAGTTATTACCTAGCGAAACTCCGCAGACGTTATGGAACGATATCAAAACGTAATAAAAAACACAAATAAACATTTTTTTGTGGGGTCATTGACCGCAGTTTGTGGACTCAAGTGAAATATCCGTTTTTTCTGTGTAAACTTCACAAACGTAGGTACTACAAGTAACAACACCACCAGCGGACATTGACCGCCAAAAAAATCAAGTCTTTTTAGTTTTATCTTATCGTGTTTAGATAACACGCCTGTAGTTTTGCTAGTTAATTTAATTTGACCCTTTTGGCGCCTGAATGACATTGACAGGGGCGCGTTCTTCGCAAACATTTGTGAAAGTTTCACAGATAATGTATTGAAACAAGATGGCGGCTTTAGTTCCGATTTTGACCACGCGTCAAGATATTCTTGTATCATTGTAGATTAGAATATTTTTTTTTAGGTGCCAAACGGAACTCTATTACTAAGCCTCTGCTGTCCGTCTGCCTGTCTGTGTGTCTGTCTGTCTGTCAGCGAGCTGAATCTCATGAACCGTAATAGGTAGACAGTTGAAAATTTGACTGATTATGCATTTATATTGCCGCTATAACAAATAATAAAAATAAAAAGGGGGTCTCCAATATATACAATTAACTTTTGATTTTGAAAAAAAAGAAATCTAACTCTGGCATGTGTGGTGTCATTGTCTAGACCTCATCGAGTAGAGAACAAATATAATTTTTATTTTTTTTATCTTCACAAATGTTGAAAAAGGGGGCCGTAAAAGTTGTCAGTTTTAGACCATTTTTGTACGAGCTCTATCTCAATAACTTAACAAGTTAGGAATTTGAAACTTCTGTATACTATGTACCATATACTGTTTTAAATAAAAAAATACGAAAAAAGCCGATTCATAAGGTATTTTATTTAAATATGGCGATTTTCTGCAACTGCAAATATAACTTTGTAATACATAGTATCAAAGAAAATTAAATGTATATTTGCGATTTTTTTTATTTAAGATGAAATATAATAATATTTTTCGTTGATTTCATTTATTTGCTAAATTGTACGGTAGTACAGAACCCTTCGTGTGCGAATGCGACTCGCACTTACCCAATTTTTTTATATAATCTACAAGGAGACGCCAATATTATAATTTATTCGTGTGTTAATTATGATCACATTACGCAAATTGCCCGTAAATAATATTTAATTTGGTTTCATAAATACAATGCAACAAAAAGAATAGATTTACTCTCTTAGATGTGATACCACCAACAAACTTAATTTGACATCTACGTCTTTTATTACTCGTAGCATCTACATATTAGTAGATAAGTAATAATGGCGACGGATAAATTCTATTCATTCCTCCGCATAGTATTTTTGATAAGTACTTGGAACTTAATAAATTTAATATTGACTAAATACATGTTTTTTTTTAATTTAAAAAGGGTTTGACAATTAAATTTACACAATAAATACATTGACTTATTTTTAGTTATAATATCCATTTTATGCACGATTGGAAATATTCAAGAAACACTGCATTTTAAGAAATCACACTTCGAGATCAATTAATTACTTAATTATAATGATTAACACTAAATTTTCAATAAATAATATTAATGGACAGTAAAGTACTTAATATTTTTTTTATGATAATTCCCACTAAATAATTTATAAAACACAAGACAAATTATTCTACAGTTAAGGCGAAGGCGTAAGGACAGCCCGCAAAATTCAAATATATAATATACAATTAATAGTATAAAAAATATATTAAAAATTAATAATATAAATATAATATAATATAAATATATAATCACAAAAAATAAAAAATTGCGGGCTACATTAGCGCATCCCCCTTAAGTATGGTAACACCAAACGTACACACAACCCATTTATTTCATTTGCAACACTGACAATAAACTACTGGTCGGATCTTTTCCAAAATTTTGACAAAACATGTAAAGTTTTTTATTCTAGAAAAATAGAAAATTATTTTCTTTATATTTTGGTCAAATACAATTTTTAATGGACTACTGAATACATTGAAGTAAGCATTCTTTACATTGACCAACATCCATTCATGATTATAAATTTAGAGGCAATTTTCTTTCCAATTTTACAAATACAACAATTATTTCGACAAGACAGGAGATGAGACAAAATGGAGGTACTCATACCTAAATAAAAAGAGCCGCAAGGGTAGACCTCTTGCTGTAGTCGGTTCGTGAATACTACCATCTACCATCATCATCATCTACCCAGCCTTTTCCTAAGTTGGGGTTGGCTTCCAGTCAAACCGGATGCAGCTGAATACCGGTATTTTACATGGAGCGATGGCCTATCTGACCTCGACTACCCAATTAATGGGTAGTAAAAAAGTTATAACCAAGCAGATACCCCTTGGTATGACTGGTTGTCAGACTTTCGGGCTTCTGGCGACGGATACCCATCCACCATCCATTACATATTGACACTCTTCGTGCCTCGAAAAGCACGTTAATGGTCCCGGTTGTCATTCACAGATCCTTGACAATCGTTACGAGTAGTCAGAAGCCCAAAAGTCTGACAACCTCTTACCAAGGGGGATATCCCTTGTTACCCAGTTACTGGGTTGTGGAGGTCAGATAGGCAATCGCTCCATTTAAAATACCTTCAGCTTCATCCGGTAAGACTGGAAGCTGAACCCAACATAGTTGGGAAAAGGCTTATAAAAATGTCTTAATGAAAATTCCTGTAAGTCTTGAATGTGTTTTTGAGATATAATAAGGCTTTTTAGTTCCTAGTAGGGAACTATTCGTGGATGAATTGAGTTAAATAAAAAATATTTAATCTAATGTCTGCGGGCAAAGACGTTAATAACACATAATATATGAAAAGTTGCCTATGTACAATCAGCATAAAATGTTCCCACTGCTGGGACCCAGGCCTCCTCTCATCGAGAGGGAGTAGACTTTAATCTACCACGCGGGCCCGGTGCGGGTTGGTAGATGTCACATGTCTTCGAATTTTTGGTTCTAGGACATGCCGGTTTACTCAGGATGTTTTCCTTCACCGTTTTGAGAGCAGTGGTGATGAAATAATTTACCCAAAGTAAAGCCTGTCTGGGTTCGATCCCACTCGTAAGTCGGGCTGTTACCACTAGGCCACCTCTGCTCTTACTGTTTTCAAGTATGTTGACAATGACTATAAAGATTCATACACACTTTTATAATAAAATGTTCATACACTATCAACTAAATTAATATCTAACATTGACCAGGCAAAGTTGATAATGACACTTTGCCCATAAAATTACATATTTACATCGCTCTATACACCGACTAAATGCTTGTATTATACTATTATAGAAAAATTTTGATTAGAATTCGTTTTGTACAAAATGTAGAAAAGTTTTTTGACTATTCTGCCACTTACAAAATTTGTACCTACTTTTTTTTTTCTCTAATTTCAAAACCGACTTTCAAAATCTTTTAAATTGTTACTTAAGCCTTTTTTATGACCATAATTATGGTGAAAATTAAAATGAAAGTAGGTTATTTTGTGAAATCCTCTCATTTTTGTTGTGAAGCTGCAAAATAAATTCTAATCAAGAATACTTTTGAAATTTAAGAACGCTTATACTAAAAGTTGGCTACGTCGCAAATAGCTGTCAAATATTTATCTATTTTGATTAATTTAGCAATATTACTGTATGGAAATATGAAATTCCTTTTTGCTGAACTAGGCCTATTTGGCGCAGCCGCAAGACACACTTTCCTGCTAATATCTTAGAACGCACTTTACACTTTTTATTTGTTTTCTTTCTTTTTAAATTTGGTTTTTATTTGTAGTACAATAATTATGTAGTTTGTGTGTTATGTAGTCTGTGCTAAATAAATGTATTTGCTTTATTTCTTTCTTTAAATATGGCTAACTAGTGAATTAAAATATTGATTATGAAATGCAATAATTAACGTAACACCGAATATTTAGTTTTAGATGTAGTAAATAAAATATTTGTAATCTTTCCAAATGCCTTTTTTACACCTAAAACGGTTACAACGTCAAATTCAATGTTATAATTGCAATTCATTATTAATATTCTAGTTCGCTAGTTAGCCACATTTCATATTTCCATAGAGCAATATTGCCAGATTAATCAACAGCGAAATATTTGACAGCTATTTGCGACGTTGCCAACTTTTAAGATAAGCGCTCATAATGTCACGTTTAAATCTATGGATAATTTATTTAAAAAGCTATTCATACATTTTTAACATTGACTGTTTTGAAAATATCAATTTAATAGGCACCTTTGCTCTCAGTGGTATCATAGCATAACATAACGCCTGTAATCCTTGATGGAATAAGCAGATATGTACGCCCACATTTCGATAGATATGTTTAAGTCCCATGTAATATGGGGCGAGCCTATTGCCATCAACCGGGCACAAATCAATTAGCTTGATAGATTGCAAGAAAGATGACCAACATGACGTTGCTTATTATTTCTATTTTAGTGTTATTTATGCTCCTCAAAATAGACCCACTATTTTGAGAAGCATAAATATTATTTTTATTGTGCCCCACAAAAAACGAGGTGGCCTTAATATTACGGTTAATCAATATTAAAAATATACGACAAATAAATAATACATTCTGTGCGCAATTTTAACATTGTGTATAATTTATATATTTTATTTTTATATATTTTTTAAATTTTAATACTGTTTCTTTTAATATTGGAAACTTAAAACTATTATGGCTTTTTAGGATGCTTAATTGGTAAAGGGTTACATATTTAATAATTTAATTATAATATAATAGGTATGTAGATGAAGAAGGATAAACGAAAAACACGAAATGCAGTCAACGTTTAGTTGCCCCGCAGTTGCAACGCAGTTTCCCTGCAATTGCAACGCAGTCGCCCCGCAGTTGCCCCGCAACTTACAGAAGAACCGGTAGATTTATAAAAAAAAATACATCGAACTAAAAATTACGACAATTACTGGCTTACTGTAATTGTGTTCAATTAATGGCACATAATCTCATAATTAAAAAGATTAATATTCGAAGCAAACCGATTTGTAAAATTAATAGGTATTAATATTTAATAAGTACGGGTTATTACATTAATCCATACAAGTTAATTCTAATTTAGAAATGATAATCGCATAAATTGTTAAATATTTTTTTCGCATATTACTGAATTGGAGAATTTTTGTTTGAAAGAAGTAAGTAGGTAGGTAGTGCGAACTGGCAAGCTATATATCGCGAGTTTTAACCTTATCTTTTGCAGTTTTGACGTGAACCCAGTCCTAACTCTCCGTAATTAATTAATTTGTTGTAATCAATTTGTTACAGGGGTTGATCGAAGAAATCTTTGAAAAAGAATAATTTTAGCACGTTAATTTAAAATAAAATAGATATTGCAAAATGATCTTAATCATAATTTATATATTTTTGCAATATGTATTTTATATGGCGTAGCCAACAAAAACGTTACTACGCCATAACGTAACTTTAAAGTTGCTCTTTTCACACGCTCATTTTTATCACTCACACACTCATTACTCACAGAAGTCTTTGGTTATAACATCTTCATAACATTGTTCACTACAGTAAAGGTACTCAGACACAACTATTAAATAACTATATTTAAATAATCCCTAGGAGGTGTTAATAATCCCGTATCTCTAGTAAATATTTTCATTTTGTTACGACAGCTACGATTTTTTAGGGTCAGAGTGAGCCATTTCGTAACAAGAAAATAACAACCTTTTCTTTAATAGAAATAGCTCGAGCTATTTTGTGCCATGGAAATTGCTCATACAATTATTTGACTAGTAAATAGCTCAAGCTATTTTGTAGCATCAACATTGCTCTGGTTATTTAGCATGAATATAGCCCATCTATTTTGCAGCATGAATATAGTTCAAGCAATTTTGGAGCATGACGATTTTCTTGAGCTATTTTATAATACGAAAATAGCTCACACTGATAGAGATAAACCAGTCAGCTAGACGATGGCAGCAACGAAGTTTATTATACAAGATGGAGATGACAATACAACAATAAATTAAACGGCGTGTGTCTAATGACGTTTCCATTTTACATACCTACAAAAATTCAATCGAATATATTCAATAGTTTAGTCAATAAAGCTAGTAGAAGATCGGCAAAATCCATAGTCAGCTCGGGTTATTCCGTTTATCCACCCCAAAAAATCCACCCTAAGGTGGATACTCGGAAACGTATGTCCGAGAATCCACCCTGAGCCTATAAATTCTGTTTATCCACCCAAGGCCTAGTTGGGCAGGTGGTAAGGTTCGCCTGGCCACGTGAAGCGTCTGGCGACTAAAAGAAATGTATAGTCATGCCACGCGTAGCGGCGAAGCGGGGCGACTGGCGAAATTTGCCGAGCGAATCGCTCGAGCATCTGCCGGCGCAGCGGGCGACGGAAAGAAATGTATGAATTAGGGGTGGGAATTTTTGTAATTTTTGACAACGAAAAACTGTGAGAGTATGAGTGATACACATCTCATTCTGACTTAAATAGATTGTAATGTGTCACCCGCTCACTCGCGACTCGCGAGTCAGTTCTATACGGACTAATGTAACGTAACTCAGCGTCTCAGTCTTTCTCTCTCGCTCACTGCTGCTCTATCGCCTCGCAAGCGACGGTCGCGCGGAAAGAGCACAGAGGCAAAGTAATGATTCAGATTCTAATGATGCGTTTGAAACGTTGTTACTGAACCAATCTTTTGGAACACTTCAATGATCCGGATCAGTGAGTCGGTTCCGTAAAGAGTTACTAGTATGAATCAGTACCGGCATGCCACGGTGTCGATCGGCAGACGCGGCGAATAGTGCAGAAACCAAACTTAGTTGTATTCGCCGCGAAATAATGAATACTGTTTTTTTTGCCGATCTTGCTCGGTCTGCTATCCTATTTGCAATAACCTTTCTCTCCAGTTGTGGTTGAATATTCATAACATAGTTTAATTTCTTCTAAATATTGTGTCTTGAACCAAAACTACTACTACTCTCCAAGCAATATCGAGATAACTTTTAAAGATATTTCGCTCTCGGTCTATACTGGTCGCGGCGGCGAACGCTACTGCTCGTGGCGTGCAAATTTTGCCGCATGGATTGTCGCCCGCAACACGTACTGCCGTTCGTGACGCCCGTCCCCGTGGCCAGGCGGTTAGGGTGGATTTTTTAGGGTGGATAAACGGAATAACCCGTCGACTACACAACTATTTAATTTGTTTGAAAAACTCATTTTTCTAATTTAGATGCTAGGATTAATTTGATAGTTCCAAAATACTCTTATGCACTAGTACTGTCAGTGTTTTTATTTATTGTTGTAATGTAGTCTCCACATTGTGTATATACACTTTAAGTTGGTATCAAAAAGTTACCTTGTCTGTACTTGCTCAACAGTTGCCGACAACCTTAAATACATTGAGACACAAATTACCAATTTTACTAAAAAAAGAGACAGTTGCACTGGTGTTGCTCATCAGTTGCCCGACAGTTGCGCCACAGTTGCCACAAAGTTGCGCCACAGTTGCCACAAAGTTGCGCCACAGATTACAAAAATTCACTACGACGAGTCCATAATTCCTGTTATACCTACTTAATGTTGTGCTAATGCATTAAAGTACCGTAGTAAGTCGCTATCGGCTCGAAGGACCCAGGCAGAGTTTAGTGCGATCGTGTCGAGAGCTGCCGACGCGCCGCGGTAGTCGCTGAATAGCTCTTTGAACTGTTAGGGACAGAAATGGTTGTATTAGTTATAATTAACTTAAAAAAAGCTTTTTAATAACCTTGTAAATACATATCACTGCTGGTTCAAGTGACTTCTACCGTTCTAGGTGTCCGTATGGACTGAGGAGGGTCTCATCTTTAAACGCGGCTACCACCAAGATTTAGTAGCAAAACCATTAAAAAGTTACAGGACGTTTAAGCGTTTTTAACTCGAAAACTAGCCGATGAATATTTTTGAAACTTTGGTAGGATTTAGTAGTACTTAAACGTAGTCTGTACATATAGCTTTTCCATTTTATTTTTATGGTAAAAATTAGAACACATTTACTACTAAATTATACAAAAAATCTGTTGTAATTGGTTGATGACTTTCCGAGAAACAGCGCCGTGAACATTATGAATTTTTATGAAAAATCAAAGCATTGTACGAGTAGCTATCTCAAATTCAGCCCTACAAAACTCATTTTGCTCTAAATTCTACCAAATTTTCAAATATATCCATCGGCTTGTGTTCGAGTTTTAAGCCTTAAACGTCCTGTAACTTTTTAAGGGCTTTACGACAAATTCCAGTATTGGGCCTAAAAAATTGGCTAATTTACTACTAAGTCTTGGTAGTACCCGCATTTAATTAAGAGACATGGCTCGTCAATCCATACGGAAACCGTTCTAGGAGTACAGTCACGAGCACTAATATGTATTCACTTAGCAACTTTTAAAAGTGTTTTTCCTACTATGGTGATTGTTATTTTATGTTGTTACGAACATAGTATTTTGGAACCTATATTATTAATATGAAATAGGCCTTATCTCAAAGTTGCAGTCAATATTCCACGAGAAAATCGCTTTTTAATTTTGCTAAGTGGATACATATTAGCGCTCGTGTGACTATAACTGTTATTATGACTATAGATTTTTTTAGCTCATAAAAAAAAGGTCATCACTAGAACACAACTTGAGGCATTATGTAGTCAGTTTAGTTAGAGAATTTTAAGCTTAAGAGGGCTTATCATAAAAGTTGGCAACGTCGCAAATATCTGTCAAATATTAACCTGTTTTGATTAATTAAAGCAATAAAGGAAATATGAAATGTGGCTAACTAGTGAACTAAAATATTGATTATGAAACGCAATAATTAATATCGTAACACCGAATATTTAGTTTTAGATGTAAAAAAAGTATTTGGAAACTTTCCGAATGCCTTTTTTACTTGGTGTAAACAATATCAAATTCACTGTTATACTCGTAATTGCGATTCATTATTAATATTTTAATTCACTAGTTACCCACATTTCTTATTTCCATACAGTAATTTTGCCAAATTAATCAAAACAGGTAAATATTTCACAGATAATTGCGACGTTGCCAACTTTTAGGATAAGCGCTCTTAATATTCTCGATAGAGTAGGCAGATAGAATACTTTTTATTGTATACCATAAAAATTAGTACAAGCACATTTCTACTTTACTTTTTGTAGCCTTACTGTCGTCCCGCAGTTGCCTTACCGTTGCTCCACAGTCTCGCAACAGTTGCTAATTATAAACACAATCAACCTGCCTAACCTTTTCCCAACTTTATTGTGATCAACTTCCAGTCTAACCGAACGCAGCTGAATACCAGTATTTTACATGGAATGACTGCCTGTCTGACCTCCGCAACCCAGTAACTGGATAATACGATACCCCTTGGTAAGACTGGTTGTCAGACTTTCGGGCGTAACGATTGTCACGGCTTAACGTGCTTTCCGAGGCACGGAGGAGTCTCGGTATGTAAAGATGGTCACCCATCCACAGACCAACACTGCCAAGCGTAGCTTAATCTGATGGATCGACCCGTGCGGCGGTTATTACTTAGCCACAAGCTCCTCTGCTCATTATAAACACAAATTTAAAAAAAATGCGGGTTTGTCTTTGGGGACTGCCGATAGAAGTGAAAACTAAGTAACTTGTGAATTGTATATCTATGTACATATATACACGGTGTACATATAGCTCATGGGAAGCGTTCGGTGACGATGACGCGAGTTCCATGATTTTTGTTCATCCAAAAACTGCTCAACGCGTGTAAAGAAGTTTTCACTTTAATAAAAACTTACCCGATAGTAATCGTACGGTTGATGTAGACATCTCGCGGCTGCTTGCAAAGCTGATGGTGGAAGCACAGGCTGCGGGCGTAGGATACGCCATACACCGGCCGCCCCACGCCATCTAGCGGACATAGCACATTTTTGTTAAAAGGCTGACAACAGCTAGCAGCAAACCGCGGTCAGTATCGGACTTAGAGGTGGGCAAAGTGTATCATTGTTGCGATTGGAACATTTGCATCTGGATCACTGAAATGATCCAAATCATTGATATGTTTGATTTGGATCATTTGAACCATCGACTCAAAGGATAACGACAACCAAAAACTGTGAGAGTATGAATGACACACATCTCATTCGGTATCTCTTTCTGACTTAAATAGATTGTTATGTGTCACCCGCTCAATCGCGACTCGCGACTCAGTTCAGTAGTATTGACTAAAGTAACGTAACTCAGCGTCTCACACCTATATTCTAAGTCGTCACCTCGAAAGCTCCTCGACTCACAACTCAGTCAAGGAACCTCAAGGCGTGCCTCGAAAGATCCTCAAAATCGGTATTCATAGTCGTAAGACTAAGGAAATTATGAGGTTCCTTGAATGAGTGTGAGTCGAGGTGATACGTCACGAATACGTCATTATTTGGAGGAATATTCCGTTTATTATATTGGCTAAACTTATTTTTAGAACAGTCTGTGAGAGCGTTACCTACCTGTGGTTTTCAACTTGAAGTGTCACATTTGTCAAATGAAAGTAGATAGAGTGATAAAAATAAACACACCGATAATTTATCCACTTGAACCAAAAACCATGACCTGGGCAAAAAATAAGGTGATACTTGAGCATTGAATGGCTTGAGAACATAAAAATACTTCTTTATGCGTTTCCTAAAATATCAGTTCATCTTGAAATTTCCTGACGCATAAAATCGTAAAGCGGCTAATATTTGGGTTATGGGTGGAGTTGACAATCCACGTCTGTTACCACCACCAATATCTTGAAACAATAGTGGTAACAAAAAGCTCACCACAATATATTTTATAAAGCGAAATCTCATTTTAAATAAATCATCATAAAACCCAATTGGATTTTCTGCATCTCATAAGTAGCGTCACGATACGTAATTGTTATTATCGTAAAAATATTCAATAAATTCTTCAAAAGACATAACGAAAAGCGGATGAAATACGCTTTTTTTGGTTAAAAACTTCCTCAAGGTAGATCGCGACGTACCTTATATTTGACAGTTGGTTCCTCAACTCAAACTCACCTCGACTGAGGAAATTCTTTAACATAAGGAGTAAAATTGCAACTATGAATATCAAACTACCTAAGTGAGGTTGAGTCGAGTCGAGGAAATCATGAGGTTTTGACTTAGAATATAGGTGTCAGTCTTTCTCTCTCGCTCATTGCTGCTCCGTCGCTTCGCAAGCGACGCCGACGGTCGCGCGTAAAGAGAACAGAGGTAAAGTAATGATTCAGATTCAAATGATGCGTTTGAAACGTTGTTACTGAACCAATCTTTTGGAACACTTCAATGATCCGGATCAGTGAGTCGGTTCCGTAAAGAGTTACACACACATGATCGGACTGCATAGAAAAGAAAGAGAAGTGCCATTGACACAGCGCTGATAATTTATTGCAAATTATGAAACACAGGACGAGGAACAGGGTGTCAAGTTCACTCATCCTCTATAGAATAGGGAGGATCCTCCGACCGGACGGGTGTCTTGTCTGACGGCAACTGCCCAACCACTGATGTCGGATAGTCTTAAATATGTCGTTCGCGCGGTCAACTCTAATTGCGCGATGCAGGATTTGTGTGATGTCATGTCTTTGATTCCTAGTTCGAATTTGTCGATGTAGATTACGTACTGACCAGTACCCTATGACCACACAATTATCTATTTACAAAAAAAAAAACTATTGACTTGACAAAAAAAAAAACCGTACAATATGTTGCTTGTAGAATAATCTGACAAAAAAACAGAATTATTGCGTGTATTAAGGTTTATATTAATGAAAATATATTTTTAGAGGTAAATTCCTGGTTTTTTTCTATCGAATTAGTTGTATTATGTTTTCAATACACAATCTAACAAGCATAGCCGCGAATCATATTTAGATCAACATACAACCTGATACTAACCTGCAAATTGCAAAAAACAAAAGAAAACATGGGGTACCCTGACGCTTTCGCCTTAAGAGGGCACCGACCTTTTTATCACGTCTTTTTACATTGTTCTCACATGTATAATTACAAAAATAGATAATGTAACCAATATTTTGTGAAAATATTCTGATTGAAAAGAGTGTCCGTGGAGTTTCTTGCCCGTTCTTCTCCATAGGAACCTACTACGCGTTGGAATGGGCAACTAGCTTCATATTTCTGACTGACCGACCCCTTGACAATTCAAAAGTACCTGTAATTGGTTTATTTGAAATAAATGCTTTGAGTTTGAGTTTGAGTTTATACACCAAACATTTTTTATTAAGCTTGTTTGAAGTAGTAAACAATTAAATTAAAATGTAGGGAAATATATTGGTATTATTGGGGACTTGACTTGGGGATTATGAAACACGATTTGATAAAGTTGTCTCGAGAGAATAAATCCGCAAAGTTACCTCTTGCCGAGTAATTTTTTCCTCTACTTTACTACTTTTTTTATACAGGCTGGCAGGGACATCGACTCGAAGCCGGTTACCATGGAATCAGTACACTATTCTGAACCCCCTGCGTTGAAATTTTTCGTCGGTTATTAAAAAAAAAACAGCTCCATACAATTTTACCGCGTAGGTATTGCACTTTCCTAAGAAACAGCAGATTTTTTTGATGTCCCGGACACCCCGTATAAATAAGTAATTTTATACAATGTCGCCCATGGGCATGTGCCCGCCCGTATTTTTCTGAATATTCATGACAAATTATCGATAATAAACTTAAAAAGGGGGGTCTATCTTTAATTGTTTTTTTTTTTAATTTTTTCTTATTTTTTTTTTTTTAGTATCCCGCTATAATTTTATGTATAATTAACATAATTTCACTTATGTTTTTTAAAATAAATACTGTTTTGTTGGAAAAAAAAATCTTCACCTCCGTTTTTTTTTCATAGTCGATAAATTTTACTAAATTTTTTTAGTTAATCCGATAAAATAACTCGTAAGCTATTAGAAATAATAAACAGAATACAAATCGAGCCAATAACACAGAAGATATGGCAAACGCTACTAAAAACATAAAAAATTTAATAACATGAAAAATATTAAAGATAGACCCCCCTTTTAAAGTTAATTTTCGATAATTTTTCATGAATATTCAGAAAAATACGGGCGGTCACATGCCCATGGGCGACATTGTATTATGATTCATTTGCTAAAATAAAGTTTGTAGATGACTTTCAGAAATATGATGAAAAAAATTGAAAAAGTGCATTAGTGTGGTTATTTTCTTTACTCTTTACTCATAAAGAAAAAGACAGAGACAAAGGCAAATGGTAGGTACGCTTTTAACAAGAAATGTTTACGTAAACATCATAGCTATAGTTTTACCTGCACGTAGCAGAACATAGTGCTGTCACCCACAGTCGCCAATCGCGACTTCTTTGTGCTTCATTTGATAATGTTGAGAAGGCAAACCTAAAAAACAACAATAATTTCAATTGATGTATGTACTACCTGTTCACTTCGAGATGGCTGTTACCTCGACAATTGATCATATTAGTTATTGTTATTAGTAATTAACTGTTTGTTTTATTTATTTTATCTCGATGGTCCTAGTTTATCATTTATAACTTCCAGTTACAACTATATGTAAGCGGGCACGCCCTTTATGCCTGGAGGCTTTTATTTAGATATTAAGTTCTGTTTCCGTTTAGTTTTTATTTCTGCCTGAGTATAGTTCTCGATGATTTTGTGTGGTATATTGGCGTGTGCTAGCTAACATATGGCTAATAATTTAAATTATGTTTTGTGTTGCGTAATGTAAATTATTTTAAATACTATTATGTAGAATCTTTTTTTTTTGTTCTTCTAACTGAACAGACAGCTGTGCTGCTGGGGAGTTTGTTGCGCCACTTCTTCTTCCCAGCTAAGCACTAGGAAGTGGTGAAGGGTGGGCGTTTTTGGGGGACTGTCTTATGTAATTTGACGTTCGAAAAGTGCTGATTCTCAGCCTAGTTTGAATAAATGACTTTTGAATTTGAATTTGAAAACCTCCCTTCCCGCTTCCTCACACCGCACAAACAAACACACGAAACAAACTACGACGATAGCATAGATTTTGATTATTTGAAATAACGGGTAACGGCCATCTTGAAGTGAACGGATATGCAGTAAAGGCGTATTAACTGTCTAAAGTCCTGCCGTCGAGGGAATACGTTCCTGACACCTGTCAGTTGGACAATTTCTAGTACCTAGTAATAAGGATCAAATTCGTTAAGAGCGTTCCTCCTCACTGGTTTCTGTGGTATGGTTTTGAAAACCCGACTATTTGTTACATACGTACCTATAGAAGAGCCAGTCGTCAGTAGGCGACGCTAGAGCGACCAGTAGAGCCCTGTGTGAGTACATCGGTCGAGGTGCCGAGTATGAAGCTGTGAGGGCTCTCCAGCATGCTTGCCATGCTGGAAGGCCGTGAGTTCGGACACCGGCTGTGAAGGCTGCCTGTGTGATAAAAAATATGAAAAATAACACAAGTCTAAATTGTAGTTCTGGCTTCTACTTGCGGTTTTAAAAAAGGAAGTCGAGAAAAGAAAAAATAGTAGTTCCTAAGACGAAATAGAGAACAATAAAATATATCTTTGTCAAGTATGTTTTTTTTTCAAAGATAAATAAACTATTGTTAGCGGGGGACCCTGCGATTGGGCGTGGCGGATCTATGACGTCACGAGGCGCAAGAGACGGACATTTCCTCGGATCTCGGTCATTTCATTTCAGGCGCTTGAAGTGTTAGGACGGGTTTTACGTAGACGTATTTGGTTACTTCTGTTTAAATTAAGGTCCTTTATTTTGTGGTCGAAATCTTTTTTAGGTATTTATATTTTAGGGGTATGAGGAACAGGGTGTAAAGTTCACTCATCCCCCATAGAAAAGGGAGGATCCTCCGACCAGACGGGTGTAATGTCTGGCGGGCAACTGCCCAGAGGTTGAAGTCGGGAAGCTTGTATATATGGTTATCGCGCGGTAAACTCTAATTGCGCAATGCAGGATTTGTGTGACGTTAGGATGTTGTGTGACGTCAGGTCTTTGATGCGTAGTTTGCATGTAGCGATGATGATGTAGATGCCGCTACAATATCAGTATTTATTTTATCATAAATCTTTTTTTAAATTACAACTTGTTGACTTTGCTCATACTATAAATAAGTTGTAGTGTTTTAATTTATTGACTGTGACAACTATGAGAAATGCTGACACACAGTTGCGACACTGTTACTCAACAACTGTTCAGTAACAGTTGAGTAACAGCGAAAACAAATCAGCTGTTCCCTACAATTTGACGAGCTATGCGAACATAAATGTAGAGAACAGCTGATTTATTTTTCGCTATTTCAGGGTTGGTCTCATAGTGAAAGTTGTTCATAATGATGAGGACAATGACCCCTCAAGAGGATGCAAACGACTTAAATTTCACCTTGTATACTATATTATACTTTGTCGCCGGTGAAGTCCCGTTCTGTCGCTTGTCGAAAAGAGGTAATACCCCGTTTAAGAATTAACACGGAATACGAGTTTGATTAGAAAAAAAAAAAGTAAGTATGTTCCCAGATTAGAAAGTCTAATAGTTAGTACTAACTCTATCTAGTATGTTATCCTGATCGATTTTTATTTATTTATTTATTTATTTATTTATTTAAATCGAACACATGTGATTCATATTGTTGTTAGTAATCCTTATAAAACTATGTTAGTAACATTTCTAATGAAAATAAATATAACAAAACAAAACAGAAACAAAAATACAACTAGTTTAAAAACCTATAATTATGACCGCTTCCCGCTGCACCAGACCTGCAGCTGTGCATACGGGTCCAGTGCCCCAGGAACGGGCAATCAGGCTTATTCACTATCACCCTTAGAATGCTGTTGGTGCTCCCCCGAATCCTTCGCATCAGGGATGCTGTTCTTTTTCGCATAATAGCTTGAAAGCTATCTGTATCTGCTTCAGCAAACATGCCCGATGCGCTACAGAACCTCACCACCACCAGATTTGTGTTGATTAATTTGATAAATAGCTCCAAAAAAAAAATACAAAAAAACTTGTTTAAAACATTTGTTTAATTATTTTTTTATAAAACTGTTTTTTTTTTCAACCCTGCTTACTTGGAAAAATAACACGTGGATTAATACACGTATAAAATTACTTATTATTATGACTGGTACACTTACCTCTTGATAAATATCGGGTATGGTCTGGTTCGATTCGAGCCATGAGTCAAACAGATCCACTGCTTGCTTCGTCACAGAGGGGTTCTCCCATTCAACTCCTGCCGTTAATAGGGCACCGCTTAGCCATCTGAGAACAAAATTTGTTGTGTTATTTTCACATCAATTTTGTCATTTGGTATTTTTTTTTAAAACAGCTATTCCATACATTTTGACCGCGTAGGTATTTCACTTTTCTATGGAACAGCTGTTTATTTCATTTTAATAACCGACGAAATATTTCAACGCAGTGGGGTTCAGAATCAAGTACTGGATCCATGGTATCAGTACTCGCTTCGATGTCCCTGCTACCCTGTATATGTCGTTCGCGCGGTAAACTCTAATTGCGCGATGCATGATTTGTGTGACGTCAGGATTTTGTGTGACTTCAGGTCTTTGATGCCTAGTTCGCATGTGGCGATATAGATGCCGCCACACTCTTTCAGGGACAATCCGCTCTCGCTCTCGCTCTAGCAGCAGGACACACGGCGACACGTGCACGCGAGGTACGGAGTTATCACACCGCCAGCTTTCAAACTCCAAGCTGTTACTGAAAAACCCAATAACACTTTCCTCGACCCGGGAATCGAAGCCAGGACCGCACGCTCAACAGTCGTGCTTGCACAAGACCAACGGAGCAGTTTAAAATACCTTTAGTATGTACTCTCTTAAAGAATATATATTACAACTCACAGTAGATCCTCCCCAAGTCCTGCAGCCTGCAGCTGTTCAGTAGAGTAGACGATCACTTGAGAAGGATGCAGCGTCTTCAGCAGCCGGCTGAGGTGAGGACCTGAGCTCGCCACCAGCAGCAGTTCCCTCCACCAGGATAAATGGTTGAGGACTACTCGCCAGGGTGCCCAGTGGGTTTCTGTGCTAAGTCGAGCTGAAGACAAAGGAAAAAGTGGTTATTAATAATAATAATATACATGTCGGAAATACGTTTCTGAGTTGCCTAATCGGGACGACAGCGCCGCCTAGCGGCGCTCGACAGAGTCTACAACATACCGCTCGGACCGGCTGGAGCTGCGCAGAGTTCATGGATGGCGGTCAAGCGGTGAACACGTTTAGAAACTCTCGCGCATTCCGAATAGTTGTGTCGTGTACCTACATACAGTGTGTGTATTGGTAGTGTGATTAAATTGATCGTGAATTATAATTTGATTTGAACAGCAAACGGTTTTTCTATTGCGAAATAACGAACACTACCCATTAGTTTAAATACCCTCCTCCGACATACATAATATAGATGATTATATATTTATTTTATATATTTATTAGTTTGTAACAATTATGATTGATTTTTTTTCATGTTTTTGTGAAAAATTGAATATAGTATCGACGAGAGAGGCAAGTATCAACGAGTGACACCATTAGTGTTACAAGTGTCACATTGGTGTCAACGTGTGTGTCACGCTGGTGTCAGAGAGTACTTCACTCTTAAATGATAGTCTCGTTGGTGTCAAACATGTATTGACAAATTATGCAAAGATTTAAATCGTTAGATTCGCCCGACCGCGTCACAATATGGTCACTTTTCGGTTACGAGACAATGACATTTGAATAGTACTGTCTCATTTACTCATACTAAGAATCGTATCTATCGTTTCATGGAGGATGCTTGAGCTCACCCTTGACACTAGTACGGTGAGCTCAAATCTAACGATTTCAATCTTTTGACAAATTTCACGTATGAGAACGAGAATGTCACGAGTATCAATGACAGTATGGCCTTTTTCACACTGCGACAATAATGACACCAACATATCGTTAGCTCGGACGACAACGATATCGGTATGAGACAAGATGTAACCAACAGCATAACGTCATGCGGTATGCCACAGTAGCTTTGAATAGTCTCGTTGGGCCAGCAAAACCTTACATCGCCGCGCGATTCTAAAAGTGTAATAGTGTATTCGAGGTAATAATGGCAGCAGTGACCAAGTGCACTTAGGGCTGCGCGCCCATATGTGCGAAGTGTGTGGCGCACACGCGCCAGGGCACTAGGGGCGCCGGAGACGCCCCTGAGACTTAATGAAATGCTAAACAACGACACCAATAACAAAAAATGTGAAAAGTTTAGCAGCCGTCATCTTGGATTTTAATTTTGATCAAATTCACTCTTTCTCTCTCTCTATCGAATGAGAAGAAGACAGTCGCAAGTATGAACGCTTTTCCTCGTGACGATTTCTGCTAGTTTACTCCTACCGCAAGCCACGTTAAAGAACGTCGTTCCAACAAAGACAGCCATTTTGTAAATATCTTGAATAAAGAATGTAAATAATTTAATTCGTGTTTTGAATTTATCAGTGCAGCCAAGCGGAAGCGAACCGATTTTTATCTATTTACGATTTTTTTTAATAATTAGAGAACATTAGGTATAATCGTCGCAAGACGAGATCGTCGAGCTCGTCGAATCGTTGAGCTCCTTAAACACTGAGTTGAGCTGCACGGTCACTGACAAATGCGTGCACTGACTCGACAGGTCCTCTCAATCTGTGTGGTTCTTTCCTCAAAAGACCATCTCAGACACCATCTACATGATCTTCACATGATCTGACCAAGATTATGTCTGGACTTTAAAAGAAACTGCGACCTCTGAGTTTGTTCCGGCCTTTCTTCTCGGAGTAGTCAGATAGGAAACACCGACCTCATCTAGTTTAAAAAAATATGATTGACGTGTAAAAGTGTTTTGTCCAAACTTACTTACAGAAATAAAAGCATTTATCATTTATAATTTACAGCTCTTACCAGCAGCTGCTATCGCCCTGCTAGCCGGCAATCTTCCAGCGCGGCTCAGTACAAACGCGTCATCTAATAGGAGCGCCCTTTCAGCCGCTGCACCGCTTGCGTATAGTTCTGCAGCGCGTTGTGCTGCTGATTCTGCTGTCTGAGACCATAACACATACACAATGGATGAGAAAACCTTAAGGCTCGTGCTGACTAGCGCGACTTGTCGCACGACGCGACACCGGTAAATATTCTACTGTGAAGTTTTCTTAGAAATTGTTTTGTTAGTCGCGTCGCGCTGTTGTTTCGCGCCGGTCTGTCTGTTTTAAGTATCATAAAGCAGTATTTAATATAAGTGCACTGCTCAATATAATATGGGACCCAATTTACAATCAAATTAACAAAGGAGAACAAAAATGTTATATTCGGATTGCCCTAAAATGTTTTTATTTTTATATTTGTTCTGGAAGTGGGCAACGTCGCAAATATACAGGGCATCCCACGGATATGCCACATGGAGGGAAAGTACCTTGAATATTGTAGATGGAACATTTTACTGAAAGAAGACATTATTTGAATTTAAAAAACAATTTAAACTAAATAATTACATGGTTGAACCGGACATCGAACCCATTACACGAGAAAAATAATCACCCTGTAGCTTTATCATACCGATCGAAAGGCTTCATCATAAGGATTATTTTTTGCTAAATAACAATCAATCTGCCTAGCCTTTTCCGAACTATGTTGGGGTCGGCTTCCAGTCTAACCAGATGCAGCTGAATACCAGTATTTTACATGGAGCGACTGCCTATCTGACCACCACAACCCAGTAACTGGGTAATACGATACCCCTTGGTAAGACTGGTGTCAGACTTTCGGGCTTCTGACGACTCGTAACGACTGTCAAAGATCCACGATTGGCACGGAGGATTATCGGTATGTAAAGATTTTCACCCATCCACTGACCAACCCCGGCAAGCGTAGCTTAATCTGATGGATCGATCAGTGCGGCTGTTGTTACTTAGCCACGAGCTCCTCGCTTTTTGCTAAATAACATAGTGTCACAAATAAAAGGAACCAACCTGCAACAGACTTACAAAATAATCAAAGCACTTCATTACCTCTCCATCAGTCCTGTCCTGTGGCGCCACTCGGTACAGCCCCCTCGCGCCAACGTTGTATCTCACCCACTTGTGTTTGCCGAGATCCGGAATAACCACTGAAAAGAATAACTATATTAGTTTTACTATAAAAGTACCCGTGGTCACAGGTGAAAACAGATGGTTCACTCCTCATTTTGGGTATGAAGCTACAAGTACGCGGTGGCCCGTCGTGTCGGGCCAATTCAGTGAGTGTCACCCAGTCAAAAGTTAAGAGTTACTCGATAGAAAGAGAGGCAGGTTCTTGGTGAATATAACTGTTGGTAATTAGCGCTGTGCGACCTGAATTGCACTTTAATATGTGTGTTTCTAAAAAGTGTTATATGGAATATCCGGTTCGGACTCCAACTACGGTTGCGACTCCGATTAATCAGATTTAAAACCTCCGACTCCGGCTCCGATTCCGATAAAACCTGCGTAACATCTCCAGTTGCAATGTCTGAATTGTCGTTCAAACCCTTTGGAATAACCCTAAATACCTACTTATTTCAATAAATTTAACACTAAATTACTCACTTTCAGTGTCATTCATCCAGATCAAATGAGTGACGTTTTCCGTCCACCGCGATATTCGAGTTTTATTGTCAGTGTCGTACCTGGACAGCAGAAACATGATGTTAAGACATAAAGGAATCGGAAAAAAATCTTCAAAATACCTACCTAAGGTCCCCGTCACGAGAAGCTATAAATTTTGTAAATAAAGAACTTCTTCTAAGTTTCGTAGCGACAATTCAATCAACAACAAATAATCCCAAATTAAATCAACTCAAAGTAACATACGTGTAATACGAAACTAACGAGCAATTTCACTTGGTCGGGCTATATTTTAGCTATATAAAGCGCGGCCGTCTAATGTTTCGTGGTACTGAACGCGTTCAGTTCCAGAAGTTTTTTTATTTACAAAATGTATAGCTAGCTACTCGTGACGGAGACTTTAGTTAGTTATTGTAAGTACTATTAAACGTTACATCATTGGTACAACCCTTTTTTTTTTTTTTTTCAGGATTGGAAATCATCAAATGACTTCTCCCGCTCTGGGCATAGCGAGAGGGTGTGTCAGACTTTTACTGACTAAAACCCACCCATGTTCCTTCCGTTGCCTGTGTGCCGGGGCCGCGTTAGCCCTTTCGGACAAACCCGCAACCCCAGCAGGCATTGGTCTTTCGACCCCGTCGGTTGGTGCTGACATCTCTTTGAGGCGCGCGTGGAACACAACGCGCCGTTGACACGGGCCTGGTCCTTATCGGACGGCGAGCTGCCCATTGCTCACCGTCCGCAAGCCCGCGCCTACGGTGGCCGGAAGTCGGCTCTCGACTCCCGACGCCCGGGGCGTCTCCTGCGGCGACTAGGGCCGCGAGGGCGTGCAGCTTGCATCTCCCTCGCGCGCTCCGCCTCCTCCTTCGCGAACATAACTGCTTCGCAGAAGGAGGTGACGGCCTCCCATGCACTCTCGCTCCGAACCATGGCCTGAACCAGGGCCGGACGCGAGAGATCGCCGCCGCCGAATTGGTACATCCCTGAAGGATCAATCAATCTGCCTAGACTTTTCCCAACTATGTTGGGGTCGGCTGCCAGTCTAACCGGATGCAGCTGAATATCAGTATTTTACATGAAGCGACTGCCTATCTGACTTCTACTGGTTGTCAAAGTTTCGGGTTTAAAACGAATCGCAACGGACAAGTGGCAAAACGAATCGCAACATAAATTTTACTTGAAGTTTTACGGGCAGGTTTTCAAATTGGACAAGTACAATTAACAATCTGCCCGTAAAACTTCAAGTTAAAATTTTGGATTTTGGAGAAACGCAATTACGTCTTTGTATCATTGTTCACAATTATTTAAGTGGAAGGAATATATATAATTATATATAGATACAACGGTACAAGGATCTTTTAGCGTGTGGTCACAAATGGAACTAAGTCAGGGCTCGGAAACGTTATTTAAAATAATGTTTTTAAAGGGAATCTAACAGTTCTCGTTCTTCTTTGTACAACATTTTGTTCGGAACGAAAACGTAATGAAAATGTTTTCAAAAACCGGTGCGTGCGCCGATAAGCATGAAATTGTTTAGTTAAATTGTACTTTATCTTCATTTCATTTCATCATTGATTCCAATGCGCTTGCCACTAACGTTTTAATCACGGTTGTGTTGCGAGTTTCAAAAAAAAAATTGACACACTTACCAAGTAGCGTTATGATAATTATGCGTGACATTCTTCCACGCCGTGATATTCTCTCTCTCATCTTCCTCAACATCGAGTGGTCCCACCACAAAGGTGACTGGTATTATCCACTTATGTGGTGGTGGTTTAGTTGTCTTGGCTGTGGGACGTCGCGTGGTTGTCGGTGGTGGGGCTGTGGTAGTGGTAGAGTTGAGGTCTTCTTCCGAGTCGGTGAGGTTCTCTAGTGAGTCATATTTTTAAAAGTTATTGGAATATGGATTTAAGAGTACACTTTCCTATCTATACTATTAATTGAGCATTCTCTATTGTCACCAGAGCAGTGCTCGGTCCCCCAGGTACTTATAAATAATAATACTAATTCATAGTGGACATATTGTAAATCACAAATCTTAAAATTTATTGTAATGACAATTGAATATTTGTACACTATATTTTGTGTTAGAATGTATAGAACTTCAAAAAATATTAACACCTTAATAGTAAAACAATATTCTTACAAATAAATAAATTCTGATTCTGATACTGAGAGTGTGGCCAAAATCGACATGACCACATCGTATGCTAGGTAGTAACATCGAAAATTTGTGACTCATTTCTGTTTTGCTTTGCAACAGAAAGACTTCTGAATATCGCAAGAAGATCTACCAATGCCTATGCATTTTAAAGGTTTAAATGAAAAAGAATATTAGAAGATTCCTTACCAGGCTCATAGAACATTTCATCCAAATCAGCTCTAAGTTCAAGCGTCAGGAGGTAGTTCACCATTGGAGGTTCCGGATCTGGTGGTTCAGCAGTCATCAGGAATCTGAAGGCAAAGCATATGCCATCAGTACGTGTTCATGTATGACAGGCCTTTGACGAGAGTAAAAACGTCATCAGCCAATGTTCCCACTGCTGGGACTCAGACCTCCTCTCTGTGAGCGGGAATAGCCGTAGTCAACCACGTGGGCACAATGTGGTTAAGTGTAAAACCTTCTAAGAATATAAAAAATACAAGCTTTTAGAGGTATGACAAACAGGGTGTAGAGTTCACTCATCCTCTATTGAAAAGGGATAATCCTCCGACCAGACGGGTGTCGTGTCTGGCGGGCAACTGCCCAACGATTGATGTCGAATAGTCTAATATAATATGTCGTTCGCGCGGTAAACTCTAATTGCGCGATGTAGGACTTGTGTGACGTCACAAGCTCAAATTAAATTAACTATTGTTTGTTTTATCATCATTGGATATCGACACCCATCACGTCAAACTCAAAGCATTTATTTCAAATAAACTAATTACAGGCACTTTTGCATTGTCAAGTCGTCGGTCAGTCAGAAATATGAAGCTAGTTGCCCATTCCAAAGCGTAGTAGGTTCCTATGGAGAAGAACGGGCAAGAAACTCCACGGACACTCTTTTCTTCGTCTAGGAAGTATCGTCAGTTCATTTATATTGCTCCTGTATGAGATAATCGGTTACAACGGTCTCATATCATCATAAATAATAAAGTAGAACACACTTTTAAATAAAATAGCGAGTTTGGGAATGAGTATAATGTATTTATGTCTTCTCTTAAAGTAAAATATATCATTTCAGTCAGACTGAGAAAAAAGAGAAATTTAAAGCAGATAACGTTGAAATAATTTTGAAACGTACACAATTCAATGAAAAATAATTATTCATTAAACACACAGAATACTGGCGCCCAACGCGGGACTTCTTCGATCATAAATAATTTCTGATTTCTTGCACAGATATACGTCAGTAACATTGAATAGAATACTCTACCCACAACATACCAAATTATATCATATTTTTGAGTTAACCACATATGATATCAAATCACATTACTACAAACTGAGTTATCTTCCGGCAAAAGGATAATAGATCAGAGGGTAGAATTAAGTGTTTAAAACTGAATTAAAATTGAATAAGTATTTATTATAAACTAACAAACACACATACGCAAACATACCACCAAAGATGGAGTAGATATTTTGACTGAAAAAATAATTGCTCTGCTTTATGTATATCTTACAGTTTTAAATCTTCTATATTTTGTTCTTCAAGTCTTCAGCGGGCGATGATTAGTGCACTTGCAAATTACGAAATCTTTAAAAGTTTCAAACTGTACTGTATCGATGCGTTGACTAATGGCGCCCAGCGTGGGACATTTTCAATCTTTAGTAAAACCTTGGTTTCTTGGCATTTTCTGTCTCTGGATATCAGAGAGTATACTTACGGTTACGTTCATATATCTAATATAATAACTAAAGAGCATACATAACATAAAATCAATGAACATACAGTAGAGATTACTATTGACATTCGACCGTACAATTAATTTCAAACTGAAACTCAAGGCATATACAAACATTTTCGATTGTCAAGGAGTCCGTCAGTCAGAAATATGAAGCTGATGTGGCTCAAAAGCCTGCACAATTTAAATGGGACTGGGCAGGACAAGTTTGCCGCATACTGGACAAACTGTGGCCTCTGATAGCACAGAACTGGTGCCCTGAGACAGTATAGGCCAAAACAGGCCACTTAAGAGATGGTGGGATGAACTGGACAGATTCCGCCAAATCTAGGAGGACGCGCGGGCTCGCGAACGGTGGAAGAAGTGGAGGAAAATATAAGAGTTACACTATGGAAAGAGAGCCAAGCAGTTTTATTTCATTAGGTTATCTCCCTGTACGCGGCGGGTTCGTCTTGTCGGGCCAATTCAGTGAGCGTAACGTAGTCAGAAGATATAAGAGTTACGCGATAGAAAGAGAGGCAACTTCTAGGTGAATATAACTGTAGGTAATTAGCGCCGTGCAACCTGAATTGGTTCCGTGTGGTGCCGGACGTAAAGAATAGTACCATTCCATTACTTCCCGTGGGTGTCATAAAAGGCGACTAAGGGACTCACTAGAGAATGGGCAGCAGCGTTCTCTATGTATTTTAACACCATACTGCGATCTCCAACCCGCTTGCCAATCGTGGCGATTATGGCAAATCGGAAATTTGGGGGAGGCCTATGTCCAGCAGTGGACGTCTTTCGGCTGAAATGATGACCTGAATTGCACTTTATTGTGTCGTAGCAAGAGTCGCTTCTTATTTTAATGATTTTGCGGAGGGGATCTTCTGTACTATTCTGTGCCAAGGTGTATCGTGTTACCCAGTAACTGGGTTGCGGAGGTCAGATAGCCAGTCGATCCATGTAAAATGGTGGGAAAATCATTCGTTACAATTAATTATTTTTGTGTTAAATAATTTTTATAACTTAGATGGTATGGCCAGAAAGGGTCCGTCATGACGACTGAATGGAAGAAGTAAACTGCGTTCGCAATTTATTTGCCAAACATGTAAACAAACACGACACGTTTTAGGAAAACCAACTGTAATGCCTACACATAAGATTCAGTTTGAGCTACAACTTCATATTTTTTAATGACATTTTCAACAGTACTAGTCAGTCTAAAATCAACTTTATTTACACTTGCATAAAGTTGATATTTGTAGGCTTAGGGACCGGCGGCACCGAATGAGTGACAGTTCGCGCATTCCGTAAAGGACCAGCGGCATCGAAAAGTATGTGCCTACGGCCCATAGAAACATCACGCCGGCGTAATGCGCCCCGGTCCTTGACAGATATAACGTCTTTGGCGCGCGGCCCCGGTCCTTGACAGATATGACGTCATTGGCGCGCGGCCCCGGTCCTTGACAGATATGACGTCATCGGCACGCGGTCCTTTGGCGTTTAAGTGGAAATAACCTTACCTCTCTTGTTTCAAAAGCACATCATTCCCCTTAGAAGAAGCGCACAGCAGCGGATAGCCCGGTCGCTCGCACCAGCCGTCCCACGCCGTGCTGCCCACGCCGTCGTCTGTGCCGTCTCGCTCTAACGCGCGCCAGAGGTCCCTGGGGAGAGGGAGAAAGCGTTAGTTTCGTCACCTAATTACTTGATACTAAAATATTCACGAAAAACATTAAATTGATACGTAAAACAAAAGATAAATGCTCTTGAACAGAGTTTCTTTCACATACAAAAAATAACATGGTATTTTTTTTGCCTTTATGGACGCTAAATGCGGCGCTCTAGCGGGTTAACGAGAACGCCCTTAGTTAGTTAACATACTGTACATATACTGTACTGTACTGTACTGTACATGTTTATATGTACAATCTAATCTAAATCTAATATTAAACTTACATATATTATAGAAACCTCTATGTTTTACAATCGTAAAAACTGAGCGAAGCACCGGCTCCTGCTTCGCTGGTACTTTCATAGCAAACCTTAATCACAAATTCATTCATTCATCCAGCCGAAAGACGGCCACTGCTGCACATAGGCCTCCCCCAAGCACCGCCACTTGAACCCGTTTCTGTGCCTCTCGCATCCAGCGGATTCCTGCGGCCTTCACCAGGTCATCGGTCTACCTTGTGGGAGGCCTTCGACGCTACGTCTTCCGGTAAGCGGTCACCTCTCCACAACTAAAGTCCCCGTCACGAGAAGCTAATAATTTTGTAAACACACATTCAGGTGTTCGCAACCTTTGGATCAAATAAAAAAATCAATTTTGTAATGATTTTTATTTTTATATAGCTTTATAATTATGGTAACGCAAACAATATAACCTAATCCGCGAAAACAACACAAAAAAACTGAGATGCATTCGAAACTCGAATGACAGCATTGATAGCGTCAGCGTGAACTTACTTCAAAATGGCGGCCCTTGTTTACGTTCCATGAGTCAGACGCGTTCCAGTACCACAAAACATTAGACTAAAGCGCTAAAATATAACCCGACCAAGTGAAATTGATCGTTAGTTTCGTATTACACGTATGTTACTTTGAGTTGATTGAATTTGGAATTATTTGTTTTGACGTAAATTAGTAGAAGTTCTTTATTTACAAAATTTATAGCTTCTTGTGACGGAGACTTTAGTAGTTTCTAGTGATGGGTAACTCATCATTTTTATATGAGGTTGAGGGAGTACCTCATTTTACCTCGCGAGGTCCTCAAGAGGTACCCCTCATTTGAGGCGAGGAGTCGTACGTCGATGTATGTACAATTATGAAAGTCGGTTCATTCACTCACTAAGCTCACTCAATACTCACTCGCGAGTACTCGCGTCAATAAAGTCAATGTCAATTTTAAAGTGAGGACGAGTGAACGAGTGAGTTGGTTCAATGTTGAAATTTGAGTAACTCTTTCAATTTGCGATCACGAGTACCTCAAACGAGGCACCTCATGAGTGAG
Source organism: Agrochola lota (assembly GCA_947364205.1). Classification (NCBI taxonomy): domain Eukaryota; kingdom Metazoa; phylum Arthropoda; class Insecta; order Lepidoptera; family Noctuidae; genus Agrochola; species Agrochola lota. The sequence goes on from OX376248.1 coordinate 5,151,614, forward strand.
GGACACATCTCTAGTAGTTTCATAGCAAATCATAATTAAAAAGCCTTTACCTTGCATCGGCACTCGCAAAACGATGGTCACGCAACAACCTCGCAAGTGCGGCTCGACCGGCCGCTTCACCTGCGGCTTCTATAGCCATGCTAACTATTGCTGCACCCTACGAAATAAAGAAAAATTTAATTAATAAGTAATTTGTTTGTAAATTGGCGTGTGCTAGCTGACATATAGCAAATAATTTAATTTAACATTATTTTGCATAACTACTATTGTATAGAATCAAGTTTTTCTAACTGAACAGACAGCTGTGCTGCTGGGGAGTTTGTTGCGCCACTTCTTCTTCCCAGCTAATGCACTAGGAAGTGGTGAAGGGTGGGCGTTTTTGGGGGACTGTCTTATGTAATTTTGACGTTCGAAAAGTGCTGTTTTCAGCCTAGTTTGAATAAATGACTTTTGAATTTGAATTAGGTGTAAATTGCTGAACATTTTGGTGCTCGGAAATGTAAACAGCTATGTTTTGATGAACACAGTGTTTGATGTTCGTGTTCACCATGTCTGGTTCAGTCTTCACGCCTTAAGATCTCTGTCTGTGCTAAGATGTGCAAGCACACCCATAACACATACATTTCACTTCTATTAATTTTTTGGGGGTAATTTTACTCGGCCGCCGAGAAAACTATAGTTTAACACACGATCAATCATAATTTGTTGCATTTTGACAGTTCAACATCATTCATTGTGTAGGCAACGAGTGAGTTGCCTCATGTAAATAAAAATGTTAGTTTTAAGTTTCGAATTACGCGCGAAAAGAAATCCCATCCCCGCGCCACAGAAGCATCGTAAATCATGCTTGCCTTGTACGCATGCGCGGGGCCGCCTTTTTGTTCGCGCGCTCGCTAGCCGACGGGTGGGGACACCGCGCCGTCGAGGAAGGTGTGCCATCGGATGACCAGGGAGCGCGGACGTATGCCTAATCGCTCGGGCGTTCCCGCCAAAATCGGTTTAATCATTTTAAAGTCCTTTAGATAAGCTAGTTTTATAGTTACTGTAAACTGTCCTATGTGCGAGTTTATGTAAACGTTAGGGAAAGTAATGTAAGTACTCTATTACCGGTAACTTTGTGTTCGTTTTGTGTTGAAATCCCGCCCTATCAAGAAAACATTGCGCTTTTTACGTTGTTGAACAGACAAATTTTTCGAACATATGAAGCAATGGATTAGCAATATTCTTCAAAGTGATTAAGGTTGTGATTGAGCGTGTGTTACGGAATTAGGGTCCCCATCAGTAAATAAAGAAACGTACTATTATTAGCATTATCATTATGAACCTATAATGTTCCCACTGCTGGACACAGACTTCCTCTCGATGAGAGGGAGTGGGCCGTAATCCACCACGCGGGCCCAGTGCGGGTTGGTAGATGTCGCATATCTTCGAATTTTCAGTTCTAGGACATGCCGGTTTCCTCACAATGTTTTCCTTCACCGTTTTGAGAGCAGTGGTGATGAATTAATTTACACAAAGTTAAGCGCCTGTCTGAGTTAGAACCTACAACTCGCGCCCGTTACCACTGGGCCACCACTGGTCTCACTATTATTAAGGAATGGTGATTTTTTTTACGGGAGTATAATCTAAAGACCTCTCTTCACAATGTCCGAACAAGCACTATTCTGTTCAGGTATTATGTGAAGGTTATAAAGCCTGTCCCATTTTTGTGTTACCTTGTGTAAAGACAGTTCATCAGTAGCGCCTTCTATGTCAGCGCGCTCTAACCTTGGTGATGCGACCGCTCGCACGGAGTTGCTTGAGTCTAACCTGAAATGAAAAGGATTATTTTGAAGATTATCGCTAAGACTATTTGAATGTAGGACAGGAGGAATTAGAGAAATAACAAAAGGCCTCATTGTTTCAATGTGAAATGGTCTCGATTTATAAATAATTGTAACCCATCTGCAGACCGAACTTGACAATCACAGCTTAACGTTGCAGATTTATCAACCTCTAAGATTTTTTGCATGCAAAAATCCTGAAGTTTACTTTAAACCCTGATTGCAGAATTTTTAAGTAAGTTTTGAAGGTAGTTTTAAAAGTTCCATGTTGGGCGCCATTATATCATCACTTAACGTTTCCCGAACTACATTAGTGTCGGATTTTTAGTAGATTGGTTGAGTTCAGCCGACAGCATACGAGCATAGTTCGGCCGATGACCGATTACGTGTATTCGAGAAGATGACAAATTCCTTCCAAAGAGTAGAATACTATAGAAGAAATTGATACATTCTACCTATTTTATGCCTAAGGATTCGAACACCAAACAAGATAATACAAAATAAGTTATAAAATCTTAGTTTTATTTACTTAAAATGATATCGGATATTTGCCCGTTGTTTTGTTTTAGAACACCTCCGATGTTTTCAAGTCCAATATTAGATACCTACCTATAATTTGGAATACTCATATAGTTCTGGGCATAGTGGGTGAATTTTATCATTAAGAAAATAAGTAAATACAAACGGGTTTAATTTGAGAAAATACAGTTTAATAAACATGTTGTTTAATTGATAATTTTTCAGGATATTTCCTTAAATCATTGTACGGCGTAAAAAAATGGTTTTTTAAATATAGTTAATTACTTAAGGAACGCATTAAAAAAAAACCGTTTCTTTTGATGTCTCCTGGCCTCACAAATGGCTACCGGTAATAACTTTGCGGAACACGTCGTACGTCCGCACTGCACAAAGAATCGGTTCAGTGATTTTTTATGCTCGTTCGAACACTCTTTTGAAGACGGGAAAAAATGGCAGTAAGCGATTTTAATCTACCATGATTTTATTAAGTCCATGGGAACGTAGGCTTAAGTTTTCTGACTTGAAAAGTTCCACGTTGGGCGCCATTACGGTTAATGGCGCCCAACATGGAACTATTCAAATAGCCATTCACACTCGTTGCAATGCATACACGGATATACCTACTTATAATCTAGGCAGTTCATGATAATAAGTGTTCATACCTCAGAGCTGGTAGTACATGATCTAGTAGCAATGCATCGGCAGGAAGCTGCGCGTCGGTGTGTGGGGGCGCGGGCGCCTTCTCTGCTAGTACTGACGTCAGAGCTTCGAGGAGCCACTGAGAGGACCACCACCGCGGGGACACTGTGCCGCCGAACCACTGGGAAGACGATATGGTACTGATAAGTATAAAACTTACATAAAAGTAAAAATTTACACTCATGACATAACATCACGCCTGTGGGTATGGCAGAAGTGCACCTACAATCCAAACTCTTGGCTGCTACTGAGAAAATCCAGATGGAAAACCCAATAACATTTTTTTTTTTTTTTTTTTTTTTTTTTTTTTTTTTTTTCCCGACCCAGGAGCTCATGCTCGGGGTGCGAGCAGAAAACCTCCCCGTGTGCCTGATGCCTGCTGGTCCCTTATGGATACGTCCGAGGGGAAGAGCAGTCGTTGGGCCGGTGCACTCTGGGCATGGACAATACACTCTTCGAAAAAGGTAGCGGAGTTTTTTGGCGAGGGTATTGTTTATGGCGAATTTCTGCGAGGAGGAGAGCGTTACGTTCCTCCAGGGTGGATGGTGGCCTACTCCCCCCTCTGCTTACAGAGGGACGGTCGAGTGGGCGAGGTTAGGACCTGGAGGTCCGTAGAGGAGGGATCTCCATGTTGGAGAAGCAGGGGCGGGGCTCGTTGTGCACTCACCCTGCCAACGAGCTGGCAGCGGGAGAATTTATTCTCCTGATTGCACCCGTCGATATCGTAATCCGGAAAGAGTTCACGGTCATGTTTTGTGACTCGGAACGGGACGAGGATCTTGGCTTAACCGCCCGGATCGCGAGGATGTAAACCTCTATAAAAAATTCCTCTAATACCAAGTTTTGGTGCGTGGCGAGGGTATGGATGGCTGAGGAGTAGTGCCATCTGTGACTTTTAGTTGCAGGTGGTGCATCAGTCGTTAGCGCACCCCCAGCCGGGGACCAGTGGAATCCTTGGGTTGGGTTACAAATGTACACTTACCTAGGGACAGGGGGTAACCCTAGGAATGACGTTGTATATCCCCCACACTCGTGGGATCAATTATGACCAAGACAAAAAACAAAAACAAAATAAAAAGCGTAGAGATGGTGAGCGATTCGGGGTCGGAATCCGACTCCGCATCTGGCGCGAAGGGCTCTTCTGAGAGCCCGGAGCGCGTTGAGACGGGGGCCGCAAAGAAGAGCGACTTCTTCAAGCGGTCCAAACCAGAGGGGTCGTCCTCTGATGGCGAGCTGAATGCGGCTCGCAAAAAGCTCATAAAGCGGGGCGGGCCTCGGGAACGGGGTGTGGCCAGACGGCTCACTACCCCGGAGGACAGCGAGCCAAACAGAGGCTCTGAGTCCTCGGGCGGTGAGCCGGACGCCGCTGGCAGCTCCGAGCTGAAGGAAGCGGCCAGCAGCTTCGAGGAGGTCGTGGCAACAGCCATCCGGGCTGTGGGCTTGAAGAGGATTCAGTCCTCTAAAGACAAGGCCATGCCCGCTGCCACGGCCTCCATAATGGCGGCAGCGAAGGCCCTTCAGGTCGGGCCTCCATCGGACGCACTGTCCGAGATGCGGGCGGAGGTCGGCCGCTTGACGGCCACTATCGAGCTTCTCCGAAAGGAGAACGAGGAGCTCCGAGCGGACCTGGCCCGGCTTCGAGGAGCTGGCCCCCGGGAGGTGCCCCAGGGGGGAGCGATGCAGTCGCAGGCGGAGGACCGGGTTTTGACCCTGGTGCGGCAGGAGCTGGCCGCACTCAGCAGCCGGTTTTCCGTGATGGAGGGCATTGTCCTGCGCCCTCCGCTAGCGGCGAGCAGGCCGGCAACTTTTGCCGCCGCCGTGGCTACTCCGGCCACGCCTGCGGCCAAGCTTGCGGCCAAGTCCGCGGCCAAGCCAGCGGCCAAGCCCGCGGCTAAGCCAGCGGCCAAGTCCGCGGCCAAGCCGGCGCCTCCGGCGAAAGTTGCGCCGTCCAAGCCCACAAAGGGCGGGACGGCTGCGCGAAAGGGGACCCCAGCTGTGGCGGCAGGACGGTCGCCCCCGGCCCCGCCTCTTAATCCCTCTCTGGCCGACGCCGAATGGCAAGTAGCCGGGGAGAAAAGGCAGGCGGGAAAAGCCAAAAGGGCGGCCAATCGGAAGGAGAGGCAGCAGCAGCGCAAAAAGCGAAGCGCCGCGGCTAGGCTCCGCGCCCCGAAGTCCGCAGCTGTAGTAATCACACTACAGCCGGAAGCGGAGAAGAAGGGCGTGACCTACCGTCAGGTGCTCGCTAAGGCGTGGGCGGCAGTGAACCTGGAGGAGATCGGCGTCGCCGATGGCTTCCGGATGAAGGTCACTGCGACGGGGGCTCGGATGCTGGAGATCCCCGGTGCGGCCAGCGGCCCGACCGCGGACGCCCTGGCCGAAAGGCTCAGGGCGTCCCTCAATGCGGAGGAGGCCCGAGTCTCCAGGCCCACCAAGTGCGCTGACATGCGCATCCTGGGCCTGGACGACTGCGTGACGGCGGAAGATGTTGTGGCCGCCGTGGCTAGGACCGGAGGGTGCTCTGCCGAGCAGGTGAGGGCAGGCACTATCCGTCCTGACAACACGGGCATGCAAACCATAACGGTGAGCTGCCCCGTGTCGGCGGCCCAAAAGATAGCCGGGGAGGGCCAAAGGCTCCGGGTGGGCTGGGTATCCGCGCAGGTGAAACTGCTGGAACCCAGACCACTGAGGTGCTTCCGCTGCCGGGTGGGGCACCACGTAGGAGCGCAGTGCACCTCGGAGGTGGACCGCAGCGAGGAATGCTTCCGCTGTGGTCGGCCCGGTCACAAGGCCGGCTCGTGCAATGCCACGCCGCACTGTTATGCGTGTGCGGCGGCTGGCAAGCCGGCCGATCACCGGGCCGGGAGCAAGGCCTGCGCTCCACCTGCCAAATCCAGGGGCAGGGGCAAGCCTTCCGCCACCGCCGTCACCGCCGCAGCCGCCACCGTTGCCGCTGCCGTTGCCGCCTCTACTGGCGCCGTCGTCGCCGCTAGCACCGCGGCAGGGCCATCACAGGGGGCCCGGGAGGAGGCTGAAATGGATTGCCATTGATGGCCCCATTACGCCTCCTTCAGGCGAACATCAACCACTGCGCCGCCGCTCAGGATCTGTTGCTCCAGAGCATGGCGCAGTGGTCGATTAACATCGCCGTGGTCGCTGAGCCGTACTTTGTCCCGCCCAGGGATGACTGGGTGGAGGACCTGAGCGGCTCAGTGGCCATAATTTCGTCGGCCGCCGCCGGTACCACGTCCCTCGAGGCCGTCAAGAGGGGACCGGGTTGCGTGGCAGCACGGTTCGGGGAGATTGTCGTGGTAGGAGCGTACTTCTCCCCGAACCGAACTCTCGCCGAGTTCCACAACTCCCTTGGGGAGTTGAGAGTCGTCGTCGTCGGGTACCATCCCCTGCCCGTGATCGTCCTCGGGGACTTCAATGCCAAAAACGTGGCTTGGGGTTCCCGGTATACGGACACACGGGGCAGGATGGTGGAGGACTGGGCTCTGGAGACGGGCCTGGTCGTCCTAAACCGGGGTTCTGTCCCCACGTGTGTGCGGATGCGGGGTGAATCAGTGGTGGACATCTCGTTCGCCAGCCCCGCTCTGTCGCCGCGTGTCATCGACTGGCGCGTCATGGAGGGGGTGGAGACCTATTCCGATCACCGGTACATTCGGTTTGAGGTCTCCGCCCAGACGTCGGGCGCGCCGGTCCGACAGACCCTGAGTGGTCCGCGGTGGGCGCTGAAGCAGCTGGACCGGGAGCTCCTCCTGGAGGCCTCGATCGTGCAGGCCTGGGTGTCATCACCGGACAGGCCTGCCGACATCAATGACGAGGCGGAGTGGTTCCGGGAGGCCATGTCCGTAATATGTGACGTGGCAATGCCCCGGGTCCAGCCCGGAAGTGCTCGGCGCCAGGTGTACTGGTGGTCGCGTGAGCTGACCGCTCTACGCGCGGCGTGCGTTGATGCGCGCCACCGGTACTCCAGGCACCGCAGGCTCCGTATCCGCCCTCCGGATACGGAAGCCATTGAGGCGGAGCTGTACGAAGGGTACAGAGCGGCGAAGACCGCCCTCCGAGCGGAGATCGGGCGGGCCAGAGGAGTGGCCCGCGAGGAGTCGCTGGAGACTCTGAACAGAGATCCGTGGGGACGCCCATACAAATGGGTGCGAGATAAACTCCGCCCATGGGCTCCCCCGCTGACGCAGAGTCTCCGGCCCCAGCTCGTGGAGGACGTGGTGAGCGCTCTGTTCCCTTCGCGAGGGGAACACACTCCCCCGCCCATGGCTCCGCCTCCTGCGGTGCCCGATGCGGACCACACCACTGACGACGACGATGAACCTCCGGAGGTGACCGAGGTAGATTTGAGAGTGGCGGTACGTAGGCTGAGTGCCAAAAATACCGCCCCAGGACCCGACGGCTTACCTGGAAAAGCCTGGGTTCTGGCCTTAGAGGCTCTCGGGCCTCGACTTAGGGGGCTCCTAAGCGCATGCTTGGAGAGAGGCCAGTTCCCACTTCGTTGGAAGACAGGGAAACTGGTCCTCATTAAGAAGCCGGGGCGCCCGGCGGACTCTCCGTCCGCTTACCGGCCCATCGTGCTGCTCGACGAGGTGGGCAAGCTCTTTGAAAGAGTAATTGCAGACCGCCTTGTCGGGCGGCTGGAGCGAGTGGGGCCGGATTTGGCGGACAGCCAGTTTGGTTTCCGCAAGGGGCGCTCTACGGTGGATGCCATCATGCGCGTTCGAGCCCTCACGACGGGGGATGCTGTTGCCCGGGGTGGGGTCGTCTTGGCGGTGTCTCTCGACATCGCCAATGCCTTCAACACCCTGCCCTGGAGTTGCATTAGGGAGGCACTCCGGTATCACCGGATGCCGACCTACCTCTGTCGAGTGGTCGAGGCCTATTTGACGGATAGGGCCGTCATCTACCCCGGTCACCACGGAGAGTGGAACCGGCGAGAGATGTCGTGCGGTGTCCCGCAGGGATCGGTCCTGGGGCCGCATCTGTGGGACATCGGCTACGACTGGGTGCTGCGCGCCGACCTCCCTAGCGGCGTCAGCGTGGTCTGCTACGCTGACGACACGCTGGTCCTGGTGCAGGGGAGGTCGCATGAGGCGGCGGCCGAACTAGCGACACGTTGGGTTGCGACAATCGTCGATAGGATCCGGCAACTGGGACTCGAGGTGGCCTTGCACAAGTCCGAGGCCATGTGTTTCTATGGTCCTCGGAATGCGCCACTGTCGGGTTCCCAGATAACGGCGGGAGGGGTTCACATCGGCGTCGAGTCGACGATGAAGTACCTGGGACTCGTCCTCGACAGCCGGTGGAACTTCGTGGAGCACTTCCGACGTTTGGCTCCCAAACTGGATAGGGCCGGGGCTGCTTTGAAGCGGCTCCTGCCCAACCTAGGGGGTCCAAACGCCTCCTGCCGGAGGCTTTACGCGGGGGTCGTGCGGTCCATGGCCCTTTACGGGGCACCGGTGTGGGCGCGTTCACTGCGGCTGCGACCGGCCCAGCGGTTGAACGCGTCCCAAAGGGTCATGGCCATAAGGCTGGTCCGGGGATACCGCACGGTCTCCCGTGAGGCGGCGAGCCTCCTTGCCGGACTACCGCCATGGGATCTGGAGGCGAAAGTCCTCGCGCAGATGTGGGAGTTGCGCGAGGAGGCGAAACGCCGGGGTGTAACTCCGCTGCCGCGAGAGATCACGGCACAGCGGACGGAGCTCCGGCGGGATCTCATGGCGGCATGGAGTGTGCGATTGTCGCAACCCAGCGCTGGGCACGCCACAATTGCGGCGATAAGTCCCCTCTTTGAGGAGTGGCTTGAGAGGCGCCATGGCGTCCTCACCTTCCGCCTGACGCAGGTCCTCACCGGACACGGTTGTTTCGGGAGGTTCCTGTTCCGCGTAAGGCGGGAGGAAACGCCCGGGTGTCACCACTGTGTGGATCGCCCGGAGGACACGGTGGAGCATACGGTGGAGGTCTGCCCGGCTTGGGCGGAGCACCGCCGTGTCCTCACGGAGGCGATCGGCGGCGGCGATCTCTCGCGTCCAGCCCTGGTTCAGGCCATGGTTCGGAGCGAGAGTGCATGGGAGGCCGTCACCTCCTTCTGCGAAGCAGTTATGCTCGCGAAGGAGGAGGCGGAGCGCGCGAGGGAGATGCAAGCTGCACGCCCTCGCGGCCCTAGTCGCCGCAGGAGACGCCCCGGGCGTCGGGAGTCAAGAGCCGACTTCCGGCCACCGTAGGCGCGGGCCTGCGGACGGTGAGCAATGGGCAGCTCGCCGTCCGATCAGGACCAGGCCCGTGTCGACGGCGCGTTGTGTTCCACGCGCGCCTCAAAGAGATGTCAGCATCAACCGACGGGGTCGAAAGACCAATGCCTGCTGGGGTTGCGGGTTTGTCTGAAAGGGATATCGCGGCCCCGGCACACAGGCAACGGAAGGAACACGGGTGGGTTTTAGTCAGTAAAAGTCTGACACACCCTCTCGCTCTGCCCAGAGCGGGAGAAGTCATTTGATGATTTCCCATCCAAAAAAAAAAAAAAAAAAAAAAAAAAAAAAAAGGAGCTCATGCTCGGCAACGAAAATAAAAGCGACAGTAGGGATGATGACGAAAAAAAATTTTTTTGTCCGACAATGAGATTATAAAAAAATATTGGACACGTATTTTTTCTTTTGTTACGTAATCTAAAGATTACGGCGATACATTGAGGTAAAATGTACCATGACGTTACGAGTATGTAGATTTTATACGTACTAGTGACGTAGCGACCCCCACTCCCCAACTTAAAATGCGTTTTATATAAGTAATTTTTTATCAATATGATAAAGCAAAAAATACTGGTCTAGTATTTTTTTATTATCTGACTAACGGACTAATTACAATTTCATTTTTTTTACCCAGGCATCATGCCTATTAAAATACCTGTTGTGCCAACAATCTTGCAATCGTCTTGGTATCCGAAAGGGTTGAAGGCGACAGGGTGATCAACCCCCAGCCTTCCGAATAAGGGTTACCGCCTTCCACCACCACGATATCTGGAAGAAAAGAGACAAGTCAGAACTGTGTTAATGAAGGAGGATGCGGTCAGGTAGTCCGCGAAATTCAAATTTTCTTAATTTTTTTGCAATTTGCAGGGCAGTGTCAGGTTGTATGTTGATTAAAATATGATTTGCAACCAAATCAAATATGGCTTTACAGAATTATAATAATTTGAATTGGTTTTTCATGCAATAGTTGAAGAAAATTTCAAATTCGTTGGCTTTGAGCCAGGATTAGAGTTGGAGATTTTACAAGCATCTTTTGCATGCGTCCGAGTTACTATAACTTACGTCTAACGAAAGTTAAAGATATAGAATCAATGAGTTTACACTTGTCTCATTTCGACCATGCGGCATCTTCATCGCTACATGCAAACTACGCATCAAAGACCTGACGTCACACAACATCCTGACGTCACACAAATCCTGCATCGCGCAATTAGAGTTTACCGCGCGATAAACATATATACAAGCTTCCCGACTTCTACCTCTGGGCAGTTGCCCGCCAGACATCACACCCGTCTGGTCGGAGGATCCTCCCATTTCTATGGTGGATGAGTGAACTTTACACCCTGTTCCTCATACCCCTAAATTATACAATGTCGCCCATGGGCATTTGATCGCCCGTATTTTTCTGAATATTCATGAAAAATTATCGAAAATTAACTTTTAAAGTCTATCTTTAATATTTTTCATGTTATTAATTTTTTTTTAAATTGTAGCGTTTGCCATATCTCCTATGTTATTGGCTCGATTTGGATTTTGTTTATTATTTCTAAAAGCTTATGAGTTATTTTATCGGATTAACTAATATATTTTAGCATAATTTGTCGACTATAAAAAAACGGAGGTGAAAAAAAAAATAAAAAAAAAAACAATATTTATTTTAAAAAACACAAGTCCATAAAATCAAAGCGGGATATGAAAAAAAAAAAAATAAGAAAAAAGAGTTTTTTTTTTAAAGTTTTTTTTCGATAATTTTTCATGAATACTTAGAAAAATACGGGCAGGCACATGCCCATGGGCGACATTGTATACTGATTGATTAACTTACCGAATTTGGGAAGCGGGTACGAAGTGTTCAGCTCAAAAGCGAAGTGTTGTATCGTCTTCTGCACCCATTCTAGGAGTGGTCTGTAAAATAAACATATTTTTTAGGGTTCCGTACGTCAGTACGAAAAACGGATCCATTATTGGATCAGTCGTGTATCTGTCTGACTGTCCGTCCCTCAAAGCCAATTTGCTCCGAATCTAATGGACCCGTAACCGTAAAGTTTCTGTAAGCCAAACACCGAGGTGTAACGTAAATAAATGAATTCTGAATATAGGGGCAAAAAAGTAAACTTAAAAAGTTTTGCTAACTCTTCCGTAGCATATCAAATGACTGTGAGGAAATCATTTTTTTTTTTTTAAGTTTCATGTTATTTAAGAAAATATATGAAACTTGAACATCCCCCCCCCCCCCTTATCTCCGAAACTACTGCCAATTTTTTGTCTTAAAATAACAAGGTAAATCTCTCAATATTGTGCGTACCAACTTACGTTAGCAGTTGGAATGTATCGGAGAATATATTCTTCAACTACAATGTTAAGTTTGTTCTTGGGATAAGTTCATCCCAACTACGGAACCCTTCATTGTGCGTGGACCGACACTCACATGAACTTTTTTTTACTATTACTCCTTCTACTTTTAAGTGGTTAGTACCCTTGGTAGTTTAGTCGAAAAATCGATATTTTCCACTAAACTCATTTAACAGATAATGCCAAACAAATTCTGATTAATTTTAAATATTTCTCTGACGGATGCCTATCTGTAGGCAGGACCTAAAAAAGGACATAGAACCTTATTGACATGCGCCATCCGTCGCCATTTTGTTTTTAAAACCAGTGTCATTGTGCGCTGCTACTTTTAAGAAAAATCAAAATGGTGATATGTGACTGAGCTTCCATAGAAAAAATTATGTTCGAAAACCCTTTCGATACTAACCCAGACTCATCCAAAATAACTTGTTGATCACTATACAAGCTAATCTCAGGAGGTAGTTGCTCCTCTTCAGGCGGCTCCGAAGTGCCTTCGGGTATGATCGTGGACACTTCGGTAATGTTCGGCGTCGCTTCAGTAGGGAGTTCGGGCGCTGCTCGGCGTTGTAGGCGGCAGACGGTGAGGGATATCATGTGGGGTGGCATTGGTGGGGTTACTGCGAATTCGTCTTGTAGCTGAAGGAGAAAAATAATAATTATAAAATTTTGATTGTTCCAAAAACAGTGAAACAGATTTTTTTTTCACCATTTGTTGATAACTAAAAACTATGCAATACAATAGATTACTTAACTTTAGTGGAAAAGATCACCAGTATCCTGTACTAATAAAAAATAAGGGGGACGGAACGGTAAATTTTTATATTTTATTAAATATTTGTAAAAGTATTTATTTTAAAATTATACAAATATATATTTGAGATCCCCGCAATAAGGTTTCATTTGATATGCCACACGGTACTGTTAACAAAACATTTTTTTTTAATTTATTTATTTGCCCGCCAAAGGTGACCTCCATATTCAAAATCATTTATTTACGATGCACATCCGTGTTTGGGTCACAGAAATACATTTGTGTACCAAATAGAATACATAGATAGAATATTCTTTATAATGTACACCATAAAAAATTCAGATACAAATGTAGCCATTTGTAAAATTTCATAAAGCAACAGCACAAAAAAAATTAGGTAAACATTGCAATTTATAGTATAAAAAACAAAATGCCTCCTCGATTTAAAAAAATCATTCACTGTAACAAAAATCCGAGGTCAAAACCCACAGGCGCTCTGCTAAATAGGTTGGTAATAAAATCCAGGCTACTGCTTTAAGGAATATGCGAATATTATACTATTGGAATGAAAAAACGACTTACCAAACGATGTCCCAAATAGAATCCAGCTTCTTCGGTCGCCACTATCGGCATATTAGTCAAAGATACGTGGAACCTGCGAAAGAAATAATTCACAAAATTTTAGTCAATGGAGATGTCGCCCGGGCAAAAAAAGAATTATAAAAAAATATTAGACACGTATTTTTTACTTGTATCATATTAATAAAAAATAGTTTAGAAAAAACGCATTAAAGTTGGGGAGTGAGGGCTCGCTACGTCACAAGTCGGTATAAAATCTACCGGAGAGTGACGTCATGCCACATTTTAACTCAATGTATAGCCGTTATCTTCTGATTGCATAAAAAAAGAAAATATGCGTGTCCAAAAATTTTTTTAAACATTTTTTTTGTCACCATCCCTATTATTGATATGTGATTTGATGTCCCCATTTCTCTCGCATTCCTGTAATCTGTACAGTGGAAAATCTGTGGGAGTGATTTCGTGAAAAGGGACGGAAGTGTATTACAGGAAGCAAGGGAAGCGCGCGGTATTTGATTTGACCAATGAGCGCGCGGTGCTAGACTTCGCCGCCAGGAACGACCTTGACGAGGCCCCTTTAATGTTAGACAATATCAAGGTGAGATATTGTCAGATGTGACACATCATATGTGACTACTGTAAGGCTCGCTCGTTTCTCAAATTGCTTCTTTACTACTAAACCTTTTCGAACGATGATTATTGAACTGCATCGGTTTTTTTCATGCTAGGATTTGAACCCTCAAGGAGGAACCAGTAGCTAATTAATAACAGCCGCACGGGTCAATCATCAGTTTAAGGTACGCTTGCTTGGTCTGGCCCATGGATGGGTGACCATCTTTACAAACCGAGACTCCTCGTGCCTCGGACGGAAAGCACGTTAGGCTGTTGGTCCCGGCTGTCATTCGTGGATCTTTGACAGTCGTTACGGGTTGTCAGAAGCCCGAAAGTCTGCCAACCAGCCTTACTAAGGAGTATCGTATTCCTCAGTAACTGGGTTATGGAGGTCAGATAGGCAGTCGCTCCATGTAAAATATTGGTATTCAGCTGCATCCGGTTAGACTACAAGCCGACCCCAATATAGTTCGGAAAAGGTTTGGCTGATTGATTGATATGAACCCTCTAGGGTAGATCCTAATGGCGGCAGTACACTCCTGTCCGAGTGCTCCTGCTAGGTCTCGCGAAAAAGTCTCGAGCGACTGGCAGGTGGTTCAGCCCGAGTGCGACCATTTAGGTACACTCTCGCCTAATTCAGTTGAAGTTGTGAACCCCGAGAGGATTATTATTATTATTTGGTTAGACACACTAGCAGCTAATTAGCGGATGCGTGTGTATCAAATAGCTTGGAGATATTTAATCTATCCAGTCGATTCTTGAAGCAGTTCAGTGAGGGAGCCGTCACAACACTCTCCGGGAGCCTATTCCATGCTGTTACAACTCGGTTAGGTAAGAATTGCTTCAAAGGCTTTTTCTTAGATACATTTTCCTATAACTTTAGGGAATGCCCACGCAAATGTTTGCTGGCATTCAGAGTGTAAAGGTCTTGAAAGCTAGGCACTTCGTAGGGTTCAGTTAGTATTTTGTACATCTCAATGAGTCTACCCCTCTGTCTACGCTGTTCCAGTGTGATAAGGCCAAGATGTTTGAGGCGCTGTTCGTAGGGTAGATTACGCATGGTGCGGACCATCTTAGTTGCCCTTCTTTGTACATTATCAAGTAGAGTAATTATCTTTTTGAAATATGGGTCCCAGATGACATTAGCATATACCAAAAGAGACATGGGCGGGACGATGGGCGCAGACATTGCACAAAACAACACGTCTTCTCCGTCGGCGCAAGCAGAACTGGAGACACGAGAGTGTACAGCGATAAACTCGCAACTGCCGCGAGATCCTGACTCGGGACGGAGAGCGAGCGAGGAACGCCGAGACACACTGAGGCGGGCCGACCGCTCTCATCTACATTCTCACATTCAGCCTGTCTCGGTGTAACTCGGTGAGAGTGTACAACCGCCATAAGAAATAAGTAAAGGACGAGGACAGTATTTCGTACGGATCAAGGGAGGCCTTCAAAAAGCGATGGTTAATATATATAAGTAGGATCAATCTATAGGTGATTCTTACCTGTCTCTTACGATAGTAATTTTGAAGCTCGCTCTAAAATGTGGCTCATCCAGGCACGGGAATGCTGAGCGAGCGTGAGTCAGCCAGAAACGAGATACGGCGCAGCGACTGTGGAATATCAAAAACAATTATTTAATAGGTAAATATATATATCGTTTACAAACTCAAAAAATTGGTTGCCTGTAAAGTCGGTATACGGGCGAAAGTTTTACGTGACAACGACTTTGAGTGGTAAAATAATTTTAATGTGAATATTCATTCGTATAGTAGGAACAAATGAAGGGACGCGTGCCTTTCACTTTTTATGTCTGTCTCTCTCGCTCTTAGGCGGGCTAACCATGCCCGAGTGGAAGGGACGCGTGTCTCTCACTCGCTCTCATTGTGAGCGCATAACGTGAGCGGAGCGTAACGCAGTTTCTTGAAGTGTCACCCGGCAAACCAATTTATAAGACGTTGTCACGTCAAAAAAAATTTTTTAGTCCGTCATGGTGGTTATTAAAAAATATTGGACACGTATTTTTTTCTTTTTAGACGTAATCTAAAGATTACGGCGATACATTGAATTAAAATGTGCCATGACGTCTTTTTTTTTTTTTTTAATTAGGCATCTCGTAGCTGACCTCTGAGGTCATGACTACTCAACCGGTCAATCCTGTGGCTGCCTTAAGCTTCTACACTTAAAGCCTCCAGCCAGGGGCAAAACTATGACCATGACGTCACGAGTATGTAGATTTTATACTTACTTGTGACGTAGCGACCCCCACTCCCCAACTTAAAATGCGTTTTATCTAAGTCTTATCATTTTTTATTAATATGATATAGCAAAAACTACATGTCAAATATTTTTTTATTATCTGACTGACGGACTAATTAGAATTTCTTTTTTTTACCCAGGCATCATCCCTATTATGTCCAAACAATTGGAAAGAAAAGATCAGGCTTAGAAACCATGACAATGACGAGGGAAATAGGGGTTAATATCTATGCATTATTATTGGTCTCTCAAGGCGTCCCCTAAAAGGTGACATCTTAGTAGGTATACATGAAAAAAAGTTGTCAAAGTCGGATTTTGCGCCTGTCTGTGCGACCACATTGTTCTTTCTGCATAACGAATTTTGATGCGGATTTTACCACCATTTAGAGAATTTATTCCGGAAGGTTTATATACAGGGTGGCAGGGACATCGAAGTGAAAACTTTTACCATGGATTCAGTGAATGAGTCTGAACGCCCATGCGTTGAAATTTTTCGTCAGTTATTAAAAAAAATCTGTTGTTTCATAGAAAAGTACAATACCTACGCCGTCAAACTATACCATAAATCTACCTTTTGTATTTTTAATATTATTTTTTTAACTATTTTTTTGTGTAACGTTTGTGATATCTCCTATGTTATTGGCTCGATTTGGATTCTGTTTATTATTTCTTAAAAATTATAAACAGCTTATGAGTTATTTTATCCGATTAACTACCTAACATTTTTTATAAAAATTTGTCGACTATGAAAAAAAAGACATGAAGAATTTAAAAAAAAAACAGTATTTATTAAAAAAAACAAAAGTGTAAGTCCATAAAATCCCCATAATATGGGGATTCTATTGAGGATCCATTTTACAAACTAGATGAGGTGTGTGGTGGCGTGTCCTATCCGACTACTCTGAGAAGACAGGCCGAAACAAAATCAGAGGTCACAGTCCCTTTTAAAGTTCACCTTGATCAGATCATGTGAAAACCACGTAGATTGGTGTCTAAAATGGTCTTTTGAAAAACACATAGATTGAGTGGACTTTAGAGGGCACGAAGGCTGCGTTGGCGTTCATACTCGGGGTCACCAATTTAGAGGCATGAGGAACAGGGTGTAAAGTTCACTCATCCTCTATAGAAAAGGACCTCCGACCAGACGGGTGTCATGTCTTGCGGGCAACTGCCCAACGATTGATGTCGGATAGTCTTATGCAGGGTGGCAGGGACATCGACGCGAAAACTGAAACCATGGATTCACAGAACATGATTTTGAACTCCCCTGCGTTGAAATTTTTCGTCGGTTATTTAAAAAAAAAACAGTTGTTCCATACATTTTGACCGCGTAGGTATTGCAATTTACTATGAAACAGCAGATTTTTTTTTCATAACCGACGAAAAATTTCAACGCAGGCCCGTTTAAAATCATGTACTGAATCCATGGTATCAGTTTTCGCGTCGATGTCCCTGCCACCCTGTATATGTCGTTCGCGTGGTAAACTCTAATTGCGCGATGCAGGATTTGTGTGACGTCAGGATTTTGTGTGACGGCAGGCCTTTGATGCGTGGTTCGCATGTAGCGATGTAGATGTCGCCACAGGACCACTCCCTGTCCAGTCAGTACACGCATTTGTCAGTAAAGTCACTTAGTTACTTACTGTCTATGCGTTCCAGTTAAGAAGAATCCTCGCTGTTTGTCACTCCTCTCCAGTTTGGTGATGAACCGGAGGCTCAGGGTGTAGTTGTACTTACGACGAAGTTTCTCCTAAAAATAAAAAGATAAAAGATTTCAACATATTCAAAACTGCATTATTTGTTAAAGGGAATCAACAATTCTAAATAAAGTAAATAATGTCATAATTATGTTTTTTATTTTTTATTAGTATGATATACATGTATGACATAATTTAAATAAACTATACAGGGTGGCAGGGACATCGACGCGAAGCCGGCTACCATGGATTCAGTACATAATTCTGAACCCCCATGCGTTGAAATTTTTCGTCGGTTATAAAAAAAAAAATCTGATGTTTCATAGAAAAGTGCAATAGCTACGCGGTCAAAATGTATGGAGCAGCTGTTTTTTTTACCAGCATAACATTTTGTTTTTGTTACTAGCAAAAATTCATCAAATCATTTTGTTTCTGTTACCAGCATAACAGCTGCAGTACACAACGTCACTATGTAAACTTTACGGAACCACCTGCGAGCGGACGGTTTGACATGTTCTAGAGCAGCGGCGCGGCAAATAATTATTGAAACTGGGAATCTATGGGCTTGTCCAGCAGTAGACTTCCTACGGCTGATGAAATATAATTATTAATATATAAAATATCCATAAAATAGTATTAAATTACGGATCATCTTGAGAAAGTGTAATATCCAAAATCACCGCCGACTTATCGTAATATTTATCTATCTTTAAATTTCAGACATTTTAACGTATTTAAATTTATTATGTTCCTAGAAACTGTTGGTAATAATAATTATAATACTGTTCCCGATACGGTGGGTTACAATATTTTATATTTACATTAATATTTTAAAATTTATATGTGTATATAACTGAATAAACGAAATACTTAATAATATAACATCTTCAAAACTTCCACAGCATATTTAGCCATAGTAAAATAAGTCGGCGGTACTGGGGGCCTACTCCCTAAGCGAAATCCGTTCGTACGGCCGTCGTTACGGGCGCTTCGTTCTCCGTCTAACTCACGGTATGTCCGTAAGTGAGACGGAGATCGAAGCGCCCGTAACGACGGCCGTACGAACGGATTTCGCTTAGGTAGTAGTCCCCCTGGAGTGTAAGTGACGTTTTACTGGATCAGATTATATTATTTATTTATGTGACATATTTATTCACTCCGCCCATTGTTTAGTATATAATTGTATGATATAAATATATTGTTGCATTTATACTATAACATGTTAACTTGTGATATTCTTTTATTTTTTAATCATAGATATTTATTAAAAATGGTTTTATTTATTTAAGCTATTTTAAATAAATAAAATAAATAATAAGGCAATAATAATATATAATAAATAATAATAACAAAAATTATTCTAATTCCTTTAGCTTAAAATTTTAAATCGCAAAAAGTATCACCACTTAGGGAATTGGAACTCACACCGAAGTTTTCAGAAGTAAATGGAATACAAATATAAATATATATTTATATAATATATATAGCTATATTTCGTTGGGCTACAAACGCTTTAGTTTTCAATGCGAAATTTTGTTATGTGAAATAAAATATTTTTATTTGATTTGATTGACTCCAAGATTATCGTAATACGTTTTGTAATAAGATGTTTCACTCACCTTAAACTCAATATAACTCTGATCAGACTGAGGATACTCCAGGGTCTTTGAGACCTTGGGTCCGAGAGACCCTCCCGATTTGAACAGCGCCCGCTCTGTTACGTTCATGTCACGTACGTTGAGGACTACGAAGGTGGTGTCTCTATCTACTTTGAAGTCTATTGATACTTCGCCTGGAACAAGGAAATGTGATGTTGAGTTTCCAGTAGGTTATGGGGCATGCGCTAAGGTAGCCCGCGAAATTCAACTCTTCTTTAGTTTTTTACATTTTGCAGGTCAGTGTGAGGTTTTCTGTTGATTAAAATATAATTCGCGACCGTAACCAATATGGCTTTACATAATTATAATCATTACAATCAGCAATACAACTCCATAAGTAAGCACAATCGCCAAATATCATGATTTCATGAAATAGTCATTCAATGCGATTATATGAACTTAGAGAGTAGTATTGATCATTTTTATAATCATAATTCTTCGAATATGATTATAATAATGATATATCTTTGATCCAGCCTGTCCCATCTTGCTGTCCTCCCCCCAGCGGCGCCCTAAGCCGAAGTTCGTACACCACAGGGGGTGCCCTTAGCAAGCGGTCGCCTAGTTTTAATTAGTATAGTTTTGCCCCTGGCTGGAGGCTTTGAGTGTAGAAGCTTAAGGCAGCCACAGGAATGACCGGTTAAGTAGTCATGACCTCAGAGGTCAGCTACGAGATGCGCTGTATAAAAATAAACTCGTCCAGCAGTAGCCCGCCAGACACGACACCCGTCTGGTCGAAGGACCCTCCCTGTTCAATAGAAGATGAGTGAACTTTACACCCTGGTCCTCATATCTCTAAATCCTTATATAAATTGTGCTTAAATTTATTTCAAGTAAGTACCTTAAACGATAATGCATGGTCAAATATGAAGTACGACTGTTGTTTTGATCATATTCTATTTAATTAAATAATTTCTTGTTCAGTCTGTCTTTTTGGGTAACCAACCACTCTAGCTTGAAAAGTCAAAAACTCGGTTTAAAACTGGGAGTCGTTTTTTTTTTTTTGTAAAAAGTTTTTATTTTTCACTTTTTAGTTGTGGTACCTACCCCACACTAATTCGAATACCAGTATCTGCTATGTAAATAACAGTAACAGGAAGTTATCATCATATCATCCACATATACTAAGTTGGAAAAAATACGTATTATTGAAGCTTACTCAAAAATTATCCAAGCGAAGTTAATAAAATTTATATGGGATCAACTTGAGAGCATACCCTTTCATATACAAAAATAATTTTCAAAATCGGTCCAAAATTGACGGAGAAATCGGCGGACATACATAAAAAAAATTATATACAAGGTGGCAGGGACATCGACGCGAAGCCGCCTATCATGGATTCAGTACATGATTCTGAACCCCCCTGAGCTGAAAATTTTCATTCATTTTTCAACTCAGGGGGTTCAGAATCATGTACTGAATCCATGATAGCCGGCTTCGCGTCGATGTCCTGGACGCCCCGTATAAAAATAATAATTTAAAAAAAAAAAAAAACGTACATTCGCGATGAACAGATAACCTCCTCCTTTTTGGAAGTCGGTTTAAAATCTCACCTCTCAATTCACCAGTCGTTAAGTTGGGATGCAACCACAAACTGTAATGCTTGGGTATGATGAACGTCGGCAGACGGGCACCACGCCACGGAAATACAGCCCCGTTGCTTGCTATCCGTTCCCTGGACAAAATAAATTATAGTCTTGGAGACTAACCCTATAATAATCAATCTTTATTCAGAATCAAAATTAATGAAATACAAATATTAATCTTATAAAAATAATCTTCTTTTCGTGTGGTTAGTGACTAACCTGGTGTCAGCGTTTTAAAGCCGCTCATGGGCCTCTGACTAGGGCCTCTGACTTGGCTTCACACGCCGTCGAGAAATATCTCTCAGGCATGCCGGTTTCCTTCACCGTTTTTGAAGCAAGTGATAATTATACAATACGCACATGAATCCGAAAACTCAGAGATCCATGCCTCAGGTTCGAACTCGAGACCTATGACTTGGCAGTCCGACGGTCACACCACTAGGCTATCACTAACAAAAAAAAAAAAAAACTTCGCGGGACAATATCGCCCGAACCAACCTGGGCTTAGACGGTCACACTATCATTCCAAGGTTACTTGGAAGAGATCGAAGAAAGCTATAAGGCCGCTCATTCTATGTTTTGTAGTGTTTAGTTTATTTTTTGTTATGTATTTTTCTGGTGTACAATAACAACAATTATATAATATAAATAAATTAAGGCGAGTATTTCATGATTTGTATTTCAAATCTTTATATAGAGAGAAAGAAAGAAAGAAAGAAATATATCTATACTAAATATATATACAAATACGCTCACTTGTTAGAAGCAGCGACGCTTGCCTCAGAGTCCGTCGGTGGTTGTCCTGGTATTAACGTCGCCTCTCCAGCACATGGACAGTCTATAACAAAAGATATATTTTAAAACAGTTTAGTTTATTTGTAATGGTGACACTCTTGTAAATACAAACATATAATGGGACAAAGTCTGCAAACAAACATAAAATTATTGGTTCTTAAACGCGGGTAGAACTTGGATGAGGCTGGCACAAGAGGTTGGGGATTGGTACTTGAAAAGAAAGGCCTATGCTGAACGGTGGGTGAGGTCCGGCAATGGATGATGATGATGATAATGAAAAGTGAGACTTTATTGGCCCACTGGCCCACTTGGGCGCCAATAGAAAAGCTTTTTTTATGACAATAACACTAACAAATAACACTTTAATAACTATTATTGTGAAGTTTTTGTGAAATAACTTTCGTGACACTCTAAAATGATAACCATTGAACAGAATAGATCTGGGTGCCTATATTGACGCCCAAATGGGACGATCTGTCCCATTTGGGCGCCAACCCAACGTAATCAATTTTATTTTCCTAGGAATAATCGTTGTTGTCTGATTGGAATATATTTTTTGAATTAGAATATGTTACCCGGTTGTGGAGTAGCATACACCACTATTAGTGCGGTGGCAAACATAGCTGAGAACAACACTGCAGTAAGACATAGCGCTCGCCGCTGTGAGCACACTGCCACTGGCGCGTCGCGGAGTTCTCGAGCTTCACGCGCCTTATCTGTGTCTGGGGAAAATTATAAGACAATTAGTCAAATAAAATTATCATTTCAGGATTGTATCTAAAGAAAATTGTATCCACGACGACACATCAAGCTTTACATTTTCAGTATTAAGCTGACCTCAAATTGTATAGGCCTCTAATCATAATATAAGCATTTATTTGTCAGAATATGGTACTTACATTATTAGTGTCTCAAGAGCGTTCATTAAAAAAATTGGTAACGTCGCAAATAGCTTTTATTTATTATCCTATTTTCATTAATTTGGCAATATTACTGAATGGAAATATGAAATATCGCTAACTAGCGAACTAGAATATTAATAATGAATTGCAATTATAACACTGAATTTGATGTTTTAACCTTTTTGGGTGTAAAAAAGTCAGTAAGAAAGTGTCCAAATACTTTTTTAACATAATTAATATCGCAACAACAATTACTTTAGTTCACTAGTTAGCCATTTTTCTTATTTCCATACAGTCATATTTCCAAATTAATCAAAACAGCGAAATATTTGACATCTATTTGCTACGTCGCCCACTTACAGAATGCACGCTCTTAAAGACTACTCAATGGTATCATCACATCATGCCAAGTGTGGAGTTCAAATATTAGGTACATATATTTATTACAGGCTAGGGAGCCTTCTGTATGGATGTCAGCTTATACTGGAACTGTATAGCTTGATATCCAACGTGCATACTTTGTAGAGTTCAGGAGGTCTACTCTCATAACAGGATATTTATAGTTTCAGCCGAAGTTACGAGAGATTCCTACTCCGTATCGCCTACAGACATAAGATTAGTTTGGGGCCCGACCTAAGAATAAATGACATCACGATTCAACAGCTGTCCCTACTCCGAAAGTGTTTTAGCCCGTCCGAAAAAATAATTATTCGGGAGTAGGTTTCAATCCGAAGTTTCTCATTACTTTCGGACTGGCCCGTATCTTTATTGAAATACTTAGAGAGTAGGCCCCTCGCACGCTTAGCATGACCACAATAGATCCACAATCGAATATACACATAGCCTCGAACGTTATTTAATTTTGTGCAACAATGACTTTAACCCACTCACAAATTCTGATGACGCAAAATCATATAAAGGCTATAAAGTGCAAAAACTATACTGCGCAAACTTTAATAAGAAATTACGTATTTAAGACTTTTTGTTATTTTTAACTTTAAGATAAATAGTATAGTCCTGCTGGGGTTGCGGGTTTGTCCGAAAGGGATATCGCGGCCCCGGCACACAGGCAACGGAAGGAACTCGGGGGGTTTTAGTCAGTAAAAGTCTGACACACTCTCTCGCTCTGCCCAGAGCGGGAGAAGTCATCTGATGAAAAAAAAAAAAAAAAAAAAAAATTGTGAACTAGGTATAAAAATCTGAATTAGGAAATTCAATTTTGTCATTATTTCAAGACTTGTAATGTTAACTATTGTTAAGAATTTTACTGTCCTACAATGACCATAAAGTGTGAGCTCATGCCGCCTGTGATACAGGTTTATCCTAGTACAGGCATCTAACATTATAATACCTTTATAAATTACTTTTAAGCTTTTACGTTATTAATATTTTACCAATTTTAATACTGAATAAATATTTATTTATTTATAGAAACGGGTTTAGTCGACGGAAGAATAGACAAAATGACAGGTGGTTGTTTATCTGTCATTTTGTCTATTCTTCCGTCGACAAAACCCGTAGCAAACCCATTTCTAAGGTTGTCATTCTACGCCTGCAGGAACGTGATCAACAGTCTACAACAA
Organism: Agrochola lota; assembly: GCA_947364205.1. Classification (NCBI taxonomy): domain Eukaryota; kingdom Metazoa; phylum Arthropoda; class Insecta; order Lepidoptera; family Noctuidae; genus Agrochola; species Agrochola lota. The sequence continues at coordinate 5,175,690 of OX376248.1, forward strand.
ATCTAAGTATTTAACTTAACTACTGTGACTCACCCGCCAAAAATGCGACATCGTCTAAATCCTGGTCCACCATATTACGCCAGGCAGCTGCTAAAATAAAACAATTTCATACTGTAATGGTTTGTTTGTTATTATAATTAAGAGCGTTTATTCTGAAAGTGGGCAATTTCGCAAATAGATGTCAAATATTTCGCTTATTTGATTCATTTGGCAATATATAATTTAGAAATGTGTCTAACTAGCGAACTAGAATGGTTGGCACGTTTAAGGCGTTAAAAAGACATTTGGGAAGTTTCCAAATACTTTTTTTACCTCTAAAACTAAATATTCGGTGTTACGATATTAATTATTGCATTTCATAATCAATATTTTAGATCACTAGTTAGCCACATTTCATATTTCCATACAGTAATATTGCCAAATTAATCAAAACAGGCAAATATTTGACTGCTATTTGCGATGTTGCCAACTTTTAGGATAAACGCTGTATTGTGTAGTGTCAAAACGCTGTATTGTGTAGTGTCAAAACGATACGATCTCCTATGTACTTTAGAACAAAAACAATGGCTGGTCATGGGCAGACAGGCAGTCACTTTGTGTTAAAATACCTACTACTTATCGGCTCTATCCAGTTAGACTGGAAGCCGACTTCAACATAGTTTGGAAAAGGCTAGGTAGATGACAACTATGGCTGCTGACTATGAAACTCCTGAATTCACAAATTAAGTATGTCACAGCTTCATGACAAAAAATCTGTTTTCCACCTAAATATTTTATATTATAAAATGTTCTCTAGTTTTAAGGTTTATTAAGTACTTATTGCCATCACAATTCAGCTGCATCCGGTTAGACAGGAAGCGTTTTTTAGGGTTCCGTACCGCAAAAGGAAAAAACGGAACCCTTATAGGATCACTTTGTTGTCCGTCTGTCTGTCTGTCAATACCCTTTTTCTCAGGAACGAGTAGAGGTATCAAGCTAAAATTCATATCAAATACTCAGTCCCTTGGAGCTGTGAAAAAATCATACTTCTAAGCCAACGCAATCAAAAGATACAGCCGTTTATGCTGTAAATTTTCGACACACGCAAGGGAATCAAAACCTACTGGGTACTTCCCGTGAACTCAGAATCTTGAAATTTGGTACGAAGCAACGGCGTATAGCACAGATAAAGGAAACATTGCGAAAAGCATAAATTTTTAGTTCCATCATAAAATGAAAATATTTTTTATACGGAACCCTCGGTGCGCGAGTCCGACTCGCACTTGGCCGGTTTTTTTTTACCCGACTGCGGCGAAGTCAAAAAAGGAGGGTTATGTATTTTTTGTTCCGTGGTGGAAAGTGCACATGGATGTCGTCCGCCCTGGGGCGGGCGAAGGTGTCCTTCCCACACTTGGACCGCGGTTCATGAGGTCTTGTGCGCCTTCCATGATCCCCGACTGGTGCCGCATGCCGGTCCGCTAGGGAGCCACCTCATACCCGCGGGGGGAGTGAGGTTATCTAAATGTAATAATAGTATTTTAAGAAAATGACTACCTACTTATTGATAATAGAATTATTGTTGTTGACTTTTATACGAATGTAATTAATCAGTATTCATGTACAATTTTATTTTATGTTTATTTTTAACTTTCTACAACTTAGATTTTTAACTTGTAAGTAATGTATCTAAAAATATTTTTTGCTGTGCCCTGACAGGGTCTATAACGGCTCTTAGCTCTAAGCCTTTTGTTAACATCTTGTTTTACCTTGTGGAACGCAAATAAATTAATATGAATATGAGGTGTAAAACTCCCCGCGTGACGTCTAATAAGGGTGTGCGTGGCAACACCACGCGCCGCCGACTCGGGTCCTGCTACTCCAACATAGTTGAGAATAAGCAGATGAAAAATGTGGTATTGTCTTCAAAAATATGATTATTTTAAACTATATCCAGGACCACTGTTGTTATCTTAAAAATCTGAGTATTTTGATTGTATTTTAGGGAAAAAAACCAAATTGCCGTATTTATTTTAAAAATGTCTATTCTTCATTTGTTTTTTCTGCACGAAGATTTCTTATCGTATCTATTTACTTTAGATTCATGTTTATCTAATGTGTACTTGTCCTTGCTTCCCATTTTGTCGCACGTGCCGTGCGACACCTTAAACTTGGTACAGTATACTTGATTTTTGTCCTTGATTTTGAATCAGTTTATATCGATTTTTTTGGCCGTGCCTCGGAAAGCACGATAAGCCGTTTGTTGGTCATTCGTGGATCTTTGACAGTCGTTACGAGTCGTCAGAAGCCCGAAAGTCTGACACCAGTCTTACCAAGGGGTATCGTATTACCCAGTTCCTGGGTTGTGGAGGTCAGATAGGCAGTCGTTCCATGTAAAATACTAGTATTCAGCTGCATCCGGTTAGACTGGAAGCCGACCCCAACATAGTTGGGAAAAGGCTAGGCAGAAATTGTCATCGATTTTTTTAAGGTCATTTTCAATTTTGACAATTTGTTGTAGTTTCTGGGTTAGTGGCAACATTGACGAAAAAATATTGTGGCGCACAGCCTCTTCAAGTAACAGATATTTGAATTTTATTTTCGTTTCATTCATTAGGCTAGTGAAAAAACGTTTCGTTTCACCTATAGTTAATTCCCGTATTTTGTGATACGGCAATGAGACCTGCCGTATACCGTATTTTCTGAAAATAAATCGTGGATTGCCGTATAATACGGTAATTGCCGTATCGATAATAACGCTGATCCGGAGTAGCAGATAGTGATAAAGATATACTAAATTTGCTTACCCTTAGCAGAACCGTTCCTGTCGGCCTTGTATTTGCCGATGGGCTCCATCTGTATGCCGTCCATCTCACGCCGAGCGCGGCATGCCGACGATCACCTGTTGACAAATACAGCGATGTAGGAACAATTTAGGAATACTTTCTATTAAAACAAAAACAAAAACATCTCTCTCTCTTCTATTAAAAACATTGTTTTACTTTTTATATTTTTATTGAACACGAGGCTTTTGGCTACTTTTGTAAATGTGTATTTTATGTGTTTTTATCTTTATATGTGCGTTTTGTTTGTGCAGAATAAACAATTTTTCTTTCTTTTTTCTTTCTTTCTATTAAAATAATTAATCACGAGCACCACTAACTTTACACCTTAGTAACGTTATCAGGGAAGACTAATTTATAAAAGGGTTACAAGGGTGGTTCTTTTTAATCGACTTCGAAAGGAGGAGGTTATATGTTCGTCGCGTATGTAGGTTTTTTAATATATTTTTTTAATGTATTTCCGCCGATTTCTCCGTCAATTGTGGCCCAATTTTATGTATGAAAAGGTATGCTCCCGAATTAGTCCCATATATATTTTATTAACTTTGCTTGGATAGTTTTTGAGTAGATAAGCTTCAATAATACGTATTTTTGCCACTTAGTATAAGTAGATGATATGATGATAACTTCCTGTGACTGTTATTTACATAGCAGGTATTCGAATTCCGTATTCGAATTTGTGTGGGGTAGGTACCACAACTAAAAAGTAAAAAATTAAAACTTTTTTTTTTCGGAAGTCGGTGGCAAAAAAATATAAATTCAAAAGCAAAGACACCAACTTCCGAAATTAAAGTTATTTTTCACTTTTTAGTGTTTTTTTTTCGGAAGTCGGTTGTTTTGTTATTTGTAAAAAGGTTTTTATTGAAGCAATATACCACACTGAGGTAAACTTTGAACTTTCTGGTAGGTAGTTATGCGCATGTCTCTGCCAGTAATAGATGGGTATATGCTAGCCTACTAGCGAGCTACTAGAGAACTGGAGGGAAATGGCTTCTTTCTGTGAGATCGTGATGGTTCAGAAGGAGGCTGCCGGGCGGGATCGTGAGAGGATTGATCCCGCTCATGGAAGAAGGCGTCGGAGAGGCAATCGCCTCAACTTCTAACACGCCGAAACCCCAGAATTTGGTATTACAGGCGCTCAGAGTGGGGACTGTCGGCCCACTAAGTTTTCTCAAGGAAGACGGCGCACAGTGGTGACGTGCTTTTTTTTTGGGTGGGAAATTATCGAATAACTTGTCCCGCTCTGGGCGGTGCGGGAGGGCGTGTCAGACTTTTACTGACTAAAACCCACCCGTGTTTCTTCCGTTGCCTGTGTGCCGGGGCCACGATATCCCTTTCGGTCAAACTCGCAACCCCGGCGGGCATTGGCCCTAACGGACCTCGTCAGTTGGTGCTGACATCTCTTTGAGGCGCGCGTGGAACACAACGCGCCGTCGACCCGGGTCTGGTCCCTATCGGGCGGCGAGCTACGCATTGCTCACCGTCCGCAAGCCCGCGCCTACGGTGGCCAGAAGTCGGCTTGCGACTCCCGACGCCCGGGGCGTCTCCTGCGACGACTAGGAACGCGAGGGCGCGAATCTTGCCTCTCTCCCTCACGAGTTCCACCATGTCCGGTGAGGACCTGCGTCAGGCGGAAGGTGAGGACGCCGTGGCGCCTCTCTAGCCACTCCTCAAAGAGGGGACTTATCGTGACGTGCTGCCTTGCACATTTGCTCAGTTAGGTTTCGAGGAGATTCCTTTAGAGTGTCCCCAGAGTTGTGCCCTAATAGGCGGTACACCGAGGGGGTTTCGGAACGATCTTTTGAGCGGTAATGGTGCCGGGGTTCCATCAGATGGTGACCACCGAGGTGGTTTTAGTGAGGTAGGAATCCCACACTCCCCGGTCTTATCTCCAAAGCCCGGGCGCCTTTTGAAGGTTTCCCGCCCCGAAAATAAAATAAAAATAAAGTAGTTAAGACGCCCGCAAATTATGATGATTATGAACTTAAATTTGCAGTTGGAGAACTGACCATAACGTATAACGATATTTATGGGAGAACATAGTTTTCAATTACAATGTTTAGTTTGTTTTTGAGATTCATTATTCATCCCAACTACGGAACCCTTCATTGTGCGTGGTCCTACACGCACTTGGCCGGTTTTTTACCTAAGATGTAGTTCTACTTTATTTACATGAATATATTAGTTTAGGATATTTTACTTTTTCTCTGACCTCCGCCCATATGGGAACAACCATGACATTCGCCCCTAACGGCGAATCTCAATTCATAATTAATCATTGTTTCATTTGGCAATACCATATAACTTCCATGGCAAGAAAACTTGAGTGTATGTCTTTAAATAGGTACCATCGAAGAATTTCATATCTATGCACCTTAAGGACTATTTTATAATACTAGCCTAGCCTTTTCCCAACTATGTTGGGGTCGGCTTCCAGTTCAACCGGATGCAGCTGAATACCATTATTTTACATGGAGCGACTGCCTATCTGAAGCCCCACAACCCAGTTACTAGGTTAACACGATACCCCTTGCCTTGTTATAAATATTTGTCAGAATTTTGGGCGTATAGCAGTATATTAAATAGGTACAAGTTTAACTCGATAAATTCATGTTACAGGGTAAATATAATATAATTCAATTTAATCCTGCAACCACACGTTTTATGAGCAGTATCAAAACCACAACACTCTCAAGCCCTCAGATAAAAAAACATAATTCCGCGACATATTTTTTTGCACGACGAGAACAAACTTTTACCGTAAAAAGTAAAAGTGACGAAGGCAAAAATCCATTCAGCCTCCGCACTGAAAAACTTCAAAGCGGCTGGCAAGTGCTCTATGGAACCAGGAGTCGTAAATAATCGAGTAATTACTTCCCACTCTAGTTTGTCTGTGGTTTTAGTTTGCACACGTCATTTCCTGTTGAACTTCGGTATGAAAGAACAACATGGGGACGGGTTGGAGTTTGAAGAGTAAAATGAGCGAAATGAGGCTTTATTTCTGCCCATGGGATTATTTCTGTAGTTGCTATGCTTTGTTTACGTAGAATTATGATGTACTAGTTTTTGCCCGCGGCTTCGCCCGCGTGAAAATCGGGAATTATACCACAGGAACATACAATAAGAATTTATTTATTTAAGGATTACCAACGAGGTTCATTACAGTTATCTTTTACATTATTAAACCTTAACCTTTTGTAATATCCCTTATCCTGTAATGCACGCGTAATGACAGGTAACCACAGCTTACACATTATTGAGTACACATGCTTTGAATACATAATTAATTAAATTAAATTAAGAAGACTTAAAAAAAATATATAAAAAAACAATATAAGTGCATGCTAAAAGTTTACACTAAAACAATACAGTAAAACCAAGCATTAACTTGATTATAAATATTATATGTGGTTGAATTAATATCAAAAAAATTAGAAATAAAAATGTTCAAAATATAAAAAAGATAGTTTAAAATCTAATTATAAATGAATTCAAATCAATTCAAAAATTCTAGATCATGGTGTACCCGTGTATTTATATTTTGTAACAATATAATTTAAAAGAGTGTCTTCGAGTTTCTTGCCCGTTCTTCATTCTTCTTCTTTCTTCTTCATTAGGATTTATAATATAAGTATCGAAAGCATGGAAATAAAGATCTTGAAATATACACAAGTGCGAGACAGACTCACACATAGGGTTGCCAGTTAAAAGCTTATCATTTCCGGGCCAATTCTAGGGTAGCGGAGTCGGGCCGTAGTAAAATATATAAAATTAAATAAGTATTTAATTACGCTTCAAGAATTTTTTTACTTGTTGTATTTTTTAAACGGAAAAGAAAAATGCAATTTATTTTTAAATATAATAACTCCCATTTCAAACCAATATTAGTCTCATTTCAAGTAAAAATTACCAATCAATACTTATTGTGTATTTTTCTAATATAATAAAAAACCGGCCAAGTGCGCGTCGGACCACGCGCAATGAAGGGTTCCGTAGTTGGGATGAATTTATCCCAAGAACAAATTTAATATTGTAGTTGGAAAACATGTTCTCCCATACGGAATGTATGGGAGAACATGTTTTTTCAACTGCAAATGTAAGTTGGTTGATTATTACTCGTTAACCTGTAAAGCCTACTTAGCTGTGATAGTTTTCCTTTTAACTTCGTTATATATACTAGTGCTGTGAATTTTTTCATAAATCCAAGTACAACCGGATGCCCCGGATGTGTCGGGGGACACCTGACTCCCAACAAAAATTTGCACTTTAAAGCTAATATTTCGCAAACGGATTCCTAAATTGAAAAATGATTTTTACACAACCACAATATGTTTGAACGACCTTTTCAACGACACCCCATACCATGGGTTAGACAAGACAAAACAAAAAAAAAACATCCCCACTTTACGTGTAGGGGAGGTAGGTACCCAAAAATAATACATTTTTCTTGATATTATTTTACCACTTTGTTGGCATGATTAATATGCATACCTACCCACCCATGCCAAATTACAGTTTTCTAGTACCTACTAACCGTCTCTGAGCTAAGCCGCGGACAGACAGACAGACAGACAGAGGGACATGGCGAAACTATAAGGGTTCCTTGTTTACTACGGAACCCAAAAAATTAGATACCTTTGCGTGAATAAATTTATGAAAAAATATTGATCATACACCAAGTTTTTTAAATTTCCCAACAAAAACAAACTTCCATTAAAAAGTATAAAGAGGCGATGGTATGAAAGTCATTCAGCCTCCCCTCTAGTGCTCTACGCAACGCGTTTATAACACGGCCATCACGCTCCCCTCTATATTCCCGCGCTTTTTACTTTACTAGGCACGATTCCCCCGTGCCCCATTAAATGATCTCCCTTGTCTAGGAGTCTTTATGTTTTTATAGTTGAGGCAGGTTTGATGAAGTAAAAAAACCGGCCAAGTGCGTGTCAGACCACGCACAATGAAGGGTTCCGTAGTTGGAATGAATTTATCCCAAGAACAAACTTAACATTGTAGTTGAAAAACATGTATCCCATACGAAATGTATGGGAGATCATGTTTTTCAAACCGCAAATTTAAGTTGGTTGATTATTACTCGTTAACCTGTACAGCCTACTTAGCTCTGATAGTTGTCCTTTTAATTTCGTTATATATACAACCATTTAGCTAGAAGAGGGGGGGGGGGACACTTGACTCTAACAAAAAAAATCAGTTACGAAATACAGTTACTTGTCTACGAGTATTTATGTTTTTATAGTTGAGGCAGGTTTGACGAAGTAAAAAAGATGGCGCGCTAATATATTTTTAACATTTTTTTTACACCTGCCTTAGTTTGACATAAATACATGGAGCGACTGCCACAATTATAACTGGGTAACACGATAGCCCTTGGTAAGACTGGTTGTCAGACTTTTCTAAGGTAGCCCGCGAAATTAAAATTTTCTTTAGTTTTTTACATTTTGCAGGTCAGTGTGAGGTTTTATGTTGATTAAAATATGATTCGCGACCGTAACAAATATGGCTTTACATAATTATAATCATTACAATCGGCAATAAGTAAGCACAATCGTCAAATGTCATGATTTCATGAAATAGCATCATTCAATGCAATTATGAACTTAGAGAGTTGTATTGATCATTTTTATGATTATAATTATATAAATAAACATTTGATACGGCCGCGAATCATATTTGGATCAACATACAACATGATACTGACCTGCAAATTGCAAAAACGTAAGAAAATTTGAATTTACCTTGACGCATTCGCCTTAAACGAAGGAAGGTTTAACGTACTTTCTGAGACACGGAAGAGTCAGCACAGATAATATAATACTACGTAGCCTCGATAAACAGGTTGTTAGGCAGACGGTTGAACATACGAAAATTACGGATACGTGGGGCCGTCTGCACCAGACCCAGTCCACAATTTTTTTTTTAAATCACTTTTTAAACTTCGAAATTAGTCGATGCTCAAACTTCAAACGTTAATAATTTCATTTAAAAATAACAAAACTGGCAACATTTTTATTTTATTTTCATCAACAACTTTTGAGCAACGACGACTAAAGAAAAAAAATTGAATAAAATTAATATTAAAAAAACCTTGTGGCTTGGTCTTGTTATTGGGTTCTAAACACGTAGCAGACGGCCCCACGGATCCACCATTTCTGTCTGTTCACCGTCTGCCGAACAGCCTGCATAATAGATGGTCACTCCTCCACGGACCGACCTCAGCAAGCGTTGCGTAGCCTTGAAGATCGGCCCGTGCGTCTGTTATTATTTACCTGCCAACTCCTTCATACCCATCATCTTGTCAAAAACCATAAACATATAAAGCGTACGTACGCATGAACGAACGAAACATGGTGAACACGAACATCGAACACGGAACATTTGGTTCGAACATGTGGACGTTAATTAGCCAAGCGAACACGAAAACCATTCGAACACAGCTCGCGCTCAACCGCCCCGGTCGCGTAAAGCCAATCCCTGTATATGAGCCAACACTGGATGGCGCTGAATAGTACACAGACATTGTCCTGCACAATTTTGAAAACAATCATACAAATCTGTTTCGACCCAGAACCTTAGTTGATTGGTTTTTACCGCACAGAGTTGGCTCTCATATGTTTGCAACAGATAAAAGAACAATCATGTTTGCTCTCAACACTTTTCTACAGCTACGCGCGATACCGCAACATGATTGTCCCTTAAAGAAAGTATGGCGTCTAGGAATAAACCTGTGCCAAATATGGAGCGAGTTAGAGCGAGACAAGTGTATTGCAAAAACCCTAGTGATACCCTAGAGATATTGCGAAAACACGGTTAATTAGACAAGCATTGGAAGTAGGACACGGATGGTCAAAGTTCTAACCTAACCTTTTACTTAATACTTCCAAGTGCTCGCAGAAATGTTTTCACCATTGTCTAATTATCCGTGTTTTCGCAATATCATCACGCAATTTATCGTTTTTGTGAAAATTCGAATTATCAAAGCATCCTACGACATATAATATCAGAAAGGAAATAATCTTTTCAGTAACCATGAGTTAATTCTTTGTCCAGTAGATAATTCACAATATCCTCAATAACGGGGACACATAATATTGCGACTCAACGCCTAGAGCGCTGGTTCATACACAGATATTGGCTTCACGCGCCCCGGTCTCTTTAGTAGCCATGGATTCGAAACTGGATCGCCACGAACATTTTTGACGAACGCAGTTTTTATGTTAGTTAGTGTTAGTGTTCACCATGTTCTCGTTTGCTCGTGCGTATACGCCTTTTTTATTTTTTTTTATTTGGAAATTACCAGATAACTTCTCCGTGGCCGAGGCCGTGTCAGACTTTTACTGACTAAAACCTACCCGTGTTCCTTCCGTTGCCTGTGTGCCGGGCCCACGATATCCCTTTCGGACAAACTCGCAATCCTGGCAGGCATTGGCCCTAACGGACCCCGTCAGTTGGTGCTGACATCTCTTTGAGGCGCGCGTGGAACACAACGTGCCGTCGATTCGGGCCTGGTCCTTATCGGACGGCGAGTCACCCATTGCTCACCTTCCGCAAGCCCGCGCCTACGGTGGCACGCCACAATTGTGGCGTGCCCAGTGCGTACTCGCCTAGTTTTACATGCCAAACGAAACGAGTAAAAAAACCAACCCTTTAAAAAAACGTCGTTAACGACCTTGCACGTACACATTATAAAATTGCATAGAATTGAATTTTCAAATCGTCGTAAAGAATTTTCAATTTCCGAACGACTAGACGGGAAATTGGCAATTTTGGAACCATATCCGAACGTAGCTTGCAGGTGAATAAATGCAAAGTAACTAACGAAGGACAGACCGATGGTTACATACATACGAATGTCAAGATGTGCAATGGACTGAAGTTTGGGGTGCAAAACCTCAAGGAGTGGATTCTGTATTGCTGATTCTAATCCTATACTATTAATGAGCAATATTTGTATAAATATACAGGCTGTCAGGGACATCGCCGATGCATCGGCGCGAAAACTGTTACCATAGACAGTACATGAATGTAAACACCCCTTTTTTTTTTGAGGGTGGGAAATTATCAAATATCTCCCGCTCTGGCCGGAGCGAGTGGGTGTGTCAGACTTTTACTGACTAAAACCCACCCGTGTTCCTTCCGTTGCCAGTGTGCCGGGACCGCGATATCCCTTTCTGACAAACTCGCAACCCTGGCAGGCATTGTCCCTTACGGACCCCGTCAGTTGGTGCTGACATCTCTTTGAGGCGCGCGTGGAACACAACGTGCCGTCGATTCGGACCTGATCCTAATCGGACGGCGATTTAATGTAAACACCCCTGCGTTTAAATAGGTTATTTTAAAAAACATCTGCTGTTCCATACATTTTCACCGCGTAGGTATTGCACTTTTCTGTGAAACAGACAATTTTTTTTTAAATAACCGCCGAAAAATTTCAACGCAGTGGGGTTCAGAATCATGTACTGAATCCATTGTATAAATTTTCGCGTTGATGTCCCTGCCACCCTGTATATGTCGTGGCCAGATCTTAGAATTGATCATTTCATGAAATGAAAGTAGACCGCTGGTCAAATCATGATGTGGTCTGGCCAGATCCTTGAATACTCAATGTTTGACGATATGAATAAACACACGACAGTTCAATCTCGGTGAGGTACAACTGTCATCTCTGCTTCGATCACGCCATACAAACATGACACATCTCCGCTCAGTCGTATCCACTGAAGCTGAGTGGAGATGAGTGAATAACTAAAATCTATTGGTTTTTTAAAACATATCTCCTCTCCTCTCCGCTTTGGTGAAGTCCGGGCCTTCTTCTTCAGTTTGGGTGGTTAGTGACTAACCTGGTATCAGAGTTTTAAAGCCACCCATGGGCCTCTGACTTGGCTTCACATGCCGTCGAGAAATATCTCTCAGGCATGCCAGTTTTGACGGGGTCCGTAACGACCAATGCCTACTGGGGTTGCGGGTTTGTCCGAAACGGATATCACGGCCCCGGCACACAGGCATCGGAAAGGACACGGGTGGGTTTTAGTCACTAAAAGTCTGACACACCCTCCCGCTGCGCCCAGAGCGGGAGAAGTTATTTGATAATTTCGCAAACTAAAAAAAAAAAGGCATGCTGGTTTCTTCACGATGTTTTCCTTCACCGTTTTTGAAGCAAGTGACAATTATACAATACGCACATGAATCCGAAAAGTCAGAGGTGCGTGCCTTGGGTTCGAAATCGAGACTCTATGACTTGGCAGTTCGACGGTCACACCACTAGGCTATCACTACTAATAGTGTCATATCCGGACCTGACTTAAAAAGATTTTCATTTTTGTCATGGAGATTATTAATAAATATTAGACACATATTTTTTATTTTTTTACCTAATATAAAGATTACGGCGATACATTGAGTTAAAATGTGCCATGACGTCACGAGTATGTAGATTTTATACTTACTTGTGACATAGCGACCCCCACTCCCCAACTTAAAATGCGTTTTATCTAAGTATTTTTTTATTAATATGATAAAGCAAAAAATACGTGTTTAATATATTTTTTTACCCAGGCGGCATCCCTATTGCCAGCCTTATGGTATTAGGTAAGGTAGCGCCCATGTTCCTAGAGGTACTTCCATACTTTACTTGATGGCAATAGGCTCGCCCCCTATTACATGGGACTTAAACATAACTGGCGAAATGTGGGTGTACTATAGGTACACTTCTGCCTTATCCTTCGGGGATTACAGGAGTGGTGTTGTATGTGTTTAAAAATTGCACTTACCTAAATACTGAGGTTATAATACTTGAACCTTTAACATTTTTTACAAAAAAAAACAACCGACTTCGGAAAAAAAACACCACAAAGTGAAAAACTTGGTGTCTTTGGTTTAGAATTTTTGTTTTTGCCACCGTCTTCCGAAATTAAAGATTTTTTTGGTTTTTTTTTCGATGTCAGTTTTTTTTTTGGAAATTGTTTATCTTTTTCTTTTTTAGTTGTGGTACCTACCCCACTCAAAATCGAATACCACTACCTGCTATGTAAATAACAGTGACAGGAAGTTATCATCATATCATCCACATATACTAAGCAGGGAAAAATATGTATTATTGAAGCTTACTCAAAAACGATCCAAGCAAGTTAATAAAATTTATATGGACCAACTTGGGAGCATACCCTTTCATACAAAAAAAGAATTTTCTAAATCGGTCCACAATTGACGGAGAAATCGGCGGCCATACATAAAAAAACATACATAACTACGCGACAAGCATATAACCTCCTCCTTTTTGGAAGTCGATTAAAAAGAAATAGGAATCAAAGAGTCTATATTTGTATAAAATGGCAAGCAAAGCTGATGCCGACTATTCTGCCAATGTCTATCGTGCATTGGAAAAACAAGTGTGCATTATTAAAAACAAAAAAAAAAGATTAATCAAAAATTTGAAGAAAAACAACAACTGAAGACAGTAAAATTCTTAGATTGATACAGGTGAACACAATGTAGATCTTCAGTCATTTATTATTATGAATTTAGGTAGACCGTAGGTAATGTTTATCTAAACAAATCGATGTCTCTTCTGGAAGCTTTTAAGAGAATTGGTATTCCTATTTTTGTCAACCACATGAGACATAACTTGACATTACAACGTAGGTAGATAACTAATTTGATGAAGGTAAGTGTACCTCTGTCACTAATGAATATTGACGTGGAACAAGCTTTGGTCATTCTGGAGAGATGCTTATTTATGTATTTTGTAAGTATTATTTATAGGTACGATATGAAAATTTGCGAACCGAGTCGTATTTAATTAATAAAAACATCATTATATTGGTACTATGCAGTACCTCAAATCATGCACCTAAAATGAATTGAAAAGTAAATACGAAATTGCGAATTTAGAAATTGTATCATCCATTTTGCCTCCGAAAAAGATCAATCTACATTTTAATCATAATCAAGCAAAGGTAAACATAATCAAGCAAAATATAAGTCCTCTCTGAAATAGAATCGCAAATTGAAAACCTCAATTTCCAAACGCAAAAAAATAAACAAATTCAAATATAGAATACTCACCGATCGGTTTTCCGCGGGAAATATCAGAAACAACACTTTTTTTCACACAACACTGGAATATTCTTTACTATATTTTTATTTTACACAAACAAAAATCGCTGGTTTCGCTCACGTTGTATTTCCACGAGGGGCGCTGGGAAAATAATGCGAGAGAAAATCGATTACCGGCAGGAGCTTCGCGGGGGAGCGAGATAGGTGTATGTAAAAGCGCGGGTGGTAGAAAGAGAGAGAGAAATGGGGGATGTGTGCATGAGGTGTTCGAATTTTGTAGTGGTGTGAGTAGGTCCCGGTAAATAGGGTTCATTTATGAAGGGGTACTATCGTTGCGGAGAATTGTTCTTTCGAAGCTTCGAGATTTTAAAGGAATGAGGAGTGAGTGACTTCATAACATTAAAGTAGGCTATTCTTAAAACAGTTTTTAAAATCGATGCTTTAAATAAAATTCAAAAGTCATTTATTCAAACTAGGCTGAGAATCAGCACTTTTCGAACGTCAAAATTACATAAGACAGTCCCCCAAAACGCCCACCCTTCACCACTTCCTAGTGCATTAGCTGGGAAGAAGAAGTGGCGCAACAAACTCCCCAGCAGCACAGCTGTCTGTTCAATTAGAAGAACAAAAAAAAAGATTTTATAATGGTATTCAAAATAATTTACATTACGCAACACAAAACATAATTTAAATTATTAGCCATATGTTAGCCAGCACACGCCAATATACCACACAAAATCATCAAGAACTATACTCAGGCAGAAATAAAAACTAAACGTAAACAGAACTTAATATCTAACTAAAAGCCTCCAGGCATAAAGGGCGTGCCCGCTTACATATAGTTGTAACTGGAAGTTATAAATGATAAACTAGGACCATCGAGATAAAATAAATAAAACAAACAGTTAATTACTAATAACAATAACTAATATGATCAATTGTCGAGGTCACTAGCTAACCACATATTGCAATACAACTCATTAAAAAAAACATTGTAATGAGTATAATACGTTATAAAGAGTCAAAATTACGACTCAATAAAAAAATAAAAGATTTATTGTTTTCTTTTGTGTTAGATATTTAAAGTGTAATGTAAAAAAAAACTGTTTTATCGTGATTTGATATCGAAACCTATCACATCTGCGGAGTTTCGCTAGCTAATTTAATTTGACCCTGTATACCTTTGCTAGGCTCATCGGGGAATAAAGGTCATCAGCACACTACGTATTTTTAACCGATTTACGAAGAGGAGGAGGTTCTATGTTCGATTTTATGTTTTTCTTTTTATGCTTGTACACATACATAGGTCTTCTCGTTTATTTTGGACCTATTTTTAAAAAAAAACTCTGTTTTCATTAGGTAGAAGAAGCTTGCGTGGTGGTTCCATATAAATTTTAATACTTCCGAAATTAAATTAATTTTTCACATTGTAGTGTTATTTTTTTTGGAAATCTGTTTTTTTTAATTCGTTAATTTATCACTCAATTCTCACCTACAACTCACCGTCACTTTTCCCATAGTTTCACGCTGTAGTGCTGTCATTCTGTATGTGGAGCAGTAGGGATGCACGAGGGTGCAACTACAGTGCTCCATAGTGCATAGTACCACACATTACTGGCACCCTCTGTGATGACATTGTTTTGATTTTATAAAAAAAAATTTTTTTTAGATAAAACATTTTAGAGCGGGGCTGGTGCCTAAGTATTAAAACAGCCACACGGGTCGATCGATCAGGTAAAGCTACGCTTGCTGCGATTGATTCTTGGATGGATGACCATCATTACATACTGAGACCCCTCCGTGCGTCGGAAAGCACGTTAAGCCTTTGGTCCCGGCTGTCATTCGTGATCATCGTCAGCAGCCCGAAAGTCTGACAACCAGTCTTACCAAAGAGTATCGTATTACCCAGTAACTGGGTTGTGGAGGTCAGATAGGCAGTCGCAGCATGTAAAATACTGGTTTTCTGCTGCATCCGGTTAGACTGGAAGCCGACACCAACATACTTACTTGGGAAAATGCTAGGCTAATGCTAAAACCGGCCAAGGGCGTGTCGGACCACGCACAATGAAGGGTTCCGTAGTTGGAATGAATTTATCCCAAGAACAAACTTAACATTATAGTTGAATGAAAAACATGTTCTCCGATACATTCCAACTGCAAATGTAAGTTTGTACGCATATTATTGAGAGAATTACCATGTTACTTTAAGACTACAGACTTCTTATTGGTTCTTTTTTTGGAATTTATTTCGTTTTGAAACAGATTGCTAATCCATTGCTCAATAAGTTCGAAAAAAAAATCTGCTTAACAACGTAAATAACGCAATTATTTTTTTTAACCGACTTCCAAAAAAATCACACGATCAACACGATTAAGGAAAGATTTTCACAAACCAAAGCTTTTAAATTGTCGTTTCGTATGTTTAATCGAACGAAACAATTCAATTTAAACATAAACCAACGTAATTGTTAATTAAAACATTGTTTTATCGGATTCGCACAGGTAATAAAGATGGTTGGAGAGTTATTATTACAAACTTCCTCGGTAACACAGATGTGATGAGTTGATGACGTAGACTTGTGTCACCCACGTGATCACTGTGTCTCAGAATGCCATACCTGGCGAAGTATATTATTATACCATGATGTTTACGAATCCGGCCTCACATCACTGTTGATAGCGCTGTCTTGGTTTTTTTTTTGCTCTGAGATCACTTCTATAATCAAAATAAATATAACGCATGACTTGATACCGAATTTTCCTTGAGCAGTAAGATCAACAGGACGATAATGATGTGTCAAACTGTTAACCCCTGTTCTCGCCAATGTATTGGGGTAGGGTAAATCCCGTTAAGTGTGTAGCAGAAGTTCTCAACAGCGACGATACGTCCACAATTCTAAATCTCTCGTTTTTTGAAGTCTGTTGAAAAGTAGGTAAATACCAAAGATTTCAATCGTAGATTTGCCCTGCCGATGCCGCGTCAAACGATGGTCGCGTTTCTGTTTCGTTTAGACACCTCTGAGACAGACAGTGTCGCAAAGACTTGACTTGGTTGTCGTGGAAACGCCATTGTTAATGTGTGAGCTCGCTCCTCTCATTATGGACGATTTTTCGTGCGACTTAGCACAGTGAGGGCAAATCTACGATTTAAATCTTTGGGTAAATACCTAGTTTTTGAGTAATACCAAGATTCAACTGAAATTTGTTGACACGTTCAGTGCCGGGAGCCCTTCTGGAGGGTATACCTAGTCGCAAATGGGATGCCGGGAGCCCTCGCGGAGGGCCCAATTTTAAATAATATATGGTATTTCTTAGCGAATACAGCATTATAAACCGAGAAAATAAAATCTGATGTATATTTTACAAAATATTAATTAAGTATACGGTTTTAAAATCCGAGCATTTTTTATGTTTTTTTTTGTTCACGGTTACAAATATTCACAAAAAATGTAAAGGTTGGAAATTACTTATAGCGACAAGAACCCCTGAAAACACAATTTTTCTTCGTTTTACAGTGTTTTATAACACGGTTTTAAACCTAATGCCGTTGACCGTCCTATGAAAAGTGGGTGGAGTCGAAAGTGTTAAGCATAACATCACCTCACCTCACACTTCAGCCGTTCGATTCTGTAAAAATATCACAGTGAAACTTAGGTGAAGTGAGCGTGAAGTGAGCTGTCAATCTGCTGGGGTTGCGGGTTTGTCCGAAAGGGATATCGCGGCCCCGGCACACAGGCAGCGGAAGGAACACGGGTGGGTTTTAGTCAGTAAAAGTCTGACACACCCTCTCGCTCTGCCCAGAGCGGGAGAAGTCATTTGATGATTTCCCATCCTGAAAAAAAAAAGGCGGTGCTGTACCCCGGGGCCTTCAAGCTCAGAGAGGCCCTCGGATCGGATTCTGACCAGCAAACCTCAAAAAGAAATTTTGAAAATTTCTCTTACCTTCAGAATATAAATATATCAGGGTTGCAACATGACTTTAATCATGACAGCTCAGTTGAAAGATTTTTAACCGATATTCTGCTGGGAAGGCTCTAAAGCTTCATGCAGTTTTCTTAGAAATGTATTGTCCGAGTCGCGTCCCGCGCGACGGCGCCGCGTCGCGTCGCGCTAGTCTACACGAGGCATAAAGCCACAATTTTGTTTTTTTCCGGTCAAGTGCGTGTTGGATAGTTGGAATGAATTTATGACAAAAACAAACTTAGCATTGTAGTTGAAAACCATGTTCTCTTAAACATACCAATTGCATATGTAAGCTTGTACGCACAATATTGAGAGATTTACCTAGATTTACCATGTTATTATAAGACCATAGACTTCCTGCTGGGGTTGCGGGTTTGTCTGAAAGGGATATCGCGGCCCCGGCACACAGGCAACGGAAGGAACACGGGTGGGTTTTAGTCAGTAAAAGTCTGACACACCCTCTCGCTCTGCCCAGAGCGGGAGAAGTCATTTGATGATTTCCCATCCTGAAAAAAAAAAAAAAAAAGTGAGCTGTCAATAGTGTTAATCCCTAGCATCCTGACGGTCGATTCTGTGGCAGTGACAGCTCACTTCACGCTCACTTCACCTAAGCTTCACGTTAATATTTTTACAGAATCGACCGACAGGTCTAGTTGAAAACCAGCGTCAGGCACTAGTTGTTTTGTTTGTGTTTTACATTTTTGCTGAACTAGGCCTATTTGGCGCAGCCGCAAGGTGCATTTTCCTGCTAGTATCATAAAACGCAATTTACACTTTATTTGTTTTCATTCTTTTTTAATTTGATTTTTGTTTATAGTATAATATGTTGTGTTGTGTGCCTTTTGTGTGCGTGTCTGTGTTAAATAAATGTATTTTCTTTCTTTCTTTCTCTTTCTTTCTAACATTCTGAGGAAATCACCGACCATAAATTCATGCGAATTAAAATACTTTAAATCATAATTGGAACAACGCCTTTTAGAATAGCTGGGGCGGCAGTCTCGACATACATAGCGATCGCTATACGACCGAATTCGGTCGCAAAGTCGTAACGGCGTCCCTATACGCGCGCGACGTGCTTGATAAGCACGTGATTTATTCGTGCGAGTCAAGTAATTTTGACTTTCGAAGGACGCCATTAGGAGTTTGCGACCGAATTCGGTCGTATAGCGACTGCCGCCCCTGGTTGGTATGGGGAGAATGGGACGCAGTTTTTGAGAATGACTGTTCGAAAAGAAAGTGGGTGGCTACCTAGTTTTAGTGTTTTACTTGTTTTTACCCAGTAGGTACAGGCTGCAGCACAGCGTATCGAGTAGTGAATACTCGGCGGAATAAAATAATTATTTACAAAACTAGTGTAGTTTTTGTTGGTATAAATAAATTGTAATTAATGTGTTATCGTAGTTGAATGTTCCAAGTTCCATGTCAATAAGCTATTCCTTTAATATTGTTGATAATTTATAATTTGTTTGTAATGTCTTAGATTCTTTTATGTGTAGATTACCTACTGAGTTAGAGTAAAATTTAATATTGTAATAAGATATTTAATTTAATTCAATGATTTATATAAATTCGATTATTTGCAATTTTGCATGCCGTAAGGTAAAATGTATCCGGTGCTTTTTTTTTTGAGGGTGGGAAATTATCAAATATCTTCTCCCGCTGGAGGGCGTGTCAGACTTTTACTGACTAAAACCCACCCGTGTTCCTTCCATTGCCTGTGTGCCGGGGCCGCGATATCCCTTTCGGACAAACTCGCAACCCTGGCAGGCATTGGCCCTTACGGACCCCGTCAGTTGGTGCTGACATCTCTTTGAGGCGCGCGTGGAACACAACGCGCCGTCGACCCGGGCCTGGTCAAAATGTATCCGGTACCATATTATCTGTATAACTAGATTATAAGCAAACTAACTTTTACCCGCGGCTTCACCCGCGTGGATATCGCAAAATATACCACGAGAACGTACTACCGGGATTACATAACTAATAGCCAAGGAAAAAGGGTCATTGACTCCTACCGCTGCACCCGCGTAGCCGTCAAGCATAATTATTTTGTTACGCGTAATTTTGAATCCGTGATATCTTTTAAACTATTTATTTGAATGATTTTTAAACAAGCATCATGTAAGTAGTAGGTACCTTTAATAAATAAAGCCACTTGAACCCTAATCGCATAACACACGATCAATCACAATCTGAATCAATTTGAAAGATATTAATAATCCATTGCTTGTATCATTATGTTCGAAAAATTTGTCTGCTCAACTAAGTGAATAACGCAATGAATATTGTTGAACTGTCAAAATGAAAGTAATTGCTTCTGTAAGTGTTACACACCTCCTTATTTATATACGAGAGTAATCTTACCCTAGCGACCTTCGTTAGGGTCAAAATGATTAATTTTTCAAAAGTTCACTTGGGTCAGTAAATTACAAGTTATGGGTTGTATGTTTTGAGTAGGTGAGGATATATACGAGCTACTTACGAATGACTGGGCATAGGGAAGTTATTAATCATTTGTTTATCCTCCCCGGCTTTGCCCGGGTATGTATTATTTATATAAACCTTCCTCTTGAATCACTCTATATATTGCTGAAAACTGCATTAAAATCCGTTGAGTAGTTTAAAAAATCTAAGCGAACAGACAGCGGAAGCGACTTCATTTTATACTCAGTGTTGACCGTTGCTGCCAACATTTCCATTTTTAAAGTTCCGTACGTCCGAACGAAAAAGAAACCCCTATCCATTTGTCACAGCCTTTGCTCCGATTCTGGAGTTATTTAGTGAGACTAATTTAGTTGAAAGGTACACATATGAATTTCAGAGACCCAACTAAGTACGTGTAACGCAAATAAATGGGTTTTTAGGGTTCCGTAGTAAACAAGGAACCCATAAAGTTTCGCTATGTCCGTCTGTCTGTCCGCGGGTTAGCTCAGAGACGGTTATTACTAGAAAGCTGTAATTTGGTATATGTATACATATTAATCATGCCGACAAAGTGGTTAAATTTTTTTTTTTTTTTTAGGGTACCTCCCCTACACGTAAAGTGGGGATGTTTTTTTTTCCTCATCTATCCCATGTTGTGGGGATATTTTTGTTATCGTTACAAAGGTCTTTCAAAAATATTGTGAGTTTGTCAAAACCATTTTTGGATTCAGGAAGGAATCCGTTTGCGAAATATTAAGCTTTTAACTGAATTTTTTTGTTAGTCAAGTGTACCCCCCCCCCCCCCCCCCTTCTAGCTAAATGGTTGTACTTGGACTTATGAAAAAAATCACAGCAGTAGTATATATAACGAAATTAAAAGGAAAACTATGAGAGCTAAGTAGGCTGTACAGGTTAACGAGAAATAATCAACCAACTTAAATTTGCAGTTTGAAAAACATGATCTCCCATACATTCCGTATGGGAGAATACGTTTTTCAACTACAATGTTAAGTTTGTTCTTGGGATAAATTCATCCCAACTACGGAACCCTTCATTGTGCGTGGTCCGACACGCACTTGCCTGGTTTTTTTTCAAATAGTATTATGATAAATACTTTTAAAGATATTAAGAAAATAGATCAAAATTCACCACTCCCCAAATATCTCCGAAAATACTGAAGCAAAAATTTTTTTTTTTTTTACTGAGCTTGGTTCTTTGCTTATAGATTACAGGAAAACGTATATATGGTCTTAAAATAACATGGTAAATGTCTCAATATTGTGCGTAAAAACTTACATTTCCAGTTGGAATATATGGGACAACATTTTTTTCAACAACTACCATGTAAAGTTTATTCTTGGGCTAAAATCATGGTAGATACCATATTTATAGAACGGAACCCTCACGCTCAGTTCAACTCGCACTTGTTTTTAATAGGTAGACACTAGTACGAAACATTTTACAACTTACAAATACGGCAATAGGCTAATGGATGGAACGCGAGGACTGGCAAGAGTATCGGCAAGACTAAAGATCCTACCTAAGATCCTCACCCATTCAGTGACGTAGCTAGGAAACAAAAGACACTTGTGCAAAAAAAAAAATAGGGCCTATCTAAACTGCTTATGTTTTATCAATAAAAAATAAATAAAAATAAACACTACCGGTAAAGTCCCAGCGGGAATCGGTGCCAGCGCGCCACAAACGTCAAGCCCCGCTGTCACCGAAAAAACGACACTTGACACGCATAGTGTCGCCTTTTCGGTGCCGCTGGGACCTTCCGCAGGCGGCAACTACAGGCGACTCGTCGTGGCTTCATGTCGCTGCAGTCATGATTCCAACCCGACCATAGGCGGTAGCAGCTCGTGTTCCAGTCGGTAGATAGAAGATAGAAAAACGTGTCATCGCTCGAGTGTTGGCTGCACTACTGGTCAGTGATCTGCGGTCGGGCTACACGTGTCATCTGTCGCTTGCTCGTACGTAGCTGCCAACGACGTGTCGCTAGCTACGGAAGGTATTTCATAGAAATTCATAGAAAACAGTCGTGTCGCGGCGACACGTCGAGTGCAGTTGCCGCCTTTTTTTTTTTTTTTTTTCAGTATGGGAAATCATCAAATGACTTCTCCCGCTCTGGGCAGAGCGAGAGGGTGTGTCAGACTTTTACTGACTAAAACCCACCCGTGTTCCTTCCGTTGCCTGTGTGCCGGGGCCGCGATATCCCTTTCGGACAAACCCGCAACCCCAGCAGGCATTGGTCTTTCGACCCCGTCGGTTGGTGCTGACATCTCTTTGAGGCGCGCGTGGAACACAACGCGCCGTCGACACGGGCCTAGTCCTTATCGGACGGCGAGCTAGTTGCCGCCTGCGATCAGGTACGGAATGGTACCTGGTGCAAAGCTACTTTTTATCATCAGCTTCGGTTGAATCCAGATTTGATGCGGCTCTGTTTTCAATTGCCATTAGCGATAAGTGTCGGAGTCTCAAAAAAAAACGAAACCCTTACATGATCACTCATGTGTCTGTCTGCCTGTCTGACAGGCTGGTTGTCCGTCTGCCACAGCCAATTTGCTCCGAATGTACTGGACCAAATAAGTTGAAACTTGGTACAGATATGAATTTCTGTGACCCAAATACGGACATGTAACGTAAATGAATTTTGAATATGGTCATTTTTCGGGGCCAAACTGGAAAATTTAAAAAAAAGTTTTGCAAAATGTACCGTGTGACATATCAAACGATAGGGCTTGTTGAGATGATCTCAATTTTTCTTTTTTTAATAATTTTAATATAAATACTTTTAAGAAAATTTATGAAAATTGATCTTCACCCCCTCCCCCATATCTCTGAAACTACTGATCCTAACATTTTGAAAAGTAGGTACCTTCAGAGAATGGTTCTTTACTCATAGATTACAGAAGAACTTATATGAAGTCTATGGTCTTATAATAACATGGTAAATCTAGGTAAATCTCTCAATATTGTGCGTACAAGCTTACATTTGCAGTTGGTATGTTTAAGAGAACATGGTTTTCAACTACAATGCTAAGTTTGTTTTTGTCATAAATTCATTCCGACTATCTAACACGCACTTGACCGGAAAAAAACAAAATTGTGGCTTTATGCCTCGTGTAGACTAGCGCGATGCGACGGCGGGACGCGACTCGAACAATACATTTCTAAGAAAACTGCACGAAGCTTTAGAGCCTTCCGAGCAGAATATCGGTTAAAAATCTTTCAACTGAGTTGTCATGATTAAAGTCATGTTGCAACCCTGATATATTTATATTCTGAAGGTAAGAGAAATTTTCAAAATTTTAGGTTGCTGGTCAGGGTCCGATCCGAGGGCCTCTCTGAGCTTGAAGGCCCCGGGTACAGCACCGCCTAGCCCCCCGATAGCTACACCACTGCATTCGTTGCATTTTCATAAACTTATCCGCCCAGCCATGGCCCACCCCATTCATGTCAGGCGTCATTTCATTATTACATCAGGGGATCCCAAGAGTTCTTTATAACTATATATTCTGTCCAAAATATCTAATAAGCATTGCTATTTTTATGTAATCAAGGCCGATTTATAAATAAAAAAATCGATAATCTAGTAACTCTTTGTATGCCTTTGTATTGTAGAAATAATTTCCAAACGAAAGTTCTGTGGTTAGTTTTTTCGTAGTGGTCATTTTCATTCTGTCACTGTCACTACTGTCAGTCAGTTCTCTGTGGAGCGTTCTTGTTTGGGTTAGCGACGGAAAACGCACTCTTTGTTTTAACACATTTCTCTAAAACTTTAGTGAATTAACACAACGACAACCTCCGAAAATGGCTGTAAGTACTATTCATATATCTTAAAACTATCTAAAATACAAAGCATGCTATCAAGCCGGTAAACTCAAACATAACCTCACTTTTAAAACACAATATTCATGTTTTTTTTTCAATTTGTTATTATTGATTTCATCTTTTTAAATTCTAGTCAATAGCAGCGGCACAAGTACAGGAGGTGCGTTCAATTACTCGCATCGAACGGATTGGTGCACATTCGCATATAAGAGGATTAGGTCTCGATGATTCCCTGGAACCTAGGGCCGTGTCTCAGGGTATGGTGGGACAGAAGATGGCTAGAAAGGCCGCCGGAGTAGTCCTACAGATGATTCGAGAAGGTTTGTATAGAATAAACTTTGTTGCTATGGTAACGGTAGCTTGTATGCATAAACAACATTCCATGCAAGCTATTTGGGAAGAATTCTTCCAGTTATAGAATATGTCATGAAACAAATGAGAGAATACATGCACACACACAATATCACACCTGTATTCCTTAACGGAATTGGCAGAGGTGTACACCCACCAGCCCTGTAATAACTTTAATTTCGGAAGTCGGTGTCTTTGGTTTGTAGCCACCGACTTCTGAAATTAAAGTAATTTTTCAATGTGTAGTGTTTTTTTGGAAGTCGCTTGTTTCGCTCCAATACAAAAGAAGCAGGATAATGATTTGCACTTGAAAACAAACCTTACACACAGACTTTGCTTTGAAATATTGCTTCATCGTCATAATCCTCTTTTAAACTCATTTATCTGTGGTCAGCACAGCATATATTCTTTTCCCTCATTAGTCCATATCAGGGTGATGTTGCGGATATTCGCATGCGCATCCACAATAGGGACGACGACAATTTTTTTTTTTTTGAGATTATAAAAAAAAAAATGTACACGTATTTTTTCTTTTTTTACGTAATCTAAAGATTACGGCGATTCATTGAGGTAAAATGTGCCATGACGTCACGAGTATGTAGATTTTATACATACAGTGACGTAGCGACCCCCACTCCCCAACTTAAAATGCGTTTTATCTAAGTAATTGTTTATTAATATGATAAAGCAAAAAATACGTGTCAAATATTTTTTTATTATCTGACTGACGGACTAATTAGAATTCAATTTTTTTACCCTGGCATCAACCCTATTGTGGAGCTTCCGCATTTATGCGCATAACATTTCGACAGATAGATTTTTATTTATTTATTATGATTTAGTAATTATTTGATTATAATTGCCGCGAATTGAATTATCATCAACTTAAAACAAAAAAGCGCTGCAATTTCCAAAAAACGTAAGATTTTTTTCGCTTTGTTGTTTTGACGGTTCCTTTAGGACGCAGATATATGCCAGTGACCTTGAGTGGTTAGCTTGCGTGTTCTGTACTGAGCTCACGCAACGCAGCGTACGTCCAGCCAGTAATAGGACTCGCCCATCGAGGACGCATTATTAATTTATTAAACATAAAACAAAAGGTATTTTAATAAAACACGTATACGTAGATCAATAATTAAATTATCTTTAAAATGGTGAAGGTTTCAGAAAAATACGCTTGATAGATTTACGCGTGATTCTCAGTTTTTTATCCGCGTTAGACATAATTTTACAAATCAATTTCACTATGTAATATAAACATAAACAAGAATATTCAGATATTAAGTTATTGAGAAAATGCTCTAATTTAACATATATTTTTTCCAAATCATTAACACTACTCGTTTAGACGTGATCTTCAGCATAAAATCATTCAAAGGTTGGTTCTCGTTGCTTTAATAAAACTTGAGATCTGCATCCGTGGAAGTGAGCCACCAAAAATCTGCATCTGCAACATAGCTGTTCCATATTACTGCTTGTAATACCGGTCTATTACTGGCCTACTGCAGGGCAATGGCCTACTCCCATTCAGAGAAGATATGATAAATGATCAACACACTTTCTCAATATTATGAAATGAAATGCAATCTTTCTATTACCAGATATTAAATCCACATACCTAACTACAAGTTTCAATAATTACACACATAGATAACTTATTAAATATACATTAACACTAGCTGCCCGCCCCGGCTTCGCACGGGTAGCACTATGTACTTATCTACGGTGCAACTACCTACCCTACGTACCCTACCTACCCTACCTACCTACCTACCTACCTACCTACCTACCTACCCTACCTACCTACCTACTCAATATGCTCACAAAATTTCATGAGAATCGGTCAAGCCGTTTCGGAGGAGTACGGGAACGAACATTGTGACACGAGAATTTTATATATAAGATAAATATAACATTCACGTTACACACGCACATTGATTTATGTAATGTGTGGTAGGACTGCCACTATTTATGTAAGGGGCTTTGGTTCCATTCTCTTACCGCGGCCACCAAACAATTATTATTGCTTATCTTGTCTATGTCTTTTTAGGTAAAATAGCAGGTCGAGCAGTGTTACTAGCGGGACAGCCTGGCACAGGCAAGACAGCCATCGCCATGGGGCTCGCACAGGCTTTGGGACCTGATACTCCATTCACAAGCATGGCTGGTAAGTGATAATTTATTTAATTTGAAATAATTTATTAATTTACAATATTAGAGCCTACATGAATATTGTAATAGGAATGATGACTAAAATTATTTTTTTTAGTCCATCATGGACATTGTTATTTTTTTTTTTATCGCTATGAAAAGTAGTCGACAATAAAAGTAGTTAGACAATCAACATTTTAGGTGAAAAACATCTTATTCAAAATAGCAATATTGCCATTTTCACTAAATTAATAACTCAATGCCATCATAGTGCTGTCAAACATAAATATAGTTAAGTTGTGTCACTTTAGTCTATTTCAGAATGGGAAATCGACGTTTGACAGGAATAAACTAAATTTTGGTGATTTTTAGTCTAGTTTAGAGGCATTTGTGACAAGAGAATCGGCACCATTATCTTTTTAGTATTTTTAGTGTTTCACCTCTCAACGAGGCATCCTCAGGATGAGGATTGACTAGTTGCGAACCCGGACACGGCATGTTGCCACGTCAAGCGCCGAACGCAGTGTGCGTCTATTCTATTTTATAATTGATTTCCGCAAGGTCACGCCTGAGTCTATTAACTATGGTCCCTACTTTCAGGTTCTGAAATATTCTCTCTTGAGATGAGCAAGACTGAAGCTCTCACTCAAGCCATAAGGAAGTCTATTGGCATAAGAATCAAGTAAGTTTTTTAGATTACCTAGTATGTGCCAATTCCCAGGAAAAATCCCCCTAAACAGGTATTAACACATTCCGGGACAGACCGCCTCTCGACGTTATCTCGGCATATCATTACGTGACAGTACGGCTAAGGGCGGTTAATTTTATTTAATGTAATTTGGCAAACCGTCGATAGCCATTGCTTTCCCATAACATTCCTAGGAAGCACATGATCTAGTGTCACATCATGCGACTTCATTATTTCGTAGGTGTCACGGCAAACTCTTTTCAATTAATTTTTCAACACTTAAATATGCAGTGCCTTATGTATGACACATTCACACCGCTGAGAGGCGTAGACTGAGCCATAAAAGTAGAGTGATGTTGATATTGATATGATATGATAGCCTAGTGGTGTGACCATCGGACTGCTTACATAAGTCATAGATCTCGAGTTCGTAACTCAGACTTTTCGGATTCATATGCAAATTTTATAATTATCGCTTCAAAAACGGTAAAGGAAAACATCGTGAGGAAACCGGCATGCCTGAGAGATATTTCTCGACTGCATGTGGACCCAAGTCAGAGGCCTATTGGCATCATAAAAAACTCTGACACCAGGTTAGTCACTAACCACACGAAAGATAAGGATTAAAAACCCTTAACCAACTGTCATTTTCAGGGAAGAATCAGAGATAATAGAAGGAGAAGTAGTAGAAGTGGTGGTCGAAAGGGCAGCGGGGGGTGGTGGGGCGCGGGTGGGACGTCTGACCCTCAAGACTACTGACATGGAGACCAACTACGATATGGGGGCTAAGATGATTGATTCACTGCTTAAAGAGAAGGTAAGGACTTTTTGAGTAAGAATTTGTCATGTTTGGTATGTTTGGCGAACTTGGTAAGTTAAAAAGTCTCACCAAACTCGACCAAAAACTAGAAGTAGTAGAAGTGGTGGTCGAAAGGGCAGCAGGGGGTGGTGGGGCGCGGGTGGGACGTCTGACCCTCAAGACTACTGACATGGAGAACAACTACGATATGGGGGCTAAGATGATTGATTCACTGCTTAAAGAGAAGTAGTTTGGTATGTTTGGCGAAGGTGGTAAGTTGGAAAGTCTTACCAAACTCGACTAAAATCTAGCTAATGGTGTATTTGGATAGTGTAGAGTAAGTAAATGTAAGGTTTGGCATCTTGGACGAGGTTAGTTCAGTTTACTGGTCTTGCCAAAATAAAAAGAAATCGAATAACTAGTATACATAGTTGGTAATTCTAGAGTAAGACTAGTGAATTTAGGTATGTTTGCTGAAGTTGTGAAGGTTTCTAGTATGTATTGCCAAAATAAAAAATACATTAGCCAAAGGACATTTGGACATTTTGTAGTGAAAAATGCTATATTATATATTATTATATCCTTGTGGTATTTTTAGAGACATTTGGGTAAGAAAATGTTAATTTTGGTAATTTTGCTAAGTTTTACGGTCTTGCCAAAATCAACGAAAATCTTACTTGTAGTTGTCGAGTAGAAAATGCCATTGTAGTGTAGAGTGGAAAATGTAAAATTTGGTAAAGTTGATAAGGTTACCGATCTCACCAATAAACTTTACAGTAAGCAAAATGACATTATATCTATGCAATTTATTATTCAACAGGTCCAAGCCGGCGATGTCATAACAATTGACAAGGCAACTGGAAAAATCAACAAGTTAGGTAGAAGCTTCGCTAGAGCCAGAGATTATGATGCCACTGGTAAGTTATTTCAGAATATTGTTTGGAATATTGCAGACGAATTTAACACGTGTTTAACGCATTTAACACGTGTTTATGATAAATGCGTTAAATCTAGTTGTCCTTTTTCTTTGCCAACAAAAAAACAGTCTTCAGAGCTTTCGTCACAGTTTGCGAGGCGCAAAAACTTTGTGTAAAAGACTTTATTTCGCTTGATATTTCTTGAGATTTTATCACTAAAGTGCGTGCATTCTGGAAAGTGTCTAGCGTCACAAATAGATGTCAAATATTTAGCTGTTTTGATTAATTTGGCAATATTACTGTATGGAAATATGAAATATGGCTAACTAGTGAACTAACATATTGATTATGAAATGCTATAATTAATATCAAAGATGCAAAAAAAAAGATGTTATAAGTATTTGAAAAGTCCAAATGCCTATTTTACACCTAAAACGGGTACAACATCAAATTCAATGTAATAATTGCAATTTATTATTAATATTCTAGTTCGCTAATTAGCGATATTCCATATTTCCATACAGTAATAATGCCAAATTAATCAAAACAGGTAAACATTTGACAGCTATTTGCGACGTTGCCAACTTTTAAAATGAGCGCTCTTAAACACCGTTCTTCGTAATTTATTTTTATAATGCATAAAAGTATACTGCAGTAAACAAAATCAGAAAAATATATGATATTCTTCAGGATATATGCTAGTAAGATAGTGTGTTGAAAACAGATACGATAGAAAAACATCGCGAAGATACGTCAAAAAATTTCATTTAACGCTTAATAATCTTATTAATATACTTGCAATCATTCTGGGTTTTTATCAGATTATTCAACAAGCAACATATTACCGTAATAGTGCTATAATTTTTTAGTCCAATCAATAGATTCTTTGTAAATAGATAATTGCTTCATATTTTGCAATAAAACTTGCGTTGTGTCACCGCGCTTCTCTTTCTTTTCTACGCAGTCTGAAAGTGAACGCGCTTTAGCTGTTGTAAACCTCTTAAATAAAATAATCATCTGTTTGCTTCTGTGTCTGAATTAGGCAATTTATTTATTTAATACTTCAAGCACACAAATGCACAGAGGCGGACTTAATGCCTGAGGCATTTTCTACCAGTCAACCTTTGGGTGATGCAGAGACAAACAGTGGTAGGTGCAATAGCGAGAATTGAGGAATAAATATTTATTTAAATATAAAGATACACATATACCTATTAAAAACTTTAAATATAATATATACACCTAATTATATATAAATATAAGTACAATTAAATACACATGGATATACTAAAACAACTAAGACAATCAATGGGAAAACATTACCGTTGTGATGATACTGATAGTTTCTTGCGAATGTGCTCGCGAACCGTAACTTTAAACGATAATCGGTTGGTCGCCATCTTGATTTCCTGGGGAGGGCATTCCATAGAGAGAATCAACATTTCGTTTTTATTCCACAGGTCAACAAGCTCGCTTTGTGCAATGCCCAGAGGGTGAACTCCAGAAGCGTAAAGAAGTAGTCCACACGGTCACTCTACATGAGATCGATGTCATCAACTCTAGGACACACGGGTTTTTGGCGCTTTTCTCTGGTAAGTGGTGAAGAAGTAGATTATTGTGGGTGGTAAACTGAAGATAAGTGTTCATTTTCGCCTGTGAACAATCTGCTATACTTTACTATAGTCCATTGGTTTAGGTAGTTCAATAAAGGTAAATAAAGAAAACCATGTGACAGCTGTCAAAAGTACTAAACGTAATACCTGTCAGTTCAGTTGTCATGCTACGTAGAAAAAAAAATCTGCTGTTTCAAAGTAAAGTGAACCTACGCGGTCAAAATGTATGGAACAGCTGATTTTTTTATAAATAACCGACGAAATATTTCAGCGCTGGGGGGTTCAGAATGATGTAGTGAATCCATAGTAACAGTTTTCGCGGCGATGTCCCTGCCACCCTGTGTAAGCGCTAAGAGCACTGAGCGAGCGAAGCGATCTCGATTTTAAAGCAATTTTTTTTGCTTTAAATATATTACGGGGTACGTATGCTAAAAACTACAAAGTGCCTTTTACCTACTGCAGAAATTTCGCTTTGTTTGGACCTTTACTCGAGATGTGGGCCCCTCGGGGACTGCCACCCCTTAGTCCGCCAGTGAGCCATGCACTGGATAAGTTCTACTAAGCTTATTGTGGTTTTGGTTGATTACGTTAACAGGTGACACCGGAGAGATAAAGTCCGAGATTCGCGAACAGATCAACAGCAAGGTGGCTGAGTGGCGCGAAGAGGGAAAAGCTGAGATGATTCCTGGAGTATTGTTCGTTGATGAAGTAAGTTCTTTTTAGTTTTACAATCATGACGGTTCTTCTTTTTCGTGTGGTTAATAACTTCCCTGGTGTCAGAGTTTTTATGCCGCCCATGGCCC
The DNA here is from genome assembly GCA_947364205.1 of Agrochola lota. Classification (NCBI taxonomy): domain Eukaryota; kingdom Metazoa; phylum Arthropoda; class Insecta; order Lepidoptera; family Noctuidae; genus Agrochola; species Agrochola lota. The sequence continues at coordinate 5,207,125 of OX376248.1, forward strand.
TCCGACTTGGCTTCACATGCCGTCGAAAAATATTTCTCAGGCGAAACGTAAAAAAAACGACAGGAAAACATCGTGAGGAAACACGGCAGTACCGGAATACTGCGGGTTTCCTCACGATGTTTTCCTTCACCGATTTATCGTACGTACGTTGAGAACGAGAGAGTTCCAAAGAGTATTCATCGCTCAAAAAAAGTGCATGAGATCAATTTGTGGACTAAAACCTGATGACTCATGTCAACCAATATTTAGGAAACTTGGTTTGTTACCGTTACCGTCACTTTATATTTACGAAATATGTATGTTTGTAATGAAAAATAAACAATTATTTAAGACTGCAAATGATGTCAATCCTCGGAACAGACGAGATCCGTATAAACTTGTGTTGAATGATCTGCCTCGCCTAACTAAGTATAATAAAAACTGCCTAGCAATGTGTGTGCGCATGTATAATAAAATACCGAGGCAATTTAAAAACTTACATTCAAAATTGTTTAAAGTTCAATTTTACAAATGGATGCTCGAACATAGTTTTTATAGCTTAAAGGAATTTGTTGACAAAAAATTTTGATGTTCTATTCACTATTGATGGCTCCTTGTCTACTTGCTTAATTTTAAGTATTTTGCATGCTTTGTTATAACCTAGCTAAACATGTTTGTGCTATATAGTATTATTTAACACCCCTTTATACCATGTTTTATGCAAATAAACATATTATTATTATTATTATTATTATTATTAACTAATTACAATAATTAAAGAAACAATTTATACATAATATAATAATAAAATAATCAATCTGCCTAGCCTTTTCCCAACTATGTTAGGGTCGGATTCCAGTCTAACCGGATGCAGTTAAATATACCAGACTGAATACCAGTATTTTACATGGAGCGACTGCCTATCTGAACTCCACAACCCAGTAACTGGGTAATACGATACCCCTTGGTAAGGCTGGTGTCAGACTATCGGGCTTCTGACGACTCGTAATGACTGTCAAAGATCCACGAATGACAGCCGGGACCAATGGCTTAACGTGCTTTCCGAGGGACGGAGGATTCTCGGTATGTAAAGATGGTCACCCATCCACTGACCAACCCCGGCAAGCGTAGCTTAACCTGATGGATCGACCAGTGCGGCTGTTGTTACTTAGCCACGAGCTCCTCTAATAAAATAATAAATAATATATATATAATTTATTGCAGACCACATGTTCTAATAAAAAAATACGATAAAAATTAGAAATAACAAAATTAAAATCAAAACTGGAATTAAAATTAAAACATTTATGCGGCTATTTGTAGCCATCGTTTGTAGGTCTCGGTAGCATACATCACATCAGCAATATAGAATAGAGAAAAATACAAACATTAAGTTTAAGTTACAAACTACATCAAAATTAATATCACTTGCGAATCTACAGTACGTCTGTCATACCAACAAAATCATATAAACAAATTCAACAACTCCGAAAACCGACGTGGTTTTCGGAGTTCTGGAGTAATTTTGTTTTCCAAAAAAAAAATTAATCAAAAGTGTGTGAGGTGACGGACAAGTCCCGTCCAAGTCAAGCTTCATACTTAAAATGCGACTTCTGTATGTGTCGTAGGAGGATTTGATCATTCGAATTTTCGCGCAAACACGGATAATCAGAAAATGGTGAAAACATTTGTGCGAGCAACTTGGAAGTCAAATACCAAGCTAAACGAAAACTATAACCGACGGAACAAGAATAGACTAATACTGCCCATCAAAAATTAAAAAATTATTGGGCAAAGCCCATATTCAAGACTAGCTAATATATTTAATAAATTACCAGAAAGTTTACAATCCCTACCAAATGACTAAATTTTCTTGAAACAGTTGAAATCTCTGTTAATAAGAAAGGCTACTATATGCTACCGTTGAGGAATTTGAAAGAAAGAAAATACGTTTATTTGCGGTACACATGACGCAAGGTAAGAACAAAACACGAAAATAAACAGTTTGGGGGAAAACATGCGTCACATCCACGCAAAACGGCCATCGCTCAGCATAAAGCTGCGACCCTATGCGAGACAGAACCCCAGCGCTGGTTTTCAGCGACAGCCGGCGTTGACGTTATGACTCAACCGGTGCAGCAGAGAAAAATAACAAAAAATAAAATGAATAAATACAATACACAAGTCCTAAATGTTTATAAAAAATATTATATTTAAAATGGTAACATTTCGTACCACCGGCGACTCACGCGCCACAGACAGTCTGTGCGCGCAGCTGTCGTTTATGCTTTTTGTTTGACGTTTTGACATATTGGATACGTAATAAATATAACATGGCGCATTATGTAATTTCAAACGGACATATTGTGAATTGATTGACCTTGTTGCAATATGCTTAACGTACTTATATGTGAAATATTAAATGACTTTACTATAGTATGCTTACCTATAATGACTAAAATGCATGAAATATTAATTATTTCATGCATTTTAGTAATAATGATTTATTTGAAATAAAATATAATAATTAAATAAGTAATGTTTATTAAAATGTAATGTATTGTAATAAGTAATTAGAATCAATATTATATTATGTCATTTAATTGTTTGGTATGAAACATTTGCACAGGGTGCATGTCTTAATACTGTGTCATGAAATTTTAATGCATGCCTACTAACCAGTGTTTTACATGTTAGCAAATAAATAAATAAATAAGTAGCGCTCGCCGGCTACTGCCGCTTCACCGCTCGCTTCGCTCGCTCGGCTCGCGCGCGGTTAGTTACAGTACCAACCTAACCTAACCCATTTTAACCAAGTTCCCCGTAGAAATATTTTCACCATTTTCTAATTATTCTTGTTTTCGCAAGAGAGCTCTTGGCTAAGAAATTACTGCCGCACGGGTCGATCGATCAGATAAAGCTACGCTTGCTGCGATTGGTTCTTGGATGGGTGACCATCTTAACATACAGAGACTCCTCCGTGCCTCGGAAAGCACGTTAAACTGTTGGTCGCGGCTGTCATTCGTGGATCTTTGACAGTTGTTACGGGTCGTCAGAAGTCGCCAAGGGGTATCGTATTACCCAGTTACTAGGTTGTGAAGGTCAGATAGGCAGTCGCTTCATGTAAAATACTGGTATTCAGCTGCATCCGGTTAGACTGGAAGCTGACCCCAATATAGTTGGGAAAAGGCTAGGCAGTAATAGTCGCAATATCCGAATTATCAAATCATCCTAAGTCATGCGCAGCTGTGAAAAAGGAAGGCTAATTGAATATGAAAGTTATCTAAAACTCAGAACTCTTTTTTCCAGGCTCACATGCTCGACATCGAATGCTTCTCCTTCTTGAACCGAGCCCTCGAATCAGAGACAGCTCCCGTCGTCATCATGGCCACTAACCGGGGCATCACCCGCATCAGGGGCACCAACTACAGATCGCCCCACGGAATACCGTTAGATCTTCTGGACAGAATGATTATAGTGCCAACCTCGCCATACTCACACCAGGAGCTGAGGGAGATTCTTAATATCAGGTTAGTTTTATAAAATACTACTGCGCTCTTCGGTTTTTTTTTTGCACGTCTTAAAACTAAATAGCAGTCGGTGTATCTGTCCGCCGCGGTTGGCGGCCTGTTGCGCTTTGTGAGTGCACGAATCAATCTAGTCTAGCTAATCGTTAAGAACAGGTTTTGCGTGGACAGTTCCTGTTGTTTTCATATACATATTTTTTATTTTTGTTTTTGTAATTTAGATTTGATTACTAGTTTATTTATTTATTTAGAAGTATACAAATTATGTATTAGGTATGTTGAAACTGTTCTGTACTCGCCGTCACTTGTCCCTACTAATAGGTTCATTAGAAAACCAGCGTCAGACAGCATCTGCCTGGCATTAATGCTGAAATGAACCTTTTTGGCGCAGCCGTGAGGCACACACTATTATTGTTAAAATGTCATTTTCACTTTTTTTTATTTTGTATTTAGTGTTTCACAAACTGTATCCAAATAAACATTATTCTTTCTTTCTTTCTTTCTTTTACCCACCTAAAGCGGATACTTGTGTGCAGACCGCAAACTATTAACAAAGTATGAAAAATTACCTCAGCTATGCGAACTAAGCGAAACCAACTTAGCTTAGCTCATGGTCTGCAACCCGCTTTAGTCTTGTAGCGGCATCTACATCGCTACATGCGAACTACGCATCAAAGACCTGACGTCACACAACATCCTGACGTCACACAAATCCTGCATCGCTCAATTAAGAGTTTACCGCGCGATAAACATATATACAAGCTTCCCAACTTCAACCTCTGGGCAGTTGCCCGCCAGACACGACACCCGCCTGGTCGGAGGATCCTCCCTTTTCTATGGGGGATGAGTGAACTTTACACCCTGTTCCTCATACCCCTAAAGTCTCGATCCCAGTGGAATATCGGGATAAAAAGGATCCTATATCATAACCCAGGTCTACCCATGTTTCACATCCTAAAAAAAAAAAAAGTCTACCCATGTGCCAAATTTCATCCAAATCCGTTCAGCTGTTTTAGCGTGAAAGCGTAACAAACAAATAAAGTCACTTTCGCATTTACAACATGAGTTCAAATACAAGAAGTTTTGATGTGTAACATGCTTTCCTGCAATCTAAATCTAAACTAAATAATCAATATATTATTATAATTGGAAGCTCGCGCATGATGGGTAGGGTGACACTTAGCTCTCTTCCTCCTCTAATTTTTAATAATACCGTCATACCTATTAGCCCTACGGTGAAAGATCTCGGTTTGCATATTGACTCGACACTTAGCTGGCAACGCCAAGTCTCTAATGTTAGTCAAAGGGTCAACGGTACTCTGCGGTCGCTGTATCGTCTGAGAAACTTTTTGCCTGCTAAGACGAAGACTATGCTTGTGCAGACTTTGATTTTCCCTATCGTAGACTATGGTGACGTGTGCTACTTTGAATTGAATGCGGTTTTGCTGGATAAGCTCGACAGACTGCTCAACAACTGTATCCGGTTCATTTTCAACCTTAGAAAATACGACCATGTGTCTAGCTATAGGTCTGAGCTCAAATGGATGTCCATTCGACAAAGGAGAAGTTTGCGCGCTTTGACCACGCTTTTCTCCCGTCTCAACTCTCCCACTCCTCCTTCTTATCTTGTGTCTCACTTCCAATATCTATGTTCTTCACACACTAAGAATCTGCGTTCTTCTAACAATCTTCTCCTACTCTGTCCTTCTCATACTTCTGACTTTGTTCATTCTTCCTTTCATATTCAGTCCATCCTTCTTTGGAATGCGCTTCCTCTTGATATCAGGACGGCCACCAGTCGGTATGCATTAAAGCGGAAATTGCGGAGTTATTTTCAAAATAAATAGAGTAGAGTCATCTCAACACCTCTCTCCCTTGAATTCGTATATATGTATATATATATAATATAGGTATATATTATAGTAAATATGTATGTATGTGTATGTAGTTTGTACTGTTGTACCTATTTTAGTTATAATGAATTAGAATACTTTTTTTTAATTTATCCTTGTTCCTCTCATATAGAGCACCTGCCATCTAATCTCTTCACCACCCTTGGTTGACTGGTAGAGAATGCCTAAGGCATTAAGTCCGCCTTTGTACTTTTTTTGAGTGTGAAAAGTTTAAATAAATAATAAATAAATAAATAATAAATCTGCATCATTATGCAATAGAATACTTTTCTTTTTTTTCTTTGTTCCTCTCAAATAGAGCACCTGCCATCTAATCTCTTCACCACCCTTGGTTGACTGGTAGAGAATGCCTGAGGCGTTAAGTCCGCCTTTGGCCTAGTCTTAGTAATAGTTTATCATTTATAACTTCCAGTTACAACTATATGTAAGCGGGCACGCCCTTTATGCCTGGAGGCTTTTATTTAGATATTAAGTTCTGTTTACGTCATTTTTTTTATTTCTGCCTGAGCGTAGCTGTTCTCGATGATTTTGTCTGGTATATTGGCGTGTGCTAGCTAACATATGGCTAATAATTTAAATAATGTTTTGTGTTGCGTAATGTAAATTATTTTGAATATATATAGAATCTTTTTTTTTTGTTGTTCTTCTAACTGAACAGACACCTGTGCTGCTGGGGAGTCTGTTGCGCCACTTCTTCTTCCCAGCTAAGCACTAGGAAGTGGTGAAGGGTGGGCGTTTTGGGGGACTGTCTTATGTAATTGACGTTCGAAAAGTGCTGATTCTCAGCCTAGTTTGAATAAATGACTTTTGAATGAATTTTGAATTTTGTACTTTTTTGAGTGTGAAAAGTTTAAATAAATAAATAAATAATAAATCTGTGGGAGTGATTTTGTGAAAAGTGACGGAAGTTTGTATCAGGAAGCCGGGGAAGCGCGTATTTGATTTGACCAAAGAGCGCGCGTGGTGCTCGAGTTGGCCGTCGGAAACGACCTTGACGAGGTCTCGCCCCTTTAATGTTGATTATTATCAAGGGCAGATGTCTGATATTGAACATCATATGCGACTACTGTAAGGTTCGCTCATTCTTTTTTTAAATAAAAATCTAGCAATTGCATCTGCTAGGCATTCACGCGACGTCAAAAAACCTCAAATGCTAAAGCAGATCAACAGTACCCAGAATTTTGTATTATCTTGATTTAAAAGAGTATCCTTGGAGTTTCTTGCCCGCTCTTCTCCGTAGAGATCTACGTTTTGCACTGGGCGTTCGCAATTCATTTGCCAAACATGTAAACAAACACGAGTTTTAGGAAAAACAACTGTAATTCCTACACATTAGGTTGAGTTTGCGCTACAACTTCTTATTTTTTATGACTTTTCCAACAGTACTACTTAGAACTGTAATCAACCGCGCGCGAGCTGAGCGAGCGAGCGGTGAAGCGGCAGCAGCCGGCGAGCGCTACTTCAAAGTTGTTCGCACAAATGTTTTCACCATTTTCTGATTATCCGTGTTTTCGCAATAACCCTAGGCAACCAACCCCGGCAAGCGTAGCTTAACCTGATAGATCGACCCGTGCGGCTGTTATTACTTAGCCACGAGCTCTATCGAGTGAACCATCTACTGTATCCATCTCCGGTAATATGTTTATTTTGGCTTCAGATGTGAAGAAGAAGACTGTCAAATGTCAGGGGATGCGCTGACAGTGCTGACGCGAGTAGCCACAGAGACCTCTCTGCGATACGCCATACAGCTTATAACTACGGCTTCTCTTGTTGCTAAGCGTAGGAAGGCCACCGAGGTACGTAATTAGACATAGAAAACTGTTCCGTGACTTGAAACTGATATTTTACAGTCTAAACTAACAACACAACCAAACGTTAGTGATGATTTCTGTATCCGAAAAGGTTTTGCCACAGAATACCTTGCGTGGCTTGTTAACGCATAACGCACGGCGTACTCTTGAAATCAATCCCAAATACTCCTAACGGAATTTAAAAAAAATATTTAGGTATATTAAAGGTACAATTCCGTAGCTGACCGCAGCCGGCAGCAGCAGGCGAGCTGTCGCTAGCTAGCTACAGAAGGTATTTCATAGAAATTCATAGAAACCAGTCGTGTCGCGGCAAAACGTCGCCTGCAGTCTGCTACGGAATTGTACCTTTAGTAAGGTACAATTCCGTGTATAATATATAGATACAATTCTGTGAAGTTAAAATAAACTTAAGTATCAGTTGCCCAGTACTGCTCTAAAAAACTAACACTATAATTTGGTCCCCAGGTCAGTATGGAAGATGTTAAGAAGGTATACTCACTATTCCTAGATGAGCATCGTTCAGAACAGTTTCTGAAGGAGTATCAAGATGAATTCATGTTTAATGATGGTTCTGGAGGTAAGTTACATACCTATTAATAATAATACATATACTCCTTCGGTTTAGGTACCAAAATAAAGGTAAAAAAAAAACACGTGGTGAGACAGCTGTCAAGTAACCCACTAAACTTAATACCTGTCAGTTCAGTTGTCATGAAACAAAGAAAAAGTATTTATTGAGACTCGCACAGGAAATCACACTAAACATAAATAAAAAACAAAGTAACATTAAGATTTAAGGCGAAAGCGTCAAGGTAGCCCGCGAAATTCAAATTTTCTTACGTTTTTTGCAATTTGCAGGTATCATGTTGTATGTTGATCTAAATATGATTCGCGGCCGTATCAAATGTTTATTTATAGAATTATAATAATAAAAATTATCAACACAACTCTCTAAGTTCATATAATCGCATTGAATGACTATTTCATGAAACCATGACATTTGACGATTGTGCTTACTTATGGAGTTGTGTTGCTGATTATAATTATGTAAAGCCATATTGGTTACGATCGCGAATTATATTTTAATCAGCATAAATCCTCACACTGACCTGCAAAATGTAAAAAAAAGTTAAAATGTCGCAGCGCTGGTATTCTGATAGGGCCCGCAGTGATGGCACGGATAGATAGATACAAAATTAAATAAATAGGTGTGTGAAATACAATCCTACGAAATACAATGCTACGTCACAAATGTACTCTTCAATTTAGCAACGATATAATTCGTTGACGTTTAGAGCTGGGGCTCTTGACAATAGATAGATTACAAAATATATTTTTTTAATATAAATTTAACTAAAAAATTGTGCTCAAGCAGTTACATCTACGAAGAGAAGTTTAGTAAAAAAAGATAAAGTTTAACATGCATTAATAAAAGAGGAAACTATTGTAAAAATCCATAGGTCTTATCGTATTTTTAAACAAGAAAGTGTCATCTATAAAATCCCTTTTTACGATTTGTTTACCTTTGTTTAACTACCAAAACGTATGGCTAGGCATTGATGTAAATCATGGATACGCCCTCACCATACTTACGTCGCGCGAAAAGTGTCACTTCTGAAATGAGCGAATTCGCTCATTTTAGATCATTTCCTCATTCGTCATAGTTCGTGACACATCGGAGTAACTTTCTCGTTTTTAATACACACAGCTGTACAAAGATGCCTTGTTGTGCCTACAGGAAATGTAACAACAACTCCAAAAATACAAACAAAGCTAAAGGTATTACTTTTCATGCGTAAGTAATTTTTTTTCAAATTTATTTCGATTTCAAAAATAAATATTATGACGGATGATGACATATAACAAAAATTTCGTTCCCATGACAACGAACGATAGGGTAGTGTAGCGTTGACAAAAAAAGTTTAAAAGAATTTAGGAAGTATGGAGGTTACATTATAATTTTAAAATATTTTAAAAGCCGGATTTTTTTAATGTATTTGTTTTTTAGATTATCTTTTCTTTGCAACTATGTTTTCGAATACAAAATTATAGGTTAGTACATAAACAATTTAATAAAACGCGATGTGCTTCGAAAGCACATAAAGCGTGGGGTCTTTTGCCTGATCTCTCTCCGCTCGTGGTGGGTTGCCATCCCGCCAGACTATGAGAGTGAGGATATGGAGATTCCTCACCTGCTCAAGCATGTCGAGGGAATCCAGGGGAAGAAGCGCGAATAAAGGCGCAGTGCAAAATTTCATCGTTCAGCCTTAACGCGTGAAAAGGTAAAAGACAGACAGATTAAAAATATTAAATAAATGTACTTTAATCACTATTTGTATTTAACTGTTAGGTTCCCACAAGAACCGGGTGTTAAAGAAAAATGGATTAAAATAATCCAAGAAGAACAAAGAGACGATGAATGGTTGCCAACCAAATACAGTCGCATTTGTTCAGCACATTTTAATGATGATATGTTCTACTTGACACAAGCTGGTCGGAGAAAATTTAAAAAAAATGTTGTACCATCTTTTAGGTATGAATGTATGATTTAGCTAATTGCCAACATCTGTCCGTGTAGTAAGATCAATCTAGATCGATCTTTAAGTTTTTAAATCTGACTGCCTCAGAAAGTTCCCTACATACTATTTTATTAATTACAGATATCATTTGTAGAACCCACATATGAAATGATGGGTTCACCACTTGAGAATGTTTATATTTCTGATAATGACTCTATATTTGATTCGTCATAATAATTATAATTATTAATATTATTATAGGGGATACCCGTTTTTTTGTAGTTTCACTAAATTTTTCAACAACTGCCAACGAATCTCCCTTCTAAACCCATCATAAATAAGCCTTTTGGATTCGAAGGAATTCTGAACCAGTTTAATCATGTGACAAGCATCATGATAGCTACTTCTAAATGACATACAGGATTTTTGAATGTTGTTTTAGATCACAACCTAGTAAATTGGCTGCAGTTATGTTAGCCGCACAGCCATCAAAAGTTATGGCAACAATATCAACCCCCACATAGTAGCATTCACTCAAACATGTTTTCAATAAATTTGCCCGAGTTTCAGCTGATAGTCCGTTACCTAAAAATATGCCACTGGGATTTTCCAGCTTTCGTTCATGCATACTAATATTAATACATACGCCTGAGTCGCTATTTCGCACGATTTTGCCGAGCCAGCACCGAAATTTACGACGCCTGCAGTCTTCTTTCCAGTCCACGTAGTTTGGTGGCGAAGAGTCATCTCGTCAGCAATTAACGTGCAGAATATTCGCGAATCACAATTTTTTTTTTTTTTCTAAAGCCTCTTGCGCTTCCTTATTAAAGCCAAGACGACCCGAACTGTTATCGTACCATTTTCCTATGTCGCGAGGGTGTGGCAAAGATCCACTAAATATTTTTATATAATATTATAATTCAATTATAATATCATTGATAAAGACAAACATTTTATTATTTCAAAACAACCTCGTTTTAAAATTAAGTACCCTTTTTAAAACGAGTATGCTGACGGTACAGCGACAATTCTCTACGTCATTGTGTGACAGATGACAACTTAAGCACAAATGCGGTCATTTTTTGATGCTGTAAGGCGTATCTTTGATTTACATCAATGTGGCTAGGCCTTTGCTGAACTTTGAAAGTTCTAAGTTAAATTCAAATTATTTTATTTCACATAAACCTACAAGGGCACTTATGAAACGTCAGAAGCTAGGAGCACGGTTCCAATTGGTCGTTTCCTATGGAGAAGGGCCGGCAAGAAACTCCACGGTTACTCTTTTAAAAATAATTGGCCTTTACAATAGTTTCAAATAACAGTATTAATAGGTATGGGAGGACAGTGTAGGTCTTTCAACAAGTACCAGGTACTTAACAAAATAGAAGATGGTCAATAAATCTACAGTCCACTAAGCCTACAGCGTTCTCACATTCACAAAATAGAAAATGTTCAGGGTGGCAGGGACATCGACGCGAAGCCGGTTACCATGGATTCAGTACATGATTCTGAACCCCCCTGTATTTAAATTTTTCGTCGGTTATTTTTAAAAAAACCGCTGTTTCATAGAAAAATGCAATACCTACGCGGTCAAAATGTATGGAACATCTGTTTTTTTTTTGATAACCGACAAAAAAATCAACGCAGGGGGGCTCTGAATCATGTACTGAATCCATGGTAACCAGCTTCGCGTCGATGTCCCTGCCACCCTGTATAGATTCTTTTCTATTTTGTGAATGTAAGAACGCTGTAGGCTTAGTGGACTGTAGATTTATTGACCATCTTCTATTTGACTATCTGACAATGATCTGACAGCCTGTATAAAATATGCATAAATTAATAAAAATTAAAACCTATTTTAAACGAAATTACATGATTGCCATTACAACTGTAACAAATCTGAATAATTATCATGTACACAAAAGCCACTAATAAAGTGCTGAAATTAAATTGTACGTTTGGGAAGCTTCGTCGAGTCTTCTCGTTGCGTATTCTACAAAGTCTTAAGACTAAGGGTCTTCAATGCGTCCTCCGTAAGTCATAACATGACTTACGCAGCCGAAACGTGGACACTCACGGTGCGAGTAGTTCATAAATTCAAGGTCGTACACCGAGCTATGGAACAACGGGCTATGCTTAGAGTCTCTCTGAGGAGTTGAATCCGGAACGAGGTGATCCGGCAGAGAACCAAAGTTGTCGACATACCTCACAGAATAAGTAAGCTGAAGTGGCAAATTAGCCGCAGAACCGTTGGCCGTTGGCACAAAAATATAAATATGGACAGTACAGAAACTACATAATAAACATTCGAAACGGCACACTGACGCGATTGTCGCGGTGCTGTCAGTTGCGGGTGCCGTGTCGAGACGAGAGGTCGGCGCGAGGTTTTTAAAAAGGAAGGTAGGTTATTCTTTCAACAAATAGGCCAAGCGTCCATACTGTCCATATTTATACTGTGCCGTTGGGGTAGAATGGAGACCGTGAATCCACCGCATTATAAAATACTATTAATTTGTTTATTATAATGTATTGTCTTGTTTCAGACGCCCCGCAACGGATGGAAGTATCGCAGTAATTATTTTCTCAATGATTCCAAAAACTGCTTTAAAATACAGTGTAAACTCTATATAGCGACACTGAAGGGACTGTGCATTTTATGGCGTTATAGAGAGTTGTCGTTAAATGGAGAGAAGAAACATCAGAATTAGAAAAAGAAAAAGTTTATTTCCGACTATTGTTAGTAGTTATGTGCATAAAAAAGAATGTTATATGAACGCTATTGCGTATAGTCTGTTATTTTTGTCTGACGTCTTTTGCTGCACCAGTAATTTTGTTGTATTTTTTTACTTATTTTATTCATATCTAGCAATATTGAGGCATCTTGGTTATAAAGGAAGTATTTTTCCAATAATTTAGCTGCTTCCAGAGCTTCTTTAATGCTCGGCGGAGGCTCAGGCTCATCCGTCTCATCTTCTTCATAAACAAAAGTAAACAAAAGAACGAATTTCTTAGAAAGTTCGGTGTGCATGATGCCGACAGTCGAGTTTATTGCGGGCTAGGATAATAAAGCGACAATAGATCAGATAGACACAGCTGCGCAGTTTTTACTAATTTTAGCAACTTAAAAGGTACTTTTTATTACTCAATTGTTGTCGTTATTGAGAGTGGGTGTAATGCTATGTAGAGTGAAACATTGTATGAAAGACAAGCTAAACCAACCAAAGCCAATTGATTTCGACGCTTAAGGGAGTTTGTCGTTAAATAGAGTGACGTTACATGGAGTTTACACTGTAATTAATTTTCGTTAGAATGTCGTTTTGGTTCTACAAGAAGTCGTATGTTTAAGTTACTTTTAAGTTTGTATTATGTAAGTTTATAATAAATGTCTAATTACATATATTTTGTTTTTTTGTTTTTTTTAAGTAAGTGCAAGTTAAGCTTGGTTATCAGTCCCGCATATGAGATTCCCATATCCCCAGTTTCAGTTCAATAATAATAATTTTATTTTAAAAAACAAAGAGACATCTACTAAAATCTTAGCGCGATACTTCATAGTTCCTTTCAGTGAAAATATCTGCCTCTCAAACAATTCTACTATAAATACTATTTTGGTGTAATATTGCAATATTTTAGAGCAGATTTTTTTATTTAATTTGGCAATATTACACTAGTGCCGTTCCAAAACCCACTAACGTAGAAATTAATATTTTTTCAACACACCATACACCAAATCACCATAGTAATCAGTGTATTTATATAATTTATATTCTTTCTGCTGGTTTGTAATTTTTCTTTTATCGTCAATTATATTTTTCGTTGCAACAAAATAGTATAACACTCGACTAGAACGAATAAATCATAATCGACTAAATCTAACTCTTTAGATGTTGACGTTTCTACATCTCTAAACTACGATTGATTTTTCGACATTCTGTCGTGAATATATTTGGTGACACTATTCGAAGTTAAATTATCAGTAAAATCAAAATGTTCGCCGCCAGGAGCCTTTTCAAAGCCAACGCTCAGATCCTCAAGAATGTGGCTCAGCAGAGGAACATGAGCGTAATCGCTACTCCCGCTAGGAACAAGATTTCCACAGGCGTAAGTACATTTTGCTAGTTTTTGAGATTATCTTTATATTTCGTCATATTTATTAATTTACAACGTTCCTAAAGAGTATCCCGTGATATCTACGTATGATTTTATCCTTCCAAAATGTAAAAAAAAGATTTTTGAATTACGTAATTCGACAGGAAAAATATAGGTTATCTACAGAAGTCCTAATTACCATGTCAATTAAAATGACGACTATGACGAATTTACCCTACTTAATGGTTTATGCTATGTTTAGTTTTATTTCTGTTGATGACTGATTGGTTTAAATAAATAATAGTTTCAATATTTGTACTTAAGACAACATATTCTTTACAAAGTTTGTTTGTTATCTTTTGAGACCAATGCATATTAAGTGATTGGTTTTAGGTTACATTTACTGAACAGTCTAGAGATATATTGCTGAAAACCAACAATGTGCAATATTAAAAATAATAATACTGAGAACAACACTTTCAGAATGTTTAACTTAAGTTTATCTGCTTAATAGTTGACTTTTGATGCCATTGTTTTTATATATCTTTTTGTAAAGGTTCGCTACTCGGTATTGACCAAATCAAATTATCAGGAGAGTTATAAAATCATAAACCCGTCAAATGATTCCCTATTAGAAGGTGTTTGCATATAAGTGCTCAACAGTTTCCGCAATAATATTATTTTATTGTTGTCTCTTTTGTATTTTTCTAATTAACAATTGCTGGTTCATATATTATTTGTCACGTTAATTTTAATTTTAACTAAAATTTATAGTTTAGATACTTTTAAATATTCAAATATATCTAAACTATAATAATACTTATATTAAATAACATTAATCAGGCAGGGGACATAGTCCATCGATAGTTCCAGGTAAACCCATAGCCTAATATGTTTTATTTCCAAGTTCTGCAATAGTCCTGCACCAACCGGGAGTTGTCCTTAGGTGCACTTGCATACAGGGATAATCGTCGGTTGGTGCCTCAACACTTAAAAATGTCTAAGGGGCCTCTGTGAGTTGGCTTCGGCCCCTTGTACACCTTCCAAAGGTCCGTGACCTCAAGGTCCTGAGATATGTCAGACATGTAAATCTTTTCTCTTTATAATATAAAGAGAAAAGATTAAAAAACTACTGGACCGATTTAAAAAATTCTTTCATCAGAGGAATGCTATATTATCAGTGAGTAACGTAGGCTATAATTTATAAATCTATCACAAAGGCCAAGCCGCTGGCACGAGCTAGTTTTGTTTAAAATGGTGGTTTTGATTTCAACAAAGCATATTGCTGCCACATACATTTTTTAAGTTAAAACTTGTTTAGGCACGTCGAAGGAACCTTTTTTCTGTTCGGTTTCTACCGGTTAAGAACCGAATCCATAAGGATTACGCATAGGGCTGGGTCAATGAAACTCATATCTAACCGGTTTGAAAACAAAATCCTGTGAACACGATGACCACAGCTGTTACCGCCCTGGTTCTATAGCAGCCAAGCGCTGCAAGGCAGAATAGTCCTTACGGTGGTTAGTAAGGGCTTTCCGTGATGGTACTTTGTAAGTGTATCTGACATCACTGACATTGGTGAAGGAAAACATTGAAATGCGTTTATTGGCATTACAGCAGAATAATACACCTTATAATTTAAAAAAAAAACAGAAAACAATGATTATAATGTCAAAAGGGCCTAAGCTCAGCATAATGACAGATGGCAACACAAAGTGTACCACCTGACGCTGATTTTCAGCTGCAACCCACGAGTGCCATACGCCAGAATAATAAAGACAGAGAAGTGTGTCTGTTTATAGTGAATATAAGTTTGAAATCATCTTGAGCAAGTGTGGTGATCAATGTTCATGCATTCTCTGAATGAGAAGAGGCCGTTGCCCTGCAGCGGGACAGTAGATAGCAGGCTGGTATCCTTACGTTTACAATAAATCTGTTTTTCTCTTCCAGGAGATGTTCTTCCTAGTCAGCTCTATGGTGATTGGCTGGTCTATCGTCCCCGCCTGGGTCCTCATTAACATCAAGAACTACAGGAACAAGGAATAAGCACACCGCCAAGCTTAGACAACTATAATGTAGATACAGTGTGATATCAGTTATGTATTATGTTAAGTAAATGGTTAATTTAACAACACGGATTTTTATTTATGCATAAATACACATAATAATAGTTAGGCAGAGGTACCTGTACTACACCCACATTTCGTCAGTTATGTTTAATTCCCATGTAATAGGGTCGAGCCTATTGCAATCGACTAGGCACAAATCCAGACTCCGGGCTACTACTGAGAAATTCTTAATAAAAAACCCATTAACACTACCCAATGTGGGAACCTAGGATCTCAAGATCAGCAGTAACACTAGCAACCACTGGGGTTCTATAACTTATATAGAAAAATGGAACCTTAGTGAACGCACACCAAGCCAAGCGTCGAACGAAACAAATTTTAGAATTCTTTATACGAAATTCTATGAAACCACGAACCACTGCCCGCGTCGAATCGTCCGAATCTGGAAGACCGTACCTAGCCTTCTCGTATACTTCGATTCATTGGGCTCGGATTACTGCGTTCACCTTTTAACGGAACATTAAAATAAACACATAAAACTAATGGGGTAGGCAGACAAAACGAATGGCTTTGTCCCATGGGGTTAGGCAATGACTACAGAATGCTACCTTAAAGTTGGCAACGTCGCAAATCGCTGTCATATACAATGTCGCCCATGGGCATGTGACCGCCCGTATTTTTCTGAATATTCATGACAAATTATCGATAATAAACTTAAAAAGGGGGGTCTATCTTTAATTGTTTTTTTTTTTCATTTATTCTTATTTTTTTTTTCAGTATCCCGCTATAATTTTATGTATAATTAACATAATTTCACTTATGTTTTTTAAAATAAATACTGTTTTCTTGGAAAAAAAAATCTTCACCTCCGTTTTTTTTTCATAGTCGACAAATTTTACTAAATTTTTTTAGTTAATCCGATAAAATAACTCGTAAGCTATTAGAAATAATAAACAGAATACAAATCGAGCCAATAACATAGAAGATATGGCAAACGCTACTAAAAACATAAAAAATTGACTAACATGAAAAATATTAAAGATAGACCCCCCCTTTTAAAGTTAATTTTCGATAATTTTTCATGAATATTCAGAAAAATACGGGCGGTCACATGCCCATGGGCGACATTGTATACAGGACGTCATGGACATCGACGCGAAGCCGGTTACCATGGATTCAGTAGGTACATGATTCTGAGCCCCCTGCGTTGAATTTTTCGACGGTTATTTAAAAAAAAAACATCTGTTCCATACATTTTGACCGCGTAGGTATAGCACTATTCTATGATAAAGCAGTTTTTTTTTTTAAACCGACGATTTTTTTTTACGCCGAGGGTGCAAAATCATGTACTGAATCCATGGTAACCGGCTTCGCGTCGATGTCCCTGCCACCCTGTATACCTGTGTTGATTAATTCGGCAATATTACTGTATGGAAAAACAGTTTGCCCGAATACTACGCACCACCTGACCTTTCTGAAGCGCAGACCACGCTCGACACATTTTTATAATTTTTAAGTTTTCTTGAACTTAGTTTCGGTCCCAGTGTGGCCTGCGCTTTAAGAACATCGCCAGTAAGGTCAGTATTATATCCTAGGGCAGGGGTCTTCAACCTTTTTGAAATCAAGGGCCGAGAATACTTTGGTATTGGTTCGACGGGCCGCAACACAAGGGAAATTAATTATATTCCATTATAAACTTATAGGGGAGGTACTTTTTTTTTTTTTGAGGATGGGAAATCATCAAATGACTTCTCCCGCTCTGGGCAGAGCGAGAGGGTGTGTCACACTTTTACTGACTAAAACCCACCCGTGTTCCTTCCGTTGCCTGTGTGCCGGGGCCGCGATATCCCTTTCGGACAAACCCCCAACCCCAGCAGATAGAGGAGGTACCTTGCAGTTATTTATTATAAAAACTTAGCGGCCGTTACAGCCACATCAAAGGGTCGTACCTATTATTATTGTATTTTCGGTATACATGCCCACGAATTGTCCAGATAACTTATCAACCTTTACAGATGTATTAAGTGAGATTAGTGCTACCATAGCAGGCTGTGATATAGATAATGTTTTTATATTGGGTGACTTCAACGCTCACCCCCAAGAGATGTTCTATAATGAATTAATGAACTTTTGTTCTGACCAATCCTGGGTTTGTGCTGATGTGATGATGAAACGGGGGGTAGACCGTGGTACCTACACCTTTATTAGCGATGTGCACGGAAGCAGGAGATGGTTAGATCATTGTGTGGTATCTGTGTCAGCTTGGCACACATTGGTGCCGATTCTCTTGTACACCGAACTAAACTATCACTAAAATTCCATACTTTTGGCTATGATAATCTTAGAGCTATTCTGCAAATAAAATTCTCTAAACTAAAAAATAATTTTGACACAACTAAAATAGAATTTGACAATCACGAATCCACGTGGTACCCGTGGTTTGCCCCAACACGTGTTTTTTTTTTAAAGCCTCAGGCGCGCAGCGGGTGCCGCCTCGACGTGTTTTATATGGAATTTTTTACTTTTTGTATGGAAAACATGAAAAAATATTACCCACATGTTCAGGTTTAGGGGTATAAGAGTTTCATAGAGGGGGTCGAAATTTTCATTATTTTTGCGATAGGACGCACCATTTTCGAGATATAAGCAAAAGAAAAAATAAATACAGTACTGTTTTTGCACGTGAAGTGTTTTGGTGTGAATTTTAGTTCATGACAACTTATTTTAACCCACACCTTTTTAATCGCGATTAAAAATTAACAGGTTTAGTCTAGTTTGGTATTTTACAATCAAAATTTTAGGTGAAAAATGTCAAATTCAGAATAGCAAAATTACCATTTTCACTAAACTAAAAACTCAGTACTATTTTAGTGCTGTCAAACTAAAATATAGTTAAGTTGTGTCACTTTAGTCTATTTCAGAATAGGAAATCGTCGTTTGACAGGAATAAACAAAATTTTTGTGATTTTTTGTTTAGTTTAGAGGCATTTGTGACCAGAGAATCGGCACCAATTGCAAATGTGGATGTATCAGAGGATGTTTACGTTTCGGATCATCTACCGATACATCTGGACTGCGACTTAGAAGTTGTGCGGCCTAAATTTATGCCTGGGGGTGCTGGCCGCAATTCTGTCTTTTGCGGTGAAAGAACTAAGTCAGAAACGCAAACTTATCATAATTTATGTACCTACCAGTAAATTGCGAGACGTTGATTTCCCCCATGAGTTTGAAAGGTGCAGCGTTGGATCATGTGGTTTGGCTGAGTTATTCTGGACAGTTTCTACGAACAGATTGTAGAAATCCTATGTGCGGCGGCTAAGCAATCTAAAATCTGCATCATCATCTGGGGCGGGGCCGAGGCGAGGTAAGCGAGTGTGTGGGTGGAATGAGTATGTAAGAGATGCGCACCGTGAGGCCAGGTGTAGCTTTCAGACCTGGATACTGAACAATCGTCCTTCGTCGGGCTCGGTGTATAATGATATGTATGAGACGCGATTTTTTTTTTTAAGTCGACTGAAATTTTACCAAAACCACGCTGAGCAAGTTGTAATGGATAGGCTAGCAGAACAACGAGCTAGTAAAAATTTTGGTAAATTTTGGAAGTCCCCTGGTAGTTTGGATGCGAAACCTGGCCTCTGCGTGTGTGGAAGGAATAAGTGATAAGGGGGGAATTGCTAATGTGTTCAAGGACCATTTTAAAGTTCAGTCCCCTCTCGGTACCTCAACCTTGGTGAATGATTGTGATCCCATCCGTCCTGGTGCGAAACCTCTGATACGTTTTTCAACCAAGCAAGTATGTGCAATCATTAACAACATGAAACGAGGCAAATCTCCAGGACATGATGGTCTCAGCATTGAGCACCTGAGGCACGCAGGTGTCCATTTGCCGCGAGTCTTGTCTATGTTTTTCACAATGTGTATTGTGAAAAACATAGACAAGATAGTCATGCGTACCTGCTAATCTAATGAAGACCATCGTAGTCCCCATTGTGAAGAACAGGACAGGTGACATCTCGGACAGAAGGAACTATCGTCCCATTTCTCTTGCGACGATAATAGCCAAGGTGTTGGACGGTATGCTTGATTCTTGCTTAAGTAGTTATATCCATCTTCATGATGCACAGTTCGGGTTTCGCCTCGGACCATCAATTGAAAGTGCTATTTTAAGTCTCAAGCATACCGTTCAACATTATAAAGATCGCGGTACCGGTGTACGCCTGTTTCCTTGATCTTTCCAAGGCGTTCGATCTTGTCTCATACGATGTGCTCTGGAGAAAGATGGGAGACAGGGGTATACCCGCAGAAATATGTGGGTTATTCCAGTATTGGTATGGTAACCAAGTCAATCGGGTGAAATGGGATGATACACTCTCTGAGCCGTATAGGTTGGAGTGCGGGGTGAGACAGGGTGGTCTGACGTCTCCCAGGCTCTTCAACCTCTACGTGGACGACCTGATAGGCGAACTCAGCAGCATGCGTGTCGGATGCAGTGTTGATGGGGTTAGAATTAACAACATCAGCTATGCAGATGACATGGTGCGGCTGGGTGTGAGACCTACGCTGCCGCACATGGATTGAAATATGACCTCGAGGAAGATGTAGACATTGATAGGGAGCGCAGGGCTCTAGCGGTCATGGCGGCATGGAGTGTGCGATTGTCGCAACCCAGCGCTGGGCACGCCACAATTGCGGCGATAAGTCCCCTCTTTGAGGAGTGGCTTGGGAGGCGCCATGGCGTCCTCACCTTCCGCCTGACGCAGGTCCTCACCGGACACGGTTGTTTCGGGAGGTTCCTGTTCCGCGTAAGGCGGGAGGAAACGCCCGGGTGTCACCACTGTGTGGATCACCCGGAGGACACGGTGGAGCATACGGTGGAGGTCTGCCCGGCTTGGGCGGAGCACCGCCGTGTCCTCACGGAGGCGATCGGCGGCGGCGATCTCTCGCGTCCGGCCCTGGTTCAGGCCATGGTTCGGAGCGAGAGTGCATGGGAGGCCGTCACCTCCTTCTGCGAAGCAGTTATGCTCGCGAAGGAGGAGGCGGAGCGCGCGAGGGAGATGCAAGCTGCACGCCCTCGCGGCCCTAGTCGCCGCAGGAGACGCCCCGGGCGTCGGGAGTCCAGAGCCGACTTCCGGCCACCGTAGGCGCGGGCTTGCGGACGGTGAGCAATGGGCAGCTCGCCGTCCGATAAGGACCAGGCCCGTGTCGACGGCGCGTTGTGTTCCACGCGCGCCTCAAAGAGATGTCAGCACCAACCGACGGGGTCGAAAGACCAATGCCTGCTGGGGTTGCGGGTTTGTCCGAAAGGGATAACGCGGCCCCGGCACACAGGCAACGGAAGGAACACGGGTGGGTTTTAGTCAGTAAAAGTCTGACACACCCTCTCGCTCTGCCCAGAGCGGGAGAAGTCATTTGATGATTTCCAATCCTCAAAAAAAAAAAAAAAAAAAAGGGGCTCTAGCGGTCCGGAGCAATATGTTGTCCCGTAGATTTGCGGAGTGTACAGACCAAGTAAAGATAACACTTTTCAAGGCTTATTGCCAATGTTTGTACACGGGCGATCTATGGGCCAATTGTACTAAGAGATCGCTGGATGTCCTGCGCGACCAATATAACAATGCGTTCAGGATGTTGTTGAGGCTACCTCGTTACTGTAGCGCGTCGGAAATGTTTGTGCAAGCTCGCACCGACGGCTTCTATGCAATTATACGCAAAAAAACTGCCTCGCTACTGAGGAGAGTGAGGGGCAGTCGAAACAGCATTCTGAAAACTGTAGCCGAGAGCTTCGGCTCTCCGATTGTGCAGCAGTTTGTGCGGAGTTTGATTTTTACTAATACTAGGCAATAAGTCATTTTTTGTATGTTACTAACACTAATTGTGTCCGAAATAAATTTATTCTATTCTATTCTATAAATATTTACAAGGCTAGAAACAGAAAGAAAATACGTTTATTTGCGGTAAACATGACGCAAAGAAAGAACAAAACACGAAAATAACAATTTGGGGGAAAATATGCGCCACATTCACGCAAAACGGCCATCGCTCAGCATAATGCTGCGACCCTATGCGAGACGGAGCTCCAGGAACAGCCGGCAGCAAATGATACAAATAAAATTCAATGAATGAGATGTTTGACATTGTTTACTCTTATAACTAATTTATCAATATCTGCCCCAATGGTGGTGGTTGTAATTCTGAAACTGTTTTCAAAGTGAATATCGGTGATTCTGGTCCTTTCCCTGGACTTTACGTTACTTTTTCATCCGAGAAAATAACTGCTCGCATAAGCCAAAAAGATTGATGATTTCAAATCCAGAGCGATTTCCGATTTTAAAAAATCTGAAATAGGGGTGTATTTTGACGGATGTAACTATATGAATAATAATATTAATAATAAATCAATTTTATTTTGCCAAGTTATTGCCGGACCGCCAGGGGGCCGCGGGTTGACGAACTTTGTCGTAGGGACACCCTACTACCCTCTCGGGGCGTTTCATTTATATATATCTTATCTCTATTTGTGTAACTCGTCCAGCGGCTCTACCAATATACTTATAATTGCGTTATTTAAATTCAATTATTTATTTAAAGACAACAATGATCCATTTATGTTAGTTAGTTAGTTACAAAAAACTTAAAAGCTATGTTAGTGTGTTATTATAAGTAGGTACTAAGCTCACAGAAGAAACAAAATATTTACATACATAAATGTGAATGTATCATATTTCACCGGTTGTAATGAATCACTTCTGCCTAACCAACACCTGCATGAAGTGATTCATTATCGGTGAGTCAAATTTGTCCACTAACATCTGCAGAATGCTATTGGGGCTTGACCGCGTTCTCTCCAATAGCGACGCCGTCTTTCTTCTCACCATTGCGTGGAAGTCATGAACATGCGCTTGCGCGAACATGCCAGATGCACTACAAAAGCGCGGGAGCCCCAAGGGTAAGGGGTTAAGGGTAGGGCAAGGGATACTCACCCCACACAACATATTACAGTAAACAAAATTAAACAAACTAAATTATATATAAATAAATGATTTATTATCACAAAATATAAAACATTATTCTTACAACACTTACAGGCTCATATATCTATAATATAAAATACACCTTTATCAATATTAATAACATTTTTTTTATAAATAATATTTTGTTTTTTTCTTACACATAAATATAATACAAAAGGTAACACCTATATCTCCCATACGCTTAATTATAAGCCACTAAGTATGAAAACAGATTAGATGAAGATTAGATGGATGGATGGATGGATGGATTTGATTGGATTTGGATTTTGATGAGATGATTCACTCCGCAAAATCATTTAAATAAAAAGTGACTCTTGCTACGACACAATAAAGTGCAATATTGCAAAGGTCGCACAGCGCTAATTACCTACAGTTATATTCACCTAGAAGTTGCTTCTCTTTCTAACGCGTAACTCTTATATCTTCTGACTACGTTACGCTCACTGCATTGGACAAGTGAATCCGCCGCGTACCTAGTTGTAGCTTCATACCTAAAATGCGGAGTAAACCATCTGTGTTCATCTGTGGTAGGTATACTTAAGAGGGCTTATAGTTGGCAACGTCGCAAATAGCTGTCAAATATTTACCTGTTTTGATTAAGTTGGCAATAATACTGTATGGACATATGAAATGTGGCTAACTAGTGAACTAAAATATTGTTTATGAAATGCAACAAATAATATCGTAACACCGAATATTTAGTTTTAGATGTAAAAAAAGTATTTGGAAACTTTCCAAATGCCTTTTTTACACCTAAAACTGTTACTACATCAAATTCAGTGTTATAATTGCAATTCATTATTAATATTCTAGTTCGCTAGTTAGCCACATTTCATATTTCCATACAATATATCCAAATTAATCAAAACAGCGAAATATTTGTCATATATTTGCGACGTTGCCAACTTTCAGAATATGTAAGCGCTGTTAATCTAGCTGATTATACTCATAGTAGATATATTTTTTATTGGCAAGCCCCCCAGTGAGGTGGACCGACGACCTGAAACAAGTGGCTGGGACAGACTGAATGCGGAAGGCGTAGGACAAGGTACTGTGGCGCAGCCTGGGAGAGGCCTATCTCCAACAGTGGACTGCAATAGTCTGAGTTGATTTTGTTACATATTTTTTATTAAAAATATAGGTAATCCTTCGTACCCACAGGCGATTTTTTGTAGCACACGTTTTTCAACGCTTGGTTAGAATCATGGTCTAATAAAACAAGGTCTGGCATTCCGGGACTAACACATGCTTACGTCACTATCCAGTTGCCACTTTATTGCAACAAAACACGATTAAGGAAAGATTTTCAGCCATCATTCTGAATCTAATAAAACCAAACAATTCAATTTAAACATAAACCAACGTAATTGTATTGTTTTATCGGATTCACACGGTTATTATAGGTGGTTGGGGAGTTATTATTACAAACTTCTGGTAACACAACGTGATGACGTAGACTTGTGTCACCCACGTGACCACTGTGTCTCGAAATGCCATACCTGGCGAAGTATATTATTATATCATGGTTAGAACCAAGCATTAAGAACCCAACAAGAGCGCATCCAAGCGCTTCGAAAAGGCGATGTTGGATTTTCAACTTTCGGCGCTCAGCAGTGCATTGAAAATCTAGTGTGCGACAAAAAATCGCCCGTGGGTACGAAAGTTAACACTCTAGTATTAATTTAGTTGTATCCTAACCAAACAACAACAACGCTGATTGCCGCCAAAATCGGCGAAGACTTAAACAAGATGGCGGCTCCCCGTACAATTGGCGCGCATTCTCTCTCTAGCCATTCATATTCATCTGTAAATTGTCTCTCTAGGAGAATAGGACCGATCGTATTGAGTACTCGCTGGTGGTAATCATTCAAGTATTTAATCTGAAAAAGAAAGTATTTTATATATCTATACTAACTACTACATGAATGAAGAGTTTGTTAGTTCTAAAGGGCTAATTTCTGGATTTGAAAAGATATTTTTGCATTACATAGCCCAGTTGTTGAGGAAGGTGGCTCAAATTCTAAACTGATTTATTCAAAATAGGCTGAATATCAGCACTTTTCGAACATCAAAATTACATAAGACAGTCTCTCAAAAACGCCCGGCCTTCCCCAGTTCCTAGTGCTTAGCTGGGAAGAAGTGGCGCAACAAACTTCCCAGCAGCACAGCTGTCTGTTTAGTTAGAAAAACTTGATTCTATACAATAGTAGATAAGCAAAATAATGTACATTATGCAACATAAAACATAAAATTAAATTATTTGCTATAGGTCAGCTAGCAGACGCCAATATACCAACAAAAAAAAAGATAAACACCTTGACATGTTAAGAAAGAATAATGTTTATTTGGACACAGTTCGTGAAACACAAAATAAATAAAAAGTGAAAATAGTATGTTAACAATAATAGTGTGTGCCTCACGGCTGCTCAAAAAACGTTCATTTCAGCATTAATGCCAGGCAGATGCTGTCTGACGCTGGTTTTCTAATGAACCTATAAGTAGGGACAAGTGACGGCGAGTACAAAACAGTTTCAACATACCTAATACATAATTTGTATACTTCTAAATTAATTAATAAACTAGTAATCAAATCTAAATTACAAAACCAAAAATAAAAAATATGTATATGAAAACAATAGGAACTGTCCACACAAAACCTGTTCTTAACGATTAGCTAGACTAGATTGATTCGTGCACTCACAAAGCGCAACAGGCCGCCAACCGCGGCGGACAGATACACCGACTGCTATTTAGTTTTAAGACATGCAAAAAATTACTATGGGGTGTTTGAATAAAACATATGAATAGTTATAAATAATGTGTTAGTCGTTTTTAAAGGGCCACGCAGCCCTTTAAAGACGATTAACATGTCACGGTGTTTATCTTTTTATGTACCCGACATAAAATACCTCTAGGAGCAATAAAAAAATTGTTACAAAATTTCATTGGCAACAAATCACATACAAACTCAAAGCATTTATTTGAAATACACCAATCACAGGCACTTTTGAATCGTCAAGGGGTCGGTCAGTCGGAAAGATGAAGCTAGATGCCCATTCCAAAGCGTAGTACCTATGGAGAAGAATGGGCAAGAAACTCCATGGACACTCTTTTAAATCCAAATATGGTTACAAATAGGGGATTATACAACATAGATGTTTAAACTAACCTCAAAATCAGTGAGAAGGTCGATATCCAGGCATGCCACTTGATGCGGTGCTAGGGATATTGTGTAGAAGCCCACCGCGCCTCGACCATCGAAGTTACCTACTAAGTCCGGAGCCTGTAAGAAGAGATATATACATTAATTTAAAATGACATGAACATTAATATTTTTATTTTTTTTCTTTCTTTTCGTTCTTTCTTTCTTTACATGTATGGAGGAGACCTTTGCTCAGCAGTGGGGAAGAGTAGAGTGCAAGACAAGGACAAACAAGGCAACAGACAGGGATATTTTGGCACCTGAATGACATTGTCGGGTGGGGGGGGGGCGTTGTTGGTAAATATTTATGAAATTGTGTCATAGAAATTGTATTGTCAAAACAAGATACAACGTTAATTCCAATTTTGGCCACGCGGCAGAGTAACCTTGTAGCATTGTAGCTTGAATATAAAAAAAAGATTGATTGAGGCCTAAACAAAATAGTAGAAAAAAAACAATTGTCAGTCATGGGGATAGCCGACCGAAAGTGAAAACTTAAAACTGGTATTAGCGCTGTGGCGGCATCTACATCGCTACATGTGAACTACGCATCAAAGACCTGACGTCACACAAATCCTGCATCGCGCAATTAGAGTTTACCGCGCGATAAACATATATACAAGCTCCCGACTTCAACCTCTGGGCAGTTGCCCGCCAGACACGACACCCGTCTGGTCGGAGGATCCTCCCTTTTCTATGGTGGATGAGTGAACTTTACACCCTGTTCCTCATGTCCCTAAAGCGCCATTTACGTAAAAATCTGCTGTTTGATAGATAAGTGCAATAGGTACCTACGCAGTAAAAATGTATGGCACAGCTGTTTTTTTTTAATAACCGACGAAAATATACAACGCAGTGGGGTTAATAATCATATGCTGAATTCATGGTAACAGGCTTCACGTCGATGTCCCTGACAACCTGTATAGTACCTATTTAGGGGCATGAGGAACAGGGTGTAAAGTTCACTCATACCCCATAGAAAAGGGAGGATCCTCCGACCAGACGGGTGTGATGTCTGGCGGGCAACTGCCCAGAGGTTGAAGTCGGGAAGCTTGTATATATGTTTATCGCGCGGTAAACCCTAATTACGCGATGCAGGATTTGTGTGAGGTCAGGATGTTGTGTGACGTCAGATCTTTGATGCGTAGTTTGCATGTAACGATGTAGATGCCGCTACACCTACAACACTAGAGCGCGAGCATGTCGGTGACGCGAATCCATACGGCTATTGATCACCCCATAAATCAGCTGTAGCTTACTATAAATTATCATTATCATCCTAGCCTTCTATCCTATCCTTCCTATAATACTAGCCTAGCCTTTTCCCAACTATGTTGGGGTCGGCATCCAGTCTAACTGGATGCAGCTGAATACCAGTATTTTACATGGAGCGACTGCCTATCTGAAGCTCCACAACCCAGTTACTAGGTTAACACGATACCCCTTGCCTTGTTATAAATATTTGTCAGAATTTTGGGCGTATAGCAGTATATTAAATAGGTACAAGTTTAACTCGATAAATTCATGTTACAGGGTAAATATAATATAATTCAATTTAATCCTGCAACCACACTTTTTATGAGCAGTATCAAAACCACAACAGTCTCAAGCCCTCAAATAAAAAATAATAATTCCGCGCCATATTTTTTTGCACAACGAGAACAAACTTTTACCGTAAAAAGTGACGAAAGCAAAAATCCATTCGACCTCCGCACTGAAAAGCTTCAAAGCGGCTGGCAAATGCTCTATGGAACCAGGAGTCGTAAATAATTAAAGCTTGAAATAGAGATGACGAAAATAATTTCTTTTTTTGTCCGTCAGATAGACTATTAAAATATATTGGAAACGTATTTTTCCTTTTTTTTACGTAAATAAAAGATTACGGCGATACATTGAGTTAAAATGTGCCATGACGTCACGAGTATGTAGATTTTATACTTACTTGTGACGTAGCAACCTCCACTCCCCAACTTAAATGCGTTATATCTAAGTATTTTTTTATTAATGTGATAAAGCAAAAAAAAACATGTCTAATATTTTTTTATTATCTGACTGACGGACTAAATAGAGTTTCCTTTTTTTTACGCATGTATTTAGGATATCTTATTATTTTGGTTTTCATGATAAAACTAGATGTCGAGACCCAAAACGTCTGTGAAGTTTCGCCAAGTAAATTTTTGGCCCTGTATCACAAATGAATACAGGTAAGGTAAGGTTCACTCCGCAAAATCATTTAAATAAAAAGCGACTCTTCCTACGACACAATAAAGTGCAATTCAGGTCTCACAGCGCTAACTACCTACAGTTATATTCACCTAGAAGTTGCCTCTCTTTCTATCGCGTAACTCTTATATCTTCTGACTACGTTACGCTCACTGAATACAGATGTTGACAATTATTTTTGTATCCGCCACATAGATTATTCAAAAACATTGGCCACGTATTTTTTTTCTTTTTATACGTAATCAAAAGATTACGGCAATACATTGAGTTAAAATGTAGCATGACGTCACTCCCCGGTAGATTTTATACCGACTTGTGACGTAGCGAGCCCTCACTACGTAATGCGTTTTATCTAAATATTTTTTTAATAAATATGATAAAGCAAAAAATACGAGTCTAATATTTTTTTATTATCTGACTGACGGACTAAATAGTTTTTTTTCCCAGTCAGCGTCCCTATTGGTCCGACAAGTCGAGCCCGCCGCGTAATTGTAACTTCATACCTAAAATGCGGAGTGCTCCTTCTGTACTATTCTGTGCCTGTATACAGGTCGTTACTTAAACTCAAACCCAAACTCTTTATTGCATTTATGTGTAAATTAAGGCGTTACATTTATGTAACAACAACATGAAACCCGGTTAGGGCACGGCAACATAATATAAGTAAGTATATAATAAATTGGACAAAACAAGCAACCAGTGCAAGTTTGTTTAACAAATATAATTATTGTCGATAATAATATTACTAGTAAGTATTAAGTTTGTGTAGTTATTTTATTAATATCATGAGGTTATTAAATTATTTTATTTATGTATATTAATTATAATATTTTATTAATTTGTATTAATTATTATATTTCATTAATTTGTATTAGCTGTTGCTGTACTTACTCGTATATGATCAGCAAACTCGTTCATTTCTATAGTTTCCACCAGATCTTCATGACGTATACCGTATTCACCAACTTCGTAATAACCAGGTTCTAGTAAAATAAACAGATATTTTGTCTTTATAAACATCTCCAGCACGCATGACCACAATAGAAACGGGTTTTGTCGACGGAAGAATAGACAAAATGACAGATAAAGAATCACAATCTGTCATTTTGTCTATTCTCCCGTCGACAAAACTCGTAGAAAACCCGTTTCTATGGTTTGCTAAGTAACAGCAGAACGGTTCTTACTCAACCATGAGCCCCTTACTTAGAAGGCTCGTGGCTAAGTAAGCTTACTTACCATTACTATAGATCATGTTAGGTGCGATTCCGGGGTCATCAGCGGTTGGACCACTAAGGATCCAGATGGGCCCCTCGTGCACGTTCAGAAAGTGGCCCACCCCGTGGCCTGTTCCGTGGCCGTAGTTGAGGCCTACATCCCATAGGGCTTTACGGGCTAGGACTTCTATTACATTGCCCTAAAAAGGAAAAATGGTGTTTTAGTATCATGGTGTTACTCATAAAACATATGCAACTCAATATTTGACAAAAAGTGAAAAGGCAGTGTATAAAGTGCCGCTAGCGGCATAATAGTGGCGCTGCCACGGCCCGGCTAAAGTGCCGTAAACATTACGTTATCATTGGCACTGTCACTTGTTATTTTGTTGAGGTTAGTTCGCTGTAAAACAATCCCAAAACATTCTCTTGTGCCTAAACGGACCCTGGTTCGGCTCGTGCGTTGTGTGGTCACAGTTCTAACCTAACCTAACCTTCCTTTCAGCCATTTTCATTTGCTACTTAATTTTTCGTAAATTTAGTCATTGTAATGACTTTTGATTATCAAAAACAAATACGATCAATCAATACAAAGGGCAGCGGACTAACATCAACAAGCAAACAAAATAACAAAGGACAGTGACTCAGTGACTCTATGACAATGCAATGCTTACGGCACTTTAGCCGGGCCGAGGCAGCGCCACTATTATGCCGCAAATAGCGGCACGTTATCTGACAGGGATAAAGTGCCGCATGCGGCACTTCCAATTGAAAATGTCATACGTAGTGACAACCAATTTTGCATGATGTGCGATGCAACAACAGGAGTCGATATCAGACACTACACTCGAATGCATTTTTTTTTTCATTCCGCGTTCGCACGGCACCGACAAAAGAACAAAGAAATGAAGGTTCCTTTCATTGAATTTTCGTAAAAATAAAATTTTGCTCCTTTCATTAAATTCGATCCATCCATCTGCCTAGCCTTTTCCCAACTATGTTGGGGTCGGCTTCCAGGCTAACCGGATGCAGCTGAATACCAGTATTTTACATGGAGCGACTGCCTTTAATTAAATTCGATCATTCGAGTGAAACATACCGACTATACGACCGGAGTTAGACACTCCAACATTGGATCGGTTCACTAATGAATAAATTTTTCCCTTTTGATTCATTTTGTGTTCAGACATTTCACGTCAAGTGAAATATAAGCCGAATGAAAGACAAAAGAGACCAAATAGTTTTTTTTATTTATTCTTAAGAGAGGTTATTCTGAAAGTTGGCAATGTCGAACAAATAGGTGTCAAATATTTCACTGTTTTGATTAATTTGGCAATTTTAAATACTGGTGCCGATTCTCTTGTACACCGAATTAAACTAACTAAACTATCACTAAAATTCCTTACTTTAGCTATGAGAATTTTAAAGTTATTCTGACAAAACAAATCTCTAAATTTAAAAATAATTTTGACACAACTAAAATCGAATTTGACAATCGCGACTCCACGTGATACCCTTGGTTTGCCATATCCCGTCATTTTTTTATTTTTATTATCTTTTAGAGCCAGATGCGCGCAGGGGTGTAGCCTCGACGTGTATTATATGGAATTTTTAATTTTTTGAATGGAAAGTATGAAAAAATAGTACCTACATGTTGAGTGCATAATTAGGTGTAAGAGTTTCATAACAAGGGGGTCGAAATTTTTATTATTTTTGCGATAGGACGCACCATTTTCAAGATATAAGCAAAACAAAAAATTTATACAGTACTGTTTTTGCACGTGAAGTCGAGATGTTGGTGTGAATTTTAGTTCATGACAACGTATTTTATCCCACACCTTTTTAATCGCGATTAAAATTTGTCAGGTTTAGTCTGGTTTGGTTTTTAAAATCAAAATTTTTGGTGAAAAACGTCAAATTCAGAATAGCGAAAGTGCCATTTTCACTAAATTAAAAACTCAGTACTATCTTAGTGCTGTCAAACTAAAATATAGTTAAGTTGTGTCACTTTAGTCTATGTCAGAATGGGAAATCGTCGTTTGACAGGAATAAACTAAATTTTAGTGATTTTTTGTCTAGTTTAGAGGCATTTGTGACAAGAGAATCGGCACCATTGTCTGGAAAACAAAACGTGGCTAACTAGCGAACTAGAATATTAATAATGAATTGCAATTATATCACTGAATTTGATGTTGTAACCGTTTTAGGTGTAGAAAAGGCATTTGGAAAGTTTCCAAATACTTTTTTTACATCTAAAACTAAATAATCGGTGTTACGATATTAATTATTGCATTTCGAAATCAATATTTTAGTTCACTAGTTAGCCAAATTTCATATTTCCATACAGTAATATTGCCAAATTAATCACAACCAGTAAATATTTGACAGCAATTTGCGACGTTGCCAACTTTTAGGTTAGACGATCTTAGGAGCGTTTATTCTCTTGTGGTTCTTTCCTCAAAAGACCATTTCAGACACCAATCTACATGGTCTTCACATGATCTGACCAAGATTATGTCTGGACTTTAAAAGAGACTGTGACTTCTGAGTTTGTTTCGGCCTTTCTTCTCAGAGCAATCATTAATGAAACGCCGACCTCGTCTAGTTTGTAAAATATGTTTGACGTGTAAGTCTACGAGTGACGTGTAAGTATTACAAACCAACTTACAGAAAAAAAAAAAAACATGTGTGCAATTCACACGTGGTAGAAGTGAAACCTTCAAATATTTTGGCTTTAAGATAATGAGACGAATGTAAAATTTCGGGAACAGGATAATTGTAGGTTTTAGTAATGATCATAGTGATACAAAGTTTGACCATTATTTTAAATTTTATTCGTGTATATTACATATATTTATTCAAACGCTTACATTTTCGATGAATGATACAAGAGGCCTATGGTAACTAAAGTATGAAATAAATACTCTTCCCACTATGCCTTGGTAAACACGAGTGGAGGGGGTACGAAGCAGAGCACAAAGAGAACCACGAATATAAGAACCACTGTATAATGCTTCCTATCTCATTTTCTCCCACGTTAAATCTTATGAATTTATGTGTCTGTCTCTTTTTACTGTCGCTTTTTCGTTTCATCGAGTTTCAAATCACAACGATGCTAAAGAAGTTTTCACTTCAAAAACAACTGACTTCCAAAAAAAAAAAACTACACAACGCCCATAAGAATGAAGATAACTTACCAATATCCCTGTAGGCAGCACCGTGGTGGCTAAATTAATCTGTCCCTTCAGCACGCGAGTGAACGTCATACGTTGCGCGTCAGTTGGAGTGCCGCTCATATGACGCGTCCGAGTAATGTCTGTTGTGCCTTCACTGTTGAATAAGACGTAAATAAAGAGCGTTTATCCTAAAAGCTGGCAACGTCGCAAATCGCTGTCAAATATTTACCTGTTCGGATTAATTTGGCAATATTACTGTATGGAAATATGAAATGTGGCTAACTAGTGAACTAAAATATTGATTATGAAATGCAATAATTATATCGTAACACCGAATATTTAGTTTTAGATGTAAAAAAGTATTTGGAAACTTTCCGAATGCCTTTTTTACACCGATGACCTTAGAATCATGACATTTAAATGAATCATGGTCGAATTTCGAAATATGGGCGACCACTAGTACCTATTCATAAAACGTTGACAAAATCTATGAATGCAGTTAGTAATTAAGTACTCAAAAAGTTAAGGACAGTCTCCTAACAACGTTTTCCTGTGCTACAACGCAACGGTTAAGGACGGGCAAAATTGTTACAATAGGGACAATGACATAATGTTTTTTTAGTCCGTCATGGAGTTTATTAAAAAATATTGGACACGTATTTTTTCTTTTTTTACGTAATGTAATGATTACGGCGATACATTGAGGTAAAATGTGCCATGACGTCACGAGTATGTAGATTTTATACTTACTTGTGACGTAGCGACCCCCACTCCACGACTTAAAATGCGTTTTATCTAAGTATTTTTTTATTAAGTTAAAAATACGTGTCTAATATTTTTTTATTATCTGACTGACGGACTAATTAGAATTTCTTTGTTTTTACCCAGATATCATCCCTATTTTGTACTGGTTTGAGACGAGACACGCGAAAAAAAAATTCGTTACGCCCTTCCTGCCTCATTTCAAATCAATCCATCTTGTATTTACTTACAAGTACTGCCCCCCAGAATCCACAAGCAGCATATCATCAGGTTGGATGTATCGCTGTGGCCCCTCGCGTAGGGGGCTGTAGTGTATGATCGCACCATTTTCACCGGCGCCCGCGATTGTGGAGAATGATGGGCCCATGAAATTCTCCTCTTGGCTGAAAAAGAAGCATTATTAATAGAGGTGAGGTTATAAGTGTCAAAAAAGTGTGTGTGTTTCTCGACTGTAGGCAAAGAGGGTAAAGGTACCATTCCGAACCCGACCGCAGGTGGCAGCAGCCCGTATTGCAGTCGGTAGATAGAAGATAGAAAATTTGCTATCGCTCAAGCGTTGGCGGCACTACTGGTCTACGATCGGGAAGTCTATGGGCTGGTACAGTCTTTCCCACTAAAATCCCTGCTATCGACACTTTTTTGAGTAACTTAAAGCTAGCAGGAATGTTATAGGAAATTTATTATTTTACGCAATTTTACGTATGAAACTTAGATTTAAGACGATTGTCACAAAAAATGTTACAAAAACATTATAAATGGAAAACTAACAAAATCGCGGATCATATCTGGACATGAGGAATCTATATTTTTGTTATGACGTCACTATTTGGACCACCCTGTATACCCGTGTTTTTCAACGTGTGGGTCGCGACACCCTGCGGGGTCGCGAGGCCACAGTAAAAGAAAAAAAAGACAGTTTTTTTTTTTTAAACTTTCTTTTGTTGCTCTAGATAATTCCAGCAGATTTTCTTTTAGGTTAGTTCCCAAACTTGCCTCATCTACATATATAGTTGCATTTAAAAACGTAATTATTCTACTGGGAAATCCCTCGTAGCCTCCCAAGTATATTTTAAGTAAATTTTATGTAGTATAATTGATAATACACACACTACATAAAACACACACACATACTACACCTTAATTATACTACATAAAATGTTTTTTTTTTTTTTTTTATACACTTAGCATTTAATTAGAAGGCGAGTGGGATGTTTGTTTAAGTGGAAATAAAATCAATGGGAAACAAGGATATAAATAGACCATATCTGACACTTACCGTCTGAACTGCACCATTTGATCTGACAGGTCAATTTCAGAGACCTGCAGTCCTGCAGCGACTTGCCGCTCTACCCAATGTAAGGACCTGACCACCGCTACGCCATCTTTTATATGGGCTAGGCGGAAACCCTGGTAATAAACGAAAATATAATACATTTTATTATGACATTTTATTAAGTGGCGTCATTATTTCAAAGACTGCGCGGTAGCACCAACAGCATTTAGCAAATGATTGCATCCCGCCATGACTGTCCCATACAGGCTCACTGGGTGGGAATAGTTACGGGAAGATTGCAATTTTGTAAATACGTTATTATGTTATGTACCTACTAACATAGATCTTAAGAACATTGTTACTAACTCTTTTATGGATTCTGTCCGAAATAAATGTATAATAATAATAGTAATAAATTATTAAATTATTGACATCACGGTCCCGCATGACGGGAACCTCGTGAAAGCCGAGAAAGATAAACAAATCAAGTATCTTGACTTGGCTCGCGAGGTTGTCGACATGTGGGATGTGGACTCAGCGATCATTGTGCCGATAGTCGTATCAGCCAATGGTTTAATTGCCAAGAGCCTCGACCAACACCTAAGGAGGCTCTCGTTGGGCAGCTGGATCAAGGGCTTGATTCAGAGAGCGGTACTTCTGGACACGGCTCGCATTGTTAGGAGGTTCCTCTCTCTGGAGACCTGACCGCCGGTAGCTTGGACCCTGTTCCCGATACCGGTGGGCTACTATTTTTTATATTTTTAAATGTTTTTATATTATTTTATTCTAATATTTAAAAATATAATTTATATGTATAATATAGTTGAATAAAGGAAAATAATAATAATAATAATATGACGTATCAAACAAGCAGGCTAACAAAATTATTTATTAAAACAAAAAACCCGACTGCAAAAACTCATAACAAATTCTAAGTAAATCTATAGAATTTTGGTATCGCAGGCCCCCGGACAAACCATATTTCAGGCTATTGGTTTTTATAAATATTTTTGTTTATTTCAAGCTTTTTAGTTTTATTAATATACAGGGTGGCATCACATCCACGCAAAAACTGTTACCATTTTAACCATGTATGAACGGGCTGCGTTGAAATTTTTCGTCGGTTATTTTTAAAAAAACAGCTGTTCCATACATTTTGACCGTGTAGGTATTGCACTTTTTTATGAAACAGCAGATTTTTATTTTAATAACCGACGAAAAATTTCTACACATGGGGTTTTCAGAATCATGTAAGTACTGAATCCATGATAGTTTTCGCGTTGATGTCCCTGACACCCTTTAGAATATAAATGGCGCTAATAAAAAAAAATCGATGAAAAATTTCAACGCAGGGGCGCGGTTCAGAATCATGTAAGTACTGAATCCATGATAGTTTTCGCGTTGATGTCCCTGACACCCTTTAGAATATAAATGGCGCTAATAAAAAAAAAATCGATGAAGAATTTCAACGCAGGGGCGCGGTTCAGAATCATGTAAGTACTGAATCCATGACAGTTTTCGCGTTGATGTCCCTGACACGCTGTATACAATATATTATATATATATAGTATATTAGGAATCGACTCATTACTAGCTTTTATTTAGAAAAGAAAGAAAGAAAAGTATTTATTGAGACTCGCACAGGAAATCACACATTAAACATAAATAAAAAACAAAGTAACATTAACATTTTAAGAAGGAAGGTACGAGGCCAAAAGGCTCCTATCCTATTTGATACGAATATTGCTGTAATAAAAAAAAAAATCTTCCCCTCCATTTTTTTGTATTTGCAGATGCAATATATTATGTATAAATACTATACAGGGTGGCAAGGACATCGCCGCCAAGCCGATTACCATGGATTCAATACATGATTCTGAACCCCCTTGCGTTGAACTTTTTCGTCGGTCATTAAAAAAAATCTGCTATTTCATAGAAAAGTGCAATATCTTCGCAGTCAAAATGTATGGAACAGCTGTTGTTTTTTTTTTAAATAACCGACGTAAAATTTTAACGCAGAATCATGTACTGAATCCATGGTAACCGGCTTCGCGTCGATGTCACTAACACAATTAAGACGAATCTAACGACACATCATAATATATGCTATCAAGCCGTTTAGGCTACAGAGCGTGCCAAACAAATAGACATACAAACATACATACTCTCGAAAATCATTACCCTCCATCTGGGGCAGTCGGGTACAAACATGGCGTGGGTGCATTTCTGCTGAGGCGTAGGTGAGTAGAGCGGAACGCAGTCGTGCAGGAATTGACCAATCACATTGGTTGAAACACACAACACACACACACTGTCTCATCTCGTCTATGATTGGTCGATTCCTGCACGTATCCGCTCCGCTCGTTTCAATAGGTTGAAAATTTTGCATGGCGTAAGGTAAAATGTATCGGGGACCATTTGTTGTGAGTCCTATCAGAACACCAGCGCTGCGATATTGTTTTCTTTAAATATCACCGCATTATGCTGAGATAGGAACCTTTTTGGCCTCGCACAGGTCGTTATTATTCTGTTATTTTATAAATACTACTTTTTTTAATTTTTTTAATTTTGTTTGTATTTCCTGTGCGTGTCCCAAATAAATTATTTTTCTTTTCTTTCTTTCTTATTTTTCTTTCTTTCTTTATTTATAAAAATTACATCTTTTCTGTATACATTAAAAGCAAATAAATGATTTCTGTTTAAATTTTTTGTATATTTTCTATAGTTTTATTTACCTGAAGTTCCACATTATTCTTCACACATTTTTTCAGAGCAACTGGTGAAATCGAGGTAGAAAGAATCCGAGCTGGGCCTTCTTGAAATAATATAAATGGATTTAGTCTTCTGTCTTACAAAAAAAAACAATAATTTTAAAATGCGCTCTGTTGGATTAGTTGGATTTAAAACTTTCGAGCGTTGAAAATCCAACAGCTCGCGTATATTTAAGAGTCGCATAGTGAAAACGGTATTAAGGCGACACTAACCGAATTTTAATGATTTTATACTGAAGATCACGCTTAAACGAGTAGTGTACGATTTAGAAAAAATATTTGTGAAATTAGAGCACTTTCTTAATAACTTAATCTATGAATATCTTAGATTATGGTAAGGTTATGAAGATAAACGCCGGCCGAGAAGTTTCTGCCGGCGGGAATGGATTGTGTTTTGTTTTCGTCGTGTTTGATGAGAGGGGTAGGTAAGGGTTGCGCAGGTGAAATTTGACTTTTTGCTTGCTTTATGCGCCCTCTTAAATTAGAGCATTTACTTATGTAACTTAATATAGGAATATATTAGATTATGTTTATATTACATAGTGTAATTAATTTGTAAAGTTATGTCTAACGCGGATACACAACTGAGAATCACACAAAAACTATCAAGCTTATTTCTCTGAAACCTTCACCATTTTAAAGATAATTTAATTATGTATATTTTAGTATACGTGTTTTATTAGAATACCTTTCATTTGTTTTATGTATAATGAATTAATAATGCGTCTAATTCGGGACAGCGCTCCTTGATGGGCGAGTCCTATTACTGGCTGGACGTATGACGCTTTGCGTGAGCTCAGTACGGAACACGCAAGCTGACTACTCAAGGTCACTGGAATATATCTGCGTCTTAAAGTCGTGCTAATCAACGGCTCGAGATCCTTAGTGAGCGTGGCTAATATGCATGCTATTTCACCTAACATTGTATGAAAAAGCCTGAGAAAGGTAATGGGAAAGTGTGATAGACGATGATTTAATTATAACGAAAATGAGTGCGTAAAATAAACAGAACTTTGGGTGATGTGAATTGAAGGAAATTAGGTACTAATCCATTGATATGCCTATGTTACGCAAGTTAAACCAGGAACGTTTTTATAAAGAGGGATTTGAAGGAGGTTTTTTAACAAATTTAACATACCTCAACGGCTAATAACACGGCGTGGCTAGCTTCATCCGATACCCAAATAGTCCCTTGGTCACCCAATTCAATCTGAAAAAAAAAATGCTTAAAAATAAAGTTTAAAACTCGCGTAGTCGCTTATGGTGTGTAACATCTGACATCTCATCTCACCTTGGTAATTAATAAACAACATTAAGGTAATCA
The DNA here is from genome assembly GCA_947364205.1 of Agrochola lota. NCBI lineage: Eukaryota > Metazoa > Arthropoda > Insecta > Lepidoptera > Noctuidae > Agrochola > Agrochola lota. The sequence goes on from OX376248.1 coordinate 5,246,005, forward strand.
AGCAACATTTGTTGAGACGCAGGTGACGCAGATCCACGCAGCGCAGGGCAGAGCAGATTTTGTAATGCATGAATGTACTGACAGCTGCGTACGCTGCGGCGCAGGCACGTGCGACGCAGACATGGGTCTGTCCTGCTCTGCGTCTCGTTGTAGAGCTGGCACAGTTTCTGCGCGACGCGTGCAGGTCGTCACTTGTTTTTTACCACTAATTCATAATTCTGTTCCAATGACAGATTGTTTGTACTAGCTAGGACGCGAATGTGTCTGTGTAGCTGCGTCGCAGCATGCGCGCGCGGCCTGTCTGCGTCGCCTGCCCTACCCTGCAAAATCTGTACTGTGCTGTGTCACCTGCGTCTCAGCACACGCTTAGCCTTAACGGACGGGGCCTCGGCAAGGTCGTTTCTGACGGCCAACTCTAGCACCGCGCGCGCTCATTGGTCAAATCAAATAGCACGCGCTTCCCCGGCTTCCTGTTACACACTTCCGTCCCTCTTCACGAAATCACTCCCACAGATTGCAGGAAAGCGAGAGCAAAGATGTTACACATCAAATAAATGTTTTTCTTTACAACTCGATTGTATGTCATCTATGTGCAGTTAAACCAGAAAAGGCATGCGCTTCGGTAATTTTCGTGTTTCGGTATTAACCCGAACGTCGCGCTATGGAGTAAGTAACCCCCACAGAGACCAACTTTCTAAGTTTTGTACTGCCGCAGTTTATAGCAGTTCACTTATCATTGCGCGTTTGTATGACGTTTTCTCTTGAAGTTCTTCATCTGTCACTCAATAGTATTTTTTAATTTTTATTATTTCATATAAAAAATCATGTATAATTTTGTAATCATAACAATACCACAGATTTATCATTTATGTTCACCTCATTCAGAGGTTCACTCCGCATTTTAGGAATGAAGCTACAAGTACGCGGCGGGCTCGACTTGTTGGGCCAGTTCATTGAGTGTAACGTAGTCAGAAGATATAAGAGTTACGCGATAGAAAGAGATGCAACTTCTAGGTGAATATAACTGTGGGTAGCGCTGTGCGACCTGAATTGCACTTTATTATGTCGTAGCAAGGGTCGCTTTTTTAGGGTTCCGTAGTAAACAAGGAACCCTTATAATTTCGCCATGTCCGTCTGTCTGTACGCGGTTTAACTAGCAGATACTCTTTGTACTAGTAATTTGGCATGGGTATATGTACAAATTAATTAAGCCGACAAAGTAGTAAAATAAAATCATGTTTTTTTTTTGTGCTTCCGTAATTGGGGATGGTTTTTTTTCATGGCGTGGAGTGTCGTAAAACGTAAGACTAAGGTCGTTCAAAATATTGGGAGTTTGAAAACACCAATAAAAAAAAATTGATATATTAAGCTTTAAAGTGCTAATTTTTGTTAGAGTCAAGTGTGCCAGCTAAATGGTTGGTTTTAGATATGCGAAAAAATTCACGGTAGTGGTATTAATGAAAAAGGAAAACTATCACAGCTAAGTAGTCTTTACAAGTTAACGAGTAATAATCGACCAACTTACATTTGCGGTCGCAAAACATGTTCTCCCATACATTCCGTATGCTCCCATACGGAATGTATAGGAGAACATATTTTTCAACTACAAAGTGAAGTTTATTTTTGCAATAAATTCATCCTAACTACGGAACCCTTCCTTATGCGTGGTCCGACACGCACTTGGCCGGTTTTGTTTAAATGATTTTGCGGAATGAACCATGTGTATTAATCTATGGTAATACAAAGTGGGCAAGTACCTACTTCCATGGTTGTAGCAGCTCTATATTAGATCTCATCATCTACCGAAGATAGACGATAATTGCCGAAGCGCATACTTTGTTTAGCAGATCTGTAAGTTCTCACCGATAGATTCTTGAGGTAGTCAAATATGTCTTCATACGGTCTTGTTTCAACTAATGTGTTTTCAGAAGCAAAATGCGCAGTAATGTTACTGGCGAGGACTCCATCATGCCAGAACAGTATCACACTACCGAAATTGGGCTGAAAAAAAGTTTTATTTATGGATATGTTATCGAGCGTTTATTCTAAAAGTTGGCAACGTCGCCAAATAGCTGTCAAAAACTTACCTGTTTTGATTAATTTGGCAATATTACTGTATGGAAATAATAAATGTGGCTAACTAGCGAACTAGAGTATTAATAAAGAATTGTAATTATAACATTGAATATGATACTGTACCCGTTTTAGGTGTAAAAAGTAAAGTGTAAAAAAGGAAAATTTGTTGTTTTTACATATAAAACTAAATATTCGGTGTTACGATATTAGTTATTGCACTTCATAGTCAAGATTCTAGTTCGCTAGTTAGCCACATATCTTATTTCCATACAGTAATATTGCCAAATTAATCAAAACAGCGAAATATTGGACATCTATTTGCGACGTTGCCCACTTTCAGAATAAATGCTCCTAAGCGGCATTTCTCAACGATTTTGGAACATTATAAAAGTTAAAAAAATTAAAACTAAGTATTTGTATAGAAAATTAACTTACTGAATTCGGGTTGGTCCTAATGATAAGATAAGAAAAGAAGACAGGATTGAATGGAATATCAGATCCACGAACGTTGAGTGTATCTGAAAAAAAACATTAACGAATTTAAATTACAAATAACACTGTTACATAGCTAGCATCTTCATTTCTTTGGCCACAGCGGGAAGCACTTGGCCTGCATCTCACCTGATGGTAAGTGATGACCAGGCCGAAGGTGGAAGCAAGCTTCACCCGGAATCCTCAACCACAGAGGAACTGGCTATCTTACCACTAACTGCCGGAACTCAACCATGCTGTTAACATTGTTGTTATGGCGACAGACTTAGATAAGATGGTGGTGAGTCAGGCGGACTTAGAACAAGCCCTACCACCAACCTAACGAGCAGAAATTTTTACCCCCATTGGGAAGTGTTTAGTGGTTTTGACACTAAAATTATAATTCTTTCCCAGCAAATCATTCAGCCTATGTTCCCACTGTTGGGACACAGGCGAGGAGGCCTGTGGCCTCCTCTCTCTTTCCTCGAGAGAGTGGGCCACGCGGCCCGAGTGTGGGTTGGTAGATGTCACATGTCTTCAAGTTTTTGGTTCTAGGATATCGTCGTCTTAGAGTGAAACGCTCGGGAATGCAACCTTGACTTTTTATTTTTTTACATTTTTGAAAAAAACCCTCGCAACACACGCAGTTTTGTGGCGGCATCTATATCGCCACATGCGACCTATGTATCACACTGACGTCACGCAAAATCCTGCATCGCGTAAGCAGATTTTACCGCGCGTTCAGCATATAATTTAACTTCCCAGTTGCCCAGTTGCTGCTGAGCTTAGGTATACTTACAAGCTATATCGTCTAGCGCAGTTAGGAGTAACACAGAGGCACCCCTAGTATTTATTTGTTGAAGTAACTCCCAAATCTTTGTAAATGACTGCTGTCCTAAAAATTGAAAAAAAAAAAACATAATTCCAATTATTTAAAAACATAAAAGAATTACTAGGAGTGATCACATTTAAATGTGTTCTCATAAAAATTCACGCCGCCAGTCGGCGCCACTTTAGCAAGAGTTCTTCAATTTCGACAATGACCAGACCTGACGCCTCAGTGCTGCCAAAAAATCAAGACCAAAATTTTACCAATAATAGGACGACTATTTGTCAAGCGCACGTAAACAGCTGTTGATAAATAAACAACCAATCACAGCTGTTTACGTAATCACAGCTGTTTACGCGCGCTTGACAAATAGTCGTCCTAAAAACATGCAGTAAAGGCATGATTCCTTTCACTAAAATGAATGATCATTAATACTTAATTGAAGGTATTTTTTTTTACAGCTCGTGGCTAAGTAATAGCAGCCGCACTGGTCGATCCATCAGGTTAAGCTACGCTTGCCGGGGTTGGTACGTGGATGGGTGACCATCTTTACATACCGACACTCCTCCGTGCCTCGGAAAACACGTAAAGCCGTTGGTCCCAGCTGCGAAATGGAGAGCGAGAGAGAGAGATGGTGAGAGATGAAGAGATGGAGAGCGAGAGAGGGAGAGAGACAGAAAGAGAGAGAGAGAGAGTAAAAGAAGGAGAGAAAGAGAGAGAGAGATAGTAAAATTGAGACTAAGAGAAAGAGAGAACGAGAGAGGAGAGAGAAAGATAGAGATAGTAAAAGAAAAGAAAGTAAGAGAGAGAAAGAGAGAGAGAAAGTAAAAGAGATAGAGAGAAAGAGAGAGTAAGGGAGAGAAAGAGAGACCGAGAGAGGGAGAGAGAGATAGAGAGAGCGAAAGAGAGAGAGATGGAGAGCGAGAGAGAGATAGAAAGAGATAGAGAAAGAGATGGAGAGCGAGAGACCCAGTAACAGTTTCCGCGTCGATGTCCCTGCCACCCTGCACACTTATTATAGACACACTTTTTATTGTTCTTCTTTGTCTCTAATTTTCATACGTCAATGTCATGCATATCTGTCATTTGATGGTTACTGACATGTCAATTTTAGATGTTATTTAATTTGAATTGTGACTGTGCGGTGAGCTTAATATATATCAAAAACATTTGCCGTGCGTTAGTCTCGCAAAAACTCGAAAATGGCTCAACAGATTGTGATGAAAAAAGCATTGCATTGGCATTAGCTGGTATGTACTAAAAATTTATATTAGCTTCATATTTATGTCGTTATGCGTACTAGTCATTTTGAAATCAACTTTATTTACACTACGGTAAAGTTGAGATTTGTTAATTACATTTTAATACCTACAAATAAAGAGTAGTTTCAGCTACAAATTCAATATTTTCGTTAAAAGTTGTCATTCTGAAATCAATTTAATATTTATTTATATAGAGTTGATATTTGTTTGTATGTGGAAGCGGGTTTGAATAGGGATGTTGAAATTTTTTTTTTAGTGCGTCTGGTAGATTATTAAAAATTATCGGACACGTATTTTTTCTTCAATCTGCCTAGCCTTTTCCCAACAATGTTGGAATCGGCTTCCAGTCTAACCGGATGCAGCTGAATACCAGTATTTTACATGGAGCGACTGCCTATGTAACTGGGTAATACGATACCCCTTGCTAAGACTGGTGTGAGACTTTCGGGCTTCTGACTATTCTTAACCACTGCCAAAGATCCACGAATGACAGCCGGGACCAACGGCTTAACGTGCTTTCCGAGGCACGGAGGATTCTCGGTATGTAAAGATGGTCACCCATCCACTGACCAACCCCGGCAAGCGTAGGTTAACCTCGACTCATGCGCCTGTTATTACTTAGCCACGACCTCCTCCACCATTTTTTATTCATGTGATAAAGCAAAAAATACGTGTCTAATATTTTTTTATTATCTGGCTGACGGACTAATTCGTTTTTTTTTCCAGACAACATCCCTGTGACTAGACTTACCGGTATACTGGACTGGTAACGGTAACAAATCATTGTGAGGCCTCTCCGGGGGTCCGTCGTTTAGCCTCGTCCGTGCTAAGTCCACTAGATTGTCGTAAATAGCTTCTAGTGTCACATTCGCTGTCGCTAATGCTGCCTAAACATAAAAATAACAGTATTATAGGAGCGTTTATCATAAAAGTTGCCAACGTCGAAAATAGCTGTCAAAAATGTACCTGCTTTGATTAATTTGGCAATAATATATCTACTAAATGGAAATAAAAAATGTGGCTAACTAGCGAACTAGAATATTAATAATGAATTGCAATTATAACATTGAATTTGATGTTGTACCCGTTTTAGGTGTAAAAAAGGCATAAGGAAAGTTTCGTAATACATTTTTTTACATCTAAAACTAAATTTTCCGTGTTACGATAGTTAATTATTGTATTTCATAATCAATATTCTATACGTAGTTCGCTAGTTAGCCACATTTCATATTTCCATACAGTAATATTGCCACATTAAACAAAACAGCGAAATAATTGACATCTATTTGCGACGTTGCCCACTTTCAGAATAAACGCTCTTAAGTACAGGTCAACATAAAAGAATCTGACGTGGTGACATTTGGAACTAAATATTTTACATAATGCAGACCTATTATGATGGCACTACTTTGCCGACAACTGCTATAGTCCATTCGCGTTAAGAAAATAGTGAGTCATCATTAACCAGTCGGGTCGCAACAAATTAGAAAGCTAAGTTCACAGTGACTATTGACGGCAGACCTTCGTACGAAGCGCATGTGCCTTTTGCGACCCGATTGGTCGAGGGGCGAGGTTAGGCGGAAGACTCAATATTGTCTTAACGCGAATGGACTAAAGAAGGTTTTGATTTGAGTCCCACAAGCAGCGTTTTTTGTTGCACATTTATTTTAACAATTTATTTCATATTCGAAGTGATCTTAGTGCGATAGTGGGGTCCTCTTTTCTTCCAAACTTTTTTTTGCCAACGTCAACTGTCAACTGTTCGTCAGTGATAACACACGCAAATCAGCAACTAATCTAATCAAGACACATAATATCACCTCTGTAGGTTCTCAAAGGGTTAGGCAAATTTATTTCAAATAGGCCCTTGCAAAGCACTTTTGAACGACAAAAATTACAAAAAAATAAATTGCTTCTAGTCGCCCGTTTCAAAAGGTAGTTTTCGTATGGAGAAGAATGGGCAAGAAACTCCACCATTACTCTTTTATTAGTAGCTCAACTAAACTGAATGGTGCTAACCATTCAACTCAACTATTTTGAAGGGAGCTAAATGATCCAACACACGCGCTACCGTCAGCGAGACATTAGAGTGAGCATGACATACTCTCAGCTGCCAGGACTCATTCACACATCATGATCTGCCGTTTCCGAACTAAACCTCCTCGCTCTGTGGGGAGCGTGATACTTCACTTACTTCTAAGGTACGCCACGAGCTCCTGGTATACGTGGTAGGGTCAACTGCCACGACGGAGTGTTGTGGCATGTTGGCAACCAGCCACTGTTGAAGAGTTAGATCCGTTCCTGGGAACAAGACAAATAAATATATATTATACATATTTGTAATGTGCTCGTCAAGCCCTTTAATTTAATAACCTATTTTTTTTTTTTAGTTTACGACTGTCCTCTAGATGGTGTATTGTAACGTCATAGTGGACGATCAAGACGCTTCCAACGATACCTCATTTGTCAAATTATGATCAGTAGTTTTGAAGTTATGAGGTAACAGATGAACACAATACAATCAATCTGCCTAGCCTTTTCCCAAGTATGTTGGGGTCGGCTTCCAGTCTAACCGGATGCAGCTGAATAGCAGTATTTTACATGGAGCGACTGCCTATCTGACCTCCACAACCCAGTAACTGTGTAATACGATACCCCTTGGTAAGACTGGTGTCAGACTTTCGGGCTTCTGACGTCTCGTAACGACTGAAAGATCCACGAATGACAGCCGGGACCAACGGCTTAACGTGCTTTCCGAGGCACGGAGGATTCTCGGTATGTAAAGATGGTCACCCATTGATGGATCGACCAGTGCGGCTGTTGTTACTTAGCCACGAGCTCCTCCATGAACATACATACATACCGGTCAAAATCATCACCCTCCATTTTCCTTCGCCGTAGTCGGGTAAAAAATACACAATTCCTGAGGAATCTACCACGCTGGTAAAAGCCAGTTGTCAAATGCCGCATAATATTCCTTTTAGTTTGCCAGTGTTACAAGGGGTATCGTAGGTGCTGGATAACAACCCAGTAACTGGGTTGTGGAGGTAAGAAAGACAGTCGTTCCATAAAGTACTGGTATTCAGCTGCAAATGGTTAGAGTGAAGTGGAAGCAGACCCCAACGAAGTTGTAAAAAAACATTTCACAAAAAAAAAAAAACTTTAATTTCGGAAGTCGGTGGCAAAAAATGAAAATACAGAACCAAAGACACCGACTTCCGAAATAAAAGTTTTTTTTTTTTTTTTTTTTTTTCACTTTTTTGTTGTGATACCTACGCCACACAAATTCGAATACCACTAGCTGCTATAAATATATAAATAACAGTGACAGGAACTATAACGTCATCCATGTAGACTAAGTTGGAAAAATACGTATTATTAAAGATAACTCAAAAACTACCCAAGCAAAGTTAATAAAATTTATATGGGACCATCTCTAAAGTATGACCTACCAAACACAAAAAATAATCATCAAAATCATTTCATATTGGCGGAGTAATCGCGTAACCTCCTCGTTTTTGAAGTCGGTTAAAAAGCTAGGCAGATGAAAGAAAGAAAGAAAGAAATATAAGTTTATTTGTCACAGAAACACGTGCATAAAAAAAAAGATAATAAACTCATTTGAACAAGAAAATAAAACACAATAGATTTAAATACAATAACGAGCACAAAACTGAAATAGTCGGCAGCTGCTGGCACGTCATGACTGTGACAAGAAGGCTACCACTCAGCATGATGCTGTGCTATGGGGACCCACAGCACAGCGCTGATTATCAGTGGTCACCCGGAAAAGACGTACGGAAACCAAGTCAGGTTTAATAAATTAAACTCGTACATAAAAATATAAAATAAAATAAACAGTACTTACAATATAATGCTACAATACAACCAATAATATGAATTAAATGATTAAAAACATAAAAACAATTATCCGCAGGCATCACCGTGCGTCCATAAAACATGTACCCACCTAACACTATTATCATTATACCTACAAAAATATTCAGTGTTTTGTCTCGCTCCCCCCATCACCTTCGCGTCGCCTGCGCACGCGCTCACATAAGATGGATGGGTGGAGATGGGGATGATGCATTTTTAATCGACTTACAAAAGGAGGAGGTTATCAATTCGGATAGTTATATTTTTTGTTAAATGTATGTTCGGGTATGTATAACTCCACCATATATAGACGGATTTGCAAAATTCTTTGTTTGTTTGAAAGGGTATACTTCCGAGATGGTCCCATTGTCATTAAATTAGAATCTGATGATGGGATCCTGGAGAAATCGAGGGAACTCCTCAAATATTATAGGCACACCAATAGCGATTTGGGTACGTTTTATAGTAAGTCATGCAGTTGCTCTCGGAAAGCACCATTTGGTGAAGTGGAATTGATGATGAAGGCCACAGATGCCCACTGGATCTACTCAATATGTAATAAGTATTGCACGGGTTGCGGTTCGATTGGTTTAATATGGTTGCGAAACAGTTTATACTCGTCACAATGCATATGGAGTAGTGGAGCTGATGGTGAAGTACCAGGAGAACTCCTCAACGATTAACGCCCCTGCATCGGGAAAAGCAATATTTATAAAATGTGATGAGTTGTTGACATTAGGCTATTGTAACTTAGATAAATTACAAACTGACCCACTAAAAAGGGGAAAAAAAAAAAAGTAGTTTTAGTCCTACCTTGCCTCATCAGGGTCCACAATGTACCATCGACTTCTACCTCGAACTGCGTCCAGTATCGTGCATCAGTCCACACTAGTGCCTTGTCGGCTGTCACTAGAGCTGTGCCTGATGAGCCTCGCAGACCTGACAGCCATTCACGACGGGCGTCCGCTGGGGAAATGTATTGTGACTAAAAATAAAAATTCAAGTAATTTACATGGGATTTCAGAGCCAAAATCGCTCGAGTAGATACGAAGAGTAACTTATACTTCATTTGAAATAGGATAAGACATTTAAACAAACCTTTTTACAGCCGTTCAACCGATTCTGACTTCTATACCGTAGTCATAAGGATGGCATTAAAAGCAAAAAAGTGGTTACCAACTCTTTACTACAGCTGCCATTTGTCATGCCACCAACGCAATAGAAGTCAAAATCGGTTGAACGGACTGTAAAAAAGGTTTAGCTTATTTCAAATGGAATACAGATATTATCGTAAGCTTGGGCGGCTTTAAAACTCTGACACCAGCTATCTAGTTTCTAGTTATCTATCATAATTAGATAGCTGGTTAGTTACTAACCACACGAAAAGCAACAAATATTTCTATATTCGATCTTCGAACAGTGGTACCCAACACGCTATATTCAAGGTACTTACATTATGCGCATCAGCGGTAGGCACGATGTACGCGTCCACGGCCATGTCAAGCATTACGTTGCGCATGGCCGCCAGGCGGTCGGCAGAGATCTCTCGACTCATCTTGCTAGCAGGGATGTCGCTTACTACGGAGAAATTAAAGGAATAATTCCAACTAATATTAAGTATAAATGCGAAAGTGAGTTTTGTCGTCTTTTTCGCTTTTATTACATGGATATAAAGCTCTTTCTGGCCGGCTAAGTTTGGTTAGTCGCTAACTCCGCCAATCAACGAATATGGCCTCGAACTCGAAGTCACCAGTGGAAATTTGTCTCTAATCTGCTGTCCAAATCTCATATTGCGGTCATTGCCCTTTCCCTAATATCTCTCAGTAGGAACCTAAACAATGAAATATGTATGGGTTTTCGTCATTGGAACATGTTGAAGATCACGATTCAGGATGATAACGGAGTTTATTTTTCAGTTACCTATTGAAAAACAAAATTGCTAGATAATTTAGGTACGGGTCAATGCCTGTTATTGCCATGCGAAAACGCGACAACTATAGCTGTCGTGACATCAGCAAATCAGTTGGGTAATTGGCAAAAACTGTTAAAAATATACTCACCAAAAGTAGGTGCATCGGGTTCGGCAGAGTTGTAATACGGTATGTGACCACATACTATATTTGTTGTTAATCTTTAAGACAGAAAATTCATTATTAATATAGGCACTTTTAGTCTAAAACCTCACCACGTATCACGAAGGGAGGGGGATTGAAGTTCTTAAGCTAGCAAGCGCGGATACACCGCTGTGGACACGATGGGCATGCCCCGACCCTAATAGACTTGTGACGTCACCCTTTCATGGTCTATTGAGGTCGATAGGCTGATACTATTATATCCAATGCCTTTATAAACTAAAATAAAACAATAAATCGTGCGAGATCAAAAGGTCAATACTCGTACATAAAAAAACATTCACAATATAGTCCCAATCTGTCAAACTTGTCAAAAATGTTGGTTTAGTGATTGTAGGTATTTTTGACAGATTGCGAATGAGATGCGAATAACGTTCTTAAAAATTACAGGAATTGCCCCTCTGATTACGATACATTCACCAGAACTTCCAAGCCGCCTTCCTTTTTGGTGGCGTGGCGTGACGCTGACGTTAGCAGTTTGTACTGTTTAAAAACATAGGTAACTTAAACAGAATCGTTTTGATGAAATCGAATAATTTCATCAAAAGCGGTTCAGTAGTTAAGAGTCTAAATGTGACACTGTGTTGCGCAAACAATCACATATTTAATTTTTTAATGTTTGTGAGCGAACAAACTAACATTTTACAGGTTTATTAATGTACTAGTGTTCGCACCACGGCTTTGCCCACGTAGAACTTATAAACTGTACAAAATCTTTTCTAATTTTGTAAACATCTCCTTTGTAGGAATAGGAATGCACTATATCGATCATGAGCGGGTTCATACTACGACTCGCACTTTGCCGATTTTCGAATGGGTCTGACCACAACCTTTTTTGAGGGCTGGATCCATCGCCTGAAAGGTAGGTAGGTATTTTTGTATAATTATCTGAGGATACTATCATTACCCGTGAAGGTTTCATAAATAAACTTTTAGTAAACTAAACCACACTTTTTAATATTACTAATACCCTTTTTCTACTATTTTACATCTGAAGGTACAAGCTACGTATAAAAATCAGTAAATAAATAACATTTACTTACATAAAACATATTGTATACGACCAAGCACGCATATCCGCCATTTTCCTCCAAATAACACTAATATTGTACTGAGTTATCAAATCTAATATATTTATCAGTAGCATTTAATAGTATTATCTCAACCAATTGTTGATAATTACGGATTAGATAACGATGGATTAACTCGCACGCGATATTGAAAGTATCCTCGATAAAGATTGATCAGAAAAAGGTTCGTTTTATTTAACAACGCTTAAAAATCACCGGATCTTTTATAAAACGTCGTTATTACAAAAAAAACAATTTCGGCGATCTTTTAAAAGCTCCAATCGAATTTGGGATGAGCTCTTGAGATGCCGACCGAGTTCGCGATAAGTTCTCGAAACAGCTCAGTTCGAGAACGTGCTGAGCTCTTGGAAGCCCCGGTCGAGTTCGCGATAAGCTCTTAAAAACCCCGGTTACGTCTTCAATGACTACTTCAAAGCTGCATGCAAGTCCGCGATGAGCTCTTCAAAGCTCCATGCAAGTCCGCGATGAGTTCTGGAAAGCTCCATGCAAGTCCGCGATTAGCTCTTGAAAGCTTCCTGCAAGTTCGCGATGAATTCTTGAAAGCTCCATGCAAATCCGCGATGAGCTCTTGAAAGCTCTATGAGTTCGTAATGAGTACGTAACGTGTTTTATCCAAAGAGGATAAAACACGTGAGTGTTAAATTGTAAACATTAATAAAATATTTTTATTTCATGAAACAATTATAATAAAGTAGATAGGTACTGATATTATGATACTGACCTTCTTGATAACTTAAGCAAATAATCCATTTCGAGATAAGTTATGAAAATTCTTTTTTGTTTTAGTGTGAATATTGTTTGCCTTAGCCTTAACCGGGGTCGAGTTATTTTCTTTCTTTCCTTATTTGATTTATCGAGAGTCTAATTTGTTGTACGGTCTTAAAGCAACATCCTGTAGATTGTCTTAGGATTTATTATGTATATTATTTTCTAAAAATTAAGTAACTATTACAATAAATGCAATCACAAATGAAGGAACAAAGTTGAAATATATTTATTAAAACAAAATAATGATTTACTTTCATCAGTCGTTTTTCTACGAGCATCCAATAGCTTTGCTAATTACCTAGCTTAATTGTTGATATATTTTTGTTCCTATCGAAATATCCGATATTCCAAATTTTATCTCTATTTTTATCAAACGTTAAAAACGAGCGAGCATTACAATAGTCGCACATAATGTGTAGCATCTGACATCTCACCTTGGTAATAAGCAACATTAAAGGGGCGGGGCCTCATCAAGGTCATTTCTGACAGCCAACTCTAGCACCACCCGCGCTCATTGTCAAATCAAATAGCGCACGCTTCCCCATTTTCCTGTTACACACTTTCGTCCCTTTTCTCGAAATCACTCCCACACACTCACGGAACATTAATACTCAAAACACAGATTCGTTATTTATTTATTTATTTATTTAGGATCTCCAACAAAAGATGTACACAATTCATGACACATAAAGGGCAATTATGCTGAGCGATGGCCGTTTTGCGTGGATGTGACGCATATTTTCCCCCAAATTGTTTATTTTAGTTTCTTTGCGTCATGTTTACCGCAAACAAATGTATTTTCTTTCTTTCTTTTCTTTGTAGATTGAAGGAAAGCGAGAGGAAAGATATTACACGTCAAAAACAGGCCGTTTAGATATTTGGGTTATCCAATTTTTTTTATTAATATTCTCTTCAACTAACGGTTACTTACTTAAAGGAATCGATAAGGAGTAGATGAATATTTCTCTTCCTTTTTTTGGATTGCGTACATTAATTCTTCCATCGTTCTTATAAAATATATAAAATGATGTATAACAAATAACAAACAAATATAGAAATACACACTTTTATATCTTACTTACAGACTAAGTTCTCTTTATAGAAAACATCGGTACACAACCATTTAATTCAGGGTGAAGTTGAATTCATTGACATCCTCTTAAGAGCTCATTTTACGCATCATTATGAACAACTCTAAAACCGCGAACAAAAAACGCTGTTCCCCAAATTTATGTTCGCATAGCTGTTCAAATGTTTTTTTTTTCGCGATTCAGTGTCGGTCCCATAGTGAAAGCTGTTCATAATGATAAGTACAATGACCCCTTAAGAGGATGATGACTCCAATTTCACCCCTGTATAATGTTTTTCAGCCGATGAATAAATCCCTGCTTCATGGGCGCTTAAAATGACACGAAAACTGCCTCGTGGACTATCCCACTATCATGCCCGAGATACACGACGCTAATTTCTCAAGCCACCACGCGTAGCATGACCACAATAGAAACGGGTTTTGTCGACGGAAGAATATACAAAATGACAGATAAACAATCACAATCTGTCATTTTGTGTATTCTTCCGTCGACAAAACCCTTAGAACACCCGTTTCATGCTACGCGTGCTGGGGCTGTAGTCTTAACATAGATAGCGTTCGCTACACGACCGAATTCGGTCGCAAAGTCCTAATGGCGTCCCTAGACGGTCAAACTTGCTCGACAAACACAAAAAAATCACATGCTTCCCTATCTCCCTTTCTTTAAGAGAGTTTATTCTGAAAGTGGGCAATGTCGCAAATATTTCGCTGTTTTCATTAATTTGGCAATATTACTGTATGGAAATATGAAACGGGGCTTGATGTTGAGTTGAATTTGATGTTGTAGCCGTTTTAGGTGTAAAAAAGGCATTTGGAAAGTTTCCAAATACTTTTTTACATCTAATACTTAATATTCGTGTTACGATATTAATTATTGCATTTTATAATCAATATTTTAGTTCTCTAGTTAGCCACATTTAATATTTCCCTACAGTAATATTGCCAAACATAAATATTTGACAGATATTTGTGACGTTACCAACTTTTAGGATAAACGCTCTTAAGTGGATTTTGTCAAAAAAAACAAAGTTTGAAATTTTAAATTTCATTGAAATGGGTGTGTTGGGGGTGAATGTGGTAGTTTGTAGGGGCGTGTGTGGGTGTTTGTGGGGGCGAGTTTAGTAGTTTGTACGAGCGAGTTCGGGAGCTTACGGGGGTCAGTTTGGCAGTTTATGGGGGTGAGTGTGGAAGTTTGTGGGGTGAGTGTGGGTGGGTGTCCATGTGTCCCGTCACTCTACTTAATACACCGGGAAGGTAGTATCAACATCGAAGGCCCACGCGTGCAGTCCTCCTATCATGTCCTTGATTTTGTGTCGATGTTCTTCTGCCAACATATCGAGTACCATCTTAGCCGCTAGCTGGGAGTCGTTGCCGCGACGGCAGATGAAGATTACTGGAACAATAAAAAAAAATGGAAGAACAAATCTTAAAAAGACGTTTTTTTATTATTTTTAAAACACTGTGAAACGGGGCAAAACTTTGAAAGTGATTTAACTTTGAAGTAATAATGGTTTATTCTGAACAAGGACGCTAAGTAAAAACATACTGGAGTAGTGACTTTTTGAAAACTAACGTCTATTGTTTTATGAGCGTTTCTGAAAGTGGGCAACGTCGCAAATAGATGTCAAATATTTCACTGTTTTGATTAATTTGGCAATGTTACTGTATGGAAATAAGAAATGTGGCTAACTAGCGAACTAGAATAGTGATTATGAAATGCAATAATTAATATCGTAACAGCGAATATTTAGTTTTAGATGTAAAAAAGTCTTTGGAAAGTTTCCAAACGCCATTTTTACACCTAAAACGGTTACAACTATTAATATTCTAGTTCGCTAGTTAGCCACATTTCATATTTCCATACAGTAACATTGCCAAATTAATCAAAACAGGTAAATATTTGACAGCTATTTGCGACGTTGCGAAATTTTTGGATAAACGCTCTTAAGACTGAGCTTGAACGAAGGAACCTGGATCTCACGACACAGGGAATCCTAGTGTGAGTTCCAGGAATCAATGCATGCCAATGTATTTTCATAAACAATAAATTATTCTTAGTGTTAAAAAAAAAGACTAAAGTTCGGCTGTGATATCCACGACAAATTTTAGGATGGGGACTCACTTGAAGATGCCACAAAAACTGATTGATGCCTTTTAAAATACTTAAGGGGCCGACTGCAATAGCCGCAGTTCCTTAGGACCACGCTAAGTAGATCTTACCCTGGTCCTGAGTTATTCTTACATCCTAAGTTCCTCTATCATCCCCTGGTAAGATCCTTGGTATTAAAAAGTTTCCCGTTTACATACTTTCTGCTAGGCACTTACAACTCGCTGGACTCTGCTGTATGTGACACATATGGAACTCTGAGTTTCTCTATGTCTATCTACTTAAAAAAATTGCATAGGGTTGGGGGTATTACAAAGTTTAGACCTCGATTATCTAAAATGTTTCGAGGGTAGGTTATAAATCTTTTGGTCACTCAAAATGTTCGTTCGATACATGCAAACAACAATTATTATCTTACACAAATTTATTATATTTAAGTATACATATACACATTGCAGTATGTAACTGATTTACATCCGTCACCTCACACTTCAGGTCTAGTTGAAAACCAGCGTCAGGCACTAGTTGTCTGGCATTTTTGCTGAACTAGGCCTATTTGGCGCAGCCGCAAGGCACACTTTCCTGCTAGTATCATAAAACGCAATTTACACTTTATTTGTTTTCATTCTTTTTTAATTTGATTTTTGTTTATAGTATAATATGTTGTGTTGTGTGCCTTTTGTGTGCGTGTCTGTGCTAAATAAATGTATTTTCTTTCTTTCTTTCTTTATCTAACTATTGCTAGGTACTCACCACTCGTTGGACTCTGCTCCACACAGCGCAGCAGTCGCTCCAGAGCGGCGCCACTCAGTGCATCGACAGGCCAGCTGTGCGCGCCCGATATGTGACACATATCGAACTCTGAGTTTCTCTATGTCTATCTACATATTGCTAGGTACTCACCACTCTTTGGACTCTGCTTCACACAGCGCAGCAGTCGCTCCAGAGCGGCGCCACTCAGTGCATCGACAGGCCAGCTGTGCGTGCCCGATGTGTGACACATATCGAACTCTGAGTTTCTCTATGTCTATCTACATATTGCTAGGTACTCACCACTCTTTGGACTCTGCTTCACACAGCGCAGCAGTCGCTCCAGAGCGGCGCCACTCAGTGCATCGACAGGCCAGCTGTGCGTGCCCGATGTGTGACACATATCGAACTCTGAGTTTCTCTATGTCTATCTACATATTGCTAGGTACTCACCACTCTTTGGACTCTGCTCCACACAGCGCAGCAGTCGCTCCAGAGCGACGCCACTCAGTGCATCGACAGGGCAGCTGTGCGCGCTCGATATGTGACAAATATGGAACTCTGAGTTTCTCTCTCAATCTACATATTGCTAGGTACTCACCACTCGTTGGACTCTGCTCCACACAGCGCAGCAGTCGCTCCAGAGCGGCGCCACTCAGTGCATCGACAGGGCAGCTGTGCGCGCTCGATATGTGACAAATATGGAACTCTGAGTTTCTCTGTCAATCTACATATTGCTAGGTACTCACCACTCGTTGGACTCTGCTCCACACAGCGCAGCAGTCGCTCCAGAGCGGCACCACTCAGTGCATCGACAGGCCAGCTGTGCGCGCCCGATATGTGACACATATGGAATTCTGAGTCCGCGCGCACATCTACTATGTAGACTGGTTGCTTCTCTCTGAGGAGTTGGGAGACTTCGGGGGCTGATATACGATTGCGTTTTGGGAGGATTTGGAGGTCTAGTTCCTGCAAAGAAAAAGTGGTTTTTAGGAGTGGGGCTAAAGGCATAGATGTAATCTAAACTTAAAACTAACCTAACTAATATATTAGAAATGCGAAAGTGAGTTTGTTTGTTACGCTTTCACGCTACAACGGCTGAACGGATTTGAATGAAATTTGGCGCATGGGTAGACCATGGCCTGGGTTATGACATAGAATACTTTTTATCCCGATATCCCCACGGGGTCGAGACTTATGCGGGTGAAATCGCGGGCGCATCTCGTATTACCTATACTAATATTAAACGAGTCGGTCTCTTAAACGGGTGAACCAATTTGAATGCGGTTTTTTTTATTTGAAAGCAGGTTTTCTAGCGATGGTTCTTAGAGATGTTTTATCAAAATCGGTTCAGCCGTTTGAAGATTATCAGCTCTTTTCTAGTTGATGAATGGGTGTGAGTGTCTTCCATAGGTCAGATTGATTTGAAATTTAGAATTCTTGAACTGGTGCTGCAGCATCACCGGGAATTTGCAGGATACCCAACTCCCTTACCAACTTACAGCACAGGTATCGTGTTTGGGCTCATTGGAATGGTCTTTATGAATAGTTTATAGATAGATGAACAGGGTCTGGTGATAGAGAAGGAAAGAAAAATTTATAGAGGTAAAAATTGTTTATTTGTATGTTTGTTTGTTTATCAGTTTGTATGTAGGGGGTAATCTCCGGAACTACCAGTCGGATTTAAAAAATCTTTACAAATATTAAATTATTTGTTTTATGTCAGCTAGCACACGCCAAAATTGGCAGTAATTTCGATGTTTTTTTTTGTTGATACAGTCGAACCTGGATAAGCGAGAGTTCAAACGACCGCGTCTTTTTCGCTTATAGAGGTTTCTCAGTAACTCGAATCTAGCTTATAGAGGTACAGGAGAAGCCTTTCTCACTTATAGAGGTTTATAAAAATAACAGCGAATATGCAGTGATACACATGTATGTATTGTATGGGTATTATTCATTAGAATTTGACATAGATTGACATTGAAATTTCGCAATTTCCCGCTCTCAAACGCATTCGAAATTTTAAGTTTATCACTTAAACACAACACTTTGATTTATCGTTTTAACATTATGAGTACGCGCCGAACCTTTCTTCGCAATTGATATTTATCAACTGTAGTAAGTTCGACAAATAAGTCTATACATACGCACATCTGGCCATTCGAATAGAATACGATACAAAAGCAATGTTAGTTAGTCCCTCGAAATTTAACACAACAAAGACAATATTAATGCCACGAAAGGTCAATGGGCAATTAGTATGGGAAAAAAACCCACGGCGGACAGAAATGAAATTGTGAAGATATATAGATAAATGTCTCTAGTTTATCATGGTAAGGGTCGCTTTCTTGTGGGTTGAGGGAATTTTGAAAAAAAAAACTTTTTTACATTTCACATTATTTATTCGGCATGATCAATATCCACTGTGATTTCATCTAAAAATACGGCAGGGGCTTCGATTTGTTGTTGGTGCCTAGCCCAGGATAAAAAATAAACTATACTGGCAATATGCGCGCAGCTCCCGACGGTACGGCGGCCGTGTATACACGAGCAGTAGTAATCTTCAACACTTTGTCTTCCTTGTCTCGCTGGATTTATCAAAATATATGTGTAGTATTGTCGCGCTCTGACATGTCGCGACTGAATTCGTCCTCTTATCAATATTTTATTGTTTATTAAGCCTTGGTGACGATAGAGCTCTATCAAGTAGACACCATTTGGTCTCATGTGTTCATGGCAGTACGACCTGGCCAGTCTTAAATGATAGCTGCCCAATGTGAATAATATAAGTTCTTCATAGGTTAGCTGTGGGAAATCTCTAAAATCTGGATTGTTTCCATCTAATGGCATGAATGCAACTCTTTGTCTATTTATGTTGTTTTCAATTACGTATTGCGCCAGTTCGTTCTCTCTATTCATGTTGTCATTTATAATGTTAATAAACTGCTCGACGTATACACTATCTTCATACGGACGCCTGGTAGCGTTGATAACTGCTGCCGTGATTTTGAAGTCCGCCATCATATTTCGCATAGCTACATTGAAATACGTATGTCGAAATATTTTATAATCTTTTTTAAAACGGCCATTTATGGCCTCGATTACCCATCGACACATTGTAATCAATCGTGACTTATTGGCATCTACCGTCGTCAATTGTTCTCCTCTTCCTGCGGATGGTGGCATATGTGGAACATAACCACATTCTTCAATTAAAGGAATTGAATCTCGAAATCCACGATCTAATATAAAAATGTCATTAGGTCTTAAAAACCAAAGCCAAGGGGATTCTTCACTTTGTAACAGATGACGCAGGATTGAGGCATCTGACGTTGTCGCTGGGTATGGCCCCACTACGTCTATTATATAGCCATCGGTGCAAACGACCAGAAAAGGCTTCACTAAGTTTCTGAATTTGTGAAGACTATAAGTTTTTCTTTGAAATAAAAAATTCGCACTTTTTTGGACATATACGTCCATCACAAAAATTCCATTTTCATTTTGGTTACCACCAAAAATATGGCTCGGGATCGAAAGGTTTCTGGCTACTGTATCTTCTCGAGTTAAATGATCCAAGCCCAAATACCGCGGCACAAAATCTTCAGTTAAGCATTGTCTAGCTATTTGTAGCTTTCTCTCAAATGTTCTTCTAGACATATTGAATTTTGATGCTAAGCGCTCATCCGAATCGCCGGTTCTTATTTTTACCAAATAAACCCCTAAAACGGTGGCAGGATATTCAGATCTGACACGAAGAGATGGAGTTTGTTGTAAAATGGTGTTAAATTGAATTTTAGTTAAAGACGTCCAAAAATGCAGCTCGTCATCATCAAATTCTTCAATATGTTCAAAGTCCATTTGGTTTCGACGCTCATATCCCCAATTGTACAGACTTATTAAGTCTAGCACGTGTGCACTATTAAAGTTTTCATGGGTTATCTGACCATTCGCAAGCATGTCCCAATCATTTGCCATTATATGGGGCTGGCAAGCTCGTGCTAGATCGGGTACATATAAATTGTGATTATGTAATAGATAAAATCTGGCATATAATGGCACACCTCGTGTAACAATGTTCCTGCAGTTTTGAAATATGCAGCGTCGTGCAGTATTTGATGCTCGTAAATATCCAGTAATAGTAAGTAAACCTTGACCCTCGACTGCTATTCCTTGATCAACTTGATTATGTGGCTGCCCTTGTGTATGCTGATTGTGCACAGCGCGATCAAATCTTTGCCAGCAAGGATGACATATTGATCTAGTACCATCAAAAGGAATCTGAAATAAGTTAAAATATAACAGTTAATGTTTGTCAATTACGAGACATTGATTTTTGCAATATGGCTATCCGCTGACTAACGATTGGGACAGACAAAACTGATAAAGCATGCTAATACAAAACTTACCTCGTGTGGTATTATTTCTTGTAACAATAACACTGCGTGATGCCGATATCTTTCTAAAAACAGTTCTGTTAGTATGTGTTTTCTGCGACGTAACACGGATCGGTTACACACTACACAATTATTACTTCTATCCATATCAAATAAATTCCAAACAAACAGCAAAAAATCAGGTCCAGTAAACGTACGGAGGTAGTCGATAAAAACAATAGATAACAAGTAAGCGCACAGATCACAACGAAAGACAACGAAGGACTGCGATGATACGGTCGAAACAATGCGCCAGCGCAACGAGCGAGACGTGACCTAATGTGTGAGAGAGAGAGAGCGAACGTATACCTGCCGATTTGATCACGCGGGACGCACATGCACTCGCCAAAACTCTTAGTAGCTATTGAATAGAACGACAACTTATATTACTTAAATAAAGTATAAGATTTTTTTCATAAATATATTTTTGGTTCAAACTTTGTTCTCCCATGGATTCCAAATAAAGTAACCTTATACAATGTTAATTGAATTTATACTCTTTCATTTTATACCATTTTCATTCATGTCCGCGACCGGGTCGGATTCCGCCCAATGACCTTTAAGAATGAGTCATAAATACCAGACGCTCGCCTGTCGCTTATAGAGGTACAGGACTTGCCTGTAACACAACAACAGTCTCAGTTATAGAGGTCCACGAGTGAACAATGAATTTCTCTTATAGAGGTTTATGTTTCTCACTTATAGAGGGTTTAAAGGGTTACAATGACGGGACCTAGCAATTACTCATTTATAGAGTTTTCTCGCTTACCCAGTTCTCACTGCGTACCCAGGTTTGACAGTATATACTAACAAAAAATCATCGAAATCTATACTCAAGCGAAAATTAAAAATAAACAGTTACATATAGCTTTAAAAGCTGTAACTCAAGTGAATGTTTAATAGTCATTGGATACATGAAGTGGGCTGCTTTTGTAAGTTGACTAAAATGTCACGGACTACATACAAGGGCGTCGCCAGCCGATGGCCCCGGGGGGCGGGGGCAAGTCGATATAGGGAGGATGGAAAAAGTATGACTTAGGTACAGTCACGAGTCAAGAGCACATGAAGCTTTACACTTGTAGTGCTAGTCTCCTCAATCTCCACGGAGCACTATGGGGACAAAATGGACAAAATCAACTTCTAAAAAACCATGTCATCTGAAAAAAATGTCTTCATCTCCGTTTTTTTTTTCATAGTCGACGAATTTTATTTAAAAAAATTAGTTATTCCGATAAAATACTCAGAAGCTTTTATGAATAATAAACAGAATCCAAATCGAGCCAATAACATAGGAGATATGGCAAACGATACAAAAAATAATAATTGAATACCATGAAAAATATTAAAGTTAACTTTTAAAGTTAATTTTCGAAAAAAAATCATGAGTATTCAGAAATATACGGGCGGGCACATGCCCATGTGCGACATTGTATAGGGTGTAATGACATCGTGACGCAAACTGTTACCATGAATTCACTCATGATTCTACGCCCGTCAGCGTAGAAATTATTCCATTATTGAAGAAGTGGAGCAGTGGTAACGGCCGCGATTTACGGTCATGGGTTAGATCCCAAGCAGGCGCTTTACTTTGTGTAAATTATTTCATCACCACTGCTCTCAAAACGGCGAAGGAAAACATCGTGAGGACACCGGCATGTCCTAGAACCGAAAATTCAAAGACCCGCTCTGGGCCCGCGTGGTGGATTATGGCTCACTCCCTCTCACAGAGAGGAGGCCTGAGTCCCAGCAGTAGAGATATTATAAGAAGAATAAATGATAAAATATATTTATTTCTGTAAAAAAATAACTAGATGAGTTCGATATTTCCTATCTGACTACTCTGAGAAAAAAGAAAGAAAGAAAGAAAAAGTATTTATTGAGACTCGCACAGGAAATCACAAATTAAACTAAAAACACACTAAACATAAATAATAAAAAACAAAAAAACATATATGTTTATACTTAAAAATTAATGCAGTCCTGTACGAGGCCAAAAGGCAAATTTAATTTGGTTGATTATTACTCGGTAACCTGTACAGCCTACTTAGCTCTCATAGTTTTCCTTTTGATTTCGTTATATACAGGGTGGCAGGGACATCGACGCGAAGCCGGTTACCATGGATTCAGTACACGATTCTGAACCCCCCTGCATTGAAATTTTTCGTCAGTTATTAAAAAAAAAACAGTTATTTCATAGAAAAGTGCAATACCTACGCGGTCAAAATGTATGGAACAGCAGATTTTTTTTTAATGACCGACGAAAGTTTTCAACGCAGGGGGGTTCAGAATCATGTACTCAATCATTGGCATCAGTTTTCGCGTCGATGTGTGATACCCTGTAAATTTATGCGTAAATTTTTAGAAAAAACTGCGCTGCTCGACGTTTCATGTTCTACCTATCATGCATAACTATAAAAAAGGAGAAGGTTTTATGGCCGGCTGTTTTTTTTTTGTTTTCAATGTTATCGATATTTTCGTCAATTGTGGATCAATTCCGAAAATTCAGAATCATTTTATGAAAATATCGATGAACATACTTATTAAAAAAAACACACACACACACGAACATAGATCCTCCTCCATTTTTTGAAGTCGGTTAAAAATACGCGAACGCAGCAGCAATATCAAACTATGTAAACATGTATAGGGGGAAGTTTCTTTTCTCAGGCGTGACTTTGCGGAAATCCATTATATAATACATTAGACGACGTATATTTAGTAACCTAATCCGCTTAACTGTTCTTCAAGAGTCATAAAGAACCCTGTAAGAAATCGACACGTGTTTCACCTCTCAACGAGGCATCCTCAGGATGACGATTGACTCATTGAAAAACATTGTTTTACTTTTTATTTATTGGATGAACACGAGGCTTTTGGCTACTTTCGTAAACTAGCAACTAATAAACAATTTTTCTTTCTTTTTTTCTTTCTTTCATTGCGAACCCGGACCCGACGTGCTGACACGTCAAGCACGTATTGTATTACGTATTGTCGTCTATTGTATTTTATATAATACATCGTAAATATTTGCTCAAGTATTAATAACCAGTGAGAAAACAGAGCAATGCATTTGTATTGAATAAACGCCAATGACCACGTGACCAGGTTTCCTCTTAAAAGGGAAAATAGAAGCACGACCAAGTACGCGTACTGTAACGTACCAGTCGGTCGATTCTGTAAAAATATTAACGTGAAGCTTAGGTGAAGTGAGCGTGAAGTGAGCTGTCACTGCCACAGAATCGACCGGCAGGATGCTAGGGATTAACACTATTGACAGCTCACTTCACGCTCACTTCACCTAAGTTTCACGGTGATATTTTTACAGAATCGAACGGCTGGTTTCCTCTTAAAAGGGAAAATAGACGCACGACCAAGTACGCGTACAATATATTGTAATAATTAGAATCAATATCTAATATATAAAATTCTCGTGTCACAGTTTTCGTTGCCATACTCCTCCGAAACGGCTTGACCGATTTTGATGACATTTTGTGAGCATATTGAGTAGGTCTGAGAATCGGCCAACATCTTTTTTTCATACCCCTAAGGTAGGTAGGTAGGTAGGTAGGTAGGGTAGGTAGGTAGGTAGGTAGGTAGGTAGGGTAGGTAGGTAGGTAGGGTAGGTAGGTAGGTAGGGTAGGTAGGTAGGTAGGGTAGGTAGGTAGGTAGGGTAGGTAGGTAGGTAGGGTAGGTAGGGTAGGGTAGGTAGGGTAGGTAGGGTAGGTAGGGTAGGTAGGGTAGGTAGGGTAGGTAGGGTAGGTAGGGTAGGTAGGGTAGGTAGGGTTTATATATTATGATTGATTGCGAAACAAAGTTCGCCGGGTCAGCTAGTTATATTATGTAATTTAATCATTTGATATGAAACATTTGCAGTGCCCTTACAAGGTGCATGTCTTAATACTGTGTCATGAATTTCTAATGCATCCCTACTAACCAGTGTTTTACATGTCAGCAAACAAATAAATACTTATGGCTCGACGAACATACTCGCCGGTGAGTCATACTAAGTACGCGTACTTTAAAACCGCTGAGTAAGTTCGTCGGTGATCCAACAGGTTTGAAATTTTGCTCGTAGCCCGCCTTGGATCGTAGTTCCGTACGTCTGTCATCGTCGCGAGTCGCGAGCCGCCATTTAGCTACGACATTTGTGTTATATTTGGTTCAGAAAATTCGACAACATCGCGATGCAGTGTGAGCAAGCTTCACGTGTGTCACCAACGATGAGCCGAGTAAGTTGGCGAACTTAAGGCTGCTTGTCCATTGAAGCGGAGCGAGGCAGCGGAGAGGAGAATGGCAGCGGAGTGGAGCGGAGTTGCGGACAGTGTCTGTCCATTGATGTGGAGCGAGGTAGCGGAGCGGAGTTACGGACTGTGCGGAGCGAGGTAGCGGAGCGGAGTTACGGACTGTGCGGAGCGAGGTAGCGGAGCGGTGTTGCGGACTGTGCGGAGCTAGATCCGAGTTCACGCGACGAGCAATAATTCTCCGCTCCGCTTCCCGGTTTTTTATGAATTTTTAAACTAGTTCGCAAATCCCTGTCCACTGCAGCGGAGCGGAGGTTTTATGCAATTCCATTGGTTAATATTGGCACACCGCTACTCCGCTCCTCTCCTCTCCGCTTCAGTGGACAGGCAGCCTAAAAACCGCGAACTTGAAGTTCGCACGTCTATTACAAACTTAAGAAACATGCAATAGACAAATGTTTTTGGAATTATGTTAGGTTAGCAACAAATAAAACAACAATAACATTTACAAAATATAATTAAAAATTGTAATTAAAATAACAACTTCACACTTAAACCTAAAAAATTATAAAAATCAGTCCACGATAAGAGATTCTATTTCTAATAAATTCATTACATTTTTCGTTTCTTTCAAAGTACAGGCAGTGATAGCCTAGTGGTGTAACAGTCAGACTGCCAAGTCATAGGTCTCGAGTTCGAACCCAAGGCACGCACCTCTGACTTTTCGGATTCTTGTGCGTATTGTATAATAGGGACGATGACTAAAAAAATTGTTTAGTCCGTCTTTGAGATTATAAAAAAATATTGGACACGTATTTTTTCTTTTTTTACGTAATCTATAGATTACGGCGACACATTGAGGTAAAATGTGCCATGACGTCACGAGTATGTAGATTTTAAACATACTAGTGACGTAGCGACCCCCACTCCCCAACTTAAAATGCGTTTTATCTAAGTAATTTTTTATTAATAAGATAAAGCAAAAAATACGTGTTTAATATTTTTTTATTATCTGACTGACGGACTAATTAGAATTTCATTTTTTTTACCCCGGCATCATCCCTATTATAACGTAAAACGGAACGCAACATTTAGAGACATCATCGCCCCACTCAGTGAATCAGGCCAGTTGTGGAAGGGACCGGCATGGGAGCAATGGGGGACAGTCCGAGTCTAGTCAGCGAATCTAATCTGCGTTCGCAATTTCTTTCCCAAACATGTAAACGAACACGAGTTTTAGGAAAAGCAACCGTAATGCTTAAACATATGGTGCAGTTTGCGCTACAACCTCATATTTTTTATGACTTTATCAACAGTACTAGTCAGTCTAAAATCAACTTTATTTACAATTTCATAAAGTTGATGTTTGTTTAAGTGGAAATAACATCAATGAGGATCTGTACTGCTGTATCACGATAGATGGCGCATCGTCGACATGGCCATTGAAAGCTGTCAATTCCATATATTTTGTAACCTATCATTCAGTAAATTTAATTTTTCTCGCAATATGCTTAAGTGTGCTGTACCAGGATGTACTAAACTACTAACCCCGGTGTTCATTTATTTCCTAAATATACTACGCTAAAAAAAGTGGGAAACTAAAAGAGTACAACTAAAAGTAACTTTGAATATGTTGATTGGTAAACTTCGACAATATGCTGGAGTTCTGGTGAAGCTATTAACGTCTTGGTAAAGTTCTACAGCAGGAACGTCAAGTGCCTGTCTTTCAGAAGCTTGAGGGCTCTGATTGCCGAAATTAAAATTTCGGTCATAGGTAATCTAAAAAATAAAGAATACCATTTATAATTAAAGTAATGTTCTCTCAATTTTTGTAAATTTTCCTACCATGAGTCAAGTGTGAATTAACACTTTACAACAAAAAAAATATCCTAATCTAGAGCCTATCACTGGTGAAAAATAATACTAACCTAAAAATTAAAGAATACCATTTATAATGAAAGTAGTGTTCTCTCAATTTTCGTAAATTTTCCTACCATGAGTCAAGTAAGAATTAACACGTTACAACAAAAAAAATATCCAAATGTAGAGCCTAGCACTGATGAAAAATATTTTATTAGATAGAAGTCTACTTCTCAATAAGATCAGATTTCTTTCCAGTAATCCTAGCTTCTCGTTTGTTTAGTTCGTCTTTCAATTCCTTACGCTTCCAGGAATAATACATGTTAGCAATAACGATGGTGGATCGGTTTCAACACAAAAAATAACAAAAAACACTGATGTAAACAAAGCTAAAATGATTTGACAGCGGCCATCCCGGCGCTGGCGACATCTGCGTTGAGCTTTGCGTGTGAATCCCCATTGGAAACAAGGAAGATCTTAGTTGTGACACGGATCACGCCTGAATCACATTATCAAAAATTTAATTAAAAAGTTAATTATTACTTGTTATTATTTTATTGGTAATTTAATTAATTTTGCGATAAATATTGATTTTCTTTAGAAAACTCTCAAGACCACGAGGTCCTTTTAAGACGAAAGAGTCAAGAAAGCCCGCGAAATTCATTTTTTTTTTACGTTTTTTGCAATTTGCAGGTCAGTTATCATGTTGTATGTTGATCTAAATATGATTTGCGGGCCATATCAAATGTTTATTTATAGAATTATAATCATAAAAATGATCAATACAACTCTAAGTTCATATAATCGCATTGAATGACTGTTTCATGAAATCATGACATTTGGCGATTGTGCTTACTTATGGAGTTGTATTGCTGATTGTAATGATTATAATTATGTAAAGCCATATTGGTTACGATCTCGAATCATATTTTAATCAACATAAAACCTCAAACTGACCTGCAAATTGTAAAAAACTAAAGAAAATTTGAATTTCGAGGGCTACCTTAGCGCATGCTTTTTAAGAAGCGGGTCTACTTCAACAATACTTCATTAAAATACACAAATAATATTCATAGTCGTATGCAACACTTAAGCTCAACACACACACAACGCGGGTGCGTGTCGGGCGCGGGACGGGTCGGGAGCGGGAGCCGCGCATGCGTTTCGTGTGCTGTCCATGTAATACAAAGAATTACAATTTATACGAGCCCGCCGTACTGCTGTCAGGATCCGCGCCCGACACGCATTGGCCTTGTGTGTGTGCTGAGCTTTACTGTACAAAAGACGACGTATTTTTTGTAACCTAATCCGCTCAACTGTTCTGAAGGAGTCATAAAAAACCCTATAAGAAATCGACACGTGTTTCACCTCTCAACGAAGCATCGTCAGGATGACGATTGACTTGTTGCAAACCCGGACCCGGCGTGTTGAAACGTCAAGTAGGCGTGTGTAACTCTTTACGGAACCGACTCACTGATCCGGATCATTGAAGTGTTCCAAAAGATTGGTTCAGTAACAACGTTTCAAACGCATCATTTGAATCTGAATCATTACTTTGACTCTGTGCTCTTTCCGCGCGACCGTCGCTTGTGAGGCGACTGAGTAGCAGTGAGTGAGAGAGAAAGACTGACACGCTGAGTTACGTGAGTCGCGAGTGAGCGGGTGACACATCACAATCTATTTACGTCAGAAAGAGATACCAAATGAGATGTGTATCACTCATACTCTCAAAGTTTTTCGTTGTCGTTATGCATTTTTATATACTTTGAGTCGATGATTCAAATGATCCAAATGAAACATATCAATGATTCGGATCATTTCAGTGATCCAGATGCAAATGTTCCAATCGCAACAATGATACACTTTGCCCACCTATAACGTCAAGCGTCAAGAGCAGTATGAGCCACGACAACCCCAATTGTATAGGATTACTGCTCGACCTTTACTGTGGTTGTCAAAGTACGTTCTGTGAATCTTGACCAGAGGGCCACTGCTCATTCAAATTATTAACCTCATAGTAAAATCCATTACATTTCTCTCCTTCAATACCAAAGTTAGTATCATTATGCTGCTTCACCAAATCACACGTATCTCTTTCATGCTTCGGTTTGAAAATCCTTAAATTCTTCCTACTCAGAACTTTTGCAAAGGTTTTCCTAGAGGCCGGATTGATACCTTTAACTGTCATATCTTTTACGTATATATTGTAGAGTTGAAGTTGATTTTTGACATTCAAATCTATGTATTTAATATTTGAGTTTGAAGTTATACAGTGTTGGCATTTAGAGTCGATTTTCGGTAAGCTTTCTATATACTGAACTACATTTTGCGACTTGAAAGGCACTTTAGGAGATCTGGGCTTCGATTCTTTGACTAACCAGCAGCGTACCATGGCTTCTTTGATACCTAAAGTGTTTAAGAAGGTTACTCTGCAAACTTGAACATTTACCGAATTCAAAATTAGATGGTAACGCTTCGAGTCGCCTTTTCGAGACGCAATTCCTTTATGGCTTGTTCTCCTACGCTTAGCTGGCACAGAATCAATTAAAGATCTAACAAATTTCTTTTTTTCTTTCCATTCTAACTGCCAGAAGTGTTGAAAGATTTGACATCTGTCAGAATCTGACAGTTTCTTGCAGTATCGTGTGTTACTCTTTGAGCAAACGTCTGATTTACAAGGAGGTCCTAATCTTCTTTCTGATTTGAGCACGTCTTGGACCCAAGACTTCTTTTCTCCTGCTGTAGTGGTTCGGAAACCGAAGTAGCTCTGTCCTGTCATTCGTTTTTCCTTCTCTTGCTTTCTTCTTTCTGATTTTAAGCGGGATTCTTGCTTCTTCTGTGGGAGAAGAATGGAGAATAGTGATGTAGAAATATCGATAAAAATTGTAGGAGATAAGTAATGGAATTCTTTAAAAAGACAAATAATTTAGTGAACAAAAATAAATGCATTTTTTGAAATAAAATATACCAAATTCAAAGTGAAACTTTGCACTGAAAGTAATGATTATAGAATGTAAATGAGCCATGTTAATAAAAAATGTGATAAACGCTTTTAAGCACATTTTCGCCACAATACGAGCCAAGCAAAGAATTTAAAAAAAGTATCATTAAAAGAAGCCCATTGTTAAATAATAAATTCAACACCGCGAATGTTGCAATAGAATTAATAATTTGAAAAAAAAAAAGGACGCAGATTGGCGGACGGGTCGGCAGAAGATTTTAAATTTATCAATTTAATTTAATACTTATCCAATCGAAATAAGGTATATATTTCAAAGCTCGGTGATCGACGGAAAACTTCGCAGCGATGCTCCAAGCTCCATCGCCGAGCATTGAAATATATGCCTTATTTCGATTGGATAAGTATTAAATTCAATTGATAAATTTAAAATCCGTCTGCCGTCCAGTCCGCTAGTTTGCATAGGCCATAAAATAATAAACAAAAGACACAAGAAACAATCAATTTTGAATACAAACTTACCTTGAACATTCGCAGTTTTGATTTTCTTTCACACATTTAAATTTTGATAAGTTCACATAATTTAACTTCGTTTTATCTACTCGTTTTAGGACTTGACGTCGGGTCACACCGGAATGGCAGCGACGCGGCGAGCACTTTGAGTGTGAAATAATTTTAAACTTTATCTACATACTTAAAAGACCAGTATCGCTTGAAAAGCTTGAAAAAGTCGCGAGGCCGCCCGCGGTGACGCGAGCGGCCGCGCGCCACGCGCGTCTTGTTGGTGGTTCTGCCCGCGGCTGCGAGCGGCGACGCGAGGCCGTTCGCGGCACCGCGGGCGGCCGCGCGTATGTAATGTGGAAACTAAACTAGTCAAGAGGAGACTAGGCGCGTGGGATCTGGAGGTCGCGCGAGGCCGCTCGCGGTGACGCCGGGGGCCGCTGCCATTCCAGTGTGACTCGGCCCTTAGGCCGTTTATCCACTGCCACGTAAACGGGACGTCAACGAGAACGAGGTGACGGCGCCCAAGTACAGATAAATACAGATAGTTCTCTCCGCAAAATCATTTAAATAAAAAGCGACTTTTGCTACGACACAATAAAGCGCAATTCAGCTCGCACAGCGCTAATTACCGACAGTTGTATTCACCTAGAAGTTGCCTCTCTTTCTATCGCGTAACTCTTAGATCTTCTGACTACGTTACGCTCACTGAATTGGCCCGACAAGTCGAACCCGCTGCGTACTTGTAGCTTCATGAACCATCTATATGGATCTGTGGCGGTACATACATTGACTATGGCCGCGTGTCCACGTCAACGGGACGTCACGTTCGGTTCGAATAACCCGTTTCTCGTTGACGTCCCGTTTACGTTGTGCGGTCGACAAACAGTGTCAGGGTCTATAAGTAAACCGAACGTTTTGTTTAAATTATATTTTCTAAACACAAATCGTAGTTACATCTACAGACACAAAATATCTCTCATGCGTAAACATCCAGTACCGAATGACTCCAATCAATCTGCTAAGCCTTTTCCCAACTATGTTGGGGTCGGCTTCCAGTCTAACCGGATGCAGCTGAATACCAATATTTTACATGGAGCGACTGCCTATCTGACCTTCACAACCCAGTAACTGGGTAATACGACACCCCTTGGTAAGACTGGTGTCAGACTTTCGGGCTTCTGATGACCTGTAACGACTGCCAAAGATCCACGAATGACAGCCGGGACCAACGGCTTAACTTGCTTTCCGAGGCACGGAGGATTTTCGGTATGTAAAGATGGTCACCCATCCACTGACCAACCCCGGCAAGCGTAGCTTAACCTGATGGATCGACCAGTGCGGCTGTTGTTACTTAGCCACGAGCTCCAGTACCGAATGACTCCATCATGTAAAAATCTGCTACAGTCCGGCCGTTGAGAGAATGCGTTTTTGACACCTGTCAGTTTCATTCTAACAAATAACTGCTTCGCAAATTTGATCCTTATTACTACTAGAAATTGTCAAACTGATAGGTGTCAGGAACGCATTCACTCGACGGCCGCACTGTAGTATTTAAGGCTGGTTTCACAGCTATCCGGGAGACCCCTAAGGGCTCCCGGAACTGAGACACACGTGAGGCGCTAGAACATTGTTTCACAGCGACGCGGATTGGTCCGTCCGCGACCCGCTCCGGGTAGAGCCCGTACAACGTATCCTACTAATCCCTCGTTTCACCTCGTTTCCTCGTTTCGTTTCGTGAGTACCACAGATACTAAAGGCATAGACAAGTAACTGATGTTACGTCTGATGCAGACACGCGGATTACATAATATTTCACTCTTCATTGTATTACACACACCTTTTTATTTTTATTTTTTATTATATTTATTTGTCTGTATCTTTCCGTGACATCACTGCGGGCCCTATCAGAATACCAGCGCTGCGACATTTTTATTTATTTTTAAATGTCGCGGCATCATGCTGAGATAGGAGCCTTTTGGCCTCGTACATGACTTCCTTCTTTTTATGTTACTGTTACTTTGTTTTTTATTGTTTTTGTTTTTTTTCCTGTGCGAGTCACAATAAATACTTTTTCTTTCTTTCTTTTTTTCTTTCTTTCTTTCAGAGCACTGCGGGCGCTACCCGTACGGGTCTCCCGTGTCCGGACGGCCCGTACGGGCTCCCGGATAGCTGTGAAACCTACTTGATACGTGTACGACAAACCAACCCAATGCGATATCTACGAAAAGATAATCACAAAATATATTATTTCAAATGACACTTACATACCAACCCTGTTTTCGAGTTAGCGAAAAGAAATAATGAAAATATAACATTATTAATCAAGTGAGAGCAATGGTGGCCGTGGCAGTGGTAACGGCCGCGACTGAGTCGAACACACTTTTGACAGGACCTGTCAGAAGTGTCAAACCGCCTAATTTTTTTTGGCTGCGTTCCGAGTTACACTGTAACCGATTTGAGGGTGCTAACACCCGTACCGAATTAGCGTGAGTGCAATAACGATGTGCCGTGAATCGTCATAGATGACGACATCTTGCGATAACGTCGACCATGCCTTTATACCGTGAGCGCTGTCAAAAATGACAGTTGTGCTGTTTTGTTTTGAGTCGCATCATATCTAATCTGCGTTCACAATTCATTTGCCAAACATGTAAACAATCATGAGTTTTAGGAAAACCAACTGTAATGTCTACACATAAGGTTCATTTTGGGCTACAACTTCATAGTTTTTTGTGATTTTTTGAACAGTACTAGGCGGTCTAAAATCAACTTTATTTACACTCGCATAAAGTTGATGTCTGTCTAAGTGGAAAATTCGTGTTTGTTTACATGTTTGGCAAGTAAATTGCGATCGCAGATTATATACTAACGTGACATTTTCGAAATCGTGCTTCTGGCTACCGTTCGCTACCTAAACAAAGAAGAAGGAATTTGTGGTATATACACAATAAAATATGATATGCAAGTTTTGACGTTGAGCGAGCACTGTGTGCGCGCTCACGAGCGTTCCGAATAGTTGACAGCCCTCAGCAGACATAATCGTGATATCTAAATCCGTACGCAAATTATTGATGACAGCGCTGTGAGCAATTATGTTCTAATTCGGAAAGCGGCCTTTCTTTAGTCGTGACTGAATGGCGAACGAATGATTGAAACGAATGATGAACGGCGTCATATCTATATATATATAAATCAATTGCTGTTCGTTAGTCTCGTTAAAACTCGTCTATATATATAAAAATCAATTGCTGTTCGTTAGTCTCGTTAAAACTCGAGAACGGCTGGGCCGATTTAGCTGATTTTGGTTTTGAAATGTTTGTCGTAGTCCAGGGAAGGTTTAAACGGTGAGAAAATTAGGGTAGGAAGGGTAGGTAGGGTAGGAAGGGTAGGTAGGCTAGGTAGGCTAGGTAGGGTAGGTAGGGTAGGTAGGGTAGGTAGGCTAGGTAGGGTAGGTAGGGTAGGTAGGGTAGGTAGGGTAGGTAGGGTAGGTAGGGTAGGTAGGGTAGGTAGGGTTTAGTGCTACCCGTGCGAAGCCGGGCTGGGTAAAGCTAGTATTTTATATTAATTGTCGAAATGGTCAACTGGTGGAGTGAATTTTCATAAAAACTCTCATTTTGAATGTTACCTTATCATTAGCGGGAGCCCTGCAATACGCTTCGTAATCCACTAGATGTGTGATAGTAGGGTTATCTGAGCAAGCCGCGCACATGGAGTTGCGTTTGCGCAGGCGGACTGAAATACACGATAGAATAATATTAATATTGTAATACACGACATTGGATATATCGAGTGAAAAGACTGGTGAGATTTTGGAGAAAATGTGTACAGTATTGGTAAAATGTAATAGACGACGTATATTTAGTAACCTAATCCGCGTAACTGATTTTAAAGTCATAAAGAACCCTATGTCACTCTGCATTCGGCGCTTGGCGTGGCAACACGTCAGGTCCGGGTTCGCGACAAGTCAATCGTCATCCTGAGGATGCCTCGTTGAGAGGTGAATCACGTGTCGATTTGGGTTACCTATCATAAGTTCGAAAAAGATTTGATCGAATTTCATTTCACCTAAAACTTTTCAACTAATAATAGTTGTCGTTTCGTTTTTTTTTACTTCATGGAATTCACGTCTGCCACTGTATCAGTTGACCTATTATCAATTCTATTTTTTTCGTTACTCCGACGTTTCATTTGGTTGCAAAACTTTTTACCGAAGTTACTTAGCCGAAATAACATTTGTTCGAAGTATTATGTTTCCGAACATTTATTATACCATGAGATATGGATGGGTGAAGGAAAGATGCTTGCTTCAAGCATGCAGCATGCAAGCAGGCATGCAGCGTGCAAGCAGGCATGCAGCATGCAAGCAGGCATCCAGCATGCGAGCAAGCACGCAGCGTGCAAACAAGCATGCAACATGCACGCAGGCGTGCAACATGCAGCAAGCATTGTTTCTGTCACGGCTTCGGCACGCGAGCTTATCGTTGCAGATGGTTTTGACGCTCACCACTTGCTCCTCAGCTCGCGAGCCGCCCCACCCCTCCGCGCCTTACGCGGGCTTAAATTACACTCTAGGGGTAGGGCAGACAAGACTACGTGGAGTCGGCTTTGCAGCGATTCGTTTCTGTCATTAAATTTTGTAGGAAAAAGTTATTTTGTAAATCGGCGAACTACAGTTCGGTTAAATAGTACCTATGACACATGATACTTCGATGATCTAAAAATATGACAAATAATGCATTTAGCAAAAGACGTCGGTCAATAGTTTTCGGTAAAATTAAATTCGAACAAAAACAATTCGGAAAAGTGATCGGTTCCCTTCGATTTGTTACAGGGTTCTTTATGACTCTTTAACTCTTCGTGTGTTTAAGACGTGGTTCCACGTTCGAAAAATCTTTACCCTTGTGTGCCTAAACGTGGATCCACGTTCAAACCTAACAAACTTTTTAAATATGATTTGTAAATTATTCTTTGGACGTTTGGGTCTACTTTTCTTTGCATCGAAAGTGTACTGAATGAATGTCTCGAAATTTAAAATGCTTACGCACACAAACAAAGGAACGCTCATCACTTCCTCGCGCCAATTCATGGCGGCCGGGCATACGAAGAGAATTATTACGAGTGTCGGTCAAGCACACGAAAGGTTAAGAACAGTAAAGCGGATTAGGTTACTAAATATAGGTCTTCTATTGTATTTTTGATTGGGTTTCCGCAAAGTCACGCCTGAGTCAATTAACTACAGTATTGGTATCTTACAAAAATTTGAGCCCTGTTTATTGCATTAAATTAGCAACCTGTCTTATTGTACAGATCAGATCTGCCATCAACAACTCCGTTTTCTTCTTTTCATGAGGTTAGTGACTAACCCTGGTGTCAGAGTTTTACAGCCGCCCATAGGCCTCTGACTTGGCTTGACATGCCGTTGAGAAATATCTCTCAGGCAAGCCGGTTTTCTCACGATGTTTTCCTTCACCGTTTTTGAATCAAACCAAGTAACTGGGTGACACGATACCCATTGGGAAGACTGGTTGTCAGACTTGGGCTTCGAACTACCCGTAACGATGGACAAACATCTATCAATGACACCCGGGAGCAACAGCTTAACGTGAGTTCCGATGCACGAAGGAGTCTCGGTATGTACAGATGGTCACCCATCCACGGACCAACCTCGGCAAGCGTAGTTTAACCTGATGGATCGACCCGTGCGGCTGTTATTACTTAGCCACGACCTCCTAAAATTGTATCCTCTTTATCACTTCTAATTGATGTCAACAAACTCACCAGTTTTAGGCACCATATCTTCAGCATCAAATATGAACATCCTTTCAACCAGTAACTTCTGTGGAGACATGTCCAGGATGTATTTGAGAGCCTCCATCGCTTGAAGAGTGCCTGTTAGATAAAATTTATTAGTTAGTTTGGGACATTGAGAGGATCAATGAAAGCCGGGAGAGGGCGCCAAAAAGTCAGCGCGCAGACATAGTAAAATACAGCAGTATTTCGTTGATACTTTGAAAATAAACTTAATCACGTCTAGTATAGAGTTCAAAATAGTATGCAAGAGAAAAGTCCCTGTTCGAAATTGAAAATATTTTATTTCACATGAGCTCTTATGAAACGTCAGAAGCTAGGTGCACGGTTCCAATTGGTCGTTTCCTATGGAGAAGAGCCGGCAAGAAACTCCACGGTCACTCTTTTAAAAATAATTGTCATTTACAATATTTTCAAATAACAGTATTAATAGGTATGGGAGGACAGTGTAGGTCTTTCAACAAGTACCAGGTACTTAACAAAATAGTAGACGGTCAACAAATCTACAGTCCACTAAGCCTGCCTGTGGAGTAGGCGTGTGTAACTCTGTACGGAATCGACTCACTGATCCGGATCATTGAAGTGTTCCAAAATATTGGTTCAGTAACAACGTTTCTAACGCATCATTTGAATCGGAATCATTACTTTGTCTCTGTCTTTTCGCACGACCGTCGCATGCGAGGCGACTAAGCAGCACTGAGCCAGTAAGCGAGAGAGACAGACTGAGACGCTGAGTTACGTTACTTTAGTGTCAGTACTACCGAACTGACTCGCGAGTCGCGAGTGAGCGGGTGACACATTACAATCTATTTAAGTCAGAAAGAGATACCAAATGAGATGTGTATCACTCATACTCTCACAGTTTTTCGCTGTCGTTATGCATTTTTATATACTTTGAGTCGATGATTCAAATGATCCAAATGAAACATATCAATGATTCGGATCATTTCAGTGATCCAGATGCAAATGTTCCAATCGCAAAGATGATACACTTTGCCCACCTCTACTGTGCAGTGTGTTCGAGCATGCCCGAGCTCCATCGCCACTGATCCTTATCTACTAAGGCCTGCCTACATCATTTGAAATACATTTCTGTCTCCTTTTAAGTTGGTATTAACAGAAGAAACAAATCCCAATAATTAAGACGCAGATATATGCCAGTGACCTTTAGCTTGCTTGTTCTGTACTGAACTCACGCAACGCGTTGACGTCCAGCCAGTAATAGGACTCGCCCATCAAGGAGTATTGTCCCCAATTTGTTTAGACGTGATCTTCAGTATAAAATCATTAAAAGTGGGTTATCGTCCCCTTAATCTAACACCTACAAACCTATGTAGAAATTCAATAAAATTTTAATACAGGGTGGCACATACCCATCGACGTGAAAACTGATCCCATGGACTCAGTACATAATTCTGAAACCCCGACGTGGAAATTTTTCGACGGTTATTTTAAAAAAAATCTGCTGCTTCATAGAAAAGTGCAATACCTACGCGATCAAAATGTATGGAGCAGCAGATTAATGAAAAATTTCAACAAAGGTGTTTTCAGAACCTGCTGGGGTTGCGAGTTGTCCGAAAGGGATATCGTAGCCCCGGCACACAGGCAATAGAAGGAACACGGGTGGGTTTTAGTGAGTAAAAGTCTGACACGCCCCCCCCACTCCGCCCAGAGCGGGAGAAGTTATTTGATAATAACTTCGGTCGGCGGGGCCAGACGGTATTCCTGCTTTTGTAATAAGGGATTGCCGCACTGTACTAGCGAAGCCGCTCTTACATTTATATAATCTGTGCATTGAGTCGTCTTATTTTCCTGAATGCTGGAAAATCACACGTGTGATCCCAGTACCTAAGGGTGGGATGGATTCGGACGTGAGTGGCTATAGACCGGTGGCAATTCTGTCAGCACCAGCAAAGGTCTTTGAGTCGACCGTACAAACGTGCATTTTGGACCAAGTATCTTGTTTAATATCGGATGCCCAGCACGGATTTAGACCGGGTTGCAGCACGACCAGTAATTTACTGAACTTTATGACGTACGTGGTTCCAAATGTTGATGCGGGAGTACAAGTCGACGCTGCCTATTTTGACTTTAAAAAAGCTTTCGATTTGGTGGATAACGACATATTATTAGAGAAGCTGGCAGCAGTTGGCTGTACTCCCAAATTACTGCAGTTTTTTGCTAACTACTTGAGAGATCGACGGCAGTTTGTAGAATATGCTGGTTATAAATCCGAGCCTTATTACACGAGGTCAGGAGTAAGCCAGGGAAGCAATCTGGGTCCCTTGAACTTTATTATTATGATAAATGACTTGCCTGAGGTTGTCAGGGTTGCCACTTGTCTATTATTCGCGGACGATCTTAAGTTGCTTATGGCAATTAAAGATTTGAGTGACTGTGCACGGTTGCAGCGTGATATAGTGATAAAGTAATGTAGATAGTGTGGCAGAGTGGAGCAGGAAGAATAAGCTGCAATTTAATGTTAAAAAATGCTCGGTTATAACCTTTAGCAGAATGAGAGTGCCACATCATCACGGGTATGCGTTAGATGACACGCCAATTGAGCGGGTAAAAAAGGTACGCGATCTGGGGGTGCGCCTGAACACAGAGTTCACATTTCGTGAACATATTATAAATATTTGTAAAAAATCATATAGAAGCCTGGGTTTCATACTCCGTCGGGCATCGGGTTTTACAAACATTACAGCGGTAACAGCATTGTATAATGCTCTGATAAGAACTCAACTTGAGTGTTATGCTGTCATATGGGCTCCACATGAGATTAAATATAGTCTTATGTTGGAACGCATACAGAACAAATTTATCAGGTATTTGTATATGAAACTTTACGGGGTCTACCCCTTCTTTCCGTTGATGTACCCAACTTTGTTCGTAATTGGCATGGTTGGGTACAACAAACTGGAGACAAGAAGGGACCTGGCATTTACCACATATATTTTTAAGCTGTTGCGCGGTAAAGTGTTTAATGCTGGTGTTTTGAAGGAGATATGTCTGAATGTGCCTGATAAGTACGCATTGCGACGCCGACGGCCACGGTTGTTAGCAGTGCCACGCGCGCGAACCAACCTGCTCAGTAAAGCGCCCCTGACGCGAGCCTTGCATACACTGAATGACACTGCTGATAGGATAGATTTATTTAATAGCTCTCTGAATGAATTCACAAAGGTAACATTGTTTGTATTATGTTATGCTAATATATAACTAGTAGTTTTTAATTGTAATTTAGAATGTAACTAAAGACCACGCTACCGCATTAGGATTATTGCCTGTAATGATAGTTGTGTTTGTGATAAATAAATAAATAAATAAATAAAATAAATAAATAATTTCCCACACAAAAAAAAAAACATGTGTGCAATTCACACGTGGTAGAAGTGAAACCTTAAAAAATTTTGGCTTTAAGATTTCCTATCTCATTTTCTCTCACGTTAAATCTTATGAATTTATCTTTTTACTGTCGCTTTTTCGTTTCATCGACTTTCAAATCACAACGATGCTAAAGAAATTTTCACTTCAAAAAAAGAAAGGGGTGTTCAGAATCATATACTGAATCCATGGTATCAGTTTTCGCGTCGATGTCCGTGCCAGCCTGTATATCTTACCTATAACTCCAGGCACCGGTCCTGCCACCCCATGAGCTGAGCAGGAGCCCACCGCGTCCGGCGACGGCGGCGTCGGGAACACGCAGCGGTAGCAAGGTCCTCTGAATGTTACACCCTAGGAAGATGAAGTATTTTGTAGATAAAATACAATAGAAAACGCATCAGCAATTGTATCAAAATTCATAAGTCATTTATTCAAACTAGGCTGAGAACCAGCACTTTTCGAGCGTCAAAATTACATAAGACAGTCCCCCAAAAACGCCCACCCTTCACCACTTCCTAGTGCTTAACCGTATGATATTATAATAGTTAGTATTCTGGTTCAACTAATCACAACAAATATTTGAAACTTGTTCAGGCTTAAAAGAGTGACCGTGGAATTTCTTGCCGGCTCTTCTCCATAGGAAACAGCCAATTGGAACCGTGCACCTAGCTTCTGACGTTTCATAAGTGGCCTTGTAGGATTGTGTGAAATAAAATATTTTGATTGATTTTGATTTCAAGAAGTGAGAATCTTGTAACATGGTCCCTACTAAAATACAATATATGACGTATATTTAGTAACCTAATCCGCGTAACTGTTCTTAAAGAGTCATAAAGAACTCTGTAAGAAATCGACACGTGTTTCACCTCTCAACGAGGCATCCTCAGGATGACGATTGACTTATTGCGAACCCGGACACGACGTGTTGCCACGTCAAGCGCCGAACGCAGTGTACTTTATACATTTTATTTTAGAAATATGTACGTACGTGAGTATATTCTAATATTTTATGTTTATATTTAAATTAGTGAATATTTATTTAATTTTTATTATGTATTCTGTTTTCTCCTTTAAGGAGGAGATGGAACTCGTGGCTAAGTAATAAGAGCCGCATGGGTCGGATCCATCAGGTTAAGCTACGCTTGCCGGGGTTAGTCCGTGGATGGGTGACTATCTTTACATACTGAGACTCCTCCGTGCCTTGGAAAGCACGTGAAGCCGTTGGTCCCGGCTGTCATTCGTGGATCTTTGACAGTCATTAAGAGTCGTCAGAAGCCCGGAAATCTGACACCAGTCTTACCAAGGAGTATCGTGTTACCCAGTTACTGGGTTGTGGAGGTCAGATAGGCAGTCACTCCATGTAAAATACTGGTATTCAGCTGCATCCGGTTAGACTGGAAGCTCAGACTTTTGGGTTTCTAAGTACCCGTAACGACTACAATAGATCTACAAATGACAGCCGAGACCAACGGCTTAACGTGCTTTAGTGCTTACTCTTGGTATATAAAGATGGTCACCCATCCACGGACCATTCGCGGAAAGCGTAGCTTAGCCTGATCGATCGACCCGTGCGGCTGTTATTATTTAGCCGCAAGCCCCATTTATATACATGATAATATAAATATTATACAGGGTGGCTGGGACATCGACGCGAAACTTTTACCATGGATCAGTACATGATTCTGAAGCGCCTTGCGTTGAAATTTTTCGTAGGTTATTTTTAAAAAATCTGCTGTTCCATACATTTTGACCGCGTAGGTATTGCACTTTTCTATGAAACAGCTGTTTTTTTTTTATCCGACGAAAAATTTCAGAAATCTTCAGAATCATGTACTGAATCCATGGTAAAAGTTTCGCGTCGATGTCCCTGCCACCCTGTATAGGATTCAGCCAGGTTTGCTGCCCCAAAAATGTTGATGCGAGAGTGATTTATAGGTTTATAATGTCAAAAAAAATATTTTGACATGTGACTGAAGAGTGTCTCACCTTTTGACCAGAATGAGTATCGCTCCTGTACCCGTATATGGTTAGCTGCCCCTCCATCTTGAGAGCACTGCCCGATATTAGGGGACGCTGAAATAAGAAAGAAAGAAAGTGTTTATTCTGCACAAACTAAACGCACTTTACAAAAAAAAAAAACTTTACAAATTAGCCAAAAGCCTCGTATCCATTATTAACACAGAAATTTTTGAAAAATTTTGTCTATTGCTTGCTTTTAGGGCCAGACACCAAAGACAATTTACTAAAATTACGTAATGTGTTGTTGCTACAAAATGCCGATTGCAAAGTGGAAAAATAACAGTTTGTGTAACATTAATAACAAGAACAATTAAACTCGTATTTATGCAAGAATAGGTCATTGCTCAGCTGAATGCCGTGACTTCGGATGAACCTATTGTCAACTGCGCTGATTTTCAGAAAAAACCTTAAAGAACATGTTAATTGAAGAATAACATTACACCTCGCCTGTATCCCCCAAAGGGGGAGTACGCACAAGGGTGTCGCCAAGGGGGGCAAAAGATCGTAGGCGCGGGCTTGCGGACGGTAAGCAATGGGTAGCTCACCGTCCGATAAGGACCAGGCCCGTGTCGACGGCGCGTTGTGTTCAATTATTATGTCAGGACCAACTGACGGGGTCCGTAAGGACCGATGCCTGCTTGGGTTGCGGATTTGTCCGAAAGGGATATCGCGGCCCCGGCACACAGGCAACGGAAGGAACACGGGTGGGTTTTAGTCAGTAAAAGTCTAACACGCCCTCCTACTCCACCCAGAGCGGGAGAAGTTATTTGATAATTTCCCACGCTCAAAAAAAAAAGGGGACAAAAGATTTTTTTTTAAATAGTCAAATACAAGGCATTTTAAGCAATTTTGATAATTTGCACGACATTTATTTGGTTTTTTAAAGTTCCATATTTCCTAAATGAGGTCCAATCCGGAGTCCGGGGACGTAATATTCGTATCTCTGGGTTGGTGGTAGGCCCGTCATAATGCCTATTAGTTTTCAGCTCTACAGCTCTGAATAGTTTTCGGAAAAATTACCGTTATTGACGATTACGGTTTATGATATATGCTGACAAACAGACGGGCAGCGGACGCTTAATGGTTCCGTACCCAAAAGGTGCCAAACAGACCCCTAAAAATTTATTTCCCTGATTTTACTTACCTTAGTTAGACAGCTGAGGTCGCTTAGCAAGTACCTAGTAGGTACATTATCAGTGCAATCCAGAATGACGTCATATTTAGAAGCTATTTCCAAGGCGTTCTTAGAATCTAACTGGATGTTGTATGGTGTTATCTTTATGCGAGAGTTTATACTGAAAAGGAAGGAAAAAATATATTAATAAAAGCTATCTACACACATCATACCAGTGTTGGCCGACAGACGTAACAGACGCAACTGCCAGGTAGAGGTGAGCAAAGTGTATCATTGTTGCGATTGGAACATTTGTATCTGGATCACTGAAATGATCCGAATCATTGATATGTTTCATTTGGATCATTTGAATCATCGACTCAAATGATATAAAAATGGATAACGACAACGAAAAACTGTGAGAGTATGAGTGATATACATCTCATTTGGTATCTCTTTCTGACTTAAATAGATTATAATGTGTCACCCGCTCACTCGCGACTCGACTTTATTTATTTTTAGGGCCCTACTTGTATAACCAGCTTAACAGAGTGCTAAAGATTTATAGATTAAGTTATAATAGGTGTAACATACTAGTACAGGAATATTTGTCAAAACTCAAATACAAAATTTAAAAAAAACGAAATTTTATAATCATATCTCTATCTACTCTATATTAAGTCTCTTCCTTAACCTAATTAATAACAGTGTCCACTTTATCTAGTTGAATATTATTTGTTAATTTATTTAAACATAATATATCTTAAATAATCTAGTTTTAAAATAATATACCCAAATAAATAGTTACTCTTTAAGTCATTGAAAATATCATGTCTTCTTTTAATTTAGCTTAGTAATAAACCTATTGTTGTCTTCTTTTTAAATGTTTGATGTAAATTGATGGCCTGAAACACAGGTTTTTCATAAACCTAGATCAGGCAGGTCTACATTACAGTTAGAATTTAATTTTCCTCGATTATAATTAATCTATATCATAATTTTACTTTATACTTGATTTTTTTTTAATTATTTTTATTATATGTTAGGAGAGACTAAAATTTACTAAAGTGTCTTTTAGATGTGATGTAGAGGTAGGCAAAGTGTAACATTTTTGCGATTGGAAAATTTGCATCTGAATCGCTGAAATGATTCGAATCATTGATATGTTTCATTTGGATCATTTGAATCATCGACTCAAATTATATAAACATGCATAGCGACATCCAAAAACTGTGAGAGTATGAGTGATACACATCTCATTTGGTATCTCTTTCTGACTTAAATAGATTGTAATGTGTCACCCGCTCACTCGCGACTCGCGAGTCAGTTCGGTAGTACTGACACTGAAGTGACATAACTCAGCGTCTCAGTCTTTCTCTCTCGCTCACTGCTGCTCGGTCGCCTCGCAAGCGACGGTCGCGCGGAAAGACACACGAGACAAAGTAATGATTCAGATTCAAATGATGCGTTTGGAACGTTGTTAATGAACCAATCTTTTGGAACACTTCAACGATCCGGATCAGCGAGTCGGTTCTGTAAAGAGTTACACACGCCTACTGCCAGGTGCTTTACTTTGTGTAAATAATTTCATCACCTCTGCTCTCAAAATGGTGAAGGAAAACATCGTGAGGAAACTGGCATGTCCTAGACCCAAACATTCGAAGACATGTGACATCTACCAACCCGCATTGTGCCCGCGTGGTGGATTACGGCCCACTCCCTCTCCCACTCGAGCCTATGTCCCAGCTTACACACTTCCGGAATCGGGCTTTCTGGGGTCCATGTTTGTCAGAGCTCCGAAAAACTGAGGGCCTGGTCGGTGCTTGGCGGGTGGATAAGTTCATACAAATATATGCAAGCAACCTTTTTTCGAGTACAGTTATTAACAAATAATAAGACTGTTCACG
This sequence comes from Agrochola lota, assembly GCA_947364205.1. Classification (NCBI taxonomy): domain Eukaryota; kingdom Metazoa; phylum Arthropoda; class Insecta; order Lepidoptera; family Noctuidae; genus Agrochola; species Agrochola lota. The sequence continues at coordinate 5,290,692 of OX376248.1, forward strand.
GATTAAAAACTTTTCGGTAACGAACCGAATTGATAACCTTTCATTTTGGGTACCACTAAGAAGTGGAACTCCCTACCGGAGTCTTGTGTTTTCTCATCCTTACATAAGTCCCCCGCCGCGTCTGTCTGTCTGTCTGTTCGCGATAAACTCAAAAACTACCGAACGGATTTTCAAATGGTTTTCAGCAATAGACGGAGTGATTCATAAGGAAGGTTTAGGCGTATAACTCATTAAAGTTTTGTGTAAATTGGCTGAAATATGACCATTATCGTTGAAGATGTCGGAAAAATCATGCCAACTGGGAGCTATATTAGCGTGCGCCGCGTAAACCGTAAGATATACATAAAATTAATGTTCTACAGCTTTGTACAGCTTAAAAATTTCAACGAAAAAGTCCGCGATTGCATATGTCCATAACCCACAGTAACAACTTTTATCTTTCCGAAGCCATTTTGATAGGTTTATATCAATCCTTATTCAATAAAATATGTTATTTATATTGGGCATTTACTTTTGATTAAAATATGCCTGACATCATATCATTTCAATGGATAGATTAAAAGGTATCACATATTCAAATTGCGGGGGCGGGCGCAGCGCTAAGAGTCAATGACCTATTCCTCGGCTATTCGGTATGTAATCTCGGTAGTACATTCCCGTGGGATATTTTCAGAGTTGATTATAAACGTCTATCGATAAACGACATAACGGGCATCGATATCAAATCATAATAAAAAAAAAGGGTTCCGTACAGGATCACTTTGTTGTCCGTCCGTCTGTCTGTCAAGACCCTTTTTCTCAGGAACACGTGGAGGTATCAAGCTGAAATTCATATCAAATACTCAACTCTACTGTCCCTTGGACCTGTGAAAAATCAAACTTCTAAGCCAACGCAATCAAAAGATACAGCCGTTTATGCTGCAAATCTTCGACACTCGCAAGGGAATCAAAACCAACAGGGTACTTCCCGTGAACTCAGAATCTTGAAATTTGATACGAAGCAACGTCTTATAGCACAGATAAAGGAAAAATTGCGAAAAGCATACATTCTTAGTTACATCATATAATAAAAATATTTTTAGTACGAGTCCGACTCGCACTTGGTCGGTTTTTTTTATCGTACCTCCTCAGAGTAGCGGCTGCCGACTCAGCCTTGCTAGTGTTTTCATCCTGTTCAAAATGTAGAATCTGTCGATGGATGTTCGTTAACTCTACGACATCGTAGTCTATGATGCCGATCTCACCTGCAACGGAGAATAGTAAGTTTGTTATTATGTTGCCACACTGCTGGGACACAGGCCTCCTCTCGGTGAGAGGACGTGGGCCGTAGTCCACCACGCGGGCCCAGTGCGGCTTGGTAGATGTCACATCTCTTTGATTTTTAGGTTCTAGGACATGCCGGTTTCCTCACGACGCGATCGTGAAAAAACGGAACCCTTAAAGGATCACTTCGTTTTCCGTGTCTGTCTGTCTGTCTGTCAGCACCCGTAGCATGACGCTTTCTATTTCTACGATCGCCATGATAAAGACAGTAGAAAACTTTCTACTCGACGGCCACAAAGTACCTATATCTACAAAATCATGATTTTACAGAACAACGTTTTGAACGCAAAACTGTGATTATTAATAGAAGAACAAAGCTACCTTCTCCAATTTTTATGGCATTACCAAGGAAATGGTTAAGGCCAATATTACTGTAATATTTTTTTTGTTTCAAAACACGGTACTTCGACATTTTGAGAATAGTTGTAGTTGTCTTTAAATACGTGACTTATTATCAGACTGAGTAAAAATTGAGAATCAAACAGAAAAAAAAATCCTATGACAAAACAAAGAATTCTGAGTGAATTTCGTAAAAAGTGCAATTGACTCTTTCTACTTTGCTGCCGTCGTACTGTCTACGCGGAACGTCATTTTTGTCTACTCTTCCGTCGACAAAACGGTGCTCATGCTACGCGTGCAATATGTCAGTCTGTGAAGACCCTTTTTCTGTATTTTTAACAAATAAGTCTAGGGTATGCTTGGCGCTCTAAAAAAATACGGCCATTCATGCGACATATTTTGATACTCGCAAATAAATCAAATCTAAGGGTACTTCCCGTTGACTAGAATCATTAAATTTGGCAAGAAGCGAGGTACAAATAGGAAAGGAAAAAGCCCGAAAATCGATAACTTGTAGGTAGTTATCACTATCACATTAAAAAAGAAAAAAAATACGATTACAAACTTACATTTGCAGTTTTGATCGATGTTGAGAGAATTGATCGTTGTGGTGTATATCGATGAATGAATGAATGAACATGTTTTTTCAACTACAATGTTAAGTTTATTTATGGCATTAATTCATTAATTCAATTTGGAACCCTTCATTATGCATGGCACACGCACCTGGCCGGCATTTTTTTAATGACCATTGTTTCAGAAACCGTATGTTCAGTAAGACCTATGTTCAGCAGTGGACGGAATAAGGGACTTACCAACACCAGCCGCAGCGAGATACATAGCCGCTGGACAGCCGAGGCCTCCGGCGCCTACTATGAGGACTTTGGCCTCACAGATGCGGCTCTGACCCTCGACTCCTATGTCGCGGAGTAGTATCTGACGGCTGTATCTGTTTTGAGATTAGATTATGTTCAAGATCGTGTGAAAGAACATTCTGTATTTAAACAAAATAGCCTATTATTCGACGGAAGAATAGACAAGATGAGAGATTGTGATTGTTTATCTGTCATTTTATCTATTCCTCCGTCGACAAACCCCATTTCCTGGAGAACTTACCTCTCTATAGCCCATTTGGGTAGCTGCCCACATCTGACCAATGATTCTGGACCACTGGCCTCGGCTGGTAGTGCCCCAGACGTAAAATCCCTGCAGTCTGGTTGTGCCTGTAATTTTTATTTATTTATTCATTCCTCTTCCAATTCTTTTTAATGTATTAGTGTGGCCATTAGGATGTTTGTGCTTTAATACAAGCTGCTACGGTCAGCTACAAATACAATATTTCAATAATACATTTAAAAATTAATTTGCAGACTTTCATCCAATAATAAAATGGATCATTTTATCAGATGGAAAGATGTTTGAAACACGGAAATTTAAATATTTGTACAAGGTTTAAAAAGGTGATAACAAGATTGGAAATACCTAAATTCTTACATTTATGTTAAACGTCCAACAAAAATTTAAAGCTCGTAAAGTTTTTAATTTTTTGAAATAATGTCCTCTAAATTCACGCTTATTATTAATTATTTATCAATGAAGAGATCTCAGAATTCTTATACTTAAAACTATTCCCCGCAAAATCGTTTTCACTGTTTGTTTGTGCGAAAGAATCATACAAAATTAAATAAAAGTTTATTAGTGCAGATCATGGAGTATAGAAAGCAGCTTCATGTTATACCCCGTTGTGCAGAAACTTAATTTATGGTACTCGATTAAATTGATTCAATATAATATTACCTATTATGAACATTGTTTAATTGACGACGTATATTTAATAACCTAATCCGCTTAACTGTTCATAATGAGTCGTAAAGAACCCTGTAAGAAATCGAAGAGAACGAGGCATCCTCAGGATGACGATTGACTTGTTGCGAACCCGGACATGATGTGTTGCCACGTCAAGCGTCGAGAGCAGTGAACACTGCTGATGACACTGCACTCTATTGTATTTTATAATGGATTTCCACAGGCCTGAGTCAATGAACTATACTGCGTTCGCAATTTATTTGCCAAACATGTAAACAAACACTAGTTTTAGGAAAAACAACTGGAATGCCTACACAAAAGGTTCAGTTTGCGCTACAACTTCAAAAAATTTATGACATTTTTAACAGTACTGACAGACAGTCTAAAATCAAGTTTATTTACACTTGCATAAAGTTGATGTTTGTATAAGTGGAAATAACATCAATTGGAAACAAGGTTATAAATAGAGGTTACAATTAACTATAGGAACATTGTTTATAAATTCTTACCTCCTTACTAACCGTATAATTACACAACGCTTTGTCTTTTACTTTCAAAAGTCAAATTACTGACAACTGAAAGAATGAAATTGGTGTGTAACTATTCACCTATGTTTATTAGTAAGGAAGTTAAGGTAGAATTGTCAGAGGTGTGGCACTTTGGGAAAATTGTTATTGGGTTTTTTTATCTGGAATTATTCAGTAGCAGCCCGGAGTCAGAATTTCAAACAACCTTTTATTTAGCAATAGTTCGCCCACTATTACATGGAACTTATAACCTAACTGGTGATTGAGGGAGTATTATTGTAACTTCTACCCCTTCAGAAGATAACATCATAATTAAAAGTCATTATATTCAAGCGAGGCTGAGAATCAGTACTTTTCGACTGTCAACATTGCATAAGACAGTCCCCCAAAACGGCTGCCCTTCACCACTTCCTAGCGCTTTAGCCAGTAAGAAATGGTGCAACAAACTCGTCAAAGTCAAATAATTTATTTCAAATAGGCACATAAAAGACACTGTTGAATAACAAAATAAGTAGAAAAATATAAATTTCAACGCAGGAGGGTTCAGAATCATGTACCATGGTATCAGTTTTCGTGTTGATGTCCCTGCCACCTTGTATAGTATTGATTCTAGACACCCCGTCCAAAAGGTAGTTTTCGTATGGAGACGAAACCCAGCAGAACAGCTGTCTGTTCTGTTACAGAAACTTGATTCTATACAACATTACATGCATGGTTGAACCGTTGTGAGCACGGTGGGCATGCCTACAACCATAATTGAGGTTGATAGGCTGAAGTCGACACACATTGTGTGCGACTTTAGAAAAATGGTTATGATATTTGATAGTGAGCAACTCCTGATCCAAAGTGACCACAACCTTTTTAGAGGGTTGGATCCGCTCCTAGAACAGTATGCCAATAAAGGTGTGATCTTATGCTCATCTGGCTGCTAATTACCGTCAATGAATTAGTAGAAAATGTGATAATTACCGGCAGAAGATACCACCTCAAATAAATGGCTGATTTGGCTGATGCTAATGTCCCCGATAATTACAATATGCCGGAGATATATTCTCAATAAAGCGTCATACTGCCAGCATTAAATTACGCGGGAAAAGATATCTTTAATTTATTCAAAGCAAATTACTTACGTCGAATACTTCTCGGCGAAGTTTCTCCATTTCGTTCTCTTTTTCCTTCAGAGTTTTACGCAATTCTTTGATTTCATTCTCTAATGTTAATAAGTGCTCCATTATGGATGATTTTGAAACAGTTTTCTTATAATTAGGATGTATAAATTGGAATTTTCGGTCTGTATGTATTATTTTGTATTAAAATAAACATTGATAACACGCTGCAGCACACCAAACAACAATAACATTTGCATAAGAGTGAGAAAGCATCACCGTTTCTTGCAAGAGTGACAGTGAGAGCAATAAAAACAATGCTGTTTTACAAAAAAAATACAACTTCGTGTGGGTGTAGCGCACGTCGTACTTGTGAAATTTGATGTTTCTAGTGATGAACAGTGTTGCCAACTCCAAAAGTTCAAGTTATCGAGTTCCCACGTCAAAATTATCGTGTTTTGGGCAAAATTATCGTGTTTTGGGCAAAATTATCGTGTTTTGGGCAAAATTATCGTACAAAAGAAAAATATACAAAAAAAACCATAAATTCAAATTAAATAGCAGTTCAAATTGCTATAAAAAAGGAGATCCCGCTCTTCAATGACAAATTATGAAATGGTAAAAGTGGTGTGCAAAAAAAAATTGAATTTAAACAAAAAATTACAAGTAAAATCTCAAACTAAACAACATTTAATAAGACTGGAACTATAAACTAACGGCCGCATAAATTACTCAAGCTGCCAGACCATGCTAAAACTAAAAGAGAAAATAAAAATAAAAAAGAATGACCCACATAGTCTTCACATTCACAATTATTAAAACAATATAATACTTTAAAAAGTAAATATTCATGTCATTGTATATATAAAATTCATTAATGTCAATATGTATATAAAACCCAGAAATAGTCTTGGTCAGATCATTTGAGGACCATGTAGATTTGGGTCTGAAATGGTCTTTTGAGGAAAGAACCATACAGATTTGAGTGGACCTGACCAGTCAGTGCACGCATTTGTCAGTAATCGTGTAGCTCAACTCAGAACTTAGAAGTTCAACGACTCGACGAACAATACCAAAGAAAGGACATTTGGGTAGGCCGCATAAAGTACTCGAACTGCCAGATTATCATTGAAAATAACTGAGGAAAAAATAATAATAATAATAATATGATCCACATAGTCCTCACGTTCACAATAATATCAAAATAAATATAATATACTTCATAAAGTAAATATTCATATCGTGGTACATATGACTTCAAAAAAAAAAAAAAAAATATATGTATATAATTATTATAATACACGGTTAATTTTAGCTCGTTCTGGAACGAAAAGCCATAAACTCGATCATCGAACTCGAAACGATTGGGACTATTATTTTCAATAAATTACAATTTAAAAAAAAACACGAAAAATCTAATTTATTGTTTTTTTGTGAAATAATGAGAACTCGAAGTAACTGCGATCAATGCATATGTGTGTAAAACGTATCGACGAACGGCAACACTTGCGAACGGTACCCATTGAAAAATCCATTCATCGATCAGACAGCATAAAAACACATACGCAATAGATAAATAGGTACACAAATAAAAATACGAAAAGCGAATTCAGACTTTATTTCTTAACCGTAAACGGTAACAATTAGAAATTTCACCAAACTAGGTCCAAGGTAAGTAGGTACGCAGTTTACTAAAATTATTCTGAGAAGTGTCCGACCGGACTTCAAAAGGATGCACAACCGAATTCCGCGGTTAAGTGTATAAAAATAAGGTCTTAATTCGGTCCAATATTTTCATAGAAAAGGGCACCACCATCTTATAATGAACTCTATTCGACAGGTAAAACGATTCATTTTTCAGTTTACATTGCCTGCCTTTGTAGAAGCCGCCGCGCCGCGGCCGCAAGCAAGCATTGTCGCATAAAAATTGGTTTAGGCAGTATTCTTTTTATTTATCGCAGGTATAGGCAGGTATGCTTATTAAGTACCTATTAGCTCGATTGGTCGACACTCGATTCAAGGCCTTAAATACAACTCCCAAGCGTACTCGTCGTGTCTAGTTAAAAAGGTACGAGTACTAGTGATTTCGTGATGCGAGAGTGGTGAATGAAATTTCAATTAGTTTCTCTCGTTTACGAGGAGATGTGATAGTTGTAAACACCGTGCCGTGCTTTCGATACAAACGAGAGATAACGGAGGTGAATGAACTTACACCAACCTATCGTACCAGAAATGAAATACCTACTTGCAGGTAAGTACTTACTTGCAGCCGGTTATTCGTCCAACGTCCGTTGACCCACCGCGAGCTCGCTGTCAACTGATTCGCACACGCACAGCTGTGCCGCGCTACGTCATCACCGAGCGGATCGCGTACGATCTTGCGTTTATGAATGAAATAGTGGAAGCGCTACTAAGATTTAACTCGAATGACAGAATAAAAGTGATAAATTTCTAACTTCTATATTAGATGTCTTAAAAAAACAATAACAATGCTGATAGTACCTATTAATCGTCTGGAGTCACTGTGTTTCGGCTCCAGAACGATTTAAAATTAATCGTGTATAATTGATAATATTTACAAGTGGGTCCATAACAACTTATGACTAAATAAAAATAGCAAAATTATATATTATATTCTAACTTAACTAAAACTATTCAAAAACTAAAATACAGCATAATATAATTATAATATAATTATATAATCATTATAATGAAATAAGAGAGATACTTACTTGTTGATGTTGACATACCTACTTAACAAATGACATTAACATTTTAATTTTTTCTGTGTTTAATTTTTATTTGACAAATACGTTTTTTTATTGGAACTTAAAATAATTTTTCAGCAAATCTCAAAATTATCATACATTTGACATTCATTATCGTACATCGTACCATCGGCCAAATTATCGTGCGCCCCCATAATTATCGTACAGGTTGGCAACACTGGTGATGAACCAACCGGTTTTAAAATAAATAGTCGATAAAGTCGATAAATTGAAATGATTCCATGTTGTCTAATATCTGATGACAAATCGGAAAGTCACTGCGTATGTCTTACAGTCTGGCCGTCGAGAGAATGCGTTCTTGACACCTGTTAGTTTCATACTAACGAGTATGTGTTTTGCGAATTTGATCCCTATAGTTATTAGAAGTTGTCTACTGATCTCTCGACGGCCGGACTGTAGCTTAGAACCAGGTAGCGCGACGCGAACCCAGTAATTATTTTACCGTGAAGTTTTCTAAGAAATTGTAATGTTAGTCACGCCGTCGCGTCGGCTAGTCTGCACGAGGCTTAACGGGGATGCCCGTATTCTCTATGGCAAAATCATAATAAACCATTTGCTCGCCATCTACAGTCCCTCTGTTAGACCAGGTATGCCCCTAACCAAAAAAAGTAGGTTATCTATTATCTCAAGAGTGAAATACGTGGAATAATTACAAAAAGAGTATTGTAATCATTTATTGACAACAGTGTATTTCATGGTTTCAAGTGTATATTTATAGTTTTATCAAACAAATATGTTTAATTTACATTGTTATAGTGACATTACCGTAAGTTCATACCTACTTAAAATATTTAACAATGTTTTACTATATTCATTGCTCATCATAATAATATGTAGTTGTTTACTGTAATTATATTTCAGGATACTCTTTTATTCTAAAAACATATGAATATCTTTTATATACTAGGTATTAAAATAATTAAACTGAAGACTGTAAAAAAATTACTTTGTCGCGACGGTAATTACTGAACTTTTTATCAGTGCAATTTAAGATAAGAACGTCGAAGATTCGTCATTAAAATGACGTTTATTAATTAATAACATTTTCATTCTTGATTGCTATCAAAGAAAAGATGATAGGTTTTGTGAGGAATGATTATGAAAGAGAAGGGAGTGATCGATAGCGTGACACTTAACAGGGGAGAAAACAAGAACAAAACGTGTTACGCTGAGTCAAAGTACCATGACACGGACAGGAAGATGATTATTAATTGATAACACGTCCTCTAACTACATCTATAAAGATTATTTGTTGGTTAAAAGCAAGTAAGAATAAGGTTCAAAAGCTAATAAGAATAAGCGTGCTCGCACACTAAGTACATAATTTTTGTAGGTCCTACAAGCGTGTAAGCGGTGAGATTATTTCGCCTTACTTTATGTAGACCTACGGTTTTGTAGTAGGTACATGTGCCTTGATATATTTGATCTGATTTACTGTTTAATTTATCACCTACAAAAAGTCGACCGCCGATTGTGCGCTTTTAGAATTTTTTACATGACGTTATTATTGTGGACGTCCATGTCACGGCATCACAAAAATTCAGGGAAGTAAAAATGTATGGAAATATGTGAAGACGCTTTTAAACTTCCGTCCAGGATAACGTTAAAACGTGCACGTATTTCCATACAGTTTATGGACGTCCACGATAATATCGTCACGTTAGCAATGATAAAATAGCACATTGTTTGTCTGCGAATGTTCTTATAAGGTTTCCAAGGCGATAATATTGTATTCTAGTCTGTAATCCTTAAGGATAAGTAATCTAATGTTATTGTAGAGTTGATTTCTAATCAAATTCATTTGGTATCTATTTAAATAAAATGAGAAACAGACATATCAACGCAGAACCAGAACTACAGGGGCTAGGAACATGAAATTTTGCACACAGCTTCCTTTTATAATGTAGGGTAGCACTAAGAATGTGTTTTTGAAAATTCACCGGGAGCGAAATGAGGGGATTTCGTTTGTAGAAAAATCTTATTATTTGTGTTCAATTTGACACTTGGCACAAAAAGTACTAGGCTTGAATTTAAGATAGTATTTCAATCATTAGACGTTGTGCACAATTTCTGAGCAGTTACCTAACATAAAGTACTAGGCTCACATAAATTCACGATAGTCTTCAATCATTATCTTTCTCGGGTGACCACTTATAATCAGCGCTGTGCACCCACAGCACAGCATCATGCTGAGTGGTAGCCTTCTTGTCACAGTCATGACGTGCCAGCAGCTGCCGACTATTTCTGTTTTGTGCTCGTTATTGTATTTAAATCTATTGATTTTTATTTTCTTGTTCAAATGTTTATTATCTTCTTTTTTTATGCAAGTGTTTCTGTGAGAAATAATAGTAGATTATTAACCAAGGGGATAAAGCAGTGTCTTCTGTCGCGGGTGACGATTTAAATCGCGAGCGTAACGAAGGACTCGAGGTTTACTCCCGAGCGTAGCGAGGGTGTTAAAAACTTAAATCACGAGCGAAGCGAGGGATTTAAGACGAGTCCTGAGTGTAGCGAGGGATTTAAGTTCACCCAAGACTAAGACAGCTTTATCACCGAGGAAAATACTCTACTTTTCGTACCATTTGCGAAAAAATTAACACAATAATAATATGAGATAAGCATTTATTAAAAATAATGACAATTAAAAGTAAAAGTTAACATTCGAAACATTGGTCCAATTATTGATAGAGAGAGTTACATTTTTGTTTGGTACATTTATTGTTGACGAGTTGATTTGAGTATTTCTCTGTTCTCGCGTCTGAGGAACTTGCGTTTCATTGTAGATAGTATACGTCGGAGATGGTGGTGGTGGTACATCGTGAGTTACGGACGAAGATAAGATGCCGGAAGTTGATGGTTGTGGCTCTGATGGATTAAGTCTTATATTTTTATTAATTTGACTGCTTAAAATGGTTTTATTCGCCATTGAGCTTTCGATATAACCCTCAGCTACTCCATCAGAGCTCCAACCACCGTGTCTTTTTATTGACGTAATATCCGCCCCTGAATCCGCCAAGAAAGTCGCCGAAGTTCTTCTAAAGCAGTGACCGGTGCGGTGTAGAGTTCAACATCTTTAAGTTTTAAATATTTAGCTATTTCCTTTGGCATATTGCTAATTTTATTTTTGTCGAGTACATTTCCCATTCCGATAGTTTATAAAAAATCTATTGTTTTCCATGTTGGTGGGACGTAATGCTTGGTATTTATGAATGATTTTAGTATATTGTCCTTGTACAATGAATGACCGATTTTTCTTTGTCTTAGTTTCCTTTACATTAATCAGCAGCAACTCATTGGAATGATTTTCAACGTCCTCCACCTTTAAGTTTACAAGTTCACATCCGCGGCAAGCACCATTGAGTCCAAAAATTAAGGCCACCTATAACAAAGATAAAAAACAGGTAAATATATAGAATAATTACCATTACTAAGATACGAAATATTCATAGTTAAATCATGTATACTTACTTTTGTGGCCTGAAAAATTTCGTCGGGAGCTTCATTAAGAAATTTTTCCACATTTTGAGTCGTAAAAATTTTAGACTTCTTTGCGCAATGCCCTTCTGATTTTCTTTTTAAAAAAGCCAGTAATTTCGTAAATCTATTTATTTCAATGCTGTGTTTGATGCTTATTGTAGCTTTCAGTTTAGTGTATTCGGATTCTTTGTCTTGGATAAATAATCAAAATAGACAAGAAGTACTAATTCTGAAATTGATAGGCCTTTCGCACTTCTCCACGTTGAAAATTCTTCATAAGTTTTTAAATAATTTTCCTTGGATTTTGTTGGAAGTAAATTATTTATAATTGCGGCAGTATTTGTACTGATGGAATCCGACAATTCACTGTCACTGTCGCTTTGATTTAACATCGTAACGTATTTTTAGAACATTAACTTATTTATAAAAATAAATTAAAATAAACTTAACGTTTATGTATTTGAAGAAAACAAAAACGCGGCAAATTCCTAGACTAATATTTTTTTGTCGGAAAAGCAAAGGCATCAAGCTCATACGGCCTCGTCGGTTTTCGTAATTTTATTTAATAATCATAACTGCATAATAAATGCGTATTCCTTTTTCAAAAAGATGTATAATGCTTTATATACAAACTCAATGGTGTAAACACAGATGTAGATCAGTATAAATTTCGGTAAGTATTCCAAATTTAAATCACATTCTCCCCCTAGAGGATGAATGAAATTCAGTACAATTTTCTTTCCCTGTTTTTAACAGATTAAAAATGACTATTGTTATGTTCGCTTTTTGTGGCATAGAATGTCACTTTTTTGAGCAAGTGGTACGAAATAGTAGATTATTAACCAAGGGGATAAAGCAGTGTCTTCTGTCGCGGGTGACGATTTAAATCACGAGCGTAACGAAGGACTCGAGGTTTACTCCCGAGCGTAGCGAGGGTGTTAAATACTTAAATCACGAGCGAAGCGAGGGATTTAAGACGAGTCCTGAGTGTAGCGAGGGATTTAAGTTCACCCAAGACTAAGACAGCTTTATCACCGAGGAAAATACTCTACTTTTCGTACCATTTGCGAAAAAATTAACACAATAATAATATGAGATAAGCATTTATTAAAAATAATGACAATTAAAAGTAAAAGTTAACATTCGAAACATTGGTCCAATTATTGATAGAGAGAGTTACATTTTTGTTTGGTACATTTATTGTTGACGAGTTGATTTGAGTATTTCTCTGTTCTCGCGTCTGAGGAACTTGCGTTTCATTGTAGATAGTATACGTCGGAGATTGTGGTGGTGGTGCATCGTGAGTTACAGACGAAGATAAGATGCCGGAAGTTGATGGTTGTGGCTCTGATGGATTAAGTTTTATATTTTTGTTAATTTGACTGCTTTATATGGTTTTATTCGCCATTGAGCTTTCGATATAACCCTCAGCTACTCCATCAGAGCTCCAACCACCGTGTCTTTTTATTGACGTAATATCCGCCCCTGAATCCGCCAAGAAAGTCGCCGAAGTTCTTCTAAAGCAGTGACCGGTGTAGAGTTCAACATCTTTAAGTTTTAAATATTTAGCAATTTCCTTTGGCATATTGCTAATTTTATTTTTGCCGATGGCTTGTCGAGTACATTTCCCATTCCGATAGTTTATAAAAAATCTATTGTTTTCCATGTTGGTGGGACGTAATGCTTGGTATTTATGAATGATTTTAGTATATTGTCCTTGTATAATGAATGACCGATTTTTCTTTGTCTTAGTTTCCTTTACATTAATCAGCAGCAACTCATTGGAATGATTTTCAACGTCCTCCACCTTTAAGTTTACAAGTTCACATCCGCGGCAAGCACCATTGAGTCCAAAAATTAAGGCCACCTATAACAAAGATAAAAAAACAGGTAAATATATAGAATAATTACCATTACTAAGATACGAAATATTCATAGTTAAATCATGTATACTTACTTTTGTGGCCAGAAAAACTTCGTCAGGAGCTTCATTAAGAAATTTTTCCACATTTTGAGTCGTAAAAATTTTAGACTTCTTTGCGCAATGCCCTTCTGATTTTCTTTTTAAAAAAGCCAGTAATTTCGTGAATCTATTTATTTCAATGCTGTGTTTGATGCTTATTGTAGCCTTCAGTTTTGAGTATATGCACCAAAGTGTATTCGGATTCTTTGTCTTGGATAAATAATCAAAATAGACAAGAAGTACTGATTCTGAAATTGATAGGCCTTTCGCACTTCTCCACGTTGAAAATTCTTCATAAGTTTTTAAATAATTTTCCTTGGATTTTGTTGGAAGCAAATTATTTATAATTGCGGCAGCATTTGCACTGATGGAATCCGACAATTCACTGTCACTGTCGCTTTGATTTAACATCGTAACGTATTTTTAGAACATTAACTTATTTATAAAAATATATTCAAATAAACTTAACGTTTATGTATTTGAAGAAAACAAAAACGCGGCAAATTCCTAGACTAATATTTTTTTGTCGGAAAAGCAAAGGCATCAAGCTCATACGGCCTCGTCGGTTTTCGTAATTTTATTTAATAATCATAACTGCATAATAAATGCGTATTCCTTTTTCAAAAAGATGTATAATGCTTTATATACAAACTCAATGGTGTAAACACAGATGTAGTTCAGTATAAATTTCGGTAAGTATTCCAAATTTAAATCACATTCTCCCCCTAGAGGATGAATGAAATTCAGTACAATTTTCTTTCCCTGTTTTTAACAGATTAAAAATGACTATTGTTATGTTCGCCTTTTGTGGCATAGAATGTCACTTTTTTGAGCAAGTGGTACGAAAACAATATTTTCTTTCTTTCTTTTTTTTCTTTCTTATTATGATATGCTACTAATAGGATTTGGATGAGGCAGACTGATAGTTTAAAACCTGGATTAACACATAGGATACTTTTTATCACGGTAATATGTTTTCTTGGGATAATTTCCGACTTCCACGCGAGCTAAGCTGCGGGAAAAAGCTACCTAGTTAACTAATAAAACTCCAGTAGGTACTATCAGAATTATTTCATTATACATTTTGACAAAAAACTTCATAATAACATAGGTAAATATATTGTATTTTATTTATATAGGTATCCTGAAAGAAAAATAAGTATGCTTATGAAGGAGTTGTGAGTTTACATACATAAACTCATGGTATAATAATATACTTCGCCAGGTATAGCATTCCGAGACGCCGTGGTCACGTGGGTGACACAAGTCTACGTCATCACATCTGTGTTACCAGAAGTTTGTAAAAATAACTCCCCAACCACCGTTAATCCGATAGAACAACGAGGTTTTAATTAACAATTACGTTGGTTTATGTTTAAATTGAATTGTTTCGTTTGATTAGACAAACGAAACGACAATTTAATTAAATGCTTTGTACATATTTTTTAACAGAATGGTCACTGAAAATCTTTCCTTAATTCGTGTTTTGTTGCAATAAAGTGGTAACTGAATAGTGACGTAAACATGTGTCACTCCGGGAATGACCAGACCTTGTTTTATTAGACCATGCATAAACTCACACCTTATGGGGCAAAGTAGAAACTACAGAACGCCACCTGCTAAGATCCGAACGTAAACAAAGATAAAAACTTTTTACAAAAAAAAACAACCGACTTCCAAAAAAAAACACTACAAAGTGAAAAATAATTTTAATTTCGGAAGTCGGTGTCTTTGGTTTTGAATTTTCGTTTTTTGCCACCGAGTTCCGAAATTAAAGTTATTTTTCACTTTGTAGTGTTTTTTTTTTGGAAGTTGGTTGTTTTTTTTTGTAAAAAGTTTTTATTTTTCACTTTTTTGTTGTGGTACCTACCGCACACAAATTCGAATACCACTACCTGCTATGTAATTATCAGTCACAGGAAGTTATCATCATATCACCCACATATACTAAGTGGGAAAAATACGTATTATTGAAGCTTACTCAAAAACTATCCAAGCAAAGTTAATAAAATTTATATGGGACCAATTCGGGAGCATACCCTTTCATACAAAAAAAGAACTTTCAAAATCGGTCCACAATTGGCGGAAAAATCGGCGGGGACATACATAATTATTATTTCATTATCATTATTTTTTAAATGTCGCGGCATCATGCTGAGATAGGAGCCTTTTGGCCTCGTACAGGACTTCCTACTTTATATGTTACTGTTACTTTGTTTTTTATTGTTTTTGTTTTTTTCCTGTGCGAGTCACAATAAATACTTTTTCTTTCTTTCTTTAAAAAAAAGACGTACATTACCTCCTCCTTTTTGGAAGTCGGTTAAAAAAGGAGTACCTAAGGATCGTTGAAGGTGGTGTTCTGCTATGCTATGCAGGGTGTAGTTTTGAGATAGGGCAGTAAGGGTCATCCATTAGACTAACTGTCTTAAAAAGTTAAGTACTGTCTCATAAAACCGTTTTCTTGCAGGGACGACGGTTGAGGTAACTGTCCTGCCCTATCCCAAAATCCATCCTGTATAGTAATATATTGTATAGTTATTTTGCTAGGTTAACAAAATACTTATAGTATTCTTTTACTTAGCATTAAGTGTCAAAGCTATTAATGCCGTGTATAGCTACTAGCCGCGACGCCGCCGCCGCGCCCCCGCGCCCCCGCGCCGGAATGCGGTAGTGGGGCGTGTCATTTCAGACCGGACAAGCTATAATGCCAAACCAAATCATTCTGCCTGCTAAATTTTCATTTATCAATACACACCTGTAATCGCCGAGGAGGAAGGCAAAGGAGTATAGGGTTTACACCAACATTTCGACCCATATTTAAATCTCCTGTGGTTAAGGGGCAATGCGCTAAGGTAGCCCGCGAAATTCAAATTTTCGTTTTTTACATTTTGCAGGTCAGTGTGAGGTTTTATGTTGATTAAAATATGATTCGCGACCATAACCAATATGGCTTTACATAATTATAATCATTACAATCAGCAATACAACTCCATAAGTAAGCACAATCGCCAAATGTCATGATTTGATGAAATAGTCATTCAATGCGATTATATGAACTTAGAGAGTTGTATTGACCATTTTTATGAATATAATTCTATAAATAAACATTTGATACGGCCGCAAATCATATTTAGATCAACATACAACCTGATACTGACCTGCAAATTGCAAAACACGTAAGAACATTTGAATTTCGCGGGCTACCTTGACGCTTTCGCCTTAACTATCTCGATTTTAGGCATCGACCGCGTTCGGCGCTCTGATTGGCCCTACACTGGCCTTCACTGGTAAAGGGCCAATTGGAGCGCCGAACGCGGTCGATGCCTAAAATCGAGATGGTGAAAAGAAACTCACATTAGGGCCTCTGTACTGCTACTCAAAGTTCTCCCCTCATAGTTTTAAACTCTTCTCTGTGTGTTAATTTCTCCAGACAATCTTCCACAAACGCCTCAGTCATCACGCGTTTCCTAGGCTTTTGCGGCGACGACGCCAGTCTTCTGGCACCCACTACGGTTTAGATGCATGACCCGCCCAATTCTACCCCAGACTTTAAAGTACAAATATTTTAAATGTGTTCGTAACAAGGAGTCAAGAAACGCCCAATTTTAAAGCTACACGATCTGATACGATCTATAATCCATATATCGATCTACGATCTATAAAATCACCAAAAAATTAAAACATATGCGGAATCGAAGGCACCACTCGTATAAACAAATAAGTAGGCCATTTGAGATTACCGAAAGACTATATTTTTTTCTGTTCTGATAAACATTAAAACACGACTCAGTTTTCTACTTTAAGTTTATTAACTTGAATATATAAATATCGCATTGTCAAATACATTATATTATATAAAATTAAAACATCAGCGAAATTGATCCGCATTTGTCAACGC
Source organism: Agrochola lota (assembly GCA_947364205.1). Taxonomy (NCBI): domain Eukaryota; kingdom Metazoa; phylum Arthropoda; class Insecta; order Lepidoptera; family Noctuidae; genus Agrochola; species Agrochola lota. The sequence continues at coordinate 5,307,920 of OX376248.1, forward strand.
ACTTTCATAAAAACGTTTTCGTAAAATAAACCATAAACAAAACTATGGTACTTACAGTCCGGCCGTCGAGAGAATGCGTTTCTGACACCTGTCAGTTGGATAACTTCTAGTAGTAATAAGGATCAATCTCGCAAAACACACATGCGTTAGTATGAAACTGACAAGTTTCAAGAACGCATTCTGTCGACAGCCGACTGTAGCAATTTACAGTAAGTCGCACGTCAGTGGTAACAAAACTATAACCTGGCCTCGCCTCCTCAGGTAATATCACTGACGTGTAGTCCACTGTATCTAGCACCACCCAAAAATCATCAACATTATGATATCAGCCAAAACACGGCCACTGCTTGATATTGGAGGCTTATAGGCTACTATGTCCAGCAGTGGACGCGTACAGACCAACACAACAATCCTATTCTAAATATTATTCTATAATAAATTGTGATTCATATAAAAACATAGCTACCTATAATATCAAAGTAAAATTTTGGTTATAATTATAAAATTAAAATCCTCTAAATGCTCAACTTACAGCTAATCAGCGTGCGCAATTTATTTGCCAAACCTGTAAACAGACACGAGTTTTCCACTTAGACAAATATCAACTTTAAACAAATGTAAATAAGGATGATTTTAGACCGACTACTATTGTGGAAAAAGTCATTACAAAATATGAAGTTGTAGCGCAAACTGAACCTTATATGTACGCATTACAGTTGTTTTTTCTCGTGTTTGTTTACATGTTTGGCAAATGAATTGTACATGTATTGTAAATCAGCCGCCAATTTCACTGATACTATACTAGTAGTGGAGATTCGGACAATCCACTACACATACTAATCTTACCGTCATCGTAGACCTGCCTAAAATTTTGTTTATTGAAGTCATTTTTTTCGGGTTTGCCCAAGCCGACAGCAGCGCAAATCGAAGGACTTTCTGATGTCATCAAATTATATACTATATTATCAGTAATATAAAGTGCAAAGTTATTCAGACAACGACGTTCTCATCAAATGGGACTTCAGGCTTCTTCGAGCCCTCTCACGCGTTATCTTTTGTACTTTATGACATAAACTATAAAGTTTATTATGGAATGGCCCCAGAAAATCCTCTACGCTGTGCTCAGCCTTCTTTTCTTCTTTAAATGAACAGTCTTGGCGATAATTTGGAAGTATTTGTGACATAATGTAGTTTTTCTTTCGTTTCCACTGACCTTCAGAGGTCATATTTGCCTTTAAGCACAAAATCTTTGAACATTTGACTCTGTTTTAGAGCTCTCAATCTTTCCTTATTACAATCGTCCAATAAGACTACAGGGGACAGTTTGCCATAGTCAGTTTTGGTTGAAGCTGCTATAGGGCTGTTAGTCTTCTTCGCAGTTGAAGGATTGGCACAGTTCATACATGGTTTATCCGTGGTATGTACACGTATATCCTTACTCACTTTGTTGATACACAGTCGAGCTTCTTCTTTAATTTGTACGTTGTTCAGTTTTAATGAATTATTAATTCTCGAACTGCTAGCGTTATGTGGCGCTTTTTTTGTGAGATCGTTTTTAGAGAATGAGCTAGATTCAGCTTGTTTGTTGGGTTTTGTTTTAACTTGTGCGTTTGCGTTTGAAGTGCTGTTTGAGGCCTGGTTGGTAGGTGTTCTCTTAACTTTTACGTTTACGTTAGAAGAGTTACATTCAGCTTTTGGTTTTGTGCCAGCATCTAAGATCAACTTCTTTTTCTGGTTGCCCGTTTCGTCTAAATATGCCCGTCTAGAGTTTAACCGCGCCATTATCTGTGGCAAAACTACATACTTCTCGTAAAAGTCAGGGCCTCTAGTATAATTAGCTGTCTGACTTTCAGGTTTTACTAAACGTTTCTTTTTATAGACCTTTTCGTCTTTTTGAATGGCTTGGACAGTGAAATTCGGTAAAGAGTTGTTTATTTGACTGTCGATCGGGCATGGTTCAATTTCAGAAGGACGAGGTACGTTTTCGTTACTTCCACTTTCGAATTTGGAATCTTCATTTACGCTATTCAAACTTAAACGAGAAAATTCTGGAATGACCTCTGATTTTTTTATCTTTTTAGGGTTCTCTTGTTCTCGTGACTCGCTTGAGTTACTCTTAAACGAATTACTAAAAACTTTACCAAGAACTATATTTTCCCATTTTTTCTGCATCAAAACTTCATTGATTATATCTTCAGGATCCGAATCTGGTTCCGTAAAAACCTTTGGCACTAAAACTCTTGGTTTCTTTTCAATAAAATCATGTTTGGTAATAGTTTCTTCCTCAGTCTGGGCAATATTCGTCCAATCATTCTTTTCACCAGACTCTAGCATATCAAAAAACTGTTTAAAACCAGCATCTAAAACTTCTGAAGCACTATCAGGGGCATCAATTTCATCAGTAGCCTCTTTCTTTTTAATATGTTGCGGAGTCACAAAAATATTCTGATACAAATCAACTAAATCAAAATCCCGATTTTTATCAAGAAACGCTGGGTTAAAATCTGAGTCCTGAAATCCCGAATCTTGTGAGCAATCATCGATATCTACAAGTTTATCCACCTTGGTCCCATCACTATTTTTTGCGCCATTTTTCTCAGGTTCCAAAATGTCGTAGACATTAAAATTCTTTAATAAGTTTGGAGGAATCTTAATTTCACTTTCTTTTGAAGAATGTCACTGCATTTTGGCTGCTACCGTACCTGAAACAGAGCACCCTTTTTTAATTCTAATGTAGAAAGAACATTATCTAGAATCTAGAACAAAAATCATACTCGTAGTATCATGGCCAATCAAACCAAATCCTGTTGATTACTTTGAAGTTCTTTGAACAGTGCTGTACAAGTTTAGGGTAATTTGTCATTCCTAAACTAACATATTTTTAGGCATTTTGAACCTTCTGACAGTAACTATAAAGGTGATTTAACACTGCGAAGTACTTAACAAACTTGAAAAACGATTAACCAATTGAATGTCCCTTTCTGCTTGGATAAGATAATAATTATGTACCAATGGCGTTCCACTGGCGTTTAGGGAGTCAATATAACATAGGACCATAGGCTTCTATAGCTCAGACATAGTATTGCCTCATTCTCAGCTAACTCACCCAAACAAGAATAGACCAAGTGTCAAATATTTCGCTGTTTTGATTAATTTGGCGATGGTACTGTATGGAAATAAGAAATATGGCTAACTAGTCTTCTTCTTCATCTTTTCAGCCGTCAAAACGTAAAGGCTTATGTCCAGCTGTGGACACAGCTGGACATAAGCCTGCCCCAAATGGGGGTTTGCCATAATCGCCACGCTTGGCAGGCGGGTTGGCGATCGCAGTATGGTGTTAAAATGCATAGAGAACGCTGCTGCCCATTCTCTAGTGAGTTCCGTAGTCACCTTTTACGACACGTACGGGAATAAATGGGATGGTGCTATTCTTTACGTCCGGCTCCACACGGACAACGGCTAACTAGTGAGCTACAATATTAATAATGAATTATAATTATAACACTGAATTTGATGTTGTTACCATTTCAGGTGTAAAGACGCATTTGGAAAGTTTCCAAATACTTTTTTTACATCTAAAACTAAATAGCAATTTGATTTTTTTTTCGAACGGATTAGCAATCTGTTTCAAAATGGTTCAGATTCTGATTGATCGTGTATTACGTAATTAGCAACTGCTCTCAACTGCATTATGATTTGCTTATACGTATATAGAACACCAGATAGTAACATAACTACATACATAACATAACGTACTCTTTGACAAACATGAATTACTACTACATAAGATTTGTAATAAACCTAAAAAAAAAAAAAAAAAGTGTTCTAAATATAGACACACTCAAAAGCAATAAAATAGCATCACATTAGGCGTATGTAAGTGTGTAACTCTTTACGGAACCGACTCACTGATCCGGATCATTGAAGTGTTCCAAAAGATTGGTTCAGTAACAACGTTTCAAACGCATCATTTGAATCTGAATCATTACTTTGCCTCTGTGCTCTTACTGCGCGACCATCGCTTGCGAGGCGAGTGAACAGCAGTAAGCGAGAGAGAAAGACTTACACCTATATTCTAAGTCAAAACCTCATGATTTCCTCGACTCGACTCAACCTCACTTAGGTAGTTTGATATTCATAGTTGCAATTTTACTCCTCATGTTAAAGAATTTCCTCAGTCGAGGTGAGTTTTAGTTGAGGAACCAACTGTCAAATATAAGGTACGTCGCGATCTACCTTGAGGAAGTTTTTAACCAAAAAAAGCGTATTTCATCCGCTTTTCGTTATGTCTTTTGAAGAATTTATTGAATATTTTTACGATAATAACAATTACGTATCGTGACGCTACTTACAAGATGCAGAAAATCTAATTAGGTTTTATGATGATTTATTTAAAATGAGATTTCGCTTTATAAAATATATTGTGGTGAGCTTTTTGTTACCACTATTGTTTCAAGATATTGGTGGTGGTAACAGACGTGGATTGTCAACTCCACCCATAACCCAAATATTAGCCGCTTTACGATTTTATGCATCAGGAAATTTCAAGATGAACTGAGATTTTAGGAAACGCATAAAGAAGTATTTTTGTGTTCTCAAGCCATTCAATTCTCAAGTATCACCTTATTTTTTGCCCAGGACATGGTTTTTGGTTCAAGTGGATAAATTATTAGTGTGTTTATTTTCACTCTATCTACTTTCATTTGACAAATGTGACACTTCAAGTTGAAAACCACAGGTAGGTAACGCTCTCACAGACTGTTCTAAAAATAAGTTTAGCCAATATAATAAACGGAATATTCCTCCAAATAATGACGTATTCGTGACGTATCACCTCGACTCACACTCATTCAAGGAACCTCATAATTTCCTTAGTCTTACGACTATGAATACCGATTTTGAGGATCTTTCGAGGCACGCCTTGAGGTTCCTTGACTGAGTTGTGAGTCGAGGAGCTTTCGAGGTGACGACTTAGTTTTTCAAAAATATCCGTCAGCAAATGCTCCTTGTGTAGTATATCATGAGACGCTGAGTTACGTTACTTTAGTTTAGTCAGTACTACTGAAATGACTCGCGAGTCGCGAGTCGCGAGTGAGCGGAAAAAACATTACAATCTATTTAAATCAGAAAGAGATACCAAATGAGATGTGTATCATACTCTCACAGTTTTTCGTTGTCGCTATGCATTTTTATATAATTTTGGGTCGATGATTCAACTGATCCAAATGAAACATATCAATGATTCGAATCATTTCAGCGATCCAGACGCAAATTTTCCAATCGCAAAAATGATACACTTTGCCCACCTCTAAAAGACACTAGTAAATTTTAGTCTTTCCTAACATATAATAATAATAATCTGTGCCGGTAGAGTTTACTTTGCCGGAACAGGTCTAGGATGAGGGGCCAGACCCAGAGAGATACAGAAACCCGCAGGGCAGCATGTGGCAAGCTGTTGGGCAGTAGCGACCCCACGGACCCTATCTCCCGGGAGAAATCTTGTTCCTCATCTCTGGCTTGCCTTTATTGGCCGGCTGGAGTGAACACTGACGAAGAACAGATCTCCCACCTCATTCTTGCCTTAATTGGCCGGCTTGAGTGGAGATTCGCAAGAGCAAACGTGCTCGGAGGAAGGAAGTATTCCAGTAAGTGCTCGTAGGGATCTTGACCATCTTCCGGGCTCTGGGATTGTTCTGAAAGCCGTGGAATACCTCTCCACTCCTCAAGCACCTCAGGACATGTTGCCCCCTTGTCGCTACGTCACTATGTGCTAGCGACAGTTTTCGGGGGCCCATTATTGAGTGTGCAAGTCACCCCCTGCCATTTTTCCGTGTACATATAAAACATTGATCAGGCAGGGGCCATAGTCCTTTCATAGTTCCAGGTCACCAGTCAACTTTAGCCACCCAAACCCATAGCCCAATTTATTTTGTTTCCATATTCTGCAATAGTCCTGCACCAACCGGGGGTTGTCCTTGGGTGCACTTGCGTAGTGCATACAGGGATACTCGTCGGTTGGTGCCTCAATACATAAAAATGTCTAAGGGGCCTCTGCGAGTTGGCTTCGGCCCCTCGTACGCCTTCCAAAGGTCCGGGACCCTAGGGTCCCGAGATATGTCAAAGACATTTAAAATGAAATAATAATAAAAATATATTCAAGTATAAGGTAAAATTATGATATAGATTAATTACAATCGAAGAAAATTAAATTCTAACTGTAATGTAGACCTGCCTGATCTAGGTTTATGAAAAACTTGTGTTTCAGGCCATCAATTTACATGAAACATTTAAAAAGAAGACAACAATAGGTTTATTACTAAGCTAAATTAAAAGAAGACATGATATTTTCAATGACTTAAAGAGTAACTATTTATTTGGGTATATTATTTTAAAACTAGATTATTTAAGATATATTATGTTTAATAAATTAACAAATAATATTAAAGTAGATAAAGTGGACACTGTTATTAATTAGGTAAAGGAAGAGACTTAATATAGAGTAGATAGATAGAGGTATTATTTTAAAATTTCTAGTAGTTTTTCCGTGTCTGCGTAATTGAGTTTTGATAAATATTCCTGTACTAGTAAGTTACACCTATTATAACTTAAACTATAAATCTTTAGCACTCTGTTAAGCTGGTTATACAAGTAAGGCCCTAAAAATAAATAAAATCGATTAACAAACGCATGTTTAGTCTGAGAGTTAGCACAAACCAAATCTTTTCTTCTCTTATCTGAAGGTACTGGGTTAAAATAGAGTTCAGTGTGTTGGAATAAAACTACATTCAAAACAAATAATTGACGTACTGTTAGCACCTTACATGCCATATAAAGCTGGTGTGTAGGAAATCTAAATGGGCGAAAAGTAGCAACCTTTAAAACTGCTCTTTGAGCGCGTTCTAGGTGGAGTAAAATTTATTTAGCGGCCCCACCCCAGGAAGTAATGCAGTAGGTAATAATAGATTGACAAAACGCCAAATAAACCTGCCTAATTAATTTAAAGTCCGCAATGTTACGTAAATTTTTAAAAATGTATATTAGTTTACGTACTCTGGTGCATAATAAATCGATGTGTTTGCGGAAATTCAGGTTTGTGTCAATCGTGACGCCTTGATATTTGATATGATCGGTTTTAGCTAAAGTGGGACAAGTGCATGCAATGTCAGCATAATGTAAATTACAATTGTTGTGCGCTTGAATGTTTAGATTAGTAAGCGTTGGATTAGTGTTTCTCATTGTAAATAATAGTAGTTGGTTTTATCTGTATTTAAAGTTTAGAAATTTTTAGTCCGCGGCGCTCCTAGGCGCCTTCATAGTCAATGGAATTAACATAGTTGTCTTCTGCATATTTACGTGCTGGGCAATTTACATCACCAGTTGGATGATCATCTTTCCTTTTGAAGCGTTTGCAGGTCGCACGTTGAAGCGGAGAACCTTCATTATTGTAGTCCTTGAAAGAGTGTCCTGTTTCGCCACAGAGGTTGCAGATAGGGCTCGTTTCTCTGCAAAATTTGGCTGCGTCTCCAAACTGCTGGCAGTTAAAACACCTGGTCACAATAGTGAAATCTCTCACTGGACATGATGTCCAATTTATAAAAATTCGGCCTTGGTCCATCATAATTTTCCTAATTGCAGGAACTTCCAATATATAATTACAAGTAGGACAATCTTTCTATCCTGATTTATGGATCAATTTTATACTTTCTAAAAAGGACTCACGAGTAATGTTCGGCAATTTATCTGTCAAGTTTTGGACGTAAATGCAATCAAATACCTCTTTTTCAGTCAGGGCTACGGGGACGCCAATGACAGCATTATTTTTTATTTATTTTTTTGAGGGTGGGAAATCATCAAATGACTTCTCCCGCTCTGGGCGGAGGGTGTGTCAGACTTTTACTGACTAAAACCCACCCGTGTTCTTTCCGTTGCCCGTGTGCCGGGGCCGCGATATCCCTTTCGGACAAACTCGCAACCATGACAGCAATCCTGGGACGGCGCTTGGATGGTTCTTCAACTGTAAGGCCTGAGGAAACTAGCTTCTGTGAGCTTTTTAATTTATTAATGTCGTCTTTGTTATCCGTCCTAATGATGACACCTCCGTTTCTAATTTTCCTTGGACCACGGATAATTTAATTAAAACATGGAGTTTTAATTCCTCTAGCGAGATAATTTTTTGTACCAACGACTTGGTTTCGTCACTGGTTTTGGTTTTATCGCTGGGATACTCGTATATAGCGACCGAACTGAGATTTACTGGGCGAATAAATTTATCAGAGGAAAAAAGTACTTTTATAGGAAGTACTTTCTGGTTCGGTTCGGCTCATCTTCGTTTCCACGACCTCTTTGAACTGGCTCTTTGAAAGGGATTCCGCAAGATTCTGCTGCACATGAAGGTACTGGATGGTTGAGTGCGCCTGGATGGACTTCTGCTTCAGGGACTGGTACAGCACGGCCATCTGAGACGTCCCATGGTTGACTTTTCGACAGAGATTGGTGACACGAAGTTTTTGGTCGGAATTCATTTTTCCGTCCGCCACAATTGAGCAAATTTCGTTCAAAATTGTGTCGATGGACCCAAGCCATCTCTGAAGCTCCGCCGTAGATACGACTTCAGTCGGTAATTCGTTCTCCGTGGCTGCTGGCGGCGCTGGTTCCCTTGTCTGGTTTTGATGGGCAGGCGATGGCGTCGGTGGGGGACTTCGTCGTACCAATTGACTGCGGCCGAAGGGGCTATCTCCTGGGTTAGACATACTACTAACACTGAAAACGTTGATTGTTTATAAACTATTCAGTTCATCTTTCACAACAAAAAAGTTTTTAGTCACACTCGTCACTTACACAATAAACAGACTCCGCAAATTATTGTAACATTATTCGTAATTACTTAAATCAATATCGTTATAATCAACACAAAAAACACGTCTGCTTAGTCTCGCGGCTCGCGGCGTTTTTTCAAATATATGTAGACCAACCAACTAGACAAAAAGCCTGCATTGATCACTTTATAAGTAACATTAAAGACGCGAAGGGAAAAGTTCACGAATTATTTCTTTGCGACGACAATACAGGTCGAACTTTAAATTTTCCCATTAATAATAAACCAGTAACACTAAAAAGTTGGTATGTTTTCAAAAGAGACTACATTAAACACAACCTAGACAAATTTATAAATGGTTTATCACTAAGTTGGCCAGAAATATATTTGGCGAAGAAAACTAAAATTTTGTATATTTCATGATACTTTTTGTTTATTTTATAAACCTTTGCTTTCCATTTAACAAAGTTAGAATTAATTCAAACTGTAAATCACCAAGATGGATAACAATGGGAATCTGAAAGTTAAGTAAACAAAAAAGAAAACTAAGGTATCGCCAAGACATGTCCAAATCTGAACACTGATACCAAACTATACAAATTACAGTACTATCTTCAAAAAATGCGTTAGCCGTTCAAAAACCTCATAAATTCTAAAATAATGTCATCGGAAAAAAATAAACGCAAAGCTACATGGCAGATTATCAAAAACAAAAGTGATCACGTAAACACTAAAACGAATATTGATACTATTAAAATCTACCATAATCATATAAACCAACCTAAAGAATTTGCTGAAACTTTCAATGTTTTTTTTTATAAATATTGCCAAAGGATTCTATAACAAAAATGAAACTTCATCAGACAAAAAACATTTCGATTTATCGAATATGACGCAAACCATGTTTTTACACCCATGTGATGAAAATGAAGTAAAAAATACCATCATGTCCCATAACAACACAAAATTTGTTGTATTTGACGGTGTTTTTTGAGCAACTCACATTCTCAAATTTTGTGTCACCATAATATCCCCGATCATTAAACACTTGATAAATCTCTCATTCTGGCAAGGTATTTTTCCAGATAAACTCGAACAATCCATTGTTTAACCTTTATTTTAAAAAGGTGACATAAAAGACATCTAATTACCGACCTATAACAAGCCTATAACACTAATATCTAACTTATCAAAAATATTTGAAAAAGTCATGCATCGTAAACTCACATATTATTTAGAAAAAAAATCAGAATAATTATAAAAGAAGAACAAAACGGCTTTCAAAGGGGAAAGTCGACTTCTTTAGCAGCAATTGAACTAATATATTTTTTTATTGAAAATTTAGATAAACGCATTCCAGTATCTGTCATCTTCTTTGACATGAGCAAAGCTTTCGACTTCGTTAACCACGATAGACTCATACAAAAATGCAATAACTACGGAATTAGAGTAATAGTTATTGATGGGATTAGTAGCTATTTAATTTACCGCCAGCAAAAAGTAGAAATAAACCAAACGAGTCCACATAATATAGTTCTGAATATAGTCAAACTGAATCAGGAGTACCCCAAGGAAGCATACTTGGCCCATTGCTTTTCCTCATTTACATCAACGATTTATCTCCAATTTTACAACAACAATGCATACTTTTTTCTGAAGACTAACGGTAATTGTAACTAATGATAAAACAGAAACAAGTCATGAAAAAAACCTTTAATGAAACAGTAAACCAAGTTTTAAAATGGCTCGAAAATAATTATCTCTGTGCAAATCAAAATAAAACCAAATATAGTAACTGGAAATGACACATAGAGCACGTCTGCAAGAAACTTAACCAATTTATACCGCGAGTGAAGCTGTTCCACTATGTTGTATGTTTCCTCTTTAATCAGGTATGGGCTCGTACTTTGGGGAAACTCGACGAATATAAATAACGCCTTCCAAGTGCAGAAAAAATGCCTAAGAGCAATCTATGGTATCAGTCCTTTAACATCCTGCAGACCTCTCCATATATTTTTTTTATTTTTAACCCTAACAGGTCTTCTCATAATGCAAGTTGGTGTATTTGTGAAAGAACACTAAAAAAAATATATTATGTACGACTTGCATTCAAAATATACCCATCGAGACCCAACACGGCTAAGAATTCCTTCACATCAAACCACATTATGTCATGAAGATAGCTTTATCACAGCAATTAAAATCTTCAATAATATTCCATAAGAAATAAGGGAACTCCCTTCCAAACTACACACATGGCTTATTGGAAATTGTTTTTATAGTGTAAAAGAATTTTTTGATAAAAAAGTAACAGATTAATATAAGATAAGATCATGGGTTTTAATAAAATTACTTTATGTACTATTTATTATTGTTAAGTGTTCAAATGATATTAGAGATGCGTAAAAAAAAATGTGTTGTTAAAATTTATAAATGTAACCTATTTAAATATTTGTATACCAGAATAGAATATATTTATTTGCTTTAAAACATGGTACATTAAGGTCTTATAATAAAGCAATGATCTTAGGCCTGAAACTGCGTTAAGCGGGCGCCCGCGACGGGCACCCGTCGCATGTCTACGCGCGTGGACACGCGGGTGGGCTCCGTGGGAACCCATCCCGGGTACCCGTCGCGGAGACCGAATTATTTTATTTACACAGTGTCGCTAGTTCGATTTTAATGGTGTGCATGCACACCGTTAACTTCCAGCGCACGGAGGCGGGACATGCGGTGCGGGCGCGGGGCCCTTCTCCCCGCGTCGGACGCCCGCGCGTGTCCCCGCAACGGAGCACTTTTGTATGGAACCGCGCGGACGTCCGCGTAACGCAGTTTCAGGCCTAAGATCATTGCTTTATTATAAGACCTTAATGTACCATGTTTTAAAGCAAATAAATATATTCTATTCTATTCTAAATATTTGACAGTTATTTGCGAAATTGCCAACTTTTTGAATGAACACTCTTAAACTCAAAATTTATTAATTGACTATTTTGCAATTCCTATTCCTCATATTATACTTGTACGTACTTGTATGAACTTTCTAAGTTTACTTGGACACCACTGACATTGGTGAAGAAAAAAACTTCAATTATAATATAAAAAATCAATTATAATTATTTGTTCGAAATATGAAATTCAATTATTTTTTGTTATTTTCGGCCAGTCTATGAATCGTGAAAAGTAGGTTGGAGTCTCATTTCCTACCACTCTTCTATCCAACCTGTATAGTTCAAAAATAATACCAGTCTTTTATTGTCCCACTGCAAGGCAAAGTCAGTGAAGTCAATAAATAATATTGGTTTTTGTCTTTCTGCTTTGCTCTTCGTGAAGAATCCTTCTCCAAATAAGAATGTAGAGGTTTTCGGTACCAGTAATGGACCTTTCCATTACTAGTAAACAGATTTCAGCATCTGCCTGGCTTTTTCTGAACTATTGCAACTATTGTTAGAATTGGCTTCCACTAGCTTCCAGTCTAACCGGATGCAGCTGAATACTAGTATTTTACATGGAGCAACTGCCTATCTGACATCCACAACTCACAACTCGCCATAGGTGATTGTATGTTCCTTGACCCACAATAAACAGTAAACACGGATTGGTCAGTTGGTCATCTTAAGTATTCAATAAATTTAAAAAAAAAAACATGTTCATGTTTTTTTTTTTCATTCTAATTTTAAAAATAAACGCTTGATATGGTAAAAGTTTTGTTTATCCTTATCTATTTGGGTAAACAATAATAAATTATTCAAATAGGTATTAATTATTGTTGGCACTTCTTAAATGGTATTATTCTAAAGTTACTTATGTATCAAGATATAGGTATTAAATTAAATTGTATGATAATTATCTTACTATCAAATTCACTGATATGTCGGATGTGTACGTCGGTTGCACTGATGTGATAAATATGTCAAAAACTTTTTGCTCACAAAACTTTTTTTATTTTTAAACTGTGTTCACTTGAATACAACGCTGCTCCGACCAAACATGATAAATGAGAGACTGGCTTGCAGCTTCGACTAATTTTAGAACACAAACACACACAGGATTAGTAAACCAAAACAAAAGGTTGTTTGTAACTTTGTAAGTAAATTGCATTACGTATTGAGATAAATAAATGTACGTGTGCCCACAGAGCATGTAACTTTCGTGTATCTGTACCCAAACAAACTGTCATAAAATTATAAATGCGGTCCTAGACATTCCCGGTTTCTCAACTCGTGTTCTCGTCTTGAAATCTCGATTGACACTAACGTCCGTATTACAGAAGGAAACCCAAGCATTGATCTCTGTTTAAAACTAGTTTTGAGTCGAGTTTTAATTTTAGAACGTTCCTCAAGCATAGATTTATTGACCATAGTTCAGCTGAGTTTGGTTCTATTTTAGAACGTTACTCAGTTCACGAATCGAACCCAAGTAGTGATGGGTAACTCATCATTTGTATATGAGGTTGAGGGAGTACCTCATTTTACCTCGCGAGGTCCTCAAGAGGTACCCCTCATTTGAGGCGAGGAGTCGTACGTCGATGTATGTACAATTATGAAAGTCGGTTCATTCAGTCACTAAGCTCACTCAATACTCACTCGCGAGTACTCGCGTCAATAATGTCAATGTCAATTTTTAAGTGAGGACGCGTGAACGAGTGAGTTGGTTCATTGTTGAAATTCGAGTAACTCTTTCAATTTGCGATCACGAGTACCTCAAACGAGGCACCTCATGAGTGAGGGACACATCTCTAAACCCAAGCAGTGATTGGATCTGTAATCACCCAAGTGTGGTCGAAGCTAACTAGTCTGTGTGTTGTCGAGACCGCTCTTGAGCATAGATTGTCATGTAAATTTTTGTTCTGTTCGTATAACTGCGTTGTCGAGTTTGTAAATATTTGATGTTTTTTTGAAGGATTACTATCAAATTGTATATATGTAATTTGGAGAAGTAGATCATTACAGTAATTTATTCAACGATGATTCATATAGAAGGTTGAACTTTAGCGTCACTCACGCAGTTTTTTTTTATTTTCAACAACATTCAAGCAAACCGTTTGAATTTTTATTAAGTACTTAAAAAGATTTTACAATACATTTGCTCGAAAAGAGCGTTTTCCAAGCAGTCAATTTGTGCGGAAAGTGTCACTTTTTTTCACTAGTGCTTTTTACTTTTCTGTTTTTTTTTTTTTTTGAGGCCGTCGTAAGCCCGTCTCGTCTCAGAGATTTTATTATTTGAGATTTTTTTTTCACAAATTTGTATTTACAAATCAGACGATGATGTTGACGATGGCGATGGTCAAAATCAAAAAGTCGAAGTCGAAGTCGAAGACGAAGTCGAAGTCGAATTCGTTGTCGAAGTCGTTGTCGAAGTCGAAGTCGAATTCGTTGTCGAAGTCGTTGTCGAAGTCGAAGCCGAAGTCGAAGTCGAAGTCAAAGTCATGAATTTTGTTTTTATCATTTATATACGTCGTCGTATGTGCGACTGATGTTTCACATCAGAGGCGACTGCCGTAAGGCTCGCTCGTCTTTTTTTTTTTTCCTCGCACAATCAAAATGATGGGGTGGTAGTCTTTGCTAAGGAATCGTTAAAGGTAACAGTCCAGGAACCTACGCCACAAGACTGTATGATTAATTGCTTAGTTATCAAAATTGGTACAACCACAGCGATAATCGCTATGTATAGGTCCCCTTCCGTTAGAAACTTGGATTCTTTTCACAATTCCTTAAACCAAATTTTACAAGGGCTAAGCTCGTTTAAGAATGTTATACTAACAGGTGATTTAAACATAAATATTGGCTCCGAAAACTGCGATGCAGGGACCCAAGATTATCTTAATATCTGCTCATACCATGGTTTTCAACCCGCTCACATATTACCTACTCATCAGAGCGGTTCCTGTCTCGATCATATGATGATTAAATCCAGCCTATCATATATTACGCTTGTTACTAACGCAACAATTACTGACCATCATGCTGTCCTACTTAAATTAAATTTAACGCTACCTAAGCAAAATCGTCCCCAGACCAAAAGAAAATTAAACACAAAAAACTCTTGCTGAACAGACTCCGAAACATTATTATTGTGACCAACCATCTTTCCAAAAATCTAGCAATAGCTGTAACCTGAAATCTTTTGCTATGCTGGACACTGACGAAGTCGAAATAGCCCGAATAATTTCTGGACTAAAAGATGATTGTGCAGTTGGATGGGATAATATAAGCAATAAGATCCTTAAACACTTTAAGCATATTTTGGTACCTCCCTTAACGCATATATACCGAATCTGTCTATCCAAAGGAATTTTCCCTAGCTGTCTTAAAAAGGCAGTTGTAATACCCGTCTTTAAATCTGGTTGTAAAGACTTAGTAAACAATTATAGGCCAATATCGATACTCCCCTCATTATCAAAAATATTAGAGAAAATTATAAATAGTAGATTAATTAACTATGTAGAAAAAAATAATTTCTTATCCCCTGCGCAATTTGGATTTAGAGCCAAATTATCCACAGCCGATGCGGTGCATAGCCTGACCGATTATATTTCAGAAGAACTCGGCAAAGGTAACCAGACCTTAGGAATCTTCCTTGATTTAGCCAAGGCCTTCGACACGGTGTCTGTTTCTGTTCTTCTAAACAAATTAGAGGCCATAGGAATAAGGGGAACACCGCTGAAACTATTTGCGGACTACTTAGATGACCGATATCAATGTGTTAGAATAGATAATATCACGAGCGATGAGCAGAAAAGTACTGGTTTTGGTGTTCCCCAGGGAAGTATTCTGGGCCCTACGTTATTCCTGATTTTTATTAACGATTTGTGTAATCTGAATCTTAAAAACGGCAAAATTATATCTTACGCTGACGACACGGCATTAATATTTACCGCAAAAACCAGCAGCGAAGTGTACGAAATTGCTCAACTAGGTTTTAATACTGTGACTAATTGGCTTCAAAGCAATTTACTAACCTTAAATGCTGACAAGACAAAATATATTCACTTCTCCATGCGCAAGCCTCACCTTAACATTACTAACGCTCATCTATATGCTCATAAATGTGGAAACCGTTCAGTCAACATGTGTAATTGCCCTTTTATCCTCAAAACGAGCAGCATAAAATACCTCGGGGTAATAATGGACGACACACTGTCTTTCAAAAAACATATTGAAAGTCTAGTTAAAAGAGTGCGCAAATTAATATATGTTTTTAAAAAATTGCGAACGTTTGCAGATTCAAAATTAATCACTCAAGTTTATTTGGCCCTATGTCAATCTATTATTCAATACTGCATCTCTTCATGGGGTGGCGCACCGAAAACCTATCTACTTCCTCTTGAAAGAGCTCAGAGAGCAATTTTAAAGGTAGCAAACTTCCATCCCTTTTTCTTTCCCACAAATCTGCTATATAAATCCTGCAACGTGCTGACTGTTCGCCAAATTTTCATTATGCACTTAGTATTAAAACAGCACACCATGCTTTCCTACACTGCTGACAATAATAACAAGAGACGGAATGATATAATATGCACATCAAATGCAACCTCAAAACATGTCTTTGTAGAGAGATTTTTTACATTCTTAGGCCCATTTTTGTACAACAGATTAAATAGAAAACTAAGTATGTATAACTTAAATTACTTTAGCTGTAAAAAAATTATAGTTGAATATTTACTAACCATAGATTATGCGCAGACAGAAGATCTACTTGTTGTCTGCAAATAGATCCGCTAACATGATATTTTACTTTTATTTACCTAATTTTAATTTAGTTTATCCTTTATACTCATTGTTAATTTATTACATTAAGTATTTATGCTCTTCGTAGCCTGAAACACAGGTTCAACCTAGTTCAGGCAAATAAGCAACTGTGCTCTATTTTAATGATTAAGTTACTTATTGTAAATGTGCCCCTTTTTATAAATAAACGATTTTTTTTTTTTTTTTTTTTTTTTATTATTTATAGTAAAACGTTGTATGATACACGTGCGTAAGATGATTTCCGCACTTATAGCATAAGTAACTATTTCCAATGGACTGAAATTATTTTATCATCCTGTCATTTTATAGTGATAGCCTTATGATTAAATAAATTAACAAAACTAATTACGTAAGTAATAAAAAAACATACAACAATAGCCGATGCATAAGCATAGACAATAGGTACACATGTCTGCTTGAGGCTTGATCTGAGTCTCGATTTATCTGAGTAATGATGAGTATAGTTTGATCAGTTTGATTACCGTTCTGGAATAAGACCGATGCTCAAGTACTGATTCTATACTTAAACAGTGATCAACTGATTGAAGATCAAACTGTACTTGAGGAACGTTCTGTAATTCGGACCAAAACGCCAAAATATTTTATTGTAGCAGCTTCATTATGGTAAAATAATTTTCTGTAATACCATTAGCCCCGCAGGCAAATTATGCAGATGAGAAAATATATACCTATTTAAAAGTTCTGTGGGTTTAAACCCGTTCTAACTTATCCATAACACATCGTAGGAAACCAGATCAAAAGCCTTAGATAGGTCCAGAAGCAGGCATAAATAGGCGTCTCACGCTTCGCATAGTATGTGACAGCATACTATCAGTTGACAACCCAGTCCTCAAACCCATAATAATATACTTCGCCAGAGCATTCCGAAACACAGTGGTTACGTGGGTAACACAAGTCTACGTCATCACATCTGTGTTACCAGAAGTTTGTAATAAGTACTCCCCAACCACCTTTATTACCTGTGCGCGTTCGATAAAACAATGAGGTTTTAATTAACAATTACGTTGGTTTATGTTTAAATTGATTTGTTTCTTTTGATTAGACACACGAAACGACAATTTAAATGCTTTGTACATATTTTTTAACAGAATGGTGGCTGAAAATCTTTCCTTAATCGTGTTTTGTTACAATAAAGTGGCAACTGGATAGTGACGTAAGCATGTGTTGGTCCCGGAATGCCAGACCTTATTTTATTAGACCATGCAAGTTACATGCTCTGTGGTCCATGCTCAAATCGAACTGGTTGTCTTAGATGGTTGTTCTTTTATTCAGTTGTGCCAGTGGCGTAGCTAGTCCTTAAGGGCCTTGTATCAAAATTTGTTGTGGGACCCTTTTTACCTGACTGCGGCGAAGCTGATAGGAGGATTTTTGTAGTGAAACTTCTTTGGCGGCGATTGCATACAAGGGATGATGCCTGGGTAAAAAAAAAGAAATTCTAATTAGTCCGTCAGTCCGATAATAATAAAAATTTAGACACGCATTTTTTGCTTTATCATATTGTAGCGGCATCTACATCGCTACATGCGAACTACGCATCAAAGACCTGACGTCACACAACATCCTGACGTCACACAAATCCTGCATCGCGCAATTAGAGTTTACCGCGCGATAAACACAGATACAAGCTTCCCGACTTCAACCTCTGGGCAGTTGCCCGCCAGACACGAGACCCGTCTGGTCGGAGGATCCTCCCTTTTTCTATGGGGGATGAGTGAACTTTACACCCTGTTCCTCATACCTGTAGCCACCACGTTTTGATATCGTGTTAAAGAAACATTGAAAAGAACAGTTCTCAAAAGAACTATGATCACAGCACGTTTTTGACTTTCTGTACAAGAAACACGGAATAAATATTGTACAGGAACTTTCGACGCCACACACCGCCGTCGGCCTTCGCCCCATCTTCAGCCGCACGCTCGAGCACAACACACACATCTGCACTGGACACTGCCTCCTCGATGAATGCCGGTGCCAACGTCTGTCGCCCATATTTATAACCTCAGCGCCCCGAGCGGCGAGGTGCGCGAGCTCGCGACTGCAGCGACAACGTGCGGAACAAATGGACAACAGTGTGCTGCGATCTGATTGGTTCAAACTCTGGAAATACCCTTAGTTGTACTAGTTAGATTATAATTGTAAATAGTATTTAAGTAGGAAGTTTTGGGAATAAAGATTATTATTATTTTTCATTCATTACAATCTGGAGTCCGAGTTATCTTTCAACCGACCTACGACACTCCTCCAAAGTGGTGACCCCGAACAAAACACACCTGATTTGAAGAAAGTTTTCAACCGTCGAAGAATCATCGCTGCGCACCGATTTCAAAATGCCGAATCCCTGTCCAACGGAAGAATACTCAAGCCCGTCGACATCACACAACGTACCGCAAGCAGATACGCATTTTCTCATCAACGAGATAAAAAAGCTATCGCTGGAAATAGCTGAGTTAAAATCGAGACCACAATACGACAACCATCGTCGCAGCCGCTACCCATCTCGTCACCGCCACTCATCGCGATCACGCAATCGATCAGCATCGCCATCACCATTCTGCTATTATCACCGACGTTTCAAAGAGCAAGCTAGACGCTGCACATCACCGTGTTCATTCAAGAAGCAAAATGCGGAAAACTAGACAGGACGTTGGCAGCGGCGGACACCGGCGTTCAAGACAAATCACACCGCCTATATATCACCGATAGAAACTCAAAGCTATCATTCTTGGTTGACACGGGAGCCAACATTTCCGTGCTACCGAGAAGCAAGGGACAAGTAGCAACGCCGTTACCATTTCAACTATACGCAGCGAACAACACTACTATAGCTACGTATGGCGAGAAAACACTATCTCTTGATTTCAATCTACGACGCCCTTACAAATGGAAATTCATCGTAGCTGATGTTTCGAAGCCAATACTCGGAGCCGACTTCCTCAAGCATCACCAACTCATCGTCGACTTGAAAAACGGAAGATTAATCGACGGTGTTACGAGCTTAAAGGTAAACGCCCCGGTACGAGTATCAAACGTGCCTACCATACGCAGTATCGACATGTCGCAATCATACCACGACATACTAGCTCAATATCCCGGCATCACGAGATTAACATCGATGAAATTAAACTCCAATATCAACGTGCAACATTTCATCGAAACGCAAGGGCAACCTATACATAGCCGCGCCCGACCGATCCCACCACATCGCTTCGAAACAGTCAAGAAGGAATTTGAAAACATGATCGAACAAGGTTTATGCAGACCCAGTAAAAGCCCGTGGGCATCACCTCTACACATCGTGCCCAAGAAGAATGGCGATATTAGAGTTTGTGGTGACTATCGCCGACTCAACTCCATCACCATACCAGATCGCTACCCCGTTCCACGCATCAAAGACTTTACTCATCATCTATCCGGAAAAACTATCTTCTCAACAATAGACCTCAACCGTGCATACCAACAACTGAGTGTAAGAGAAGAAGACATTGAGAAGACAGCGATCATCACTCCAATGGGATTATTTGAATTCCCACGCATGTGCCCTGGTTTGAAAAACGCGGGACAAACGTTTCAACGGTACATCCATGAAGTACTACGAGGATTGGATTTTGTTTTCCCGTTCATCGACGATTTGTTGCTGGCATCAGAAAACGAAGCCCAACACCGAGAACACCTTCACAGCGTTCTAAAGAGATTAGAAGATAATGGCATCACGATCAACCCCGCCAAATGCAATCTAGGACAACCACAAGTTCAGTTCCTAGGATATACCGTATCAACAGAAGGTATCAAACCACCAGAACATAAAATTCAAGTGATCACCAACTATCCTAAGCCGACTACAATCGAAGAGTTAAGAAGATTTCTCGGCATGATCAATTTCTATCGCGATCACATACCAAACGCCGCATCACTGCAAGCACCACTGAATACTTACCTACATAATGTCAAGAAGAGGGACAAAACTCCAATCACGTGGACCGATGACGCAACTCACGCATTCGAGCAATGTAAAGCTAGCATTATAAACGCAGCTCTCCTCGCTCACCCATCGCATCAAGCAACACTTGCCTTATTCAGCGACGCATCCGACAACTCAGCTGGCGCCGTACTACAACAATACATAAATGAAACATGGCAACCGCTCGGATATTATTCCAAGAAATTCACCGATGCGCAAAAGAAATATTCAACTTTCGATCGTGAGCTAGTTGCAATCTATATGGCAGTCAAACATTTCCGCAAAACATTCGAAGGACGTCATCTCATCATATTCACTGACCACAAGCCGCTAACATTCGTAATGTCGAAGACTAATTTAAACTCAGAAACACCGAGGCGAACGAGACAACTTTTGTTTATCAGCGAATTCACTACCGACGTACGGCACGTAAGCGGTAAACAAAACGTCGTCGCCGACACACTCAGCCGCATAGAAACAATCTCATGCCCATCTACAATCAACTACAACGACATAGCGAGAACGCAAGAAAAGGACAGCAACATTCAAGAATTATTATCACAACCAAACATCACTCTCAAGAAGATAATGATACCTAACACCGACGTCGAGTTATTCTGCGAAACATCTACCCCATTTATACGTCCGTACATACCTGAGAAATACAGACAAGAAGTTTTTGACAGCGTGCACAATATCAGTCATCCCGGTACGCGCACGACTCGCAAACTTACAACACAAAAATACTTTTGGCCATCAATGAACGCAGACATCAGCCGCTGGACTCGAACCTGTATACATTGTCAGAAAAGCAAGATTCAACGACACACATTCTCGAACATCTCATCCTTCCCGCCAAGCGAGCGTTTTCAACATTTACATGTTGACATCGTCGGACCGCTACCTACAACATCTCAGGGTCACCGTTACTTAGTAACAATGATCGACCGGCTAACGAAGTGGCCCGAAGCAATTTCTACCGACGAAATAACAGCTGATCGAATAGCCGATATCGTCTATCAACATTGGATTGCAAGATTTGGGTGCCCGACCACATTAACAAGCGACCAAGGTCGCCAGTTCGAGAGCCATTTGTTTCAAAATCTAATGAAGCAAATGGGAGTCAAGAAAAATCGCACAACACCATACCATCCACAAAGCAATGGTATCGTCGAACGGTGGCATCGATCCCTCAAAACTGCATTACGCACCAGAATCTCAGACTCAAGTAAATGGATCGACGAGTTACCTACCGTCCTACTTGGATTGCGAGCCGCGCTTCGCACTGACACCGGTGTGAGCGCCGCAGAACTTACCTATGGTTACAATTTGCGTCTACCCGGCGATTTTTTTTCTGCAAGTACCCTCACACCTGCGATGGATTATACTTACGTAGAAAAACTGCGTGATATTATTCAAGCAAACAAGCCGCAAGCCATCACAGAGCATCACAGCAATAATAAACGCATGTTCGTGCATGAAGATTTACGCAAGTGCAGTCACGTATTTGTCCGAACGGACGCAGTTAAGAAGCCATTACAGACTCCATACGAAGGCCCATACCGAGTTATAAGCCGAACAGAAAAGGTATATTCCATTCAGCTACCACATCGGCAAGCAAACATATCAATCGATCGACTGAAGCCTGCATATGTCTTCAACGAATATACCAGTACCTTACCATCAACCACCGTTACCATTACCAACCGAACCAAGAGCTGTACCACTCCAACCGTTACCAACCATCAAGCAACTCCAACTCAACAAGTACCTACGGCCAACGTGACGTCACAGCCCGCCGTCATCAAAACAACACGCACGGGCCGTGCCATCAAGCTGCCGGTACGCTTCGCTTGAAGGGGAGTACTGTAGCCACCACGTTTTGATATCGTGTTAAAGAAACATTGAAAAGAACAGTTCTCAAAAGAACTATGATCACAGCACGTTTTTGACTTTCTGTACAAGAAACACGGAATAAATATTGTACAGGAACTTTCGACGCCACACACCGCCGTCGGCCTTCGCCCCATCTTCAGCCGCACGCTCGAGCACAACACACACATCTGCACTGGACACTGCCTCCTCGATGAATGCCGGTGCCAACTTTTTTTTTTTTTTTTTTTTTTTTATATAGGGCATCTCGTAGCTGACCTCTGAGGTCATGACTACTTAACCGGTCAATCCTGTGGTTGCCTTAAGCTTCTACACTTAAAGCCTCCAGCCAGGGGCAAAACTATGCTAATTAAAACTAGGCGAACGCTCGCTAAGGGCACCCCCTGTGGGGTACGAACCTCGGCTTAGGGCGTTCGCTGGGGGGAGGACAGCAAGAGGGACAGGCTGGATCAAGAGTATTTCATTATTATTAGTCGGGGAATTTAAAGCTACAGGCTCAGCATCGACGCGGGCTGGCGCATCTTCGAGCAAGGGTCGGGGGCCGGTGCCAACGTCTGTCGCCCATATTTATAACCTCAGCGCCCCGAGCGGCGAGGTGCGCGAGCTCGCGACTGCAGCGACAACGTGCGGAACAAATGGACAACAGTGTGCTGCGATCTGATTGGTTCAAACTCTGGAAATACCCTTAGTTGTACTAGTTAGATTATAATTGTAAATAGTATTTAAGTAGGAACTTTTGGGAATAAAGATTATTATTATTTTTCATTCATTACAATCTGGAGTCCGAGTTATCTTTCAACCGACCTACGACACTCCTCCAAAATATTAATAATAAATTACTTAGCTATCACGCATTTTAAGTCGGGTAGTAGGGGTACTACGTCACAAGTAAAAATAAAATCTACATAATCGTGACGTCATTTTAACTCAATGTATTGCCGTAATTTTTGGATTACGTAAAAAAAGAAAAAATACGTGTCCAATATTTTTTAATAAACTCCAAGACGGGCTAAAAAAATTTTTGTCACCATCCCTATTGAATGAGAATTGAGAGTAAAATGAGAATGACGCGTCACGTTTAGGCACATTTCGCTACATGAAAGAAAAGAAAGATATAACCCTCTCTCTGTCTCTCACAGTAAATCTCTCTTTTCTTTATTTTTGAAGTATCACACTTCTATCAAGTGTAGGTTGCTGCACGTGCAATTTTTTGTTTTTACAAAATTAATAAAATAGCATCCTGACTAGAAAGGTTAAGCTGTCATTGTGATCTTACTAGGGGAAGGAAAGGGCGAGCGAAGCGAGCTCAAAATTCAAGCAACCGAGCTTAGATAAGTAGGATAGATTATCTGTGTGACTGCTTGTTGGTCTAGTGATCGCAAGCGCTACTGCTGAGCAAGAGTTGTTAGGTTTCTATTCCCAGGTCGAGCAAAGTGTTATTGGGTTATTCCATCAGGAATTTCTCAGTAGCAGCTCGGGAGTTTGGATTTCTGCCCAATTGAGTGCAATTATAAGCTCGTCCCGTGTTACATGGGACTTAAACATAACTGGTGAAATGTGGGTGTACTATAGGTACATCTCTGCCTAACCCTTCGGGAAATACAGGCGTGATTTTACGTTATATGTGTTATGATGAATGATACGGGGCCCCTGTAGCTCGGGGGCCCCGTATGTTACTCAATGATAATATAGCATTCTACTGGTGAAAGAATTTCAAAACCAGTCCAGTAGGTTTTGAGTTTATACATTACAAACAAACAAACATACAAACATTCAAATCTTTACACCGAACTAAACTAACTAAACTATCACTAAAATTCCTTACTTTTGGCTACGAGAATTTTAAAGCTATTCTGCACAAACAAATTTCTAAATTTAAAAATAATTTTGACACAACTAAAATTGAATCGCGAATCCACGTGGTACCCGTGGTTTGCCCTAACCCGTGATTTTTTTTAGAGCCGGAGGCGCGCTGGGGTTTAGCCTCGACGTGTTTTATATGGAATTTTTAATTTTTTGTATGGAAAATATGAAAAAATATTACTTACATGTTGAGTTTTGAGAGTTTAAGAAACTTAGAAACGGGGTTGCACCATTTTCGAGATATAAGCAAAAGAAAAAATTTATACAGTAAGTACTATTTTTGCACGTGAAGTCGAGATGTTGGTGTGAATTTTAGTTCATGACAACGTATTTTATCCCACACCTTTTTAATCGCGATAATAATTTGTCAGGTTTAGTTTGGTTTGGTCAAAACAATCAAAATTTTAGGTGAAAAACGTCAAATTCAGAATAGCCACAATTGTGGCGATAAGTCCCGTCTTTGAGGAGTGGCTAGAGAGGCGCCACGGCGTCCTCACCTTACGCCTGACGCAGGTCCTCACCGGACACGGCTGTTTCGGGAGGTTCCTGTTCCGTATAAGGCGGGAGGAAACGCCCGGGTGTCACCACTGTGTGGATCGCCCGGAGGATACGCTGGAGCATACGGTGGAGGTCTGCCCGGCTTGGGCAGAGCACCGCCGTGTCCTCACGGAGGCGATCAGCAGCAGCGATCTCTCGCGTCCGGCCCTGGTTCAGGCCATGGTTCGGAGCGAGATTGCATGGGAGGCCGTCACCTCCTTCTGCGAAGCAGTTATGCTCGCGAAGGAGGAGGCGGAGCGTGCTAGGGAGATGCAAGCTGCATGCCGTCGCGCCCCTAGTCGCTGCAGGAGACGCTCCGGGCGTCGGGAGTCACGAGCTGACTTCCGGCCACCGTAGGCGCGGGCTTTCGAACGGTGAGCAATGGGTAGCTCGCCGTCCGATAAGGACCAGGCCCGGGACGACGGCGCGTTGTGTTCCACGCGCGCCTCAAAGAGATGTCAGCACCAACTGACGGGGTCCGTAAGGACCAATGCCTGCTAGGGTTGCGGGTTTGTCCGAAAGGGATATCGCGGCCCCGGCACACAGGCAACGGAAGGAACACGGGAGGGTTTTAGTCAGTAAAAGTCTGACACGCCCTCTCGCTTCGCCCAGAGCGGGAGAAGTCATTTGATGATTTCCCACCCTCAAAAAAAAAAAATGTTTGCGAGTCTGTCCGAAAGGGATATCGCGGCCCCGGCAAACAGGCAACGGAAGGAACACGGGTGGGTTTTAGTCAGTAAAAGTCTGACACGCCCTCCCGCTCCACCTACAGAGCGGGAGAAGTTATTTGATAATTTCACAACCTCAAAAAAAAAAAGTACTATCTTAGTCATAGAAATATAAATAACAGGAGAAGTGGCATGGGGGCGTTTCTGTGTCCGCGCGTCCTGATCACAATGATCATGCCTCAGGCCAATGGCCGTTTCCGGTAACTAGTGCGCTTTCGATCGCGATCGTGATAACATTTAAGAATACTGTGTTGTTTAGTGGTTTCTTGTAAAAATCGAAGCCAACCTAGAAACTTTATAAATCATAGAACAACTTATTATATATCAGCACAAGTATTTTCCAATATTTGTGTTGAAAATCATGCAAAAAACCAAATCGAAAAATATTTTTTGCCTTTACTACGTTATTTTAGTTTTCATAAACCACAGCGACTGTACTATTATTGTAGTAAATACATTGCTTCTTTACCACTACCTACCTAAGTGTGTTGCTAAGTGACTGGACAAGCACAAGCAAGCAAGTATCCCCTATCTGAGTTCATTAATAAATGTATTGAAGAGTCTGTTTTTCCTGAACAACTTAAATTGGCAAAGGTGGTTCCGATACACAAAAAGGGTACCAGAACGGATCCCAAAAACTACCGGCCAATATCCTTACTACCAATTCTATCGAAAATTTTTGAAAAAATAATGAAAACTAGGTTAATGACCCACTTACATTTAAATAGAGTAATTAACTTTAAACAATTTGGATACCAAAAGGGGATAGGCACCTCAGATGCCATAGACAATCTTGTTAATGACATTATTAGTAAATTGAATAACAAAGTGAAGGTAGCTGGCTTATTTATTGATTTAAGTTCAGCGTTTGACACAGTAGATCACGAGCTACTTCTGGCTAAACTAGAACATTATGGCTTTAGAGGAAAAGCGTTAAAACTTTTGACATCTTATTTAAAAAACCGTAGAATGTACGTAGAAATAAAAGACATTAACTCAAACAATTGTGACGTAAAGTGTGTGAATGAAGTAATATATAAGTCAAAGATGACCAACATAAGCCGTGGGGTGCCTCAAGGCTCAATCTTAGGACCAATATTATATTTAATTTTTACAAATGATTTACTGAATTTTATGAATAATACCCAACCCGACGCAGGACTTGTAATGTTTGCAGATGATACGAACGCCATAATTGGGTCGCCAAACTTAAATGAGTTGACAGAAAATGTAAATAAGTGTTTAAAGAATCTTTCTGTTTGGTTTACAGCCAATAATTTAATAATAAACCCAATTAAGACTAATGTGATGTTGTTTAAAACAACGTCACGTAACAAAGATAGCATAGATGTCAAGCTCAAAAAGGAAAATATTGGACTGGTGAACGAAGTCAAATTTTTAGGTTTTTATATAGATTCCCTATTAAATTGGAAAAAAGAGCTCTCCGCCATTGATTCCTCAATATCTTCAGCTTGTTACGCGCTAAGAAGCCTCAGGGACGATATTGATCTAAGGCAGCTAAAATCTGTATATTATGCATTAGTAGAATCCAGGTTACGATACAGCATTATGTTTTGGGGTAGCAGTTACGGGTATAATTGCCAAAGAGCATTCATACTACAGAAACGTGCACTAAGAACTATTGTCAGAATCCCACAACGAGAATCATGTAAAGAATATTTTAAAAAATTAGGTTTTTTAACAGTACCAAGTTTATATGTTTTAGTATTACTCAGCCGCTTTGCGAAATACATACACGAGCACGAATCACAAGAAGAACGTGAACTTAGGGAAAAAACTAGAAGAAACGTTATAAAAAATAAAATTGCACCGAAACTTAATATTGCTAAACATTGCTCTAAATACCAAGCAGTGGAATTATTTAATAAGTTGCCTACTGACCTAAGATCACTGATTTACAAAGGTACTCTATTCAAAGCCAAACTTAAAGCATTCCTGTTAGATAAATGTTTATATTCTATATCTGAATTGGTGACAAGTGATGGTCAATAGTATTTATATTAATTTACCTTTTTGACATTAAATATATATCAAGACATTATCCGATTTTATGCATTTAATAGATTAGATTTATAAGCATTTGGCATGATAATATTTACAATTTAAAATAATTTATATAATTACTATTTACATTCTATTGACACAATATTTATATTATGTTATTGATTTTATTTTTAGTGAAATTACTGTTTGATATTCATAATTTATTGTTTTTAATGTACTACCTAATTCAAACACAATGCGAATTGTTATATGAATAAATAAATAAATAAAAGCAATGTAAAAATCACAAAACGATATTTTCTTTAAGCGGTTGCATCTTTAGTACGGCTGCAGCGTCTTGCGACGGGTTAGTGATGTGGTTGTGCAGATCCACTAACGTAGGCTATCGACAATAATGTCGATTGTAGTATGAATTTATATTACTATTAAAGTTTATTCTTCAATTTGTGAACAGTTGAGTTTGTTGCCTGATTGGAAGACCGATGTGAAATCTTGTTTTATACTCATTTAGATTTTTTTCATAATGTAGAATTAGTTTGATTTACTTAATATTTCTTTTTTTTACCTACTTATTGTATATTTATATCATTTTAGTATATGTATATCGTTTTTAATTTATAATTTTTTCAGGAACTCCCAAAATTTTTAATAAAATAATAAAAGTGAGAATCGATAACTTTCCGATTTAGTCAATCACTAGTGTATATGTAAAATAAATGGCTTTTGCACAGCACAACGATAGCGATTGATGTTTTCGTGTGAGTGAGTTGAACGGTGCATGATAAATGCACGCTGTGTTAGATAGGATAAGGTTTATAATTGATTGTGTAGTACGTTCTGATTTATAAATTGCAAGTGTGAGCGCGACCTTGTATTTATTGGGTTTAATGATCTGCATATGTAGTTGTGGCAATTGTGGCAAGATAGAGGGGATCTAGTGAAGACATTGGGTTTCAATACATTTTCAACTATCGGGCTCAGCTCCTTCTTTCATATATCTATGATCTTAGTGCTGTCCTCAGAGTAATCACCTCAGAGTAATAACTGTGCTGTCAAACTAAAATAAAGTAAGTTGTGTCACTTTAGTCTATTTCAGAATGGGAAATCGTCGTTTGACAGGAATGAACTAAACTTTAGTGATTTTTAGTCTAGTTTAGAGGCATATGTGACAAGAGAATCGGCTCCATTTTTTAAAAACTTTTTTTTTATCATTTTTTCCATTTCATTTCATTATTAGTTTAGATTACTATATTGATTATATTGTATTACAGTATAGATAGAATAACGCAGCAGAATCACTCTATTGTAGCGCCACAGCTGGCGGGCACTCGGCATGCAATATTCATGAAACTTCGCTCTAAAAGAATATATGTAAAAACCTATGAAACACCATAGATTTCATTTTACTTCTCTAATTCACACAATGCATCGTGTGGACTACAAGTAGAGGTAGTCACACTTTGTTTTGAGTAGCCGTAGCATTTGCCGTAGTGTGGGACCAGTGTTGCCAACTACACCGTAATTACGGTAAAAACACCGTATTCAGTATTGATTCACCGTCTACCGTACGTAATAATCAGTGATCGGAGTAGGTAGATTGAACTGGGGTCATTGATCCGAAACGTATATATTACTATGGACATTCCTCCGGAATTGGTGGATTATTAAAAAAAAACCGGAACTTATGTAGGAAAATATTTAAATTTAAGTGCAACAATTTATATCTATCTATAAAAGATCTAGCTATCTAGCTATCCTAGGCTAAAAATAAAAAATAAATATTAAAGCTTCGATCGGAATTCGATTGTTTTTATTATTCAACAGATAAATAATGAATTAATTTAGTTTTGATACCTTCCTTTAAATTTTGAATTGAGTAGTAATAATATCACTACCAACATTAACAATATTTAATTGAATCCGGAAATACCGGAATTACTTTCCGGAAAAATGGCTTATCCATGTTATTCTTTCTGTGTGCATTTATGATACAAGTACTAAAAATCAATCTACCTACTCCGATCACTGGTAATAATGTAATTACGGTGTCAAAAAACACCGTAATAGGGCAGATGGAATATTGAGCGATGCGAATTTTTTGCCATAACATGGCAACATTCTAAATAGCACAAATAGGGGAAATTTCCCAACCATAGATAATGGTTTGAAGCAATTTAATACGTAGAAATTAAAGAGTTGCCTAATTGACAAACTTCTTAACCCTTTTTTATTACCTTTCTTTTTTCAGGTAATGTAAATTTATTGGCACAACAGGCAATTAAAAGAAGCTGAAAAGATTCTATCGACTTTCTGCCGTCAGAAGACATGCTTTAATTATGAGACATAATACTGAAAGGTATAATAATATTATTATCTTGGTATTATTTTGTCAAATTCGGACTAATTAAAATGGAAGCGTTTTTTTTTTCACACAAAAATGTTAATTTTCACCCCTTTTTAAAATCTACCGTAATTTTATGAAAACTACCATATTTATAAACTCTGAACACCGAAATCCATTATTTTGAGTTGGCGACACTGTGTGACCTGACCGACTTTCCTTTCGCGAACAATATCGGGGAAGTCCAGAAAACCTTAGGGCTACAATTCGTTTTGTAGGGTTTCTACCAGAAAAATACATAGTATAATTTATTTGGAATTCATAATTCTTTTTGACGATATAAATATGCAATAATCAGTAAAAACTTTTATTTTGTAAGCATTTGTAGCTATGTTCATAAGTGAATGAAAAAAAAAAACAAACAGCAACATCCACATAAATTACAAAATGTTCAAAACAGTAAAGAGATTTTTGTTGGATTCAGCTTACTGTGCGTTTGCACTAACTAAGTAACTGTGCGTTTGCACTGGCGAAACAACGCAACAAAACATGTTGAAATCTCTAGTTCCCGTCAAAAATTATATGGAAAATTGACAGATCCGATAGATTCCAACATGTTTTGCTGTGTGTTTCACCAGTGCAAACGCCCAGTTAGCGAAACATTCACAACAAAACATGTTGGAATTTTTATTTTCTGTCAATGTTACAATGTTTGACAGAACCTATCAAATCTTAGTACAAAAAACTGGGGACAGCAATGGGTACAATGATGCAAAATCACGAAGTATAAGTAGTCCCTGTACAAAACAAGTTTCCTTGTGTTTTTTAAATTTTGTTGGATTATAATCGTGTCTTTACACCAAACATAGTTAAGAGATGGCAGCTCTGAAGCAATGTTCACTTTAATTCGAATAGATGGCGCTAAATAAAATCGCATCTTGTCAACATTGGGAAGCTCCTGTAGCTCATTACTACTAAAATAGTATATTTTTTACCGACTTCGGTTTTAATGTATCCTAAAAATATTTTCAATTATACATCATTGTCAAGGGTTTTATTTACATTTATCACACTGTA
This sequence comes from Agrochola lota, assembly GCA_947364205.1. Taxonomy (NCBI): domain Eukaryota; kingdom Metazoa; phylum Arthropoda; class Insecta; order Lepidoptera; family Noctuidae; genus Agrochola; species Agrochola lota. Next base: position 5,338,929 of record OX376248.1, read on the forward strand.
TGATACTTTATTATTTTTGTTCAATTATAACACATATTACAACAATTTACACAAACATTTTGCAAACATTCATTGGGGTGATGGTAGAATTGCCTTGGTGGTTTTATTAACAATAAACTGGTAATCCCAATACAAATGTCTGCAAATCTCTGACGCTTGCGCCGGTGTTTTGCGATATTTTTGTGATCTTTCTGTGTTATTTTGTGCATTTGCCGTTGAGTTGAGCGAAAGTTCCTCCGACTAATCCATACTTGTGACCAGAAAGTAATTTTGTGAGTGGTTGTGTCAAAACTGAGATAGGACTCCAGTGTAGTGTTAAGTTTGAGATAGGTAGGACTTTTAGTGCATCATGTCATCGGATAAGCATTGCTGCGTTCCTGGGTGCGAGGACAGTGGAGGTATGTCACATTTTCATAGCTAAATCTTGGATCTTGGAACTTTGCCATAGAAGCAATTTTAAATCATTTTTTGTACAAATAGCTTCTGTCCGCGACTTCGTTCGCGTGGAAGCCCTAAAGGCTCTGTAAATTAATAATTGCGTGCAATTTGTTTCAGGCATGCATGCAGTTCTTCATGGATTTCCGAACCCTGATAAAGACAGATTACGATTCAATACCTGGCTATATTCGATTGGACCTGATATTTTGGGACTTGAAAATGCACACATATTTAAGAACCGTCGAGTGTGTCGCAGACACTTTCTAGATAAATATCTATGTCGCAATAACAGAATAAGCAATATTGCAGTTCCAACGTTATATTTACCAGGTTTGTTGAATACATAATGTTACTGCTGTCTTTGTTTATTATAAGAATAACATTACTAATACTAAATACTATAAATGTTTGTCATAAGTCATAAACTTAATTAAATTAAATGATATGAAATGTTATATGAGTTGCCACTGTTGCTTTAACTACTTATTAAAAACTATAAAGCATCTTAGCAATATTATTAATGCAGTTATTCCTTTATAATTTTTCAGGTTTCAATCTAGTATCACAACCAAAGTTAATATGTGTTGGAAGAAAACCATTGCAAGGACTTGAAAATCAGCCAATTCCATCAACTTCTACAGGTATTTATTATATGTATTATGGTTATTATATTATTCTTCTAGGATTCCATATCAGAATATGTGTCACTATGGCTTCTGTCATAGCAAATAAAACGAAGGTAAAGTGTAATAGTCTTGGTGGAATGGAACCCTTAATGAGCGAGTCCGACTTGCACTTGGCAGGTTTGCAACTGAATAATAAATGTAATAATCTTACTGATTAGAAAAAAACTTTTTTCCCATGAGGCATTACTTATGTTTGTATATATTTTTTTAGCTTCTGAATCACATCAGCAGTTGTTGTACACATCTACAAGCATTGTAGAAAATACAATGCAAAAAGAAAATATTGGTGAGTACTATTTAGCATTAAATATAATAATTATTTTGTGTTTTTGTCTATATTTTTAGGGTTTCATAGCTGGCACTATCCCTAAGGGCAAATTCGACCAAACTTTTATACCTAGTAATAGCATAGTTGATCCTGTAAGTAAATTTTGAATTTTTGACAGTTATTCCATACAAAAATTGTCAGATGTTGATTTATTTTCATGAATGTAAAAATTATCTGACTTTGGTAAAATCTATCCTTAATAGTATAAAATAAAGTTACACACAATGTCTGTTTCACAGAGTAGGTAAATACTTACCCCGTAAATCGCATCATAATCCATTATTTTAGAAGTAGCAAGAGAACACATCATTCACAAACCTTTGTATTTCAAAAACCTTTATTCTTTCATTGCTACCATTACATTATGACTTCTAACAAGGCATAAGTTTCAAAGACACAACATCCTCAATCAGCACTCGGTCTGTATAATTAATTATGTCCTGCTCCCTCTCATAAAGATGAGACCTATGTCCGTGCTTATGTGCTAGTTGAGGAAACAGTATTAGGCAGATGATATTTGTTTCTAGCCAATAGTCAATGATTTAAATACTTTAAACTACAAACAGTTATATCTAATCTTATTGCATGACCTACATACAGTTGACCAGCCTTGAGTGATAATGATTTATTAATATTTCAGATCCGGAAACAGTGGAATGTGAGCAAGTGCCACCTACTACTTCTCAAAGTACTGAACAAAATCTAGGTAAGTTTTGTTATCCGTATATACAAAATAAGGATGTTACATAATCTTCGCAATTACCTTTGATTCGCTGTGCCCTATACCTATAGTTTCACCCGCATGGCGATTCCCACTGGAACTGTTTATTTCTCTGGCAAAAAAAAATCCTATGTCACTCTGTAATAATGTAGCTTTCTGTCAGTTACAAAATTTTCGTAAATGGATCAGTATTTCCGGAGATTACCTTTACAAACAAACTTACAAACAACTTTAGTGGCTTTTGTTCCATACCTTTTTATCTCTTGCCTGAAGTACTAATAATCATCTTTATTTTTAAACTTATTGTCTGAGTGTGCACTGCTATGACAGATCATAGTGCAGTGCACACTTAAATAATATGTTTTATTATTTTGCTGAGTATTCACTGCTCATTTACATAATATTATATGGACATTATTTCTGATTACATTTTTTTTTTTTTTTTTCTTTACAGTTTCGGACATGATATGCCAGCAAATACCGCAAATTACTCCTCAAATCAAAAATAGTGTTCGGATGGATTTAGGTGAGGTTTTTGTCCTTTTATCTTTTTAGATAATTGTAAGTATTTACAAACAAATAATCAGCGATTGGATACAAAAAGTTGTTGTAGTATTGAAGTTCAGATGAATATGAGTAAAGATTTGAAAACTTTTACTGTTTCTTTTTTATATTCATATTTTTTATTGTACACATAAAATTATGACAGTTGTTACATGAATAGTGTAACAACTATGAACTGTATGTCTATCTGTGTACACTGTGTGTATATTATGTCCATTCTCAAGAAAAACCAATTTAAAACAGATTTACTTTGGTACTCATACAAATAATTTCATTTTTTACTTTTCAGGCAGGAAAACATCTGCTAGGACGCTTAAACTCTCCAAGGCAGAAATAAATCTACAGCTGAAAATAATGGCTGCCAAAAGAAGAATAAATAAATTAAAAGTTTAAGGTGGATCCGCAGTGGTAGCTCGCGAAATTCAAATTTTCTTATGTTTTTTGCTGGTCAGTGTCAAACAATTTTCCGAAAGGTGTATGGATAGTCCTCAGCTTCTGTACGTGCTGTAGATGACTAGTTGTGTATAGAACTGGGAAACACTATAAAATTGTTCTAATATTTATGAGACAATACAATTTCGATTTTTATAGTTTTTCAAAGTTCAGCAGCCTAATTTCTTAACACACTTAGAATAACAATCCCTTTCATTTTGATTTGGCAATTCAAAAATATATTTATACTATACTTACTTACTTATATACTTAGTATTTTTCAATCATATTATGATGATTGATTTATTAAACATATTATGAAGATTTTTTTGTATTGTCAAATTGAACGGCATTGCTATTGTGTGTCATGCAATTTAGGCTGCTGTAGTGTAGAAGCTGAAGACGTTTCATTCAGCCAATAGGTAAGCGATAGGAAAGTATACAAAATAATGTCAGCTGGAAATCTGTTTATTGTGCTGTTTAGTGCTAGTAGTACGCAAAATATAGTTATAGGTTAATATTAGAGCCCAGGCCAGCCTACGTTTTTTTGTCAATTAATCTAGTAGCTAGAAATTTTTCAAACACTAGCATAAAACAGCATAATTAAAAAAAAATTGATTTGTGCCACACAATGGTACATAATGGCCATCTGCAAGATGAAACTAGCTGAATTATATAAATTGTATGGTCAAAAATAAACCATGTGAATATACGATGTTAGTCTGTAACATTAATATGACATAAAAATACATTGTTTCAAGTAATATTTCCTTTTTATAGGGAACATCAACTATTTACGCGATTTGAGCTTGATAAAACCATCCCCTATCCAACTAACCTTGTATATGAATTTGGCCATACAATTAATACTTTACCAATAGGTACTACAATAGCGAAAAGGAGTTTCGTGTCTATTTTTGATAAGTGTCTACTAAAACTGCAAGAAAATTTTAATTTTCGAAATATCCACTGCTCTAGCCAGTAATCCAAACGGGTAATTTTGTTAAATTTTACCATACCATGTTAAATCTTGTCATAGGATAATTACTTTGGTACATAGCAATAAAAACATTAAAACTAAATTGTATTTCATTTAGCAATCCTTTTATTGAACACTAGATTACTTTAGTGAATAAAATTAAATATACACACCTACCTATAGCTATATGCATACCGGTATCATAGCTAAAGGTATAGTTCCTAATATGAATATCAGATGGCGCTAGTTTCTTTACGAACGCAAATGACCCGTTTCACGGAACAAGATTGGTCTCTATTTCAGTATATATAAAAGTACTCTGTGCTATCAACCTAGAGATTTCAACATGTTTTGTTGCGAATGTTTCGCTAGTGCAAATGCACAGTACAGCACAGTATTTTGGTGTGTCCGCGAAGGCCGCTTTCCGAATTAGAATAAAATTGCTCACAGCGCTGACATCAATAATTTGCGTTACGATTTAGTTATCTCGATTATGACAGCTGAGGGCTGTCAACAATTCGGAACGCTTGGGAATGCTTTCACGGTGCTCGGTCAACTTGCTTCATATTTCTTTGTGTTAAACTATAAATTTCTTCTTTTTTGTTGGTTAGGTGGCCACGGTAGCAGAAGCATCATTTCGAAAATGCCACGTTAGTCTAAAGTTATGATCCGACTCAAAACAAAACAGGACAACTGTCATTTTTGACAGTGCTCATGGTGATATTAGTAAAAGGAATGGTCGGCTTTATCGCAAGATGGCGCATGTCATGACATCATCTATGACTATTCACGGCACGGGACATCGTTATCGCGCTCACGCTTTTTCGATACGGGTTTTAGCAAGCTCAAGTCGATTACAGATTAACTCGGAATGCAGCCGAAATATTGACTGACTGACACTGACAATTAAATTGACGTTTCAAATTCGCATTTTGCTTTGCGTTTGCGATCTCCGGTCGTGAAGCTATCGCAAATTATTGTTTGTTACGATTTAATAACGAATAAATTAATCGTTACGACGTATACACTCATAATTTATCGGTAAACACAATTCAGATCAATATTTGCCTGCCATTTTTGGCTTAGAACTAGTGTATTGGAGTGAAAATGTGATCAAAAATATGTGTCGGCTTTTTGAGATCATATTTCAGTGTTCTAATAACAATTTGCTTGATTGTTTCATAGAAACGAAGTGTTGTGTTCGTGGTTTACGATTTAGCAGCCATCGAGTGTGTCAGACGTAAGTATTCAGTATTTTTTTATGCATTATTGAAATTCTCGCTAACCTCGTTTCTTACACTGTAAATATTCAGTTTTATGGTCTTTTAGTAAAATAAGAAGTATTTATACACTGTATCATAAACTAAAAAAATGAGTTTTGTTATTTTTTTGAATAAATTCTATTTAAAGTAACATTTCAATAAGATTCCAATTGTTAAGCAATAAAAACCTTCCATACTTGTTTTAATCATAAAAAATACTCCTTTTCATGCAAGTACTCATGAACACACCCTTTTAAGTTGTTATTCTTTGTTGGTAACACAAATATTTGTTGCCAAAGCAACAGTAGTGCAAGTTATCTTGTAGTTATTCTTAACCTATACAACTCTTACGTTGTAGTTGCTGTGTTAAGAGCTGATTCATCAGGCCATCAATCATTGTTATTAGTTTGTCTCGCTCCTTCATATGAAGCTTATGGATCAGGTAGCAAACTATTGATAAGACACAAGGCGTTGCACATTCTTATTGCTACTGACATAAATGGCCTGACTCAGTTCATAACCCGAGTACTATAGGAAATTCGTTATTGGTAAACTAATGATCTGCCCATAAGTTTACTGGAATTATGCTAAGGCATGATTGGTGATACACAAATGGATAGAGTACAGTATGGAGTATGGATTGGACCCCGAAGCAACAAACAAGTGTTTTAAAATCAACGACTAGATGACACTATATGAGTTCATATAATTGGTTAGTTCATTTTATTTGACTGTATAAGTCAATTTATTTTTTTAAACTTATTATTGACATAATCTACTCATTACAGGTTTTTTTTAATGAGTTGTAATGTTTTACGTTGCATAATGTAAATTGTTTTGCGTAACTGCTATTGTATAGAATCAAGTTTTCTAACTGAATAGGCAGCTGTGCTGCTGGGGAGTTTGTTGCACCACTTCTTCCCAGCTAAGCACTAGGAAGTGGTGAAGGGTGGGCGTTTTGGGGGACTGTCTTATGTAATTTTGACATTTGAAAAGTGCAGATTCTTTGCCTATTTTGAATAAATGACTTTTGAATTTGATTGAATACATAGAACAAACTCTGAAAGTGGACCCATAAACTGAAAAGTTGTGTGTGAGGTGCGGAGGAAGAGGAAAATGTTGTAAGGAACGTTTTGAGTATGATTGTGGATGGATATAAGAGTAGGGGAAGACAAGAATTAAGGGTTGTTGACTGTGTGAAAGATGATAATGGCTGGAAAGAGGGTGACTGCCAAGATGACGGCTAATAGAGAAGTATGGAAGAAAAATACATGTTGGGCCAATCTGTAATAAATTGCGACAAGGGGAGGGAATGATGATAGTGATTAAATCAAACTCAAAGCATTTATTTCAATTAAACCATTTACAGGCACTTTTAAATTGTCAAGGAATCGGTCAGTCAGAAATATGAAGCTAGTGGCCCATTCCAAAGCGTAGTAGGTACCTATGGAGAAGAATGGGCAAGAAACTCCACTCCAAATTTACTGGACCTTATCTAGAGGCGATGTAAAAGGCCGTTATATTCCTCTTCGGAGTGATCTTTCGTTATTAATATGCGGCTGTAGAACCCTCAATTAGTTGTAGTTATAGAAACTATGAGTTAACAAAATTATATTTTTAGGGTTCCGTACCTCAAAAGGAAAAACCGAAACCCTTTTAGGATCACTCATATGTCTGGCTGGCTGTCTGTCTGTCATAGCCAATTTGCTCAGAATCGCCTGGACTAATTTAGTTGAAATTTGGTACACATAAATTTCTGTGCCAAGGGGTGATAAGGAGTCCCTTTTTACATGGCAAATAGAAAAAAAAAATGTTTAAATAAAAATAATAAATACTTCATTTTAAAGATAGTTAACTAAATCACAGAAAATTTTCATTTTTTTTTTATAAAATTAATGATTCTGTAAATGTCATATAAATATGTCATATATGTCATAGATTACAGGAAAACCTCTATGATGTCTCTAGGTCTTTAAAAATTATGTTATCTCTCAATATTGTGCGTTCAAACTTACATTTGAAATTCGAATGTATGGCAGAACATGTTTTTCAACTACAATGTTAAGTTTGTTCTTGGGATTAATTCATCCCAACTACAGAACTATTCATTGTGCGTGGTCTGCACGCATTAATTTGACTGATTTTTTTAGATACCCATCATGTCTGTGAAGGAGCTGGTTGATAATTTTATTTGAATGTGTATTAGAATTATAGTATGCTATGTCATTATTTCTGCCCCATTGGTCTCGTGGGCGACAGCGCGTCTGCCGAGCGTGAGGTCCTGGGGTTGGGCAAAGTGTTTTGGTAATTTTTATTTTTATTTTTTTATTTGGTTTTTTCATTAGGAATTATTCAGTAGCTGTCCAAAGGTTGGAAGTTGGCGGTGTGTGAGATGCCCCCGTGCTTCGGAGCGCACGTTAGGTACATTACAAATATGTTTATATGTATATCATATTGTCTAAGTAAGTAATAGGTAATACGGGCTGGTATCCGCAACTCCACGTCTAAGCGCGTATTTTGCGTACGGGTGGGAAAATCGGTTATTCGATCCACCCCAGCTCCACAAAGAAGTCTAGCAACGCCTTGGTGTCACTGACAATCTCACGTAGGGTACCTGGGTTACCAGTACTTTGCCCTGTATGTGGCGACCGCCGGGCAGTATAACAGCACATGAGCTGCTGTAATGAAATGAAATGAAATGAAATGAAATGAAATTGTTTATTCTGTAAATAGGATATAGGAATCACTTTTACACGTCATATTAAAGATATATTAAATTTTGCTAGATGAGTTCGGCGTTTCCTATCCGACTACTCTGAGAAGAAAGGCCGAAACAAACTCAGAGGTCACAGTCTCTTTTAAAGTCCAGACATAATCTTGGTCAAGCCATATGAGGACCATGTAGATTCATGTCTGAAATGGTCTTTTGAGAAAAGAACCACACAGATTTGAGTGGACCTGTCCAGTCAGTGCAAGCATTTGTCAGTAATCGTGGAGCTCAACTCAGAACAAAAGGAGCTCAACTCGACGAACAATACCAAAGAAAGGACATTTGGGTAGGCCGCATAAACTACTCAAACTGCCAGACCATCATTAAAACTAACTGAGAGAGGATAAAAAAGGAGTAATGAGAAAAAAAAAATTAAATTAAAAAAATATCCACATAGTCCTCACATTCACAATAGGTAATTAAAATAATATTATACTTTACAAAGTAATCATGTCATTTTGTTTTAATGTTTAAATAAAACTGGTATATTTTAATGATTTTACTAAATAATTCTAATGTCAAGTTTTATGGTTTTATCACAAGGTTTAGCAGAGCGAGCAGCTCAATCCCAAGCTTTTTTATCTTCTAAATAATCTGAAATTTTATAGTACCCTTTTTTACAAAGTTTGGTTTTAATACAAATTTTAAATCGTTTAATGGGTAAGTTTCGAATGTCAATGGGAAGTTTGTTGTAAAAGCGTATACATTGACCCATGAACGAGTTGCCTACTCTGTGGAGACGAGTGCGATGTACAGCAAGGTTGTGTTTATTCCTGGTATTTAAACTATGAATATCAGACATTTTCTTAAAATTTGATATATTTTTGTGTACATACATTAGGTTTTCAAAAATATATTGTGAGGCTAGAGTTAGAATATTTACTTCTTTGAATTTTCCTCGAAGGGAATCTCTCGGACCTAGGTTGTAAATGGCTCGAACAGCCCTTTTCTGTAGAACAAAGATAGTATTAATGTCCGCACAGGTTCCCCAGAGAAGAATCCCATATGACATAAGACTATGAAAATAACTAAAATAAACAATTCTGGCTGTATCTACGTCAGTTATCTGTCTAATTTTTTTAACAGCATAGGCGGCCGAACTAAGCTTTCCTGATAATTTTTCTATGTGTGGGCCCCATTGTAATTTACTATCAATAGTGATTCCAAGAAAAACTGTCGACTCAACAGGGTCCAGTTCTATTCCATTAACTTGAACATTGGTAGTTAGCTGCCTGACATTTGGCGTTGAAAATTTTATGAGTTTAGTCTTGTTTTCGTTCAGAAGAAGATTATTTACATTAAACCAATGCACAACTTTAGAGAGTGCATCGTTAATTTGTTCAAAGTTAACTAACTGACGTTTGATTTTAAAAATAAGGGAAGTGTCATCTGCGAATAATACGATCTTGTGATTATCCCTTATGTGGTAAGGTAAGTCATTTATATAAATTAAAAATAAGAAAGGACCTAGAATTGAACCCTGCGGAACGCCCATGGTGACTGCAGATCCTGCAGATCTCTTGCCATTAACATCGACCCTCTGAATTCTGTTGTTCAGATAAGAAGTCAGAAGGTCGAGAGCTTTGTTCCTCATACCATAGTGGTACAGTTTCTTGATGAGTGTATCATGATGTACGCAATCGAAGGCCTTGGACAAGTCGCAGAAAATGCCAAGAGCATCCTGCGACTCCTCCCAGGCCTCGAATATGCTCTTCAGTAATTCCACGCCCGCATCTGTAGTTGAACGACCCTTTGTAAAACCAAACTGTTTTAGATGTAATAAATTATGTGCATTGAAATGTTCTAACATTTGTTTCAAAATTAATTTCTCAAAAATTTTGCTTAATGTAGGTAATATCGAAATAGGCCGAAAATTCGTAGGATCAGTTGTGCTGCCAGACTTGAACAGTGGAATAACTTTACTAAGTTTCATCTGATCAGGAAATACACCAGACGCAACACAAGAGTTAAAAATAATTGCTAAAAAGGGTGCAATAACATCAATTATTGAAGATATGGTATGTACTGATAATCCCCAAAGGTCAGCAGTTTTTTTTACATCAAGATTTTTAAAAGATTCTATAATGTCTTTAGCAGAAGCAATTGAAAATTCAAAAAGTTTGTCAGATTCTGGTACACATTCTTTTAGTATTGAGTAAGCAGAAGTGGAGGACGACGATGACAGAGTTTTGGTTGTTAAAATGGGAATATTAGTGAAAAAAAATTCAAACTCAGTTGCCACCTCCACGTCTGCTCCAATATCTACATCATTGATTTTTAGATGGAAGTCACGATTCCGTACCGTCGTTCTTCCCGTTTCTGAATTAATAATATTTCAGGTTGTTTTTATTTTATTTCCAGAAGATATTATTTTATTTTTAATGTGTAAGGCTTTTGCTGAGGAACAGGCTCTTTTAAAAGTTTTAGAATATTTCTTAACAAATTCTTTAAAAATTTCATCATGGTTATATGTTTTTTCATGATACAACTCAAATAACCTTTCCCTACTTTTGTAAATACCTGGTGTTGCCCAATCACTAAATATAACGCGGTCACAAACAGGCAATGTTTTTGAGGTGAAAACCTTCTTAAACTCACAATTGATGAGGTTAAATAGTGAAGTATAAGCTCGATCCGGGTTGTTGTGATAAGGCAAACCCGGTAGTTTTTCCATTAAACTATTTTTAAATTGTCCTAAGCGACTTTTATTTACAGGAACAAAACTCACAAGTTTTCTTTGAGCTCTGACTGTTTTCTGAGGGAAAGTGACTAACTGGCCACAGTGATCAGAGTCCAACTCATTTATAATTAAATGGCTAGAAGGTCTTAAGTTTGTAAAAATATTATCAATACAGGTAGCACTAGTGGCAGTTATTCTAGTCGGCTCAAAGAATGTATTGTACAAATTATATGACTTAAATAAAGTTATAAATTTATTTACTATAGCAGATTTTTCCAGTATGTTAATGTTGAAATCTCCACAGACAACAACTGTTTTATTACTGTTACAAGTCTTTAATAATACTTCTTCCATATATTTCTCAAACATATCATATGAAGCACATGGGGGCCTATACACACTTATTACAATGAACTGCTCAAGCTCAATGCAAGCTATTTCAATGACTCGCTCAACAGAGAGGCTCACAATATCCTTACGTTCTTTAAATTTCGTATTGTTACGAACAATTATTAGAGAGCCACCACGTATCATATTAACTCTGCTGAATGAGCTGGCAACCTGGTGGTTGTTAAAGCTGAACATGAACTGGTGGACTTTTAACCAATGTTCAGTTACACATAGGATATCAATATAACTACAGTTCATGAACAGCTCCAATTCTAATTCCTTACCTATAACACCCTGTATATTTTGATGAACTATTTTGAGGCTATTATTATTACATTTATTTAGGTTACTGCAATTTGATAGGTGTGATATTAAACCAGTATTTAAATTTTCTTCATTTATTAAGCAAGAGGTTTCCTCTATTGTCTTAATTTCTAATTTAAATGATATTCAATATCATTAGTTGATGCCAAATTATTGGCAGAATTATTCAGAATGTCTTTGCATTGCTCAAAAGAAGCAAGTTGTTTAGCCAAGTTTTTGGCTGAAATAGAAAAAAAATATGATAGCGACACAGCTATCTGTCTTTTGAAATAGTTAGAAAGATAGTACATAACAATATTATGTCTATCTCTTGTCAAATACAAATTATTAGCAACATAATTGTTGGTATCAACTAAATGAAATAAATTATTATTAAATGTCAAGTTATGCAAAGTCATATTTATTGAAAATCTTTAGTTATTTTCTTCCTGTGGCAAACTGTTACTATATGGGAATGTAAACAACACAATTTTTCTTAAATTAAGATTACACAATGTACTATAGTATTGGAGCAGTTCTCCTTTGTTCACATTTCCCCTGTTACCCATAAAAATTAATAATAAAGTGTTCTGTTTAAAGTTACATTTAATAATTTCTTTCATAATATCAAATAAAGAACAACCAGGCATACAATAATTTATTATGGAGTGTCCCGGATATTCATCTGACAACAAGTGGCCTAAGTCCTTACCAATCTCATCGCAAAATAATACTATATCATTTTTTACAATTTGTTTACATTGTTTATTGGAACTAATAATAGCAGGAAATGTCAAATTAACACAGGGCTGCGGTAAGGTGGTATTGCATGTTGTCAATGAATGTTCTGGTGTAAGTACATTAGATAGTGTTTGACACTGCTCACAGTTGTTTGTTTGTGAGTTGACCAGCTCATTCATTGCCAACACATATTCCCTCATTAGATGTTCAGAGGTATTATATTTGTTAGTCATTGAACTAAGTTTCTCCTGTAAGTGATCAAGTTCATATTGCAAGTACTCTGTGTCAATGTTGTACCTCCTAGTACTTTGTTCCAAATTAAAAGAATACATATCTAATTGTTTAAGTAAATTTAGCCTTTCTCTATTAAGTTTAACATTTTTAATAAAGAACTTTTGTCTTTTAACCATCTTTTGTGTTTTAGTAATATATTTATTAATTTTGATGTATTTTTTAAGTTTGTTCTTACTGGTGACTACCCTCACTGAATTAAATGACTTTGAATCATCATCACCTGTTAAATCTATTGTGCATGAGGGATTTATGGCAGAAACCATTGATGGGGCAATAGGCATCAACTCATTGAACAGACTTTGATTCAGCGAGGCAGTGATGTTATGATTTGTGGTCTGAAGTTCTGTTATTTGACTTTGAGCCTCATGTAGCCGCTGTTGTAGTAAATATTTGTGACTAAGAGCTTGTTCATACTCTATGCTACACTGGCTGAACCCGTCCACAACAAGTTGAAGTCTGTCCCGTTCTTCTATGGCATCAGTGTATTGAGTATATATCTGAGCCATTTCACTTTTTAACTTCCTATTCTTCTCATGGGCATCAAAGAGCACCTTTTCATTGTCATCTATTTCCTTATTCAGTTGGTCACAGGACTCCCTTGACGCCTTTAATTCGCTCAAAGCCTGATTGAGTTTAGACTCTTCGAGGCGAGCACGGGCGCTGCGAGTCATAATCATGATTGAAAGTTTAAGGAAATGACAAGATATTGAAAGAGAGAAGATAGTTGTGGCAGCAGTTTAGTTATGAGATGATTAGTTTAAAATAGAAAAAAAGAAATTTAGATGTAAGTACTCAAAGGAGTTCTGTCACCAAACCAAACTGAGGTTATGTTTACGTTTATAGGTCATTGGCATCAATAAGTAGCCGTATTAAAAGTGAACAATATGATTGCTAGTGAAATTTTAGTACGTAAACAAATGAATAGCAAGTAAAGTTTTAGGTGTTTATTAAATGACCCGTAGCCAGTTACAGCTATTATTGTCGAAGTAAATAAATATGTTTAAAAATGATGACAAAAAAGTTTTTTTTGTCCGTCTTTGAGATTATAACAAAATATTATACACGTATATTTTCTTATTTTACGTAATCTAAAGATTACAGCAATACATTGAGGTAAAATGTGCCATGACGTCACGAGTATGTAGATTTTATACATACTAGTGACGTAGCGACTCCCACTCCCCAACTTAAAATGCGTTTTATTTAAGTAATATTTAATTAATATGATAAAGCAAAAAATACGTGTCTAATATTTTTTTATTATCCGCCTGACGGACTAATTAGTTTTTTTTTTTTTTTACCCAGGCATCATCCCTATTGTCAAAAGTGAGACTGCGCTACGTACGGCGCGGCTGTAAAATTAATACCTACTAAACAATAAAAAGCATGATTAAAATGAACACCAACGCGCATTAAATCAAATCTTAATTTCGTACTTTTCTGATTGCTTTAGTTTTTAACAAAAAAAAAAATATTTGCCTACCTATACGAAAAAATGGTTTGAGTGTTTGTATGTAATCTGCGTTCGCAATTTATTTGCCAAACCTGTAAACAAAAACTCGTGTATTTTAGGAATAACAACTGTAATGTTCAGTTTGCGCTACTTCATATTTTTTTATGACTTTTTCAACAGTACTAGTCAGTCTACAATCAACTTTATTTACACTTGCATAAAGTTGATGTTTGTTTAAGTGGAAAACTTGTTATTTCCAGTTTATCATGATGGAAGGCTGCTGTTCCCGCTTCACGGCGGCCGAGGGCGGTGCCCGACTCGCTGCAGCCGCCGCTACGAAGAACATCCTCGCTGTGGAGTATGCCAGCTTTATTCCTGTGCGGCTGCTCTATGAGAAGGCCTATCAGATACGCGGGTGAGACATTAGATATAGACATGAGACAGAGACTGTAAAGTTTACCACTGGTCTGTCAAGAAAAAATTGCCGTTACTTTGTGATCTGGAATTTTATGTACTCCAGTTTTTATCATAGAATTGACATAAATATGGCAACATTTTTTTTTTCCAACTTTGATTACGGATGTCCGTGGGTTCAACCGAAAATTCAAAACCAAAGACACCGACTTCCAAAATTTAAGTTATTATTTTTCACTTAGTAGTGTTTTTTCTTTGTAAAAAGGTTTTATTTTTCACTTTTTAGTTGTGGTACCTACCCCACACAAATTTGAATACCACTCCTTGATAAGTAAATAACAATGGCAGGAACTTAACACATCATCCATATACGTCAAGTGGGAAAAATACGTATTATTGAAGCTAACTCAAAAACTACCTGAGCATTAAGTAAATGGTAATAAAGGACAATGCTCAGATATATATATTTTTAAATTGTTTTATATTTTTATTACAGTAGCTTTTAACGTGCTCGTCTTTTTACATTGTTCTCACATGTATAATTTCAACAAGAATGATGTAACCAATATGTTGTAACAATATTTTGATTTAAAAGAGTGTCCGTGGAGTTTCTTGCCCGTTCTTCTCCATAGGAACCTACTACGCTTTGGAATGGGCAACTAGCTTCATCTTTGTGACTGACCGACCATTTGACAATAGGGATGACGACAAAAAATTTTTTTTAGTCCGTCTTTGAGATATAAAAAAATATTGGACACGTATTTTTTCTTTTTTTACGTAATCTAAAGATAAAAAAAAAAAAAAAACTTTTTTTACGGCGATACATTGAGGTAAAATGTGCCATGACGTCACGAGTATGTAGATTTTATACGTACTAGTGATGTAGCGACCCCCACTCCCCAACTTAAAATGCGTTTTATCTAAGTAATTTTTTATTAATATGATGAAGCAAAAAATACGTGTCTAATATTTTTTTATTATCTGACTGTCGGACTAATTAGAATTTCATTTTTTTTTACCCAGGCATCATCCCTATTCAAAAGTGCCTGTAATTGATTTATTTGAAATAAATGCTTTGAGTTTGCTCAAAAAAATCTATAATATTATTTATATTTATAATGGTTATCTTGTAACTGTAAAAGGGTTACGTTATGCATGTCAGAATACACGCTTTTAAACCGCAACATAACTAATACATTTATATGACACCTGTAAAAATTCGGGTCCAATTATAATTTTTAAGACACAATATTACTTCACTGCAATTTATTATTAATTTTCGCAGTTTAATTGGACCCATACCACATACTACATAATAGTACAAGTACAGAAGATTCACTCCGCAAAATCTCATTTAAATAAATTACGACTCTTGCTACGACACAATAAAGTGCAATTCATGTCGCACAGCGCTAATTACCAACAGTTATATTCACCTAGAAGTTGCCTCTCTTTCTAACGCGTAATTCTTATATCTTCTGTTTACTTACGCCCATTGAATTGTCCCGACAGGTCAAGGCCGCCGCGTACTTGTAGCTTCATAACCAAACTTCGGCGTGCGCCTGGCCTGCCCATACACAAACACTAATTTTTCCCTTACCTTTTTATTAATTACTAGCTTTTGCCCGCGGCTTCGCCCGCGTGGATGTCGGAAAAAATCCCACGGGAACGTACTGCCGGGATTAAAAGTAGTAAATCCTGTGTTCATCCAGGTTATAAACTTACAGGCGACGGACTCGGGGACGTCCGTCGCCCCCCACACATCAGGACCCGAGGCGGTGGCGCGTAGTGTTCAACGCGCGCCCCTCTTAGACGTCGCGGGGGGAGTCAAACACCTCACTCCCCCCCCCCTGACCTGAAGAGGCCCGCGGCAGCGGGCCGGCACCAGCCGGAGGTTGTGGAAGATTTTTAAGTTCCCGCGACCCCCGGCGTAGGTGTGAGTTGGAACACCGGGGTGGTTTTTAGTCAGTAAGAGTCTGACAGACCCCTCCGCCCGCCTCAGGGCGGAGGATATCCATGAGGATTTTCCACCCCGGAAAAAAAAAAGGTTATAAACTTATGAAACTATTTAGTTGGCTAAGTATTACCTTTACATACTTATCCTTCCTTACATATTATAAAACGAAGCCCCCGCCGCGTCTGTCTGTCTGTCTGTCTGAACGCGATAAACTCAAAAACTACCGAACGGATTTTCAACCATTGACGAAGTGATTCATGAGGAAGGTTTTGGTGTATAATTTATTAAGGTTTTGTGTAAATTGGAATAAATATGACGATTATTGGTGAAAAAGTCGGAAATGATCGTGCAGACCGGGAGCTTTATTGGCGTGCGCCGGCTAAACCGTAAAAGATAAATCAAATTTATGTTCTACAGGATTGTTCATCTTAAAAAGTTCAACAAAAAAGTCCGCGATGGCATATATCTATCTTCTAAGGATGACTCCCAGTAACCAATCTTTCAGAATTTGATAAAATTTCTCTTTTTTTGTCGAAGAAAACAGCTTAAAAAAAACAATAAAACTTTACAAAAAAAGATATTATTATTTATTTATTATTTTATTATTAGTATTAATATTTTTGACCGGTATTATATTTATTCTTATCCAATAAAATATGTTACTTAAAGTGCGCATTTAATTTAGAATTATAATATGCCTTGACATCATATCATTTAAACGAATAGTTTATAAGATATCACAGATTCAAAATTACGCGTAACAAAATAATTATGGTTGACGGCAACGCGGGCGCAGCGGTAGGAGCAATGACCTTTTCCTCGGCTATTAGGTATGTAATCCCGGTAGTACGTTACCGTGGGATATTTTCTGACATCCACGCGGCCGAAGCCGCGGGCAAAAGCTAGTATCATAATACGAATGTCATCCATCTTTCGATTTTACCCGTGCTTTGATTGACAAATTAGAACAAAAAATGGTTATTGTGACCTAACTATAATAGTTAGACATATAGCCTCGCGGATTTTTTTGTGGGTAATGATAAGTTCCTACTATAAACATGAAGTAGGTACATTATTTTATGTATCAACAATAGTTTTCGCAGCAAACATTCTGCAGTGTTTGCTGCAAACAATAATTACTTTTAAAGCCAATTTTTTTTTATTGCAATTTATGTAGGGATATCTAATAAAAAAATACGCACGTGTTACTCGCTGATAATGCAGCTTTCCATAGGTGAAAGAATGTTTTAAATCGGTTAAGTATTTTTTGAGTTTATCCATTACAAACAAATAAACAAAAAATCTAATCTTTACAACTCATCTTCTTTCCAGATCTCTAAACGAAGGCAAGAAACGTTCAGTCTACATAACTCGCGCTACCCGGGTTCAAGTCGTGGCCTTCGAGCTCAAGATACTGACTGACTTGGGCACGGTAGCAGCACTAGCATACGAAGATGTGCATGACTGGGTCGCTGAGCTGGAAGCGAAGGAGGTAAGGAACTAGTAGTTTCTAGAATGTGCTAACAGCACAGGATACTGACTGACTTAGGCACGATGCCAGCACTAGCTTATGACGATGTGCATGACTGGGTCGCTGAGCTGGAGACGAAAGAGGTAAGGTTCTAGATTTTTCTAGAATGTTCTAACAGCACAAGATACTGACAGGTGGGCACGGTACCAGCACTAGCATACGAAGACGTGCATGATTGGGTCGCTGAGCTGCAGACGAAGAGGTAAGGATCTAGTTGTTTCTAGAATGTTCTATCAGCACAAGATATTGACTGACTTGGGCACGGTAGCAGCACGAGCTTATGACGATGTGCGTGACTGGGTCGCTGAGCTGGAAGCGAAGAAGGTAAGGAACTAGTTGTTTCTAGAATGTTCTATCAGCACAAGATACTGACTGACTTGGGCACGGTGGCAGCACGAGCTTATGACGATGTGCATGACTGGGTCGCTGAGCTGGAAGCGAAGGAGGTAGGAATTAGTTGTTTCTAGAATGTTCTATCAGCACAAGATACTGACAGACTTGGTCACGGTAGCAGCACTAGCATACAAAGATGTGCGTGATTGGGTCGCTGAGCTGGAAGCGAAGGAGGTAAGGAACTAGTTGTTTCTAGAATGTTCTAACAGCACAAGGTATTGACTGACTTGGGCGCGGTGGCAGCACGAGCTTATGACGATGTGCATGACTGGGTCGCTGAGCTGGAGGAGAAGGAGGTAAGGTTCTAGCAAATCCGTATGGTTCTTTCCTCAGGACATTATCTCACCTGCCAGGGTTGCGAGTTTGTCCGCGGCCCCGGCACACAGGCAACGGAAGGAACACGGGTGGGTTTTAGTCAGTAAAAGTCTGACACACCCTCCCGCTCCGCCCAGAGCGGGAGAAGTTATTTGATAATTTCCATCTCAGACATTAACCATCTCTTCAGCACCACCATTTTAAAAATAGAAAAGAAAAGGAAAGAAAAAAAAAATAAAAAAGAAATTCGGTCTACAGGATTTTTTATATTTTTTATATCGGGATTTAACTTCTTCTCATTCACACAAATTTTCGCATCGTTTAATTGTTGTTAAAGCAAAATGGGCCCTTTCAGCTTGGCACTAAGATTCAAATTCCCCCAATTCACAAAACCGCGTCGTAAAGCTGTAACTTTACAGATATTTTCTGAACTTTACAGGTCGTCATCTGCACATCTTCAGTGCTGAAAAAGATCTTAGAAGACCAACACCTGAAGATGAGTAATATTAACGTTCTCATTGTGGATAGCTGCCATTTAATATACAAGGATGACAATTTGAAATATGTAAGTACAATTTCTAGCATTCCATATTTGCCCTTAAGGGTGTACTAGTCCTGCTGGGGTTGCGGGTTTGTCCGAAAGGGATATCGCGGCCCCGGCAAACAGGCAACGGAAGGAACACGGGTGGGTTTTAGTCAGTAAAAGTCTGACACCCAGAGCGGGAGAAGTTATTTGATAATTTCCCAAACTAAAAAAAAAAAGGGTGCACTAGTCGACGACTCGAACTCGTGGGTTGTGGAACTGTTGGGTGTGACTAATATGCATGCTAATTAGTCTAATTATTAATATATTTAGTTTTATTTATTTAGTCATGGAAAATGTCATGATGGCCCAGTGGTTAAGGCCTCGCCTCTCATGTACGAGGCTCTCAAATCCGGGCAAGTACCAATGTGACTTTTTCAATTCATATGTACTTTCTGAGTTTATCTTGGACATTACTGACAACGGTGAAGGAAAACATCGTGAGGAAACCTGGACTTACAGTTAATAAAACTCCGCAATCGCCGACCCGTCTTGAGCAAGCGTGGTGATCAATGCTCGTGCCTTCTCTGTATGAGAAGAGGCCTTTGCCCTGCAGTGGGACAGTAATAGGCTGATATTATTATTATTATTTATTTAGTGAAATAGACGATAATTTATAACGACGACGATAATTTTCATGAGGACGTATAGGTATTATGGAAAAAATACTGGATGTATTATACTCAAAATAAAATTATTTGAACTTTTGAATAAATTATCTATCCCTGTTTTTTTTAACGATACAGAGTTCGTCTGAAACATTTGAAAGAAAGTGATCACGAGGAAATATTTAAAGAGTAAAATTCTGACACTTACCATGTCAAATAATTGATTTAAAATGTTGACATCACCGAAAACAACGAAATAGTGAATTAAAAGCAAACTCATGAATGAACACAACATTGCATGAATGAACGAAATGTCAAATTTATGTCAATTCTATGATCTATGTAGATAACTAGCTATATAACCTTCCCCATTATTATCTAATCCATCCACAGATAATGAAATACTACAAGCAATGCCCACAAGAAGACCAGCCAACAATTCTAGCGTTAACCTACCCGCTTTTCGCTCCAAATAAAAAAGACACTGACTTAAAAGACAACCCAGAAACTAAAGACGAACATACTCTACCAAGAGAAGAAGACATGACAGATGAAGATCGTCAAAGGAAGAAAGAGACGCAAGATGCTCAAACGGCTTTGCTGAGAAAGAAAGAGACGCCCGATAAATCTACGGACGAGAAAGAGATGGATGAACCGTCAGGTCAGGAATATTTTCATTATTACTTTTTTGACGACCGTGGAATCGGAGTGATGGTAATCAAGTTATGTAAAGTAGTGTATTTTTTTTTTATTGTGAATGTGAGGACTATGTTGGACATTTTTTTTAGTTAGATTTGTTGTTTTCTGGCAGTTTGAGAACTTTTTGCGGCCTACTCAAATGTCAAATTTTTGGTATTGTTTGTCGAGTCGTTGAGCTCTTTAAGTTCTGAGTTGAGTTACACGATTACTGACAAATGCGTGCACTGACTGGACAGGTATTCTTTTCTCAGAAACTAATCTACATGGTCATTATCTGACCAAAATAATGTCTGGACTTTAAAAGAGAAGTCCTCTAAGTTTGTTTTCTTCTCAGAGTAGTCAGATAGGAAATACCAACTTCATCTAGTTTTCAAATATCTGATACGTAAAAATGTTGCAAATTTGCAATGATACTTTACCCATCGAATACTGCCATAAGTGAGACGGATACTAAAGACAAAGTAGAATATTCTATAAAAGTAAGACGGATACTCGTGTAAAAGTGTTTGTTAAAATCAATTTATGTATAAATAAATATCATTTATCATTCATCAGGTGCGTTACCAAGGATGACAGTAACAAAGTATGAAGAAATGGGTTTGTATGAAAATGTAGATGATTTCGATATGTATGAGAAGCTGGAGTGGAAGATTGAAGAGTTGGAGCAGGAGTTGTGCTGCCAGATGGATCTGGCTGAAGATATTGATGGGGGGAAGAGGTGAGTCTAGATTTATTTGTAGAATAATTTATTGTTTGTTTACTAATAACCAGTGATCGGAGTAGGTAGATTGATTTTTAGTACTTGTATCATAAATGCACACAGAAAGAATAACATGGATAAGCCATTTTTCCGGAAAGTAATTCCGGTATTTCCGGATTCAATTAAATATTGTTAATGTTGGTAGTGATATTATTACTACTCAATTCAAAATTTAAAGGAAGGTATCAAAACTAAATTAATTCATTATTTATCTGTTGGATAATAAAAACAATCGAATTCCGATCGAAGCTTTAATATTTATTTTTTCTTCCTTCTTTTTTCCTACCTTTTTTTTGAGGATGGCAAATCATCAAATGACTCCTTCCACTCTGGCAGAATACAATTCCTACATAAGTTCCGGTTTTTTTTTAATAATCCACCAATTCCGGAGGAATGTCCATAGTAATATATACGTTTCGGATCAATGACCCCAGTTCAATCTACCTACTCCGATCACTGCTAATAACGGAAAGAGCTATATCAGAATAGCTCATGTTGTCAAAATCGAAATCCATTTATTCAAACTAGGCTGAGAATCAGCACTTTTCAAAGTAAGAACGAACCTAAAACATACGCCTGCCACTTCTTTGAACATTAAATTATTTACCATATAACAGTTAGCACACGCCAATATACTAACAAATACAATGAAAAAAGTTGTGGTACCAATATTAGCCAGTCAGTAAGGTTCTAGAGGGGCTGACTGTATAGATAGTGTCATCCACGAAGAGTCGCCCCACTCTGCGATTACCGTACTGTAAGCTGTACTTTAGTACGGAGCGGAGCGGAGTGGGGCGCGTCATCGTGGCGTGTACAGGGTGCCCCAGACGTTCAGACGATCAGCATCACCATAGCACAGCATCATGCTGAGTGGAAGCCTTCTTGTCACAGTCATGACGTGCCAGCAGCTGCCGACTATTTCTGTTTTGTGCTCGTTATTGTATTGTTATCGTTTTGGTATCGTTATGTTGTCGTTATCTACTCGAGTTTATTATCTTTTTTTTTATGCATGTGTTTAAAGAAAAGAAAGAAAAATAAGTTTATTTGTCACAACAAATGAACTTATTTTTCTTTCTTTTCTTTTTCATAATTAATTATAGCTATGTCGCGGGGCTTGTGGCTAAGTAACAACAGCCGCGCGGGTCGATCGATCAGGTTAAGCTACGCTTGCCGCGGTTAGTCTGTTATCTGCATCGCGCATCTAGAGTTTACCGCGCGATGGACATATACACAAGCTTCCGACTTCAACCTCTGGGCAGTTGTCCGCCAGACACGATCCCCGTCTGGTCGGAGGATCCTCCCTTTTCTATAGAGGACGAATGAACTTTACACCCTGTTCCTCATACCTGTAAAGGTCCATGGATGGGTGACTATCTTTACATACCAAGACTCCTCCGTACCTCTGAAAGCTCTTCAAGCCGTTGGTCCCGGCTGTTATTAGTAGATCTTTGACAGTCGTTGTGGGTCGTCCGAAGCCTGAAAGCCTGACAACCATTTTTACCAAATGGTATCGTGCAGTCGCTCCATGTAAAATACTGGTATTCAGCTGCATCCGGTGAGACTGGAAGCCAACCCAAAGGTTAAGTAGATGATGACTCGAGGAGGCTATCTTTATTGTTTGTTGATATTTTTTGTTTATTGTATATGTAAATGGTACCTACACCACTGACTACCTGCAGTATTGTCTCACCTTCTCCCTTTAATCCATTCAAAGGTTGTCTGTAAAAGATCGCTTTTAGCGATAAGACCGCCCATTGCGTCAGTCTATGTAAAATTTTACAATTATATCTGTAGTTTTTATGGTGTACATAATAAAAAAAATATTTTATCTATCTATCTATGTTAATGCTGCCGACGCTGACTGAAAATCCAGTTGCTGTATTTGCAAACAAAAGAGAAATAAAAAAATCCTTCGATTCATTCATATAACTATTGTTTTATGGATGTTTTTGTTAGGTGCAAAAACGTGTTTTTGCAAATTCTTGGGTTGCAAATTCTTTATGATTTTTATCCTTGAACCACTAGGTAATATTTTTTCTTAGTCGCGATTTTTCTCCTACAGTCCATTTCTAAAAGTTCTCATGTTGTTCCAGAATATCGTCCTCAGCGAAACCACGTGAACTAATAATAGAGTATTCCGCTCGGTCTTCAGGCGAAAAACTCCCTTCAGTATACATAGAACTTGAGACATACATGAGAGACACCGTTCAAGACGCGTTAGATTTTATTGAAGACCATCGGTAAGCTTTTTAAACAATACATCAAAATCCATTGCACACATTAACATGCGTATTTTCAAAAACAAAATGTTGTGATGGCCCAGTAGTTAAGGCTTCGCCTCATGCACGAAGCTGTGGTTCAAATTAGAGCAAGTGACGTTTTCATGTGACTTGTTCTGTTCATAATGATGTACTTTCTAAGTTTATCTTGGACATCTCTGACATCGGTGAAGGAAAACATCGTGAGGAAACCTGAAATTATCCTAATCCTAACTTAATATTGGGTTCCCACCTATGAAATTCGCGTTTTTTTTCTCACAAATAGAGAACCTCGTCACTTCTATGATTGATTTAGAATATTCGTCAATTGCTTGGTATTTTATCGAATAATAGTACAAAAAGACACCAATAGTAAAAAAAACCTTACTTATAGTTTAATAAACATAAAAAATACCTTAATAAAAATGACTCCTCAATTTGTTAGTAGAAATGACCACTATTTGTTTTAACTTAGCCAAAACTTATTTTTGTCGCTTAATCTAAGTGGCATATTACGTTAACTTAGTTTTTAAACATTAGTGCATACAAGTTTTAAAACATTCGTGTTCATGGTTGCTATATAAATTAAGAAAATGTTAGTATGAAAAATGCAACTTCTTTAAAATTCTCCATACAAAACCCTGATTTCATAGGTGGGGACCTAATATTATAAATGCTAAAGTGAGTTTGTTTGTTACGCTTTCACGCTAAAGTCGGCTGAACTTATTTGAATGAAATTAATGAATGGCACACGGGTAGACTATGACCTGGACATAGAAAACTGTTTAGCCCGGAAATACGTACCCGTGGGATAATTACCCACATGCAAACGGGCGAAACCTCTGGGCAAAAGCTAGTAATTACTATAAGTCTGAAATCGCCAACCTGTTTTGAGCAAGCGTGGTGATAATTTCTCATGCCATTTCTGTAAGAGTGCAGTGGGGCAGTAACAGTCTGGTATTATTATTACACTCAAAGAATACTTAACTTTAACATGCATCTCAAAATCACAGGGGCAGCATTAGATTTTACGGCATAAAATTGACTTTTGAGTATCCGTCCATGAGTTTAATGAAATGTAAAATTAGCAGTCTTAAACACATTGGGTTTTAGAAAAAGTTCCACTTTGTGGAGCGTCACTTCTGTCATGGTATGGGCATGTGATATGACGTGGATACATGAAGAAAATCTGTTGAGGAAAGTTTTAAGAATTAATGTATGGCTATATACAATGTCGCCCATGGGCATGTGCCCCTATTTTTCCGAATATTCATGAAAAATTATCGGAAATGAATATTCAGAAAAATACTCGCGGGCATGTGCCCATGGGTGACATTGTATATGAGTAGAGGAAGACTAAAGAAACGATGGATGGACTGTGTGGAAGATGTAAGATAGCTAGAAAGGGGGTGAAAACTGAGATGATGACTAATAAACAAGAGAATGGTGATCAGTGTGACATTCTCTTTCTTAGTTCGATGTGTTACACGTACCACTAGGTACTGCCACTGTGTGTGTGTTGTTATTATCTGAATTTATTTAGAATTTTGGCACTATATAAATATGGATAGTATGGAAACTAAGCCTATTTGATGAAATAATTACATAACTTCCAATATTGCGGCGACCACTCGTCTCGATATCCCACGACACCCGCAACTGACAGCACCGCCACAATCGCTGGCTTTCGTCAATGAACGCGTCTGTGTGAATGTGCCGTTTCGAACGTTTACTACGTAGTGTCTGCACTGTCCATATTTATACTGTGCTTTTGGGTTGAGTGTGGCGCTATAAACAACGCTTTTTGATACCGAATACATACAATGATTTTTCAACCCACCTTTTACAAGTACAGTTAAACCAGAGAAAGTATTCGCTTCGGTAATCTACGTGTTTCCGAATTAGCACGAACGTCGTACCACAGAGGCAAAGATATTTTTTTTACTGTCGCGTTTTGTAGTAATGTTCCTATCATAGAGCATTTGTATGTTATGTTATATTTTCCCTCCGTCGGGTTACCTACTCCGGTCGCAGATCGTCATCTGACAAAAGTATTTTGTAATTGCATAGACCTGTATACAAAATAGACAAGTACTTCCGTGGTTGTAACAGCTCTATATTGGATCTCAACATCGCACGTTCGCATTTTCGAATATGTACGACGATTCCTGAAGCGCATAATTTGCTTGGAATATGTTTGCCTGTACTATAGATGTTAGATTTTACGGCATAATATTGAGTTTGAGTATCCGTCCGTGAGCTTAATGAAATGTAAAATTAGCAGTCTTAAACTATTGGGTTTTAGAAAACGTTCCGCTTTGTGGAGCGTCATTTCTGTCATGGTATGGGCATGTGATGCGACGTGGATACATGAAGAAAATCTGTTGAGGAAAGTTTTAAGAATTAATGTATGGCTATATACAATGTCGCCCATGGGCTTGTATTTTTCTGAATATTCATGAAAAATTATCGAAAATTATCATCAATTTTTTTTTACTGTTATTGAACGTTTTTCTTATAATTTTCCTTTCATTTACAGACACGACCCCACAGAGATTTACGGAGACGAAATGTATGATGAATTTATGAGCATTCCACATCCCACTATTGACCCTAAGAATATATTCAAGCAGTTTCTATATGTTCTGGATCAATTAGGTGAGTTTTCTTTAATAAATTATAAAAATTCTAAGTTCTTATGATTTATTCCGTAGAAAGTCACTATTTCATTATTTTAAGAAAATTGTGTATCGGATATTATGCCAAATAGGTCCAGTTCAGCGTGACTAGTAAAATCAGTTATTTATTCATGTTAAGTATTGTTACATTTAACGAGCGCACACCAGTTATTGCAATTTAAACCTTATGTTAATCACATAAAATTCACACGACGTGCGATCGTGATAACTGTACTAGTATTGGAGTGGACTGATTTTTCGGTCTCGATACTCAGGTCGGGCAATCACGATAGGTAAAAAAGAATGAAAAATTAAGCAATGACAGATAAATTAATTAATTAATTATTGTCCTGCCGAAAATGTATTTTCTGCCGAAAACGAAAAAGAAGTTTCGGCTTTAGTCTTATTTTCGGCAGAACATGAAGACGAAAACGAAAATGATTTAGACATTAAAAAATATTAATATTTCCTCTGTACACTGAAATCTTGTTTGTTTTTTTACACCTAGGGATAGAAAGACCAATATAGGCTTTAAAAGATATAAAACACAATAATTCCATTAGAGAATACAAAATGTCGTGTATTTCTTGTTGTATTGATTCACCTGATATTGCCGAGCTTTACGAAGTAGGCCGAATGACGCGCAACAATTCACGAACTTCTGATTTTCGGCTTGGCCGAAGCTTCGGCTGGTTTATGGTCAAAAACAAAGATATGGCCGTATCATGTTTTTTTGACCGAAACCCAAAACAAAGCTTTGGTCGGTCACTACTATTAATATAATATATGTATTTCTATTACTCACTATAATATATGTATTTCTTTTTTGTAACCATATCATGATTAGTTTCTTGCCCGTTCTTCTCCATAGGTACCTACTACGCTTTGGAATGGGCAACTAACTTCATCTTTCTGACTGACCGACCCCTTGACAATTCAAAAGTGCCTGTAATTGGTTTATTTGAAATAAATGCTTTGAGTTTGAGTTCACACGAGCTACTACAATTTTTTGTATGTTTCTTGAGCGAGAAAATCGTTGTCGCTTCCTCAATGGTGTTGGGACAGGTACCTAAACATAACAAGCTAAATAGGGGTGTAGGTACTATTTACCTCTGCCTTCGCTTACGTGATGTTTAATTTATTGTTATGTATCTATCCGTAGTCGGCCCATAACTTCTGTCACATAGGTAAAATTTCGAATTTAGAATGCAAGCCGAGGAAAATATTATGGGCATTCGAAATTTGAATATTTAAAGAAAATAAAAGCAAAGGGTTTCTGGAATTTTGTTCATTTTCTAAAATGGAGTGGACGCGCAAAGAAGACAGAGTTGCAGTAATTGCATTGCATCGTTGCGGTCACGCGCCAACTGAGATTTTGAAACTGCTGAAAAATTTGAAAATTCCACTGAGATTTATTTATCGTACTATCAAACGATTCAGGGAAGATTCAAGATTAGAAGATAAACAAAGGAGCGGTCGACCTCGTACTGTTCGGACTCCAGCGGTCATCAAAGCAATGAAGGCGCGAATCCAACGAAATCCTGTCCGCAAGCAAAAAATGTTGGCTCTGCAGATGGGACTAAGCAGAACTACTGTTAAAAGGATGTTAAAGGAAGACCTAGGACTGCGTGCTTATAGAAAAAAAAACAGCACATCTTCTTAACGCACGGCTGAAGAAAATCAGACCCGAAAGAAGCCGGGTTTGGTTAAGGCGGTACGCGGGAAAAAAATACCGCGAAATACTTTTTTCGGACGAATTTTTTTTTAATGTTGGGGAGAGTTTCAGTAAACAAAATGATAAAGTGTATGCACACTCTAGTGAAGAAGCGAACAAACGTGTGCCACGTGTTCAGCGTGGTCATCACCCTTCGGCATTCATGGTTTGGCTTGGGGTGTCCTATTTGGGTCCAACGGAGGTGTTTTTTTGTGAAAAAGGAGTGAAAACCAGTGCCCTCGTATATCAAAACACAGTCCCAACATTGTGGAACCTCTTTCACAAACAATATTCGAAAACAGGCACTGGGTATTCCAGCAGGATTCTGCGCCGGCTCATCAGGCGAAAAGTACCCAAAACTGGCTCACGACCCGTGGAATCGACTTTATCAGGCATGAGGATTGGCCCTCATCCAGTCCAGACTTGAATCCCTTGGATTACAAAATATGGCAGCACTTAGAGGAGAAGGTCTGCGCTAAACCCCATCGCAACTTGGAGTCACTTAAAGCGTTCCTGATTAAAGCAGTCGCCGATATTGACATGAATGTCGTGCGTGCTTCGTTTGATGACTGGCCTTGCAGATTGAAGGCTTGTATCGAAGCAAGAGGAGGACATTTCGAATAATTTTAATGTGGTTTAAATCTGTATTTTATACCCTTTTATTTGATATATAAATGGTTGTAGTGCGTAACTCATTGTGTCATTTATTTAACTTTCCATATGTGACAAAACTTATGACCAGACTACGTATATTAAAATAATGATAGATAATATGTACGTGTGAAGCCGGCGTTATAAGAATGTAGAACTCAAAATTATCTCCCGTCATTGTATAATAAAAAATTGTCTTTGAAAGCTACTACTTACTACTACTTTAAATGTTACAATAAAATACCTTGTGATATATTACAATTCAATGAAAGAAAATTTTAAACTCATATTAAAAGTACACTCTGTAAACAAGCAACAAAACAAATTTGATGATTATATCCAAGATAAGAATACTTGGAAACATGCTGGTCCTGCTCCGTAGGACAATTTAGAGTCCAGACAAAATCAAACTGGTTGCTTATTTAATTATATAATTTGTTATTTTTAATAACACTGATTTTACATTCTGTGATTTCTTGATCTCACACACTGACTTATTAGTATTACTTGTTAAAATGTTAGGAATATCGTATGATTTTGCAATGTTTGTAAATATGTGAGCACCATGTATCTATCACATAATTAATGTACCTGTAATTGCTTAATTTTTCATTCTTTTTTACTTATCGCGGTATAGTAATCTTATTCTAGATGCATCGTCTACATAAATAATGATATAATTGATGTATACAAAATATTGTAAAAACATTTTTAAAGAGTAACGGTGGAGTTTCTTGCCCATTCTTCTCCATACGAAAACAACCATTTGGAAGGGGCGACTAGAATCAATTCAATTTTTTGTAAAATTGACGTTCCTATGTGCTTTTTATGTGCCTAATTGAAATAAATTGTTTAACTTTGACTTTACTTATCGTGTTTTAATTGGTTATGGGCCCAGACCCTTATTTCGCGTTTAAACGTGTAATTTCATTATAAAAATTATAAAAACTGTAACATTCGTAAGTATTGTGACGCGTGCGTTAAAGATCGGACTAGATTTGTTCAGATTAAAAACATTGGAGAGTACAGAATACAGTTTGTCGCATCAACGTGTTTTTGAGCAATGGCGCCGCAGTTACATTGTCAACGTACCAAAGCGTACATACCGGTCTAGCCCCGCGGTTTGACATTGACGCGCGCTTTACCTTACTTTCGACATTTTGCGGTGTTACCTGTTTTAGTTATTTTATGTCTAATTGACGAGGATATCCGTCAGGCCATAGAGTAAAACAGCTCACAGATGATATTAGCCATTATTTAGCAGTAAAAATAGTGATTTAAGCCGCGTGAGCCGACCGTAACCAATTGGTCACAGTATAAAAGTTAGTCTTCATCGTGTTTTACTTAAATTATCATTTATTTAATTTCAGGTCCTTACGCAGCTGACAAAGCAGCAGTCTGCCTACTAACAAAGCTAGAAAAACTAAAAATTAAAATACCCTATGAAAGACATTTTATCCTTATGTGTTTATGTACCACCGTCTTTATAAAAATTCGATGTTATACCGAATTACTATTCGACCAAATAGAAGATGAATGGGAAAGAATTAAGACATTTTCGTCCCCAAAAATAATGAGATTTGCTGACATTTTAGAGACATTTAAACCGCCGGATACTCGGAACCAGAATTTTGTTAGACATGATACTGGTAATATCCCGACGGATACTAAAGATGACAATGAGACTGGTAATAGTGGTTGTGATACTATAAATAAAGAAAGCATAAAGAAAATGTTAAATGACATTGAAGAATGTGATTTCACGACTTTAGGCAACAAAATACAAGATAGAGTTAACACTTACGAGTCTAATTTAAAAGAGCTGGACTCTCCCACCGATGATAATTCTAAAAGCAGCTCAAACAATCCGGATACTCAAATATGTCAGACGGATATTAAGGACAGAAGTGATAATAGCAACGATATTTCAAATAGCCCATCGAATACTACCATAAGTGAGACTGATACTACAGATAAAGCCGAAAACTCCATAAATAAGACGGATACTCGTGTAAGTGGAATGGATATTCGTGGCAACGAAATTATGGTGCAACAGAGAGGTCTAATAGGGTTTACAAGGCGTTCCGGATATCGACTGAGGTATAGTATTCCATAATATTAAGGACTCGATAATATCATAATAATAGCAAATAACTTTATGCCTATGACTTGTTAGTATAGTGTTTGTAAGCGCGACTGCTGGGCTCCCAGTTTGAAAAGTCCTGGGCTCAACCCCTTAGGTCGCTTAAAGTGTTATTGACGTTATTCAGTAGCCGTTCGGAGCCTCTATTCGTGCATGGGTACCGGCATTAGACTTACAAATATCCTCAAAATCGCTTTAGCCGTGACAACGTTACAAAGAGACAGATAAACAAAAAAAAAAAAACTTTTTTTTTTTTAATTTACTAACAAAATTCAAAAGTCATTCATTCAAACTAGGCTGAGAATCAGCACTTTTCGAATGTCAAAATTACATAAGGCAGTCCTCCAAAACGTCCGCCCTTTACCACTTCCTAGTGCATTAGCTGGGAAGAAGAAGTGGCGCAACAAACTCCCCAGCAGGACAGCTGTATGTTCAGTTAAAAAAAAAAACAACTTGATTCTATACAATAGTATGCAAAATAATTTACATTACTCAACACAAAGCAGTAAATAAAATTATTTGCCATAATGACAGCTAGCACACGCCAATATACCAACAAAACAATCGAAATCTATACTCGAGCGAAAATTAAAACTCAAAACGTAAACACAACTTAATACTGGAATGAAAGCCTCCAGGCATAAAGGGCGTGCCCGCTTACATATAGCTAATAAAGCTGTAACTCGAAGTCACATATGATAAACTAGGACCATCAAAGTAAAAAAAAAAAAAATGTGTGCCGGGACACATAGTAGAAGTGAAACTTCAACGGACTAGTGGAAAAAGTTTTTTTTCGCTGGTTTACTGCAAATTATGATTTGTTTAGGTTAGGTACATTTTAATACTTAAATACATTTTTTATTGAAACATTTTATTTTATCAAACAAAAAAACTGAATTCAATCCGGAACAAAAAAAAAAACATCCAGTCTACTCTAAAATTATACACATACAAAGGAACATTAACAAATGCACATCTTTCGTCATCAATCTTCATTCGGCTCATCTGCGTTATAATCAATGAAAGATACAATCGGCATATCGCACCTTTGGTAGAACAAGGGCATAATTGTCATAAATTGCCAAAATGACTTAAATATGCAGAAATGCTTTAAAAAGGCCCTTTGAACTGGAGGGACAAAGACCCGCCAGATGGAAATAGTGGCGTTGTCTTTTTGGCGCCATTTTGTTACTCTCTTGGCGCGACAAAGAAAAAAATAATTAATAATAAAATTGCAAAAACTGCAATTGTGCCCTTGTTCTACCAAAGGTGCGATATGGTAACTAAAATATGATATAAAAACTTGAGATTCTAATCTATTATTAAATATTTTATATCCATCTAGTACAGCCGTTGCCCTCTCTCCGCCGCCCCGCCAGCCTTTCTCTCTCTCCGCCGCACGCCGCGCCGCTGCCGTCTCTCACCACGCGATATATCGTCTACCCCCTCTACGCGGCCGTAACGCTTTTTCGTGACAGAAAAATCCTAATACATCCCGTCTATATAGAAGTTTCACTTCAATAAATAAACAGTTAGGCAAGAATAATATATATCATCAATTGTCGAGTTCACCAGCTAGCCATATATTGCAAAACAACTCATAAAAAAAAAATGTAATGAGTAGATTAGGTCAATAACAAATGAATATAAATTGACTGATACAGTCAAATAAAAAATAAACAATTATACTCATATAACCTGTCAGTAGGTAAGCTAATTCTGGACAAAGGACATGAACATTGTCTTGAATTAATCACAGCGACCAACTATTCTTATCATTTAAGTGGTCGTTGATAAAATAGTATGCCTTTGAACAAAGCTTGGATTTTACTTTAGCTTTAAACGCATTAAAAGGGAAATCTAGCAATGAAGAGGGTAGCTTGTTATAAAAGGTTATACCAAGTCCAACAAATGAGTTATGAACCTTATGAAGCCGATGAAATGGAGCTCGTAATTTTTCCTTATTTCTGGTGTTAATATTGTGAATATCACTGTTTTTAGTGTATAAGTGTATATTTTGCCTAATATATAAGGTGTTGGCGAAGATGAATTGTGATGCCACCGTGAGAATACCAATATTTTAAAAAAATCTCCTAGAGAAACTCTGGCAACTAATATAATTCCCGAAGGGTTAAGCAGAGTGTGTACCTATAGTATACCTAAATTTCACCGTCAGTTATGTTAGTCAGATATATTTAAGTCCCATGTAATAGGGCGCCACCCTATTGCTATCAACCGTGTACAAATCCAGACTCCGTCCTGCTGCTGAGAGATTCTTCAAGTTAAAGTCTGAACGTAAAGTCCCAGTGGCGCCCGGAGGGGTCGGTTGCCCATAGTAATATCCCGGTTGTTCTCCCTAGCAAGTTAATTGTTCATGTTTGCTTTGACTGCCCCATTGGTGTCGTGGTTGCAAGCGCGAGTGCTGAACGTCGGGTCTATGGGTTTGATTTCCGGGTCCGGCAAAATGTTATTGGGTTTTTTCATTACGAATTTCTTAGTAACAGCCCGGAGTTAGGAAGATGGCGGTGTGGCAACCCCGTGATTCGGTGCGCACGTGTCGCTGCTGGCCCTGCGCCTGATCTCTCTCCGGTCGTGTCGGATCGCCGTGAAGGAACAGAGAGTGCACCTGTGTCTGCGCACATACTTGTGCACTATAATAACTCCCGTGTAGAAGGCTGGTCTCCGCTGAGATTAAAATATTATGTGGATCTTTCAGGGGTAAAACCAGACTACAAAGAAATAATGCCGCAAGAGTACTACAGATGCAATTGAACCCAGATGCGTTGTGTGCTATCGTTTACATGAAGGAACCGCTAATCGCGAAGATTATGTTCAGCATAATGGTGGTAAGTAGCTCGTGGCTAAGTAATTACAGCCGCACGGGTCGGTCCATCAGGTTAAGCTACGCTTGCCTCAATAGGGATGATGACTAAAAATATTTTTTTAGTCCGTATTTGAGATTATAAAAAAATATTGGACACGTATTTTTTCTTTTATTACGGAATCTAAAGATTACGGCGATACATTGAGGTAAAATGTGCCATGACGTCACGAGTATGTAGATTTTATACATACTAGTGACGTAGCGACCCCCACTCCCCAACTTAAAATGCGTTTTATCTAAGTAATTTTTTATTAATATGATAAAGCAAAAAATACGAGTCTAATATTTTTTTATAATCTGACTGACAGACTAATTAGTTTTTTTTTTTACCCAGGCATCATCCCTATTTGTCCGTGGATGACCATCTTTTCATACCTAAGTATGTAAAGATGGTCACCCATCCAGGACAAAAAAAAAAACGCAGAAACAATTAAGAAACACAAAAACGGAAAGCACGCTAAGCTGTTGATCCCGATTGTCATTCGTGGATCTTTGACAGTCGTTACGGGTCGTTAGAAGCCCGAAAGTCTGACACCAGTCTTACCAAGGATTATCGTATTACCCAGTTACTGAATTGTGGAGGTTAGACAGGCACTCGCTCCATGTAAGATAGCGGTATTCAGTTGCATGCGGTTAGACTGGAAGCCGACCTCAACAATCAATCTGCCTAGCCTTTTCCCAACTATGTTGGGGTCGGCTTCCAGTCTAACCGGATGCAGCTGAATCCCAGTATTTTACATGGAGCGACTGCCTATCTGACCTCCACAACCCAGTAACTGGGTAATACGATACCCCTTGGTAAGACTGGTTGTCAGACTTTCGGGCTTTTGACGACTCGTAACGACTGTCAAAGATCCACGAATGACAGCCGGGACCAAAAGCTTAACGTGCTTTCCGAGGCACGGACGATTCTCGGTATGTAAAGATGGTCACCCATCCACTGACCAACCCCGGCAAGCGTAGCTTAACCTGATGGATCGACCAGTGCGGCTGTTGTTACTTAGCCACAAGCTCCTCAAGAAGCCGACCTCAACATAGTTGGAAAAAGGCTAGGCAGATTGGTTGATTTGATTTATTTTAATTTATGTTTGGCAATGGTCGTTATTTACCTGAAATAAATTACTTTATTTATATATATTTATAAGTTACGCTTGCCGAGGTTGGTCCGTGGGCAAAATGAAAAAAAAAAACAATGGTTTCCGCGCTTTAGATACTTTTAAGTCTGGCGAAAGTTTTATCGGCATCGTATATCTACTTTATTTTACTCTATTCAGATTATAATAAAACTTCACACTGATCGCCTGATCTGTGAACCTATAAGCCAACTAAAAGTCTCTAGAATGCGGTTTTTTGTGTTTAACATCTTTCCTGTTGTTTTCCTAAGTGATTTAGTGAAAAGGGACGGAAGTGGTAACAGGAAGCCGGGGAAGCGCGCGCTATTTTACTAACTATTAGGGTTTGCCGTAAGATGGTACCAATCCATTTTCCGAGAGGTTGGCAGTGTCAGGCCAAGATGGTCTGATGTTACACATCATATGTGACTACTGTAATCGCCTCAAAAAGCAAAAATTGAACCCTTATAGGATCACTCGTGTGTCTGTCTGTCTGTCTGTCTGTCTGTCTGTCACAGCCATTTTGCTCCGAATCGAATGAACCGATTTAGTTGAAATTTGGTACACATATGTATTTATGTGACTCAAACACGGACGTGTAACGTAAATAAGTGAATTTTTAATTTTGGGGTGAAAATAAAAACTTTTGCAAACTGAGCCGTGTGACATATCAAATGAAAGGACTTGCTGCGAGGATCTCAAATATATTTTTTCTATAATTTTAAACTAAATATTTAAAAAATTATTGAAAATTGACCATCCCCACTTATCTCCGAAACTATATAGCTAACTATATAGCCAACAAATTTGAAAAATATGCAGAGAATGGTTATTTACTTATAGATTACAGGAAAACCTATAAGAAGTCTATGGTCTTAAAATAACATAGTAAATCTCTCAATATTGTTTGTTGTAATGTTAAGTTTGTTCTTGGGATAAATTCATCTCAACTACGGAACCCTTAATTGTGCATGGTGCGACACGCACTTGGCCAGTTTTTTTGCATTCAGTTTTATTTAGACTTTGATGACTTACTTAACTAAACTTATTAATCGAATTTGTTAAATCTTTTAATTTAGTTTAGCAAAAAAAAAACTGCTTCTGCAAAAACCAACATTGAAAAGTCAATCCAAACATCATTTCATAGGCGACATATTCACCACACTTCTATTTCACAGGACATGTCCCGTAGTAACAGCCGTCTCAGCTATATTAGCGCGCAGTACTGCGCCACTGAGAGTCCTGCCGACCCCGGCACGGAGCCGCGTGAATGTCAGCGACAGGGGAAGAGACAGGAAGATGTGTTAAAGAAGTAAGTCGTACTGGCTCCAGACCTATTTCTACAGCATCGCTGCGGCCGTAGGAGAGGCGTGTAGAATCGCTACTTAATGAATACCTACTAGTGATGACTGTGGTTTACTTTGTACTCACATATTCAAACACTTAGTGAGATTGTACATACAAGCGTGTAGTCAGCGTTTCGTTGTTAACTAAACTCACCCTTAGCGTTGGGTCACACCAATGGCAGCGGCCGGCAGCGACGCGACGAGCACTTTCAGTGTGAAATAATTTTAAACTTCTTTTCGTGTGGTTAGTGACTAACCTGGTGTCCGAGTTTTAAAGCCGCCCATGGGCCTCTGACTTAGCTTCACATGCCGTCGAGAACTATCCCTCAGGGATGCCGGTTTCCTCACGATGTGTTCCTTCACCGTTTTTGAAGCAAGTGATAATTATACAATACGCACATGAATCCAAAAAGTCAGAGGTGCGTGCCTTGGGTTCGAACTCGATACATATTCCTTGGCAGTCCGACGGTCACACCACTAGGCTATCACTGATTTTAAACTTTATCTACATACTTAAAAGACCAGTATCGCTTGAAAAGCTTGAAAAGGTCGCGAGGCCGCCCGCGGTGACGCGAGCGGCCGCGCGCCACGCGCATCTTGTCGGTGGTTCTGCCCGCGGCTGCCAGCGGCGACGCGAGGCCGCTCGCGGCACCGCGGGCGGCCGCGCGTATGTAATGTGGGAACTAAACTAGTCAAGAGGAGCCTAGGCGCGTGGGATGTGGAGGTCGCGCGAGTCCCCTGCCATTCCGGTGTGACTAGGCCGTTACTGCTGTGGGCCGCTGCGCCCTCTGCTACTTTCCCGTTTATGAAATAAATCGCTTAGGTACTCCTCTTTCGAAGAAAAAAAAAAACGGGACTGTCTTTGGGGACTGCCGATAGAAGAGAAAACATATACATATAAACACAGTATACATATAGCTCATGGGAAGCGTGCGGTGACGATGACGCGAGTTCCATGATTTTGTTCACCCAAAAAGTGCTCAACGCGCCTAAAGAAGATTTCACTTCAAAAATGAGCGAGCCTTACAGTAGTCACATATTATGCGTAACATCTGAGATCTGACATCTTGGCTGACGTGTATATGATATAAACAATATTCATCAACATTATCATCCTGTTTACAACGTCTCGGAAAATGGGTTGGTACCATCTGACGGCCAACCTTAGCACCGCGTGCGCTCATTGGTCAAATCAAATAGCGTGTTCTTTCTCGACTTCCTGTTACACACTTCCGTCCGTTTTCACGAAATCACTCCCATAGATAGTAGGAAAGCGAGAGGAAAAATGTTACACTTCAAAAAACTTTTTTTTTTTATTGTTCCCAGATTTCGTATGCATGAATGTAACTTACTGCTAGCGACTTCAGCTTTAGAAGAAGGTATTGACTTACCACGATGTAACCTCGTGTTGAGATGGGACATACCTGTTTCGTGAGTATTATAATTGTTTAACCGACTTCAAAAAAGGGATTATGACAATTTTTTTTTTAGTCCGTCTTTGAGATTATAAAAAAATATTGGACTACGTGTCCAATATTTTTTTATAATCTCAAAGACGAGGGAGCTTGCCGCAGTATCTGAGAAAAATCGGTCCACAATTGGGATGGTGGCAAAAAAATGTTTTTTAGTCCGTCTTTGAGATTATAAAAAAATATTGGACACGTATTTTTTCCTTTTTTATGTAATCTAAAGATTACGGCGAGACATTGAGGTCAAATGTGCCATGACGTCATGAGTATATAGATTTTATGCATGCTAGTGACGTAGCAACTCCCACTCTCCAACTTAAAATACGTTTTATCTAAGTAATTTTTTATTAATATGATAAAGCAAAAAATACGTGTCTAATATTTTTTTATTATCTGACTGACGGACTAATTAGATTTTTTTTTTTTACCCAGGCATCATCCCTATTGTAGACCGATTTTGCAAGTTTCCAAAGGCTATGATATTTTTCTAAATTTATTACGAAATTGTTCTGTTTGTAAATTATGTTTTTAAGCTTTAAAATATCTGAGCCCTAATTGCTTAATACACCATCAATCAGAATCTGAATAGTTTTGAAACATATTGCTAATCCATTGCGTTCATAAGTTCAAGAACGTTAATAACGCAATGAATGTTGTTGAACTGTCAAAATGAAACAGATTAGTCGTAATCCGTTACGAAAATATGTTACGTAATTAGATAGCTGGATATGTTGAATAATAACATATGTTCATATTTGTATGGCTTATTCTAAACGAGTCGGTGGCTCTAATCTTTGACGGTAACCAAAAAAAGTAATGTAACACTTGAATTTTGACACAACCACATCAATTTATATTACAATTAAATTTAATTGAAGTGTCTAACGTTTTGGGTTATTCCAATAACGAGTCTGCTTACCCAGTCCAGGGAATACAGTCATGATGTTTTTGTATGTTAATTGTACTACATTTTTCTACCAGGTATCGTTCGTACGGCCTCTGCCGCGGCCGAGCTCGAGCGACTCGATCCACAGCAGCCCTGTTATGTAGCAACAATCCCGACACCACGCAAATGTTACTACATAATGTTGCTACTTATAGAGAGCTCGATCAGGTAGGAATCTGTTCAACAAAGTGGAGTCGAACTCGTAAATGTGTTACCGTTTGGTAGCGGTAAGGTTGAATATCAGCTAAATGGTCCTGATGCATGCGTCATGTTCGTGAACGAGCGCCGTCAGTGGGGACTGGTCATCTCTTAGGTGCCACGGCTTATTTATTTGAATTGTTTTTGTTTTATTACGGACGCTTTTAACGTGCACGTCTCTCTACATTGTTCTCACATGTATAATTACAACATGAATGATGTAACCAATATTTTGTATCAATATTCTGATTTAAAAGAGTGTCCGTAGAGTTTCTTGCCCGTTCTTCTCCATATGAACGTACTACGCGTTGGAATGGGCAACTAGCTTCATATTTCTGACTGACGGACCCCTTGACAATTCAAAAGTGCCTGTAATTCGTTTATTTGAAATAAATGCTTTGAGTTTGATCACTTGCTCGTCATATCGTTGTCACACGTCAACGACTGGCTTTAAGATCAATGTGACTGTTAGGCAGTTTTAACCTTATTGAAGTTTTATTTACTGGAAGTTATTGTCATAAGTGTTGATGCAATTACGAGGTCGACTACCTATACAAGCCGACCGACGCGACGATTAGTTGACATTCAGAGATGAAACTGATATCCGGCAATTATCCGGTATCCGACCTTTTCGGTATCATTTTATAATCCGGCCGGATACCAGATGATAGTAGGTTAAATTCCGGCCGGATACCAGATAGTAGGTTAATATTCGGCCGGATACTGGATTTTAAATAATAATGAAAATGCATATTTAATTTATAGATTCTTTAAAACAAGTGCGAGTCGGACTAGGGTTTCGTACCACCAAAACTGAGCCAAGTAATAGGTCCCGATTTCACGTTTCCATAAAAAAGTATTACGTTTCTAAAGTATGATATGGTGACGAAATTTGAATGTGGAACCGCTCAACGTAACAGCGGTCGATCTTGACATATTTTTCGATATTATTAATCATTTAATTCAGAATAAAATATTCCATACATTGTCCCTCCTTCGTGTGGTTAGTGACTAACCTGGTGTCAGAGTTTTAAAGCCGCCCATGGGCCTCTGACTTGGCTTCACACGCCGTCGAGAAATATCTCTCAGGCATGACGGTTACCTCACGATGTTTTCCTTCACCGTTTTTGAAGCAAGTGATAATTATACAATACGCACATGAATCCGAAAAGTCAGAGGTGCGTGCCTTGGGTTCGAACTCGAGATCTATGACTAGGCAGTCTGACGGTCACACCAATAGGCTATCACTGCTAATACATTGTTAGTAAATAGTACTTATAACTAAGTTAGTAAATTATTTATTTTTTATTATGTAAGGCGTTGTGATATTCTGCTTCGACCGTTGGCGTCGATAGACCACGGTCCGTTTGTGACACTCTTATTAATGCAAGCTTACCTGTTCTCTTCCACAGATTATCAGCAGAAAATGCGGCTGCGGCATTCAGGACGAACCTCCACAAACAGAAGAAGATCATGCTGACGCGTTCACAAACTTTGTCAAACCTTACTCTCCTAATGACAATGTCACTATCCTAAATACTACTATTACTAGTCAGAAAATTAACTCTGAAGATACTCGCATAAG
This sequence comes from Agrochola lota, assembly GCA_947364205.1. Lineage (NCBI taxonomy): Eukaryota > Metazoa > Arthropoda > Insecta > Lepidoptera > Noctuidae > Agrochola > Agrochola lota. The sequence goes on from OX376248.1 coordinate 5,379,214, forward strand.
TAAAGATAGTATTGTCACGTCTGGATCAGTTAATGACGGTGTCATTAACTTAAAAAGTCATAAAGATGCAGGAAGAAGAAAATCTAAAGATAAGAGAGAAAATGATGCATATTTAGAAAAAGAAAAGGATTGTAAAGATAATTTCAGTAAAAAGATTGACAAAGAGAATAGCAAAATAAATAAAAATATATATTTAGAAAACGATTCTAGTAACAATGATAGCAAAATACAAATCTGTGAAGGAAACAACAAAAAACCAACACATAATACAGAAAATGATAATTTTGAAGGAGTTAATAATAATAAAATTAGAAGCAGCATAGAAAATGTAAATACCAATCCCTTAACAAACCACAAAGTTAACGAAGCTATGGATATAGTTAATGACACGATTAATACAGTTAGTGACGCGATAAACACAGTTAACGAGGCCATAAAAAAAGATGGAATGGACGATCTTATACACCAAATGGAAGATTTAACCGCTATTGGTAGTATTAATGTCGAAAATACACAACAAAATTGTGAAACTGGGGAAATTGAAGTTAATCTTGATAATAATAAAGTAGAAATTGATTCTAAGCATGACAATCAAGATAAAATACAAAATTCTGCAGAAAATATCGACAAATATCACAAACCTATACAAAATTGTGAACAAAATATCGATGAATATCACAAACCTCATGACACTAATATCTATATAAGTAGCAACGATGTTCCAAATTCAAACACTCTAGACGATATTTCAAATCAATTGACTATCACTGATACTGAGAATCATGATACTCAAATCCCTAAAGAAGAAGAACCAAGCGTGTATTGTAATAAGTGTTTTAATGTAAAACTAAATGGTGTATGTTTGTGTTCAAATGTGAATCTTTATTATCAGTTATTAGCCAAAGCTAATCTAAGTAGAACTGATAGTAGACAGAATTTGAGTGATTCTGATAGTTCGGCGAGTGTGGATCTGAGTACAGCGATTGCGCTTATTAATAGGTGAGTTTTTTTTTACAATTAAAAATAGATCAAAGATATATATAACAAATATTATAAATGCGAAAGTGAGTTTGTTTGTTTGTTACGCTTTCACGCTAAAACGGCTGAACGTATTTGGATGAAATCTAGCACAAGGTTAGACCATGACCTGGAGAAGGGCATATACCTTTTTGAGACTTATGCGTTTGAAACCGCGGGGCGCAGTTAATAGAATATAAAAAAGATAAATTCAGACAAATTGTTATTGAAAGTAATGAAAGAAAGAAAATAAATTTATTTAGCACAGACGGAAAGGCACACAACACAACATATTGTACTACAAGTAAAAACAAAATTATAAACGAAAGAAAGGCAAATCAGAAAAATTTAAATCTTTAAATCGACTTCAAAAAAGGAGCAGGTTCTATATTCGTCTGTGTGTTTTTTTTTTTAATAAGTATGTGTATATTTTCGTCAATAGGGATGATGCCTGGGTTAAAAAAAAAAAACAAATTAGTCCGTCAGTCAGAGAATAAAAAAATATTAGACACGTATTTTTTGCTTTATCATATTAATAAAAAATTACTTAGATAAAACGCATTTTAAGTTGGGGAGTGGGGGTCGCTACGTCACCAGTACGTATAAAATCTACATACGCGTGACGTCATGGCACATTTTACCTCAATGTATCGCCGTAATCTTTAGATTACGTAAAAAAATAAAAAATACGTGTCCAATATTTTTTTATAATCTCAAAGACGGACTAAAAAACATTTTTTTGCCACCATCCCTATTGTGGACCGATTTTTCTCAGATACTGCGGCAAGCTCCCCTCAGACACATTCACACGACTCGCTCCTCAATGGTGGATGGAAGAAGTCCAACTACCAGTCACAGGATCTGAGAAAACTAAGACAGCGTACATTTGTACCTTGCGACTGCCTCTCAACTGTCCCGTCAAGTACAATATAGTGGTGAGTTTAAGATAACATAACATATCGCCTCTATTTCCAGAAGGTCTGGGCAGAGTAAGTACAGTACAATCTCGTTAATCCGGTACTAATTCAGACAGAAGGGCGCTATACGGTGGTCTGCCCAGCTTGGGCGGAGCACCGCCGTGTCCTCACGGAGGCGATCGGCGGCGGCGATCTCTCGCGTGCGGCCCTGGTTCAGGCCATGGTTCGGAGCGAGAGTGCATGGGAGGCCGTCACCTCCTTCTGCGAAGCTGTAATGCTCGCGAAGGAGGAGGCGGAATTCGTGAGGGAGAGGCAAATTTCGCGCCCTCACGCCCCTAGCCGCCGCAGGAGACGCCCCGGGTGTCGGGAATCGATCTGTAGGCGCGGGCTTGCGGACATTATTTCAGATTCTGTAGATCTTTTGGGGAATTTGCTTTAATCTTTCTTAAAGTCACAAGTTATAAAGGACAAGCCCAGTGTCATTTACTGGGGCAAAAAAACCTGTAAAACCTAATAACATTTTGTCCAACTTGGGAATCGAACTCAGAACCCCGTTCTGCAGTCTTCCCTTTTGGAAGATCCTCGAAATCCTCCTAAAATATCCTGTTCTTTCCAGGGTCACCCGATGCCAACGAAGGTGTTAGCCAGAAGAATGGTAGCGCTCCAAGCGTGCAGAATACTCCACAAGTCTGGGGAACTGGATAACCAGCTGATGCCTATAGGTAAGTTTACCCAACTTCTATGATATTTATTTATTTATTTAACAGTTTATGTACACACATTATAAATAGACAAGAAGAAAGGAACAGAAAAAAACGTACAAAGGTGATGCTTATTTCTAAAGAAATCTCTTCCAGCATACCTGCGATAGGAAAGTAGTTAAAGAGATGTAGACAACGTGTGTAAGATTAGAAGAGAAAATAATATACATAAAATAAAAACACTTAATTATTATTTAAGGTTACCGGGAAAAAAAAAATCTTACGTCAGTCAGATAATAAAAAAATATTAGACACGTATTTTTTGCTTTATCATATTAATAAAAAATGGTTCAGATATAACGCACAAAAGTTAGGGAGTGCGGGCTCGTTACGTCACAAAGTCACAAGTCGGTATAAAATCTACCGGAGAATGACGTCATGCTACATTTTAACTCAATGCATAGCAGTAATCTTTTAATTACGTAAAAAAAGAAAAAATATGTGTCCAATATTTTTTAATATTCTATCTGACGGAAATAAAAATTGTCTTCATCGCTATTGTAATCCAGACTTTTGAGGAGACCTATATAATTTAGGTTTCGTCCATTTATACTCATCTTTTCAACCGACCTCAACAAAAGGAGGAGGTTATATGTTCGTCGCGTATGTATGTTTTTTTTTGTTTGTTTGATTCCGATTTGCGAAATTCTCTTTTCCTATGAAAGGGTATACTTATTAAGAAATTAAATTAATTATTCACGTTGTAGTGTTTTTTTTCGGAAGGCGGTTTTTTTTTTTGTCATTTTGACATGAATAAAATGTGGGTGCACTATAAGTACACTTCTGCCTAACTCTTCGGTGATTACCGCTGTGATGTTAGAAAAAAAGAAAGAAAGAAAAAGTATTTATTGATGTTATGTATCTATGAGCATAACTTATGCTGTAAAGTGTAAATAAGCCAGTTAAGGCGACAGTAAGCGACTAAGCGTCTAAACGAGTAGTGTTAATGATTTGGGAAAAATATATGTTAAATTAGAGCATTTTTTTAATTAATATATGAATATTTTAGATTATGTTTATATAACATAGTGTAATTTAATAAAACTGAGAATCACGCAAAATCTATCAAGCGTATTTTTCTGAAACCATTCCATTTAGAGCTAATTTAATTAAAGACGACACGGTTGGCGCAGTGGCTGAGCGATCGACTGCTGCGCAACGTGTCGCGGGTTCGATCCCCGCACGGAACAAATATTTGTATGATCTGCAAGTAGTTGTTCCGGGTCTGGGTGTTAGTGTATGTGAGTTTCTATGTTTGTAAACGCACCCACGAGACAAGAAAAAAATCTTAGTGTGGGTCAAAGTTTAAAAAAAATATGTATCTTTTAATAATCGTGTTTTATTAGAATACCTTTAATTTGTTTTACGTAAAATAAATTAATAATGCGTCTAATTTGGGACAGCGGTCCTTGATGGGCGAGTCCTATTAATGGCTGGACGTACGACGCGTTGCGTGAGCTCAGTACAGAACACGCAAGCTAACTCAAGGTCACTGGCATGTATCGGCGTCTCAACGTCAGTTGGCAGCGGGGCTAAATGCCCAGGGAGCTCTTCTTTGTTGTGATCGCAACGAAGTTCTTTAACGCGGCTAGCGGTAGGAGTAAAATGGTAGAACTCGTCACTAAACGAAAAAGCGGCGGTTATGCCCGGAAAAGTCAGTTTCAAGTGGCAGAAGTGTTTGACTTTGAACACAGAGACATTTTTTTTTTTGGCTAGCCTACCTTTTCCCTCTGCTGGGCAAAGGTCTCCCCCATACTTTCCCAGTCTTCCTTATGTTGTGCCTTCTGCGGCCAATTGGTCAGGAACGAGTCCAAATCGCACGCCAGCGTTTTTTAGGCCTGCCCCGGTGACGACACCCGCCATCAGGCACTTACTGTGTGACGATCCTGGCCCATCAGTTTTAATTTTTGGCGTTTTGGGGTCTGTCTTATGTGATTTTCACGTTATAAAAGTGTTGATTCTCCGTAGTATAATTTGCCACTTTCGGAGTCACCGGATTTGATTTAATTTAAGTTTATTTAATTGCCGCATGTTAAATTATTACCTCCCTAGGCAGGACTAGTTATTACTTAGGTATATTATGATTATAATATTATCGCTAATTTTTACTGATTGAAGAGACTAGTTAAAGAGACTGACTGAAGAGACTAGTTAAAGAGACTGATTAAAGGGAAGGGTGGACGTTTTTGGGGGACTGTCTTATGTAGTTTTGACGTTCGAAAAGTGTTGATTCTCAGCCTAGTTTAAATCAATGACTTTTCAATTCTGATGCGTCCTATAGGTGTGGCGCTCCCAGTCCCATTTCACAGAGCCAACTAGTATACGTTTTTAGCTTGACACTTGAAATTTGAGCCCATACTAAATGGCTCTGTTTTGATACATAATATAGAGCGAAAGGAATTTCGTTCCAACCGGGTGTCCCACGACACCTACCGACTTTTTTATTATGTTTATTAATAAAATTTATGTTAAAGAAAAAATTGATTTGGAGTCACTTTTGAAAACTTTAATAAGTATATGGTCATATTGTGGACACAGTTAACAAGGCAGGGTTTAGGCCAGACTGCAAGTATTTTTTTGATGTGACATCATCTTCCCCTTCGCTTTCCTGCAATCTGTGGGAGCGATTTCGTCAAAAGAAAAACAATTGAAATCAATCAAATCAATCAATTGAATTGTTGATTGAGTGAATAAACAATTTTTCTTTCTTTCTTTCTTTTCTTTCTTTTAAAAGGGATGGAAGTGTGTAACAAGAAGCCGGGGAAACGCGTGCTATTTGATTTGACCAATGAGCACGCGCGGTGCTAGCGTTGGCCGTCAGATGGTACCAACCTGTTTTCCGAGGGGTAAACAGGATGATGATGATCAGCCAAGATGTCAAATGTTTCACATCATATGGGACTACTGTAAGAGACTGCACACGATGCGTTGCGGCGCCGCAACGCGAAGATTCGCTGCGTTGGCGGGCACACGGGCGATGCGAGGCCGTAGCATTGTTACGCTGCAGCGGCCCCGCGCCGCAAAGATTTTGCCGCACTGGCGGTCAAACAGACAACTGAGCAGTGGCGCTCTGGTGCCGCTCCGGCGTTGCAATGCGTACACCCCTCCCGCTTTGTCTCGCTGGCTGCAAGCCCGCTTTACGTCAAAACGCACCGTGTGCCATACTATGGGTATTGGCCGCGCCGCCGTCGCAACGCATCATGTGCACAGGCTCTAAGGCTCGCTCATTTTCAACCGTCATCTATTCATTTTGCAACATATCTCGTTAATATTTTATACGAAAAACTTCTTATTGTCTTCGGTTTTCAGGTAAAGAAAACTTCAAAGCTGTAGAACTAGAGGCTGTGAACGCGATGTGCGCCTCCATCGGAAGCGAACACACAGACACACATGACTCCGCGCGACCCGGCTCCACCAAGCGACGGCAGTACTATTATAAAAGAGTAAGTTCAATATAAACTAGTTAAAAACTAGACTAGAAAATGTACAGGGACAGACAAACGGAGGGAGAAAGTCAAGCAAACACAGGCAGACGGACTCATAGACAGATAGGCCAACAGAGAGGCGGACAGACAGAAACGTCTAACTTCAAAGCAGTAGAACTAGAGGCTGTGAACGCGATGTGCGCCTCCATCAAATTGAACACACAGACACACACGACTCCGCGCAATCCGTCTCTACCAAGCGACGCCAGTACTGTTATAAACGAGTAAGGGCGAATTTCAACAATTAAACTGAACACGACCAGCACATCTAAATCGCGTTCATGACCAACAACAACAAAGAACAACATTGTTATTGAATATTGACACTGACAGCTCTTGAATACTATTTAGAAGTGCTAATCGAGTTCAGTTTCATTGGTGAAATCCGCATTAAGTCATTTTATATGTCTTTAGAGCGTTCATTTTAAAAGTTGGCAACGTCGCAAATCGCTGTCAAATATTTGCCTGTTTTGATTAATTTGGCAATATTACTGTATGGAAATATTAAATATCGCTAATGAATTGCAATTATAACACTGAATTTGATGTTGTAAAAAAGGCATTTGGAAAGTTTCCAAATACTTTTTTTTACATCTAAAACTAAATATTCGGTAGGATATTAATTATTGCATTTCATAATCAATATTTTAGTTCACTAGTTAGCCATATTACATTTCCTAGCTGACTGATCCCAGAGAAGAAATGCCGAAATATTCAAAATTATATTATGAAAATACAAGTATTCAGCTGCAACCGGTAAGACAGGAAGCTGACCCCACATAGTTCGGAAAAGGCTAGGCAGATGATGAGTCTTAATACATTTCGTTTGCAATGAAACTACTACTTTGTCTTGTTTGTCATTGAGTTTGTTTTCCCAAAACTCGATAATTATCTGAGATTCAGAATTCAAATATTAAACCTTTTTTTTTATTTTCAGACAGCCTGGGCCTTCACAGACTGCCAACCAGTCATAGACACGACTGATGCAGAGATATTTCCTGGACATGACCCAGAGGAGATAAACATTGAGAGTGACAACGAGGCTCCCAAGAAAGATAGCAAACATAAGGAAAAGTATAAGGAGGCTAAAGTGAAGGAGGGAACAGGTGAGGTATATGGCATTTAGTTATATTTACGGTTAGGAGGCCGCTTTTCTTTAGATCGAATTTTGTTGCTTCGTGTCTCAATATGAAACGGAGCTCGTGGTATAAGTGAGCCCGCTTGCCGGGGTTGGTCCGTGGATGGGTGACTATCTTTACATACCGAGACTCCTCCGTGCCTTGGAAAGCACGTTAAGCCGTTGGTCCCAACTGTCATTCGTAGATCTTTGACAGTCGTTACGGGTCATCAGAAGACCGAAATTCTGACAACCAGTCTACTAAGGGGTATTGTGTTACCCAGTAACTGGGTTGTGGAGGTCAGATAGGCAGTCGTTTTATGTGAAATTCTGGTACTCAGCTGCATCCGGTTAGACTGGAAGCCGACTCCAACATACTTGGGAGAAGGCTAGGCAGATTGATTTTTGAGTCTCAATATGAAACTTTATAAAAGGTATTAGAAAATTCTAGACAAACTTACCATGGGGTCCTTATTAGCCGTTATTCATCATTACTTCTCAGCCACGAGATAATATTTTTTTAAAGGAGGCACTAGTGCACTATTGGGTGCCCCCTTAAGTTAAATGTAACAAATTTTACTGTGTATAATATCCAGGTTTTCTGGCAACATATTCCATGTTTCCTAGCAACATTTCATACATTCTGTGTTTGAATTATGAGTCCATCACCAAAAGACGATGTTGTTGCAACGATATCGCGAATTTTTTGTTTTCCATGAATACGGTGGTTTTTTTCCTAGTTGTATGTGGTGTCTGTGACTCTGTTTGCGTCTATATGTTTCTGTCATACTCTGAAGCAGGGATGTTCGATTCCGACTCCGAAAGGTCGGAACTTCCGATTAATTTTACACCTCCGACTCCGACTTCGGTTCCGATAATTTTGAATCCGAGTTATACCGAAGGTCGAAAGTATAATTTGCCACTTTTAGATAGAGTCATTGGATTTTACTTAAATTTTGTTTAAACAATCGCCGCATGTTAAATTATCAGCTCCTTAGAAAGGTATTACTTAGGTATATTATGATTAAATTACTATCGCTAATATTTGACTGATTAAAGAGACTGCTTAAAGAGACTGATTCAAGAGACTGATTAAAGAGACTGATTAAAGAGACTGATTACAGAGACTGATTAAAGAGACTGATTACAGAGACTGATTAAAGAGACTGATTAAAGAGACTGAATTATATTTCTATTGTTACATTAAGCTTTCCCTTAAACACATCATTCTTCTACTTCCGCCTTCGACTCCGGTTCCGGTTCCGATTCCGATCATCATTTAAAACGTCCGGATCCGGCTTCGGTTCCGGTAAAACGATTTCCGTAACATCCCTGCTCTAAAGCATTGAATATACTATTTCGTGTTCATAGTTAGCCGTAAAAATCGTATACGAAAATCAGTCCGCTACTTTATCTGTAAAAAATTATTAAATCATCAAACGATCGCCTACTAGAACAGTCGGTCGATTCTGTAAAAATATTCACGTGAAGCTTGGGTGAAGTGAGCGTGAAGTGAGCTGTCACTGCCACAGAATCGACCGGCAGGATGCTAGGTATTAACACTATTGACAGCTCACTTCACGCTCACTTCACCTAAGTTTCACGGTGGTATTTTTACAGAATCGAACGGCTGTTTGCATGTAAGCTCTCAACGGTTTTCATGATATTTAATTGTAGTTTCGACTTAACGAGTGTATTCTTCAATCGCTGGTTCATTAGACATTCTACGAGATAAATCGAAAAGTTCACATATGCAGTAATTCTAACTAATATTATAAATGCAACACTGAGTTTGTTTTTTACGCTTTCACGCTATAACAGCTGAATAGATTTGGATGAAATTTGGCACATGGGTAGACCATGACCATGGCCCTATTTAATCAAACTCACAAATTGTAAATTGTAGATGACAGGCTACAATTTCGCAAGTTTCTTTTTAATAAAAATTACAAGTTACAAATTTGTCATGGTGGAAACTGTACAAAATTGTAAAATTGTACCTACAATTTTACATTATTTCTGTTAAATAAACATTTTCACTTTACAGGTGTCAGTTTGAACTCATAATTGTAATTAAAAGTTTACATATTTTGTAAATTGTAGTATAATTCTGACAGATTGTCTCACGATGTGTGACTTTACGATTTTTTGCCTCAACCTAATGACAAAGAAATTAAAATATTATTCGCAAAAAAAATGGTCCTAACAACGAGTAATGAAAGTAGTGAGGATGATGAATTGTGATTCAAATTCGAAAGTCATTTATTCAAACTAGGCTGAGAATCAGCACTTTTCGAATCAATAGTTAATAGAAGGTAGGTGATTTCCGACGAGTGTATAAGTCGACACGAGTCGGAAATCATCTTACGCACGTGTATCATACAACGTTTTACTATGCATTGTGCGAGGAAATAAAAAAAAAAACGAGCGAGCCTTACGGCAGTCGCCTGCGATGTGTAACATCTAACATACCACGACGTATATAAATGATAAAAACAAAATTCATGACTTTGACTTTTGACTTTGATTTCGACTTCGACTTCGACTTCGACTTCGGCTTTGACTTCGACTTTTTGATTTTGACCATTGTCATAATCATCGCCATCGTCATCATCATTCTCAAATAATAAAATCTCTGAGACGAGACGGTCTGACGACGGCCTCAAAAATTAAAAAAAAAACAGAAAAGTAAAAAGCACTAGTGAAAAAAAGTGACACTTTCCGCACAAATTATATTATTCGGCGCCCGTACATTGTACCGAGTGGACGCGTGTCGGTTGTCCTCGGAATTTTTGCTTTCGAATTTTTGTGATTGGCTAAGTTAAGTGATTGTGAATTCCTTGTCACTCTTGCCGGTTTATTACGAGTAATCAACGCCCACTAGGCGGTCCTAGAGTGAGATACTAACAATTTTGTCACCTACTTTAAAATCTGACTTTCGAAAAGTGACTGTGATTTGCTGGATTCGAACCCGCTCCCACAGTGCGGTGTGCTGTTGCGGTCCGACTCCCCACCCGCTGCGCTACGGTGCTAATGACACAGGACCTTGAATAAGCTACTCGCTATCTGCTACGCTGCCGCCGCCGTAGCCGTTGACGTCACTGCTACAGATTGCCTACGCGGCTACGCACACCAAGTACTCGTAGCCGATGCGCTACGACTCCGCTCGCACGCGACACGGTCTCGACGCAGTGCGCACGCACTTACGATTGTGACGAAATCTACGAGATCTGCTAGCATCTTTATTACAACTATTAGGAAACATGTCCGTTAAACGCACTCCCCCGACCACGCCGAAATCGCAAATAAACAACCTTTGCCAGTCCCAGACCAAATCTGAATCGGATATAGCCAATGCAGTGCTCAGTGATTACGTAAATACAAACCGAAATAAAAGAGCCCGAACGGCAAACTCGCCACTAGGCGCTACTGCGCACGACCTTCAAACGCAATCCGAAGATTGGAAGGATGTACAAGACTCTTCAATTGCAAAGCTACTTGCGACTCAAACCGCTGTGATGGCTAAATTGGCGTCTGATATTGGAGAAATAAAATCCCAGAACACTCAGATTCAGGCATCTAATACGGAGATACACAAGTCAAACGAGGAGATAGTTAAATCTATGTCTTTTATAAACCAGCAATTTGAGGAGCTGAAAAAAGAAGTTGAAGACCTAAGAAAGGAATGCCGTGAACAGAGACAATATATAGAAAGTCTAGAGAAAAGAATACAAGATCTACAACATAAATCAAGGTCGTCGGGTATTGAAATCCGTAACATACCGCAATGTAACACTGAAACCAATGCCACTCTTGTAAAAACTGTATGCAGCATTGGCGAAGCTATCGGAGTATCCATAAAAGACTCTGAGCTGAGGGATATTTATCGCTTGCCTGGGAAACCATCGGGTGCCCCTACCACTGCACGACCGATAATAGCTGAATTTTCTTCCGTTATGAAAAAGGAGACACTCATATCTGCAGTTCGAACGTTCAACAAAACTAAGAACAGGGAAGATAAATTAAATACTGGTCTCATTGGCATTCCAGGAATATGTCACCCGGTTTATGTCATGGAACAGCTCCCGGGTAACACCAAAAAACTGTTCTACCAATCAAGAGAGTTTGCGAAAAACCACAATTTCAAATACTGCTGGGTATCAAACGGTAACATATTTTTGCGCAAAAAGGAAGGAGACAAACAACTGTTAATCAACTCTGAAAAATGTCTTCAGGACATTGATTTCACTGGCTTGTGACTGGTAATCCGCATAGTTAAGATCTATATATTTGCGTACATCTGTCTACTATTGTTGTTTTTCGATATTGTATTGTTTTCTAAATCCAAAAGGTTACTCAATTTATTTTACACTCACATAACCACACAAATTAAAACTAACCAAGGCATACGCACTCTACACAAAAATACGCTCACAACCCCCTTCCACACAAACACCTGGTATAACAACTACTTTTACACAAAAAAGCAAATAATAAACGACATAGCATATATTAAACAAATCCCAACAATTGAAGTCGTACATTTGAGTCACCTCACGTTACTTCTATACTCTCCCAATGGCTAGCATAAATAGTATAAGCAGCGAGTTGGACTCGCTAACAGTGGGTTGCTCATTTAACTGTGCCCCAGAAAATTGTATTGAATATGTCAACACCACCAATACCAGCATAAATATACTACACTTAAACATCCGTAGCTTAAATAAAAACTTTGACCAATTCCAGGTATTAATGCACTCAACAAAACTTAATTTAGACGTGGTAATTCTTACTGAATGTTGGCTTAGTAAAGTCAGTAATATGCCTGTTTTGGCTGGATATGATACTTATTTTACTGAAATAAATAGTAACCAAAATGATGGAATTGTTATCTTTACAAAACAAGCCCTCCGAACCTCTGAGTGGGAACCTCAATTTGTGGGTGGAAATTGCTTGGTATGTCATATTGTTGACCAAAATATCGCTGTTGTTGCAGTGTACCGTTCCCCGTCTTACAATTCAAAGGAAAGTACCGAAAGTTTTTTGGATAGTTTAAATAGTGTCTACGTAAGCCTCTCCTCCTACAAAAATATAGTCCTCATAGGTGATATTAATATAGACCTCAAACCCAATAGTTCAGATGACCGCTGTTTCAACTATCTCACTCTAAATGCCTCCCACGGCCTTCTCCCAACCCACAGATTCAACACTCGCCTGGATAACTGTCTAGATCATGCACTTGTTAAAACTACCCTTCCTGTTACTACCCTTGTACTAGACTCACACATCACGGATCACAAACCGGTGCTACTTAATATTGCTAAGACAAACCCAGATAATAAACCACTCCACATAGCTACCCGGATAGACTACGATGCAGTTAAGTTAGATTTGGAAAATTCGGATTTTACCCCATTGTACAAAATTATTGACCCTAATATATCCATGAATATGTTCATAACTATTATTTCTACAGTAATTGACAAACACACTAACCAAATTAAAATCCCAAGGAAAAAAGAATAATCAAACCATGGATAACCACCGGCCTATTAAAGTGTATACAACACCGTGACCGGTTGCATAGCAACTCAAGAAAAGATCCCGATAATCTTATCCTGAAAATAACCTATACGCGGTACCGAAATTATTGTAACGACCTGCTCCGGAAACTAAGGGTAGCCCATGAAAAGCGCGAACTTGAAAAATCTCGCAATAACCCCAAAGCCCTTTGGAAAGCGGTCAAACAAATCACCAGTACCACCAAAAAGAAAACTACCCCATTAGAACTGTTGGACATCTGTGATAACGCCCCTTCATCCATAAACGAAGTATGTAGGTTTTTCAGTAACATAGGCACTAACTTGGCAGAAAAAATCTTGCTCCAATCTCACCAACCTACAAACACACCTCAGAGCTCATGTCAAAACATTTCGTCTAGCCCCGCCAACTCCCTTGTGATACTTGAGGTTGATGAGTCAGAAGTGGAGTCCCTTATTCTGCAACTGCGTAATGATTGCGCAATAGGTTGGGATGGTATATCCCCCTTAGTGCTAAAGAATTGCCGCCAGACCTTGACGCCACCTTTGACGTATATCCTTAACTCATGCATTCAAAGGGGCATATTTCCTGATGCGCTAAAGAAAGCTATCATCCATCCAATTCATAAGGGAGGGAACAGGCACTGTGTCAACAATTACAGACCCATATCGGTCCTATCAGCACTCTCTAAGATACTAGAAAGAATCCTTAATAGCAGTTTAAATAGATTCCTTAGCAAGCATCAGCTCATATCTGATAATCAGTATGGTTTTCGCACAGGAATCTCTACTGAAGATGCAGTTCTTGAGCTGACACAATTGGTTGCTAGGAATCTTGACAGTAGAACCAAAAGTCTAGGGATCTTCCTAGACCTTTCTAAAGCATTTGACACAGTTTCTGTTCCCAAACTTATCTCTAAACTGGAACTCCTAGGGGTGCGAGGAAATACCCTCGAAATTTTCAAGGACTATCTTTGTAACCGGACCCAACGAGTAAAAATTGGTGAGCACATAAGTGAAGAAGTATCGACCACTTACGGTGTACCTCAGGGAAGCATTTTGGGCCCCACCCTCTTCCTAATATACGTCAATGAGTTGTGCAGAATGACCATCCCCAACTCCAGGATCATTGCGTATGCGGACGACACCGCAGTCATAGTTCACGGACCAACTTGGGATGGCGTTAAGCGCCACGCAGAAGCGGCAATGTCGACTATAGTGAAATGGCTCAACCTAAACTTGCTTACCCTAAACTGCGACAAAACATCGTACATTCCCTTCGCTATTCGGCGTAACAACTTGCCCGACGAATCCTTCTCTATAACAGCGCACATCTGCTCCAAACAATCCCCACAATGCTTATGTCCGACGCTCGTAAGAACTGATAATGTGAAATATCTGGGTGTCCTAATAGACGGAGGATTACGGTGGGACAAACAGGTTGACGTCATTACCACTAGATGTTTGAGACTTTTGCATATTTTCAAATCCCTTAGAGACTCGGCTGCGCCTGATACCTTGAGGATGGTGTACTATGCATTATGCCAATCCATCATTGGATATTGCATTGCAGTATGGGGTGGTGCTAATAAAACCAGTCTTCTGAGGATTGAAAGAGCGCAGAGAGCCGTACTGAAGGTGATGTCGCGCAAACCTTTTCGCTATCCCACTACGCAATTATACGCTGATTCTAAAGTACTTTCTGTGCGCCAGCTTTTTGTACTGCAGTCTACTGTTAGAAGACACGCTAGCGTTCCCCCAACTGACCCTAAAAAAAGAAAAAAACTAGTCTTAAGTACCCCTCACAAAACCGCCTTCGCTCAACACCAATACTACACATTAAGCACATACATATACAAACAAGTCCACAAAAACCTAAACATTGTCGATCTGAATAAATATGAATTAAAATCAAAATTAATGGAATGGCTACTGGAACAAGATTATCTAGGAACAGAATCCTTACTCAATTACGTCTCCTAACTACCTACATATCCTCAATCACAAACAACACACCACACTACACACACACACACACATTCCTTATATAATACTTACTTTTACTTTAAAAACATAAAAATTAGCTTTATATTCATAGTCGCTCAGGTAGATCGACACAGTCTACTATTATACCAAAAGCATCACTTTTTAAGCTGAATCACTGTCTCTCAAGATACAGGTTTCCTAGTTTGAGAGGCAGGGTTTCCCATATTGTGTACAGATTTCAGTTCTTGGATTAAACTGCATTGTGTTACTACCAAAGCTCATCTAAATTGTGTTTATTTAAATATGTTAAATCTGTATTTTTGTGAAATAAAGGTTATTATTATTATTATTATAATTGACTCCTTGGAAAACGCTCTTTTCGAGCAAATGCATTGTAAAATTACATACGACGGTCCCCTAAAACGCCCACCCTTCATCATTGATTGAACTGCAACGCCGAGTTTTTCGTATATGTGACAGATTTCACGTTCAACGAAAGTGCCGTTTTCGTTTTTTTTTTCCTATACGTTAAGAAATTGAGTGTTTCACGGAGTACTTTGTTATTGGTTTGGTGCATCACCAAAATTACGAACTTTTTCGTTGAACATAAAATCTGTAAGTGTCCGTAATACAAAAGAGCGAGGGGGAGGTCACGCGATGACCGCTAATCGAGTACTAATTGCTTTATTGATATTATTAATGAAGTTATGTAAAATGCAGAGTAGTTGGTAGTATATGGTTTCACCTATCGTCTAATAAAACAAGGTCTGGCATTCCGGGACTAACACATGCTTACGTTACTATCCAGTTGCCACTCTATTGCAACAAAACACGATTAAGGAAGGTTTTCAGAAACAAAAGCTTTTAAATTGTCGTTTCGTGTGTCTAATCAAACGAAACAATTCAATTTAAACATAAACCAACGTAATCGTTAATTAATACCTCATTGTTTTATCGGATTCGCACAGGTCATAAAGGTGGTTGGGGAGTTATTATTACGAACTTCTGGTAACACAGATGTGATGACGTAGACTTGTGTCGCCCACGTGACTACTGATAAACAAATGCTACTACTCCTTAGATGAATATTTAAATGATAAACATAAATAATAAACAATAAAATGATAATCACGGAGTTTATACGTATCGTTTAAAATATATCAATGATACGGTAATATAATTCATGCATAATTTTTAATAGTAATCATTAATCAATATTATAATAAAAATAAAATAGCAATAATAATAAATTAAACGGTATAGTAAATTAAGTAGTATAACAGAGCTTCCTCTCTCCTACCCTTTTGCTGTGCCCTACAGGGTCCATAATGATCAAAATTATACAGTTACCACCTAAGTACACATTATGGCTAAAGCAATAAAGATATTGAGTATTGAGTATTGACCACTGTGTCTCGGAATGCCATACCTGGCGAAGTATATTATTATACCTTGGTTTCAACGTACATGATTGAAAATGAATTTATTTTAAGTGTAACTGACGAAGACAAATCAACTGATGATAATTTTTCTGGATCCAGTGAAGAAAGTGCGATAAATTCATCCTAACTACGGAACCCTTCATTGAGCGTGGTCCGACACGCACTTGGCCGGTTTTTTTTTAAGAAATTGGTGTTTTTTTTATTTTTTCTGCAGATTAGAAATAACTTTTTTTTACTATTCACAGCCAAAAAACGCAACATGCTCTACGCAATAGTCTCAAAACTATGGTGTGCCTTACCAGAGAGATATAACACCCGTGGTAGAAGACTCCACGCCCCGCAGCTAGCGAGCCAAGCGATTGGCATCCTTATGTCCAGACATGAACCTGACAAGTAAGTCGAATATTGCTTGTGATCTGCCTGTCCTTTGCTCGACTATGTTGGGTTCAGCTTCTAAATATCAATATTTTACACGCATGCTTGTAACTGGGTAAGTATATGCTTTATGAATGTATGTACATATTTATTGTATATGTAAATGGTACACCACTGACTACCTGCAGTATTGTCTCTCCTTCTCCCTTTAATCCATCCAAAGGTTGTCTGTAAAAGATCGCTTTTAGCGATAAGACCGCCCAATGCGTCACCCTATGTAAAATATCTAAATTTATTTCTGTAATTTGTATGGTGTACATAGTAAAGAATATTCTATTCTATATTTTAACCGCGTAGGTTTTGCATTTTTTTTTGCTTCAAAAACGGTGAAGGAAAACATCGTGAGGAAACCGGCATGCCTGAGAGATATTTCTCGACGGCATGTGAATCCAAGTCAGAGGCCCATGGGCGGCTTTAAAACTCTGACACCAGGTTAGTCACTAACCAAATGAAATGAAGAAGGAGATCTACTTGTAGAATCCGACTTCAGAACGACAACGATCAATACTTTTGTATTAAACCTGTCGGATTACAGAGTAGGAGATGAATATCTGAGGTCTATAAAACATTAAACAAACATCAACTGTATGTTAGTGTCAATAAAGTTAATGTTGGCCTGACTAGTACTGTTGAAAAAGTCATAAAAAATATGAAGAGTTGTATTGCATACTGAAACTTATGTATAGGCATTACAGTTGTTTTTCCTAAAACTCGTGTTTGTTTACATGTTTGGCAAATAATTATGGTAGGAGAGCTAAGTTAGAAAACGTCGGACTATTGGACGTGTCGGATTTGTGAGCGCCGGATTACCGAGCGCCTGTTGTATTGTGTGTGACTTTTGTTGACGATTGAAAACTTAGCTATGTTATATTATTCAGTTTGCAGATCCCATCTTTCCCTGTTTACACTCGTTCCGGGGAAGTGAGAGTGTCTGTGGAACATGTGCCAGACGCTGATGTCAGAATGTCGCCGCGACGAGCGAAACTTGTTCGGAGGTAAGAATATTATTGCATTTAAACCGACGACAATCTAAGAAGCCCGATTTGACGTTTCTCATTATACATGCCGCGATAACTTTGTATGAACGTCTACGTAAGATATCGAAATATCTAATTCATTATCCTAATGAATCACTATGTTATCCCTAAACTATAACAATGAGTATCATTCGTAAGCACCAAGTTTTACTTTATATTGGAAAAACCACAGAACAGAAAAAAACAGTAGAAGTCGCATGGCGCCTCATTAGCATCGGAACCAGCGTACCCAAACTCACACAAATGCAAGTTAATTGTATTTCGTAACACTAAGAAATCTTTGGTGTGATTGGTAGTTTAACATTGAATGAAAGTAGGAAATAATGTCAGTCGACGCCTATTTGAAAATAAACCACAATTTATAGACGATAGAGTTGTTTATTGTCTACTATTTTTACGTATTTATTACTTTTTCCGTTTAAAGCGGACACTGAATAGTTTAATGAGCAAGTTATGCTACCCGCCGCTGGATGTCACTATATTAAATGCATTCAATTTAAAGCTGTATTTCGTTACCAATAAGATTCACATTTGCGTAACGAGGTCATTACTATCCGTCCTCCTCTAGGGATGTACCACTGTCGTTGACTTATTTATCGACATTCCGTTTTATTTTCAAACAAAATACAGTCTACAGCTAGAGTCGATAAATATTATTATGTTCGAAATCGAGTGTTAATATTTTATTCTAATACATACATACTTACGATTTATAGGAAGTATAATTAAGAATTGTTGTGTTAAACTAATGATCCGAATTTGAAAATTACTATTTATCGTCGATTGAGAGACTGAGAGTATCCGGTCTGCACCAAGTGCAAAGGCTAGACAGAAATCGGACGACTGCCGAAACACGAAGTTTGCCGAGGGACATTTAGAAAATAATTGTACTGTACCTATTTATTTTGCACTTTGCTGAAACTTAAGTTAGTAATAAGTTTCGACAAAGTGAAAGATGATTATTGTATAAGTATATTGTAGATTTTGCAGGCGGTTGTCTTTTTTATCACAATGATTCATGTCGTCGTTGCGATTTTAAGACCTCTTATGTGTCACTTTTGGCAAAATCACTTTTTTTACGCCAGCTGATCTAAATGTGATTCGCGGCCGTATCAAATATTAATTTATAGAATTATAAATACTCAAAAAATCACCAATACAAAATAATCCCTCTACGTCCATAAAATCCAATTGAATGACTATTCCATGAAATCATGACATTTTAGGATTATTCTAACATAAGAGTTGTTATTCTGTTTGTTGCTGATTCTAATGTTTATAATTCTCTGAAGCCATATTTGTTACGGTCGCGAATCATATTTTAATCACCATACAACCTGACACTGACCTACAAATTACAAGAAAAGTAAGGAAATTTGAATTTCGCGGGCTATATTAGTGCATCCCCTTTAAAATATCGATAACTCATTATCGATAGCGGTAATCTCTAATTGAGTAGCGGACTGTGACATGTGCATACTTGGAATCATCGCCATCATCGTGGGTACCCGAAGGGACATTGACGCGAAAACGGTTACCATGGATTCAGTACATGACTCTGAGTCCCCCCAGCGTTGAAATTTTACCCGGTTATAAAATAAAAAAATCTTCTTTAGCATCTATGTGATTTGAAAGTCGATGAAACGAAAAAGCGACAGTAAAAAGAGACAGACACATAAATTCATAAGATTTAACGTGGGAGAAAATGAGATAGGAAGCAGTTACAGTGTTTCTTATATTCGTGGTTCTCTTTGTGCTCTGCTTCGTACCGCCTCCGCTCGTATTTACCAAGGCATAGTGGGAGTTTGCTTGGGCCTCAGCGTTGTACGTTTGTTAACCCAAATTTTGTATCCCTATCATTACTAAAACCTACAATTATCCTCTTCCCGAAATTTTACATTCGTCTCATTATCTTAAAGCCAAAATATTTGAAGGTTTCACTTCTACCACGTGTGAATTGCACACATGTTTTTTTTTAAAGGGATGTCGGCCTGCATCAACGAAATTTTTTTTGTGGCCCTCGAGTTACCCACTTGTGATAACATTGTGTTGTATTGGTTTAGATTCATGCGATTCGTGTTTGCTGAGGTACTCAGAGTTCGTCGACGCGGTATGAAGTTACAAAGCGAAGGATCTACACACAATAATTATTATATTGTGCCTACTGTTAAGAGTAAGTTATATGAAAATGTTAATTATTATCCGACTGCAAAGGAGGGTAATGTTTATTGAAAAAGGTGGTTAATCATTTACAATGCATTTGCTCGAAAAGAGCGTTTTCCAACAGCCAATTTGTGCGGAAAGTGTGACTTTTTTTCACTAGTGCTTTTTACTTTTCTGTTTTTTTTTTTTTTTAATTCCGTCGTCATCGTGAGCCCGTCGCAAAGAGTTTTTATTATTTGAGCTAAGTTTTATTACAAATTTGATGATGCTGATGACGATGGCGATGGCGATGGCTATTGCGGTTGCGATAGTGATGGCAATGGCGATGACGATGGTCAAAGTCAGTCAGTCAAAGTCAAGAAGTCAAGGTCATGAATGTTGTTTATATCATTTATATACGTCAGCCAATATGTCAGATGTTACACATCATATGCGACTACTGTAAGGCTGCATGTTGCGTGACGTTTTTTTTTTTTTTTTTCAATGATTTTTGTCAATTTTATTTTCATTCATTTTCAATTATAAATTTTAATCTAAATGTATTCATTGAGCTCGTCATTACTAACATAGTTTTAAGATAATGTAATAGGTAATAACAAAATATGGACAATTTTTTTTTTTCCCAAACCTCACTAACCAGCTTGCTTAATCTTTTTTATAGCTACCCAGATCGATGGCACCACCAAAATAGACATCGACTGGTCATTCCTAGAGCTCATCTACCAACATACAGAAGAAAAAAAAATTACCGATATAGAAAAACCAATCATCTGGACAGAAGCGCCAGAAGATGAACAGAAGGTAGAAAGAGATGGCAATAGGAGGAGAAAGGGTAAGAAGAGGATGTCTAATCCTTTGCTGAAGAAAGGAGAGGTTTTTGTTTTTGATGCCGAGAAGTATAGAGAAGCTGTTGTTACGCCGTGGTATAGGAATCAAGATCAACCTCAGGTTAGTTTTATTGATAGAAATAATAACCATGCAGTCTTACGATGGATAGTTGATCGAAAAAAAAAACAACAAAAATTAAAAATCAAATTTCGAGCGAATACGCGTTATAATAGGAGTGATGACTAAAATTTAGTTTTAGTCCGTCTTGGAGATATAAAAAATATTGGACACGTATTTTTTTATTTTTTTATTTAATCTAAAGATTACGGCGATACATTGAGGTAAAATGTGCCATGACGTCACGAGTATGTAGATTTTATACTTACTTGTAACGTAGCCACCTCCACTCCCCAAATTAAAATGCGTTTTTCTAAATATTTTGTTATTATTAGGATAAAGCAAAAAATATGAGTCTAATATTTTTTTATTATATTATTTAAAAAATGATATTATTATAAAAAAACAAAAATCGAATTAGTCCGTCACTGACTGACGAGCTAGTTTTATTTAAGTTTGTATATAATTTTGTTACTTTTATTGATTAATTAGTTATAAATTGTTTGTACCCATTTAAATAAATTTAAAACCCCGAGCCAATTAGTAAAAAAAAAAAAAAAAACATTTTTGTTTTACCGAGGTATCCCTTTTCTACATACAGTACCATCAATGAAGTTCATATCTATGCACCGTAAGGACTATTTCTGCTTGCAGTGCTCGGCCGCCATAGAACCGGGGCGGTAACAGATGTGGTCATCGCGTTCACGGGATTTTGTTTTCAAATTGCTTAGATATGAAATTCTTCGATGGTACATCCTGTCATTTTGACAGGATGTACTGAACACGGTACAACACGAGCGAACACGGTTCGGATAGTATCTTAATTCAATGAACACGTGTTCATAAAATTAAGATACTATTAATTTTAAAAGGGAACAAATTTTTTGAGCTGTTATTTAAATATTCGAGATGTTATTATGATCACTTGAAAAACATATTGAGCAGTGATTTAATTTAATGGCGGTTGACTAATTATTGCGACAGTAATAAAAAATCAATTTGTCGGTTATTTTATCATACAATGTCAATTCTAAAAATAATTGAGCAGTCCAATAACTGAATGAGCGGTATAAATGATGGTCTATTGTTGGTGAATCATTTGGGTTAGGTTAGGTTAGAACAGTGACCATTAACGCGTGAAGGCGAGCGTCGCCGAGCGCCAGATCCACTCTATTGTTGGTGAATCATTTGGGTTCCATCCGTCACACCGCTATATCTCGAAAACTACTTTACCACCTCATAGTTTATAGAATTGCTTAGAATGAGATTTCTTACCGACAAATTCCGATTTATTACTGTCCACACGTAACCGCTCGTTCAATAATTTTTACCGCCCATTTAATTATTTTCCTGCTCAATTATATATTCACTGATCCATTTCATTATTTTTATTACTCATTTTTGTTTACTTTACTCAACTAGTTATTAAACGTGCCATTTATAATTTTGAACTTACCAAAACCGCTATTTACAACTGCCTCTTTAACCTAGTGCCATTTTAAAATGTACCATCGTCCCTATATTTTAAAATGTACCATCGTCCCTATATTTTAAAATGTACCATCGTCCCTATATTTTAAAATGTACCATCGTCCCTATATTTTTGACGGTGACTGTTCTATGTCGTTCAGAGGAATGCAGTGAAGTGATATTATAATTTTTTCTGTCCAGTTCTTCTTAGTAGCTGAAATATGCTGGAACCTATCCCCCGATTCGTCATTTCCTTCTGCATCGCACCAGAGCTTCAGAGACTATTACAGCACTAAGTACGGTGTCAGTCTCACGCAGAGGGAGCAGCCGCTGCTGGATGTAGACCACACCAGTGCCAGGCTGAACCTGCTCACACCGAGGTATGTTTTTTATTATAATATCTTCTCTCACCCTACCCACGTCACCCTCCCACAGTTACCCTCCCTCTGTCACCTTCCCACGTCACCTAATGTCACCTTCTTACGTCACCTAATGTCACCTTCCCACGTCACCAAATGTCACCCTTCCACGTCACCTAATGTCACCCTACCCACGTCACCCGCCCCTGTCACCTTCCCACTTCACCCTCCCAGGTCACGTCCCGTCACCCTCCCAGGGCACCTCCCACTTCACCCTCCAACAGTCACCCTCCCCAGTCACCCCCTCTGTCCTCCTCACACAGGTTGATATCGCCGTATGGAGTTTCATGCATAGAGTTTCTATTGAATTTTACATAGGTACCATTTTTCTGTCACCCTACCCACGTCACCCGCTCCTGTCACCCTCCCTGGTCACCTCCTACGTCACCCTCCCTCTGTCACCTTCCCACGTAACCTAATGTCACCTTCCCACGTCACCTAACGTCACCTTCCCACATCACCTAATGTCAACCTACCCACGTCACCCGCCCCTGTCACCCTCCCCAATCACCCCCCTCTGTCCTCCTCACACAGGTAGATATCGCCGTATGGAGTTTCATGCATAGAGTTCCTATTGAATTTGACCTTGATTCGATTTCATATTATTGATTATTTCATCTTTAATCGTTTTCTCTTCTCTCCCACAGATATGTAAACCGTAAAGGCGTAGCCCTACCGGTCTCTTCCGAACGTACCCGTCGAGCGAAACGCGACCGCTTAGACCAGAAACAGATTCTAATACCAGAGTTATGCAGAGTACATCCGTTTGCGGCGCCACTGTGGTTCGCGACTGTGGCGCTACCGTGTGTGCTGTACAGGTACTAATTATTCCTGTTCTTAGCGTGTCGATGGCAATCTAATCTGCGTTCGCAATTCTTTTGCCAAACATGTAAACAAACACGAATTTTCCACTAATACAAACAACAAGTTGATTTTAGACCGACTAGTACTGTTGAAAAAGTCATAAAAATATTAAGTAGTAGCGCTCTGAAACTTATGTGTATGTATTACAGTTGTTTTTCCTGAAACTCGTGATTGTTTACATATTTGGCAAATGAATGGCGAACGCTGATTAAATAGAGTTTTGCCTATGAGTTTGGCACTTTGAATTTCTGTAACGTGCGGACAACAGGTCACGATATTAAGTGCTCCATTGTTTGTGGAACAGCACCATATTTACAATCTAGGGCGGAGTCGTCTATGGATCTATGGATCAACCAGGGTCCAATGTATGTTTTTAGCCAACTACGTTGACGTCGCACAGTGATCAATTTCCAAAAGTTAGGGGGACGTAATTATTAAATACTGTAATCGTGAATTAAAGGTATATTTATAACATTAAATAGTATCAAAAAATCGTTTTCATATAATTTAACTTAGTAATTAATATTTTATGTACTTTGTTACATCACTCCTCATCTAACACAACTTCTGGTTCTTGTAAAAGATTAAGTACCTCAATTGGCATTATATGTTTTTGTTTTACAGGTAATATTCTACTGTTAGATATTACAGGATCTGAAGATATGAGCAAAATTTTCATTAGGTCTTCATTAGTTTGTTTCCTGGTCATCTTCCTGGTGTTATGCTCTCTGTAATATCTAACATCTTTGTGGCGACTTTCCTGTGCGTCTTCTCCAAGCATACCAATTGGCAACAAAAAGTTGTCGATGATATCCTTGCCTTGTATGAGAACCTTATGGACTGTTGGTGTCATAGGATACCACCTGTATAATGCAATATAAAGCGCAGCAGTTTCTTTCGCATATTCTGCAAATTTTTCACTGTTCATTTTATACGGACAATTCAATGTTTTTAAAATTACACTAAATCTTTCTATTAAAGTTTTATCTATGCCTGTAATATTTGATGTAATCTCAGGGTTTGCAAAGAAGCGTCTGGCCGTATTGCCGTCATTGGTATTTCCAAATCCAGGTTTAGGGATATCAACCAATAACCCTAGTTGGTCTCGAAATTCTGTTTGTATGCGTTTTTTTCTCGGCATTTTATACGACACATGTAACAGGCACTCGTAAAAGCGAATATATGCATGTAATGACGACAACCCGAAGTTTAAACTCTCAGGATTATATGGTCTTGATTGTACTGCTTCGATGTCATTGAACTGAGATGAAGAAGCTTTACATATATAACACTTTTGGGTAGATCTGTTCAAAGATAGAGTGTTACACACTTTTCCGTCTACCATTGTTTTAACTAGACTATGTTGAACTGTAAAATAAATGCCATTCATTTCTACCCTTGCAATATCGGACGGAATTTGGGCGTGGATTTTGCCAATACATGTTTTCACGATTATGTATCGACCTTAATTGAATTGGAACTAATGAACTCATAAATAAGTAAGAATCATCCGAATCTACTGATTGAAATGCTTGTTTAAAGTTTTTTTGGCTTCCACTACCATCAGCACCCCACTTGAATGTAATTTCTAAACTTGACTCATCATTGCTCAAAACTTCCGATTGATGAGTTAAAATACGCAAAACCGTGTGATCGATAAGATCCTGTAGGGGAACTTCCGCTGACTTTTCTGTAACAGTAATGTTCTTTGGATAACACTTCGTTTTTTCTTCAATAATCTTGTAGTAAAGAGGAAACAAGTTTTTTAAGTTTTTACGGATTGTAGATGCCCTTAAAACAAGATATTGATGGCGGGTTAATTTCAAATCAGTAAATAACGATAAAGCTTCTTGACATGAATAAGATATACAGTTGTCCTGCGATTTACCTATTTCTTTTACAATTTGTCCTTTATCGGGTGAGGTAGATATATCTAGGACAAGTGAAGCTCCACTCCGGTTTCCTTCCGAGTGTAACTTCATCGAAGCAGCAAGACAGAGTTCTTCTTTACTTTTAGATTTCACCTCTTTATTTAACCTGCGACGTTTAGTTTTAGCGGATAGGTCACAAAAGCTCTTTTTTGGACGTCCTGCTTCTCTAGACGAAGACGTAGAGGGCGCACTTTCTTGCCCGCCAGAGGTGATTACTACTTGTTCAAGCCATTTCTCATTCTGATTCCGGAATCTAATAATATTAAGGGAACATTTTTTCCAAAATCTTAAAGTTGCTATAGTAAAGGTTTTAATAACATTTTGAAGACTGTCCCTGCTTGTAGTAGCTATTCCGATACTTCTAATGTCTCCAAAATATTATTCAGTAGTTTATCTTCATTATCCTTTGATAACGGCTTCACTGGTCGATGTAATGACAAAATATTGAATAAATCAATATTTTTTATTCTGGCCCCATTACCTAAAAAAACAAATTTTGACTATAGAAACCGGCAATCACCGGTAAAAAAATGCATAATTTTATATAGCTAACAGTCCCTGCTATATAATAGAATTGAAATGATAGTGTACTAATTTGTATTTTTAAACGTAACACAGTTCAAACATAGAAAAGTTAGTAAATATCAGTCCGTTAATATTTTTAATTTTTTTATAGTATAAATCGACCTATTCAGAAGAAAAAAAATATGTTAAATAAAAGAACTGACCTTCCTTAATGTGCACCATTTTTTTAAATTCACAATTAACACTGAGAACATAACCAACTTAACTTGAATAGGAGCGTAAAACAACGATAAATCAGTCTTGTTATAATAGTTTTGCTTTCGAGATAACTTTGAAATGGCATATCCATTAAACTACCAGCTTCATAATGTTGATGTTTTAGTATAATGTAAACAACTTACCTCCAAGTCTTAATAAAATGATTTTTCGAACTACCGACATATTGACCATATATAATTATGGGACGCTAACTTTTAATAATTGATCACTGTGCGTCGGCTTCCAGTATGACCTGAAGCAGCTTTTTTTTTTGCTGGGAAATTATCAATTAACTTCTCCCGCTCTGGATGAAGCGGGACGTCGTGTCAGACTTTTACTGACTAAAACCCACCCGTGTTCCTTCCGTTGCCTGTGTCCCGAGGCCACGATATCCCTTTCGGACAAACTCGCAACGCTGGTACGGACAAACTCGCAACACTGGCAGGACCTGATGCAGCTGAATTATTTTACATAGAGCGACTTCCTCCTGGCAAAACTGCTTGTCAGACGTAGAAATAACACGCTTACGGCGGATGGTCCATAGATGGGTTACCATAAATTTCATACCTACCCCGCCGTGACTCGGAAAGCAGGTTTGTCGTCGGTTCCGGTTATCATTCGTAGATCTTTGACAGTCGTTACGGGTTGTCAGAAGCCCGAAAGTCTGCCAACCAGTCTTACCAAGGGGTATCGACCCAGTAGTTGAGTTGTGGAGCTCAGATAAGCAGTCGCTCCATATAAAATACTGGTATTCAGCTGCATTCCGAGTGGTCCCAGACATAAAGAATAGTACCATCCCATTTCTTCCCGTGGGTGTCGTAAAAGGCGACTAAGGGACTCACTAGAGAATGGGCAGCAGCGTTCTCTACACATTTTGACACCATACCGTGATCGCCAACCCGCCTGCCAAGTGTGGCGATTATGGCGAACCCCCCCATTTGGGGGAGGCCTATGTCCAGCAGTGGACGTCTTTCGGCTGAAATGATGATGGTGATGATTCAGCTGCATCTGGTTAGGTTGGAAGCCGACCCCAAAATAGTTAGGAAAAGGCTTGGCAGAAAAAACTGATCCCTATAATATTTGCCCACAGAATCAACGCGCTTCTTATAGCAGATGAGATACGTCGTGCGGTGGCGATAGATGTCGGTCTCGGTATACCTAAGATCAATGACAAGTTTACCCCCAAGTTTCAATGGCCGCCGTTAGACTTCGGGTGGAGTTTGGCTGAGGTAT
This sequence comes from Agrochola lota, assembly GCA_947364205.1. NCBI lineage: Eukaryota > Metazoa > Arthropoda > Insecta > Lepidoptera > Noctuidae > Agrochola > Agrochola lota. Next base: position 5,406,759 of record OX376248.1, read on the forward strand.
GTTCATGAAACATTATATTAAACTACTAGCTATTGCCCGCGACTTCGTCTAAAATCCAGGATGAGAGGTAGCCTATGTCCTAACCCAGGTCAAGGACTACCCATGTGCCAAATTTCATCGCAATCCGTTCAGCTGTTTTAGCGTGAAAGCGTAACAAACACACGAGCTCACTTTCGCATTTATAATATTATATATACTAGCTGCCCGCTCCAGCTTCGCACGGGTAGCACTAAGTACTTATCATACAGTACGGTAGGGTAGGTACATACCTACCTACCCACCTACCTACATACTTACCTACCTACATACCTTGTCAGGGGTATGAAAAAAAGTTTACGTTCTATTCTCAGACCTACTGAATATACACACAAAATTTCATAAGAATCGGTCAAGCCGTTTCGGAGGAGTTTTGTTACAAACACTGTGACACGCGAATTTTTTATATTAGAAGATTATATTATACTAGCTGCGCTCCCTGGTTTCATCCGTATAAATCTCGATCCCGTAGGAATATCGGGATAAATATCCTATGTCCTCACCCAGGTCATGGTCTACCCATGTGCCAAATTTCATCGCAATCCGTCAGCCGTTGTAGCGTGAAAGCGTAACAAACAAACAAGCTCACTTTCGCATTTATAATATTAGTATTATTAAGGATAAGGTTAGAGCAATGATGGTCCAGTGCATGGTATAATAATATACTTCGCCAGGTATGGCATTCCGAGAAACAGTGGTCACGTGGGCGACACAAGTCTACGTCATCACAACTGTGTTACCAGAAGTGCGTAATAATAACTCCCCAACCATCTTTATTACCTGTGCGAATCCGATAAAACAATGAGGTTTTAATAAACAATTACGTTGGTTTATGTTTAAATTGAATTGTTTCGTTTGATTAAACATACGAAACGACAATTTAAAAGCTTTTGTTTCTGAAAATCTTTCCTTAATCGTGTTTTGTTGCAATAGAGTGGCAACTGGATAGTGACGTAAGCATGTGTTGGTCCCGGAATGCCAGACCTTGATTTATTAGACCATGTGGTAAATGCACCGACTTACGAGTTGTAGGTCATGGGCATGAACCCAGGCAGGCGCTTTACTTTGTGTAAATAATTGCATCACCACTGCTCTCAAAACGGTGAAGGAAAACATCGTGAGGAAACCGGCATGTCCTAGAACGAAAAATTCGAAGACATGTGACATCTATCAACCCGCACTGGACCCGCGTGGTGGATTATAGCCCACTCCCTCTCGAAGGAAGCCTGAGTCCCAGCAGTGGGAACATTATCTAGGGTTATTATGCTTAAAAGGATAAGGATATGTAACTCAGTCTCAACTCTTCTATTTTCTCTCGTCTTCCCTGGAATGTAACGTTACACAGTTGAGAACTCATTAGTGAGTGAAGCGAACATAACATTACAGTGGTAATGATACAATTGGAGCTGGAAACAAGAAGGGATTTGGCACTTGTTACATATATTTTTAAATTATTGCTTGGAAAGATCTCTAACCTGGGTGTCCTAAAGCATGTGTACCTAAATGTGCCGGATAATAGGGATGATGCCTGCTGGGTAAGAAAAAAGAAATTCTAATTAGTCCGTCAGGTAGATAATAAAAAAATATGAGACACGTATTTTTTGCTTTATCATATTATTTATTTATTTTATTTATTTGTTAACATAGGTAAATAAATACAGATCTTATGTTTGGTGAACGGAGCGCTATGTAGTGCCAGTAGGCGTACAAATATTGTGTGCAATCTAGCTGAGGATTACAAATGAAAATTTACTAAAATATTTGATAATCATGCATAATTATGGTATGCATTAGAAAATAAATTGAACAATTACATAATATTTAATACTCCAATTATGTCAGACCTAAATGAAGAATTATTAAAATGTCAAAACAAATAAATAAAAAAATTTGTCAAAGTAGGTAATTGAAATATCAAAATTATTTAATGTCAATGTTAATCATAGTATTTCTAAATTAATTCGTCATTTAAGTATTCGTCAATAACATTTATCAATTAAGAACAATTTTTTTTTCTTCTTAAATTGTGTAAAATTTAATTCTTTTATGGCGTCTGGAATTTTATTATAAATTCGTGGAGCCATACCCAGGACACTTTTTTTACTAATTAATAAAAAATTACTTGTATAAAACGCTAAAATGCGTTTTATCTAAGTAATTTTTTATTAGGTTGGGGAGTGGGAGTCGCTACGTCACTAGTATGTATAAAATCTACATACTCGTGACGTCATGGCATATTTTACTTCAATATATCGTCGTAATCTTTAGATTAAGTGAAAAAATAAAAAAATACGTGTCCAATATTTTTTTATAATCTAAGACGGACTAAAAAAAATGTTTATTCCTATTGTATCATTTTGAATGAAATTTGCCTCGTTGGTCAAGCAACAGTTGTGTCAACAAGTTGTGTCGCAAGGCCAAGTGTTATTATTGTTTTTCCACCCGGAATTTCTCAGTACCAGCCCGGAGTCTGGATTTGTGCCTGTGATTTTTTTAATAATATGATAAAGCATAAAATACGTGTCTAATCTTTTTTATTATCTGACTGTCGGACTAGTTTTATTTTATTTTTGTTCAGGTGTTAAGTCAGGATTCTGAAAAGCATGAAAAGAAAAGAGAAGACGAGGAATCTAAGAAAGAACACAAAGATAAAGAGTTGAGGTAAGATTTAAGACATAGGTACCATGAAAGAAGTTCATAAATAAAACCAGTTTCAAAACAAAATCCCGTGAACACGATGACCACATCTGTTACCGGCCCGGTGCTATAGCCGGCGACCGCTGCAAGCAAGAATAGTCCTTACGGTGGTTAGATATGAATTTCTTCGATGGTACATATTTACGTCACAAAATGTATAAAACTAGCAGCGCCCCGCAGTTTCACCCCCATAAGTCTCGATCCCGTGGGAATATCGGGATAAAAAGTATCCTATGTCCTAATCTGGGTCAAGGTTTTCCCATGTGCCAAATTTCATTTAAATCTGTTCAGCCGTTTTAGCGTGAAAGCGTAACAAACAAATAAACTCACTTTCCCATTTGTAATATTAACTAGCGACCCGCCCCGGCTTCGCGCGGGTATGTATAATACATAATATAAACCTTCCTCTTGAATCACTCCTATCTATTGCTGAAAACTGCATTAAAATCCGTTGAGTATTTTAAAAGATCTAAGCGTACATTGGATGGATCAGCACCATTTAGCTCAACCATTTTGAAGGGAACTTAATGATCTAACACACGCGCCACCACCAACGAGACTTATGATCATAAAAAAGCGATATTAGACCATTCTTATTATTCTTCTAGGGAAAAAGAAGGGAACGTAGAAAAACCAGAAGGAGAAGAGAACAGTTCAGAAGATAAGTCAGATGAAGAAGTTAAAGAGAAGACTATTAACGATATATTACAAGAAAAGGAAGAAGCGGCCGCTGAAGCTGCTGTGAGTATTTCTCAGATAACTCTTATTTTTCATCGACTTCGTAAAAGGAGGTTATGAATTTGTTTGTTTTGTATTTGAACGACTTCTAAAACAGAGGTTGTCTATTAGACTGTACTAGTGGTCGCCCAGAGGTCGAAATTCGACCATAATTCATTTAAATGTCATGATTCTAAGGCAGCCATCTTGTGTCAAACGCATGGTAGTGTGTGTAATGTATTTTTTATTAATTTAATTTATTTGTAATGTATATTATATAAAAATATTAGCTTTCTGCACTCCTTCTCCATATAAACTTTAACTGTGCCAAATTTCATACTGGCAGATTGATAATTATTATACTTCGTTGTCTGGGTTCGAAACCAAAATCACCTAAAGACTGCTTTTTTGTTCACAATGTTCTGTTTTTTTATATTATTATATTTTTTTACTTTTCTTCGAACGAAATCGTTATAATTGTGTTCTAAATGGGCAGTTTGTATAGGAATGAAACAAAATCATGCAAGTAATGAAAATCTTTATTATTGCATTAAAATATACTTAAGTTATTAAAGTAAATAAATGCTCATAGTTAAAAATGCCTCGGAAAGCACGTTAAGCCGTTGGTCCCGGCTGTCATTCGTGGATCTTTGACAGTCGTTACGAGTCGTCAGAAGCCCGAAAGTCTGACACCAGTCTTACCAAGGGGTATCGTATTACCTAGTTACTGGGTTGTGGAGGTCAGATAGGCAGTCGCTCCATGTAAAATACTGGTATTCAGCTGCATCCGGTTAGACTGGAAGCCGACCCCAACATAGTTGGGAAAAGGCTAGGCAGATTGAGTTAAAAATTAATAATTATACATTTTATAATATCACATTCAAACCTAACCATTTAATAAACATTTGTTTTAAGCATGGTTATGCTTGGAAGTTTGTTATTTAACGAGAAGATGGATTAATTTGTGAAATGTCTTATAGTTTTATAGCTATAAGTTTGTAGTGAATCAACATGTTATTAAAATAGAAAAATGGATTTCATTTTTAACAATAACACCACCACAGAATTTTTAACATTTTAATGGTTGGTTAGCATTCATTGAATTGAGCATTTATTTAGATAATGTGTTTATAAATACTTATGTAGATAAGTTAGTAGCGGAGTGGCGCACCATCTCCTCCTATTACTTGCTGTAAGCGGCGACGCATACCGCACACCATGTTCCAACACAAATCTTTTCCTCTCATGAGCTTCCATGTCGAAGACACTACATCAACCAAATTATTTCTAAGTCGCACTTCGGATGTGTCCCAATTTAAAACCATTTGACCCTATAGGTTTTCTATGGGATTCAAATCGGGACTTTTAGATGGCCAGTTAGTAACTGTTACACCTTCTTGAGCAGCTAACCAATTCTGGACCATGCCTGCACAGTGAATCGAGCAGTTATCGCTTACGGTAACTGTTAGTGAGACGGAGAACAAAGCGCCTGTATCGACGGCTGAAACTACGGATTTCGCTGAGGGAGTAGGCCCCCTGATCTCTATCCGGTCGTGTCGGATTGCTGTCCCATCGGACTATGAGTGTGAGGGCAGAGAGAGTGCACTATCATATCTCCCGCGCCGAAGGCTGGTCTCCGCTGCGATTGGTCGCCATGGCCGAAATTCGTTCTGGAGGACTAATATTACAACTGCCTGCCGGGGTCGCGGGAAAGTCCGAAAGGGATACCGTGTCCCCAGGCAACGTACAGGCAACAGAAGCAACACGGGTGGGTTTTAGTCAGTAAGATTCTGACACGCCCTCCTGCTCCACCCAGAGCGGGAGAAATTATTTGAAAATTTGCGTCCCAAAAAAAAAAGACTAATTTTACGATAGTTCATTGATTCAGGCGTGACTTTGCGGAAATCCATTATAAAATATAATAGAAGACGTATATTTAGTAACCTAATCCGCTAAACTGCTCTTAAAGAGTCATAAAGAACCCTGTAAGAAATCGACACGTGTTTCACCTCTCAACGAGGCATCCTCAGGATGGCTATTGACTTGTTGCAAACCCGGACCCGACGTGTGGACACGTCAAGCGTCGAGAGCAGTGTAAACTGCTACACTATACACACTACCCTATATATGTGTACACTGTGAGAGGTGAAACACGTGTCGATTTCTTATAGGTTTCTTTATGACTCCTTAAGAACAGTTACGCGGATTAGGTTACTAAATATACGTCGTCTATTGTTTTTTTTTTTTTTTTTACTATTATTACAAATTTTTTTTTGTCTCTTTCAGTTTGAAATAGGCACATGGAGCAACGACATGGCTTCGTCAATACCTGAGACATCAGAATATGATGACTTGAGGGATCCCTTGCCTCCTAACCTGACATTCTGCACTTCGGCTTCAGGTACGTGTAATGTACAGTAAGACACAATTTAGATGCAGCATAAATCTAAAAATTTGCATTCATTCATTTCAATTTTACGAATGTATTTGGTTATATGACTTTACAACTTATTGCGTTTTCGTAAAGATCATTTTCATCTAAAGCAGTAATAAATATTGGTGATTAGCTGCCCGCCCCGGCTTCGCACGGGTAGCACTAAGTACTTATCTACGGCGCACCTACCTACCTACCCTACCTACCTACCTATCTAACCTACCCTACCTGCCTACCCTACCTACCTACATACCTACCAACCAACCAACCAACCCTACTCTGCTAAATTCACATTCATCAAACACGCTAACTGTCCAACGCGCGAAGTTAAAATGGTCATAAAGTTTTCTGAAATTTTCTACAGGTGGTACAAACTGGTGCGATCCTATTGGCAGACCGAAGTTCAGCCAGTACAACCCGGCGAAGAACTTCTCTATGGCGGACAGTGACGACTCATTTTCCAGGTAAGAAAATATATTTTTTCTTTTGTAGTATCGTCATTAACAATTATAATCAGCAATTTGTATCTTTATTATCTATACCATGGTCTAATAAAACAAGGTCTGGCATTCCGGGAGTGACACATGCTTACGTCACTAGCCAGTTGCCACTTTATTGCAACAAAACACGAATTACAGGGAAAAAAACAGTCACTATTCTGTTAAAAAATAAGTACAAAGCATTTAATTTGTCATTCAATTTAAACATAAACCAACGTAATTGTTAAGTAAAACCTCATTGTTTTATCGGATTCGCACAGGTAATAAAGGTGGTTGGGGAGTTATTATTACTAACTTCTGGTAACACAGATGTGATGACGTAGACTTGTGTCACCCACGTGACCACTGTGTCTCGGAATGCTGTACCTGGCGAAGTATATTATTATACCATGCTATATACATATTATAAATTAAAGTCGCTTTTTGTATTTGTCTGTATGTCCGCGTTGTTCTTCTAAACCACGCAACAGATTTTGATGAGGTTTTCACCATCGTTTAGGGAATTTATTCCGGAAGGTTTATGAGTATACTATGTTAGTATTATTTATTTAACCATTTATGTCCACACATATATACAGACAAAAAGAAAAGAACAAAAAAACGTACAAAGGTGATGCTTATTTCTAAAGAAATCTCTTCCAGCATACCTGCGATAGGACAGAGGATAAAAAGAGATGTAGACACCGTGTGTAAGAGTAGAGAGAAAGTAAAATACATAAAATCAAAACAATTCGCGCAATAAAATAAAACAAATAATATGAGAATAAACTAATAATAACTTATAATTAATGTTACGTTTACCTAAGAAATCTCGATATTTTTTAAAGTCGAAAAAACCGTGTGAGGCAGGAGTGGGTCGCTAGTTATACAGTGTGATTCTTTATAATGTGCACGGTTCGAAATGAGGGGAATCTATGCTCAAACGACGGCAAAAAAAAAAAAAAACGTAAATATTTTTTTAACTTCTTTATGGATTTTTTTTAAATGTGTTCGCTACCTACTGCGACCCGAGAGTAAACAAAACGGTGTAACTTTTAAACTAAATGATCCATCACGATGGAACAAACTCCATAATGATTGGAAGTAATAAGGCGTCCTCGGAAAGTTACTTTTTTAAATATTTTTGCCGTCGATAAAATTAAGCACAGATTCCTTCATTTCGATATGTGCACGTTATAAAGAATCACACTGTATATATAAAAATCTATTGCCGTCCATTAGTCTCGCAAAAACTCGAAAATGGCTTGACAGATTTTTTTTCTTTTTGGTTCTCCTAAATTTTGTGGTTTAGGAAAAACCCAAATCAACAGCTGCAAAATCCAAATCCAGATTTTGACGACGTCTGAAGGCTCAGCTAGTAGTAAATAGTATTTTTTTAGAGTCTCGGTTTTTATTCAATTAACTTTCTAAAATGGTTAATTTATTTACTTCTTTAACCACTCGATCAATCAATTTAATTTAATTCGTACCAAAAAAACAAGAAATATCTTTTAAAGAAACTATGTTTCCTAGCGATCTAGATTCCGATGACACGGACCTTGATTTCGATGGCAGCGACGAAGATACGGACAACAGTGGCTTCTGTAGCAGCAAGAATACTAACAGTGAGTATATATTGTATTGTGTATTTACAGACTGCACCCCCCGACCCTCGCTCGTCGATGCGCCAGCCCGCGTCGAAGCTGAGCCCGTAGTCTTAAATTCTCCGAATAATAATAATAATAATCTATGTTTGATCCAGCCTGTCCCATTTTGCTGTCCTCCCCCCAGCGACGCCCTAAGCCGAGGTCCGTACCCCACAGGGGGTGCCCTTAGCGAGCGTTCGCCTAATTTTAATTAGTATAGTTTATGCCCCTGGCTGGAGGCTTTAAGTGTAGAAACTTAAGGCAACCACAGGAAAGTCCGGTTAAGCAGCTACGACCTCCTCAGAGGTCAACTGCGAGATGCCAATTAGAAAAAAAAAAAAAAACAGACTGCTCACATATAGAACGCGACCGTTAATATGGAATATCGAAAGAGAGACAGACCGTTCGACTTTGTACAGCGCTGTCTCTGTTACTCATCTGTCCAAGCTCGGTGTATCACATAAACGCCCGGGTCACCCAAAGTAGATTTATTATAAACATTCAGTCATTATGTATTTTTGTACTATATACGTTTAGGTAGGTAGTTAAATAAAGTTAAACAAATCGTAAAAAAGGGTTTTTTATAGATGCCACTTTCTTGTATAAAAATACGAAAACTAAAATTCTAGAATTTTTACAATAGTTTCCTCTTTTATTAAAGTATGTTAAACTTTATCTTTCATAAACTATTCTTCGTAGATGTAACTGCTTGAGCACATTTTTTTTTGTTAGATTTATAATAATATTATAATATTTTGTAATCTGTCTATAGTAAAGAGCCCAAATTCTAAACGTCAACGAATTATAACGTTGCCAAATTGAAGAGTACAACGGTGACATACCGTGACGACTGAAGTGACAGGTATTACGTTTAGTCGGTTACTTGACAGCTCACACGTGTCACGTTTTTTTTTTGTTTACATTTATTTAACTACTTAAACATATGGAGCATATATGTTTTTTTTTTTACGAAATACTTGATACAGAATAAATGTCTGGTTTGGGGCTCACAGTATAATAATGGTGTAACCTAGCTGTTGGTATAGATATCCACGAAGACGCGCCCACTCCACTCCGTACTGAAGTACAACTTACAGTACAGTAATCGCGGAGTGGGGCGCAGCTTCGTGGATGAAACTATCTATAATAATTTTGTCAAATTCAAATCTTAATTGCATATCACATGTGTTTACAAGGTCTTAATAAATAATTAAATATGTGATATACGTCTTTGCAAATTCTCACTAGCTCTAGAAATATTAATTAAATTCAAATAAATAAAATCACACAAATGAAATGTAACAATCCATAACACAAATATAAATTATAAAAATAAAATAATTAGGAGTTATTCAAGGATTAATTCATTAGAAATAAATAATGTCACATATTAAATATTTATTTTCAATTAATGCAGGACTATATACAAATATTATTAAATCATATTAATAACTATTTACACTAGATACTAAATATAACAACTAACTATTCAAATAGATACAAAAAAAAACGAAAACAAGAGGACACTTAGGCGTCGAAGTATTCGTCCGCATCGCTGTCATCCGGAAACGTACCCAGAAGACTGGCAGCATTGCCACGTTGAATAGCAATGCTAATTCATATTAAATTAATATAAAAAGTCAAATATAATATCAACTTTAAAAAAGTCAAATAAAAATGTTAAAAAATAATATTTTGTCTAAATTACAACTATTATTAAATTTGTATACTGGGAACAGTATCACATCTGGGGGTAATTCCCGTGCCTTAAAGACATTTGTATTCTTATGTGTCTCAATATGTCAAAAACACCACCAAAATATTTTTGACAGGTTTTAGGGTTCCGTACCTTAAAAGGAAAAAACGGAACCCTTATGGGATCACTCGCATGTCTGTCTGTCCGTCTGTCTGTCTATCACAGGCAATTTGCTCCGAATCTAATGGACCGATTAAGTTGAAATTTGGTAAACATATCAATTTCTGTGACCCAAAACACAAACTTTTAACGTGAATAAATGAATTTTGAATATGGCCGGTCAGTTTACGGGCGCAAATTGAAAAACTTGAAATAAAAGTTTTGCAAACTGTACCTACTGTGTGACTTATAAAACGAAAGGGCTTGTTGTGAGGATCTCATAATGTTTTTTAATTAAAAATAAATACTTTTTTTTTTTTTTGTTTTCGTTGTTTTTTCTTTGAGACTACTGAGCTTAAAATTAAAAAAAACATAAAATAGTCCTTTACTTATAGATTACAGGACGGGACAACCTATAAGAAGTCTGTGGTCTTAAAATAACATGGTAAATTTCCCAATATTGTGACAAACTTACATTTTGCAGTTGGGATTTATGGGAGAACATGTTTCTACAATGGCAAGATTTTCTTTGGGATAAATTCATCTCACCTACGGAACTCTTCATTGTGCGTGGTCCGAAACGCTCTTGGATTTTTGACATTTATTGTCGCTTAGACGAAATTTTTACTAGACTATGATCGTTTTTAAATACGGGAATTGGCCTTCTGGATGATACATGTATTTTCTTTCAACCATTTTACAACCTTTTTTTCTTTCTAGCGTCTATGGGCGTCAGAATAGAATACAAAACGGCCCACGAAGCTGAAGCGTTCGATATAGAACGCACTAAAAAAGTGAATCCTGCGCCGATGCCTGACGAAAACGATGACGCTAATGATAGGGCTGCACATGACGAGCTGATACGGCAGGGCTGTGCGCCGCAAGAGGTAAGATTATAATATAACAAAAAATACATTTAAAAATGGGAAGACTATAGAATACCTACCGGATAAGGTGCCGCTATTTGCTGCATAATAGTGGCGGTGCTAAAGTGCTGTAAGCATTGCATGGTCATTGTCACTGTCACTTATTTGATTGTTGAGGTTAGTTCGCCGCCCTATGTTTTGATCGATCGTATTTGTTATACCAAAAGTCACTACAATTACTAAATTTACGAACAAATAAGTAGCTAATGAAAATGGCTGAAAGGTAGGTTAGGTTAAAACTGTGACCACACAATGCATGAGCCGACCGAGCGGAGCGAGCGGTGCCGCGGCAGCGGTTGGCGAGTGCCAGAGTCCGTTTAGGCACAAGAGAATGTAATGTTTTGGGAATTTGGTGTTTTACACCGAACTAATTTCAACAATCAAACAAAATAAAAAGTGACTGAGTACAGCGGCAGTGTATGCTCTGCCTTAAAAATATACTCTTACTAAAGAAATGTATACTACAGTCTGCCTCAAATAATGTAAACGTGGAAAAGGATTCATTTTTATTATCTTTAATCCTTAATATTGCATCAATATTAACGTGTTTTTGTATTGTGGCTGAGATGTGTGATTTTCCAACAGACATTAAAATATGAATAAAAAATCAGTCTGCATGCTGTCCAGCCACAAAATGGTGATTTTAACTAAAGTCCCTGTCACGAGAGGCTAGAAATTTTGTAAATAAAGATCTTCTACTAAGTTACGTAGCGACAATTCAATCGACAACAAATAATCCCAAATTCAATCAACTCAAAGTAACATACGTGTAATACGAAACTAACGAGCAATTTCACTTGGTTGGGTTATATTTTAGCGATATAAAGCGCTGTCGTCTAATGTTTTGTGGTACTGGAACTCGTTAGCTCAGATTACACGTATGTTACTTTGAGTTGATTGAATTTGGGATTATTTGTTTCGCTACGTAACTTGGTAGAAGTTCTTTGTTTACAAAATTTATAGCTTCTCGTGACGGGGACTTTAATTTTGTTCTCTATTGAGAACAAGGATATTTGACGACACGGTTGGCGCAGTGGCTGAGCGATCGACTGCTGCGCAACGTGTCGCGGGTTCGATCCCCGCACGGAGCAAATATTTGTATGATCTGCAAGTAGTTGTTCTGGGTCTGGGGGTTAATGTATGTGAGTTTCTATGTTTGTAAACGCACCCACGATACAGGAAGAAATTCTTAGTGTGGGGCAACGTTTTCAAAAAAAAAAAAACCTTAAATTCTGTTTTGATACGCTTAAGCTCTTAAGCTCGTGGGTGGATTTCTAACAACAAATGTTTTTTCCAATGTTTAGCGTATCAGACTTAGGGAATAATATTACCCTCTCTAAGGATCTATAAGGAAAAATACAGAATCTTAAATACTGTTACACATCCAAGTAGATATATTGATTTACTCGATTCTTAAAAGTGAAAATGAAAAAAAAAAAAAACTACAGTATTTTTTTTTCTCCGCAGTACATCGACAAATTCCGTGCATCAGTCTCTCACCATAAACAAGAAATCATAGACAAGTGCCACCTCATAACCAAAGAGGATTACATCACAGAAGTATTACCAGAGACTAAAGATACATACCATAGCACAGTAATCTGTAGAAATAGCGAACAAGAAGCCATAAACGAGCTATTTCCATTCGGAACTCAAGAGTTAACTGTCAAAAACGGACAAATTGACGTTGAAAGCATAGAGAGGAATAAACGCGTGTTGCTAGCAAAAATAAAGAAAAATATTACCACAGATGAAATAAAAAAAATGAATTGTTTCTCTATGAAAGATATTAATATTGATGATAAGAATTATGTCAATGAAAAAGTGGTTAACGTAGGCTTTGATACGAAGGAAGGGTATGAGAAGATTTGTAAGGGAGAGGGGGAATTTGAACCTTATTACGCGGATTTTAGTCCTCTGCCCTCGTTGTTGAGTGGAAAAGAATTTGATTTTGATTATCAGCCGACCTTGGAAGGACATCCGGGGCCCAGTCCTAGTGTTATTTTGCAGGTGAGGACATTTTTTACCAATATTATAGTTTTTGAAGTGAAAACTTCTTTAGGCGCGTTGAGCACTTTTTGGGTGAACAAAAATCATGGAACTCGCGTCATCGTCACCGCACGCTTCCCATGAGCTATATGTGCACCGTGTATATATGTACATAGATATACAATTCACAAGTTACTTAGTTTTCACTTCTATCGGCAGTCCCCAAAGACTGACCCGCATATATTTTTTTTCGTTTGGTTAGTGACTAACCTGGTACCTATCAGAGTTTGTATGCCGCCCATGGGCCTCTGACTTGGCTTCACGTGCCGTCGAGAAATATCTCTCAGGCATGCAGGTTTCCTCACGATGTTTTCCTTCACCGTTTTTGAAGCAAGTGATAATTATACAATACGCACATGAATCCGAAAAGTCTCTGAACTCGAGCCTTATGACTTCGAAGTCAATTAAAAGATTCCAAATCAAAGACTCCGACTTCCGGGATAGGGATAGGGATGTTGACAAAAAAAATATATTTTTTGTCCTTCAGGTAGGTAGATTATAAAAAAAATATTGGACAGGTATTATTTTTTTTTTTACGTAATCCAAAGATTACGGCGATACATTGAGTAGGCAATACGTTAAAATGTAGCATGACGTCACTGGCCGATAGATTTTATACTGACTTGTGACGTAGCGAGCCCCCACTCCCCAACTTTAATGCGTTTTATCTAAACCATTTTTTATTAATATGATAATACAAAAAATGTGTCTAATATTTTTTTTACTATCTGACTGACGGACTAAATAGTTATTTTTTTTCCCAGTCAACATCCTTATTAAAGTAATTTTTCGGTTACAGTATGTAATTTTAACGTGAATTACATTCTTTTAGTTGTTCTCTTAACATGCGAGTTACCTGAAACACAATGATAACAGTTTTAACACTATTTCGGTTTACAAATGTCTTAATATTATTTGATTTTCTCCCTACAGGCACTAACAATGTCAAACGCAAACGACGGCATCAACCTAGAGCGTCTAGAAACGATAGGAGACAGCTTCCTAAAGTTTGCTATCACCGCGTACTTGTACTGCGCACACCCCACCGTGCACGAGGGGAAGCTCAGCCATATGAGGAGCAAACAGGTGAGATATAACAACACACACACACCCCACACTGTCACATCACATCAACACACACATCAATTTATAATAAGACAAACCTACGATCACATCACGCACACGTCGCCGCGTCGTACACTCCCCCACACACCATAACATATCACACACACTTACACCCCACACTGTCACATGCACATCAACCTAGAGCGTCTAAAAACGGTAGGCAAAATCTTCCTAAAGTTCGCTATAACCGCGTACTTGCACTGCGCACACCCCACCGAGCACGAGGGGAAGCTTAGTCATATGAGGAGCAATTGGGTAAGAAATACACTCTCACACATAACGCACACACACACATTACCTTATAATAGAACACAAACACATCACGCACACATCGTACACTCCTCCACACACCATCACATACCACACCTCCCTCACTCATACCCACAAATGAGTTTTTACTCATCACATCCTCGCACATCTTCGCCGCGCACATTTTCACCCGATTTCTTTCATCGACCGGAAATTGTTCTCACTCTTTAACCGAGTTTCAAAAAGGAAAAGGTTTTATGTTCGTCTGTATGTTTTTAACTTCTCGCACACAAAATAAAATCTATATACAAAAAAAAAAAAAAAAACAACCAGTTTCCAAAAAAAAACCACTACAAGGTGTAATATAACTTTAATTTCGGAAGTAGATGTCTTTGGTTTCTTTTCTTGCCGAAGTTGAAGCCGATAGTTTTTTTTTTTTTGTAAAAAGATTTTTATTCATCATTGACAAGCCCTGTAACGTGCCTCGGAAAGCACGTTAAGCCGTTGGTCCCGGCTGTCATTCGTGAATCTATGACAGTCGTTACGGGTCGTCAAAAGCCCGAAAGTCTGACACCAGTCTTACCAAGGGGTATCGTATTACCCAGTTACTTGGTTGTGGAGGTCAGATAGGCAGTCGTTCCATGTAAAAGACTCGTATTCAGCTGCATTTGGTTGGACTGGAAGCCGACCCCAACATAGTTGGGAAAAGGCTAGGCAGGCAGATTGACAAGCCCTTTATTATTACGGTCGGCTCTCAGTCTAGCGGCCAAACACTGCCAAGCATCAGTAGAACATGATTTATATTTTTACAATGCATTTGCTCGAAAAGAGCGTTTTCCAAGCAGTCAATTTGTGCGGAAAGTGTCACTTTTTTTCACTAGTGCTTTTTACTTTTCTGTTTTTTTTTAAATTTTTGAGGCCGTCGTCAGCCCGTCTCGTCCCAGAGATTTTAATTATTTGAGAAAAGTTTTTCACAAATTAGTATTTACAAATCAGATGAAGATAATGACGATGACGATGATTATGACGATGGTCAAAATCAAAAAGTCAAAGTCGAAGTCGAAGTAGAAGTCGAAGTCAAAGTCAAAGTAAAAATCAAAGTCAAAAGTCAGTCATGAATTTTGTTTTTATCATTTATATACGTCGTCGTATGTTAGATGTTACACATCACAGGCGACTGCCGTAAGGCTCGCTCGTTTTTTTTTTCCTTTCACAATTCATAGTAAAACGTTGTATGATACACGTGCGTAAGATGATTTCCGACTCGTGTCGACTTATACACTCGCTCGCATCGCTCGCTCGTGAATAAAAATGCCCCTCGTCGGAAATCACCTACCTTCCGCACTTATAGCATAAATAACTATTAACATGCTTGTTTTTCCACAGGTGTCAAATTTAAACCTCTACCGCTTGGGCCGTAACAAACGCCTCGGCGCGCGCATGATAGCGTCCAAGTTCGAGCCACACGACAACTGGCTTCCTCCCTGCCACAAACCGCCGCCGACATTACATCCTAGAATCAATGTGAGTATTGATATCATCAATATTTTCCTGCCAATGTCGCACATGGGCATCATGGCCGCCCGTATTTTTCTGAATATTCATGACAAATTATCGAAAATAAACTTAAAAATCGATCAATACTTATTTGTTTTTTTTTTTGTGAAAACTTCTTTAGCATCGTTGTGATTTGAAAGTCGATGAAACGAAAAAGCGACAGTGAAAAGAGACTGACACATACATTCATAAGATCTAACGTGGGAGAAAATGAGATGGAAGCAATAAACAGTGTTTCTTATATTCGTGGTTCTCTTTGTGCTCTGCTTCGTACCCCCTCCACTCGTGTTTACCAAGGCATAGTGGGAGTTTGCTTGGGCCTCAGCGTTGTACATTTTTTAATACGTGTTTGTGCGCGCATGCGCTATGATCATTACTAAAACGCACAATTATCCTTTTCCCGAAATTTTCCATTCATCTCATTATCTTAAAGCCAAAATTTTTGAAGATTTCAGGTGACTTGCTCACGTTTTCTTAAAAAAAAAAAATTGTTTTCTTTATCCCGCTATGATTTTATGGACTTGTGTTTTTTTTTAAATAAAACCTGTTTTTTTATAAAAAATGTGTTTACCTCCGTTTTTTTTCATAGTCGCCAAATTTTTACTATCTTTATTTATAATTTTGAAATAATAAACAGAATCCAAATCGAGCCAATAACACAGGAGATATGGCAAACGCTACTAAAAACATAAAAAATGTAGTTACATAAAAATATTAAAGATAGACCTCCCCTTTTGAAGTTAATTTTCCTTAATTTGTCATGAATATTCAGAAAAATACGGGCGGGCACATGCCCATGGGCGACATTGTATTTGTGGTGGGCGCAATATGTCCCTATCTTCCATACTTCTCTATTATACGTCATCTTGCTAGTCACCCCATTTCTATCCATATCATCTTCCACACAGTCCATCCATCGTTTCTTCGGTCTTCCCCTACTCTTATAGCCATCCACATTCATACTCGAAACTTTCCTCACGACATTTTCCTCATTCCTCAGCATCACAAGCCCATACCATGACAGCCGATTCCGCACAACTTTTCGGTCACCGGAGCCACTTTCAGACTTCCTCTTATGTACTCATTTGTTATTCTATCCATTCGTGTAACACCACACATCCCTCTTAGCATTCTCATCTCAGCTGCATGTAATTGATCTCATCATCACTATAAATCTATATAAATACTAGCTGCCCGCCCCGGCTTCGCACGGGTAGCATTATGAAAGAAAGAAATAAAGAAAGAAAAAGTATTTATTATGACTCGCACACGAAAAAAACAAAAACAATAAAAAACAAAGTAACAGTAACATAAAAAGAAGGAAGTCCTGTACGAGGCCAAAAGGTTCCTATCTCAGCATGATGCCGTGACATTTAAAAATAAATAAAAATGTCACAGCGCTGGTATTGGTACTGGTATGTACTAATCTACGGCGCACCTACCTACCTACCTACCCTATCTACTTACCTACCCTACCCACTTACCTACCTTCCCTACCTACCTACCTACCTTCCCTACCTACCTACCCTACCTACCCTACCTACCCTACCTACCTACCTACGTATCTACATACTTACCTACCTACCTACATACCTACGTATCTACATACCTACATACCCTACCTACCTACCTTAGGGGTATGAAAAATAGATAGTAGACGATTCTCAGACCTACTGAATATGCATATAAAATTTCATAAAAATCAAGCCGTTTCGGAGGAGTATGGTAACTGACATTGTGACACGAGAATTTTGTATATAAGAAAAACGAAACTATACTAACTATACTAGTACTTTATTTTATTTTATCCTTATAACAAAGTCCCCCGCGCGTCTGTCTGTCTGTCTGAACGTGTTAAACTCAAAAACTACCGGATGGATTTTAAACGGTTTTCACCAATGGACGGAGTTATTCACGCGGAAGGTTTTAGTATATAATTCATTAAGGTTTTGTGTAAATTGGCTGATATATGACGTTTTTTGGGATAAAAAAGTTTTTTGGGATTTCTGACTTTTGTAGTGGCTCATAAAAAACCGAAATCGGTCTGAAATGATGATTTAAGATTTCAATTCTTCGAAAACAAATTAATTATTTATCAAACTCGAAGCATTTATTTCAATTAATCCAATTCAGGCACTTTTGAATAGTCAAGCGGTCGGTCAGTCAGGAAGATGCAGCTAGTTGCCCATTCCAAAGCGTAGTAGGTACCTATGGAGAAGAACGGGCAAGGATCTACACGGACACTCTTAGAAAACACAATATTGTCATTTTCGAAGTTTATATTCTATATTCCTTTTGCAGGGTGAAGGAAAGGACATTATGCAGCATTTAGAAACTCCTCTGGACGCCGCGGGATGCTTCATACCTTACAATTTGATCACACAGCATAGTATACCAGGTAAGATTCGAAAAGCCTACCGACCATATCCACAGAAAAAAATATTTATCAAGTTCTTTCAACGAATTTGCAATTAAAGAAGTATCTTGACGAAAGTAATGCAGCAGGAAAAGGTGTGTCCAAACATAAAGCGGCTATCGTGCGCGGCTGCCGCGCTGCGATTGGACGGTTGCCGCGCGCGAACGCTTCTGATAAGAGCGTTTATTTTGAAAGTTGGCAACGTCGCAAATAGCTGTCAAATATTTACCTGTTTCGATTAATTTGGCAATATTACTGTATGGAAATATGAAATGTGGCTAACTAGCGAACTAGGATATTCATTAGTATGAATGTCAATTAATAGAGAGGTATTGCGCCTACCTCTAATAAATAAGGATGAAGAAACTACTGGATATTTCTTTCTCCCCACAGACAAATCAATAGCCGACTGTGTAGAAGCCCTGATCGGCGCCTATTTGCTCGAGTGCGGCCCCCGCGGCGCGCTACTGTTCATGTCGTGGCTCGGCATCCGGGTACTGCCCTGTCACCACGTGCCGCTGCAGCGAGAGCATGGCTACGTGCGGCGACACAGTGAGCAGGTGAGGGGGGCATGTGTGTGTCACCACGTGCCGCTGCAGCGAGAGCATGGCTACGTGCGGCGACACAGTGAGCAGGTGAGGGGGGCATGTGTGTGTCACCACGTGCCGCTGCAGCGAGAGCATGGCTACGTGCGGCGACACAGTGAGCAGGTGAGGGGGGCATGTGTGTGTCACCACGTGCCGCTGCAGCGAGAGCATGGCTACGTGCGGCGACACAGTGAGCAGGTGAGGGGGGCATGTGTGTGTCACCACGTGCCGCTGCAGCGAGAGCATGGCTACGTGCGGCGACACAGTGAGCAGGTGAGGGGGGCATGTGTGTGTCACCACGTGCCGCTGCAGCGAGAGCATGGCTACGTGCGGCGACACAGTGAACAGTGCAGTGAGCATTTTCGTCCCTTTTCATTAAATCACTCCCACAGATTTCAGGAAAGCGAGAGCAAAAATGTTACACACTAAAAAAAGGGTTCTGGATTCGATCCCGAAGGCAGGCACTGATTTCCCAAAAACAGACAAAATGACAGATTGTGATTGTTTATCTGTCATTTTGTATATTCTTCCGTAAACAAAACCCGTTTCTATTGTGGTCATGTTAAGCGTGTTGAGTTAGATTCGATTGGTTAATATTGGCACATCTCCGCTCCACTCCTTTCTTCTCCGCTCCAGTAGACAGGCAGCCTTAAGTCGGACGGCGTCATGTTCGTGAACGGGCGCCTTCAGTTGGGACTGGTCAACTCTTAGCTGCCATAGCTAATTAAAATTTTTGAATTGTTCTTTGTTTTATCTTTTTATTACGGACGCTTCTAACGTCGCGCACGTCTCTCTACATTGTTCGCACATGTTTAATTTCAAGATGAATGATGTAACCAATATTTTGTAACGATTTTTTTGAGTGTCCGTGGAGTTTCTTGCCCTTTCTTCTCCATAGGTACCTACTACGCTTTGGAATGGGCAACTAGCTTCATATTTCTGACTGACCGATTCCTTGACAATTCAAAAGTGCCTGTAAATGGTTTAATTGAAATAAATGCTTTGAGTTTGAGTTCGAACTAGGGTGGCGAGCCTATTGCTATCATCTGAGCACAAAATGAGTCCCTGACCTCAGGATCGAATCCAGAACCTCATAATATTTCATCTTTTTTTGGGTATTTTTCCTCTCGCTTTCCTGCAATATGTGGGAGTGTGAGTGATTTAGTGAAAAGGGACGGAAGTGTGTAACGGGAAGCCAGAGAAGCGCGCGCTACTTGATTTGACCACTGAGAGCGCGCTGTGCTAGAGTTGGCCATCAGATGGTACCAACCCATTTTCCGAAAGGTTGGTACTGTCAGCCAAGATTTCAGATGTTACACATCATTTGCGACTACTGTAAGACTCGCTCGTTTTTTTAAATTATCGTTGTGGGGAATAATCTTAAATGTTATTACAGTCAGCCTCACCAACGTCATCGGACCGCAAGCGTTCCTCCTCCTCATCATCATCTTGTTCTGATGATGAAACGCCTCCGCATCAAGAGATGTTCCCTGAAGAGGACTGGTCGTGGCCAGCGCGAGCTGTGGGGTCCCTACAGCCTTATAGAGATTCACAAGGAAGGTGGATGCAGGTAATCATAATCTCCCTAGCCTTTTCCAACTATTGGTGTCGGCTTCCAGTCTAACCGGATGCAGCTGAATACCAGTATTTTATGCCTGCCTATCTGACCTCCACAACCCAGTTACTAACACACGATATCTCGAAGTAAGACTGGTTGTCAGACTTTCGGGCTTCTGAGGACCCGTAACGACTGTCAAAGATCCACGAATGACACTCGGGACCAATGGCTGTAATAGATTGTCACCCATCCACTAACCGACCTCGGCAAACGTAGCTTAACACTTTCGACTCCACCCAGTTTTCATAGAACTCATACGCTATGCTGCCATACATATTGGAAGTGAACCCTCCGGGAGGATTGCCGGCATTACTTATGCGCTAAAGTTAACCATCGCGGACGGTCAACGGCATTAGGTTTAAAACACTGTAAAACGAAGTAAAATCGTTTTTTTCAGGGGGTCTTGTCACTCTAAGTAGCTTCCAACTTTTTAAGTTGTTTGTGAATATTTGAAACCATGAACAAAAACAATTATGTTGGTCTTTAAAACCTACGCATATACTAATAAATCTTGTCAGCATTATGCTTTGATAGGAGCCTTTTGGCATCGTACAGGCCTGCTTTAATTTCACTTTGTTTTTTTATTGTTTTTTCTATTTTATTTATGTTTAGTGTGTTTTTAGTTTAATTTGTGATTTCCTGTGTGAGTCTCATTAAATACTTTTTCTTTCTTTCTATTTAAAATGAGCCCTTCTCCATGGCTTCTGGTATCTCATATGCGACTAGGTGAACACTCGAGGAGGACTCCCGGCACTGAACGTGATAACACTCGATCGACGATCGTGCGGCTGTTATTACTTAGCCACGAGCCTCTCTCAATATGTTTTTGAATCTCGAATATAATTAAAAGTGTGATGCGTTCTCCACAGCCAATATTTGGGGAGCTAAAAGCGCCGCCATCGCCTCTCCTCCGATATATTGACGATCCTGAAGGCGAACTGAACCAAATGCTCTCTGGTAAGTCGACGACAACATTTTCAATCGGTTATGCAGTCTGTCACCAAATTTTTACGCTCACACATAGAAGCGGCTCGCGCCAGCAGCACAGCCAACTGCAGCCGTTTTGGCAGCTGCAGATGACTCTGCCGTCGACGCGTGTCGCTTGTGGATATGAACAGTATTATGCTGAGATAGGAACCTTTTATATTATATCCAAGATAAGAATGCTTGGAAACATGTTGGTCCAGCTCCATAGGATAATCTAGAATCTAGACAAAATCAAACTGGTTGCTAATTTAAGTTATAAATTATTATATTTTATTATATGACATTGATTTTACTTTCTGTGATTACTTCCTCACACACTGACTTATTAATTGTAACTTTTTTGGAAACCGTCTACTTTTACAATGTTTGTAAATATGTGAGAACCATGTATCTATCACATAAGTAATTAATTTATCTGTTGTTGCTTTCTTTTTAAAATTCTTTTTTATTTTTATATGCATCGTCTTCACATATAATTATATAACTAATGTACCTACATATACAAAATATTGTAAAACATTTTGGAAGAGTAACGGTGGATTTCTTGACCATTCTTCTCCATACGAAAACTACCTTTTGGAAGGGGCGACTAGAATCAATTCAATTTTTTGTAATTTTTGACGTTCAAAAGTGCCTTGCAAGGGCCTATTTGAAATAAATGATTTGACTTTGACTTTTTTTGGCTTCGAACAGGTCTTCAGTTAAAAAAAAAATTTTTTTTAAGTCTGTTTGAAAGAAAAACAATTTTCGAATTTTGTTCTTTTTTAACCCCGGACGCAAAAAGAAAGGTGTTATAAGTTTTACCGCTATGTGTGTCTGTCTGTGACACCGTAGCTCTTAAACGAGTGAACCGTGAAGACATGTCCAATATTTTTTGCAATGCAATAATTAATATCGTAACACCGAATATTTAGTTTTAGATGTAAACAAGTATTTGGAAACTTTCCAAATGCCTTTTTTACACCTAAAACGAGTACAACACCAAATTCGATGTTATAATTGCAATTCATTATTAATATTCTAGTTCGCTAGTTAGCCACGTTTCATATTTCCATACAGTAATAGTACCAAATTAATCAAAACAGGTAAATTTTTGACAGCTATGTGCGACGTTGCCAATTTTTAGGATAAACGCTCTTAAATTATTTGTGTTGCAAGTGGAACTCTACATGAATATGTGGAGTTTCAAGGTGCCGTTTTGAAATTAAATCAATTTAAAGAATATAATCATAATAACACCAGCCTGTTACTGTCCCACTGCAGGGCAAAGGCCTCTTCTCATACACAGAAGGCACGAGCATTGATCACCACGCTTGCTCAAGACGGGTTGGTGATTTCAGACTTATATTAACTATAAGTCCAGGTTTCCTCACGACGTTTTCCTTCACCGATGTCAGTAATGTCCAAGATAAACTCAGAAAGAAGAGAGAAGAATATACTTTATCAATATTCTCTTTCACAGGCTACGACGCGCTAGAAAAAACGTTACAATACCGGTTCAAAGACCGCTCCCTCTTACTGCAAGCGTTGACACACGCGTCACATCACAGCAACCGACTCACCGACTGCTATCAACGGCTCGAGTTCTTAGGAGACGCTATACTAGGTAAGTAATCCCCTCCGAGAACGTTTCCGTCAATAAACGGCCCTTAACACATATTAATAGCTCTGCAAAGTCATTTAAATAAAAAGCAACTCTTGCTATGACACAATAAAGTGCAATTCAGGTCGCACAGTTATATTCACCTAGAAGTTGCCTCTCTTTCTATCGCGTAACTCTTATATCTTCTGACTACGTTACGCTCACTGAATTGGCCCGACAAGACGAGCCCGCCGCGTACTTGTAGCTTCATATCTAAAATGCGGAGTGAACCATCTGTACCCGTAAGAAAGTAATGGCAAAAAGTACGGTCGGTGAAACTCGGCCTAAAGCTATGGTTTGCTTCAACAGCGGTGGCCGTCACATAGCGCCCGCAATTTACCGGACAATGACGTCACTGAAACTTTATTTATAAAAGCAAAATGGTGTGTTTTTCTAGGCAGCGTTTCTGACACTGTAAACTGAAACCTAAAATCTTTGGGCAGAGGGCCGAAAGATTTAAATCGC
The DNA here is from genome assembly GCA_947364205.1 of Agrochola lota. NCBI lineage: Eukaryota > Metazoa > Arthropoda > Insecta > Lepidoptera > Noctuidae > Agrochola > Agrochola lota. The sequence goes on from OX376248.1 coordinate 5,430,244, forward strand.
TAGATTTGCCCTCACCGTACTTAGTTACGCCAAAAAGTGTCCATACTGAGAAGAGTGAGCTCACACTTAAATCACTGCGTTATTGTGTGTCGAGAGGTGTCAAACGAAACACTAACGCGATTATCCTTTGACGCGGTAGGGCGAATCTAACGATTTAAATCTTTGCCGCTGCCATCATTTACATGAGGCTTGCGAGCTTCGATGCGCCCGTAAAATGACCCCACCTTACCGGGATTCTAAAGTTTTTTTAAACTGGAAGCTCTTGTCCTGCATCTCACCTGATGGTAAGTGATGATCAGGCCGAAGGTGGAAGCGAGCTTCATCCGGAATCCTCAACCACAGAGGAACTGGCTATCTTACCTCTAACTGCCGACACAACCATGCTGGTATCATCATTCTGGTTTATCAAAAACACTGTCGAGAGTATTAACCAAAGTTTATCTATTCGACAATGTACTTCTTTTTTTAATATATTCCATATTGTAATCCTTGTTTCCAATTGACGTTATTTCTACATTAACAAATATCCACTTTATAGTCGTTCTTATTAAATCGGTTTCAGTATGACACGAGAACTATTGAACAATTCATAAAAATGGTACCGCAAACTGAACCTTATCTGTGAGTTTTAAAGTGATTTTTCCAAAAACAGATATTTGTTTACATTTTTGGAAACTTAATTGCGAACGCAGATTACACACAAACGACGGTTTCTTCTGGCAACCGTCGGTTGGAAAGAATGATTAAGGACCTCAAAAACTAGGCATTAGTCAGATTACACAATGTTATAATACCTACACCTTGTTCCAGATTATTTAATAACTCGCCACCTTTACGAAGATCCGCGACGTCACTCGCCGGGCGCTCTCACGGATCTGCGCTCAGCTCTCGTCAACAATACTATATTCGCTACTCTAGCGGCCAGACACGGGTTTCATAAGTAAGTATACTTACAGAAAAAAGAGCGTCGTCAGCGTCGTCTATGACTCACACCTTTTTTTTTTTTTCGAGATTGTGAAATTATCAAATAACTTCTCCCGCTCTGGGCGGAGTGGGAGGGCGTGTCAGACTCTTACTGACTAAAACCCACCCGTGTTCCTTCAGCTGCCTGTACGTTGCTAGGGGCCACGGTATCCCTTTCGGACTTTCCCGCGACCCCAGCAGGCATCGGTCCTAGCGGACCTTCCGTTGTGCTGACATCTCTTAGACGCGCGCGTGGAACACAACGCGCCGTCGCCCCGGGCCTGGTCCTTATCGGACGGCGAGCTGCCCATTGCTCACCGTCCGCAAGCCCGCGCCTACGGTGGCCGGGAATTAGCCCGCGATTCCCGACACCCGGGGCGTCTCCTGCGGCGGCTAGGGGCGTGAGGGCGCGAAATTTGCCTCGTCCTCACGAGCTCCGTCTCCTCCTTCGTGAGCATTACTGCATTCATACCTGTGTCTCTATCTAAGCCCGACACGGGCCATTTTCTATCGCACACTGGATTTTCAACGCACTGCTTAGCACCGAGAGTTGAAAATCCAACAGTGTATTTTTTGACGCGGTGTGATCTACTATGTTGAATTCTCAATTTTCGGCTTAACACCGAGGGTTGAAAATCCAATGTGTAATCGCTGTACGAACCTGGGCTGAAGCTCGTTATTATCGTCTCAAATTACACACCCATACATCACCAATGGGGGTATTCTGAAATGGCGTTCACTAGGTGGCGGCACTGAGACGTCAGGTCCGGGTGCCTGTCGAAAGTGTCATAATATTTTCGCCTATAATTTCTTTAGTCGTGACTGAATGCTGAGCGAATGAATGAAACGAATGATGAACGTCATCATATAATTTATATTCATTGACGACAAACACTTATCCGATCGAAATAAGGTATATATTTCAATGTTCGGTTATCGACCTTGGAGCATCGCAGCGCAGTTTTCTCTGAAGCATCGAGCATTGAAGTATATACCTCATTTCAATTAGATAACTATCCAAAACCCAGTTACTGGGTAACACGGCTTCAAAATGTTTGTCTAAGGTTCATATGTACGGTTTACGTAAATATGACCCAAGTTTCCGAATTTCGCGTGAAGCTCAAGTGGTTACCAATTCGCCTTCGCCACAATGCTCATATTCTTTCCCTCTTGTATAACGTGCTCTTTCCCCCTCCTCCCCCCTCTATCTTAAGAAACGTTTCCAGTCTCTTTGCGACTCCCACACGAAATTTTTAAGGTCATCAGATAACCTGAAGTTTAAAATGCCAATGCATTCCACAACTTTCTTCGACAAATCCTTTTCCGTCCAGGCCGCTCGTTTGTGGAATGCATTGCCAGTTCAAATAAAACGCGCGCGATCGTTACCAGTATTTAAGAGACTCGTGAAGGAACATTACTTGTTGTTGTGCTTTTGTTCTTGTAATATATATAATAATCTGTAGTCGTCATTTATTTTCGTTGCTTATATATTTATTATGTATATATTATATATATATGAATCTATTATAATATATTGTATCTATATAATAATTTTTTTGCACCAATGACAACCCCATTTTGATGTCCACGCAATCACTGTCCATTCCAAGGTTTCCTGGAAGTGATCTCAGAAATTGATAAAGCCGCCCATTGTATGTTTTGTAGTGTTAAATGTATAATTATATAAATAAAGTTTTGAGTGGTACTTACTAATGTTTGTTTCATTGTTACAGGTACTTCAGGCATATGTCTCCGGGATTGAACGAGGTTCTCACGAAATATGTTCAAATACAAGAAGAAAATGGGCATTCTATTAGTGAAGAGGTATGTGTTCCCACAGATTTTACTCTATAATTATATTCAACACAAAAATTACTTACAACGATAGGTATGATGAAACGATTAAATCTGTGCATCTACATCGCTCATGCGAACTACGCATCATACTGACGTTACCCGAAATCCTGCATCGCACAAGCAGAGTTCACCGCGCGATCAGCATATATCTAACTTCCCGACATCAATCGTTGGGTAGTTGTCCACCAGAAACGACACCCATCTGGCCGGAGGATTCTCCCTTTTCTATGGAGGAAGAGTGAAGAAAAAATACGTGTCCAATATTTTTTAATAACCTCCATGACGGACTAAAAAAAAATTGTCTTCATCCCTATTGTTTTCTCGTTGGTTCAGTAGTCGCAAGCGCTACTGCTGAGCATGAGGTCTTGGGTTCGATTCCCAGTTCGGGCAAAGTGGTATTTAGTTTTTCCATCTAGAATTTCTCAGTAGCAGTCCGGAGTCTGGATTTGAACCCGGTTGATGGCAATAGGCTCGCCTCCTATTACATGGGACATAACTGGCGAATTGTGGGTGTACTAGGTACACCTCTGCGTAACTCTTTGAGGAAACATAGCGTGTTGTTATCTTATATGTTCTATTTTAGGGGTGTGAGGAACAGGGTGTAAAGTTCACTCATCCCCCATAGAAAAGGGAGGATCCTCCGACCAGGCGGGTGTGATGTCTGGCGGGCAACTGCCCAGAGGTTGAAGTCGGGAAGCTTGTATATATGTTTATCGCGCGGTAAACTCTAATTGCGCGATGCAGGATTTGTGTGACGTCAGGATGTTGTGTGACGTCAGGGCTTTGATGCGTAGTTCGCATGTAGCGATGTAGATGCCGCTACACTATATTGTATTGTTCCAGCATTATTTAATTCAAGAAGATGAAATGGAACAAGCTGAAGATGTCGAAGTGCCAAAAGCGTTAGGAGACTTGTTTGAATCTGTTGCTGGCGCTATATTCTTGGATTCAGGTATATTATTTTTATTAATTAGTAGCATCTATACTGTTTGTTGGGGTTTAAATAATAATCTCAACTTCTTGATTACAATTTAGTATTTAAAATAGACGGCACTTTACATTTGTAATGGACCATCGTGACATTAAAGATCGACATGTGTTGCTAGCGGTGTTTCTGGCCGCATGTACTCGCGCGCCGTGTGCCGGCCGGCTCGCCGCCCGCGTCGCCCCGACATTTAGGCGCGTTCACTATTTTCGCAATATATTTACCAAACAAGGAAAAACAACTGTAATGCCTACACCAGGGGTCGGCAAGTAATTTTAAGTGGGGTCCGGATACTGTTGAAATCTTTTATCGAGGTCTAGAAAAATATACTCATAATAGGTTTTATTTTTTGAATAATGTAAGTACAAGATAATTATTATAAAGCAGAAAAGGTAGGTATTCTTAAAAATAGATGTGAGAAATTGCACCTGCCGTCTTGAGCCTGTTTTTTATAGGTTGGCTCACGCAGGGAACAGCAAAGAGTGTCTTCAAGGTGGGGTCCGTTCATTTCGACCGGTATTTGTTTAAAAAAAACTGGACTTTTTTTTTTGGGGCTGGGAAATTATCAAATAACTTCTCCCGCTCTGGGCGGAGCGGGAGGGCGTGTCAGACTCTTACTGACTAAAACCCACCCGTGTTCCTTCAGTTGCCTGTGTGCCGGGGCCGCGATATCCATTTCAGACAAACTCGCAACCCTGGCAGGCATTGGCCTAACGAACCCCGTCAGTTGGTGCTGACATCTCTTTGAGGCGCGGACCGTTGGCCTACACATACGATTCAGTTTGCGCTACAATTTCATATTTTTTATGACTTTTTCAACAGTACTAGTCAGTCTAAAATCAACTTTATTTACATTTGCTTAAATTTGATGGTGGAAATAACATCAATTGGAAACAAGGTTATAAATATACCTTAAATAGTTTTCTCGTTTCGGCACGACCTATACGAGAATAGCTCATCTCATTGGTGCCGATTCTCTTGTCACTAATGCCTTTAAACTAGACTAAAAATCACCTTTTAGTTTATTATTGTCAAACGACGATTTCCCATTCTGAAATAGACTAACATATATTTTAGTTTGACATCAATAAGATGCCAACTGAGTTAATTTAGTGAAATTGGCAGTTTTGCTATTCTGGATTTGACGTTTTTCACCAAACATTTTGATTGTCGAACTAAATCTGACTACTTTTAATCGCGATTAAAAATGGTGTGGAATACAATTAGTTGTCATGAACTAAAATTCGCACCAACAACTCGACTTCAGGCGCAAAAGCAGTACTCTATATTTGATTCTTTTCTTTTGCTTATATCTCGAAAATGGTGAAAATGTCGACCCGATATGTCGACATATGAGACCCATAAACCCCTAAAACTCAACTTGTAGGTAATAATTTTTCATATTTTCCATACAAAAAGTGAACAATGCCTTAAAAAACACGTCGATGCTGCCCCCGCCCCGATAAGCGCGCCGCCGGCTCTAAAAAAAATCACGCGGTAGGGCAAACAAGTACCACGTGGAGTCGCGGTTGTCAAATTCGATTTTAGTTGTGTCAATTTTTTTTTTTAATTTAATGATATTTATTTGTAGAATAGCTTTAAGATTCTCGGTAAGGAATTTTAGTTATTTTAGTTCGGTGTACAAGAGAATCGGCACTATTCGTGATTTTTATTTTATTTTAATCACCACTATAATAACACATTATTTTTCTCACAGGCATGTCATTAGGCGCAGTATGGAAGTCCTATGTAAACCTGATGGGGGCAGAATTGGAAGCGTTCAGTGCAGCCGCACCGAAGTCTCCAGTACGAGAACTGTTAGAAGCTGAGCCTGATACCGCTAAGTTTGGGTGAGCTTTACCAATCTGATATTACATATCGTCGCCTTAGAGTGAAAACCTCGAGGATGCAACTTTGACTTTTTATTTTATTACATTTTTGGAAAAAAAATAGATTGATCAGAGTCGAAACCGGAACCGGAGTCGAAGGCGGAAGTAGAACAATGGTGTGTTTAAGGGAAGGCTTAATGAAACAATAGTCTCTTTATCTCTCTCTATCTAAATCAGTCTCTTTAATCAGTATGTTTAATCAGCCTATTTAATCAGTCTCTTTAATCAGTCAAATATTAGCGATAATAATATAATCATAATATACCTTAGTAATACCTTCATCAAAAAAAAACCTCGCAACGCACGCCCTAGTTTTGTGGCGGCATCTATATCGCCACATGCGACCTACACATCATACTGACGTCACACAAAAGTCCTGCATCGCGTAAGCAGATTTTACCACGTAAATAACATCAGCCTGTCACTGTCCCACTGCAGGGCAAAGGCCTCTTCTCATACACAGAAGGCACGAGCATTAATCACCACGCTTGCTCAAGACGGGTTGGTGATTTCAGACTTATAAAGTCCAGGTTTCCTCACGATGTTTTTCCTTCACCGATGTCAGTAATGTCCAAGATAAACTCAGAAAGTACATATGAATTGAAAAGTCAGATTGGTACTTGCCTGGATTTGAACCCACAACCTCGTACATGAGAGAGGCGAGGCCTTAACCACTGGGCCATCATGACACATCATTTACCACGTGATCAGCATAATATAACTTCCCAGTTCCCCACCAGTTTTTCGCTTAAAAGAGGTTTTCACTCTAAGACGACGATATGCAGCACAGTCTGAATAAACAAACCTTTTTTACAGTTCGTTCAACCGATTTTGACTTCTATACCGTAGGCATAAGGATGGCATTAAAAGCAAAATAGTGGTTACAATACCAACTGTTTACTGCAGCTGCCATTTGTCATGCCACCAACGCAATAGAAGTCAAAATCGGTTGAACGGACTGTAGAAAAAGTTTAGTGTTTATAATCTTATTTCAAATGGAGTGTAGATCGGGCAGCTCGCTACCTTAAGGCGGGAGCAGACTTGTGGGATGTAATGTACCAATACCCGCGAAATTTCGCGGATTTATACACGGTGTTTTGATATCCCATAACTCTAGGGCAGGGTTCACCAAAAGGCGGACCGCGGTCCAGATCCGGACCCGACCTATGTTGTGCAGACCTTAAATAAACAATAAATTGTAGATTTAACTAAAAAATAATCAAAAAAAAAAAACATATTCACTTTTAGCTTGCACCAACTTTACTGCAGACTTCAGATAGATCAAAGTAAATTTTTCTCGTTAAGGCGAAAGCGTCAAGGTAGCCCGCGAAATTCAATTTTTATTACGTTTTTTTTTTAATTTGCGGGTCAGTATCATGCTTAGATCAACATACAACATGTTGATCTACTTATGATTCGCGGCCGTATCAAATGTTTATTTATAGAATTATAATCATAAAAATGATCAATACAACTCTCTAAGTTCATATAATCGCATTGAATGACTATTTCATGAAATCATGACATTTGACCATTGTGTTTATTTATGGAGTTGTATTGCTGATTGTAATAATTATAATTATGTAAAGCCATAATTATTACGGTCCCAAATCATATTTTAATCAAAAAAACCTCACACTGACCTGCAAAAATAAAGCACTAAAGCAAATTTGAATTTCGCGGGCTACCTTAGCGCACCTTAATATTAATTACTTATTTTGATATTTTCGTTCATAAAAAAAAAACTTGGTTGCTATTTATCGTCTACTAAACGGACCGCGATAGTCCTATTATTTAAAGAACGGACCCCCACTGAATCTAATTGGTGATCCCTGCTCTAGGGTAATAATACCATGTCAAAGAGTCAACTAGCATATGATATACTAGCTGTTCCTATGTCCTTCTCCAAGTCATGGTCTACCCATGTGCAAAATTTCATCCAAATCCGTTCAGCCGTTTTAGCGTGAAAGCGTAACAAAAAAAACACAAACAAACTCAGTTTCGCATTTATAATATTACTAGTTTTCACCCGCGGCTTTGCACGCGTGGAGGTAGGAAATTATTTCACGGAAACGAACTACCGGGATAAGAAGTATCCTATGTGTTAATCCAGGTTATAAACTATCTGTGTGTCAAATTTCATCCAAATCCATTCAGCCGTTTTTACGTGAACCAGTAACAAATATGAAAACATACAAACTTTCACATTTATAAGGATTAAGAATTTTTTTTCTGTAACCAATTGAAAATGGTGCGTTTATCGTAGCAAATCAATGTCCCATAAAATAATAATAATACCAGCCTGTAACTGTCCCACTGCAGGGCAAAGGCCTCTTCTCATACAGAGAAGGCACGAGCATTGATCACCACGCTTGCTCAAGACGGGTTGGCGATTTCAGACTTATATTAACTCCATGTCCAGGTTTCCTCATGATGTTTTCCTTCACCGATGTCAGTAATGTCCAAGATAAACTCAGAAAGTACATATGAATAGGCATGATGCCTGGGTAAAAAAAATTAAATTGTAATTAGTCCGTTAGTCAGATAATATAAAAATACTAGACACGTATTTTTTGCTTTATCATATTGATAAAAAATTACTTAGATAAAACGCATTTTAAGTTGGGGAGTGGGGGTCGCTACGTCACTAGTAAGTATAAAATCTACATACTTGTGACGTCATGACACATTTTACCTCAATGTATTGCCGTAACCTTAAGATTACGTAAAAAAAGAAAAAGTACGTGTCCAATATTTTTTTATAATATCAAAGATTTTTAGAATTTTTTGTCATCATCCCTATTGAAAAAGTCACATTGGTACTTGCCCGGATTTGAACCACAACCTTGTGCATGAGAGGCGAGGGGCCATCACGACACTTCCCCATCAATCCAATGTCCTATTAATTTAACAAAAATTTAAATAATTTTTTTCTTGCAGAAAACCGGAACGCCTGGCAGACGGTCGTCGCGTTCGTGTGTGCGTCGAGGTGTTTGGTCGCGGAACGTTCAAGGGCGTCGGGCGGAACTACCGGATCGCTAAGGGCACGGCCGCGAGGTGTGCGTTACGTCATCTGAAGGTAAATACAGCTTTGACAGGGACTCGTGGCTAAGTAGGGCTTGTCCTTCATATGTTCGAAAAATTGGTCTACTCAACAACGAAAATAACGCAATGAATGTTGTTGAACTGTCAAAAAGAAACGGATTGTGATTGATCTCGTGTTACGCAATTTGGGTGCAGGTACGCAATTGGTATGCATCTAGACCAGCGACTGACATCGAGGAAACATATAGAAACGAAACGAAAAGAGTTCGACATTAGGTACAAAGGCTCCTGGATAGAAATTCCAAACTGTCCGTAGACAATAAGATATTGATCTATAAGGCCATACTAAAACCCATCTGGACTTACGGCATTCAACTGTGGGGCTCAGCGTGTAACTCCAAAATAAACATGATAAAACAAATAACAAATGCACTACGGTTTATCAGGAACACTGAAATTCACGAACACCTGAACATGAAAACAGTCAAGGAAGAAATTAATTAATGTTCGCAAAAATACAAGTCCAGACTGGAGAGACACCCCAACCAATTGGCCGCTCAACTCACAATACCAGATTGTGTCAGCTGACTCAAAAGACGCAACATTCTACAATTGGATTAATTGTAGAGAGCTGCTTTACTAATAAGAGAGTTGCTCCTGATGAGGAATAGCTCCCCCCTGCCAGATCATCCTACAACTCATCTGCTCATGAAAAAAATATTAGGGTGCTGGATAAGCTACGCTTGCCAAGGTCCATCTTTACATACTGAGACCGAGACCTCCGTGGCACAGCCCCGGCTGTCATTCGTGGAACATTGAAAGAAAGAAAGAAGAAAGAAAATACGATTATTTGCGGTACACATGACGCAAGGTAAGAAGAAAACACGAAAATAAACAGTTTGGGGGAAAACATGCGTCACATCCACGCAAAACGGCCATCGCTCAGCATAAAGCTGCGACCCTATGCGAGACAGAGCCCCAGCGCTGGTTTTCAGCGACAGCCGGCGTTGACGTTATGACGTCAACCGGTGCAGCAGAGAAAAATAACAAAAGATAAAATTAATAAATACAATACACAAGTCCTAAATTTTTATAAAAAATATAATATTTAAAATGGTAACATTTCGTACCATCGGCGACTCACGCGCCACAGACAGTCTGTGCGCGCAGCTGTAGATTATGCTTTTTGTTTGACGTTTTGACATATTGGATACGTAATAAATATAACATGGCGCATTATGTAATTAATGTTGTGATGCAATGCATAATAATATTATCAAAGGATGCATTGGGTGATTGTGTAGCTATGTTTCTTGTAAATAATGTTTGTGAAAGTGTGAATAATGTTTGTGAAAGTGTGAAGGACAGTCGTTACGTGTAGTCTGACAAGCACTCTTACCAAAGAGTCTCGTGTCACTTAGTAACTGCACGCGTAGCATGAACACCGCTTTGTCGACGGAAGAGTAGACAAAAATGACGTTCCGTGTAGACAGTACGACGGCAGCAAAGTAGAAAGAGTCAACTGCACTTTTTACGAAATTCACTCTGACATAATTCGACTCAGAATTCTTTGTTATGTCAAGAGTTTTTCTGTTTGATTCTCTATTTTTACATAATATAAAGACAACTACAACAATTTTTCTTAAAATGACGAAGTCCCGTGTTTTGGAACAAAAAATATTACAGTAATATTGGCCTTAACCATTTCCTTGGTATAGCCCTAATAACTAAATCATGTAAAATAGGAGAAGATAGCTTTGTTCTTCTATTAATCATCACAATTTTGCATTCAAAACGTTCTTCTGTAAAATCATGATTTTAAGATTTTGTAGATAACCGTTTATACTTTGCGGCCGTCGAGTAGAAAATCAAAGTGTCTTCACTACTTTAGACAACTGTCAGTTCTCAGTGTGATTTTGACAGTTTGGGATAGCAAACTTTCTTCTGAAATAGTCTACGTATAAAAGGACCTAGACAAAGATTGTTAGAAACGTAAGACAAAATGACAGATTGTAGAAAGATTTCTACGGTGCGATGTCAAAAATGGAGAAAGGAAATGTCAGTTTGTATAGAAAGAGCTGTGTCTATTCTTCGTAGAAATAGAAAGCCTCATGCTACGCGTGCAGGGTTGTGGAGATCAGATAAGCAGATACTCCATTTAAGTACAGCCGCATCCGGTTAGATTGAATCTTTTACCTTGTCGGTAATGTGGTCACCTGAGGCCATCAGTGCGGATTTACAGGCATGAGGAACAGGGTGTAAAGTTCACTCATCCCCCATAGAAAAGGGAGGATCCTCCGACCAGACGGGTGTCGTGTCTAGCGGGCAACTGTCCAACGATTGATGTCGGATAGTCTTATAGATGTTGTTCGCGCGGTAACCTCTAATAGGGATGTAGACTGGAAAAAAGAAACTATTTAGTCAGTCAGATAGTAAAAAAAAAACAAACGCGTATTTTTTGCTTTATCGTAATAATAATAAATTACTTAGATAAAACGCATTTTAAGTTGGGGAGTGAGGGTCGTTACGTCACGAGTAAGTATAAAATCTACATACTCGTGACGTCATGGCACATGTTACCTCAATGTATCGCCGTAATCTTTACATTACGTAAAAAAAAAAACGTGTCCAATATTTTTTTACAATCTCAAAGACGGACTAAAAAAATATTTTTTTGTCATCATCCCTATTACAAACAAACATACAAATCTTTTCTCTTTTAATTATTAGTGTAGTTATGTATACATTGGGACTGGTAATGTTAACTTGAAATATTAATATTGTTATTTTTGTTTCAGGGAGCTCGGGTTGATCATTGAGCTCACGTTGCTCAGTGAGCTTAGAATGATCAGCCATTGCAGAGGACCGGTAAAAGAGTAGCATTCGTTGTAAGCTTGTACAGTGAGCCTGTGTTGATAAGTGCGTTCAGGACCTTAACACACCCGGAATGACAATCTTTTTCATTGGACAAAATCCATTGTCGTTGTGTGGAACAGTTTTTAATCTAAGAGGTCCCCCGACTTATAGCCTAAGTCACTCGGGATGATGTAACGATTCTAACGATACCCTACCCAATTTTGACACTGACAGTTCTTGAACGCGGTTTAAACGTGCTGAACGCGTTCAGTTTCGTTAAAGAAATTCGCCCTAAAACAGCTAATAGGTCCTTAATGAAATAGAATAAGTAAAATAAGCCAATATGATAACTAATGGTAGCCACACACGGTACGATACACTTGTGCAAGTTTTATACTTGCGCAAGTATACAGTAGCGTGTGTTGGAAGATTTTTGCACAAAGGACAATGACCAAATCACTATAGAAAACGGCCCATTTTGTTTTATACCGCGGCCATCATGGAAACTTTAATGATATTGGAAAAACCTTTACAAAAACGAATTTTCTACAAATGCAGTCCGAAATGATTTATTTAAACTTGAATTTTTACGTCGAACTCAAACCATTTATTTCAAATAAACCAATTACAGATACTATTTAATTGTCAAGGGGTCGGTCGGTCAGTCAGAAAGATGAAGCTAGTTGTCCATTCCAAAGCGTAGTATGTACCTATGGAGGAGACCGGGCAAGAAACTCCATTGAGACTGTTTTAAATTAAAATATTGTTACAAAATATTGGTTACATCATTCATGTTGTGAGAACAATGTAGAAAGACAACAACTCAAAACATTTAAATAAGCTGTGGCAGCTAAGAGATGACCGGACGATGTAGCTCGGTAACTGTTCTAAAAAACTTGGTTCAGACGGATGTTAAGGTATGTTTCCGCATATTAACTTTTGTTAATCATGTTATTCTCCATCTAATTAATAACGTTTGGTTGATGGCCGAGAAAAATAATGTATTGCACTTTTTTTGGTAATTGGTTTAGTCTAAACTTGCACAAGTATATCGTCACGTGTATGGCTACCATAAGGAATTTGCTATTAATTATAATAATAGGTTGTAGTAATATGAATGTTTGTTTTTTTATTGTTTCTATAATTCTAATATCTTTCTGCGATACTCGAACGTTTTTGTGATTCTTTGAAATATTTGTAGCGTGGCGTGTTTTATTGTTATCTCTGTCTTTTGTGCTCACTATACAAAAAAATTAAAAAATGTAGATACACCGTGGACTGCGGTTAGGGATACTGTTGCACAAAACTTGGCAGTTAACGCAAATTTTGACGTATCTGTTTTACAGCTGGGTAATTGCGTAACACACTGACAGTAGCAATGGCTTTCATTTTGATAGTTCAACAACATTCATTGCGTTATTTACGTTGTTGAGCAGACACATGTTTCAAACATATGAAGCAATGTATTAGCAATATCTTTCAAAAATCAGTCAGATTGAAGTGTGTTACGCATTTAGGGTGGAAGTCATACCAGCGCTGTTAAATACTATTCTTGTTTTTTTTAAAATAAAATCGTACTGAAGAATAAAATACAATATGAGAGATTCACAATCTGTCATTTCCTCTACTCTTCGGTCGACAAGACCCATTTTTATTGTGGTCATGCAGCGGGCAGCTAACATGAGCTGGCAGCAGATTTAATTATTAGAGACTTAAACTGGCCACACACTCACTGCAAGCATGACAAGCGTGCATGAACAATCATTTTGTGCAAGCGTGCACAACTTCCCTATAGGCTACACACTTTACAAGCAAACTTGAGCATCATTACTTTAACGATGGACAACGACCACGCGCTTGCTTTAGCTGCATTAATTGCGTGCAACTGACATGCGTATGATTCCGCAAGGTTAACCTGCATACACACTTTCAATCATGCTTGCACAACCGTGGCTTGTTCAAGCCGCATAATGATAATTTATCAATCTTCATGCCGCTTGCACAAGCAAGATGCTTGCTCAAAGTCAACACAGACGTTCAAGCACGCTTGCACAAAATGATTGTTCATGTAGGCTTGTCATGCTTGCAGGTACACATGGCTACCCATCAAGCTATACATTTCCAGTATAAGTGGACTTCGCACCGTGCGGAAATCCTTTACAATGCGAGATCAGCATAAACTGGAAATGTATAACTTGATGTGTAGCCGTGTGTACATGTGTGGCCACCTTTTTTTTTTTTTTTTTTTTTTTTTTTTTTTTTTTTTTTTTTTTTTTTTTTTTTGGATGGGTAATCATCAAATGACTTCTCCCGCTCTGGGCAGAGCGAGAGGGTGTGTCAGACTTTTACTGACTAAAACCCACCCGTGTTCCTTCCGTTGCCTGTGTGCCGGGGCCGCGATATCCCTTTCAGACAAACCCGCAACCCCAGCAGGGAAAAAAGCCAACGTCACGCGGTGTTCCCAGGCGGTCACCCATCCAAGTACTGACCGCGCCCGATGTTGCTTAACTGCGGTGATCGGACGAGAACCGGTGTATTCAACGTAGTATGGGCGTTGGCATGTGTGGCCACCTTTAGAGAGATAATCAAATAATAGTAAAATAAGATGCTTAAAATGGATTGAGTAGAAGTTGTATACCTTTCGCCAGGAAACCGTGCAATAAAAGTCATTAACCCCTACTTGTACTAAAAAGTCCCAAAACTTAAGAGCGTTTATCCTAAAAGCTGGCAACGTCGCAAAAAGCTGTCAAATATTTCCCTGTTTCGATTAATTTGGCAATATTACTGTATATGTGACTAACTAGCGAACTAGAATATTAATTATGAATTGCAATTGGACCGTGTTATGCAGAAGGCAGCCATGTCGGGAAAAGTACAAACAGAGTTATAAGCATTTTTCTGTCGATGGTTGCACTTCGGCTGTACATTAATTTTCTGATTATTTTTTATTTGAGACATATTGGTATAACTATTGCTATTTAGTGTATCCTATCCAGAATTTCGAAACGTGGCTATTAATATTAATAATTCCGATTTATGACGTGGCTGTTTTATACAAAATAGCATATTTTGTAGAAATGACAATAAAGCATAAACCAGCCATGTCAGTTGGCTGTGTTTTAAAATGTGATCTGTAACTATATTTAAAAAATAAAAAACAGACAAGAAAGTTTAAGTGTAGCAGCTATTAACTAAAATCTTTACTATGTTCACTAAAATAATCTGACTGTTGTATAATGACAAAGAGAATTAAACCACTTGAGAGCTGATAGACCGATTTCGTCTAGGCACACGACTCACCACTGCGGGCCGGGGGACGAAGAAAATACAGCGGTTGTGATTGGCCGATGCAACAATGTCAGGACGAATGTTCGAAAGATAGTGATGCGCAAGTCAGTTTTGCAACAATAATATCGATATCTATAAAATCGATGTCTATTATAAAGTCATAAGGAATGTGAAAACAAACTCAGAGGTCACTGTCTGTTTTAAAGTACAGAACTTAATTGGCTCATATTATATGTTATCTCTGCATCAAAATGCCTACGGCATTAAATTTCTCATTTGTGCAGTTTTTAATTGTGCATAAAACATTAAATAAATTTGCTTATTAAATAAATTCGTTTGACCTAGCCCTGAAATTCAATTTTTCATTAGTATTTTACAAATTTCATCTCTACTTGAGATAGTATGTTGTTTATAATGCGCGACAATAACCGTTTAGTAAACACGTCGCCCGCCGTCGTTATTGTAGTGAATAGCGTTATTAAAATTAAAAGTAGACGAATAGAGCTTTTTTATTCTTTACCAGTAGGAAACATCGTAATTTTTATCGTCAAATTATATAAAGACTTTGTTTTGAAGTTGTCACAACACAACAGCATTAGTACAGATAGAAAGGGACAGACGTATTGACATGCCCTAGTGAGAGAAAGAGATTTTTCAAAAAGACATCAACGCGGTATACATTTTTATGCCTTTTTACGTAATCATTCATAATATTATTAAATCATAAATATATTTTACTTACCGATGAAAAGTTATGCCATCTTTTTTATAACTGGATGTTCTAGACGATTTCCCACACCATTTAATAGAACAGGAACTCATAATTGTTTATAATTATTCAGAAATGTTTTAAAATGTATCAAAATAACCGCGTGTGAAGAGATCCAATAACTGGTCAAAACTATAATGGCAATTCATATTGTCATCTAATATAAGTGCAATTTCATTTATGTGTCGTGAGCCTGAGTCGCCCGTATGAGCAGTCAAGAGGCTATATAGTCATTGTATAATGTACTCGTATTTATACTATTTTTTACTTTAACTAGGTACACTTCCTTTAGGTCTTATAAAAAATCAAATAAATAAAATTATTTTGATTTGAGTAAAAACTTGGCAATAGAATATTAGAAGTATTTATTTTAACACTTTCACTGTCCATGCATTACATGTAATGCACTGAATACGCAGCCCTTTAAGTCCGTGCATGACATGTCATGCACTAGTAGTTGTCTTTTTTATCCAATATTCCAGCGAATTAACCAAAATTAAATAATAGAATTAGTTCCATTGTTTGTTTCAACGTTTCTAAACCGCACTATTAGCTGGAAATGAATCTCATACGTCCGTGCATTGCATGTAATGCATTTTTTTTATAATATGTAATGGTTATAGAAGACAGAAAGAGAGGCCGTGGACGACCGCCAATGACTTGGCAACGAACAATAAAAAACGATATGATGACGAGCAACACAAGAAAAGTGACAACCCACAACCGTACGGTGTGGCGCAGAAGTACTAGGAGGGTTGACCACAAATAAATTGGAATAATAGCCAGGAGAAGATGAAGAAGGTTATCTGAAGGTGATAGACGAATTTTCGCTATCGTAGAATTAGTAAATGACCTTATAAAACATCATAATGCAATATTATTATTGGACGTATGGTGATACGATTACCCAATTACCTTGGGACAGTGAAAGTGTTAAAATATTTTTAAACGTCAAACTAATATAAGCAAAATACAAATTTTCACACTCATTCATCATCCAAAATAAAATCTCTTCTCTTAGTATTAAATCCATCAACGTCATCTTCGATAATTTCAGGTTTACATGTCAAATTGTCATAAAAGTGTCGAGCATCTTCTGATAATAGATGTATTATCGATATATCACGAAGCTTGGGCTCTGCTATAGGTTTTCCATTTGGCCATAATTTAGTTAACTGACTCTTAAAAACACCTTTTTCTGGATTGTCAGAGTTGTGACGTCTTGATATTTTACGTGTAATGTCCAAACAGTCGTAATCTTCTTGGTCAAGTCAGACTTCATATAAATATGATATTGGTCTTTTTAATTCTCTTGTTTTTAGCCAATTTACTTCGTCATTATTTGTTGCTTTCTTGCGATTCACTATGAACTTTTCTAGAGTCTCAGTCGAGTAGAAATCATCAACTTCCATTTGGCAAGTTATCAGAGGTTTTTTTTGTTGCTTAGAGCCATCATTTGAATGTAGTCGTCAGGCGTATAAGTCCTTTGATTGTACTTCACAGCTCTCTCAATATCACCGGAGTCTTTATTATTAGGTAAGTAACTATGGCCTGGCATCAAATACTTAAATGTATTAGATTCTAGGTTTGGTTTCATCTCTTGCACTGCTTTCAGCATGAAAGTAATTCTTATATTCCGGTTTTGACCACCACAAGAATCACGATGACCAAAAAATTACATCGTTAATAGTGTCAGAGACGTTCTTGTCGATGTGTTTTAAAAGTGAAGATCCCACTTCCTGTGCGCCACTTCCAGCCTGACCCTCGATCCACGTATAACAGTAGCTTTGGTTGTTTTAAGCACTAAAACTAAAAAAAACTAAAACTAAATATTCGGTGTTACGATATTAATTATTGCATTTCATAATCAATATTCTAGTTCGCTAGTTAGCCACATTTCTTATTTCCATACAGTAATATTGCCAAATTAATCAAAACAGGTAAATATTTGACGTTCTCAACTTTTAGGTTATACGGTATTTTTGATCCAATAAAAAAAATGCCGCCTACACTCGTCAGGGACGTCTCTTACCCCGATACATTTGTTTTGATCGTGTTAGCGACACTGCCATAACATTTTTTCGTACTGTTTTAGAATATTGAAATACATTATGTAAAGCTGTCAACGACTTTTATTGAAACAAAAGTGTGTTTTTTTTAATATTGCAGTGTTATTGGGCGCAAAGTATAGTACGCGTATTGTAGAATTACTTATGTGCACATGTAAATATGTTTATTTGAGGTTTAACTGTGAATAAATTCAAAATAAACAATGAAAAAGTGTCTTGCAACGAATTTTTTTTCCGGAGATTTGTTAGCCAAATAAAATCTAAAAACGACCTACATTTGATGTATCAGTAACAAGATCAAATCAATCTGCCTAGCCTTTTCCCAAGTATATTGGGGTCAGGTTCTAGTCTAACCGGATGCAGCTGAATATCAGTATTTTACATGGAGCGATTGCCTATCTGACCTTCACAACCCAGTGACTGGGTAACGCGATACCTCTTGGTGAGGATGGGCCTCAGGGTGTCAGACTTTTAAGCTGTATCTGAAAAGTAACTACTGGTTAATTATGGTAAACCGGAATCTTTATTTTATCAAGTACTGGCCTTCACAGCTGAAGGGTCAATGCGTAAAGTCGAGATGGTAAAAAGAAACACACTAGGGCCTCTGATCAAGAATTAAGCTCAGTCCGGACCACACCGCGAGCCAAACTAACCCTGCATTCAGAGTTACGCTGTAATCAATTTGAGCGTGCTAACGGCCGTACCGAATAAGCCTTAGTGCGATAACGATGTATTGTGAATCGTCATAGATGACGTCATGACATGCGCCAACTTGCGGTAACGCTGACCATGCCTTTTACTAATATCACCGTGAGCGCTGTCAAAGATGACAGTTGTGCTGTTTTGTTTTGAGTCGCATCTTATCTTTAGACAAACGTGGCAACTTCGAAATTGTGCTTCTGGCTACCGTCCCCACCTAACCAACGAAGAAGAAGAAATGTGTAGTTTAAACACAAATAAGTATGATATGCAAGTTTTGACGTTGAGCGAGCACCGTGAGAACGTTCACGAGCGTTCCGAATTGATGACAGACCTCAGCTGTCATAATCGTGCTATCTAACTCGGAAACGCAAATTATTGATGAGCGATTACGTTCTTATTCGGAAAGCGGCCTAAGTTCGCGCGAGTGTTACGTGTTTTCAGAGGTTATAAACATGGATGACGATCTTTTATTTTTCTTATTAAGAACATTTCTGTTCATATGATTAGGTACTGTGTTTGCTTTGCCAAATTGAAACAACACTGATAAAGTCTTCTGTGTTGAACGACATGACGAAAACGTGCTATCGTTTGTAGCGACAAGTTCAAACTGGGTTGTTAGGCGTGTGTAACTCTTTACGGAACCGACTCACTGATCTGGATCATTGAAGTGTTCCAAAAGATTGGTTCAGTTATAACGTTTCAAACGCATCATTTGAATCTGAATCATTACTTTATCTCTGTGCTCTTTCCGCGCGACCGTCGCTTGCGAGGAGACTGAGCAGCAGTGAGCGAGAGAGAAAGACTGAGACGCTGAGTTACGTTAGTTTAGTCAGTACTGAATTGACTCGCGAGTCGCGAGTGAACGGGTGACACATTACAATCTATTTAAGTCAGAAAGAGATATCAAATAAGATGTGTATCACTCATAATCTTACAGTTTTTCGTTGTGGTTATGCATTTTTATATCCTTTGAGTCGATGATTCAAATGATCCAAATGAAACATATCAATGATTCGGATCATTTCAGTGATCCAGATGCAAATGTTCCAATCTCAAAAATTATATACTTTGCCCACCTTAACTGGTTGAACTTACCTAACGCTGCGACTGAAACGCGCGCCCCGACGCTAGTTCGACGTGAACAAACAATAAAGAATAAATCATTTTTCTTTCTTTCTTTCTTCAACACAAAAACAACACCAAACGTTTGATAATGCCGCGAGCGCGCCGCACGCGCCTGTCGCTAGCTTGCCCGCTATTGTCACCGCACCTGCGTTTTATACGTGAGCACTTGCAAATATTGCTGTGTTTGATATTTCGTGACCGCGCCCG
The DNA here is from genome assembly GCA_947364205.1 of Agrochola lota. Lineage (NCBI taxonomy): Eukaryota > Metazoa > Arthropoda > Insecta > Lepidoptera > Noctuidae > Agrochola > Agrochola lota. Next base: position 5,449,999 of record OX376248.1, read on the forward strand.
CCACTGTGCCCGCGAATTATTGGGAACAAGGACTAAGTAGATCTTAATGGGCGAATTCTCAATTCACATATTTTTCCCGATCCTGCCTTAAATTATCTTCTTGATTGGACCTTGCATAAGATACACAGACTGAATTAAACTCAACCGTTCTTTCTTCATAATTAAACCATTCATTCATTATCAAACGTTCACTGAATTGAAAGTGAATGGAATTAGGTTCAATCCGAATGACAAGAATGAGTTGCGTTCAGTTTGAAAAAGGATTAACACGCACTCAGGGATGTTACTTAAAAATAATCAGTCATTATTCTCCTAATACCTGAAAAGGTTCTTCTGGACAGGTATCAAAATAACAAACCAGCCACTAGTAAGCAGAAACCATGGCAACGAACCCAAGGATACAAACATCGTTTGATAAAAAAAATTGATGGACTTTATTTTTCAGACAAAGTCCGTTACAATTAATTAAAACAAAACATAAAATTTAAAATTAATGTAAAATTCACACGTACACAACGTAATACTCAACATTCAAATCAAATAACACACAATAACTATACATTTTACATTATCTATGTGAAAAATCCTATCCGATCCGAAAGGGACACAAAAATACTGCAATAAACAATACCAAAAAGTTATAAAAATCTTATTATTATTGCAAATAAAAATGTTACTGCCATTTAAAATTAATTTTTGTAGAAATTATTCAAATACCTACCATTAAAAATTTGCAAATTTTCAACAGGGATCATAAGTTATGACTTGTACACACCCGCTAAACGATGGTCAAACGCTCCTCATGTAATAACCCGTACCCTAATTGCGTAATACACGATCAATCAGAATCTGAATCGTTTTGAATCAGATTGCGATCCATTTGCTTCATAAGTTCGAAAAGAAAATCTGCTCAACAACGTAAATAACGCAATGAATGTTGTTGAACTGTCAAAATCAAACAGATTAGTCGTAATCGTTTATGAAAATCTGTTGCGTAATTAGACAGCCGGTAAAATTCCCCATTGAATAAAACGCGGCGTATTTGTTTTTCTGAATATTTCCACGTAAACTCTCAGTACGATACATAGCAGCACCCGGATCAGATAGGGTTTTTTTTACATGTTTTAAATGCAGGTATATATATATTTTTTATTATTATCATTATTTGATTATATTGTTAATTATTAGTGCTAACGGTGTATGATGAAATCTGAGTTTCTGAATGTTGTTCATTGTTAGTCTGAATACATAACAATAACGAATTTCATGTAGTTTACTTTTTGATTTCGTTTATTGACGTTCAAATACAGTTATCGCGTCATGCTACCGTCATGTGGTCGTCATGTGATAATCATGTGACCGCTATAAAAATCAGAAACGTCAAGAACCTATGCAATTAGTTGGAGAGTCCGCGTATGCAAGTAGTCCGCGCCACAACTGAAGTCCTTTTGACGTGGCGCTAGTGTCTATGCCACTGCATCAAATTTGGAATAAAAAAATATAGTTCCACAATTTTCCGCTGGACTTCAGTGGTGGCGCGGACTCTAATTTTAATAACAGTATTGGAAAGATTTCAGTCAAAATTATGCCAGATTGAAAACATTTCTTTTTGTTGTTGGCAAGTGCTCAGTTGGCAAATTCAATTAAATTAACCTTAATGATTGATTATATTTAAATTACGTCTCAGAGTACAGTCGTAAAACGTCCTAGTTTCTCGCAGTTAAATCGCAAATATTTTTAGATTTAAGTTTTGTAAGTAAATGTTCAGCAAAATATGCAATTATATGAATCACTGCCCTTTGAGAGATGTTTGTTTCATTATTAAAATAAGAAGCTTATTTCTGAAACGGAATAAGCAGTATACAATCACAGTTTGTTGTTTTATTTCGTATACCTACAAATGAGTTTCCTGAATAAATATGTTATTAGAAAAACACACCTTCCAATACATCAGGGGTGGCCAACCGGTTGATCGCGACTATTAGTTCAGTCGACCGCGGCAAGGCAAAAAAAAAACATAAGTTTTAGGCTGCCTGTCCATTGAAGCGGAGCGAGGCAGCGGTGAGGAGAATGGCAGCGGAGTGGAGCGGAGTTGCGGACAGTGTCTGTCCATTGTTGCGGAGCGAGGTAGCGGAGCGGAGTTACGGACTGTGCGGAGCGAGATAGCGGAGCGGTGTTGCGGACTGTGCGGAGCTAGACCGACTTCACGCGACTAGTAATAATTCCCCGCTTCGGTTCCTCGCTCCACTTCTCCGCTCCGCTTCCCCTCTCCGCTTCGTTTCCCCGCTCCGCTTCCCGGTTTTGTATCAGTTTTTAAACTAGTTCGCAAATCCCTGTCAACTGAAGCGGAGCGGAGGTTTTATGCAATTTCATTGGTTAATATTGGCACACCGCTACTCCACTCCTCTCCTCTCCGCTCCAGTGGACAGGCAGCCTAATATACTTACCTAATATATTTATACAATATTATTTTTAAACCCTGTCCGGTCGATCCGAGAGGGGCTCAGGAGTTACTGCAATAACTAGACATCGGATTACATATATACACTAACAAAGTGCCAAAATATGCATGCAAATATGCACTAAAAAGGCCGAAATGTGCACTAAATCTCTTCACAAAGGCCGAAATATGCACAATGCAAATTCAATAAATTATTTATATTTTAATTAAGACGCGTCTTAATAAACCCCTGTATTTTTTCAAATACGTTGCTATGATTAAAGTCGTGTTCAAAACTATTTTATTTACATTCCGACGATGAGAGAATGTTTAGCTAGTTCAATACGAGGTTTGCTGGTCAGGGTCTGGGGGCCCCCTCAGCTTGGGGGCCCCGGGGAACTGCCCCGGCTAGCCCTTTGGTAGCTACGCCACTGATTAGCGCCATCTGACGGGTAGAAGCTGTAACTGTATAACATCCATTCGGTAGTGCTCGCCTGCATGCGCTTTCTGCTGCTGCAGTGACCAAGGTTAGCTGATAAGAAAATTAATAATGGTGGAAGAATCGTGGGTGACTGTAATTTGCTATGGTAATTGTGTCGCCATCTGGAGGTGAATAGTCAAACTCTTGCCGAATAATTCCGGATATTACTCAATAGGTACTTCCGAATGCTACGCGAATAATACGACGGGAATACTTCGCAATATTACTCTCTGGCAACGCTCATCCCATCTTTTACTTAGCGAAGCTAAGTCCAACCGGTCAGCTGTCAAAAGTGTCGATCCCAAGTATCGATGGAATGACAGCTCGCTTTTTTGCAGTGGGCTGCTGCTAGGTTTCTAAGTGAGCACCGTCAGACCATGTATCTATCACATAATAAATTTATCTGTCGTTGCTTCATTTCATTTCTTTTAAGTTTTTTACCTATTGTGGTAGGTATAGTAATTTTATTGTGGGTGCATGGTCTTCACGTATAATTATATAACTAATGTACCTATACAAAATATTGTAGAACATTTTAAAAGAGTAACGGTGAGTTGAGTTTCTTGCCCATTCTTCTCCATACGAAAACTAACCGGGATTCGGTCGTGGTCCACCTGCTTAGTTCACCTGGGTAGACCACGGGTACTTTTTCTTGCCGGTGGGTCACCTAAATGATGAGTTATATGCAAATAAAAAACGTCTATTGGCCATGGTCCACCTAAAATTAATTCCACGGAAATAAAATCCTCTTCCTGATACTGATCCTGTCATTTTACTTCAATTGAAAAATGAATGCCGAAAGAACAAATAAAAATCAAAAAAACAAATTGATACGGAAAAAAACTTTAATTAATAAAATAATGATTTATCATTCAGACAATCAACTCTAATTTTCCAAAAAGCGTCCTACAGGAATTTCTTTGTTTAACCATTCTAATTGTATTTCTAATACATCGTCATCATCAGTTATATATTTGGTTTTCCTTTTATTGGAAGGTCTGGATTCAAGACTCTCCAGTTCAGTTAGAAGGCGTGAAATGGTGGTACTGGTTTTCTTTACTTTTTTGTTCAGTTTTGAATGGAAAGATTCCGTAACATTATTTGACATTCAGAATTTTCATTGTTTTGACATTCCTAAAATCTGAAGAGACCCTAAAAATAAAACCCAAGGCTTTAGAAGCCCGGTTAACTATGTTATTAATATGTGCATCAAACGTCAAGGATCCTTGGGGAACTCCCGACGGAATGTACATCGCTCTCGACGTATACCCGTTGAGAACCACCGTCTGGCACCTATTCTCCACGTATGACGAGAACCATCTAAACAAATAACCCCTCACACCAACCAATAAGAGTTTACGCAGAAGAAGCGCATGATCAATTCTATCAAAACACTTGCTGTAGTCAGTGTATTTAACGTCGCCAACCATCTGCCCCATACAATAGAACCGTGCCACCTTTTCTATTAATAAAACATATCAAACCTCTACATCATCTACATGGGTTTCTCTACCAAAATCTTTATCACAATTTTGAGACATTTTTTTTTTCTGTTAAATCCATTACATGAATGAAAAATTGACGGTACAGTCACAACTCAATCAAAGTAATGTCATCTTACCAAGGAGAATAATTACTCCTCTCTCTCTGCCTAGCCTTTTCCCAACTATGTTGGGGTCGGCTTCCAGTCTAACCGGATGCAGCTGAATACCAGTATTTTACATGGAGCGACTGCCTATCTGACCTCCACAACCCAGTAACTGGGTAATACGATACCCCTTGGTAAGACTGGTGTCAGACTTTCGGGCTTCTGACGACTCGTAACGACTGTCAAAGATCCACGAATGACAGCCGGGACCAACGGCTTAACGTGCTTTCCGAGGCACGGAGGATTCTCGGTATGTAAAGATGGTCACCCATCCACTGACCAACCCCGGCAAGCGTAGCTTAACCTGATGGATCGACCAGTGCGGCTGTTGTTACTTAGCCACGAGCTCCTCAGAATAATTACTAATTAAAGAATAATTACTCCTCTATTAATAACTAAACAACGTTCAAAAGGAAAGAGATTGTAATATTATTATAAAGGATCACCGGCAGGTGGTGGGTGCGTGGGTGGTGGCTAGGTGGACTGAGGTGATCCACCGGCAAGAAAAAATGCCCGTGGTCCACCTAGGTGGACTGAGGTGATCCACCGGCAAGAAAAAGTGCCCGTGGTCCACCCAGGTGAACTAAGCAGGTGGACCACGACCGAATCCCGAAACTAACTTTTGGAAGGTGCGATTAGAATCAATTTTTTTTTTTGTAAATTTGACGTCCATATGTGACATAAACGGGCCTATTTGAAATATATTATTTGACTTTTGACTTTTTTGACATTACTAAGGTTGAAATGACTAAAGTTAAAACACAACAAAGTTAAATAACAATAATTTTATTATAATATTGTCTTTTTTATTGAAACAGATGGATGCAGCTTTATTTAAATAAGATTGTAGTTGTTAACATTTCAATTAATATGCACTGTTATTGACTTGTAGGTGGTATACGTTTATGTAAACATCACGCTAGTGTTCACGGAAGGGGAAAGCAGAGGTGATAAGGTACCCTCATATTTCGTCAGTTGGAATGAGGGTTTTCTGAAATAAAGTTCGCTAGGTGGCAGCACTGAGAAGTCAGGTCCGGGCGTCTGTCAAATCAAAGCGCAGTCGTGACTGAATGATGAATGAAAGGAATGAAGAACGTCATTTTATACAGGTTGGACCAAATAGTGAGGTCAATAAAAAAAATTGATTCCTCATGCCCAGGGTATCTGAAAATACCGGATGTATGTTCCGCGAGTCTTGATAGTTTTCTAGTTATAATTGTTTATTTTTTCAAATATTATGGGAACTGCTTTAAATTAATGTACATTTATTTTGATACGGTTTTGTCACATTATTTTCTTACAATTTGCATTGTTATGGAATATTATTTCAGACATAAAATAATCACTTTCCTATCATTAGGCTAAGGGGCTCAATCTTAAAGTGAACTTATCATTCTCAATTAAATTCTCAATTATCCTTAACTTAATAAGTACCTATTATGTTGTCAATTTTTTTGTGACAAATTTTGCCGTCACACTGCTCAGTTAGGCCGCCATGTTTATTCACTAGGTATGGGTCGTTACGTGATTTTCTCGAAAGGTAACGTAACTAGTTACTTCGAAGGCGTCACCTGTTTTGAAAACTGGTGATTTTAGTAACTAGTTATTTTTCAAATTCTATTCGGTGATTCAGTATTACAGTTATTTGCGAAACGAAAATATAAATGGTTACTTATGTAATACGTTACATATTTTTAGCTTTAAGTTTTTGAACGAATAAGTTTTTGTAGCCACATAAGTAGTTACATTATTAACGTAATACTAATACAAATGAACTGCATCGAATAATGTATTATAATAATGAAACTAGTTACAAAAATCACGTGTTTCTATGTAACTCGAAACTAGTTATTCGGTTACATGCCCCGTAGCCAGTTATTGTAACGAGTGACGTGAAATAACGCCCATACCTATTATTCACCGAGATATCTTTGGTAGTCTACAACCTAACGAATTCATTGAGGAATTTGCGAAAATTAATCCGGAGAGGCTTGTAAAATGTTGTCTGGTTTTTAGTGTTTACTTTGCTCAAACCTATCCTCAGCGGGATCAAGCCCTTTCCGAAAGTCAATCCTGGATCCGCCACTGCCTCTATCTTTCCTCAAGAAAAATATCAACAAAAAGATTTTTTCAAATCCGACTTTTAGTTCCAGAGATTAGCGCGTTCACACAAACGAACGAAGTCTTCAGCTTTATTATGTTATTCATATTAATAACTGGCAACCAGCCCCGGCTTCGCACGGGCAGCAGAGCATTACTTACATGCCTACCTTCTATCGTAGTGTCGTATTTAGCCGCGTCGAGTATCTATATTCGATTTGAAATAAGATTAGACATTTAATTAAACCTTTTTTATAGTCCGTTCAACCGATTTTCACTTCTATTGCGTTGGGCGTATGACAAATGGCAGCTGCAGTAAACAGTTGGTAGTATAATCACTTTTTGCTTTTAATGCCATCCTTATGCCGACGGCATAAAGTCAAAATCGGTTGAACGGACTGTAAAAAAAGGTTTGTTGAAATGTCTAATCTTATTTCAAATGGAGTTTATGTAAGTTGCTTACATCAAAAGTATCTGGGCGATCGAGCTCTGCTCTGGTGAGAATAGAGAATGCGCATTTAATAATATAGGAAACTTGGTATAATAATATACTTCGCCAGGTATGGCATTCCGAGACACAGTGGTCACGTGGGCGACACAAGTCTACGTCATCACAACTGTGTTACCAGAAGTTTGTAATAATAACTCCCCAACCACCTTTATTACCTGTGCGAATCTGATAAAACAATGAGGTTTTAATTAACAATTACGTTGGTTTATGTTTAAATTGAATTGTTTCGTTTGATTAGACACACGAAACGACAATTTAAAAGCTTTGGTTTCTAAAAATCTTTCCTTAATCGTGTTTTGTTGCAATAGAGTGGCAACTGGATAGTGACGTAAGCATGTGTTGGTCCCGGAATGCCAGACCTTGTTTTATTAGACCATGATAGGAAAGTTCATACTAATTCCATGCTGCCATGATAGTAATTACTAATTCCACTATAGTAGGTACTTACTAATTCCATGCTGCCATGTCATTATTCTATGGTGTCATTATTTTTGTTCTAAACTTTAGGTGACCGAGCTCTGCTCAGCTCAGATGAAAATACGGAGAAAACGAATTTTCCCAGATATGGGGCTCTAGCTAGATCGACTTTTTGCGCCCGTAAACCCATTTACAAATTACAAATACATACATATATTTATATACAAATATTGCTCGTTTAAAAGCAAAAATGTTACGTTTTCGTATAAATTATGATTAAATATTACTGATGTTCACTTGGAGTATTTATTGTATCATTTTTTGTCATATTTCACCGAATTTACACAAAACTTAATGAATTATACACCCAGACCTTCCTCATTAATCACTCCGTCCATTAGTGAAAACTGTATGAAAATCTGTTTGATAGTTTTTGAGTTTATCGCGTTTAGACAGACAGACGCGGCCCTGACTTTGTTTTATAACATGTAAGGATCATTTATGATAAAATAATAGCTTTTTTTTCAATGAATATAATCGATACAATTAATTTATTGCTTTCATTAGCAACAATGAATATTGGAAAGTATTGTTTTCTAGTAAATGTCGTCACCTGATATGCTCAATAACTAATTGTAAATTGCATATTTAGTAATTACGTAAATAAATAAATAAAAGGGGTTTAAAATAAAAATATTTACACAGATGTTGTTTTTAATTTTCTATAGTGTCTATTTAGTATAAAAACCTAAGGTATGGTGGTTGAAGGCATAAACTCACCATGAAGGTTTTAGCGGTGCTGCTTGTTCTGGCGGTAAGTGCATAATTATTTTATTTTATTATAAAATGCTCGGCTAAATAATATTAGCCGGACAGGTGATCGATAGTTAAGAGCGTTTATTCTGAAAGTGGACAACGTCGCAATTAGATGTCAAATACTTCGCTGTTTTGATTAATTTTGCTATATTACGTATGGAAATGAGAACTGTGCAAATGAACTAGAATATTGATTAGAACTAGAATTGAAAGATTATCTTTAAAGGTATTACATTTTCTTTTTAATTTCATAATACGTAGTTGTAGGCCACCGGTACAATACGATAGATTTATCGCCTATTCAAGCATAACTGCAATGTTACATAAGAGTTTTGCTTTATTTTTTTGTCAGGCACTAAAAATATTGATAAACAACACTTTTTGATATCTTTATTGCCGTGACAGTTACAGTAATAACCTTGTAAAATATTGAGAGAAGCAAACGGAAGTAATTAATGGCCACCGTGAATTTCAATAATTCTATTTATCAGGAACGGGTTTCCCTCTATCTGGCAGAATCTTGATGCTCTGAAATTTATTTGGCATAACACACTTGGCATAATCTTTCTTAAACGAATATTTCAAAGGCATAAAAATGATTTAAGTAATATAATTATTGTTTGGCCGAATGTTTATAAGTCCGAATTTACAATGGCATACTTTTAAGATGGCAGAATTTTATTTGGAATAATTTTCTTAGGCATTTTTATCATTAAATTAAACATAAAATATTGTCTTAAAAAGTCAATATGTTGTGCTACAAAAATTTGTGACAGAAACGAATTGCTGCAAAACCGACTCCACGTAGTCTAGTCCTATCCTTTGAGTGTAATTTAAGCCCGCGTAGGAGCGGAGGGGCGAGGCAACCCGCGAGCTGAGGAGCAGGTGGTCTTAAAACTCGCCTCCGCGGCTGAGGCTGGCCGGCTCGCCGAAAATGCGGTGGAGAACTTTAAAACCATCTGCGACGATAGGCTCGCGTGGGAACGCCGGAGCCCCACAGCGCCGGAGTCGTGACAGAAACCATGCCTGCTGCATGCTCGCTTGCATGCTGCATGCATGGTGTATGCTTGTTTGTGTAAACTTTCTGCGATAAGATGGTTCTTCTTTTTAATTATTATGGATATGAAATGTATGCTTAAAGATGATTCTGACTTACAAAATTATGAGTTTTGAATGTATGCTAAATTAGTCTATGGCAAACGATTTTCTGCGAAATGAAGTTTATGCTATCCCCTGTTATGCAAAATAATATTATGACATCAAAAGTTCTGCTATAAAGGTTAGACCAAATAGAAATAACGTCGAACGGTGGATCCAGCCGCCGGCTAACTTGTAGTAATATAATATTACGTCCGGACGCACAGTGGTGGATCCGGTTTGAACCCGGCAACCGCTTGCCGGCAATTACGCCGATACGTGTGAAAGATAACGTTCATGCCCACACGCTTAGCCACCGGATACCCGGCAACCGGGACGTGTGAAAAGGCACTTACAGTTGGTTGCACAGCTTATTCTCAATTTTTTTTTTTTTTCAGGCTCTCGTAGCCGTCCAGAAGGCGTTCCCGCATTGTAAGTTTTTATTTTTTTACTTTTAATTAGGTAATAGCTTTAGCCCGCGACTTCAATCAATCGATCAACTCAGACTATCGCAGTCCATTGCCGGACCGCGACTTCGATGTATACCACTAATAATAGACTAGGGTAGGGCTCTGCCAAAAATGACGTGAAGCCGGTTTCGTAAACATGTGTGCACTTAGTGAGGTGTAGTTTGATTGTAAATGTGTGCGAGTGAGCGTGAATGCAAAGAGCCAAACGAGCTCATTCTCAATCTGAGTGACCGGTGCGAATCACTTCACGATTCGGCTAGCAAAGCGAGTCCATTCTCAATCAAAGTGACCGATGCGAACCGCCTCACGAGTCGGGCGAGCGAAGTAAGTCCATTCTCAAGCAAAACGACCATTACGTGCTGGTGCGAGATTGCTGGATTTGTTTCAGTCAATCCAGCAGTCTCACGAACCACGCGAGTGAAGCGAGCCCTTTGTTTAAACCTGTTCATACCACTCACGAGCCGAGCGGCCAGCACAGCTGTAGATCCAACTAGCGAAGCGATTGGAATAATATACACTTCAACCCTTTTTTTTTTTTTTTGGATGGGAAATCATCAAATGACTTCTCCCGCTCTGGGCAGAGCGAGAGGGTGTGTCAGACTTTTACTGACTAAAACCCACCCGTGTTCCTTCCGTTGCCTGTGTGCCAGGGCCGCGATATCCCTTTCAGACAAACCCGCAACCCCAGCAGGCATTGGTCTTTCGACCCCGTCGGTTGGTGCTGACATCTCTTTGAGGCGCGCGTGGAACACAACGCGCCGTCGACACGGGCCTGGTCCTGATCGGACGGCGAGCTGCCCATTGCTCACCGTCCGCAGGCCCGCGCCTACGGTGGCCGGAAGTCGGCTCTTGACTCCCGACGCCCGGGGCGTCTCCTGCGGCGACTAGGGCCGCGAGGGCGTGCAGCTTGCATCTCCCTCGCGCGCCCCGCCTCCTCCTTCGCGAGCATAACTGCTTCGCAGAAGGAGGTGACGGCCTCCCATGCACTCTCGCGCCGAACCATGGCCTGAACCAGGGCCGGACGCGAGAGATCGCCGCCGCCGATCGCCTCCGTGAGGACACGGCGGTGCTCCGCCCAAGCCGGGCAGACCTCCACCGTATGCTCCACCGTGTCCTCCGGGCGATCCACACAGTGGTGACACCCGGGCGATCCACACAGTGGTGACACCCGGGCGTTTCCTCCCGCCTAATTCGGAACAGGAACCTCCCGAAACAACCGGAAGGCGGAAGGTGAGGACGCCATGGCGCCTCTCAAGCCACTCCTCAAAGAGGGGACTTATCGCCGCAATTGTGGCGTGCCCAGCGCTGGGTTGCGACAATCGCACACTCCATGCCGCCATGAGATCCCGCCGGAGCTCTGTCCGCTGTGCCGTGATCTCTCGCGGCAGCGGAGTTACACCCCGGCGTTTCGCCTCCTCGCGCAACTCCCACATGTGCGCGAGGACTTTCGCCTCCAGATCCCATGGCGGCACTTCAACCCTAACTCCAGTAAAACATTTGTGTCTTGAATAACAAAAAAAAGCATTCTAAAAGTGCAATTAAAATTAACTTGCTAAAACTCAATATATATAATACAGCTACAATTTTTTTTTTTTACACCTAATCCAATAATAAGAGAAAATATGAAACCCAATGTCAGAGGACGACTGAACTTATTGTTCAGTTGATTTGCTCAGTTAACTCTATTGATTACGACTTAGATAACAACATAACATAACATCACGCCGTCATTTAGAAAGAAAAGAAAGAAAAAGTATTTATTGAGACTCGCACAGGAAATCACACATTAAACATAAATAAAAAACAAAGTAACATTAAAATTTAAAGAAGGAAGTCCTGTACTAGGCCAAAATGCTCCTATCTCAGCATGAGTTTCCCTGAAGGGTTGGGTGTGGTGTAACTGCTACCCATTGTACATCCACATTTTGCCAGTTATTTATGCCCTAAAAAAAGTATGCATTCTGACTACTGCACGCTAGAATAAAAATATTTCGTAAAATAGGGGTAAAAATGGATATAAGAAGTTGACAATAGCAAAATAATTTCATTGAAAGACTCCTACGGCAGTAAATTTGCTCAGAAATTAAAAAAAAAACCCTATCAAAGAAAACTGAAAATCCACGAGCCTAAAAACTCTAGTGCCGAGCAAATAAAAAACTGGCCAAGTGCGAGTCGGACCACGCACAATGAAGGGTTCCGTAGTTGAGATGAATTAATCCCAAGAACAAACTTAAAATTACAACAACAATATTGAGAGATTTACTATGTTATTTTAAGACTTCTAGACTTCTTATAGATTTTCCTGTAATCTATGAGTAAATAACTATTCTCTGCATTTTCTTCAAAAATTTTGGCAAAAGTTTCGGAGATAAAGGGGGAAATGGTAATTTTTTATTTTTTTCAATATCTTTAAAAGTATTTAGTTTAAAATTATAGAAAAAGTATATTTGAGATCCTCGCAACAAGTCCTTTCATTTGATATGTCACACGGTTCAGTTTGTAAAAGTTTTTATTTTGATTTTCTTATTTGCCCCCCAAAATTCAAAATTTCAACTACATCGGTTCATTAGATTCAGAGCAAATTGGCTGTGATAGACGGACAGACAGACACGAGTGATCCTATAAGGGTTCCGTTTTTTCGTTTTGAGGTACGGAACCCTAAAAAGCAACGGTAGTATCAGAAACCGTAATAAAATCTGTTGCAAATGTAAAATGCCGTCTCATAACGGCCGTAAATCGGCTTAGAACTGAAAATATGACAGTCAATGAAAGCTTGCATCATTAGGAATGCAATAAACATCTTTTTTTGTAATTCGTCGTAAATATTATATTAATAGACCTATAGAATTTACTATTTCACCACATGTTTTCAAGAAACTGCGGCGCGGGCTTGAACTGCGCCTGACTCATTATAATATATAAATAAGTATTATAAACATGTTGTACACACGGCTACACATCAAGCTATACGTTTCCAGTATAGCCTGACCTCGCATTGTACGGAAATCCTATACAATGCAAGATCAGCATAAACTGGAAATGTATAGCTTGATGTGTAGCCGTGTGTACCTACTTTTTAACCGACTTCCAAAAAGGAGGAGGTTATATATTCGTCGCTTATGTATGTTTTTTTTCTCTCCGCCGATTAAACAAATAGGGACGATGCCTGGGACAAAAATGAAATTCTAATTAGTCCGTCAGTCAGATAATAAAAAAATATTAGACTCGTATTTTTTTTTTGATACCTCGTGTCCAGGACACGACTTGTTGCCACGTTAAGCACCGGGTTCGCAAAAAGTCAATCGTAATCCTGAGGATGCCTCGTTGAGAGGTGATAGACACGTGTCGATTTCTTATAGGGTTCTTTATGAATATTTAAGAACAGTTAAGCAGATTAGGTTACTAAATATCCCTACGTAGTCTGTTGTATTTTTTATGGATTTACGCAAAGCCACGCCTGAGTCAATTAACTAATTCAATTGTGTGTGAAAATAATTCAACAATGGGGTGCAAAATATTACTTCCCGGACAAAGTGCGCCAAAATAAAATACAAAAATTATATTTTTTATGTGATATGATGTTACATAACGTATCAACCAATGAAATAAACATCTATTCTATTCTATTGAGAGAAATATGTATGTTAAGACGGAGATATATGCCAGTGACCTTGAGTGGTTTTTTTTTTTTTTTTTTTTTGGATTGGAAATCATCAAATGACTTCTCCCGCTCTGGGCAGAGCGAGAGGGTGTGTCAGACTTTTACTGACTAAAACCCACCCGTGTTCCTTCCGTTGCCTGTGTGCCGGGGCCGCGATATCCCTTTCAGACAAACCCGCAACCCCAGCAGGCATTGGTCTTTCGACCCCGTCGGTTGATGCTGACATCTCTTTGAGGCGCGCGTGGAACACAACGCGCCGTCGACACGGGCCTGGTCCTGATCGGACGGCGAGCTGCCCATTGCTCACCGTCCGCAGGCCCGCGCCTACGGTGGCCGGAAGTCGGCTCTTGACTCCCGACGCCCGGGGCGTCTCCTGCGGCGACTAGGGCCGCGAGGGCGTGCAGCTTGCATCTCCCTCGCGCGCCCCGCCTCCTCCTTCGCGAGCATAACTGCTTCGCAGAAGGAGGTGACGGCCTCCCATGCACCCTCGCGCCGAACCATGGCCTGAACCAGGGCCGGACGCGAGAGATCGCCGCCGCCGATCGCCTCCGTGAGGACACGGCGGTGCTCCGCCCAAGCCGGGCAGACCTCCACCGTATGCTCCACCGTGTCCTCCGGGCGATCCACACAGTGGTGACACCCGGGCGTTTCCTCCCGCCTAATTCGGAACAGGAACCTCCCGAAACAACCGTGTCCGGTGAGGACCTGCGTCAGGCGGAAGGTGAGGACGCCATGGCGCCTCTCAAGCCACTCCTCAAAGAGGGGACTTATCGCCGCAATTGTGGCGTGCCCAGCGCTGGGTTGCGACAATCGCACACTCCATGCCGCCATGAGATCCCGCCGGAGCTCTGTCCGCTGTGCCGTGATCTCTCGCGGCAGCGGAGTTACACCCCGGCGTTTCGCCTCCTCGCGCAACTCCCACATCTGCGCGAGGACTTTCGCCTCCAGATCCCATGGCGGTAATCCGGCAAGGAGGCTCGCCGCCTCACGGGAGACCGTGCGGTATCCCCGGAGCAGCCTGATGGCCATGACCCTTTGGGACGCGTTCAACCGCTGGGCCGGTCGCAGCCTCAGTGAACGCGCCCACACCGGTGCCGTCGTGCGGTCCATGGCCCTTTACGGGCCATGGACCGCACGACCCCCGCGTAAAGCCTCCGGCAGGAGGCGTTTGGACCCCCTAGGTTGGGCAGAAGCCGCTTCAGAGCAGCCCCAGCCCTATCCAGTTTGGGAGCCAAACGTCGGAAGTGCTCCACGAAGTTCCACCGGCTGTCGAGGACGAGTCCCAGGTACTTCATCGTCGACTCGACGCCGATGTGAACCCCTCCCGCCGTTATCTGGGAACCCGACAGTGGCGCGTTCCGAGGACCATAGAAACACATGGCCTCGGACTTGTGCAGGGCCACCTCGAGTCCCAGTTGCCGGATCCTATCGACGATTGTCGCAACCCAACGTGTCGCTAGTTCGGCCGCCGCCTCATGCGACCTCCCCTGCACCAGGACCAGCGTGTCGTCAGCGTAGCAGACCACGCTGACGCCGCTAGGGAGGTCGGCGCGCAGCACCCAGTCGTAGCCGATGTCCCACAGATGCGGCCCCAGGACCGATCCCTGCGGGACACCGCACGACATCTCTCGCCGGTTCCACTCTCCGTGGTGACCGGGGTAGATGACGGCCCTATCCGTCAAATAGGCCTCGACCACTCGACAGAGGTAGGTCGGCATCCGGTGATACCGGAGTGCCTCCCTAATGCAACTCCAGGGCAGGGTGTTGAAGGCATTGGCGATGTCGAGAGACACCGCCAAGACGACCCCACCCCGGGCAACAGCATCCCCCGTCGTGAGGGCTCAAACGCGCATGATGGCATCCACCGTAGAGCGCCCCTTGCGGAAACCAAACTGGCTGTCCGCCAAATCCGGCCCCACTCGCTCCAGCCGCCCGACAAGGCGGTCTGCAATTACTCTTTCAAAGAGCTTGCCCACCTCGTCGAGCAGCACGATGGGCCGGTAAGCGGACGGAGAGTCCGCCGGGCGCCCCGGCTTCTTAATGAGGACCAGTTTCCCTGTCTTCCAACGAAGTGGGAACTGGCCTCTCTCCAAGCATGCGCTTAGGAGCCCCCTAAGTCGAGGCCCGAGAGCCTCTAAGGCCAGAACCCAGGCTTTTCCAGGTAAGCCGTCGGGTCCTGGGGCGGTACTTTTGGCACTCAGCCTACGTACCGCCACTCTCAAATCTACCTCGGTCACCTCCGGAGATTCATCGTCGTCGTCAGTGGTGTGGTCCGCATCGGGCACCGCAGGAGGCGGAGCCATGGGCGGGGGAGTGTGTTCCCCTCGCGAAGGGAACAGAGCGCTCACCACGTCCTCCACGAGCTGGGGCCGGAGACTCTGCGTCAGCGGGGGAGCCCATGGGCGGAGTTTATCTCGCACCCATTTGTATGGGCGTCCCCACGGATCTCTGTTCAGAGTCTCCAGCGACTCCTCGCGGGCCACTCCTCTGGCCCGCCCGATCTCCGCTCGGAGGGCGGTCTTCGCCGCTCTGTACCCTTCGTACAGCTCCGCCTCAATGGCTTCCGTATCCGGAGGGCGGATACGGAGCCTGCGGTGCCTGGAGTACCGGTGGCGCGCATCAACGCACGCCGCGCGTAGAGCGGTCAGCTCACGCGACCACCAGTACACCTGGCGCCGAGCACTTCCGGGCTGGACCCGGGGCATTGCCACGTCACATATTACGGACATGGCCTCCCGGAACCACTCCGCCTCGTCATTGATGTCGGCAGGCCTGTCCGGTGATGACACCCAGGCCTGCACGATCGAGGCCTCCAGGAGGAGCTCCCGGTCCAGCTGCTTCAGCGCCCACCGCGGACCACTCGGGGTCTGTCGGACCGGCGCGCCCGACGTCTGGGCGGAGACCTCAAACCGAATGTACCGGTGATCGGAATAGGTCTCCACCCCCTCCATGACGCGCCAGTCGCTGACACGTGGCGACAGAGCGGGGCTGGCGAACGAGATGTCCACCACTGATTCACCCCGCATCCGCACACACGTGGGGACAGAACCCCGGTTTAGGACGACCAGGCCCGTCTCCAGAGCCCAGTCCTCCACCATCCTGCCCCGTGTGTCCGTATACCGGGAACCCCAAGCCACGTTTTTGGCATTGAAGTCCCCGAGGACGATCACGGGCAGGGGATGGTACCCGACGACGACGACTCTCAACTCCCCTAGGGAGTTGTGGAACTCGGCGAGAGTTCGGCTCGGGGAGAAGTACGCTCCTGCCACGACAATCTCCCCGAACCGTGCTGCCACGCAACCCGATCCCCTCTTGACGGCCTCGAGGGACGGGGTACCGGCGGCGGCCGACGAAATAATGGTCACTGAGCCGCTCAGGTCCTCCACCCAGTGATCCCTGGGCGGGACAAAGTACGGCTCAGCGACCACGGCGATGTTAATCGACCACTGCGCCATGCTCTGGAGCAACAGATCCTGAGCGGCGGCGCAGTGGTTGATGTTCGCCTGGAGGAGGCGTAATGGGGCCATTAATGGCAATCCATTTCAGCCTCCTCCCGTGCCCCCTGTGATGGCCCTGGCGCGGTGCTAGCGGCGACGACGGCGCCAGTAGAGGCGGCAACGGCAGCGGCAACGGCGGCGGCTGCGGCGGTGACGGCGGTGGCGGAAGGCTTGCCCCTGCCCCTGGATTTGGCAGGTGGAGCGCAGGCCTTGCTCCCGGCCCGGTGATCGGCCGGCTTGCCAGCCGCCGCACACGCATAACAGTGCGGCGTGGCATTGCACGAGCCGGCCTTGTGACCGGGCCGACCACAGCGGAAGCATTCCTCGCTGCGGTCCACCTCCGAGGTGCACTGCGCTCCTACGTGGTGCCCCACCTGGCAGCGGAAGCACCTCAGTGGTCTGGGTTCCAGCAGTTTCACCTGCGCGGATACCCAGCCCACCCGGAGCCTTTGGCCCTCCCCGGCTATCTTTTGGGCCGCCGACACGGGGCAGCTCACCGTTATGGTTTGCATGCCCGTGTTGTCAGGACGGATAGTGCCTGCCCTCACCTGCTCGGCAGAGCACCCTCCGGTCCTAGCCACGGCGGCCACAACATCTTCCACCGTCACGCAGTCGTCCAGGCCCAGAATGCGCATGTCAGCGCACTTGGTGGGCCTGGAGACTCGGGCCTCCTCCGCATTGAAGGACGCCCTGAGCCTTTCGGCCAGGGCGTCCGCGGTCGGGCCGCTGGCCGCACCGGGGATCTCCAGCATCCGAGCCCCCGTCGCAGTGACCTTCATGCGGAAGCCATCGGCGACGCCGATCTCCTCCAGGTTCACTGCCGCCCACGCCTTAGCGAGCACCTGACGGTAGGTCACGCCCTTCTTCTCCGCTTCCGGCTGTAGTGTGATTACTACAGCTGCGGACTTCGGGGCGCGGAGCCTAGCCGCGGCGCTTCGCTTTTTGCGCTGCTGCTGCCTCTCCTTCCGATTGGCCGCCCTTTTGGCTTTTCCCGCCTGCCTTCTCTCCCCGGCTACTTGCCATTCGGCGTCGGCCAGAGAGGAATTAAGAGGCGGGGCCGGGGGCGACCGTCCTGCCGCCACAGCTGGGGTCCCCTTTCGCGCAGCCGTCCCGCCCTTTGTGGGCTTGGACGGCGCAACTTTCGCCGGAGGCGCCGGCTTGGCCGCGGACTTGGCCGCTGGCTTAGCCGCGGGCTTGGCCGCTGGCTTAGCCGCGGGCTTGGCCGCTGGCTTGGCCGCGGACTTGGCCGCAAGCTTGGCCGCAGGCGTGGCCGGAGTAGCCACGGTGGCGGCAAAAGTTGCCGGCCTGCTCGCCGCTAGCGGAGGGCGCAGGACAATGCCCTCCATCACGGAAAACCGGCTGCTGAGTGCGGCCAGCTCCTGCCGCACCAGGGTCAAAACCCGGTCCTCCGCCTGCGACTGCATCGCTCCCCCCTGGGCCACCTCCCGGGGGCCAGCTCCTCGAAGCCGGGCCAGGTCCGCTCGGAGCTCCTCGTTCTCCTTTCGGAGAAACTCCATAGCGGCCGTCAAGCGGCCGACCTCCGCCCGCATCTCGGACAGTACGTCCGACGGAGGCCCGACCTGAAGGGCCTTCGCTGCCGCCATTATGGAGGCCGTGGCAGCGGGCATGGCCTTGTCTTTAGAGGACTGAATCCTCTTCAAGCCCACAGCCCCCCAACTAGCAAAAAGTGGTTTTTAAACTATCCTAGAACCATCATTTATCGAGGACTATATGAGACTTATATCTGCATATAAGTCTCGAAAAGGGCCCACTTTATAAGTCTACTTTTACTTATAACGTATTTATATTAGACCGCTGAAGTTCCATATACGCCTATATTGCTCCTGTAATTGAGTTACGTCAATGCAATTACTCCTGTAAATCTCAATATAAGTAAGTTATAGTCAAAAATGAGATTAATACGCGCCTAGAAATGCTTCTATAATATATAGTGAACAGTCGAAGTGAGTGTATCGCTTGTTGTGCTCTTTAAAAAAATATTTATTAATATCTTGAGGGGAAGTATTTACCTATATGAATCAGAATGTGTCAACCTTAGTAGAAAAACAAAATCTTATTGTTGTCAAATTGTTGGTCTTATAGCTTATTCGTAGGGGAATGTGAATTTTCTGTGAAATCTATCATGGTTTTGATAAAAAAATTAAAGCGCCTTTTGAAATTTGCTTATTTACATTTTAGTATTAATTAATATAAATAAATATTATGAAGGCAGCTGCCATTTTCTTGGTGAGCATTTCCAAGTATGACATAGTGCTGAAATAAGTCTTTTTAGCATTTCCAAGAGTGACATAGTACCAATATAACTGTATTGGTTCTATATTGGGTTATCTCAAAACCGAAAAAGATTCGCCATTGTTACCGATTAGGGTTCTGCAATGCCCAGATGAAAATCGATTCAAATCAAAATCTTGGTGATTTACTATTTTTAAAACGTGGCTATGTAATTCATTTAACACTTACTTTTAAGTTTATGTAAAACCAAACCAGATACATAAATGATTTACAGTAATTTAACTTTAATTTACTTAAATTGATCATAAAATATTAGCTTATATGAGGTTATAAGTAAAAATAACAAGAGTAATTGCTCCTCAGTGTATATCTTCCTGGTACATGCTCCTACAGGAGTATTAAGATTTAAATGGTCCGCAGATGTTATCTTATAGGCGCATATAAGTCTGAGTTACCGGAGTAATTACTCCTGAGTGCAATTACTCTTGTTTCATGCTTTTATAGGAGTCTTGATCCTATATTTGTCAGGAAATATGATCCTATTTACCGATTTAAGTACAAATTATAGGATTAAACGTACTTGAGTAAAAACAGCATGTATTTATGCTGTTAAAAGCGCAGTAGCAACCACCAAAACTATCATCGGAGTTTTATAAGTCCACGTAGCATTATAAAATCGCATTCCAGGATTATTTTGCTTGTTGGGCCGGATGGCTGTTGCCACGACCTCCTCGAAGCTGCTGGCCGCTTCCTTCAGCTCAAAGCTGCCAGCGGCGTCCGGCTCACCGCCCGAGGACTCAGAGCCTCTGTTCGGCTCGCTGTCCTCCGGGGTAGTGAGCCTTCTGGCCACACCCCGTTCCCGAGGCCCGCCCCGCTTTATGAGCTTTTTGCGAGCCGCATTCAGCTCGCCATCAGAGGACGACCCCTCTGGTTTGGACCGCTTGAAGAAGTCGCTCTTCTTTGCGGCCCCCGTCTCAACGCGCTCCGGGCTCTCAGAAGAGCCCTTCGCGCCGGATGCGGAGTCGGATTCCGACCCCGTATCACTTATCACCTCTACACTTTTTATTTTGTTTTTGTTTTTTGTCTTGGTCATAATTGATCCCACGAGTGTGGGGGATATACAACGTCATTCCTAGGGTTACCCCCTGTCCCTAGGTAAGTGTACATTTGTAACCCAACCCAAGGATTCCACTGGTCCCCGGCTGGGGGTGCGCTAACGACTGATGCACCACCTGCAACTAAAAGTCACAGATGGCACTACTCCTCAGCCATCCATACCCTCGCCACGCACCAAAACTTGGTATTAGAGATATTTTTTATAGAGGTTTACATCCTCGCGATCCGGGCGATTAAGCCAAGATCCTCGTCCCGTTCCGAGTCACAAAACATGACCGTGAACTGGCAACAACAACGTGCAGTCAGGAGAATAAGTTCTCCCGCTGCCAGCTCGTTGGCAGGGTGAGTGCACAACGAGCCCCGCCCCTGCTTCTCCATCATGGAGAACCCTCCTCCTTTGCCCATATAGAGCCCCACCTCTACGGACCTCCAGGTCCTAACCTCGCTCACTCGACCGTCCCTCTGTAAGCAGAGGGGGGAGTAGGCCACCATCCACCCTGGAGGAACGTAACGCTCTCCTCCTCGCAGAAATTCGCCATAAACAATACCCTCGCCAAAAAACTCCGCTACCTTTTTCGAAGAGTGTATTGTCCATGCCCAGAGTGCACCGGCCCAACGACTGCTCTTCCCCTCGGACGTATCCATAAGGGACCAGCAGGCATCAGGCACACGGGGAGGTTTTCTGCTCGCACCCCGACCTTGAGTGGTTAGCTTGCGTTCTGTAGGTACTGAGCTCACGCAACGCGTCGTACGTCCATCCAGTAATAGGACTCGCCCATCAAGGAGCGCTGTCCCAAATTAGACTCATTATTAATTTATTATACATAAAACAAATGGTATTTCAATAAAACACGTATACTTAAAGATCAATAATTAAATTATCTTCAAAATGGAGAAGGTTTCAGAAAAATATGCTTGATTGATTTTGCGTGATTTTTTGTTTTTATCCGCATTAGATATAAGTTTACAAATTAATTTCACTATGTAATATAAATTCCTATATTAAGTTATTAAGAAAATGCTCTAATTTAACATATATTTTTCCAAATCTTTAACACTAGTAGATTAGACGCGATCTTCAGTATAAAATCATTAAGATTTTGGCCACGCGCCAAAAGATCTATGTAAGTCGTATTTACGAGTGTTTACCGGCCAGCACTTCGCCCGCGACTTCTTTCGTATGGTGATTACGTATTTTCTTCTACAAATTTCAACATCCATCCACCCCTTTAGAGGTTCGTGATTACGATGTTATTGATAATTATTCTACTTATTCAGATAAGTATTCGGGCCGAGTTTCAAGTTTAATCGAGGGAATAAGATTTTTTATATAAACCTTATCAACCACGGAGGGCCGGAATTTTGAACAATCGTGTGGGACGTTTTCACTTACCACAAATGACTTAAATATTATTTAGATACAAGGTTTTTTATTTATGCGCAGTGAAATCCTTCCTTAAAAATTTTGCTACCTCTTTTTCGTCCTGTAAGGGGTAAATTTTCGAAAAGCCATTTGGAACTGTTCCATAACTTGAATTAAAGATACTACCAGCGAGCCACCCATTGCTCACCGTCCGCAAGCCCGCGCCGGGAATCGGCCTGCGAATCGCCCAGGGCGTCTCCTGCGGCGGCTAGGGGCGCGAGGGTGCGAAATTTGCCTCTCCCTCACGCGTTCCGCCTCCTCCTTCGCGACCATTACTGCTTCGCAGGAGGTGACGGCTTCCCACGCCCTTTTGCTCCATACCATGGCCTGGACCAAGGCCGGACGCGAGAGATCACTGCCGCCGATCCACACAGTGGTGACACCCGGGCGTTTCCTCCCGCCTTATGCGGAACAGGAACCTCCCGAAATAACCGTGTCCGGTGAGGAACCGCGTCAAGCGGAAGGTGAGGACGCCGTGGTGCCTCTCTAGCCACTCCTCAAAGAGGGGACTTATCGCCGCAATTGTGGCGTGCTCAGTGTCTGACCACCCTGCCGTCTTTCTAACTAGATCTATGCTAAGGCCTGCCCTACTTGCCGATGAAGTGGAAGCATGCATGCCTAGTGCGGTGTGCTGTAATTAAACTAGTATCTATACCCGCCTCACTCAATGTAATTTTTATCCATCTATTATGAGATTGAGAAGAGACACTATGGTATGGTTTTTTTGTATGTAATTCTCTATTATTATCTATATCTTTTCTAATATTTTTTGTTGCATTTAAATAAGACCTAGTATAGCATTTTAAATGTAAAGAGGGTTGAAGTGAATTTTTACTTGAATAATAATATTATCAGGTACTTTTATTTGTACTCCATCAGCTGAAAATGTTATATTTTTAATTTTTATTAGTGTCTTAACTCCCTGCAACTTCCCTGGTGTTAATGCCAGAATTGTTTCTAGTTTTCTTGTTAAAATATCCAAGTAACACTATATTTCGGGTTAGGAGGTTTCAGCCTGAATACCCCTTTGAAAAATCTTTTCTGTCGATTTGTCATCTGAAGTACCTAATTTTTGGTCCCATTAAAGTAGAGAGAGCAGATCTAGCGGTATGTAATGAATCATAAAACATTCCCTTATGAAAGTTGTCACTAAGAAGTTTTTATACAAACGATAAGGTTCAATGTGTTCAGAACTTCCACCGTAAGTTAAGAGAACAGTTGTATTGTTTGATTGTGTTGTTTGAAAGGGAATTTAACATCATCTCCAGAGCAGAGTTCGGAGTTCCACGCCTTACAAATGCTTCGCTGATAGCAGCCCAGCAGCCAGGGTATGATGCTGATGCAGGGGATGAGGTTCCCTGTAAGGGGAATTCAAAAGAAACTTGTTAGGTGGGAAAATATGTAAACATTTGACTAGAAGTGGTTCAATAAGCGGAAACCACGGCTGAGAAGGCTAATAGGGGAAGAATAAAATGCCTACAGCTCTATCTGTTATTATTTCATTGACACATTTTAAGATTAGAAAAAAAGGTGGGAATGCATAAAAGAAAAACATTTTCCAGTCCAAAGTGAATGTATCAACTGCTATAGCTTCTGGGCCTCTACTCCATGAAAGAAATCTTCCACATCTGCTATTCATTCTAGACACGAATAAATTAATTTCAGGCTCCCCTAAGGTTTCTCTGATTTTCTCAAAACACGTCATAGATAACTCCTATTCAATATCTAATCTCCTAGACTCAGCATCTGCTCCGAAATTGTCATTAGTATTAATGTATGATGCGAAAATCCTAATGTTCTTTTTCTCACACCATTACAATATCGCTTCACTGTAATATCATTAAGGTGTTTAAACTGAACTGCCCCCATCTCGTTAATATAGGCTATAGCTGTTGTATTATCCACTCTGAGTAATATTTCACAATTTTGAAAATCCTTAGCAAAGCACTAAAGCCCTAGGAAAGCAGCTATTAATTCCAAATAGTTTATGTGAAACTCCAACTCTCTGAAAGACCAAGACCCAGAAGCCTTTCTTCCTTCACATACAGCATCCCAGCCAGTACGAGATGCATCAGTATGAATTTCCAGTTAGAATGTGTACTGTTTAATTGAGTTCTTTCTGTCTGTGTTTTCTATCCACCACTGTAACTCAGGATAAATATTTTTTATAAGAGACATTTTTTCATCATAATTTTCATTGGAGTCTTTCAATGCTAACTACTTTTCTCTTTCTACTAACTTTGTGTACAAAAGTTGGGAAAATTTATAATCTTTTTTTAAATTTGAAGCTATACAACTTTTTAAGAATGGAAAGGTGTTTTTCTTAAGGTACTGCAATTGATAGATCCCTGGAATCTAGAGTAAATCCTAAATAATCACATACTTGACTAGTTTTAAATTACTTTTTTTACAATACAGTTAATTGACTCAGGCGTGAGTTTGCGGAAATCCATTATAAAATACTAATCCGCTTAAGAGGGTTTATCCTAAAAGTTAGTAACGTCGCAAATAACTGTCAAATATTTACCTGTTTTGATTCTTATAGCAATATTACTGAATAGAAATAAGAAATGTGGCTAGCTAGCGAACTAGAATATTAATAATGAATTGCAATTATAAAATTGAATTTGTTGTTGTACCCATTTTAGGTGTAAAAAACGCATTTGGAAAGTTTCCAAATAGTTTTTTTACATCTAAAACTAAAAATTCGGTGTTACGATATTAATTATTGCATTTCATAATCAATATTCGCAATGTTCCCTAGTTACCCACATTTTTTATTTCCACACAATAATATTGCCAAATCAATCAAAGCAGTGAAATATTTGACATCTATTTGCGACGTTGCCCACCTTCAGAATGAACGCTCTTAACTGTTCTTAAAGAGTTATAAAGAACCCTGTAAGAAATCGACACGAATGATCGCAAATTGTCATATTTGTTATCGTAGCTCTTCATGTCTAATAGA
Organism: Agrochola lota; assembly: GCA_947364205.1. Classification (NCBI taxonomy): domain Eukaryota; kingdom Metazoa; phylum Arthropoda; class Insecta; order Lepidoptera; family Noctuidae; genus Agrochola; species Agrochola lota. The sequence continues at coordinate 5,474,937 of OX376248.1, forward strand.
TGTACATAAAATTCAAAGAAAACAAAACTTTATTTTTTATTCTTTTTGCAGCTTGTTCTGGTGGTGGTACCAAAACTGGGGCGAAGAGTTCAGCATCAACTAAAGTAAAATCTACCTCTGGAGGATGTGGTAAAGTGGAAAATCACGGCAAGGCTAAAGCCAGTAACGACGCTAGTACGCCAGGTGGTGGAGGCAAAAAATGTAGTGGGAAAGATCACACTGCAACTCACACCAACAGGAAATGTCGTGTCAAAGATCACAGGAAAAGAGGCACCACTACAGTCGAAGCCACACCCAGTGCTGACGCCAGTACGCGAAGACACTGTGGCAGACGAAACCATAATTTAGTCCGCAGCCATTCTAAGAGTCACAGTAGTGCTTGCACCCGTGTAGACCGACATGGCAAAAGAGGCAAGAAATGTGGTCAACGAGGAACGCTCGGCAAAAGGTGCAAAATCTATGGCAGACGAAGTCGTGCTTCGAGTCGAACCTTAAGTAAAAGATCGACGAAGAGGAGAATCCACCGCAAAAGACACCGAACATTAGCCCGTAGTCATGAGAATGACGAAAAATATGACTCGAATGACGACGAAGAAGATGAGAATGACGAAGATGATGATGATGAAAAGCGCAGAAGAGATAAAAAAGACGAAAAACATGATGAAAGACACAAAAAACACAAAAAACCCAAAAAAGATAATAAAGACGATGATGATGATAAACACGATGATCATGATGATAAAAAAGATAATAAAGACGATGATGATGATAAAGACGATGATGATGATAAAGACGATGATGATGATAAACACGATGATGATGATGAGAATGACGACGACGAAGATGATGATGATGAAAAACGTAATAAAAGTAAAAGCCACAAAAAACATAGAAAACACAAAAGAGATAAGAAACACGTAAAATATGTAAAACGTGAAAAACATGAAAAACGCGAAAAACGTGAGGAACACGAAACACATGAGGAACACGATAAAGATGATAAAAAACACAAAAAAGATAATAAAGACGATAATGATGATAAACACGATGATGATGATGACAATGACGAAGATGACGAAGATGCTGAAAAACATGATAAAAGATACAAAAAACATAAAAAGGATAATAAAGACGATGATGATGATGACAATGACGAAGATGATGATGAGAATGACGACGATGATGATGATGATGACGATGACGATGACGATGATAAAAAACATAAAAAAGATAATAAAGACGATGATGATGATAAAGACGATGATCATGATGATAAAAAACACAAAAAAGATAATAAAGACGATGATGATGATAAAAACCACAAAAAAGATAATAAAGACGATGATGATGATAAAGACGATGATGATGATAAAGACGATGATGATGATGATAAACACGATGATGATGATGAGAATGACGACGACGAAGATGATGATGATGAAAAACGTAATAAAAGTAAAAGCCACAAAAAACATAGAAAACACAAAAGAGATAAGAAACACGTAAAATATGTCAAACGTGAAAAACATGAAAAACGCGAAAAATATGAGGAACACAAAAAAGATGATAATAAACACGATGAAGATGATAAAAAACCCAAAAAAGATAATAAAGACGATGATAATGATAAACACGATGATCATGATGATAAAAAACACAAAAAAGATAATAAAGACGATGATGATGATAAAAACCACAAAAAAGATAATAAAGACGATGATGATGATAAAGACGATGATGATGATAAAGACGATGATGATGATGATAAACACGATGATGATGATGAGAATGACGACGACGAAGATGATGATGATGAAAAACGTAATAAAAGTAAAAGCCACAAAAAACATAGAAAACACAAAAGAGATAAGAAACACGTAAAATATGTCAAACGTGAAAGACATGAAAAACGCGAAAAATATGAAGAACTGGAAAAACATGAGGAACACGGAACACAAGAGGAACACAAAAAAGATGATAATAAACACGATGAAGATGATAAAAAACCCAAAAAAGATAATAAAGACGATGATAATGATAAACACGATGATCATGATGATAAAAAACACAAAAAAGATAATAAATACGATGATGATGATAAAGACGATGATGATGATAAACACGATGATGATGATAAAGACGATGATGATGATAAAGACGATGATGATGATAAAGACGATGATGATGATAAACACGATGATGATGATGAAAAACGTAATAAAAGTAAAAGCCACAAAAAACATAGAAAACACAAAAGAGATAAGAAACACGTAAAATATGTAAAACGTGAAAAACATGAAAAACGCGAAAAATATGAAGAACTGGAAAAACATGAGGAACACGAAACACATGAGGAACACAAAAAAGATGATAATAAACACGATGAAGATGATAAAAAACCCAAAAAAGATAATAAAGACGATGATGATGATAAAAAACCCAAAAAGGATAATAAAGGCGATGATGATGATAAAAAAGATAATAAAGATAGTAAAGACGATGATGATGCTAAACCCGATGAAGATGCTGAAAAACATGATAAAAGATACAAAAAACATAAAAAGGATAATAAAGACGATGATGATGATGACAATGACGAAGATGATGATGAGAATGACGACGATGATGATGATGATGACGATGACGATGACGATGATAAAAACCACAAAAAAGATAATAAAGACGATGATGATGATAAAGACGATGATGATGATGATAAACACGATGATGATGATGAGAATGACGACGACGAAGATGATGATGATGAAAAACGTAATAAAAGTAAAAGCCACAAAAAACATAGAAAACACAAAAGAGATAAGAAACACGTAAAATATGTCAAACGTGAAAAACATGAAAAACGCGAAAAATATGAAGAACTGGAAAAACATGAGGAACACGAAACACAAGAGGAACACAAAAAAGATGATAATAAACACGATGAAGATGATAAAAAACCCAAAAAAGATAATAAAGACGATGATAATGATAAACACGATGATCATCATGATAAAAAACACAAAAAAGATAATAAAGACGATGATGATGATAAAGACGATGATGATGATAAACACGATGATGATGATAAAGACGATGATGATGATAAAGACGATGATGATAATAAAGACGATGATGATGATAAACACGATGATGATGATGATAAACACGATGATGATGATGAGAATGATGACGACGAAGATGATGATGATGAAAAACGTAATAAAAGTAAAAGCCACAAAAAACATAGAAAACACAAAAGAGATAAGAAACACGTAAAATATGTCAAACGTGAAAAACATGAAAAACGCGAAAAATATGAAGAACTGGAAAAACATGAGGAACACGAAACACATGAGGAACACAAAAAAGATGATAATAAACACGATGAAGATGATAAAAAACCCAAAAAAGATAATAAAGACGATGATAATGATAAACACGATGATCATGATGATAAAAAACACAAAAAAGATAATAAAGACGATGATAATGATAAACACGATGATCATGATGATAAAAAACACAAAAAAGATAATAAAGACGATGATGATGATAAAGACGATGATGATGATAAACACGATGATGATGATAAAGACGATGATGATGATAAAGACGATGATGATGATAAACACGATGATGATGATGATAAACACGATGATGATGATGAGAATGACGACGACGAAGATGATGATGATGAAAAACGTAATAAAAGTAAAAGCCACAAAAAACATAGAAAACACAAAAGAGATAAGAAACACGTAAAATATGTAAAACGTGAAAAACATGAAAAACGCGAAAAATATGAAGAACTGGAAAAACATGAGGAACACGAAACACATGAGGAACACAAAAAAGATGATAATAAACACGATGAAGATGATAAAAAACCCAAAAAAGATAATAAAGACGATGATGATGATAAAAAACCCAAAAAGGATAATAAAGGCGATGATGATGATAAAAAAGATAATAAAGATAATAAAGACGATGATGATGCTAAACCCGATGAAGATGATAAAAAACCCAAAAAGGATGATAAACACGATGATCATGATGATAAAAAACACAAAAAAGATAATAAAGACGATGATGATGATAAAAACCACAAAAAAGATAATAAAGACGATGATGATGATAAAGACGATGATGATGATAAAGACGATGATGATGATAAACACGATGATGATGATGAGAATGACGACGACGAAGATGATGATGATGAAAAACGTAATAAAAGTAAAAGCCACAAAAAACATAGAAAACACAAAAGAGATAAGAAGCACGTAAAATATGTAAAACGTGAAAAACATGAAAAACGCGAAAAATATGAAGAACTGGAAAAACATGAGGAACACGAAACACATGAGGAACACAAAAAAGATGATAATAAACACGATGAAGATGATAAAAAACCAAAAAAAGATAATAAAGACGATGATGATGATAAAAAACCCAAAAAGGATAATAAAGGCGATGATGATGATAAAAAAGATAATAAAGATAATAAAGACGATGATGATGCTAAACCCGATGAAGATGATAAAAAACCCAAAAAGGATGATAAACACGATGATCATGATGATAAAAAACAAAAAAAAGATAATAAAGACGATGATGATGATAAAAACCACAAAAAAGATAATAAAGACGATGATGATGATAAAAAACCCAAAAAAGATAATAAAGACGATGATGATGATAAAAAACCCAAAAAAGATGATAATAAACACGATGAAGATGATAAAAAACCCAAAAAGGATGATAAACACGATGATCATGATGATAAAAAACAAAAAAAAGATAATAAAGACGATGATGATGATAAAAACCACAAAAAAGATAATAAAGACGATGATGATGATAAAGACGATGATGATGATAAAAAACCCAAAAAAGATAATAAAGACGATGATGATGATAAAAAACCCAAAAAAGATGATAATAAACACGATGAAGATGATAAAGACGATGATGATGATAAAAAACCCAAAAAAGATAATAAAGACGATGATGATGATAAAAAACCCAAAAAAGATGATAATAAACACGATGAAGATGATAAAAAACCCAAAAAAGATAATAAAGACGATGATGATGATAAAAAACCCAAAAAGGATAATAAAGGCGATGATGATGATAAAAAAGATAATAAAGATAATAAAGACGATGATGATGATAAAAACCACAAAAAAGATAATAAAGACGATGATGATGATAAAGACGATGATGATGATAAAGACGATGATGATGATAAACACGATGATGATGATAAAGACGATGATGATGATAAACACGATGATGATGATGATAAACACGATGATGATGATGAGAATGACGACGACGAAGATGATGATGATGAAAAACGTAATAAAAGTAAAAGCCACAAAAAACATAGAAAACACAAAAGAGATAAGAAACACGTAAAATATGTAAAACGTGAAAAACATGAAAAACGCGAAAAATATGAAGAACTGGAAAAACATGAGGAACACGAAACACATGGGGAACACAAAAAAGATGATAATAAACACGATGAAGATGATAAAAAACCCAAAAAAGATAATAAAGACGATGATGATGATAAAAAACCCAAAAAAGATGATAATAAACACGATGAAGATGATAAAGACGATGATGATGATAAAAAACCCAAAAAAGATAATAAAGACGATGATGATGATAAAAAACCCAAAAAGGATAATAAAGGCGATGATGATGATAAAAAAGATAATAAAGATAATAAAGACGATGATGATGCTAAACCCGATGAAGATGATAAAAAACCCAAAAAGGATGATAAACACGATGATCATGATGATAAAAACCACAAAAAAGATAATAAAGACGATGATGATGATAAAAACCACAAAAAAGATAATAAAGACGATGATGATGATAAAGACGATGATGATGATAAAGACGATGATGATGATAAAGACGATGATGATGATAAACACGATGATGATGATGATAAACACGATGATGATGATGAGAATGACGACGACGAAGATGATGATGATGAAAAACGTAATAAAAGTAAAAGCCACAAAAAACATAGAAAACACAAAAGAGATAAGAAACACGTAAAATATGTCAAACGTGAAAAACATGAAAAACGCGAAAAATATGAAGAACTGGAAAAACATGAGGAACACGAAACACATGAGGAACACAAAAAAGATGATAATAAACACGATGAAGATGATAAAAAACCCAAAAAAGATAATAAAGACGATGATGATGATAAAAAACCCAAAAAGGATAATAAAGGTGATGATGATGATAAAAAAGATAATAAAGATAATAAAGACGATGATGATGCTAAACCCGATGAAGATGATAAAAAACCCAAAAAGGATAATAAAGACGATGATGATGAAAAAAACCACAAAAAAGATAATAAAGACGATGATAATGATAAACACGATGAACATGATGATAAAAAACACAAAAAAGATAATAAAGACGATGATGATGATAAAGACGATGATGATGATAAACACGATGATGATGATAAAGACGATGATGATGATGATAAACACGATGATGATGATGAGAATGACGACGACGAAGATGATGATGATGAAAAACGTAATAAAAGTAAAAGCCACAAAAAACATAGAAAACACAAAAGAGATAAGAAACACGTAAAATATGTAAAACGTGAAAAACATGAAAAACGCGAAAAATATGAAGAACTGGAAAAACATGAGGAACACGAAACACATGAGGAACACAAAAAAGATGATAATAAACACGATGAAGATGATAAAAAACCCAAAAAAGATAATAAAGACGATGATGATGATAAAAAACCCAAAAAGGATAATAAAGGCGATGATGATGATAAAAAAGATAATAAAGATAATAAAGACGATGATGATGCTAAACCCGATGAAGATGATAAAAAACCCAAAAAGGATGATAAACACGATGATCATGATGATAAAAAACAAAAAAAAGATAATAAAGACGATGATGATGATAAAAACCACAAAAAAGATAATAAAGACGATGATGATGATAAAGACGATGATGATGATAAAAAACCCAAAAAAGATAATAAAGACGATGATGATGATAAAAAACCCAAAAAAGATGATAATAAACACGATGAAGATGATAAAAAACCCAAAAAAGATAATAAAGACGATGATGATGATAAAAAACCCAAAAAGGATAATAAAGGCGATGATGATGATAAAAAAGATAATAAAGATAATAAAGACGATGATGATGCTAAACCCGATGAAGATGATAATAAACCCAAAAAGGATGATAAACACGATGATCATGATGATAAAAAACAAAAAAAAGATAATAAAGACGATGATGATGATAAAAACCACAAAAAAGATAATAAAGACGATGATGATGATAAAGACGATGATGATGATAAAGACGATGATGATGATGATAAACACGATGATGATGATGAGAATGACGACGACGAAGATGATGATGATGAAAAACGTAATAAAAGTAAAAGCCACAAAAAACATAGAAAACACAAAAGAGATAAGAAACACGTAAAATATGTAAAACGTGAAAAACATGAAAAACGCGAAAAATATGAAGAACTGGAAAAACATGAGGAACACGAAACACATGAGGAACACAAAAAAGATGATAATAAACACGATGAAGATGATAAAAAACCCAAAAAAGATAATAAAGACGATGATAATGATAAACACGATGATCATGATGATAAAAAACACAAAAAAGATAATAAAGACGATGGTGATGATGTCAAAGACGAAGATGATGAGAATGACGAAGATGATGATGATGATGATGAAAGACAAAAAAAAGTTGAAAAACACGAAAAAGAACGCAACACAGGAAAAACCAACACCGGAAATACAGACACAGCCGGAACAAGAGTAACCAATGTGCACGGTCACAGACCTTTTAGTCACTTAAGTGTTTATACCTCAAAAAGCAAGCACTCATCCAAAAAAACTATTAGTAGCAGTTCAGAAACCAATGTTGGAGGAACTCGCGTAACTGAGAACCATCATAGAGACGATGAAGCAAATCAGGAAGGCAGCACATTCCAAGCAGTTAAAGTGACTGGTAATTGCAATGGAGAGCTGAAGAGGGAAGAAGTGGTCGCTCAGGAAGATAACGGCAATTTCAAATCTCAAGAAAATTATAGGAAACAAGTACGGGGTCGTTGTGGAAACAGTGATGAACGAAATAGCAGTTGTGACGGAAGCAGTTATGAAAATCAATTTGTATATCAAAATAAAGATGACCATGAATAATTCTTAATATCTAAAGGGCAACTACAGTAATTTTAAAAACGTTCGCATTATATTCTCAGTTTAAATCTGTGAAAAATACCTGTAATTTAACGACCTTTCACTATAACTTGTCCCTTGCCGTCATGTTGGCACCATTTCTTGTCAAGCTTAGTTGCGATACTAATAGAGTTCAAAATGGCAATTGACAGAACAGTACTACCGATCGCGTTATGGGTCAAGTTATAATGAACGCTCAGTAGGTAGGTACATTTTTAACAAGTTTTTGACATTGATGTTGTTGTAATGAGATTGCCACTACATTTTGAACGTTTTTAAATATAGGAATTGGTCTTCTGATTGATATTTACTGTTACTTCTTCTCTATGATATTTGTAAGAATTAATTTAATATTAACGCAAACTAATTAGTACGCAATTTAATATTTAGAACGACGCCCTACAGCGCCTTAAAATATTAAAAAAATTTCAATAAGAACTAGGACGACCACCTGCTTATTGACACCGATTTGATTTAATTTTAAGTTTTACGAAATCTCTTTTTTTAAATACTGTTGTTTTAATTATTATTTTTATTATTGTAAATTGTATTTCGGTTTAGATAATAAATTGACGAACATCATAATTTTGTTGTTTTATTTTTTTATTTGTTGATGCAAGTTGTCCATTCCAAAACGCAGTGAAGGGTGGACGTTTTCGATTCTCCTGCCGGAGGCTTTACGTGGGGGTCGTGCGGTCCATGGCCCTTTACGGGGCACCTGTGTGGGCGCGTTCACTGAGGCTGCGACCGGCCCAGCGGTTGAACGCGTCCCAAAGGGTCATGGCCATCAGGCTGGTCCGTGGATACCGCACGGTCTCCCGTGAGGCGGCGAGCCTCCTTGCCGGACTACCGCCATGGGATCTCGAGGCGAAAGTCCTCGCGCAGATGTGGGAGTTGCGCGAGGAGGCGAAACGCCGGGGCGTAACTCCGCTGCCGCGAGAGATCACGGCACAGCGGACAGAGCTCCGGCGGGATCTCATGGCGGCATGGAGTGTGCGATTGTCGCAACCCAGCGCTGGGCACGCCACAATTGCGGCGATAAGTCCCCTCTTTGAGGAGTGGCTTGAGAGGCGCCATGGCGTCCTCACCTTCCGCCTGACGCAGGTCCTCACCGGACACGGTTGTTTCGGGAGGTTCCTGTTCCGAATTAGGCGGGAGGAAACGCCCGGGTGTCACCACTGTGTGGATCGCCCGGAGGACACGGTGGAGCATACGGTGGAGGTCTGCCCGGCTTGGGCGGAGCACCGCCGTGTCCTCACGGAGGCGATCGGCGGCGGCGATCTCTCGCGTCCGGCCCTGGTTCAGGCCATGGTTCGGCGCGAGAGTGCATGGGAGGCCGTCACCTCCTTCTGCGAAGCAGTTATGCTCGCGAAGGAGGAGGCGGGGCGCGCGAGGGAGATGCAAGCTGCACGCCCTCGCGGCCCTAGTCGCCGCAGGAGACGCTCCGGCCGTCGGGAGTCAAGAGCCGACTTCCGGCCACCGTAGGCGCGGGCCTGCGGACGGTGAGCAATGGGCAGCTCGCCGTCCGATAAGGACCAGGCCCGTGTCGACGGCGCGTTGTGTTCCACGCGCGCCTCAAAGAGATGTCAGCACCAACCGACGGGGTCGAAAGACCAATGCCTGCTGGGGTTGCGGGTTTGTCTGAAAGGGATATCGCGGCCCCGGCACACAGGCAACGGAAGGAACACGGGTGGGTTTTAGTCAGTAAAAGTCTGACACACCCTCTCGCTCTGCCCAGAGCGGGAGAAGTCATTTGATGATTTCCCATCCTGAAAAAAAAAAAAAAAGGGTGGACGTTTTGGGGGACTGTCTTATGTAATTTTGACGTTCGAAAAGTGCTGATTCTGAGCCTAGTTTGAATAAATGAGTTTTGAATTTAAGTAGATTTCTAAATTCCTATGAAGAAGAACAGGCAAGAAACTCCATGGACACTTTTAAATAAAAAATATAGGAAGTGTATAGTGCCGTACAGTCCTACCAACATATCTGTGAACTGAAAGAGGACGGCACCGTCGATTCAGTGTTGCTAATTAATATAAGGTGCCCAAAATTGAGTAAGTTTTCAAGAAGGAAATTTCACATTAGACATAATCGTTTAATAAGAATTACAGTTTTTATAAATTAAAAACAATGATACCTATATAAAAATAATAAAGTAAATAAAAAGAATTTGATAATTTACAGTTACGTAGGTACACGCTTACAGTTTAGGCTCACAGCAATAAACAATGGCTTTATCTAAAAGTAATCCAATGAAGTGGAAATTCAACAGATACAATGTTCCACGGGGGGATACAACTTTAAGTTAATGCGAAGTTAAGTAGGTACCTACCCTGCAAGAGGTACCTGGATGTCTAGCATTTAGTTATGACCGTACCTAACCCCTAACACCAGATTTAACTAATTATAATTAGCAGTGGTACCTAGTGGTAGTGTAGTGTAATTTTAGGGGTATGAGGAACAGGGTGTAAAGTTCACTCATCCACCATAGAAAAGGGAGGATCCTCCGACCAGACGGGTATTGTGTCTGGCGGGCAACTGCCCAGAGGTTGAGGTCGGGAAGCTTGTATATATGTTCATCGCGCGGTAAACTCTAATTGCGCGATGCAGGATTTGTGTGACGTCAGGATGTTGTGTGACGTCAGGTCTTTGATGCATAGTTCGCATGTAGCGATGTAGATGCCGCTACATCACTCCCCTCCGGAGACCGGAGGTCGATAGTGGGCTGAGTCTTGAATCTTGCGATGCTTCACAGTGTCAGCTGTAGTTCCAGTGAGTCGGAACCGGGTGCCGCATAGTTCGCGGTGAGTCGGAACTGTCTGCGGTGGTTCCCCAGTGAGTCGGGGTAGCGCTGCGTTATGATTCAGTGGGTCGGATGTGGTACAGCGCTGGGTTGTGGCTGAGGGTGATGACCAGGAATGCGCGTTCGCTGCATGCTGGTGGTCAGGATACCCGTTGAAGCCGTGGGTGCTGACTGGCTGTGTGACTCGCCTCACGAAAGCTTGCGGGAGTGATGATGATGATGACGTCACGCCGACGTAGTTGCATGAAGTCTGCGTTGGCGTTCATATTCGGGGTCACCAATTTAGGGGTATGAGGAACAGGGTGTTAAGTTCACTCATCCACCATAGAAAAGGGAGGATCCTCCGACCAGACGGGTATCGTGTCTGGCGGGCAACTGCCCAGCCGTTGAAGTCGGGAAGATTGTATATATGTTCATCGCGCGGTAAACTCTAATTGCGCGATGCAGGATTTGTGTGACGTCAGGTCTTTGATGCGTAGTTCGTATGTAGCGATGTAGATACTACATAATAAAAAAAAACAAATTGCTTTACAATAATTTATTGAAAACCAGGTTTACAGTAATTGTGATCTTTAGATGAACCTGCATACACAACTTCATCCTGGTTGTGAGGCCATACTCCGCTTATTTCCGTACCACTATCATCATTATCACTATCGCTTTCGGTTTCAGTGTCACTTACCACTTCTATAATAAAAGGTTTATCTAAATACAAATCATGTTTTAAGTATTCTCCTTCTAACCTGCGAACGTGTTTACAATGCTGTGCCCACTCATGAACTGTAATAGCGTCAAAAGCTTCTCTAACAAGGCGGGGAATTTCAGCATTTTTGTGCTCAATATTTACATCAGCAACTTTTCTTTTCATTGTGCTCCATATGAGTTCAATGGGATTGAGATCACAGTGTTATGGTGGTAAATATAAGCATTTGTGTCCATTGTCTTCTAAATTTTTTTCAATCTCATATACCTGTATATGAGATTGAAAAAAAAATCAGGCTTGTTTCTCTTAATTATTTCTAAAAGCTGAGTTTTAGTCAAATTCTCTCCGTAGTCAATTTTATTTTGGGTCAACCATAATTGCATATCTTTTTTTAAGGAATTCGTATTTGGGATTTTATACACACAAATACGGTGATAAGGAGCATTATCCATCACTATTATGGATGGCTCTCGTAAATTAGGCACAAGTTTTTCAATAACCCACTTTTTAAAGTTGGTACTATTCATCTCGTCATGATAATCACCACTTTTTGTGTTTGATTTAAACACAAGTATTGCATTTGTAACCAAATCCAGTATCTCCTCCCGCATAAACAATAATATATCTTTGCCCTTTCGATACAGGCTCCAGTACTCCGTCTTCACCCTCTCCTTGCCAACATTTACCCGATGTATGCGAAGAGTGAATATAGGTCTCATCTAAATAAATTATGGGCCGGGGCTGGGGAGATTTATTATTTTTATCCACTGCAAGCAAGTATTTAGCTCTCCAGGCTGATATTTCATTACGCTCCATAAGAACCTTCCGAGTGGATTGAGATTTTTTAAAACGAAATCCCACCTTGTGAAGCAGCTTTCGCAGACTCTCTCGCTGTCCTGTGTAATTCATATCTGTCTTTAAGACCTCTAGAAGCTTTTTAACAGTAGGGACCTCTTTTTTAGCAGAATAAAATTCATGTACTTTCCTCCGTATAACTCCCATGTCAAAATCATCAACATGCACAAATCCGCTTTTACGTTTTCTCTCCTTGCCTGGTGTCCGAATTTTTGTACCAGTTTCTCCTGCTGCGTGCCCTTCCTTAACTATTTTTGAAATTAGTTCTTGACTCACACCTGAAATATAAGATAAATCGAAATTTGAAATCTGACAGGTTAGTTGGCTCACTCACTTAGCAAGTTACCTAATAGATGTACGTTACCGTTACGCTAACCTGCAGCAAGAATAGAAACGAATATTTCGTGGACTTAAATAATTAGTTAAGTATCGTATATTTGTAGTTAAATATCGGGTAATTTATAACAAGAAAGTTGACAATACTAACCTGTCACTACCGAAATTCGTTTGTATATTTGATTAAATGGAATAATCGGAGACCCCGCCCGAGCTTCTTCTTCAAAAAAGGTTAACCTTTAGAATAATGTTTCGAGCATCACTTTTAATAGCTTTCGGCATATTTAACTTTATAAATTCAGCAATATCACGACAATACAACCAGAGAACCCGAATTTAGTAGACAATGCTGCCGATTCTCTTGTCACAAATGCCTCTAAACTAGACTAAAAATCACAAAAATTTGGTTTATTCCTGTCAAACGACGGTTTCCCATTCTGAAATAGACTAAAGTGACACAACTTAACTATATTTTAGTTTGACAGCACTAAGATAGTACTGAGTTTTTAGTTTAGTGAAAATGCCAATTTTGCTATTCTGAATTTGACATTTTTCACCTAAAATTTTGATTGTAAAATACCAAACAAGACTAAACGTAACAAGTTTTAATCGCGATTAAAAAGGTGTGGTATAAAATAAGTTGTCATGAACTAAAATTCACACCAACATCTCGACTTCACATGCAAAAACAGTACAGTTTTTTTTTTCTTTTGCTTATATCTCGAAAATGGTGCGTCCTATCGCAAAAATAATGAAAATTTCAACCCCCTTACAAAACCTTTAAACCCCTAAACCTGAACATGTAGGCAATATTTTTTCATGTTTTCCATACAAAAAGTGAAAAATTCCATATAAAACACGTCGCGGCGGAAACCCCCGAGGGCCTCCGGCTCCAAAAAAAACACGGTTTAGGGCAAACCACGGGTACCACGTGGATTGGGGATTGTCAAATTCTATTTTAGTTGTGTCAAATTTAATTTTTAGTTTAGAGAATTTTATTTGCAGAATAGCTCTAAGATTCTCATAGCCAAAAGTAAGAAATTTTAGTGATAGTTTAGTTAGTTTAGTTCGGTGTACAAGAGAATCGGCACCACTGACAATCGAATGACATTTTAACATGACTTCCGTAGTTCCAATTTTCGCCATTTCCTCAGAAATTTCACAGATAAGTAGGTAGGAGTGTAAACATTGCATTGTCAATGTCATTGTCACTGTCACTTGTTATTTGTTTGATTGTTGATGTTAGTTGTGTTGATTGATTGTATTTGTTTTTGATAAATTTAACAAAAGTCACTACAATGACAGGATTTAGTGTCACCTATTGAAGACAATGAAAATGGCTGAAAGGTAGGTTAGGTTAGAACCGTGACCACACAATGCCAAGCTCCGTTTAGGCACAAGAGAATGTAATGTTCTGGGAATGGTGTTTTAAATTCTCTTGTGGCTAAACTAATGCGTTGTGTGGTCACAGTTCTAACTTAACCTAACCTACCTTGCAGCCATTTTCATTTGCTACTGTATTTTCAGCCAAGGGGTTATTTCCCTGTCGTACCATTCTATGTTACCCCTTGCGTCTTTTAAAAATAATGTAGGTACTAGTATGTCGCAAACTGACGGCACTCTATCTCGGCAGTATACTAAGTGCTGCTAGCGGCACTTAATACCCTGCAAAGATAGAGTGCCGTTAGCGGCACTTAATACACTGCCAAGATAGAGTGCCGCTAACGGCACTCTATCTTTGCAGGGTATTAAGTATATACACTGCCTAAAAAATATTTATATGTTGTGTCTGTTATAGCAAAGCAGCTCGTAGGCTTCTGGACTTGCACACGAGGGGTTCTGTACCATATTTAACATTTTATTCTAAAATATTATTGGTAAAATACAGTATAAATATTTGAAATGACGCATAAGTGTTTCAAAGTATGATGCCTGTACTAGGATAAACCTGCAGTCTAATTACGCAACACATTTTATTTCTGTTTACAATTCTGAATCGAAAGCAAGTCCAATTTTAAACGCATGTCATAATTCGAACTTCGATTTTAAAAAAATACCTGTCGACCGAAATTGGATAGGGTTCTAAGCAATTGGCTATAATTTATTTGGATTATGTGTTTTGTTACACCATAAAGGAATGATTAATTTCCAAATTAATGTGCTATAATTTTTTATTACAACTGATGCTCTACTAGTGCTTATAAATGAAAATGTACAATGATTGCCGAAAAATTAAAAGCCAATTTTTAGAACACTTTCTACCTAAAACTACCTACCATAATTGAAATACGTAACAAAACGTTTTTCTTTTCACATTTTTGTTATGTGTGGCCAAACAAAACCGTAAAAAAGCAGTGTTGTCAACTTAGTGGGATTTCCACTAAACCTGGGGGTTTGGACATCCCTACTGGCGGAGAAATTTTGCTTTCAGTGGCCGGTGGTTTTGTCTAGTGGTTAGTTTAATTCAATTTGTAGAAAACAATACAATCAATAACTAAAACTTTGACTCGAGAAAATATTAAAATAACACGATACTGGCATGTTTTATTGTTTGTTTAAAACCTGTGTCAGTGATATTTCGATTTATTTCTTTCAAATGCCGAAACCACTACGGATTCGAACGCTGATTTGGAAAGACTGATACAGCATGACGAATATATTGAAGCCACACAGAGGCTCCGCCCGAGTGGAGATCGAAAAACAACGTCATTTCAAAAACATATCTCACGGGAACATAATTACGGGATAAAAAAATCTGCCGTTAAGCCGTTTGAAAACAAACATCTTCACAAAAATTTTCAATAATTATACTGCGGTTGCCATTTGTCATGTCACCAACACAATAGAAGTTAAAATCGGTTGAACGGACCGTAAAAAAGGTTTATTTAAATGTCTAATCTCATTTTAATAATCGAGTATAGTTTTTACGCAAACGGTTAAATATCCTATTTCAGATTTTGAAATCGTTTTCAAAATCCGTTTTTACAAATCCATTTCAGGAGTGGCTCCGGCTCGCAGTTTCGATCGTCTTTAGTAATATTATTCTATTGTAAGTGCATCATTCAAAACTACGTATATTCAAACATAAACAAATACTTATTTACGCAAAGCTACTCTTGCCATGGTTTTATGAAATTGGTTTGTCTAGTTCGGATAATCGATACGATTTGATTTCTGACTGAAATCGGATTTTAAATTCGTTTTTATGTATCTGACGCATGTCTATACCGGACTCAGGGAAAAAAATTGGCAGCACTGAGTAAAAGTTGAATATCCTCTTGAAAGATCTGCCGACTCATTGTGACTGTTCAGAGTCGATTTTAATGCAAAATATTGCCTGTCTAAAGTATACCTTTGCTGCTCTAACTTTATCAGTTTGTAGGGAAAAGAACAGGAAAGGCATATATGTAACATCACATGTTAAACATCGGAAATAATCTGCGCTGGAATGATATTTGAAGTCTGTGGAGAATACGCTATCAAACACGGCGATGTCTTTTTTTTTTTTTTTTTTTTTTTTTTTGGATGGGAAATCATCAAATGACTTCTCCCGCTCTGGGCAGAGCGAGAGGGTGTGTCAGACTTTTACTGACTAAAACCCACCCGTGTTCCTTCCGTTGCCTGTGTGCCGGGGCCGCGACATCCCTTTCGGACAAACCCGCAACCCTAGCAGGCATTGGTCCTTACGGTCCCGTCAGTTGGTGCTGACATCTCTTTAAGGCGCGCGTGGAACACAACGCGCCGTCGACACGGGCCTGGTCCTTATCGGACGGCGAGCTGCCCATTGCTCACCGTCCACAGGCCCACGCCTACGGTGGCCGGAAGTCGGCTCTTGACTCCCGACGCCCGGGGCGTCTCCTGCGGCGACTAGGGCCGCGAGGGCGTGCAGCTTGCATCTCCCTCGCACGACCCGCCTTATCCTTCGCGAACATAACTGCTTCGCAGAAGGAGGTGACGGCCTCCCATGCATTCTCGCTCCGAACCATGGCCTGAACCAGGGATGATGTCTTTGTTTACATTTTAGTGTGATGTTAGTTTTGTTGATTTCGGTAATGTTTTTGTTTTGCATTTTTTTGCCTTGAATGTTTTATATTTTTCAACATACAAAATTATATTTACTATTCTCTTACAGAAACATGGGCCTATGCTAAGTAGTTTTGGAACATTTTTCTTGTGGCTTGTGGAAGTCGGAAAAACTTTGGAAAATTCTCTCGTTCAAGACACTGCGTGCTCTGTTTTCGTTTTCTACTGGGGGCACTAAGACTTAGGCTGATTTGCTCAATAGCGAAAAGTACCCAAGTCGATATTATCACTACAAGTATGTAAGCCGTATATAAATAGGAATAACGTGTGTAAAAGAGTACCTTTGTATCTCATTACATTATTGTAGCTGTGGGTACATTATTGGTGCCTGCTGGGGTTGCGGGTTTGTCCAAAAGGGATATCGCGGCCCCGGCACACAGGCAACGGAAGGAACATGGGTGGGTTTTAGTCAGTAAAAGTCTGACACACCCTCTCGCTCTGCCCAGAGCGGGAGAAATCATTTGATGATTTCCCACCATCAAAAAAAAAAAAAGTTACATTATTGGTGAATCTACCTATAGACAATCATTCCTTTGATACGTAGACAAGCATCTTAAGTGAGGTTAACTATATAATGTGATTAAAATAATTATTAAGCATAGTAGCTATGTCCGTCAACCTCAAATTCTAACTGAAATTTTTAATTGATATTTATGTCCATAAGGGGAATTTATAAATATATATCCAGAATTAGCACATATAACAGAGCAAAGACTATCTGATCAAGTGAGAGCAATCATAAATAACAAATATATACACCCCTACAGATTAGAAGAAATTAAAAACCAGGTAGCTACAGAATTAAGAAATAACAACTCAAACACACAAAATATAGAACACTTAAATAATGATTATTTAAACACACAAACAGACGACTTAGAACAACCTGATGAAAGCATACATTCACTAAATACTCAACATACAAATATTCATATCTCTGACACAACTACAAATACCCCTACGACAAATAATATATTCCTAAATAATAATATTTTATTTTGATGCTTTCCAATTACGTCATATTTAAAAAATAATATAAATATACATATATTTGTTACAAAAGGACACTTAGGCGTCGAAGTATTCGTCCGCATCGCTGTCATCCGGAAACGTGCCCAGAAGACTGGCAGCATTGCCACGTTGAATGGCAATGCTAATTCTTTGGCCAAAGAACAAGCCAGCCCTCTGGTCGCGTGAAGTGTCGACCAGTCGGCGAGAAATTTCCTTAAAAAGGACACGCGCACTCGGACCCCATGGCCCGAGCGTTTCGACCCCAAACGGTTCAAAACTGTAGTTACCCATGAGGTTACAGTATTTGCGCCGCTTGAGGGTCTCAGCAGCCGCTGCAGCGGCGCCAGCACAGCCCGCCGTGCTAGGAACATGAGATGGTGCAAGGGTGTCGACACAGGTTGCGTCCCACACCAGAGGCCTACCCACCTTCCAAGGCAACAACGTCATGCCGTCTGGTCTCTTCCCATCGTCACGTACCAAGCCGTTTGGTTCTAATACCGCTGGTACGCCGGCGGTGACAAGGGCTCGACGAATAATATCGTTGATGCTGGCGTGCCGTGCAATGCGACCTGCGCTCCTGTAACAGGACAGGCCATGGTGTCCGAGACTGTCTACAGCTTCACCGCAGAGACACCGATGCGGTGCAACACAAGGTGCGCCCAAGCGGAGACACGTAGCGAGCCGAAACGATGAGTCATCCATCATGGTGCCTATGGTGGATGACGGGAGCGCTTGAAGCCACAAACCTGACTCCCATTCTCCCACAGCTAGCAGACGGGCACGCTCAGCAGTATTAGGTGACGTGTTTACCAGGGATTTCCGTATAATACTGCAGAGCGGCACGTCCCACCGTTTCTGGGAGGACGGGTTATCAGGCAAATCCGTATTGGGACAAGCCATTTTCCAAGCGTTCAACGCATCGGTCAAACACGGTACCTCAAAATCGACCAGTGAGGAAGATAAAATGTTCCTGGTTAATTTATCGGTACTGTGGACCGAGGAGAGGAAGGCCGGTAAACTTATACTTGAAATTTTGCGGACACCAAGACCACCCAGGCGGATGGGAAGTGTGGCTTGCTGCCACGCTCGGTCGTCCAGGGCCACATTTAGGATTGAGGTTAATGTATTTCTAATAATTTGGTCCACTTTTTCTAAAAGTTGTGGATGCATCCACAGATGGGAGGAACGAAGGCTATACGTGAATTTTGGTCCAAAGCAACAGTATCGATTGAGTGTGAAGGCCGAATGAATATTAATTTTGAAAAGTCTTTCCGAGACATCGTTAAAATTTTGTATTTTTTGCTCAATAAACGTTGGAAAGGATTCGTCAAAGATTGGGGACCCCAGGAGGTGCAGAGAGTTTCTTTCTGTAATTTTGATGTTTGGTGCTATAGTATTAAATTTTGCTATGGTAGTATTTCTGTCAGTGGTTTGGGGAAGATAAATTTCGCATTTTGATAGGTTAAGGTCTAGGCCAATGGAACTGAATTTTTCTTTTAAAAATGTTAAATCTTTTAGGACTGTGTCTACATCACCTCCTAGGGTTCCGTCATCCAAATACCATACGTTGAATTCCGAATTTAGTTGTCGAATAATTGGATTTATAGCCAAACTAAAAATGGCTGGCCCAAGGGGGTCACCCTGTTGACATCCGACGGCTGATTCCAAAAGGTTGTCTTTATAAAGTAATTTAGAGTGGTGCCTGTAGCATTGATAAAGAAAACTGTAAATTTTGGGTATTTCTTTTTGAACTTCTGTCAACAAGGTGTCCCTGTTTACGGAATTGAAAGCGTTCTTAATGTCAACCTTTAGGATGACCTCACCTTTACCGCTATTGAGATAAGTGGATAATGCGTGTACCGCAGCCTCACAGCCCCCTTTAGACCCGAAGCCTAGCTGTAGGGGCTGGAATTTGCTGGCCAGTGTTTCGCTGTAGAAAGCGCAGCAAATTTTGGCTGCGGTACGACGGTAAGTGGATCCTACGGCAATGGGACGAATGCCGCCATCCTTCTTGTGCAGGGCACATAGGTTTGCCCCATACAAAATATCAATGACGGCTTCGTTCACATTGCCGGAGAGCATGAGATTGATGAGGGCCGTCAGCTCCTTCAAAAGGGACTCACCAGCCTCCCCGGCGCCTGAACACATTAAGTCCTTCAGATGTTGGGGTGTCAGGCCGTCGAGGCCGCCGGCGGAGCCACTTCGAAAGGAGCACACGGCCGCACGTACTTGTTGAGCTGTAATTTCAAGTGAGTTGGATTCCGGATCGGGTGGGTCAGGGAAGGAGAGGTCATCCGCCGGGGCAGGGTGCTTGCTCCTCAGAGCTGTAAGTGTCTCTGGGGAGTACGGCGCAACCACATCGCTACTAAAGATGATCCTAGCTGCACCTCTGATATCACCCTCCCCTAGTTTAGACTCCACATAGTGCAATAAACCTCTTTGGGGGAGGCGTGCTGTTAATTTTGGGTCAAAACTTTGTGCCGAAATGTTACAGTTATCCTTTATTTGTGCTGTTAATGTTTTTTTATTAGCCAAATTTTTTTGCACATGTAGAATTCTAAACGGGAAGGTGAGCAATTGCTCCCAAGCACTTTGGGAGTTCTCTCTGGTGGCGAGACGGATACAGCGCGCTAAACATGAAGCCACGGACGGTCTCGCGCCACGAGGAACTCTCTTTAAAACAGGAGTTGAATTTTTCAATTTTGCCAGTGTTTTCCAGAAGGGTTGAGCGGGTGAATTAGGTGTTAGGGAAGGGGATATTGTCGGGCAGGATGAAGGTACATTGTGGGGTTTGTGTTTCTTACCCAAATGTACCTTCAAGCCTCGCTCACCTTTAAAAAACCGTGCTTGGGGACAATGCGGGCATCTCACTAAGGCATTCAGCGATGTGGCAGGTTGACTGGCGCTTCGTACGGCGTCACTACTGTCCATAAGTAGATGCTGAAATAAACTATTATAACCACTAGCCAAATAACAACTACCTAACTACAAAACATATTTATAATATTTTCACAGACTGTGCTACAGCTGATAATACAAGAAGGGAACGCTACCCAACATCAATCTTGTTGTTCAAACATGGATTGAATAGCCAATCTTCTGTATTAATCATTGAAGGTAAGATTTTTGACACATAGTTAAGAATCAAGCGTAGCAAGTCACATAATTATAAAATTATGAATATATTTCCTTGGCTGAACTTAGTATATAGACATAACATATATTTTGTGTATACCTAACTAATGTTTAATATTCTAATTCCGTATTATAAAATATTTGGAGACCGAAATATCAGCCCTAAATAAAGATGAAATTATACAACCAGCAGCAATGACTAGGCTGATGGCTTTTGTCCAGCCATGGGCCTAATGAAAACCTAGTTGATATGCTTACTTTACTGTGCCACATAATGTTTAAGTACTTTAATTGAGCAGAAAATAATACGATTTTGTTTTAAAACTATAGAGTTGGGGCCTTTCACCTACGAAGACATGAAGGCAGCATGAACGATGTCGCCCATGCTGCGTTGCCCCGTTGCTATGCTACATCAGTTTTCAAGCTTCTCAAGAACTAAAGTAGAAACTGAACATTGGTGCCGATTCTCTTGTCACAAATGCCTCTAAACTAGACTAAAAATCACTAAAATTTAGTTTATTCCTGTCAAACGACGATCTACCATTCTGAAATAGACTAAAGTGACACAACTTAACTATATTTTAGTTTGACAGCACTAAGATAGTACTGAGTTTTTAGTTTAGTGAAAGTGCCAATTTTGCTATTCTGAATTTGACATTTTTCACCTAAAATTTTGATTGTAAAATACCAAACAAGACTAAACGTAACAAGTTTTAATCGCGATTAAAAAGGTGTGGTATAAAATAAGTTGTCATGAACTAAAATTCACACCAACATCTCGACTTCACATGCAAAAACAGTACAGTTTTTTTTTCTTTTGCTTATATCTCGAAAATGGTGCGTCCTATCGCAAAAATAATGAAAATTTCAACCCCCTTTACAAAACCTTTAAACCCCTAAACCTGAACATGTAGGCAATATTTTTTCATGTTTTCCATACAAAAAGTGAAAAATTCCATATAAAACACGTCGCGGCGGCAACCCCTGCGCACCTCCGGCTCTAAAAAAACACGGTTTAGGGCAAACCACGGGTACCACGTGGATTGGCGATTGTCAAATTCTATTTTAGTTGTGTCAAAATTAATTTTTAGTTTAGAGAATTTTATTTGCAGAATAGCTCTAAGATTCTCATAGCCAAAAGTAAGAAATTTTTGTGATAGTTTAGTTAGTTTAGTTCGGTGTACGAGTACAAGAGAATCGGCACCATTGTTAATGAAAGATAATCTAATTTTTTTACCGGTTCAGTCTTTTACGACAGCAATATAAATGTGTGTTCCTATTTTGTTAACTGATAACAGTGTAAACTTTAATAAAGTGTTTTAATTTTGAACTTATACTTGTAATTTTTATTTGTACCTCTATAGGTACAAATAAAAATAACTTGTAATGAAATATTTAAGAATTGAATACTATGTTTTTTATAAATACAGCCAATTGATTATTATAATGATACTATTTAGAGGTACCTATTTTCCTAAATTTACTGTCATTCATTAGGTAACAGTAAGTAGAGAGAAATAAATTATGGTAAACAAAAACGACTTTTATTATGTCTTTAATAGCATTTATTCACATTATTATGAAATATTTGTACATGGGGCAAAAAGAAATTGGAATAAATATACTGTAAGGATTAGTGGAATTTGTGATCTAATGTCTTTCTGTGGAAGTCATCATGGATTATGTATGTACTGCTTGCTAATTCTTGCTGTAAGTGCATGAGAGAGTTTAAATTTTTCCTGAATAATGTAGCCGACACCTGGAATAAAAAAAAAGTAAATCCTCAATATATTCCATGAGCCATTACATCCATCCACAAAGTCTAATAGGCCTCTCCCTTCAACACTTCAATGCAGAATCTATCTACTTTAAAGAACAGCAATATTCTGCTATAAACAACAATTACGTGCCTACAATTGACTTTATTTAAATGTAATCAATAATTAACTTAATATGGTAAGTATACATTTGATGGTGCATTTCGTATTTACCAACAAACAATATGATTGTGTGTAACATTGTTGCTGTGCTAAACACACATTCAATGTCCAACACTAAGAAAGAAAATAATATTGATATTAAGTAGGTACCTTAAACAGATAATGATGTGGAAATAGATATATGTATGGTGGTGTGGTGAATATGTTCATCAATATCCTCCTTACAGAATCCATTGACATAAAATGCTTCACACTATATTACTCGTATAATATTTGTTCTTCCTTTATTATATTTGCTTTTCCAATGAAGTATAAGCTCGACTGGGTTGATAAGCTTGTGGCTTTTGTTTGATACGGTACGAGGTACGAATTAATCTTTCCTTGAAATGCCACCAAAATACCTCGTTTCTGAAATATCATATCATAAATCTTTAGTTTAGGTTGTAAGCAATTGTAACAGAAGAAAACTTTCACAATTATTATTAAAAATCGACCTCGCTGCTTCGATATTTTACAGACCACTAATATTGATTTATCAGCGTGTATATATATAAAGCGTGCGTTCGTGCGAGCGTACGGACGTGTTACGGATCGTGTGTGTCACTAAATTACAAAAAATGTATCTAGTTTACTTCTCGAAGTTTTAAATGGATAAGAAATGTAGTGGCTGTGAGGCTGTTATAGATGAGTCACAATTTATGGAGTGTTCGCAAGGAAAGTGCAAGAAGAAATTCCATCTGAAGTGCTTGGCCTTAACGAAGGAAAAAATTGAAGCTTTCACGCCGGAATACAGGCGTCACTGGATATGTCCCGAATGTGCATGCACAATGCCGAAAAGAGGTAATACTGACACACCTGTTCGAGGAACTGCAATCATCAGCAAAACGTTTTCACCGACCTGCTATGTGAACACCACTGAGCGAGGCAGTCGTCAAAATACCAGTGTTATAATTGATACGGAGAGCCCACTTCTCGACGAGATACGGGAGTTTCGGTGGGAAGTAAAGTCACAGTTGGAGGAGCAGCGGAAAGAATATGTTCTATTGCAAAATAGATTTATCAATACGGAAACAGAGTTAAAAGAACTAAAGCAAATATTGAGGGTAGTTAATGAAAAGGCAAGTAAAGTTGATATACTAGAAACACGGATTAAAATCCTAATCGAAAAAAATGAACTTCAGGAAGAACATCTAAAGAAAAGTCAGATAAGAGAGCCAAATCAAGTAGAACAAGGGTCTAAAGGACCGATACTAACTTTTGCAAAAGCAGTCAAAGATAAGCGGGTAGTTAGCAATAATGAACCAGCGAAGGATTGTGCGGCCACAAAAACTGCAAAGATAATATCGAATGAGGAACAGATGCAAGTATTAAACAGTGAGATGCGGTCTAAGAATAGTGTAAGCGTGGAAGAACCGGAAAAAGAAGGAATCTGGACCACCATAACAAAGAAAAATCATAGATATTCGAACAGTGAAGTAAAAAAGGGGGGAACACGGGTGCAATTGATATACGGGGAACGGAAAAGAAAAATATTTACACGTATGGTGATTACAGAAAGAAACAACAATAAAATGTATAGAACAACATGTTAGGAAAATTCATGAAGAAGAAGTAGCAGTTAAAGTTGAAAAAATAAAGCACAAGACTGAAAGAGATTATGCATCATTTATCACAGGAGTCCCAGAAAGTAGATACGATAAGTTATGTCAGCCTGAAACCTGGGCGGTTAATATTGAATTTGCGAAATGGGTGTGGTTTCGTAGAGCAATCAGAAAACCTAGGAATCTTAAGTAACTCCGTTGAAATATTGTACCAAAACGTGCGAGGACTTCGAACTAAGTTGGAGGAATGTTATTCCAATATTTCAACGGCAAGTGCAGACTTGTTTGCCATCACGGAAACAGGCTGCAATGACTCCATTTATGATGCAGAAATAATTCCACCAGGATATTCTATTTTGCGGTGTGATCGAGCAGATGGGCGTAAACAAGGCGGCGCGTGTCTCGTAGCCACTGCCACTACCGCTACCGCGACTGTCACTACCGGATGACGTCAACATTGATGAACAGGTGTTTGAATTGGTTTGTGCTACTGTGTACCTACATAACAGATTTATGTTTTACTGTTTTTATATTCCGTAGTATTTAGTAGTAATGATAATGAATACATGTTATTATTTCGCATCATTGAACAGTGTTGTAATAAGTATAAGAATATGTTGGTTTTGGGCGATTTTAACTTGTATTCAGGGTCTGTAGCTATAATAAAATTAATTATTACGAATACTTTCTAACTTTTTGTGGATTCGCAGTGAGTAATTGCAATGATCGTTATTTGGATCAGGTGTTGAGTACACTGGCGGAGGGAGGGGGTGTGAGTGAGCGCGCGGCGGAGGAGCCGCTCGTACCGGAAGACGCGTACCACCCGCCGCTCGAGATCTCGGTTAGTACACACACGCGCCTGCGCCGGCACCCCGGCTCATCAGGTTCAGCTGTACCTGACGTGAACGCATATGCACCAGACGGTTGGAATTTTAATAAAGCCAACTTTTTTCATTGTATGTTTTAATTGCAGCCGTATACTGGACTCCGTTGTATGAAATGGACTTAGACGCAGGTTTAAATTATTTTTATAATATTATTAATTCTATTGTAGATGACTGTGTTCC
Source organism: Agrochola lota (assembly GCA_947364205.1). Classification (NCBI taxonomy): domain Eukaryota; kingdom Metazoa; phylum Arthropoda; class Insecta; order Lepidoptera; family Noctuidae; genus Agrochola; species Agrochola lota. The sequence goes on from OX376248.1 coordinate 5,500,777, forward strand.
GAAAAAAAGCGGATTCGTGTAAACTCAAGGTACATTTATCCTGAGTTGTACACTGTTGACATAATTCGCAACATAAGATTGAAGACTTTTCTGTATAAACAGTACAAGGCAAGCGGGTCAAAAGACGATTACGAAGCGTTTGCTCGGTGTAGAACCAAAATTAAAAATATGTTAGTAGTGGCGCAGGAACTGTTAGGTTTGTAGGAGGAAAGCAATAATACGCAAGGAAGTGGTTTCCGCACTGACGCTTTATTCGACCATCCCAAGTGACAACAGGGAGGGGCTTATGTCATCCTGACAGTTGTGTCACATAACAGCCAATCACAGCCATGGCTGCGTTCACACATCTTATCTTTATACACAACAGTTCTCCCCTTTTAGTATGACACACAATTAAATTTGTTACACTATTTCAACCTAGTTCAAAAGAATGGCTTGTAGTTAACATATCTACGGGGACGCAACACCCTATCTGAAACAGCCCTGACATCAATCTCTGAAGCCTCGAATAATTCTTCATCAACTGTTGCTGCAGGAACTGAGGACTGTTCTACAGTAGTTGCTGTCCCCAGTTCACTCTCTCTTCCTTCGTGATGAAGTGGCACTGAGTCGGTGATCTGTGCATGCCCACTTCCCCTTCATTCTGAGACTCGTTGATGTATGTATCCGAGTACAATGTGCTCGCTCTGCTGCCCAGTGTTAAATCTGCTGAATCGACAGGGCTGTCAGAAAACATATTATTGGTGTTGTCAGGTCCCTTGTAAGTTACAAGTTGGTTTTTATGTTTCTTTATTTATATTAATGTTTGACAATCTTCGATTAAATAGGTCATTTTACCCATGCGTTTTATTACAATGCCTCTATGCCATGTATATTTTTTATTTATATAATATTTTTTATACATAATATTATCTCCGGTGTTGAAACATTGCTTGTTTGTGCCCCCATATGCTTTACTCTGTAAACACTGATTATGTTCCACAACCTTAGTTAGGGTGTTAGGTGAGGACGGCGATGGCGTGTTCTTAACCCACAAATCTAAGCGTGAACGAAGCTTCCGTCCAAACACTATTTCGGCAGGCGAAGAACCTGTTGTAGCATGTAAAGAATTTCTATAATCGAACAGGTATTTCAGTAAGTCTTCACTGTTTCGTTTTAAATTATTAGACATCATTAAACAAGATTTAATACCTTTCTTAACAACTTTTACATAGCTCTCTGCCTGACCGTTACTAGCAGGGTGATAGGCAGGAGATGTCACATGCGATATACCATTGGATGTGCAAAATTGTACAAAATCTCCTGATAAAAAACATGCAGCATTGTCACTGACCAAAGTGTGAATAAGACCGAATCTCGACATGAAATCATATAATTTTGCTATAACTGCGGATGTAAATGTGCTGTTAGTCTTATATACTTCAACCCAATTAGAATGCGCGTCAACTATTACTAAATAAGTCTGACCATTCAACGGTCCAAGGAAATCAATGTGTACTCTTTGGAACGGGTGTGGTGGAAGCGGCCACACAGCAAATGGTGCTCGTGCCGGAGACGGTCTTAGCTGTGCACATATGTTACAGCCCCCGATCATTACTTCAATAGCCTTATCTATGCCCGGGAACCAAATTCTACTCCGGGCTTTAGCTTTACATTTTACAATTCCTAAATGTGACTTATGTAGCTCAGATAAAATTTTACTTTGCAAAGTTCCTGGTATAACTATTTTGTGACCCCTCATTATTATGTTATTTTCTACTGAGAGTTGACTTCTACATAAAAAGTATGGGAAAATATTTTGATCTGAAACCTTCCTCACCTTCCTTGTTATGGGAATGCAGCCAGGACCCGAGCGCGAAAAGTTATTCGCAAAGACCCTGTGACATTTACGCTGGTAAAGGCGTGCGATGCGCGCGCAGCGGAGCGGCGGTGGCGGTGCAGGCGGCGTCGGCCGCTGGCCGCGATGACCAACTTTTCAAGATGGAAAAGACAAACGGAACCAGTGATAAAGTGTCGTGTTCAGTGTGTGGGTACAAAAACCACACATCAGTGCAGTGTCGTTTTGCAAATTATAAATGTTAAAAATGTAACGAGAAGGGCCGCATGTGCAAAAAAGTAAATTTTATAGGAACCGAGGGTGTTACTGACAACGGCGATGACGGTGAGTGTCACAACATTCGTACGTGTAATGGAGAACCTATGACTGAAACAATAAATGTCGGAGGTGTGCAAATGAAGTTTCAAATTGATAGTGGGTCGGCTGTTACTGCGATTTCCGAAAAAACTTTTGTAAAATGTTTTAAAGATGCGTCACTGACCGAAACGAATAAACGGCTATTATCGTATACAGGTAATAACATTGAATGCTTAGGAACACCACGGTTACCTTTTACATATGCGGGTAAAACGCGTTCGCTAGATGTTTTTGTTATTCGTGACGGCGGTCCACCGCTTTTAGGCAGGGATTTTATATCCGTGTATAAATTAGAAATGATACCAGTAAATTATTGTGTTAAATCGACGTATATAATTGCGCAACTACAAATAAAATTTCCAAATGTTTTTTTCTGATGAGCTTGGAACATTTAAGAAATATAAAATTAAATTAAATTTAAAGACAGATGCCAAGCCAGTATTTTTTAAACCGCGACCGATAGCTTTTGCGCTGCGGGATAAATAGATATAATGAAGGAGTTAGATCGTCTAGTTTGCGTAGGTATATTAAAACCGGTCGAGTACGCCGAGTATGCATCGCCCATAGTTCCCGTTTTAAAACGTGACGGTTCCATTCGGTTATGTGCGGATTATTCGGTTACAATCAACAAACAGCTGTTAGTGGACCAATATCCGTTACCTACGGCTCATGAACTGTTTACGAAGTTACACGGGGGGCAGCAATTTAGTAAATTAGATTTGTCTCAAGCTTACTCACAATGTATTTTGGATGAAGAATCACAAAAAATTACTTGTATTAATACGCGTAGAGGATTGTTCATGTACACGCGTTTAGTATTTGGTTTAGCGTGTGCGCCAGCCATTTTTCAACGGGTAATGGAGAGTGTGTTATCAGGCATGGAAGGAGTGTTGTGTATGTTAGATGATGTGCTCATAACGGGGATCAACAGGGAAGTGCACTTAAGTAGATTGCACGAGGTACTGCGGCGCTTGCAGGATGCAGGTTTCACACTTCAAAAAGCAAAGTGCGACTTCTTTAAGGATGAAGTTGAATACTTAGGATATGTAGTAGATAAGCATGGTTTAAAAAAGTCGTCTCAGAAAGTGACAGCTATTTTAATGGCTCCTATTCCAGAAGATGTCAGTAAATTACAATCATTTTTGGGTCTTGTCAACTACTATCGAAATTTTGTACCCAACACATCGTCAATACTTAGCCCATTATACAGCTTACTTAAAAAAAATACAAAATGGCAATGGGATACCAAGCATAGCGACGCATTCAATGCCATAAAGAAAATACTTATATCGGATCAGGTTTTAGCACATTTTGATACAAATGCAGAGGTTATATTGAGAGTTGATGCATCGCCCAGTGGGTTAGGTGCGATTTTAGCACAAGTCGACGCTTCCGGGGTGGAGCGCCCAGTATCGTACGCGTCGAGGACGTTGAATCCGGCAGAGCGTCGATATTCCCAAATACAGAAAGAAGCGACAGCAATCATATTCGGGGTACGCCGGTATCACCAATATCTTTATGGTAGGTCAATTCCTTTTGTACTCAGAACAGATCATAAGCCCTTAATCTCAATATTTGGTCCCCATCGTGGCATACCAGAGGTTTCTGCAAATAGGTTGCAACGATATGCTATGTTTTTGAGTGGTTACAACTTTAAAATAGAATACATTCGTAGTGCTAATAACTGTGCCGATTATCTGTCTCGTGCGAGCCTAAGTGATGACACAGAAGGATGTGAAGTGAGTGGCACGGCTGAGCTTATAGAGGATAGAGCCTCATGTGTGAATTTTGTTGTGGATTCTAGTTTGCCTATTACACTTTCCATACTACGAGAAGAAACTCTTAAAGATATTAAGTTGGCCAAAGTTATTGAGTATATTTTAAATGGTTGGCCGAAGGAAGAGAGAGTGAACTGGGGACAGCAACTACTGTAGAACAGTCCTCAAACGGCATCGACGACACCACTTTCGGCCGCGCGAGATCCGTTGCGAGCTTGTAAGTTTGCTCACCGAGTGCGCTTAACAAAATGGCGCGCCTTTTAACACCCGCGGCGTCACTGGTTGCGCTGATTTCGTTAGCTATGAACCACTGTTCTAATCGTCCCTTGTATTCCTGCCACGTTTGCACATTATGATCGAAACTGGTTATCACACCGAATAACGACATACTTTCGCAACCTTTTTTTTTTCCTACACACTCAATAAAAAAAACGCGGGTACTTCGTCGCCACTGTTAGGTTTGTAGGAGGAAAGCAATAATACGCAAGGAAGTGGTTTCCGCACTGACGCTTTATTCGACCATCCCAAGTGACAACAGGGAGGGGCTTATGTCATCCTGACAGTTGTGTCACATAACAACCAATCACAGTCATGGCTGCGTTCACACATCTTATCTTTATACACAACAGGAACAATATCGGGACTGTGTTCAAGGTCAAATGCTGAGTGATCCTAAATCTTTTTGGAATTATGCCCAGTCTAAGAGAGGTAGGAGAAGTCCGCAGGCGATTTTGAAAGACGGGGTGGCATTGTGTGGTCAACGGTCTGTGGATGAGTTTGCGGAGTATTTTTACTCTGTGTATAGGGCAGAACAACCGAAGTTGGATGTGGAAGCTGCTATAGCTAAAGCAGGTAGCGGAAATGGGGCGGCGCGGGTGCACTTGGACCAGTTAAAGTTAGTAGACGTGCACTTCAAGACCTTAAGCCGAAACGGTCTGCAGGTCCTGACGGCATTTCGCCTTACATATTCAAGGATTGTCGATTAGTGTTAGCTAAACCGCTACTCCATATCTTTAACCAGTGCCTTAAAGCTACCGTGTTTCCGGAGAGGTGGAAAGTGACCCGCGTTGTTCCGGTTCCAAAGGGAGGGTCAGCAGAATCGGTGGATGGGTATAGGCCAGTCGCAGTGTTGTCGACGCCGGCAAAAGTACTGGAAACTGCTATTCACAAGAGCATATACCTTCAGGTGAACGCACAACTATCAGACGCTCAGCATGGTTTTCGACCGGGAACAAGTACCACCAGTAATCTTCTCTGCCACATGGCTCATCTGGTGCCGACTGTGGATGGCGGGGGACCAACTGATACTGCTTAATTTGATTTCAGGAAAGCATTCGACCTAGTCGAAAATGACATGTTGCTTAAAAAGTTAGAAGGTGTTGGTTTCACTCCACCCTCTCTCCAGTTTTTTGCCAGTTATTTGAGGGATATGCAATAATATGTGGAATATGCGGGACATGTGTCAGATCCATATTTCACGAGGTCCGGAGTAAGCCAAGGCAGGAACCTCGGCCCTTTGGGCTTCCTTCTGATGGTAAACGACCTACCAGAGGTAGTCCAAGACGCTGAGTGTTTGATGTTTGCTGATGACCTCAAATTGTCCCTCGCGGTAAAAAGCTCTGATGACTGTGTCAGGCTACAAAGGGACATCGATAGGGTAGTGAGCTGGAGCAAGGAAAATCTCATGCATTTCAATAGCTCGAAGTGTGTGACAATCACTTTTTCTCGCGCACACAACCCCGTATTACATACCTACCATATTGACGGTTCGCCTATGGCACGGGTCACGGACTTGGGGGTAGGCTTTAACACGGGTTTGACTTTTCGTGATCACATAATGCGTAGCTGTAAGAGAGCGTATAGGAATTTAGGTTTCATGCTTCGTACGGTTCGAGGGATCACGAATGTGAAAGCTATTATAGCATTATATAATGCACTGGTGAGGAGCCAGTTAGAATGTAATGAAGTCATCTGGGCTCCGCATGAAACTAAATATAGTCTCATGCTGGAGAGGGTACAAAATAAATTTATAAGGTATTTATATAAGCGGTATTACGGGGTCTATCCATTTTACCCTTTAATGTATCCAACCTCATTTATTTTGGGTATGGTAGGATACAATGAGCTAAGGGTGAGGAGGGATCTTGCACTGACCTCGTATGTATTTAAGTTACTGTGAGGGAATGCAGTTATTTTAGAGCAGATGAGTTTGTGCGTTCCGGACAGGTACGTGTGGCGACGACGATAGCCGCCACTACTAGTGGAGCCGCGCGCTCGGACCAACCTTTTAAGAGAGGCGCCCCGGACGCGTGCACTCCGCACGCTCAACCTCATAGCGAGTGAGACGGACTTATTCTGTTGTTCTCTGAGTGAATTCACAAGGAATGCATTGTTTGTAATTTGTTATAGATGTTAAGTTAGGATACGCGCATTTATCGCATTGGGTTAACCTGTAATGGTAAATATAAGATGATAAAATAAAATAAAATAAATAAATCATTGAGGTTTTACACAAAAACACATTCACAATTTATGAAGACGACGTTCACTTACATAATTTTGTAATAATTAAGGAGAATATACGAGTAAATCGCAAAAATATTGCAAAGAAAATTAATTGTGACCAGTAAGGTGCCTTCTCTTTAAAATGTTATCTCGTTGGCAATTTCTCGTTGATTGAAACAAATTTTCAGCTGTCAAAACGGTTTCGTAATTCGAATAATAGCCTTTTTAGACGATTATCGTTCACTCTTTAGCGTCTGAAACAGAGTGCAGTTGATATCAAAGATGTTAGAGTTACGTAATTCGAAAGTTGTAAATTGAAAGCAATTCTAGTCAAAACGAAATAAATTTGACTCAATAGGGATGATGACTAACATTTTTTTTTAGTCCGTCTTTGAGATTATAAAAAAATATTGGACACGTATTTTTTCTTTTTTTACGTAATCTAAAGATTACCGCGATACATTGAGGTAAAATGTGCCACGACGTCACGAGTATGTAGATTTTATACATACTAGTGACGTATCGACCCCCACTCCCCAACTTAAAATGCGTTTTACTAAGTAATTTGTTATTATTAAGATAAAGAAAAAAATACGTGTCTAATATTTTTTTATCATCTGACTGACGGACTAATTAGAATTTCATTTTTTTTACCCAGGCATCATCCCTATTGTAAATCGAAAATGTGTTGCGTAATTCGATAGCTGTATCACAGGCGGCATAAGTTCTTACAGTTACTAATTGGACAACTGATTTCTTAAACAATATTTAACATAACTTTTAAGAATATTGACATACTTAGTATTTTATTTTTATAATACTACTTTATACTATACTATAATAGTAGCAAAATTATATACGAGTACTAACTTAACTAAAACTATTTACAAACTAAAATATAGCATCGAAAAATTCATCCGCATCGCTGTCGACAGGTAGTGTACCCAAGAGACTGGCCGCATTGCCACGTTGTATGGCAATGCTTAGCCTCTGCCCAAGGTAAAAACCAGCCCTTGGGTCACGGGAAGTGTTAAATAGCCGTTTGGAGATTTCTTTAAAGAGGCCGTGAGCACTCGGACCCCAAGGCCCGAGGATTTCAACCCCAAACGGCTCGAAAATATAATTACCAACGAGGTTATTATACTTACGCCGCTTGAGGTTTTCTGCAGCCGCAGCGGCAGCACCAGCACAGCACGCTGAGCCAGGAAGATGGGATGGCGCAAGAGTGTCGACACAGGTTGCATCCCACACTAAAGGCCTACCCACCTTCCATGGACATAAACACATGCCATCCGGTCTCTTGCCATCGTCGCGTGCCAAGCCATTGGGTTCTAATACAGCTGGAACGCGGTGACAAGAGCTCGTCGGATGATGTCGTTAATGTTCGCGTGCCGCGCTAAGCGACCCGCACTTCGGCTGCAAGACAGGCCGTGATGTCCGAGACTATTGACAGCTTCGCCCCAGTGACAGCGATGAGGAGAACAGCATGGAGCTCCTAGTCGTAGGATACATACTTAGTTAGTTCATTTAATATGTTATAATCTATTTAAATACAAATAATTAAGGTAAATCATTTCTATATTATTTACAGAAAATATTTATATATATATATATATTTATATATACTTTATAGTACACCACAAAAAAAAAAAAAAAAAAATATATATATATATTAAAATACATAGTTGTTAGCACTTCGTTACATGAACACACTATATTTTTTAACACCTTCATACAAACGTTTACGTGTTTGGTACAAATTATTATATAATTATTAAATTAAATAAAGTTTAACTTAATTGAACTTTATTAGTTGGTACAGCGGTCATAGTGGTACACAATCTGTGAAAAATTGAAGGAGTTACTATTTATATACGGTTGCAAAGATACAGCCCTGTGACAGACAAACGGATGGACAGCGGAGCCTCAGTAATAGGGTCCCGTTGGCACCCTTTGCGTACGGTACCCTAAAAATATCCTACTTAAGAGCGTTTATCCTAAAAGTTGGCAACGTCGCAAATAGCTGTCAAATATTTCGCCATTTTGATTAATTTTGGAATATTACTGTATGGACATATGACATGTGGTTAACTATTGAATTAAATATATATTATAATTATATTATTATATATATTATGAAATGCAATAATTAATGTCGTAACAGCGCTTATGTAGTTTAAGATGTGAAAAAGTATTTAGAAACTTTCAAAATGCCTTCTTTATACCTAAAACGGTTACAACATCAAATTCAGTGTTATAATTGCAATTCATTATTAATATTCTAGTTCGCTAGTTAGCCACATTTCATATTTCCATACAGTAATATTGCCAAATTAATCAAAATGGCGCAATATATGACATCTATTTGCGACGTTGCCCACTTTCAGAATAAACGCTCTTTTAACGCTTGCTTTAAATTCCAGAAAGTTCAATAAATACTATATTTAGTGGATCTGTTTTCGCTAATAGTTCGGCTGAACATCAAAGATGCTGTTTATCTCAATTTGTATAGTCTATAAAACAAATTACACGTATTTCTGGTTTTCTTGTGACCATGAGTTCGGGAAAGACGGGACAGTTTTACATTACATATTACATTCATGGCACTGGAAAGAATACCATTAAAAAAAACATATCAAATCATTTCTTTTTTTCTACTACTAAGGCTACACTTTACGTCCTTCTGTCACAGGGCTGTATCTTTTGAAACGTATTAGGTGTACGATACATCGGCAAAATTCGTTAAACCGATCACCATCCGAGCTGAGTGCGCCTTTAAAATCACCAATCTTTATTACTGCTTAAGAGGGCCCTTCCCGCTCCGTCTATCGTCAACGCGAGCATGGTCGAAAAGCTTGTTATTTCATCGAGCGCACGTGAGAACTGCTAACAAACCAGCGAGAACGCGATAACAATGTACGAAAAATTGTGTGCAAAAATTTGTATTAGGAAATACGTGTTTTTGAGTAAACCTTATAAGTTTATGAAAAAAATGTTTGATATTTAGAATTTCTATTACATGTGCGAGGTTTCTATGCAGATGTTTTCTTTATTTTTACAAATTATAAGTATATTATGACCGGCCAAAGTTCGGGTAAAATTTGTGCAAAAAGGCAGATTTTTGGAGGCTTATACTGAATTTGTTTCTCGTTTTTTTTTGCTTTCATAGAAACCTAGATATAGTGCACAAGATACAAATTTCTTTAAACATTTCAAAGAAAGATGTGTTACAACGCCATAATCACGTACGAGCGTTTGTATGAAAAGTATGACGGGTTGGCCGCTCTTAAGGTGAAAATGATCTTTACCCAAACGCAATAACTTGTAAAGTCATTTATCCAAATGTATTCGTAAAATTGAAATGAATGAATGCTCAAATGTATGCTCTATCTCAGTTGTGTCGCACTGTAGACACTTGAAATTTTCATACAATTGTGTGCTACTATGGCCGATATATAAAAAAAAAAAAAATCGTTTCTCCATACATGAAATGTGTTTTTTTACTAAAGTATAAAAAAGTAGTGTTTAATATTGTACAGTAGTACAAAACTTCGTGCGCGAGTCCGTCGCAGGCTTTTTCATTAGTTTTATCTCCTGCCTCACTAACCATCTAACACAAAACTTGACAGTTCAATTCAACTATTTTCAATGTGATTACGTTCTGAGTTTATCGTGGACATTAAATAAATAAAAAATAAAATAATAATATTAGAATTTATTTCCACGGGAAATCAACTAGCTGATATGTTTACGAAAGCGATTCCTTCCAAAAGGTTTCTAGATTTAAGACACAATTTAAATTTGTATTAAACTTTAATTTGTAAGATTTATTTCATCAGATTTTGAAGTGAGTATTAAAATAATATTAATCATTAACTTAAATCATCATTTTGATTTTTATGTTATAATAAATATTAATTATTCTATTAGGTATACAAACAGTTTTTTTTTGTTATGTGATTGAAATTATCTCTTTTTTTTTGTATACTTGTATTTTTGAGGGGGACTGTCGGAATATTACAAAAACCTCAGAGTTAACAGATTAAAATAATTACACGATTATCACAATCGATCTTCCACTCATTCGATCATTCGTTAATGTCGGTCATTCAAATGTTTTCTACAACATAATAAATCGGAAAGTCAAACAGTAGACACATCTTTTCTTTCCTCCTGCGACCTATTTCCCACACTCAGACCTACTGAATATTCACACAAAATGTCTGTCAAGCCGTTTCGGAGGAGTTTTGTTACAAACACTGTGACACGAGAATGTTATACGTATATATGTTAGAAGAGATATTTAGTACATGCAGCAAATTACCCATTAAAAATTAAGTTAATCGTGTAAGGATCTCCAGCTTTTTATAATGGCTAATTAAACTTAGATTATTGCCAAAAATCGTGTCAAGAGACACAGAATCTGTCACCGTACTGTAAAATATGTGGTCTGTCCTGAAGTTTCTCTCAACCATGGTCACCCTATGCGCACGCGCTCGTAGATGCCACATGGCCCGGCAGCGGATGCAGAGTTTAAACTGTTACACATATATATACAGACACCTTATGTACTATTAATAGATGGAGAGGTACAGTCAGTCTGCCTCGTTGGACGAGTGGTTGCATTGAGGTCTTGGGTCGGACAAATTGTTATTGGATTTTTCTTTCTGTAATTTCTCAGTAGCAGCTTGGGGTTTGGATTTGTGCCCCGTTGATGGCAATAGGCTGGCGCCCTATTACACGGGACTTAAGACGCAGATATATGCCAGTGACCTTGAGTGGTTAGCTTGCGTGTTCTGTACTGAGCTCATGCAACGCGTCGTACGCCCAGCCAGTAATAGGACTCGCTCATAAAGGAGCGCTGGCTAAAATTAGACGCATTATTGATTTATTATACATAAAACAAAAGGTATTTTAATAAAACACGTATATAGAAAAAAACGATAATTTAATTATCTTTAAAATGGTGAAGGTTTCAGTAAAATACGCTTGATAGATTTTGCGTGATTCTCAGTTTTTTGATCCGCGTTAGATAACTTTACGATTATTGTTGATTGTTGACAGTAAATGAAGTACACATTTTTGGAGTACTCAGTTATCTTATCCGTAATGGTAATTCGTTGATTAGGAAGACCCTTACCTTATTTAAAGTAGATTGGCGGCGGTAATTACACCATATCAAGTTGCTATATTGCATATAGCTTTTCAGATACATTGTTATTATGGGGCTAATTCGAAATTTGGATCCAAAAAATCAGTAGGGTACGGGACATTTTTCTTAAGCTATACACCATTCGAAAGATCGAAAAATTCTGAACCAAACTGTATACTCAACTCATTCTGGGTATTTTGTCCCTTACCTCAATTGAACCTACGGTCGACGATAATATCTGCGTCCTAATATGTGTTACGTAATTACCCCGCTCGACTTTATAAAAATTACCATAAAAGTACAATTCCGTAGCCGACTGAAGGCAGCAGGAGCAGGTGATTTGTCGTCGGGACACTACTGGTATCTATATATTTATATGAAACCTTCCGTAGCTAGCGACACGTCGTGTTTCATAGAAATACATAGAAACCAGTAGTGTCGGGAGTTCGGGACGACACGTCGCCTGCTGCTGCTGCCTGCAGTCCGCTACGGAATTGTAACTTTACACACAATGTACAATGGCAATTCCATCCATTTCGACAGTTCATTCATTGCGATATACTTAACGTTGTTGAGCGGATGTGTTTTTCAATAGATTAGCAATTTCCTTCAAAATCTTTCGGATTCAAATTCAAATTCAAAATATTTTATTAAACAAACCTACAAGGACACTTATGAAACGTCAGAAGCTAGGTGCACGGTTCCAATTGGTCGTTTCCTATGGAGAAGAACCGACAAGAAACTCCACGGTTACTCTTTAAAAAATAAATAGCTTTTTCAAATTACAGTGTTTGTAGGAATGAAAGACGCATACGAAGTTCCGTAATTCCGTACCACCGTACCTACATATTTAACACCACATTTTTTTTTTAAATACTTTTGTATTTAAAACACGTTTCTTGTATGCAGACCTCCCTTAATTTTTTATATAGAAATACACAATCTGTGAAAATTTCAACTGTTCACCGATGTCGGTTCTTGAGATACAGCCCGCTGACAGACAGACGGATGGATAGACAGCGTAGGCTTACTAATAGGGTTCCGTTTGGTAAAAATGATTGTGTGTTACTCAATTACGATGCTGGATTTAAGGTTGAACTAGTTGTGGACTCGAACTCTCTGGTGGGCGTGGCCAAAAAGCACAATAAGTGTTGTCAGTGATGAGCAGTTAGACGTCTAGTTCGCACGCACACACACACACCGTTCCGAACTATTTGAGTAAAACGAGCGCGTGAAAAAATATGAAAAGTGCTTTGGAAAATCGAGTTAAATAAAAAAACACTGCATAAATCAATTAAAAATAAAGTTTATTGAACTCTTCGATAATTGAGCTTAGTCGGTGGACTTTGTTTTGGGGATATTATACTTCTTATATTACTTATTTAGGTACGTCCAAAGTTGCGTTATTAGCAATTGGCTCCTAAGTTTTTAATGGCTTTTTATTTTATTACTCTGTTTCCGCACAGACAAAATGAATAATGCGACAAAACGATATCATGTTTAACTTTGGGTGTACTTACAATGTCAAACAGTGGAGTAATACCCCGCCGAAATTTGTATGGAAAAAATATCGACTAGTGCAACCTTAACGGTCTGTAATGACAAATGTCACAATTCTCGTTGATGTCGTATACCATAAAATATTAAATACTTACATACTCACCATGATTAGAAAAAAATGTACATTCCTGATGACGCGTGTTCGCGGCAGCAGCGAAAGTATTACGGCCCACGTTCGCAAGAACGTAAAAATATCGCGGCGGGATTTTATCGCGCAATGGATTTTCAACTCTCGGTGTTAAGCCGAGCGTTGAGAATAGATAATAATAGTGCACGAAACAAAATCGCCACGGGAAAATACCACCCCGTACGAACCTGCAAGCGTAGCATGAGCAACTTTTTGTCGACGGACGACTAAAATGACGTTCCGTGTAGACAGTACAACGGCAGCAAAGTAGAAAGAGTCAAATGAACTTTTTACGAAATTCACTCTGACATAATTCGACTCAGAATTCTTTGTTTATGTCATAGGTTTTTTTTTTTCTGTTTGATTCTCAATTTTTACTGGTATTAAGTCAGGTATATAAAGACAACTACAACAATTATTCTCAAAATGTCGAAGTACCGTGTTTTGGAACAAAAAATAATACAGTAATATTGGCCTTAACCATTTCCTTAGTAATGCCCTATTAACTAAATTATATAAAATAGGAGAAGGTAGCTTTGTTCTTCTATTAATTATCACAGTTTTGCGTTCAAAACGTTCTTCTGTAAAATCATGATTTTGTATATACTTTGTAGCCGTCGAGTAGAAAGTTTTCTTCTGTCTTTAGCATGGCGATTACAAAATCAAATTGTCTTCACTACCTTAGACAACTGTCAATTGTCAGTGTGATTTTGACAGTTTGGGATAGAAAACTTTCTTCTGAAGTAGTCTATTTATTTATGGACCTAGACAAAGATTGTTAGAAACGAAAGACAAAATGACAGACTGTAGAAGGATCTCTACGGTGCGATGTCAAAAATGGAGAAACGAAATGTCAGTTTGTATAGAAAGAGCTGTGTCTATTCTTCGTAGTAATAGAAAGCGTCATGCTGCGCGTGGTCTTAGTGTCAGTAAGTCAGTATTCTCAGTGTGTTCGCAGATCGGTGATCGGTGGTATTCCCCGACGTTGCGAAGGTACTGCAGCTCCTCGATGAATAATTTTAATTTAATTTTATTCTATGTCTATACCAATTCACAAAAATTGTTACTAACCCCATGGACTGAAATGTTTTTAAAAATAGTTGAGGTACCTACAATATTTAAAGGAAAATAAAACAAAATGTAAAGTATTTACATAGATATATTTGGCGATAAAGTCTTTGGTACAGTTCGTTATTTTTAAGTACACGTATCTTACAATAACTAACAGTTAAACAATTTATTCATTACTCAAAATTAATATAATTACTTTATAATGTAGGCCTGACAGACTTAGTGCAGATTTCACAAATAAAATCGAACGCGTTCAGCACATCTAAACGCGTTCAAGAGCTGTCAGTGTCAAAATTGTCATGAAATATTATGCACTGACAGCTCTTGAACGCGTTAAGATGAAATTGGTGAAATCCGCACTTAGAAGGAATTTCGCCAGTGAAACTGAACGCGATCAGCACATCGAAGATAACTGCGATCAAGATTTGTCAATTTCAATATTACACCACAATGATAGCACTGACAGCTCTTGAACGCAGTTTAGATGTAAGTACGGATCGTGTTTAGTTTCATTGGTGAAATTCGTCCTTGATTTTCGAATTCGTCTCTGTCACACAGGTATGAGTGACAGAGACGTCGCACTAAAAAACCTAGGCTTTTGAAAAACTCGATGTGCCACATTATAGGCAGCCTACTGTAAATTGTTGTTTATCTGTTCTAGTCGCCTCATTACGACATGTTTTAAGATTATGTCGAAATATAATAAGGAAAACTGTAAACAAGTTGTTTTGTATCAAAGACGAATTTCACCAATGAAACTCAACGCGATCAGCACATTTAAACCGCGTTCAAGAGCTGTCAGTGTCACATCATTGTTGTGGAATATTGACACTGACAGCTCTCGAACGCTGTTTAAATGTATTGATCACGCGCGGTCAGTTCCATTAGTGAAATTCGCCCTAAACAAACAAACATCACTGCTTATTGCAATAATCAAACATTTTGATTATCATAAACAAACGGTTATTGCACTTGATTTTAATAATATACATTCAGAGAAATTTGTTGCTTATCAAATTGACACACTACGTCAATTTGCAGTGATATAGCTATTTCATACAAATGTGAAAGAATATCAGTTTGGCCGTACCTCGGAAAGGACGAAAAGACGTTGGTCACGGATGTCATTTGTAGATCTTTGGTAGTCGTTACGGGTCGTCAGAAGCCCGAAAGTCTTGCCAAGGGGTATCATGTCATCATGATAGCCAGTCGCTCGATATAAAATACTGGTATTCAGCTGCATCCGGTTAGACTTGAAGCTGACGCCAACATAGTTGAGAAAACGCTAGGTAGATGATGTCGAAGAATGACAGTTGTGACATCATTTCAGCCGAAAGACGTCCACTGCTGGACATAGGCCTCTAGGCGCATCCAGCGGATTCCTGCGGCCTTCACAAGGTCATCTGTCCACCTTTTTAGGCTTGCCAACGCTACGATTTGAATATATTTAAGAGCAATTTAAGTTCGTAGTCAATATGATAAACAATACATATCCCTGTCTCTATTTTTATCCATAAATTCTTAATTATTATATCTTTAACATTATTTACATTATTAATTACTTAGTATCGGGAATTTCGAAAGTTAAATATTATAATTTTAAGGGCGGAATTCACGAACACAATTAGCACTTAAAAACCCCGTTCAAGAGCTGTCAGTGTCATGATTGTTGTGGGATATTGACACTGACAGCTCTTGAACGCGGTTCAGATGTGCTGATCGCGTACAGTTTCATTGGTGAAATTGCCACTAAGTCTGTAAATTCTGTTCGCTTTTCAGTTCTAATGCCCAAACGTGTTGCGGCCAACCGGTGCGGCCTTTGCTTCTCTTCTCTGCCGTTGCGTTTTGCTGTAACAAAGTAAACAGTAACATGAATAAACTTTCTTTCATGAAGGTAATTTTGGCATGGTTTAAAATTATTGTAGTAATAAGTAGCTAGATAGGGGGTGAGATAAAAGTGAAAGGGGGTGACTTCACATATAGTTATGTAATTAATGTATACAAAATATTGTAAAAACATTTTAAAAGAGTAACGGTGGAGTTTCTTGTCCATTCTTCTCCATGCGAAAACTACCTTTTGGAAGGGGCGACTAGAATCAATTCTATTTTTTGTAAAATTGACGTTCATAAGTGCCTTAAATGTGCCTAATTGAAATAAATTGTTTAACTTTAAGTGCTTTTAATCGACCCTAAATTAATCCCATTTTGTGCTCCTAAAAAAATTAAAGAACACTCTAAAATACATATTGGGTTCCCACCTATGAAATTGGCGTTTTTTTCTCACAAATAGAGAACCTCGTCACTTCTATCATTTAAAATATTCATCAATTGCTTGGCATTATATCGAATAATGACCACCATAGACAACTAACAATAGTAAAAAAACCTTATTACTTATAGTTTTGTAAACATAAAAAATACGTTAAAAATTACTCCTCATTTTCTTAGCAGAAATGACCACTAATTGTTTTAACTTAGCCAAAACTTATTTTTGTCGCTTAATCCAAGTGGCATATTACGTTATCTTAGTTTTTAAGCATTAGTGCATAAAAGTTTTAAAACATTCGTGTTCATGTTTGTTATATAAATTAAGAAAATGTTTGTATGAAAAATGCAACTTCTTTAAAATTCTCCATACAAAACGCTGATCCTAACCTAATATCTAATACTCGTAAATACCCGCCTTTGTGTCTAGTGATTCGACTACCTGTCTCAGACCCAGAGAACATTTTCTCGTTTGGTTGGCGGTAGGGCTTGTTCTAAGTCCGCCTGGCTAGTTACCACCATCAAGTAAAGAAAGAAAAAAAAAACATTTTTTTGCGGTACACATGACGCAAGGAAAGAACAAAACACGAAAATAAACAATTTGGGGGAAAATATGCGTCACATCCACGCAACACGGCCATCGCTCAGCATAATCCTGCGACCCTATGCGAGACCAAGCCCCAGCGCTGGTTTTCAGCGACAGCCGGCGTCAAGTCTGCCGCCATTGGGTTTCGACAGTTAGAGGTAAGGTAGTTCCTTTGTTTAATAATTCCGGGTGAAGCTCGCTTCCACCTTCGGCCTGATCATCACTTACTTAGGTGAGATGCAGGTCAAGAGCGTTAAAAAAAATATGATTGCGCCTCTTTTGGTGAACCTCAATTAATTCCTATTGTGGGATCCTAAAAACTCAAGTCAAAGTCACTGGGACTAACTTGGATGAAGCGCTCGCCGGCATGTCCACCAGTTTAACCATAAAATAAAAACAAAACTCCCCAGACAAATCCGGAAAACACATTTTAAAAAAAAACCACCACTGACAAAGATCTTCCTAAAATATTTATTCCCATAAACTAAATAATTTTAACATTTTACGGGCAAACGTATCTTTTTGTAGTAGCACGTGTTTCAAATCATGACAGATTACGAGCTCGTTAAAAAAAATTACATAAAAAGTTTAACTGTTCACCGGTAGCTGGCAGATATTTTTTTGTTTCACTGTACTTGAGAATTTTATTTTTGTAGTTCACTTGGAAACGTCATATTTTTTAGATACGGGTTGTAAAGACAGAAGTATTTTATGCAAACGAAGTTTTTTGGCAAAATGGGTTGTGGGTGCTGTGAAAAACGAACCTAGTAGGTATGCATTTAAAAAATATTACCATTTTAAATGACAAATTGGTTACTTTTTAGGTGTAAGCCCACGTTCGCACGGAAGTATAAATATCGCGGCGGAATTTTATCGCGCACTGGATTTTCAACTCTCGGTGTTACTCCGAGCATTGAGAATTCAACAGAGCGCATACCAGCGCGTCGATTAAACACACTGTTGGATTTTCAACTCTCTCTCTCTCGGTGCGCGAAAAATAATCGCTACGGGAAAAAATCTCCCGTGCGGTCCTAGGCTAATACGATAACACAGGACGCCCAAAAAAAATCTCCTCTGCAAAGAATTACCTACCTAAATATGATTTCTCGCGCTAGAAGTAAACGCTCTTGAGCCAAAACTGCCCAGAATATTAATAATGAATTGCAATTGTAGCACTGAATTTGATGTTGTAAACGTTTTAGGTGTAAGGTGTAATGTGAGGAGCTCGTGGCTAAGTAACAACAGCCGCACTGGTCGATCCATCAGGTTAAGCTACGCTTGCCGGGGTTGGTCAGTGGATGGGTGACCATCTTTACATACCGAGAATCCTCCGTGCCTCGGAAAGCACGTTAAGCCGTTGGTCCCGACTGTCATTCGTGGATCTTTGACAGTCGTTACGAGTCGTCAGAAGCCCGAAAGTCTGACACCAGTCTTACCAAGGGGTATCGTATTACCCAGTTACTGGGTTGTGGAGGTCAGATAGGCAGTCGCTCCATGTAAAATACTGGTATTCAGCTGCATCCGGTTAGACTGGAAGCCGACCCCAGCATAGTTGGGAAAAGGCTAGGCAGATTGAAACGTTTTAGGTGTAAAAAAGGCATCTGGAAAGTTTCAAAATCCTTTTTTTACATCTTAAACTAAATATTCGGGGTTACGATATTAATTATTGCATTTCATAATCAATATTTTAAGTTTACTAGTTAGCCACATTTCAAATTTCTACACCGTAATATTGCCAAATTAATCAAAACCCGTAAATATTTGACGACAGCTATTTGCGACGTTGCCAACGGGGGATGCGCTAAGGTAGCCCGCGAAATTCAAATTTTCTTAATTTTTGTATGTTGTATGTTGATAAAAATATGATTCGCGATCGTAACAAATACGGCTTTACAGAATTATAATCATTAGAATCAGCAATATAACTCCTTACGTTAGCATAATCCTCAAATGTCATAATTTCATGAAATAGTCATTCAATAGACAGTTGTACTGATGATTTTTATGATTATAATTCCATAAATAAACATTTGATACGGCCGCAAATCATATTTAGATCAACATACAACATGATACTGACCTGCAAATTGCAAAAAACGTCAAAAATAAATAAAAATACGGGCTACCCTGGCGCTTTGCCTTGAACATCCTTTGTTGAAACGAGCTTACTAGCCTAGAAATTAAGCTAGTTCTGATACACGCGAAGCCAGAGTTACTAACATAAGCTTACTATCCGGCTTGAGAAACTGACCTCATGTATCTCGGGCATTAACGCGCGTTATTTTTTAGCGGTGCGCGTCCTTAGTGCGCAGGGTGCGGGCCAGCTCCAAAAAAATGATCGCTGAGCGATTTGACTGCCCCTACATACGACAATGCTGTAACAGACATGTATATATAGCCAGGACACTTAATCTGAGTGATGAAGAAATTATTTTAAAATAATTTTAGTTCAGTGACCCGTTTAATTTGACCTATAATTTTGATTTCGATTCTGTGACATTTTGTGTGTAATAATTTGTATTACTCCTTGGTTTATTTTAATTGCATTGACATTTTATTCTATTGTGTTGCAGTATTGTGAAATTATATTGTATGGGCGTTGCCTGAGTTAAATGATTTTATTTTATTTATTTATTCAGTTGGATCGAAGAAAGCGGCGCAGACGTAGAATGAACCATTCTTCAAGTAGCGTTCTGCCCGCGCCAAAACATCTACATCCTCAAAAATACATAACAAAATACTTATAAATATATAGAAAAAAACTTTTGGTACACCTGTGTATCTGTTTACTGTAGCACGCGACGTTTGCTTATATTATTATTTAACAACTTCCTTTGTTTATACTTGCCCCGGATGGATGAAAAATATTCACTGCTCTGCAGGTTGGCCTCAATTTGTACTCAACTTAATACTATACGTACCTATCAGCTATATAATTACGTAATACATTTTCGTAAACGTTTTCGACTAATCTGTTTCATTTTGCCAGTTCAACAACATTAATTGCGTTATTTACGTTGTCGAGCAGATTTTTTTTTCGTACTTGTGTTGTAATGGATTAGCAATCTGTTTCAAAACGATTCAGATTCTGATTGATCGTGTATTACGCAATTAGGGTACAGGACCTCATGCCCAGCTGTAGCGCTTGCAATCACTACACTATATGAGGTTGTCAGTGGAATTTTATTAGAATTACGAGAAAAATTCACGCAGATTCAAACAAATTGTATACCCGAGTACATTGCAGCTATAAAATATTTGATAGCGCTTGATTCGTAGGGCCATGTGGTGCAGCGTAATTATATTAGAAAAATGGCGCAAGCCATAAGCGATGAGCGGTTTCAAGGGAGCGGAATTTCGTATTGCAATGACATATAGGCCTATCCGGCAGATCAGTTGGAGAGGACTCCTGGCAAGCCGTAATAGGAATGATACCTGGGTAAAAAAAACTAATTAGTCCGTCAGTCAGATAATAAAAAAATATTAGACACGTATTTTTTGCTATAACATGTTAATAAAAAATTACTTAGATAAAACGCATTTTAAGTTGGGGAGTGGGGGTCGCTACGTCACTAGTACGTATAAACTCTACATACTCGTGACGTCATGGCACATTTTACATCAATGTATCGCCTTAATCTTTAGATTACGTAAAAAAAAAAACGTGTTTAATATTTTTTTATAACATCAAAGACCGACAAAAAAAAAAAGACTGGAAGACGAGGCTACGGTCGTCCGGCGATGAGATATGCGGGCGCCATTCTTGCCATCGTCTGGATTTGTACTCAGTTAAAGACAAAAGGCTTGGCCCCTAGGTATTACAGGAGACAGCAAAAATAAAAAGGATAAAAAAGATGGATGTTTCTAGACACCTCTCTACACATACAATGTCGCCCATGGGCATGTGCCCGCCCGTATTTTTCTGAATATTCATGTTTTTTTTTTCGAAAATTAACTTTAATGAGGGTCTATCTTTAATATTTTTCATATTACTCAATTTTTTTTTTTTTTTGTAACGTTTGCCATATCTCCTATGTTATTGGCTCTATTTGGATTTTGTTTATTATTTGTAAAAGCTTATGAGTTATTTTATCGGATAAACTATTTTTTTTTTTTGTAAAATTGGTCGATTTTGAAAAAAAAACGGAGTTGAGGATATTTTTTCCTAAAAAAAATTAAAAAAAAACACAAGTGTAAGTCCCTAAAATCATAGCGGGATATCGAAAAAAAAGAGAAAAAAAATACAAGTTAAACCTCCCCTTTTAAGTATATTTGTCATGAATATTCAGAAAAAATACGGGCGGGCACATGCCCATGGGCGACATTTTATGCCTGGGCAATAAAAGTGTGAAATCTTAATCAATGAATTAGCTTTACCTTCTAATTGAAAATTCAGTGAAATGAGAATCCCGAAAACATCTGTTTATCTTAGTTGTAAATTATTTGATAGCTTGCGAATGGAAGGGCCATGTGGCGGAATGTAATTTTATCAAGAGGTATGGTCTAAGTTAGTAGCGATCGCGTGTTTTACAGTTTTGTAGCTGTCAATGGTTGACCGTGCCGTGTTGAATTTCTTGGTAATTTTTGAGCTCGAGGTGTAACTCTCGTATTTTAAAGAACGTTGGTATTCTATTCTCAGTCCAATAATACCACAATTTTTTATAAATTTTTGACATTGATTGTCACTGAGTTGAGATTGCGACCAAATTTTGAATGTTTTTAATTACAGGAATTCAACTTCTGATTACTGGTTATGTAAATATTTTTTTCAGTATAAGCTGGCAATTTAGTATTCAGAAGTTTGCTCCATAAATTATATTTACTGGGCAAACTCCCATGATACTCAAAATCGAACTTAGTCGGCAAACCTTACTTGAAGTCCAAGAGAAAAACGTTTATTATCCATATGAAATCTAACCGTCTTGAATTAAATTGCTAATTAATTTCTAGTAAGAGTCTCAGTTGGCTCAAAAAATATTTCTTTTAATGAAAACAAGAACCATAATTAATGAAAGAGACACATTTCTCGCTAGCTATATAAAGGCCATTTCAAACTTGGTTTTTCAGTTTTACTTTCAGAAAAATCATAGCTTTTTTAGGAGAACTTTTTAAAATACATACCTAGATTTTGATAGTATTTTTTTTATCCTGTTGCTGTCCGAACAGGGTCCATATTTTTGTAGCTAGTTTTAACCCTCCGTGCACGAAAAAATCCCTCTTTTGTCAATTGATTGATTTGATTTTTCATGGTCTTTATTACTGCAAAGGTTGCTGCAATGGTGTTTACAAATGATATTATTCTATTTGTACACAAATCGTGAATCTTTTGTCAATTACTTATCTAATTGTGCAAAAGATTGAAATAATTGAAAGATTAAGTCTGTCTGACTATAAAAGTAGTTTTCTTGGTGCTAAACCATTTGTGTCAGTCACAGCACCTGTTAATTGTTGCATCACTTCTGCGCTCTCGAAAATATGGTATATTTCGCCTTTGATTTACTTAATGAAGATATTGTATAGTCAAGAAATATAAAATTAGATTTTATCTCAAGGATAGCTGAAGACTAATGTGTTTTAAATTTCTTGATATGTTTTGCTAAATAATAGAACACAACAGAAAGGATTAAAAAAAAAAAGATTTATTTTTCAACATTATTTTTCTGCTATATTTTGTATGGAAGTTGAAAAAATTGGTTGACCAGACGATATTATAATGATGTTGGTGATATTTTTTTATATTCAAAATCAAAAGTAGTTTTTTGTAACAAAATGATCAATCTCGCAAGTAATTTTTCGGAAAACTTGTTGCGAATATTAGTGATTTTCCATGAATAATTATGTTATTTGAAAAATCCCTTTCAGCCACATGGAAAACAAAGAACTCAATTTATCAAATCCCAAATAGTTTTGTCTAAATTCTTTTTCCCTTTCTCACAACCAATGAACAAAATTGATAAAAATCAAAAATTTCGTGCGGCCCCTTTTGTAACATTTTTATACAATATAAATATTAATACCAGACTGTTACTGTGCCACTGCAGGGCAAAAGCCTATTCTCATACAGAGAAGGCACGAGCATTGATCACCACGCTTGCTCAAGACGGGTTGGTGATTTCAGGCTTATATTAACTATAGGTCCAGGTTTCCTCACGATGTTTTCCGTCACCAATGTCAGTAATGTCCAAGATAAACTCAGAAAGTACATATGAATTGAAAAAGTCACATTGGTACTTGCCCGGATTTGAATCCACAACCTCGTGCATGAGAGGCAAGGCCTTAACCACTGGGCCATCACCACATACACTATGGAATGCAATAAATGAATATGAAGTTTATGGCTACGCAAAGGGCGTCGCCATAAACTACCGTAAACTACCATAAACCGCTACCTCTCACAACTTGTACCACACAACGCCACGTGCTGAACTATACATAATTACAGAAAGATACAGAACCACGTATAAATTCATTTACTGCCGTACCTGGTATCTATCTATGTGTGACGTGGTTCCGTCTACAATATCATAATGTGATGAAATACAAGGTTTTAAGTTCAGTTAGAAGTACAAAAATCTCCACATAAATGATTTTACAATGCAATCAATCTGCTTAGCCTTTTCCCAACTACATATTTTGGGGTTGGCTTCCAGTCTAACCGGATGCAGCTGAATACCAGTATTTTACATGGAGCGACTACCTATCTGACCTCCACAACCCAGTAACTGGGTAATACGAATTACGATACCCCTTGGTAAGACTGGTTGTCAGACTTTCGGACTTCTGACGACCCGTAACGACTGTCAAAGATCCACGAATGACAGCCGGGACCAGTGGCTTAACGTGCTTTCCGAGGCACGGGGGAGTCTCGGTATGTAAAGATGGTCACCCGTCCACAGACCAGTCCTGGTAACCTGATGGTTCGACCCGTTCGGCTGTTATTACTTTGCCACGAGCTTCTCCAATGATTTTACAATGCATTTGCTAGAAAAGAGCGTTTTCCAAGCAGTCAATTCGTGCGGAAAGTATCACTTTTTTTCACTAGTGCTTACTTACTTTTCTGGTTTTTTTTTAACTTTGAGTCCGTCGTCAGCCCGTCGCAAAGAGTTTTTATTATTTGAGAAAAGGTTTACAAATTAGATGATGACGATGACGATGGCGATGACGATGGCGATAACGATGGCGATGACGACGGCGATAACGATGGCGATGACGACTGTGATGACGATGTTCAAAGTCAAAAATCAAAGAATAAAAATGACACTCGTCGGAAATCACCTACTTTCCGCACTTGTAGCATAGATAACTATTAATTAACAGAATGAATCACTAAAACATTTTTCAGTTCAGCAGTGATTGAAACTATTAAAAATATACATACAATAACAGGTTACACATATCCATACTATAATATTATGAAAGCAAAATTAACTGTTAGTCTCTCTGTCTGTAACTATTTCACGCCCTAATGGCTTAACGGATTTAAATGAAATTTGACGCACAAGTAGACCATGACCTGTGCCTAATATTCGTAACACACTTGCATTCTTCCGTGTGGTGCCGGACGTAAAGAATAGTACCATCCCATTTCTTCCCGTGGGTGTCGTAAAAGGCGACTAAGGGACTCACTAGAGAATGGGCAGCAGCGTTCTTTATGCATTTTAACACCATACTGCGATCGCCAACCCGCCTGCCAAGCGTGGCGATTTTGGCAAACCCCCGCATTATGTTCAGCAGTGGACGTCTATCGGCTGAAATGATGATGATGATGACCTGCATTCACAATCCGAAAGATTGTTTCATATGTTTGAAAAATTCGTCTGCTGACGTAAATAATGTAACGAACGTTTGAATGGTTGAAATGAAACGTATTGCAATTATTGTTTTGTTTGTTACTTTTTCACGCTAAAACCGCTCAAAGGATTTGGATGAAATTTGGCACATGGGTAGACCATAAACTGGGTTAGCAGTTAGGATTTTTATCCCGATATTCCCACGAGATCGAGACTTATGCGGGGACTTATGAAACCACGGGGCGCAGCTAGTAATATTAAAAAGAGATAAAGTAATTTTGTGTGTAGGTGGTAATCTTCGAAACTACTGATCAGATTCCGAAAATTCTTTCACTAATGGGAAGCTTCAGTATTGCTGAGTGTAATAGGATATCATCATTATTCTCCTGCAATTACCCCAACTTATTTGGCTTTTATTTTAACCACAACGGGGAAGCTCGTGGCCAGGGGGTTTATAAAGGCCACATTATACAATTCCACTAAAAGAAATGAAATGAAATTGTTTATTCTGTAAACAGGATATCGGAATCACTTTTACACGTCATATAAAAAATATTAAAAATAAGCTAGATGAGATCGGTGTTTCCTATCTGACTACTCTGAGAAGAAAGGCCGAAACAAAATCAGAGGTCACAGTCTCTTTTGAAGTCCAGACATAATCTTGGTCAAGCCTTAAGAGGACCATGTAGATTAGTGTCTGAAATGGTCTTTTGAGGAAAGAACCACATAGATTTGAGTGGAACTGTCCAGTCAGTGCAAGCATTTGTCATTAATCGTGGAGCTCAACTCGAGGAACAATACCAAAGAAAGGATATTTGGGTAGGCCGCATCAACTGCCAGACCATCATTAAAAGTAACTGAAAAAGAAAAAATAAATAATGATAAGCAATTCATTTTCTAAATTCCCAGCAAATCATTAGCAATTCTTCTCTATGGTGACACATATTTGAGCTGTCTCATATTCAATTCAATTTATATCAGAATCATATTTGGTGTAAATATTGCCGCATGAAAAAAATCAAGACCGTAATTTTACCGGAAAATTTTTCTTTGCCGTTTTTATTAATCAAACGAGATTTTTATTTTATAATTCTATAGTTTAAATGTTATTTTATTACAATACAAAACTGTCAAACCGATGAATTGCATAGTATTTGAACGAATATACGATTATAAGAATTGTCAGTTTGTGACAGTTTGTGTGATTCATATTATTATCATATTAATAAGATTCTGCCAAAGCGGCCGTTTTAGGCCCCCTGATCTCACCTAATGGTAAATGATGATCAGGCTAGGAGCTTCACCCGTAATCCTCAACCACAGAGGAACTGGCTATCTTACCTCTAACTGCCAAAACATTACAATCCTGTTAACACTGTTGTTATGATAAGATGGTGGTAGCTAGCCAGGCGGACTTAGAACAAGCCCTACTACAATCAATCACAAACAGATTGCTAATCCATTGCTTCAGAAGTCCGGAAAAAAAATATCTAACAGACGAAACACAACCATGCTGATAATATTGTTTAAAATCAACTCAAACTCAAAGCATTTATTTCAATTAAACCATTTACAGGCACTTTTGAATTGTCAAATAGTCGCGTCAGTTAGTCAGAAAGTTGAAGCTAGTTGCCCATTACAAAACGTAGATCTTTATGGAGAAGAACGGGCAAGAAACTCCAAGGACACTCTTTTAAATATAGAAAATTACAAAATCCTGGGTACATTATTCTTGTTGCTTCTATATTTGAGAACAATGTACCTACAAAAAATAATCAAAACAATTCAAAATATAAAGATTAAAAATAATCCATGGCAGATAAGAGATGACCTCATCACACCTGACGGCGTCCGTTCACGAACATGACGCGTGGATCAGCACCATCCAGCTCAACCATTTTGTAGGGAACCGAATGATCCAACACACTCGCCACCATCAGCGAGACATTTAAGTGAGCATGACATGCATGTATGTTGTTATGGCGACAGACTTAGAACAAGCCCTACTACCCAAGAATATTTGCCACAACTGGGAATCGACCACTAGACTGGTCATCTCTTAGAGCTACCACGGCTTATTTTAATTTCTTGAATTGTTAATTTTTTTATTTTTGTTACGGACGCTTTTAACGTTTTGCATCGTTCTCACATGTATAACTTCAACATGAAAGATGTAACCAATATTTTGTATCCATAATATCGTGATTTAAAAGAGTGTCCGTGGAGTTTCTTGCCCGTTCTTCTCCATAGGTACCTACTACGCTTTGGAATGGGCAACTAGCTTCATATTTCTGACTTATCCCGACCGACCCCTTGACAATTTAAAAGTGCCTGTAATTGGTTTATTTGAAATAAATGCTTTGAGTTTGAGTTTGGGCCCGAGGAGGCGCGCTTTCTTCCATCCTTCTGTATTAGTCGTCATAGGATATTTTTTTATGTTAAAACAAGTCATTTCACGCGAACGAAGCCGGGGCAAAAGCTTGTTAAAAATATACCTACAATACATGCCACTAGCCTCGTCGCTCGCCAGCCACTGGCGCCAGTGAGTACTGCACTTGAACTCCACATGTTAGTAGATATGACTGATTCCCCAGTGAATGTCGGCGTGCACTCGAATGTATACTTATCTCGCTTTTATTTTTAAATCGAATGTCTGGGTGTATCGGGTATTTTTCAAAGGGATCTAAGTACTACTTTCATGTTTTTACTGTTTACTATATTTTTCAGGTAATGGTTTCGAAAATACTAAGTAGGTACATTTGATATAAAAAAGTTGGCAACCCTGTTTACAGTCGCAACGCAAAGGTTTGGTAGTTTAAAAAATCAAAGCTTCAACAAATTCTAAAAACAAGAATATTTTTAATTTATCACAACATCGACGAATATAAAAAAAAACAGATGCCCAACATAACTGTTATTACAGTACTTTTGTGTTTTGTTTTTTGTGTTATGGACGGGAATTACATTAAACACCCATAAAAAATATTTTTTTGGTGTGTTATAATACCGCGGAAGCTTTCAAGATGATTTTGGGAAAAGACGATGTGCCAAGGAAGAAAAATATAATTTGATGGTAATGTTTAACGATGAATTACCTAAGTCTAATTATAATATTATTCTATTATCATGGAATATAAGAATTCCTTAAGAATATACTTTCAAAGTAGTACTTACCACGAAGTAATCATGTAACCTTGAACGTTCCCAAAAGTACCAGGCTATCATAAAACACAAAGAGCTCACCTGATTCCTCACGACAGTCCGTCTCCTCGGCGGGGTTTGAATGTATGATGCAGGTCTGCCCTGAACCCCCTCTACCGGGAGATGAGGAGGTCGCCAGACGAACACACGAGACATTACAGCATTTTGTCTCTGGGATGGCAACGCATTATCGCCAAAGCCTTTGGTGCAGGGTCCACAGGCAGCGGTAAATCTTACCATCAGGCTGTTATGCCACAAACGGGTAGCTTCCATAGCATGCAAGTACAAGGGTTTCATACAAACCAAGAGCTTCATACCGAAGAACTAGAAATTAATTACGGAATCTTACCTTGAGGGATCCCAAAAGTGTTTCAAGAATACCAGGCTGCCATAAAAACAAAGAATTCACCTGAGCTTCTTTGAAAAACTTCCCAGAAGAGTTTGAAAAGTACTAGATTACCATAAAACGCAAAGAGCTCACCTGGTTCCCTTCAACAGTCCGTCTCCTCGGCGGCGTATGGTGCAGGTCGGCCCTGAACCCCCCGGCGGGCTCTCCATCCGTCTCCAGCACCTTCAGCAGGTAGGAGATGTAGGAGGTCGCCAGCCGAAGAGTCTTGATCTAACAGGAGAGGAAATGTTAATGTCCGATTAAAAATTGAGAATGGAACTGTGACTTCTGGAATGTTTGAGGTTTTTGTTGGTACTTTGTGTCAGCATTTATTGACCAATCTATTGAACTTTTAAACCAAATCAGACCAAGCCTACCTTTAAAAAATTTAAGAACAAATAGGCATTGGTGAACGTATTCGTGTTGCAACGTCTAAAACATATGATTAAACCGTTACGCCTAAATAACTTTGCTCTCTCCATCTTTAACCTCGGTCACACGCACCAAGAACTTGCTGAGTGTGACATGCTATTCGCTGCGACTAGATTCATTCGCCGCGAGTTGAATTGAGCATGTTCAATTTTACTCGAATTCAACTCGCCGCCCGCCGCGAGGATTCGCTGTGTATGACAGGGTACTCGCTGTGAGTATCCATTCCGCTCAGCGCGCTGCTCTGTCGAAATTCGCGTGTAGCAATCGCTGTATTATGACAGGCAGGCAGCGAATACTTACTATACTACGAGAATTTCGACAGTCTTCGACAATACCTACAAGCGCGTTCGACGGAATGGCTACTCTCAGCGAGTGCCCAGTCACACACAGCGAATTCTCGCGGCGAGTACGCATTCGCAGAGAGTAAAATTGAACATGCTCAATTCAAATCGCGGCGAATGAATCTATTCGCAGCGAATAGCGTGTCACACAGCGAGTATTTGCTGTGTGTGACCGAAGCTTTAAAGAAGATATTAAATCTGGAAGAAAACAATAATATTTTACAGAATAATTTGCACCTCTGCAGATAGATATACAGCGAATCGAAACAAGCAAATTTATGACCGCGGGAAACGAAACCAAGATTCTTGGATGAATTTCGTCAAGATTTTACTGGCTATATTCCGATCAAGGTTTCAATCTACCGTCCTCAGTCCAACAGTAACATCTACGCCCAACAGTGGGCAATCTACCTAAACGTAAGTACCAACAGAAACTTCTTCTCAATTCCAGAAGTCGTACTAACCTTGGTCATCTTTGTGTCGGGAAGAACGTTAGGGATATGCTGTCTCAGACTCGAGAACGCGCTATTGATGCTCTGCGATCTCTTTCGCACCATCTGGCAATGTCAGATGCAAGAGTGAGACGGAGGTATGTCCGTCGGTGTGGGTTTAGGAGGAAAGGGCTCGCGATTAGAAATGGAATCTTTTTCAACTGCCAATTACATATTGAATTGAAAATACTTACTTTATATGATTATGATCGTGTTTTTTTCTGATCTAATACCTAGCAGAATAAAATGTTACTTATTATAATGTCTTTTTTTATTGTTATTTTTGGTGACGAAATTGAATGGGACTCGTCTGTCAAAGTCGGTTTAAATCTCTGCCTTACGATTTTCACCCTTATGATCAGACAGACCTACAAAGATGCTCTTGTATTCGATTTGAAATAAGATTACACATTTAACTAAACCTTTTTTACAGTCCGTTCATCCGATTTTGACTTCTATTGCGTTGGTGGCATGACAAATGGCAGCTGCAGTAAACAGTTGGTATTGTAACCACTATTTTGCTTTTAATGCCATCCTTATAACTACGGTATTGAAGTCAAAATCGGTTGAACGGACTGTAAAAAAGGTTTGTTTGAATGTCAAATCTTATTTCAAATGGAGTATAGGTCTGTATGATCCACAGAATTCCCTAGGAGTAATAAAAATTGTATTACACTACACTTTGGCACCCAAAAATACAGGTAAAAAAAGCGTATGGTCATGGGTATTTTATGAGATTGTTGATATAGCGGCTATACTAATAGGTACACACTTTTAAGTGTCTACCTATAATGGTTTAAAAGATACAGCCCTGTGACAGATGGACCGACGAACAACGGAGCCTCAGTAATAGGGTCCCGTTGACACCCTTTGGGTACAGAACCCGAAAAATGCACTGTGCCTGTAATAGGGATGATGACTAAAATTTATTTTTAGTCCGTCATGGAGATTATAAAAAAATATTAGACACGTATTTTTCTTTTTTTACGTAAACTAAAGATTACGGCGATACATTGAGTTAAAATTTGCCATGACGCCACGAGTATGTAGATTTTATACATACTTGTGACGTAGCGACCCCCACTCCCCAACTTAAAATGCGTTTTATCTAAGTATTTTTTTATTAATATCTAGCTGGTGATTCGCAATTAGGGCACCCTCTCTGCTGGGGTTAGTAAGTTGCGCCACATCTTCTTCCTAGTTCAAACATTAATAATAATTTGATTAATAATATTTTTTTTAATTTTTATTTTTTGTTTTTCATTATTATTAATTTCTTGTAAGTTTAATGTATGTGATGTGACTGCGCTTATTATTTTTTTTTTATCATATAATCATTAGTAAATCTTGTCCACTATAAATGACTATATTTAAATAATCTGCCTAATAAAATTTACCCAAAAGCCATTAGCCAATTTTTTATATTTTATTTTTATTTTAGACAATTTTGTTTTGTTTTTTTTTTAATGTATAATATGTAAGTATAAAATTACAGTATCCTCACCTTAGAAAGTTTGGTATCAGGTGGTACATTAGGTATACAATCCCTTAAGTCTGAGAATGCTGTGTTAATACTCTGCGTTCTTCTCCTTTCTTTCTTGTTGGCTGTGGTCCTTCTCTTGGCAACCCTCACGAATGAGGGGGGTGCAGGACGGTCGTAGCGCAGGGGGAGGGACTGCAGGTCGCAGTCTAAGCCTAGGAATTATTTTAATTTTAGTGAACAGTGAAACAAAGGGGCTCGCGGCTTATCAGATACAAGCAGGGCCGGATTTAAAGGTGTGGAGGCCCTGGGGCAACCAAGAAGTGCAGGCAACGATTTTTTTTTGATGCAGACGAAAAAAATAATCGTAGTTTTCAATCATTTATTATGTATAAATTATTGAAAACTACGATAATTTTTTTATAGGTACTAAAAATATTCAAAAGAAAAAAAGATAAATGTTAGGCGAATGGAACTTTGCGAGCTTTTTTCGTCGAAAAATCATTGATAATTTCGGTGAAATCTAGTAATCGGAGTAATCATTTTCAATACTCAGTAGGGATAACTTTCATAGGCAGTTCTGTGTCATTGTAGTCAGAAGTCAATTTTTTATAATTTCATCTTCGAAAATGATCATTCTCCAGTACAGTTCGACGCCATCAACACCAAGTACATTCTCAACGTAATTTCAACATTTGGAAATGGAGCTCTGAATCTTCGAGTATTTGTTAATAGAAGATTTCCGTTTTTATAGAAAACGGTAAATTTAGCGTATTGGACCAACAAAACATTTGTTTTAATAAAAAAAAACAACTTCTTGTGGTCCTTATTGCCCCGCCTTAAATCCGGCCCTGGATACAAGTTGAGATACATTAAAATTTATAATTTATAAAATTTGTATAGTTTTATAATTTTTATTTTTATTTTTGAGATAGTCCGGCTGTAACTACTCTACAAATAGAAAGAGAGAAAGAGACAGACTGACTTCCACAATGGACTGCTCTAGATTATTTTATTACCTGTATTATTTGGCACAAAATTGTGCGCCATATTGTGGTGATAAGTGTCATATGGCTCGTTCCCAGCCATCTGCATCTCTTCGTAACCTGTAACAAGATAACTTTCTTATATAGAATGTCAGTGCTGGCTTAACTGCCTCTGTGGTTCAGTGGCTAGACTTAATCAAAATCAAACTGGTTGCTAATTTAATTATATAATTTGTTATTTTTTTATAACACTATTTTTACATTCTGTGATTTCTTGAACTCACACACTGACTTATTAGTATTACTTGTTAAAATGTTAGGAATATCGTGTAATTTTACAATGTTTGTAAATATGTGAGCACCATGTGTCCATCTCATAATTAATTTATTGCTTCATTTTTCATTTTTTTTTACCTATCGTGGTATAGTAGGTGTTTTTTTTTTTTTTTTTTATAAAAACGTTGCCCCACCCTAAGAATTTCTTCTTGTATCGTGGGTGCGTTTACAAACATAGAAACTCACATACACTAACAACCAGACCCGGAACAACTACTTGCAGATCATACAAATATTTGTTCCGTGCGGGGATCACTCACTCAGCCACTGCGCCAACCGCAAGGTAATCTTATTCTAGATGCATCGTCCGCAAGGTAATCTTATTCTAGATGCATCGTCCGCAAGGTAATCTTATTCTAGATGCATCGTCCGCAAGGTAATCTTATTCTAGATGCACCGTCTTCACATATAATTATATTTAACCGGTATCCGAGGCTTGACTACAAACCTAAAACGAGGCTGTCTATGATACACGGCCCCAACATAATATTCACATCGAATTTTAGTAAAATCTCGAATTCGTAGAGTGAAGTGCCGAACTGCAATTCTAACGATTTCTATAAATGCAAAAGTGTGTTTGTTTGTTTGTTATGCTTTCACGCTAAAACGGCAGAACGGATTTGGATGAAATTTGGCACATGGGTAGACCATGACCTGGGTTGGTGCATAGGATACGTTTTATCCCGATATTCCCGCGGGATCGAGACTTATGCTGGTGAAACCGCGGGGCGCAATTAGTACTATTATAAATTTCTAACTACGCTCCGCGGTGTCAGTCGCATGGTCATGGTGCATGTGCCAAATTTCATCCAAATCCGTTCAGCCGATTTAGGGTGAAAGTGTAACAAACAAACTCACTTTCGCATATAAAATATTACTAGCTTTCGCCCGCGGCTTCACCCGCGTGGAGGTCTGAAATTATCCCATAGAAACGTACTTTCGGGATAAAAAGTATCCTATGTGTTAATCCAGGTTATAAACTATCTGTGTGCCAAATTTCATCCAAATCCATTCAGCCATTTATGTGTGATGGAGTAACAAACATCCAAATATACAAATTTTCACATTAAAAATATTAACATAGTGGGATTAGAAGGATATATATATTACACTACTCGTATTATTGTTAAAATATTATTTTTACTTTTTAATTTTGTATTTTATGTTTCACGAACTGTGTCCAAATAAACATTATTCTTTCTTTCTTTATACAATGTCGCCCACGGGCATGTGCCCGCCCGTATTTTTCTGAATAGTCATGAAAAATTATCGAAAATTAACTTTATTTTATTAGGTTATTTTTTTTATTTTTTTTGCGTTTGATATCTCCTATGTTGTTGGCTCGATTAGGATTCTGTTTATTATTTCTAAAAGCTTATGACTTATTTTATCAGATTAACTTATATTTTTTATTAAACATTGTCGACTATGAAAAAAAAACGGAGGTGAAGACATTTTTTTCAAAAAAAAAACAGTATTTATTTTAAAAAACACAAGTGTAAGTCCCTAAAATCATAGCGGGATATCGAAAAAAAAAAAAGAATTAAAAAAAAAACAAGTTAAACCTCCCCTTTTAAGTATATTTGTCATGAATATTCAGACAAAATACGGGCGGGCACATGCCCATGGGCGACATTGTATGCCTGGGCAATACAAGTGTGAACTAAAATGCGATATGTCCACCAAGTGTTGATGCTTATTATATCGTATGCACTTGGTGGACATATCACAAGTGTAAGTCCTTAATATCATAGCGGGATATTGTTTTTTTTATTAATTATAAGAAAAATAAAATATAAGGATAGTCCCCGCCCCCTTTTTAAGTTTATTTTCGATAATTTGTCATGACATGACACATGCCGATGGGCGACATTGTATATTAGTAGGAAAGTAGGATAATAATTATAATATAGTAAGGATTCATACCATATCCTCTGCCTATGTAATGCGTAGTGTCGTGATACATGTCCTGGGTGTCAAACTCGTGTGCTTCTCCGTTGGTAGCCGGCCAGTACACTCCGCCGTCCATGGGGCTTCCTGGGAACAAGATGGTGGTGTTATCAAGCTGCATGATACTATGAACAGGAACACGGGCCATCTAATGGCTGGATGATCTGCCAAAAGGTCGACGAAGAACGGCTTTAGACAGGAATAAATGTAGGGAAATAGAGGGGGATAGATAAAAATAGATAAAAAAAATAGATAAAAATATATAATAAATTGCTGTTTCTAAGGCATACTGCCAGACATTTAATACCTGCAGCCTATTGGTCCATTATACGCGTAGATCTTTCAATGCCCTACGGGTCTTGTACAGTAATGGTTTTAGGATGCTGTTGGGGTTGCCTCGCCTTTGCAGTGCATCAGGTATGTTTGCTAAGGAGGGCAATAGTAAGAAAAAGAGTGGCCTCCCTGATGCGCCGCATGCGGGGTAGCTCCAACAGCCTTTTAAATACTGGTTGATTGCCCGGTTGTGAGGCACTGGAACGCCGTTCACGGATCTAGAGGTGTCCTATATAATACAAAATAGCGGAATTGTAAATAATAAACATATACTCGTACATTATTATTAATAATTACTAACTTAGATAATTATTTACTTTTTATTAACAATTTATGGAATGTTTTTTTCCCTGAAATAAATAATTTATATATAATAATAGAGGGGGCCTATGTCGCAAGATAGCCTGATCTGGAAGCTGATAATAGGGATGATGCCTGGGTAAAAAAAATGAAATTCTAATTAGTCCGTCAGTCAGATAATAAAAAAATATTAGACACGTATTTTTTGCTTTATCATATTAATAAAAGAAATACTTAGATAAAACGCATTTTAAGTTGGGGAGTGGGGGTCGATACGTCACTAGTACGTATAAAATCTACATACTCGTGACGTCATGGCACATTTTACCTAAATGTATCGCCGTAATCTTTAGATTACGTTAAAAAAGAAAAAATACGTGTCCAATATTTTTTTATAATCTCAAAGACGGACTAAAAACAATTTTTAGGCATCATCCCTATTGCAAAGCTAATACAGGTTACAGGTAATAACTAAAATATACACAGTGTGTTAACTAACAGAGGGCGTTCCTGTTGACCCGCAATACAAGCTAAAACAATATTAACATCGAAAAAAAACAAGCTTTTTTTCTTTCTTTATTAATAAAAAATTTACAAAAAATATTTAATTGATACGTAAAAGAAACACTATACACGCGCACTTGTCGCACTAGTTTCTTTTACGTATCAAAAAAAATGTTTTTTGTCATCATCCCTATTATCGGAGTTTATAATACATTAATATCGAAATAACGAAAGGGTGATAACCGTTATTTGTCAAATTTTATAACTATATGGAATATAGGGTTTCCTAAGACAGCGGTGTCGCTGGATACTGGTGCGCGTCTATAGTGTTTCTTTTACGTATCAATAAAATATTTTTTGTAAATTTTTTATTAATAAAGAAAGAAAAAAAAGGCTTGTTTTTTTTTTCGATGTTAATATCTACCGCAACAGTATCCTGAGCGCGTTTTCTGAACGTTTTGACTGTCAGTACGTGAACCACTGCTGTATGGTTCACGTAAAGACTAATGTTATAATTATATTTTAAATCGTGAATCCAATTTAAATTTTCAAATGCCTATTTAATTTTGTAATATTTATTTTGTGATTTTTGTGCCTACTAACATAGTTTATAAGTTTCAATTGTTACTAACCATTATGGATCATTGTTTTCTGACAAAATAAATAAAAAAAAAAAAAAAAAAAAAATAATATTGTTTTAGCTTGTATTGCTAACTACTGCGGGTCAACAGGAACGCCCTCTGTTAGTTAACATACTGTGTATATTTTAGTTATTACCTGTAACCTGTATTAGCTTTGCAATAGGGACGATGCCTAAAAATTTTTTTTAGTCCGTCTTTGAGATTATAAAAAAATATTGGACACGTTTTTTTCTTTTTTAACGTAATCTAAAGATTACGGCGATACATTGAGGTAAAATGTGCCATGACGTCACGAGTATGTAGATTTTATACGTACTAGTGACGTAGCGACCCCCACTCCCCAACTTAAAATGCGTTTTATCTAAGTATTTTTTTATTAATATGATAAAGCAAAAAATACGTGTCTAATATTTTTTTTATTATCTGACTGACGGACTAATTAGAATTTCATTTTTTTTTACCCAGGCATCATCCCTATTCACGATAAGTACAAAGCAATGTAATCTATGTACTATTTACATAAAAAGAATAAATGTAATGTGCAGTAATTTCAATAATGTTACACAATAGCTGTAGTTATTTAGCCGTTATTTGTCTAATGCTATAGTTAATCAAGTATAGTTATTTCGATTCGTTATGAACTTTACGGAACCGCTAAATGAGTATTTATTTCAAAGTGAGTAGCATTTTAATAATATTATTTGTACATCATTCTTAAATATAATATACATCTAACACTAAAATATATAAATTATGTACAAGTATACAGAGGAAATAAAAAATAAAAATAAAATTAAGGTAGAGCTCATTGGGCATCAAAAAATTCATCCTCATCGCTGTCAGTTGGAAAAGTGCCCAAAAGGCTGGCAGCATTGCCACGTTGGATGGCAATGCTGATTCTTTGACCTAAAAATTGGCCAGCCCTCTGGTCACGTGAAGAGTCGACCAACCGCTTGGCGATGTCCCGAAATACTCGATGAGCACTCGGACCCCACGGCCCTAGTGTTTCAACCCCAAACGGCTCAAAAATATAGCTACCAATAAGGTTGTTATATTTGCGCCGTTTGAGGTTTTCCGCACCTGCAGCAGCCGCCCCAGCACAGCCCGCCGTGCTAGGAAGATGGGATGGCGCGAGGGTGTCGACGCAGGTTGCATCCCACACCAAAGGCCTACCCAACTTCCAAGGCATTATGGTCATTCCGTCTGGCCTCTTCCCATCGTCGCGTGCCAAGCCATTGGGTTCTAAAACAGCTGGCACCCCGGCGGTGACAAAAGCCCGACGGATGATGTCATTAATGCTTGCGTGCCGTGCCAAACGACCAGCGCTCTTGCTGCAGGAAAGGCCATGGTGTCCGATACGGTCGACTGCTTCACCGCACTGACAACGATGCGGAGCTCTAAATGAGTTAGAATACTTAAGGGAGTTTATTCTAAAAGTCAACGTCGCAAATAGATGTCAAATATTTCGCTGTTTTGATTAATTTGGCAATATCACTGTATGGAAATAAGAAATGTGGCTAACTAGCGAACTAGAATATTAACAATGAATTGCAATTTTATCACTGAATTTGATGTTGTAACCGTTTTAGGTGTAAAAAAGGCATTTGGAAAGTTTCCAAACACTATATGTACACCTAAAATTAAATATTCGGTGTTACGTTATTAATTATTGCATTTCATAATCAATATTTTAAGTTCGCTAGTTAGCCACATTTCAAATTTCCATACAGTAATTTTGCCAAATTAATTAAAACAGGTAAATATTTGACAGATATTTGCGACGTTGCCAACTTTTAGGATAATGGCCCGATGATAGATGCTGGAGCTGGTACCTTGGTGTGACGGCTGGCAGTAGTAAGGCGGTTCGTATCTGTCAAAACCTTCGTCTGAAGGGGACATGCTGCCATAACTGGACATTGAGCTGGACCTGTGCAAACAATAATGTATCATTGTTAATTACATCGGATAAGTACCGCAAAGGTTGTCTGCAAAAGGGAGGAACCTTACAGCATGCAGGCTGGCAGAAAAATGTCTCTGGTTGCATTCGATCACTCGATCGAATTTAGAATTACTTTCAAAATTGTAAATGCGGCGGCGTTTGTTTTTACAAAACAACAGTAATTTTTAATGGGCGCGTAATAGAGAGCCCGCCCGTTATGGTTTTCCCTTCATTTAATTTATCATGTTGGTTAGAGAGATTTGGTCCTTATTATTGACTTTATCGATTGATCCCATAGAAACACAGGATGTTATTTTTTCAGATTTTAGCCGGTTCGATTGTCCAGTGTGGGAAGCGGATTTTGGAAAATCTTTGAATGCAGATTTGTTTCTTTTTAGGGTTCCGTAGTAAACAAGGAACCCTTATAGTTTCGCCATGTCCGTCTGTCTGTCTATCTGTCTGTCTGTCTGTCCGTCGGTCTGTCCT
This sequence comes from Agrochola lota, assembly GCA_947364205.1. Classification (NCBI taxonomy): domain Eukaryota; kingdom Metazoa; phylum Arthropoda; class Insecta; order Lepidoptera; family Noctuidae; genus Agrochola; species Agrochola lota. The sequence goes on from OX376248.1 coordinate 5,539,613, forward strand.
CGGCTTAGCTCAGAGACGGTTAGTACTAGAAAGCTGTAATTTCGCATATGTATACATATTAATCATGCCGACAAAGTGGTAAAACAAAACCATTAAAAAAAAATTGTTTTAGGGTACCTCCCCTACACGTAAACTGGGGATGTTTTTTTTTCCTCTTCTACCCCATGTTGTGGGTTATCGTTAGAAAGGTCTTTCAAAAATATTGTGAGTTTGTCGAATCCATTTTTGGATTCAGGAATCCCTTTGCGAAATATTAAGCTTTTAACTGAAACCTTCAATTAAATTTAGAGTCAAGTGCCCCCCCCTTCTAGCTAAATGGTTTTACTTGGACTTGTGAAAAAATTCACAGCAGTAGACAGCGTAGCAGCGTGGCAGCGTAGTATATTATATATAACGAAATTAAAAGGAAAACTATCAGAGCTAAGTCGGCTGTACAGGTTAACGAGAAATAATCAACCAACTTAAATTTGCGGTTTGAAAAACATGATCTCCCATACATTCCGTATGGGAGAACACGTTTTTCAACTACAATGTTAAGTTTGTTCTTGGGATAAATTCATCCCAACTACTGAACCCTTCATTGTGCGTGGTCCGACACGTACTTGGCCGGTTTTTTAAATTAAGGAATGTTTACTTTGAGTAAAATTTGCCATCTCCAGTATTTAGAGTACTTTCCTTCCAGGTGAGGTGCGAAAATTAGAGTGGCAGGGCATCGACGCGAAAACTGTTACCATTCAGTACATGAATCTGAACCCCGCTGCGTTGAAATCTTTCGTATACATTTTGACCGCGTAGGTACTGCACTTTGAAATTATGTGAATGGGTGTGTCTGGTTCCACCTTGAAAGATAATATAGTTTTGGACCCGATAGGTGGCGCTCCGTGCCAAGCAGGGCCGAGTCGCTAGTGTTATTTATAATTCATTGTGGTGTGTTTTGCTGTCCAAACGGAAAACATCGTGAGGAAACCGGCATGTCCTAGAACCAAGAAATGCCAAGACATGTGACGTCTACCAACCCGTACTGGACCCGCGTTGTAGATTACAGCCCACTCCTTGTCGAAGAGAGGTGGTCTGTTTCCCAACAGTGGGAACATTATTGGCTGAATCATTGAACATTTTAGACAAAATCAAACTGATTGCTAATTTAATTATATAATTTGTTATTTTTTTAACACTGATTTTACATTCTGTGATTACTTGAACTCACACACTGACTTATTAGTATTACTTGTTAAAATGTTAGGAATATCGTATAATTTTACAATGTTTGTAAATATGTGTGTCCATCACATAATTAATTTATCTGTCATTGCTTCATTTTTCATTCTTTTTTACCTATCGTGGTATAGTAATCTTATTCTAGATGCATCGTCTTCACATATAATTAATGAATACAAAATATTGTAAAAACATTTTAAAAGAGTCACGGTGGAGTTTCTTGTCCATTCTTCTCCATACGAAAACTACCTTTTGGAAGGGGCGACTAGAATCAATTCTATTTTTTGTAAAAATGACGTTCAAAAGTGCCTAATTGAAATAAATTGTTTGACTTTGACTTTGGCTGATTATGCTGTTTCGCTATAATTGTGAAACAGTTCACAGATTTATATATAATCAGTCGATATCTGTGCACTAAGCAAAAAACTTGACTCGCCTCAAAAAAATGGTAGAACACATGTCTTGCTCAAACATCTGAACAACAACGGTAGCTTTATCTTACGGCTTGCGACTCAAGTGGCCACTTGAAATGCCAGTGATTATGGTGGCGTGTAACTGTAGCGTGCGTAGACTGTGGCAAAGAGAGATTTGGTTGGACCAAGAAAAAGCAATGCAATGTGTTGAATGAAACATGTTCCTTGAAATGGAGCTAAAAATATTCTTGCCGGGGTTGGTCCGTGGATAGGTGAACATACCGAGACTCTTCCGTGCTTTCCGAAGGGAAAGCCATTTAAGCCGTTGGTCCCGGCTGTCATTCGTGGATCTTTGACAGTCGTTACCGGTCTTCAGAAGCCCGAAAGTCTAACAACCGTATTGTATTACCCAGTTACTGAGTTGAGGAGGTCAGATAGGCAGTCGCTTTATGTAAAATACTGGTATTCACCTGTATCCGGTTAGACTGGAAGCCAACCCCAACATAGTTGAGAATAGGCTGCCATATTGATTGGAGCTAAAAATATAATTGTAAATTTGTAACTGAAAACAGTACAATTTCCAAAATAAACAATATGATAAAACGCAACGTTTTTTGTTTTCTGGTTTGATCTGATTGTTGGCGTATAACTCGAGAACTTACTGATTTATTGTTAACCGACTTCCAAAAAGCAGGAGATTCTGTGTTCTGTATGTTTAAAAAAAAAATCCGTTATCATTGTCGTCAATTGTGGACCGATTTTGGAAATTTTAATCATTTTCATTTGGCAGAGGAAGTTTGGACGTTGGTCCCATACAAAGTTTAACTTTGCTTGAGTAGTTTTTGAGTTAGCTTCAATGATAACGTATTTTTTTACGCATTTTGAGGAGCTCGTGGCTAAGTAACAACAGCCGCACTGGTCGATCAATCAGGTTAAGCTACGGTTGCCGGGGTTGGTCAGTGGATGGGTGACCATCTTTACATACCGAGAATCCTCCGTGCCTCGGAAAGCACGTTAAGCCGTTGGTCCCGGCTGTCATTCGTGGATCTTTGACAGTCGTTACGAGTCGTCAGAAGCCCGAAAGTCTGACACCAGTCTTACCAAGGGGTATCGTATTACCCAGTTACTGGGTTGTGGAGGTCAGATAGGCAGTCGCTCCATGTAAAATACTCGTATTCAGCTGCATCCGGTTAGACTGGAAGCAGACCCCAACATAGTTGGGAAAAGGCTAGGCAGATTGATTGATAACGTATTTTTTCCAGGACAAAAATGTGTAGTGTAGTGATTTTTTTTTTTTTGGAAGTCGTTTGTTTTTTTTTGTAAAAATGTTTTCAATTGACAGTCTGATTATGGTGAAAACCCCGACGAGCCAGGTAGTTTATAAATGTAGTGCTGAGTGTAAAGCTTCGTGCAGACTAGCTAGACGCGACACCGGTTATTGTTATACCGTGAAGTTTTCTTAGAAATTGTATTGTTCGAGTCGCGGCTCGCCATTGCGTCGCGCTGGTCTGCACGAGCTTTAAATGTGGTGCTGTTCCACAAACAATGGTACACTTAAATAACGTGTCCAGCGTGTCCTGTTGCCTGCACGATGCAGGAGCTGAAGGACGCTACTGAAGGTGCCAAGCTCGTAGACAAATCCTGGGCTGACTCTATCTAGATTGCCATCGACACGCTAAGAAGGAAAGCCCGATAACGTGGTTCGTTAGTGGCGGATACATATGGGTGGCGCGGAGAGTGCGCCCCCCCCCCCCAGCCCCATGCTGCCCAGCAATGTGCGGTTCACGGCAAGGAGAGGGCACGGCAAAAAATAATGTTTTATAAGCAAATAGGTTACCTACATTGTTATAACACAGTATAACGCCCATAGCTCCATAGAGTACGCCGTTCCAATCTGGAACCCCTTCTACAACAAATACGGCTTTAGAATTGAAATGGTACAGAAGAAGTTCCTGCGATCGATGAATTATAGGTGTTTCCAGTCAAAAATTCCATATGTGCAGCTATTGAAACGGTATGGAGTTCCAGATCTGGGGTCTAGGCGGTTATTACTTGATGTCATAACCCTGCACGGTATATGTAATAACAAATTTGACTGTATCGAACTTACAAGTAAGTTGTGTTACAATGTGCCCCGCAGTGTTATTTTAAGGGGGGTGCCTCAACTGTTCCACACGGACTAATGCTGGGGAACGAGCACCTCTTCGCCGTCTTGTTGATGCATACAACGCGCGTTTCATGGACCTTGATATCCTTTATCTATCTAAGCAAGTATTTAAGAAAATGGCTCTGGATATTTTGTCCGCAGAGTAAATTGAGTAACATTAGGGAATCTCAGCGCTAATATGACAACGATTATTTTGTTTTGTTTTGTTTATCGCTTTATATTATCACTTCTTTTATCACTTCTTTTAACTTTTAGTTAATTCGTGGACAATGGTGTGGGTTGCATGTTTGACAATTCCTAGCTTAAGTAATTTTCTGTATTTTTTAACATGTCACTGTTTTTTGTCCCCAATAAATAAATAGCTCAAGATGTCTTTTAGCGCCCCCCCTTGATTTTTTTCTGTATCCGCTACTGCGTGGTTCTGAAGCCAATATGCAGGTAGAGGAGTAAGTAGAGGTACAGTACACCCACATTTCGCCAGTGATGATTAGAGCATGTAAACAGTAAGTGGGCAACGTCGCAAATAGCTGTCAAATATTTCACTGTTCTGATTAATTTGGCAATATTACTGTATGGAAATAAGAAATATGGCTAAGTAGTGAACTGAAATATTGATTATGAAATGCAATAATTAATATCGTAACACCGAATATTTAGTTTTAGATGTAAAAAAGTATTTGGAAACTTTCCAAATGCCTTTTTACACCTAAAACGATTACAACATCAAATTAATTGTTATAATTGCAATTCATTATGAATATTCTAGTTCACTAGTTAGCCATATTTCTTATTTCCATACAGTAATATTGCCTAATTAATCAAAACAGCGAAATACTTGACAGCTATTTGCGACGTTGCCAAATTTTTGGATGAACGCTCATCAGGGAACATGCGCACTGGACGGCCACGAACGCGACCAGATAATCTATAGAAACCCATACGAATCACGCACTTGGTTGCAATGGGAAACTAGCCGCACACCATACCAAAAGAAGGCCACGACTGACCGGAGCTGTGGACCGGAGTCTAGTGCGCGAGATCCCTAAGTCCCGTATGGGGCGAATCTACTACCGCTAAACGACGAATCATTCAAGAATTTGTTTTAATTATTTATTGAAACAGGAAGTATACCAACAATATTATGTTGTTAAGGTCAGGACTCACGACATATTGTCTTAATAATGTAAACTGTTTACATTATACTCATTTGATAACCAAATGTGGCACACGTGTGTTCCATACTTTATAGTTTTGGGATAAGCGTATACAAGTTATTAATGTTGATATTTTTAATATTACCGAAAGGATGTGGACCTAGTGAGCTGGTTACTAGGAGAATATCAGCCTTTCCCAGGGGTCGGCTTCCAGTGCAAATAAGTTTTTTTATAATTTAGAAGCATTTTTTCAATTTTTTATAAATGTTGTACCATGAAGCCGTTTTTTTTTAAATGTTATTAAGATGTATTTTGACTTGAAAGAGCATGGCAGTTAGAGTATGTCATGCTCACTTAAATGTCTCGCTGATGGTGGCGAGTGTGTTGGATCATTCGGTTCCCTACAAAATGTTTGAGCTGGATGGTGCTGATCCACGCGTCATGTTCGTGAACGGGCGTCGTCAGTTGTGACTGGTCATCTCTTATCTGCCATGGCTTATTTTGAATAGTTTTGATTATTTTTTGTACATTGTTCTCACATATAGAAGCAACAAGAATAATGTACCCAGGATTTTGTAATTTTCTATATTTAAAAGAGTTTGGAGTTTCTTGCCCGTTCTTCTCCATAAAGATCTACGTTTTAGAATGGGCAACTAGCTTCAACTTTCTGACTAACTGACGCGACTATTTGACAATTCAAAAGTGCCTGTAAATGGTTTAATTGAAATAAATGCTTTGAGTTTGAGTTTGAGTCTACTTGTATGCAGCTGAATACCAGTATTTCACATGACTTGACTGCCCATCTGACCTCCACAATTAATTTACTAAGTAGCACGATACCCTTGGTAAGACTGGTTGTCAGACTTTCGGGCTTCTGACTTCCCGTAACGGCTGTCAAATATGTACAAGTGACAGTCGGGACCAACGGCATATACTTTGATTATTTATATGTCTAGATAGATTGTCCTGCAAACGAACTAAAACACAAGCAAAAATAATTTTGTTTAATGTTTTTGTTGAGTAATGTAAATTATTTTGCATACTATTGTATAGAATCAAGTTTTTTTTTTCTCTACGTAAACAGCAGTGCTGCTGGACAATTTGTTGCGCCACTTCTTCTTCCCAGCTAAAGCACTAGGAAGTGGTGAAGGGCGGGCGTTTTTGGGGCTCTCTTATGTCATTTTGACGTTCGAAAAATGCTGATTCTCACCCTAGTTTGAAAAAATGACTTTTGAATTTTGAATTATTTTTCAAACAAGCAGACCATTTTTTTTTGCTGGTGTGCGTGAAAGCTTCGTCTTACTCTCGTGCCACGTTATCGTGCTTTTCTAGTGCATTTAGCGGCCAACTGTAGGACGCTGTTTTTTTTCGACGAGTTCATCGTTTTTGATGTCTATCTACATAGACATATTTACTTACATCTTTGGGCTTAACGAGCTTTCCGAGGCACGGAGGCCAGGGTTTCGGTGTGTAATGGAAGATCCATTGCGGACCCATCTCAAGAACCGTCAAAGATCCGCCCAGTTCGCACGGGTTTAGATGTGAAGACGATAAACTGTTCACGACACGTTTTCCACAAGTTCTGTGCAGTAACCTAACAAGGCTTGCATGAATTCAAGATAGTATTTTAAGTACTTCTATTTGTATATATTTACGATTCGGAAACACCGTGCGTTGAAATTTTACGTCGGCTATTAAAAAAAATCTGCTGTTCCATACATTTTGACCGCGTAAGTACTTAGGTATTGCGCTTTTCTGTGCAACAGCAGATTAAAAAAAAATACCGATGAGATATTTCAATGCAAAGGGGTTCAAAATCATGTACTGAATCCAAGATAACGTCGATGTCCCTGTCACCATGTATGGCCTATGTCCATCTGGAATAATGTACCTTTCAAATAGTGAGACAATTATTCAAAGGAGCTGTGGAGCCCTCCATGTGCAGGGTAGTCTCCGGAACCACTAACCGCGAATACACCAACTAAAAAAAGTGCTCTCTCTAATATTAAGTAATAAATATAGATTTATCGAAAAAAAATACCCTAGTTTTTTTTAGGACAACGCCAATACCTACGCCTATTTTTTTTTATCGTTTATGGTTTTGTTTTTTTATCCCTTTGATATTCAATTTATGTATTTACTAATATATTGTTTAATATTGAAGCAAAAGTCAAATAAAAACTTACCTTAAAAATGGATCGACTAATGTTTAAAAAAATACACAAAACAATTTTACACACACATCACTAATAACTAATATTCAATAAAATATTGTATTTTATTTAAATCACCACTTTGACACCTTAAATACACATAAATAATTTATTTATATAATCCACTGAGTTTAATAAACACCAACACATTTGATTTATATAATATATTAGTATTTAACACTATATAAAATCATCAACGACTGTCATACAGTTTGACAGACGAGTGACATCCTATTTCGCGCGTTTTTAGTGACTGGGTGCTTTTTCAAGTCGACTCTTTGGTTCGGGACTGTGGGCGGAGTTTCTTTATGAGGGATCAATCCGCTGTAGGAGCAAAGGGACTTATGTCCAATTTGTTCTTTGAAAGCAAATTTGTGGGCGTTTAGTTTCATGACAAGCTTTAAATTAACCATTTCTTAATAAGATTACAAAGATGTTTTATTATTTAATACGTTGTTTTTTGAGGATTTGGTAAAGGAAGAATGAAAACGAAATGTAGCTTTAGTCCAATTAAAAAATGCTTTGGAACCCTCATTAAATACACATAAAATACCTACCATTTACGCCTCCTCATTCATTACATTATCAATACACACATAATATACATTTTATTACAGTTGTTTTTTTGGACCTTGGTTTAAAAAAAAAAAAAACACTTTCTGCGAAAGATTCTAATTCTAATTTTAAAAAGTCAAAGAAATTCACGATTGACCATAAAAGTCTAGCCCAGTGTCATAGTGATACTTGTCTATTTTTTGTATAATTGGTTACAAAATTATTACAATACAGGACTAAGAAAAAGTCCCAGAAAAAAGGCAATTAAATCTTTGAAAAGAATTGACGATTTTATAATCTTTGGTAAACGAAATTCTAATCGTAATTAAACGTCGCTTATTACCTTTCATTTTCTGCAATTTCACCTCATTGGTCAACACGGGAGCAAAAAGTTTTCATCCCGCCCAACTAGGGAGGAGCTTGTAAAATCTTATTTGTCTCTTTCTTGTCCGTTGAAACGCGATCTATCCGTCCTTTGGTCCAAGTAATTCCCACAGAATAGTATCTACATTTTACTTGATTATGCTAAGTGATTATTGCAATATTTATGCTTAGGGATCATTTGTTTCAATGTCATTCGATTTACGTGGGGTCCTGAATAGCTTACAAGCATTCGATTAGGTTCCGTGCCGAATCATCAATCAATGTTATCGAAGGAGTCCTCTGAACGCTGTTCATAAATTCAAAACACGATTTTTTTTTACATTTTAAACCAAGAGCGTTTATCCTAAAAGTTTGCAACATCGCAAATAGCTGTCAAATATGTACCTGTTTTATTTAATTTGACATTATTAATTTATGGAAATATGAAATGTGGCTAACTAGTGAACTAAAATATTGATTATGAAATGCAATAATTAATAACGTAACAGCGAATATTTAGTTTTAGATGTAAAAAAAGTAATGGAAACTTTCCTAAAACGGTTACAATATCAAATTTTGTGTTAAAATTGCAATTCTAATATTCTAGTTCGCTAATTAACCACATTTCATATTTCCATACAGTACGTAATATTGCCAAATTAACCAAAACAGCGAAATATTTGACATATATTTACAACGTTGCCCATTTTCGTTAGTATGTACGTATGTCCGTCCCTATGTTCCCTCGTAACTACTAAACGGTGGAACTAATTTTGATGAATGATATGTCGTTAGATCAGTCTTTATTGCGCAAATGTTACTGAGTACTCATTAAAATGATAAAGCATCAAATGGTGGCTTTTTGGCGCTAAAATGTATGTTTTCAAAATAAAAAATCTACCAGACCTATCGAGGGGTAACAAAATGAAGGGTTTTAAACGGTAATTAGAAAAATATTTACAAATTATGTCTAAATGTAATTTGGAATGAGAAATAATTAGGTTAACACAAAAAATCTGAAAATAAAAACAGTATTTAAAAAAAAAGTCTAACTGCTAAAGTTACACCTCATCTAAGGTGCATGTGCCAGCGATACCAAAATTCTATAAATTATAACACTTGTTTTTTTTATGTATAACACCTCTTTTCAGTAATGTGTTTTTGCAGCCGAGTTTTTTAGTTTTTTTTATTACTTTTTTTTAACCAGTTTTTGAACTTACTCTACCAAAGTTTGGTGTCTTACGATCCTTTGAAAAGTATATTCTATTACCTATTTTACATCTAAACCCTTTTATGAACAGTGATAGCCTAGTGGTGTGAGCGTCGGACTGCCAAGTCATAAGTTCGAACCCAAGGCACGCACCTGTCACTTTTCGGATATATTTTCGTATTGTATATCATATGCTTCAAAGACGGTGAAGGAAAACATCATGCCTGAGAGATATTTCTGAACGGAATTCAGAGGCCCATGGGCGGCTTTAAAACTCTGCCACCAGGTTAGTCACTAAACACACGAAAGAAGATCGCATGTCTCCAAATGACTCCATCGCGTTGACGACACAATCCTAAAGCTGATGTAATATCTACCTGTAATAATACCTAAATCCAGGCTGACGTCATTGGATTGCGCCCTAGCTAAAACTCTGTATGAAACTGTCACTTCCTGTAAGCTTTCTAACATAAAATATGGTAATTTGGCATTTACCTTACGTTAGGCACTTGAGTTTGTCTAATAAATATATTATAAATGATTAAATTTGTGTTGAGGACCTCGTGGCTAAGTATTTACAGCCGCACGGGTCGATCCATCGGCCATCAAGTTAAGCTACGCTTGCCGGTTGGTCCATGGATGGGTAACTATCTTTACGTATCGAAACCGGCATGCCTGAGAGATATTTCTCGACGGCATGTGAAGCCAAGTCAGAGGGCCATGGGTGGCTTTAAAACTATGACACCCAGGTTAGTCACTAACCACACGAAAAGAAGAAGATCTAATTAAACATATCGGGGTATATTTTTACTAAGCTAACCCAAATCATGTTTTGATATAATTAGCGAATATAATCAATCTGCCTAGCATTTTCTCCAACTACGTCGTACGAGTATATATTCCGGCCACCGAGAGAATGCGATTGTGACACCTGTCAGTTGGACATGATTAGGAACTAATAAAGTTTAGTATCTTATAAAAAAAAACATGTGTGCAATTCACACGTGGTAGAAGTGAAACCTTCAAAAATGTAGGCCCAAGCAAACTCCCTCTATGCCTTGGTAAACACGAGTTGAGGGGGTACGAAGCAGAGCACAAAGAGAACCACGAATATAAGAAACACTGTATAATGCTTCCTATCTCATTTCCTCCCACGTTAAATCTTATGAATTTATGTGTCCGTCTCTTTTTACTGTCGCTTTTTCGTTTCATGGACTTTCAAATCACAAGGATGCTAAAGAAGATTTCACTTTTAAAAAAACTGTATCCAGCTGACAGGTGTCAGGAACGCATTCTTTCATCGGCCGGAGTGTACGTTGGGGTTAGCTTCCAGTCTGGAATGCAGCTGAATATCCGTATTTTACATAGAGCGTCTGTCTATCTGACCTCCACAACCCAGTTACTGGGTAACACGATACCCCTTGGTAGAATAGAATAGAATAGAATATTCCTTATTATGTACACCATAAAAAATACAGATATAAATGTAGACATTTTACATAGGGTGACACAATGGGCGGTCTTATCACTAAAAGCGATCTTTTACAGACAACCTTTGAATGGATTAAAGGAAGAAGGAGAGACAATACTGCAGGTAGGCAGTGGTGTACCGTTTACATACACAATAAATACATACATACATAAAGCATATACTTATCTATATATTATACATTAACAAACATGAAACAAGATCAAGGAACTATATGTAATGATGATGTTTAAGGAGAGAGGAAGTGTTTTTTTACCAGAATAAAAAATAAAAATAAAGATTTTTATTACCTTCAGTTGTACAAAAAACACTTATCTAAAACACTATGCAGCGTTACAACTAAGGGAAAGAGTGTTTTCGATGAACTCTGGCACCCAAAGTAAGAATTAACTTGTGTTTAGGGTGCCATCGTCCTCGCCTATAATTTGAACATTTAACAGTAGTTGTAGGACGAGCACGGTATATTATTATTATTAAGTTATCTACTTACTAGTAAACGTATAAAAGTGGACAAAGATTGAGCACGCCTTATCGACACGGGCAAGGCATTCCATAACCGTACTGCTTGAACTGTAAAAGACTTGTCACTAACTTAATATTGGGTATTATTTTAGTTGTTAGTTATACAATGTCGCCCATAGGCATGTGACCGCCCGTATTTTTCTGAATAGTCACGAAAAATTATCGAAAATTAACTTTAAAAGGGGGGTCTATATTTAATATTTTTCATATAATTCAATTTTAAATTTTTCGAGTAGTGTTTGCCATATCTCCTATGTTATTGCCTCGATTTGACTTCTGTTTATTATTTCTAAAAGCTTATGACATATTTTATCGGATTAACTAATATTTTTTACGGACGTGAAGACATTTTTTTCTAAAAAATAACAGTATTTATTTAAAAAAACATAAGTGTAAGTCCATAAAATCATAGCGGAATATTGAAAAAATAAAAAATAAATAATAAGAAAAAAATAACATTTTTTTTTTTTAAATAAAGTTAGGCCTCTCTTTTTAAGTTTATTTTCGATCATTTCTAATGATAATTCACAAAAATACGGGCGACCACATGCCGATGGGCGACTTTGTACTAAAACGTTTTTGTTTTATCTAATAAATGGCGGCAACTCATTCGGCATCCGACACTATTCAACCCCATAAAAGAAGGCGTGAAGAAACAAAACAATTAACAGAACTGCAACGCCAAACTTAATAAAAATCGATTATAACGACAACATAATCGAGTTACATTCCCCTCCTACTCATCTCTATATCTATATAATTATATTATTATCTGTGGTACACGATATTGCAATCGCTTTAATGATCTGTGGTTGCAGATAATTTATTTTTATTGTCAATATTTTGACATTTGACATGCGCGCCTTAATTTGATTGTGGATTTGTTTTTCGAACGATTATTACTGGCACGTGCATGATAGTGTGAAAATATGGCTATAAGAGTAGGGGAAGACCAAAGAAACGGTGCGTGGACTTTGTGGAAGATGATATGGATAGAAGGGGGGTGACAAGCAAGATGATGACTAATAGAGAAGTATGGAAAAAAAAGGTATGTTGCGCTGACCGCAAATAAATTGGGTTAAGAGCGTTTATTCTGAAGGTGGGCAACGTCGCAAATAGATGTCAAATATTTCACTGTTTTGATTAATTTAGCAATATTACTGTGTGGAAATAAGAAATGTGGCTAACTAGCGAACTAGAATATTGATTATGAAATACAATAATTAATATCGTAACACCGAATGTTTAATTTTAGATGTAAAAAAACTATTTGGAAACTTTCCAAATGCGTTTTTTCTTCGAAATGGGTGCAACATCAAATTCAATGTTATAGTTACAAAAAATATGAGGACACGGTTGGCGCAGTAGCTGAGCGGTCGACTGCTGCGCAACGTGTCGCGGGTTCGATCCCCGCACGGAACAAATATTTGTATGATCTGCAAGTAGTTGTTCCGGGTCTGGGTGTTAGTGTATGTGAGTTTCTATGTTTGTAAACGCACCCACGATACAAGAATACACAATACAACAATTCTTAGTGTGGGGCAACATTTTAAGAAAAAAAAATAAAAAAAAATCATTATTAATATTCTAGTTCGCTAGTTAGCCACATTTCTTATTTCTATTCAGTAATATTGCTATAAAAATCAAAACAGGTAAATATTTGACGGTTATATGCGACGTTGCCAACTTTTAGGATAAACCCTCTTTTCTGGCCTCGACTCACTTCAACTTAGCACACAGCCAAGTGTTATATAACTCTTGCTTTCGAGTCGCGGCTACCTTGCTTCGCCCCCTCAAACCAAATACAAAAAACCAAGTCAGAGCGCTGCTAACAGTGAAGTGAAGCCGGTTTCGTAATCATGTGTGGTGTAGTTTGATTGTACTGTCATTGTTAAAGGTTGTAAATGCGTGTGAGCGTGTATGCACAGAGCGGCGGTGTAGTTTTGGCATGCTTCACTGTATTAGTAGCTGCGTTCTTAGCTTTTTATTTGGTCTGAGTTGGTACCAATATATTTTTTTGTAATTTACCGGTTTTTTTTAAACACCGGTTTTTTTGTGAAACGCTCATCACTAATCCTGTTAATCTAACTAATTGATATATGTACAGCTATGCTATAAGTTACTGTTATTGTTAGCCTGCATCATCCCACTGCTGGGCAAAGGCCCTCCCCATGACTTCCAACTCTTTGGATCGAAGGCTAATGTGGACCACTTGTTGTTTGTTTTCTCCAGGTCATCCTGCCATCTTCTCCGGGATCTGCTGCGACGCCTTCTGGCTGTGTCGGGGCTACTTTCCTAAGTTAATGTTATAATATAACTTTGTCCGTCTTTTAATCTAGGGTTCGAAGTTTGACCACTAGCAATCGAAAGCTAACAAGCTTGAAACAATTACTAAAACATTAAAAGAGCTCAAAAATTTAAGCAAACAACATTCCATGAAATGACACAAAAGTTATTTTATTCTCTAAAAACAGATATTCTCGCACGCGGCACGCGTTTACACCCTTGGGCCCGATCACGCCCATGCCTTGTTAATTACGGAAAAAAAACATTGACACGGCTCGTGTCGAATGACAGTTCAGCTGTCAGTTATGCCGCGTTTTTTTGTGCGATAAAGAAAGTGATGCACATGGGGCTATTTTAGTCGCTCTTTCCGAGTTTTTTAATCGAAAGTCGTAGTTGTAATAGTAAATGAATAGCCGTAGCCGAATTCTGGACCGAGTCCATTTAGGTTGCCATCGACACGCTAAGAAAAAGAGAATGAATGATTTTCATTATTATTACAACAGCGGGGTAATTGCGTAACACACATACAATGTGTACAATGCCTTTCATTTTGACAGTTCAACAACATTCATTGCGTAATTAAAATTGTTAGCAGAGGATATTTTTAGTCATATGAAACATTCGATTAGTAATTTCCTTCAAAACCTAACGGATTGTGATTGAAACTGTGTTACGCAATAAGGATGCTGATCATAACACATTACGGCACTTTTTAATGCAATACGAAGTATTTTTTAAGAAATTAAGATTTGTTTGTTACCTATTTGGCTATTTTCGTGAGTTAAACATACATAAGCGACACCCGTGGCAAGTTTTTTTGCAATTGTAGTTTTGTACCGCATCATATAAGCTACAAGTCACATCGATGAAAATTACGAAATTTCATACCCAATTTGACCCCTTTAGGGATTATTTTTCGTAAATTCTTCCTAAGTGCTTATTTTCGTCATAAAAGGAACTCCAATGCAAAATTTCATTTTTCTTAACCCAGTGGTTCAGGATGTGCGTTGTCTGATTGTCTGTCAATGAATGATTTTTTTTCTTGCAAAAAAAAACGAGCGAGCCTTACAGTAGTCGCATATGATGTGTAAAATCTGTCATCTCATCTTGTAGACATCGGATTATATGCACTATCAAAATGCCAAAATATGCATGCAAAAATGCACTAAAAAGGGCGAAATATGCATAAAATATGCACAATCAAAATACTATTTATACATAGAATTAACTCACAATATATTTATATATGTTTTCTAGAGCAAACTTGGGACGTTTGTCACTTAATATAATTTTGTAGGCTGAAAATGACCTCACTACGTCAACTGACGATACTGGACAGAACTTAAAATTTGGCGCCATTTCTGCAGAAACCTCTTCAGGCAGAGTTTGGACGGTACCGTTGATAAATGCGTTGAATTTCTTTATTTTTATATAGAATAGCATTTAATTTTAATTTGAATAAGCACTATCAATGAAAAGTATTAAAATACGCAATAACGCTATAAAAATAGCGTTTTATGCATTTGCATGTTTGCATATGCAAATGCATAAAACGCTATTTTTATAAATCCGATAATCCGATGTCTAATAATAAGCAACATTTAGGTAATAAGCAATATTAAAGGGGCAGGGCCTCATCAAGGTTGTTTCTGACGGCCAACTCCAGCACCACGCGCGCTCATTTGTAAAATCAAATAGCGTGCTTCCCCCGCTTCCTCTGACACACTCGACTTTTCACGAATTCACAGATTTGATTATTTAGATTATGATTTTGATTGCAGAAAAACGAGAGGAAAGACATTAATTTTTTTAAGTTTTGATGGTTGAAGACGGGACATTGCGTAGCTTTAATGAAACCCTGCCTTTGGAATTTGCTTTGCTGGATCCTGTGCGATGAATAGAATATTATCATAGGTAAGTAATTAATGATAATTAATAATAGTAATTCTTAAGTCAGACATAAAGTTATCATAATAAATCTAACTTATTTAATTTTTCCTTCGCACAATATACATGACAAACTCAGTGTGACACCCACCTAAGTATCAATTTCTCTCATTTTCTCATGTCAAATTTGCCGCTTATTTTTTGCCACAGATAATTCATTGCAACTTATCCATGTAACGAGAGGTTAATTATGTGTAAAATTATCTAAAAATAAAAGTATCGCAGTTATAATTTGACACCGTTTTTGCTATTTGCGGGGTGTATATTTGTGATTTTGTTTATTTTAGGATGAGGTGGTTTCGCGAGTTTTTTTGTTAGAGCGTGCATTCTGAAAGTGGGAAACGTTGCAAATAGCTGTCAAATATTTCGCTGATTTCATTAATTTGGCAATATTACTGAGTGGAAATAAAAAAATTGGCTAACTCGCGAACTAGAATATTGATTATGAAATGCAATAATTATTATCGTAACACCGAAAGTTTAGTTTTTAGATGTAAAAAAACTATTTGGAAACTTTCCAAATACGTTTTTTACACCTAAAATGGGTACAACAACAAATTCAATGATATAATTGCAATTCATTATTAATATTTTAGTTCAATATTCACATAAATATTTCATATTTCGATGCAGCGTATTTTTAATGTGTAACATCTTTCCTCTCGCTTTCCTGCAATCTGTGGAAGTGATTTCGTGAAAAGGGACGGAAATGTGTAACAGGATACTATTTGATTTGACCAATGAACGCGCGTGGTGCTAGTGTGGGCCGTGAGATGGTACCAACCCATTTTCCGAGAGGTTGGTACTGTCAACCAAGATGTCATATGCGATGCTCGCTCGTTATTTTATGCATTTGCCAAATTTATCAGGTCAATTAATTAATGAATCAAAACAGGTTAATATTTGATAGTTATTTGCGACGTTGCCGCTCCTTATTTAAATGTGAAAAAGCACCCTGGCTTTTGGGCCCTGAAAAGCCCCATGAAAAGGATTCATGACGTCAAGTCCGCCACCTGACGGCGCACAGTGGGCTGAAAATCGATCTTCATAGACTTAGGGATCAACTTAGTATGTTTTTAGGTAGAAATGGGTTTAGGTATCGTATATTGATCAATTTAATGCTATTTCAGTTTTTCAATAAACGTTTTTTCTTTACTTTATAGCACTTGGTCGAAAAAAAATTATGGAGAAATATGTAAAAACGGATATATTTTGACTTTGGTGCCAACAAGTGCCCCAAATTTCCTTTTGGCACGATTATACCCCTTATTTTTCTGCATTTTTTGACATATCGCACAATGCGCCCACGTGTTAGATTTTAGGAGAGAAAAAAAAAGTGTTTTTTAAATATAAAAGAAGATTTTAATCTGTTTATAATTGACATTAGGTAATTAACGGGTTTAATAAATTATATGACCAGAAATGTAACTACCGGTTAAACATAATAATTTTTATGGAAAATAATCAATCTTTTTTGTAATTTAATAACGAGGATGATTAAATATGTAATGTCCTATTACTGAGATAATAAGATCTCATTATATAACTACTAACCCCCTGTTACATAGTTTTTTCGGACCATATGTATAAATCGTGTGCATTTAATTACTATTTTCAATCGACTTAGTTTTTTTAAAGAGTCAATAAATCTGCCTAGCCTTATCCCAACTATATTGGGGTCGGCTTCCAGTCTAACCGGATGCAGTTGAATACCAGTATTTTACATGGAGCGACTGCCTATCTGACCTCCACAACCCAGTAACTGGGTAATACAATACCCCTTGGTAAGACTTGTTGTCAGACTTTCGGACTTGTAACGACTGTCAAAGATCCACGAATGACAGCCGGGAGCAACGGCTTAACGTGCTTTCCGAGGCACGAAGGAGTCTCGGTATGTAAAGATGTCCACCCATCCACAGACCAACCGTGGCAAGCGTAGCTTAACCTGATGGATCGTCCCGTGCGGTAGTTATTACTTAGCCACGAACTCCTCTGTTTATTGAAGTGTAACTTCTATATAGACGGGGGTATTGGGATTTTTTTGTCACGAAAAAGCGTTACAGCCGCGGGGAGGGGGTAGCCGATATATCGCGTGGTGAGAGGCGGCAGCGGCGGAGGGAGAGAAAGGCTGGCGGCGGTGGAGAGAGGGTAACGGCTGTATTAGATGGATATAATGCGCAGCCGCGAGGAGAGCGGGGATAGGAGGGACAGCTGAGCTGCATTTGCTAATGTTCCTTTGTATGTGTATAATTTTAGAATAGACTGGATGTTTTTTTGGTTCCGGATTGAATTCAGTTTTTTTGTTTGATAAATATTTTTTTTTATTTTTTTTTTATTTAATATGCATTTATTAAAATGTACATAACCTAACCAAATCATAACTTGCAGTAAACCTGCAAAAACAATGTGTGCTGGGACACATAATAGTAGTGAAACTTCAACGGACAAGTGGAAAAACGAATGGCATTGGATATTTTTATTGTTGAGCCGAAGTAACAGGATTAAATTGAGTTCTGTGACATATATGACACAGAGTCTGATGAATCTGATATAGATGTATATGTAGCTTTAAAAAAAAATATTACTTAGTTGATCGCTATGTCTATGAAGATCGATTTTCGGCCCACTGTGCGGCAGGGCGCTCAGCAAACCAACGGTTGATCGAGCCCCAGTCTACGTGCAGAGTTCCTTCACCATTTCGAGAGCAGTGGTGATGAAATAATTTACACAAAGTAAAGCGCCTGGGTTCGAACCTACAACGCCTAAGTCGCAGTTGTTATAACTGGGCCATTAATAATATTATTATGGTTAAAAAAAGACAAAACTAATATTGTTATTTTAATTTATTGAATAAAAGTACAGAATATAGAAGGGAAAAAAGAGAAATTTAAAAAAAAACAAGTTATTAAGAAAAATCTAATTACTGGTGTTGGATTCTTCTTTCCTAAAGGAGGATTCCGAAGATTCTAGAACCGGATTCACTCTCTTCACTATTCCCATTTGAATCTACCTTTTTAGATTCCCTGCTAGTAGCTTCCTGTTTCTTCTTATCTGCACTGCGAGAAGAGTATTTCGTAGTCTTCTTAGTTTTACCATGTTTTACTTCTGTATATTCGGCAGAAGAGCTCTTTTTAGCTACTTCAGAGGCGCTCCTTTGCCTTGAATAGTCAGTTTTGCCTTCAGAATTTTGAGTTTTTTCGATAAACTTAGAATCTTCTTGTTGTGCAGAATGCTCACTGGCGTCTGATCTTTTGCTGTAAATGGATTTATGTACATGATTTTTTGAACTTTTTTCTTCTGATGCTGACCCGTATCCTGAAGCTGATTGGCTGGACTCTTCTTGGGAGTTTTTGGAACCGTCAGATTTTGTTTCACTGTCATTCCATTGGCTGCCTGGTGTTTCTTTGCCTCTAGTGTTTGTTGCAGAGCCCCTAGATTCTCCTTCGGCACTATTTTCAGAACCATTGCTATTTGCTGTATGTCTGTTGTTGTTATGCTGCGTTTTTCCATCATCAGTTCCGGTTGATTTGCTGGAGTCTGTAGTAGTCTTGCTTGCCGCAAGATCATTATTAGCATCTTCATTACTCATTTTAGTTTTTTTTTGCAGTATTTTTACAATGATTCTTGCCAACTTACTTTTTTTTTGATTACTTTCTTTAAAGGCTGATCTACGGGTAGTTGTTGTTTTGATGTTTGATGTGTCAGGCGTCGCAGATTTTTTGTTTTCTGTGTCATAATTTTTTGAAACAGAGGTTGTATCTTTCTGTTCATAATTGTCAGTGGTTTTGTCTGTACCGCTTGTTTTTGTCGAATTATATTTAGAGTTTTTGTCGGATTCGTTATGACCGACCTTGTTATCAGCTGAATTATTTTTAGAACCTGAGGTCGTATGGTTTTCAGTCGAAGTTTTATCCTTACTGGTATTAGCATCAGTAGATTCAATCTTATCTTTGGAAGCTGTATGTTTGCTTGTTACCTTTGTACTAGTTCTATTATTGCCATTATGAGATGCGTGTCTATGGTAGTGTTTCGTTTTTTTAATGTTGACAGCTGATCTATCTTTGCTAAATTTATCGTCATGACCATCGCCATTTTTTATAGAAGTTTTAGTATTCTTTTTACTTTTATCCGTGGTTTCAGTGACCGTTTTTTTTGTATTTCTGGTGTATTTATTCGTGGTTATATCGTTACTGTCAACAGATACATCATCTTCATTCGTTTGTCCTTTTTGTCGTAGATATTTGACAGTTTTATGTCCATTTCTGCTATCTGTGTTTTCAATAAAATCAGTTGATTTATCCTCTTCGTAGTTTTTGCCGTTATTATCATCAAATTCTACATCTTTTCTAAATTTCGTAACATCTTTTTTAGATAATTTACTGTTATGTTTGGTTCTGAATGCTTCCCTAATAATACTTCCACCTCTTTTAGTGTTTTTTGTAACCTTTTGATTATTAGTTACTCTTGATTTACCATTATCGTAAGTTTCATCACGATCTTCGTTGTTAAAACCGTCACCATTTTCAGATCTAACTACTTCTATAGTTTTCGTAACATTCTTATTTTTGTCGCCATCGAGATTTACAGATTTACCACCTATGCCAGACTGGCCAGTTGCTTCGTTGCCACCATTACGCCCAGATTTTCCACCTTTGTCAGACTTGCCATTTTCATCATCACCATCACGATCCTCATTACTAGAGCCGTCACTATTTTTAGTTGCTACACCTTTATTGTCTTTTTTGCCAGACTTGTCACTTTCATCATCACGGTTACGATTCTCATTACTAGTGGTGTCACTATGTTCAGATATTATTACTTCTTTAGTTTTCGTAATATTTTTATCTTTTTCGCCATCCAGACTTGCAGATTTTTCAACTTTGCCAGACTTGCCATTTTCATCAACACCATCACGATCCTCATTACTAGAGCCGTCACTATTTTTAGTTGCTACACCTTTATTGTCTTTTTTGCCAGACTTGTCATTTTCATCATCACGATTACGATTCTCATTACTAGAACCGTCACTATTTTCAGATATGATTACTTCTTTAGTTTTCGTAATATTTTTATCTTTTTCGCCTTTCTGATTTGCAGTTTTTTCAACTTTGCCAGACTTACCATTTTGATCATCACGATCCTTATTACTAGAGCCGTCACTATTTTTAGTTGCTACACCTTTATTGTCTTTTTTGCCAGACTTGTCATTTTCATCATCACGATTACGATTCTCATTACTAGTGGTGTCACTATGTTCAGATATTATTACTTCTTTAGTTTTCGTAATATTTTTATCTTTTTCGCCATCTTGATTTCCAGATTTTTCAACTTTGCCAGACTTGCCATTTTTATCATCACCATTACGATCCTCATTACTAAAGCCGTCAATATTTTTAGTTGCTACACCTTTATTGTCTTTTTTGCCAGACTTGTCATTTTGATCATCACGATCCTTATTACTAGAGCCGTCACTATTTTTAGTTGCTACATCTTTATTGTCTTTTTTGCCAGACTTGTCATTTTCATCATCACGGTTACGATTCTCATTACTAGAGGTGTCACTATGTTCAGATATTATTACTTCTTTAGTTTTCGTAATATTTTTATCTTTTTTGCCATCCAGACTTGCAGATTTTTCAACTTTGCCAGACTTGCCATTTTCATCATCACCATCACGATCCTCATTAGTAGAGCCGTCACTATTTTTAGTTGCTTCACCTGTATTGTCTTTTTTGCCACCATTACGTACAGATTTTCCACCTTTGTCAGACTTGCCATTTTCATTATCACCATTACGATCCTCAATACTAGAGCCATCACTATTTTCAGATATTATTACTTCTTTAGTTTTCGTAATATTTTTATCTTTTTCGCCATCTTGATTTCCAGATTTTTCAACTTTGCCAGACTTGCCATTTTTATCATCACCATTACGATCCTCATTACTAGAGCCGTCAATATTTTTAGTTGCTACACCTTTATTGTCTTTTTTGCCAGACTTGTCATTTTCATCATCACGATTACGATTCTCATTACTAGTGGTGTCACTATGTTCAGATATTATTACTTCTTTAGTTTTCGTAATATTTTTATCTTTTTCGCCATCTTGATTTCCAGATTTTTCAACTTTGCCAGACTTGCCATTTTTATCATCACCATTACGATCCTCATTACTAGAGCCGTCAATATTTTTAGTTGCTACACCTTTATTGTCTTTTTTGCCAGACTTGTCATTTTGATCATCACGATCCTTATTACTAGAGCCGTCACTATTTTTAGTTGCTACACCTTTATTGTCTTTTTTGCCAGACTTGTCATTTTCATCATCACGGTTACGATTCTCATTACTAGAGGTGTCACTATGTTCAGATATTATTACTTCTTTAGTTTTCGTAATATTTTTATCTTTTTTGCCATCCAGACTTGCAGATTTTTCAACTTTGCCAGACTTGCCATTTTTATCATCACCATCACGATCCTCATGAGTAGAGCCGTCACTATTTTTAGTTGCTTCACCGGTATTGTCTTTTTTGCCACCATTACGTACAGATTTTCCACCTTTGTCAGACTTGCCATTTTCATCATCACCATTACGATCCTCAATACTAGAGCCATCACTATTTTCAGATATTATTACTACTTTAGTTTTCGTAATATTTTTATCTTTTTCGCCATCTTGATTTCCAGATTTTTCAACTTTGCCAGACTTGCCATTTTTATCATCACCATTACGATCCTCATTACTAGAGCCGTCACTATTTTTAGTTGATACACCTTTATTGTCTTTTTTGCCAGACTTGTCATTTTCATCATCACGATTACGATTCTCATTACTAGAGGTGTCACTATGTTCAGATATTATTACTTCTTTAGTTTTCGTAATATTTTTATCTTTTTCGCCATCTTGATTTCCAGATTTTTCAACTTTGCCAGACTTGCCATTTTTATCATCACCATTACGATCCTCATTACTAGAGCCGTCACTATTTTTAGTTGATACACCTTTATTGTCTTTTTTGCCAGACTTGTCATTTTCATCATCACGATTACGATTCTCATTACTAGAGGTGTCACTATGTTCAGATATTATTACTTCTTTAGTTTTCGTAATATTTTTATCTTTTTCGCCATCTTGATTTCCAGATTTTTCAACTTTGCCAGACTTGCCATTTTTATCATCACCATTACGATCCTCATTACTAGAGCCGTCACTATTTTTAGTTGCTACACCTTTATTGTCTTTTTTGCCAGACTTGTCATTTTCATCATCACGATTACGATTCTCATTACTAGTGGTGTCACTA
The DNA here is from genome assembly GCA_947364205.1 of Agrochola lota. Classification (NCBI taxonomy): domain Eukaryota; kingdom Metazoa; phylum Arthropoda; class Insecta; order Lepidoptera; family Noctuidae; genus Agrochola; species Agrochola lota. The sequence continues at coordinate 5,562,454 of OX376248.1, forward strand.
TGTTCAGATATTATTACTTCTTTAGTTTTCGTAATATTTTTATCTTTTTCGCCATCTTGATTTCCAGATTTTTCAACTTTGCCAGACTTGCCATTTTTATCATCACCATTACGATCCTCATTACTAGAGCCGTCACTATTTTTAGTTGCTACACCTTTATTGTCTTTTTTGCCAGACTTGTCATTTTCATCATCACGATTACGATTCTCATTACTAGAGGTGTCACTATGTTCAGATATTATTACTTCTTTAGTTTTCGTAATATTTTTATCTTTTTCGCCATCTTGATTTCCAGATTTTTCAACTTTGCCAGACTTGCCATTTTTATCATCACCATTACGATCCTCATTACTAGAGCCGTCGATATTTTTAGTTGCTACACCTTTATTGTCTTTTTTGCCAGACTTGTCATTTTGATCATCACGATCCTTATTACTAGAGCCGTCACTATTTTTAGTTGCTACACCTTTATTGTCTTTTTTGCCAGACTTGTCATTTTCATCATCACGGTTACGATTCTCATTGCTAGAGGTGTCACTATGTTCAGATATTATTACTTCTTTAGTTTTCGTAATATTTTTATCTTTTTTGCCATCCAGACTTGCAGATTTTTCAACTTTGCCAGACTTGCCATTTTCATCATCACCATCACGATCCTCATTAGTAGAGCCGTCACTATTTTTAGTTGCTTCACCTTTATTGTCTTTTTTGCCACCATTACGTACAGATTTTCCACCTTTGTCAGACTTGCCATTTTCATCATCACCATTACGATCCTCAATACTAGAGCCATCACTATTTTCAGATATTATTACTACTTTAGTTTTCGTAATATTTTTATCTTTTTCGCCATCTTGATTTCCAGATTTTTCAACTTTGCCAGACTTGCCATTTTTATCATCACCATTACGATCCTCATTACTAGAGCCGTCAATATTTTTAGTTGCTACACCTTTATTGTCTTTTTTGCCAGACTTGTCATTTTGATCATCACGATCCTTATTACTAGAGCCGTCACTATTTTTAGTTGCTACACCTTTATTGTCTTTTTTGCCAGACTTGTCACTTTCATCATCACGGTTACGATTCTCATTACTAGTGGTGTCACTATGTTCAGATATTATTACTTCTTTAGTTTTCGTAATATTTTTATCTTTTTCGCCATCTTGATTTCCAGATTTTTCAACTTTGCCAGACTTGCCATTTTTATCATCACCATTACGATCCTCATTACTAGAGCCGTCACTATTTTTAGTTGCTACACCTTTAATGTCTTTTTTGCCAGACTTGTCATTTTCATCATCACGATTACGATTCTCATTACTAGAGGTGTCACTATGTTCAGATATTATTACTTCTTTAGTTTTCGTAATATTTTTATCTTTTTCGCCATCTTGATTTCCAGATTTTTCAACTTTGCCAGACTTGCCATTTTTATCATCACCATTACGATCCTCATTACTAGAGCCGTCACTATTTTTAGTTGCTACACCTTTATTGTCTTTTTTGCCAGAGTTGTCATTTTCATCATCACGATTACGATTCTCATTACTAGAGGTGTCACTATGTTCAGATATTATTACTTCTTTAGTTTTCGTAATATTTTTATCTTTTTCGCCATCTTGATTTCCAGATTTTTCAACTTTGCCAGACTTGCCATTTTTATCATCACCATTACGATCCTCATTACTAGAGCCGTCACTATTTTTAGTTGCTACACCTTTATTGTCTTTTTTGCCAGACTTGTCATTTTCATCATCACGATTACGATTCTCATTACTAGTGGTGTCACTATGTTCAGATATTATTACTTCTTTAGTTTTCGTAATATTTTTATCTTTTTCGCCATCTTGATTTCCAGATTTTTCAACTTTGCCAGACTTGCCATTTTTATCATCACCATTACGATCCTCATTACTAGAGCCGTCACTATTTTTAGTTGCTACACCTTTATTGTCTTTTTTGCCAGACTTGTCATTTTCATCATCACGATTACGATTCTCATTACTAGAGGTGTCACTATGTTCAGATATTATTACTTCTTTAGTTTTCGTAATATTTTTATCTTTTTCGCCATCTTGATTTCCAGATTTTTCAACTTTGCCAGACTTGCCATTTTTATCATCACCATTACGATCCTCATTACTAGAGCCGTCAATATTTTTAGTTGCTACACCTTTATTGTCTTTTTTGCCAGACTTGTCATTTTCATCATCACGGTTACGATTCTCATTGCTAGAGGTGTCACTATGTTCAGATATTATTACTTCTTTAGTTTTCGTAATATTTTTATCTTTTTCGTCATCTTGATTTCCAGATTTTTCAACTTTGCCAGACTTGCCATTTTTATCATCACCATTACGATCCTCATTACTAGAGCCGTCAATATTTTTAGTTGCTACACCTTTATTGTCTTTTTTGCCAGACTTGTCATTTTCATCATCACGATTACGATTCTCATTACTAGAGGTGTCACTATGTTCAGATATTATTACTTCTTTAGTTTTCGTAATATTTTTATCTTTTTCGCCATCTTGATTTCCAGATTTTTCAACTTTGCCAGACTTGCCATTTTTATCATCACCATTACGATCCTCATTACTAGAGCCGTCACTATTTTTAGTTGCTACACCTTTATTGTCTTTTTTGCCAGACTTGTCATTTTCATCATCACGATTACGATTCTCATTACTAGTGGTGTCACTATGTTCAGATATTATTACTTCTTTAGTTTTCGTAATATTTTTATCTTTTTCGCCATCTTGATTTCCAGATTTTTCAACTTTGCCAGACTTGCCATTTTTATCATCACCATTACGATCCTCATTACTAGAGCCGTCACTATTTTTAGTTGCTACACCTTTATTGTCTTTTTTGCCAGAGTTGTCATTTTCATCATCACGATTACGATTCTCATTACTAGAGGTGTCACTATGTTCAGATATTATTACTTCTTTAGTTTTCGTAATATTTTTATCTTTTTCGCCATCTTGATTTCCAGATTTTTCAACTTTGCCAGACTTGCCATTTTTATCATCACCATTACGATCCTCATTACTAGAGCCGTCACTATTTTTAGTTGCTACACCTTTATTGTCTTTTTTGCCAGACTTGTCATTTTCATCATCACGATTACGATTCTCATTACTAGTGGTGTCACTATGTTCAGATATTATTACTTCTTTAGTTTTCGTAATATTTTTATCTTTTTCGCCATCTTGATTTCCAGATTTTTCAACTTTGCCAGACTTGCCATTTTTATCATCACCATTACGATCCTCATTACTAGAGCCGTCACTATTTTTAGTTGCTACACCTTTATTGTCTTTTTTGCCAGACTTGTCATTTTCATCATCACGATTACGATTCTCATTACTAGAGGTGTCACTATGTTCAGATATTATTACTTCTTTAGTTTTCGTAATATTTTTATCTTTTTCGCCATCTTGATTTCCAGATTTTTCAACTTTGCCAGACTTGCCATTTTTATCATCACCATTACGATCCTCATTACTAGAGCCGTCACTATTTTTAGTTGCTACACCTTTATTGTCTTTTTTGCCAGACTTGTCATTTTCATCATCACGATTACGATTCTCATTACTAGTGGTGTCACTATGTTCAGATATTATTACTTCTTTAGTTTTCGTAATATTTTTATCTTTTTCGCCATCTTGATTTCCAGATTTTTCAACTTTGCCAGACTTGCCATTTTTATCATCACCATTACGATCCTCATTACTAGAGCCGTCACTATTTTTAGTTGATACACCTTTATTGTCTTTTTTGCCAGACTTGTCATTTTCATCATCACGATTACGATTCTCATTACTTGTGGTGTCACTATGTTCAGATATTATTACTTCTTTAGTTTTCGTAATATTTTTATCTTTTTCGCCATCTTGATTTCCAGATTTTTCAACTTTGCCAGACTTGCCATTTTTATCATCACCATTCCGATCCTCATTACTAGAGCCGTCAATATTTTTAGTTGCTACACCTTTATTGTCTTTTTTGCCAGACTTGTCATTTTCATCATCACGATCCTTATTACTAGAGCCGTCACTATTTTTAGTTGCTACATCTTTATTGTCTTTTTTGCCAGACTTGTCATTTTCATCATCACGGTTACGATTCTCATTACTAGAGGTGTCACTATGTTCAGATATTATTACTTCTTTAGTTTTCGTAATATTTTTATCTTTTTCGCCATCCAGACTTGCAGATTTTTCAACTTTGCCAGACTTGCCATTTTCATCAACACCATCACGATCCTCATTACTAGAGCCGTCACTATTTTTAGTTGATACACCTTTATTGTCTTTTTTGCCAGACTTGTCATTTTCATCATCACGATTACGATTCTCATTACTAGTGGTGTCACTATGTTCAGATATTATTACTTCTTTAGTTTTCGTAATATTTTTATCTTTTTCGCCATCTTGATCTCCAGATTTTTCAACTTTGCCAGACTTGCCATTTTTATCATCACCATTACGATCCTCATTACTAGAGCCGTCAGTATTTTTAGTTGCTACACCTTTATTGTCTATTTTGCCAGACTGGCCATTTTCATCATCACGATTACGATCCTCATTACTAGAGCCGTCACTATGTTCAGATATTATTACTTCTTTAGTTTTCGTAATATTTTTATCTTTTTCGCCATCTTGATTTCCAGATTTTTCAACTTTGTCAGGCTTGCCATTTTCATCATCACCATTACGATCCTCATTACTAGAACCGTCACTATTTTCAGATATGATTACTTCTTTAGTTTTCGTAGTATTTTTATCTTTTTCGCCATCCAGATTTGCAGATTTCCCAACTTTGCCAGACTTGCCATTTTCATCATCATCATCATTATAACTATCTGTAATGACAGAATTATCACCATTCACATTTTCAGATTTCTTAACAGTTTTACCGATGTCGTTATCTTTAACAATTTTTTCCTCATTAATATTGCTATCTGAACCGTCATTTTTTTTTAAAGTTTTCTTAATCTCGGTGGTTTTTTCAATAACGATTGATTTTTGTTTAGTAGTTTTATCATCGTCTTTAGTAATGCCGTCTGATCCATTATCATATCCATTATTAATTTTATCAACAATGTTATCTTTTCTGTCGTTATTGTTTCTATTTTTATCAGTGTGGTTGATCCCCGAAGATTTGTCAGACTCAATTGTTCTCTCATTATCATTGCTATCTGACCCGCCATCTGTTCCCGAGGCGTTCTTAATCGCGGTTGATTTTTCAATAACAATTGTATTAGCACGATTGGTAGTTTTATCATCATTGTTACCAATGTTGTGTGATCTGTCATCTTTCTTTAAACCTTTTTTAATGCTATCAACAGTTTTATCTTTTATGTCATCATCTTTTTCAATTTTATCAGTTTCTTTTTTGACTCTAGTTGAGTCTGTCACAATAAATTTACCGTTTTTGGAATTTTCATCATCGTTTTTGTCAATGGGCCCAGACTTGTCATCAGTTCCTGAAACCGTCTTAATTTCCTTAACAGTTTCATCATTATTTTTGTCATCTTCTAAATCTTTTTCAGGCTTTCTGACCACCGTAGTTTTGTCTATCACAATGGATTTATGGTCTCTGGTAGTTTCATCATCATCTTTACCTGTGACTTCTGATCCCTCATCTTTTCCAGAAACTTTTTTAATGTTATCAACATCTTTAGTATTTTTGTGGTCATCTTTTCCATCTTTATTCCTTTTTTTTATCAGTGTACTTTTGTCAATCACAATGGATTCACTGCCGTGTGTCTTAGTGTCATGTTTTGATAAAAGGTCTGTTTCTATTATAATGGCAGATGCATCTCCACTAGTTCCTTCATTGTCATCATAAGAAGATGTCAACGGTGGCAACGGTGTTACTGTTGTCAAAGGTGTTAAAGGTCTTAGAGGTGCAAATGTCAACGTTTCGTCAATGAACACTCCAGTTTCATCTTTAGCAACATTTCTTACTGGAATTGTACTAATAGGTAAAATTTGACCTACACGACTGAAATCTGGAGTTCTAGCAAATATTGTAGTTGGAACTGTTTCATCAGTGCCGGATATATACCTCAGTCCTGTGCCTAAGTCGCCATTTCTATAGTAGCTTGGTCCACGGTTATGTCTATTTGGATAACTATTCAAGTCCAGAGCTATTCCTGTAGGAATGTCGTATCCAGGAGCTACTTCTACGTAACTGCTATCATCATCTGCAGCAGATGAAGGATTTGCCATATAAGAACCAGCTGTATCATAAAACCTTATTCCAGAATAAGGACTTCCATATACAGGCTCTCTATTACTGGGAACGGAATGGTAATGGACGGGGTTAATACCGTAATTTTTAGGCACAGCCTCATGTTTCAAAAGATGTTGTGCTTGATTTAAGAGTTTACTTAAAAATTCATTGTCATCTTGAATAATAGCATATTGATTGGAGCTACCTCCTCTTTGGACAAAATCTCTATCTATGTATTTGACAGGAACAGTTGCTTGGTTTTCAGGTACTTGGTAGTTGATTGCACTACGCACACGACTAGGGAGTCCATTTAAATATCCGTGTGAGTTGGAACGGTATCCGCTTGCAGGTACATATTTAATATTATCACCAGGACTAAGAATTTCAGATCCTTCATTTTCATCACGACTTATAAAATCACCTTCATTCAGTCCTCCATTGAGAACTTCAGTTCTTAAATCAGTACCTTGATATCCACTTCCATAATTTTCATTAATATAATTAGCAGAATTAGGCCCTTCTTGTTGGATACCGGTACCACTTACAATATGGTTAGCATGCTGATGGACAGCCTCTCTAAGCAACTGTTCACTATTTTGACCATGGTTCCAACCCCCATTTATATGTCCTCCAGAATGACTGCTTACGTGTCCAACATGTCCATGCCCAAACTTTTCAGAATTCCCGTGGCTTGGTATATGGGAGATGTGCGTATGTCTTATGGGACCTTTTCTTCCAATATGGTACTGACCTGATCCGTCCTGATTGGCATTGTTCAGGAGACCTGAAAAAGGAGAAATACTTCAATATGATGTTTAGATCCTGCTAGTGTCCTAAGCTTAGTTCTTTAACTGCTAACGGCGAACGTTCTTATTTGTCATTCAACACATTTTCATACATCATGAGGTATGCCGTAAACGAGAACACGTTTCAAAAAAACAAATTGATTGCACAGTACAGTATTTATCGAATAAATTAATGTAAATGTGGAAGCGTGTCTTTGTAGTACATATAGTGTCCAGACCGAATTTCGGCCATGGCGGCCATTCTCAGCGGAGACTAACCATCGACGCGGGAGATATTATAGTGCATACGCTACTGAACTCTCTGTGTCGTGTTTAACGTGCTTTCCGGGGCACACCGCAAACTATCAAACTCTGGGCTGTTACTGAGAAATTCCTAATGAAAAAACCAAATATCACTTTGCCCGACCAGAGAACTCCAAGCTCAGCAGTTGCGCTTGCGATCAGGAAACCAACGAGTCAGTGCCCATATACCGAAGTGTTAAGGTGAAAGCGTCAGGGTACCCCGCGAAATACAAATTTTATAACGTTTTTTGCAATTTGCAGGTCAGTATTAGGTTGTATGTTGATCTAAATATGATTCGCGGCCGTAGCGAATGTTTATTTATAGAATTATAATCATAAAACTCATCAATACAACACTCTAAGTATTCCTATTGAATGACTATTTCATCAAATCATGACATTTGAGGATTATGCTAACTTCTGGAGTTGTATTGCTGATTGTAATTTCTTTCTTTCTTCTTTCGCATCCCCCTTAAAACCATATTTTTTCCGATGCGTGCGATGGTTACTTTTGGGGGACAAATAAGAAAATAAAAATAAAAAGTTTTGCAAACTGAACCGTGTAACATATCAAATCAAAGGACTTGTTGCGAGGATCTCAATTTTTTTAATAATTTTATTTAATTGACCATTCCGCTCCCCTCCCCATATTTCCGAAAATATTGAGCCAATATTTTTGAAAAAAATGCAGAGAATGGTTCGTTACTCATAGATTACAGGAAAACCTATAAGAAGTCTATGGTCTTAAAATAACATAGTAAATCTCTAATTTTAAGTTTGTTCTTTGGATTAATTCATCTCAACTACGGAACCCTTCATTGTGCTTGGTCCGACACGCACTTAGCCAGTTTTTTTTTTTTTTCAAATTCTCTATAGTTTAAATTCATTTTAAAATCCCCAAAAATATTACCGTGACTAGAAGAATACTGTCTGTTATATTCCTCTATGTTCTTGGTCGTGTCTCCACTGCTTCTTGAACTTGAAAGAATTTGGGAATTCTGCTGAGCACTGTTTCTTTCAGTCTCCGTAGAACGATGCCTTTCTGAGTGAATCTGGCTGTTGCCGTTTTCGCCTGAGAAACAAAAGAATTTAGGTTTAAGGGTTCCGTACCCAAAAAGTGCTAACAGGCCTAACCCTATTACGAGTGCTCCGCTGTCCGTCCGTCTGTCACACAGGACTGTATCGTTTGAACTGTAAGGGCTCGTGTAGACGGTACCGCGGCCTCGCTGGCACCCCTTCACGTAACCCTGTAGATTGAACACTGCAGTTCCATCGCCACGCCGCTGTCTGCGCTTGATTTATCATATTATTATCATATCATATTATCATATTCATTTATTTGCGTTCCACAAGATAAAACAAGATGTTAACAAAAGTCTTAGAGCTAAGAGCCGTTGTACACAGCAAAGAAAGAATAAGATAAGATAAGATAAGATAAGATAAGATAGACAAGAGAGATAGGATAAGATTTTGCCATATCACTCTACATTTTTAGTAATACATTGCTAGTCACAAACATCACTCATGTAGCATGATGAACATAATTGAGTTTAACAAGAAAAAAGAAGTTTATGCTTGCATAAGTCAAAGTAAGATGTCAAATAAACAGAAGAAATGAGCAGTGATAGGCTAGTGGTATGACCGTCAGACTGCCGAGATAGGTCTCGAGTTCGAACCCAAGGCAAGCACCTCTGACTTTTCGGATTCATGTGCGTATTGTATAATTATCACTTGCTTCAAAAACGGTGAAGGAAAACATCGTGAGGAAACCGGCCATGCCTGAGAGATATTTCTCGACGACATGTGAATGCTGTGGGGGCTTTAAAACTCTGACACCAGGTTAGCCACTAACCACACGAAAAGAAGAAGATGTCAAATAGAATTGGCGCGGCGGCGGTGTGGTGGCGGCGCGACAGCGGGCTGGCAACGTTGCATACACACAGAACACCAAGCCTTTTTCGAAAACTAAGTTCTAAGAAATATGTTCAAGATTAACATTTTTTCCGCTAAGTAACACAGACTATAGGGACGTGGCAATTTTTTTCTAAGGGCTTCCTAAAACATTTGCGTCTTGTCAGCGCCTGGTACCAGCTGTTATTTGTAGATATTTGATAGTCGTTACGGTTCGTCAGAAACCCGAAAGTCTGACAACCAGTCTTGCCAAGGGGTATCGTATTACCCGGTTACTGGGTTGTGGAGGTCAGATAGGCAGTCGCTCCTAGAAAAAACTGGTATTCAGCTGCATTCGGTTAGACTGGAAGCAGAAACCAACATGGTTGGGAATCATGACTTACTTGTTAATCTTCCATTACTGTTCTGCTGGTTGAGCTCCCTCGAGTGGTGCTCGCGAGATTCCGTCTTGCTCAAGTTCAGCCCAGCCTTGGAGACGTCAGTTCCTATATTGCTGCTTTTCTTGTGTTCAGAGTCGCTTGAAGTGCTTAGAGTGTGGTGTAGTTTCAGCGCTGTGAATGACAGAATGGAAGGTTCGAGAGTTTTTTTTTCTTATTTAATAAAGTAATCTTAACTATAATCCTAATTCTAACTATCCTAATCCTAACTATCCTAATCCTAACTATCCTAATCCTAACTATCCTAATCCTAACTATCCTAATCCTAACTATCCTAATCCTAATTATCCTAATTCTAATTAATATTATAAGTAAATGCGAAATTGAGTTTGTTTGATTAGCTTTCACGCTAAAACGGCTGAACGGATTTGGAAGAAATTTGGCACATAAAAAAACAGTATTTCTGAACTCATTCTTTAAGTAATAACATAACCAGCGGTGGCTGGCTCTAAAAAACATCACAAAATGTTTTTTTTTACCCGACTACGGGGAAGGAAAAAGGAGGGTTATGATTTTTACCGGTATGTATGTATATAACTGATCATAATTAGACAAATGAGGTATCGTTGGAAGCGTCTTTATCGTCCGCTGCGTGACTGCGTATTTGACGTCACATTAAATTCAATATGGCGCCCTCTAGAAGACATAAACTCATGAACTATTTTTTTTTTTTAATTTTCGTCGTTTCTGGTCGTTGTTTTCGCGTCGATGTCCCTGACACCCTGTATACATTATATTAGGGCTATAATTTCGTGTTCAAGTTTTTGCAGAGCCGCTTTATTTTTTTGATTTGATGATTTCGATGTCCCTGCCACCCTGTATAATAGTAAGTTCAAAAGTCTTGACGTTCATAAGTGCCTATTATATGCCTAATTGAAATAAATTGTTTGTCTTTGACTTTGACTTTGACTTTGAAAAAATAAAACCCGACTACTAAAAAAAAATTGCGCTCTTAAAGTATGAAACAAAATAATATTTCAGACAGATATCAAGACATAGGTACAAAAATGGTCTAGGTAAAGCCGTGGTCGCATGTGTACACCTACAAAATTATAATTCAAGTTCAAATCTTTACTGCATATCACATGTATTTACAAAGTCTTAATAATAATAATTAAGTACACATGGACCCCTGTCGGTAGACGCCCCGGGCGTCGGGAGTCACGAGCCGAATTCCGGCCACCGTAGGCGCGGGCTTGCGGACGGTGAGCAATGGGTAGCTCGCCTCAAAGAGATGTCAGCACCAACTGACGGGGTCCGTAAGGACCAATGCCTGCCAGGGTTGCGAGTCCAAAAGGGATATCGCGGCCCCAGCACACAGGCAACGGAAGGAACACGGGTGGGTTTTAGTCAGTAAAAGTCTGACACGCGCTCCCGCTCCCCGCAGAGCGGGAGAAGTTGTTTGATAATAACCCAACCAAAAAAAAAAAAAACGACGCCTGTCGGTAGCATTATCATAAAAAAATGGAATAAAATGACATTATATAATATCACATTTAAATGTGTGACATTTGAATATGTTTTTATCTACTCTTTTAACGTAATATTCGAATTATAAACTTCAAAACGAGTTTATATTGACATACTTTTTAAACACAATACCGAAATTTAAAAATAGAATCTTATTAACACTTTTTCTATAACAAAATAATGTTATAATAGTAGTTTATGAAACTGTTGCATAAAGACGGGTATTAAAATACGAGTGTGTCTTTGAAAACCGAGCCGTAAGCGAGGTTTTTAATACTATCACACGAGTAATTTAATACCTAGTTAAGTGCAGTTTCATACCACTTTATCTACTCTCATACATTGGGATTGAACCTACTAAATAAAAGATCAAAATTAAAGATCAAGAATTAAAAAATCCCACGGTTAAAATTCATGGTCTTCCTTTTATTTGTGACACTATGTTATTTAGCAAAAAATAATCCTTATGATGAAGCCTTTTGATCGGTATGATAAAGCTACAGGGTGATTATTTTTCTCATGTAACGGGTTCGATTACCGGTTCAACCATGTAATTATTCAATTATCTATGAATGCAGTTTAAATTGTTTTTTAAATTCAAATAATGTCTTCTTTCAGTAAAATGTTCCATCTACAATATTCAAGGTACTTTCCCTGCATGTGGCATATCCGTGGGACGCTCTGTATAGTATGTACCTGGGCGACCGAGCTCTGCTCTGGTGAAAATAGACACTGTTTATTGAATAGTATAGAAAAGTTCATACTAATGCCATGCTGCCATGTCAGTATGCTAAGGTGCTATTATTCTTCTTCTAAACTTTGGGCGACAGAGCTCTGCTCGGGTGAAAATACGGAGAAAACGAATTTTCCCAGATATGAGACCTAGCTAGATCGATTTTTCGCCCACGTAAACCACTATATTGCAACTTTCATCGAAATCGTTACAGCCGTTTTCGAGAACGAACAAAAATATAAATACAAATGTCCCGTCCCCTATATCACCATTTATTTTACCCATATTTGTAAAATAAAATATTATTTATATTTAAAAGATGTAGCAAAAGAAGGAAACTAAAGCCGTTCAACGGTCACCAAAATTGAATGCAGTCTTGTCTTGAAAAACGACTTACCTGTCAAACCGTCGATGGCCACTAGCGCCTGGGGGAGAAAAAGAAAATGTTACATAGATAGAAGTACATGGATTTTCAACAAACACGCTCCATTGAAAAGGATAATATATTAATTACGAGTGCCAGTCAGCAGTGGCGTATTAAGATTTTGCTTAAGATAACTAAATTATTTAAAAAATCAAAAAATCTGACTGCAAAAACTCAAGTGAAAAATCTTTTTAAAACCTTAATTTAGATATCCCACTTAAAAAAAAAAAAATAATATACCCAGTGACACTCGCGCAATTAATACAAATCTAACGACATACGAGTATCATTCATAAAAATCGTTTAAACTCAAGGAATAAGATTTTTCATACAAACGAATTCCCCCTTTTTTCACCCCCTTAAAAGTGTAATTTTCAAAAACCCCTTCTTAATTGCTCCCTTATATTATAAACGGAAGTTTTGTGCAAGCTTCACGTTCCTAGTCCCAGTAGTTTCAGGTCTGCGTTGATAAGTCAGTTTCTTCTTTTATATCACAGCAGTTATTTTTTTCTCGCGATTTCAGATTCACATGGACTTCGACGCCAAACCTTTTACCATGGATTCAGTACATGATTCTGAACCCCCTGCGTCGAAATATTTCCTAGGTTATTTTTAAAAAATCTGCTGTTTCATAGAAAAGTACAATACCTACGCGGTCGAAATGTATGGAACAGCAGATTTTTTTATTGAGTAATAATCAACCAACTTAAATTTGCGGTTAGAAAAACATGATCTCCCATACATTCCGTATGGGAGAAAACGTTTTTCAACTACAATGTTACGTTTGTTCTTGGGATAAACTCATCCCAACTACGGAACCCTTCATTGTGCGTGGTCCGACACGCACTTGGCCGGTTTTTATTTCTTTTTCTTGTGGAACAAATTCAGACTTGCAGGGAAATTAGTTAAAAATTGTAAAAACTTTTAAAGCCAAACATTTCATACACGGGAATTAAAAGTTTATGAACAAATGACTCGGGCTCTCAATTCGGACGCTTGCATAAAGTGGCATGGCATAAATCTCAGAAAGTAGTAATATATCTGCGTTAATAACTTTTATTTTAGAAATTAGTTAAGATTTTCTTAAATCTTTTAAGAAATTTCCAAAAAGCTGGAATAAGACGTTACAGATTTATGGCGGTTTAACTAGGTCCCTCAGTCTGTACTGAGGAATCTTCAAAACATGTTGCAGATGCACATGTAAGTATTACCAGTCGCTCGTGGCACGGCGACGGCAATATCAGCGGCACGAGTAGATCGAGGGTTAAGCAACGCTTGATGAGTGACCATCCATTACATATCGAGACCTACTGGCCTCGGAAAGCATGTACAGCCGTTGGTCCCGGCTATGATTCGTAGATCTTTGACAGTAGTTACAGGTAGTGAAAAGCCCAAAAGTCTGACAACCAGGCTTAATACGGCAGTCGCTTCATGTAGCCCCAACCAACATAGTTGGGAAAAGTCGACGCAGATTAAAACATTGCCCTTCATGGAAGCTATTTTAAAGCATGCACCTCAAAACGTATTGTGTAAAGGTTACAATTCCGTAGCTGACCGCAAGCGGTAACTGTAAGGGACGTGTCTCCGCGAAAATACAGGTTTCTATGTATTTCTATGGAGGCGAAGTGTCGCTAGCTACGGAAGGTATTATAAAGAAATTCATGGAAACCTCGTGCCGCCTGCTGTCGGCTACGGAATGGTACCTACCATAATGAATTTAGAATATATTTTACACTTACCACGAACAGTATAGCCGCTAACCACTTCATTTTGAAAATGACTTAGTAAATTAAATGCGCAATCAGTTTTATAAGTACAGGGCGACAAAAACCTGCCAATATTGTTTGTCTACAAGCAAGCTGAATCAACAGAGACACGAAATATTGTCAAAATTACACCAATTTGAATTACTCTGTGTATTTTAATTCTGTTGATTTTTCTTTTAGATTTATAAGAGTTAATTTATTGATTCTTTTGTATTCGATTTATAAAGAAAATAATACCGTTTTGCTTTTCCAAGAAATCTTTTGTTTTACGCCTCTTTTTTTTGGTGGGAAATTATGAAATAACTTCTCCCGCTCTGAGCGGAGCGGGACGGCGTGGCAGATTTTTACTGACTAAAACCCACCCGTGTGCCTTCCGCTGCCTGTGTGCCGGGGCGACGATATCCCTTTCGGACAAACTCGCAACCCCGGCAGGCATTGACCCTAACGGACCCTGTCAGTTGGTGCTGACATCTCTTTGAGGCGCGCGTGGAACACAACGCACCGTCGACCCGGGCCTGGTCCTTATCGGATGGCGAGCTTCCCATTGCTCACCGTTCGCAAGCCCGCGCCTACGGTGGCCGGAAATCGGCTTGCGACTCCCGACGCCCGGAGCGTCTCCTGCGGCGACTAAGGGCGCGAGGGCGCGAATCTTGCCTCTCCCTCACGCGTTCCGCCTACTCCTTCGCGAGCGTTACTGCTTCGCAGAAGGAAGTGACGGCCTCCCATGAACTCTCGCTCCGAACCATGGCCTGAACCGGGGCCCGACGCGAGAGATCGCCTCCGTGAGGACACGGCGATGCTTCGCCCAAGCCGGGCAGACCTCCCCCGTGATCTCCGGGTAATCCACACAGTGGTAACACCCGGGCGTTTCCTCCCGCTTTATCCTGAACGTCCCGAAACAACCATGTCCGGTGAGGACCTGCGTCAGGCGGAAGGTGAGGACGCCGTGGTGCCTCACTAACCACTCCTCAAAGAGGGGACTTTTCGCCACAATTGTGGCGTGCCCATTTGTTTTACGCCTGCATTCTCTGAAGAGGAAAACGGCAGAAAACGGCTGTATAGTATAGTTGAGGATAAAATCACTCCTGTAATCTGTGCGTTTCTTTTGTCAACAGACCATTTCAGACACCAGTCCACATGATCACATGATGCCCAAATGATCTGACCAAGATTATCCGGATTTATATACAATATTTAAAAAAACCCTATAGCCGATCCGAAAGGGCACATAGTTACCTACTGCAATAACATTACTAAAAAAATCCCTAAACCGCGTTTTAGCTACTTGTTTGTTTCACTTAAATGTAAGGTAGGTAAATTAAAATTCTTATTTAGTTAAGTGTGTCTGTGTCTTTGTGTTTTGTGGCAAGGCAAATTAATGTTCATTTCTATAAGGCGATGATTTGATCAACGTGTTTAAACGCTCCTAACCTCGCCATCGAATGACGTAGGTACCGAAACAACATTATTAATCATCCTATCAATAAAATAAACTAGCTTCTGCCACAGATTAGTAGGTACAGATGGGTCACTCCGCAAAATCATTTAACAGTTTCGACTCCACCCATTTTTCATAGAACTCACACGCTTAGATACATATTGGAAGTGAGCCCTCCGGAAGGGTCGTCGGCAATACGTTTGCGCTAAAGTTAAAAATCGCAGGCGGTCAACGGCATTAGGTTAAAAACCATGTTTAAAAACACTAGAAAACTAAGTAACATAGTGTTATCAGGGGGTCTTGTCGCTATACGTAGTTTCCAACCTTTTTTTTTTTTTTGTGAAAATTTATAACCGTGAACAAAAAATTAAAAAAAAAAAAAAAAGTTTGAAGTTTAAAACCAACGCATATACTAATAAATCTTGTTAAAATACACATCAGATATTATTCACGGTTTATAATGCTGTATTCGCTAAGAAAAACCTACATTTATAATGAGCACTCCGCGAGGGTTCCCAGCATCCCATATGCGACTAGGTGAACCCTCCAAGAGGGCTCCTGGAACTAAACGTGTTAAAAAAAAGCGGCTCTTGCTTCGACACAATAAAGCCCGTCTCACGGTCATCTTCTTCTTCTTCTCCTTCTAATATATAAAATTCTCGTGTCACAGTGTTTGTAAAAAAACTTCTCCAAAACGGCTTGACCGATTCGTATCGTAGGATAGGTAGGGTGAGTAGGTAGGATAGGTAGGGTAGGTAGGGTAGGTAGGGTAGGTAGGGTAGGTAGGGTAGGTAGGGTAGGTAGGGTAGATAGGGTAGGTAGGGTAGGTAGGGTAGGTAGGGTAGGTAGGGTAGGTAGGGTAGGTAGGGTAGGTAGGGTAGGTAGGGTAGGTAGGGTAGGTAGGGTAGGTAGGGTAGGTAGGGTAGGTAGGGTAGGTAGGGTAGGTAGGGTAGGTAGGGTAGGTAGGGTAGGTAGGGTAGGTAGGGTTGAAAGTATCGACCCTACATAAATTTATAAAGGAGTCTTACACATAGTCGTGTCAGTTGTCAAGAGTGTCTGGAGCACTCTCTTGTTTTTTATCATCTATCAAGTGTGCTAACATTCATATTAAATAAATTAGTTCTATTATAATATTGCCCTTGTTATCATTTGAACAGGTTATGGGCCGTCCCGTACCTGCCGGATAGTATTATCTTTGCAATCTGAACAGTATTTAAAAGTGAAAAAGTCAAAGTAAAAAATGCGTATATATCGGCAAGTTGGAGTTTTGCAGTTACAGCTTACTTACAACATGAAGATTTATATGACTGCATTTTAAAGGAACCAGTATCAACTGAACCCAACTCGATGAAGAAAGACATCAAAGCCAAATCGAAGTTAATATTATTAATTAACCCGATATTAAATGTACATATCCAAGAGGCAGTAAATGCTAAACAGGTTTGGGAAAGTTTAGCAAGGGCATTTGAAGATAGTGGACTATGTCGAAAAGTCGGATTATTAAAAGAACCAATAAACACTAATTTGGATAACAGTGTTTCAGTGAAGATTATGTAAATAAAATAATGTCAGCGGCACACAAATTAAGAAACATAAAATTCAATGTAGATGATGAGTGGTTAGGTACTCTGATGCTGGCAGGCTTGCCAGATATGTATAAGCAAATGATTATGGGGTTAGAAAGTTCAGGTATAAAGATTAGTGCTGATTTAGTAAAGAATAAACTATTACAAGAGGTTAAAATATCAGACACTACCGCACTTTATACAAACATAAAAAAGGTCCGCCTAAAACCGACCAGCAAAAACCTAAAAAAGGTCCAAGGTGCTTTAATTGTAACAAATATGGGCAACTCGGTAAAAAATGTTGGTTCAAGAAGAACAATCCTAAAACTGATAACAACACAGGATTTGTAGCAGCGTTTTCTGCATCCACAATAAATGATTCTGTGAACTGGTATGTTGACTCTGGCACCTCCATGCACATGACCATGCACCGGGATTGGCTCAGCAATGTCACGGCTCCACCTGTACAGAATATAAGAATTGCCGATAATAAGGTATTGAAAGTTGAATGATGTGGTAATGTATCTTTAAAAGTGAATACAAGTGTTGACAGCACCCAGACAATACAGGTGAGAAAAGTTTTATATGTTCCAGAATTAAAAACAAATCTGCTATCAGTAACCAAAATAATTGCTAATGGATACAAAATCCAGTTTAATGAGGTTGGTGGTAAAATTTACAATCAAAATAATAAATTATTTGCAAAAGCAAATCTCATTAATGATACTTATCAGTTAAAATCTCCTAAAAATGAAGAAATGCAAGCAATGTCAGCAAAGACTGATTATGATACTTACTTGTGGCACCAAAGGATGGGTCACTTAAATTTCTCAGATATTTGTAAAATGCCTAAATGTACAGATGGGGTAAAGCTGTCTCCGCAAAGGAAGATAGTATTTGTATAACTTGTCTCGTGGGCAAGCACACCAGATAACCATTTCCCAGCGAAGGCTCGCGTGCAACGGAGCTGCTAGGGCTCATTCACAGTGACGTATATGGGCCGATGAAACATGTTTCTATTGGAGGTGCCAGGTATTTCGTAACTTTTATTGACGACTTTTCCTGTCGTGTACATGTATATTTTATTAAAAGTAAAGGCGAAGTATTTGACAAATTTGTGGAATTTAAGAATAGAGTAGAAAATGAAACAAACAAAAAAACAAAAATTCTAAGAAGCGACAATGGTACCGAATACAAAAATAATAAATTTGAAGAGTATCTTAAGAACTATGGAATATGGCACCAGACATCTAATCCTTACAGTCCCGAGCAAAACGGTCTCAGCGAAAGAATTAATAGGACATTAATAGAGCGTGCTAAATGTATGATTTTTAATGCTGAATTACAGGACATATTCTGGGCTGAAGCAGTAGCCACAGCCGCCTATATTTTTAATCGCTCGCCAACTCGTGCTTTATCTGATGTGACCCCACATGAAGTATGGACTGGAGAAACGCCTAATTTGAGTCACATGAGGATTTTCGGGTGTCACGTGATGGTACATATCCCTAAATAAAACGGGACAAAGCTTGATGTGAAGTCACGTAAGTTGATATTTGTAGGGTACAGTGATTCCACTAAGGGCTACCGATTCATAGACCCTGAAACAAAATTAGGAATTATAAGTAGAGATGTTGTATTCTTAGAAGCTACAGTAAAGAGAAACATAGTTGTTAACATAAAAGGAAAGGAAGAAAATATTAAAGAGAAGAAAAGTTGTCCAGACAAAAAGGAGAATAAACTGAAGAATAATATTGTAATAAAAGAAAACGAAACAGTAAATTTACCTTTATTTGAAGATCACGATGAATCTGGAACAGAAAACATAGATGAAACCAATGAAACACTGTCTACTTCTCAAATTCTTGAAATTTCTTCTGATGACTCCGCTTTATTTGAAGATGTTCATGATGAAACATACTTACCTGATGAATCACTGGAATCTCCGCCACAACTCAACATGACTCTGAGACCACGCCCACATCGTATAGAAAGACTTCAGAATGATGATGCCACATCATTTATGTCTATGAATGGTGAGTCAACTATGAGTTTATTAAATAAAGATCCACAGAACCTTGAAGAAGCTCTCAACAGTGACAAGGCTGATGAATGGAAAAGAGCAATGAAGGAAGAACATCAATCATTAATAGGTAACAACACTTGGACACCAGTAAACTTACCAGAAGGAAAAGTAGCAATTCCCTGTAAATGGGTTTTTAAAACGAAAATTGACGAAAACTGGTCCATATCACGTTACAAAGCTAGACTTGTAATTAAAGGATATAAACAAGTAAAGGGTATTGATTACCAAGAAAAGCATGCTCCATATATTGTTCATTAAGATACTTAATTGGCATGGCTGCAAAATATGATCTCAAAATTCACCAAATGGACGCAGTTACTGCTTTTTTGCAGGGAAATATCGATAAAGAAATTTATATGATTCCACCACCCGGCTATGAAGAACAAAATAAAGTATGTCGATTGAATAAGTCTATATACGGCCTGAAACAAGCAAGCAGACATTGGAATAAAAAATTAAATGCTGTATTGACAGAAATAGGGATGACTCGTTCCAAAGTAGATCCTTGTGTATACCATCGCATAGTAAATGAAACAGATATACTTTTTATTGCAGTATATGTCGATGATTTATTGTATTTTTATAATAATGAAGAAACATCTCAGATTATAAGAAATAAGTTAAAAGAGAAATTCAATATGAAGGATATGGGGACCGCTAAGCATTGCATTGGATTTAGAATTTCTCACAATACAACTGAAAATGAAATCTCCATAGATCAGTCAATATATATAAAAATGATACTTACCCGACTTAGAATGCAAAACTGTAAGCTAATATGGACACCGACAGATGCACATGTGAAGTTGAAAAAAGCTGAAACTCAAAATGAAATCGTAAAGAATATACCATATCAAGAAATAATTTGTTGCCTATTGTACTTATCCCAAGGAACCAGGCCTGATATAACTTATATAGTAAATTCTTTGAGCAGATTTAATAACCAACCAACTGATGAACATTGGACAGCTGTGAAACGGATTTTGAGGTACCTTAAAGGTACAATTAATATGCAACTTACTTTCAAGAAAAATATGAATGAAAATATTTATGGCTATTGTGATGCAGACTGGGCAAATGATGTAGAAGACCGAAGGTCTTGCACAGGCTATATATTTTTATTTCAGGGAGCAGCCATAAGCTGGAATTCAAAAAAACAGCAAACTATAGCATTATCCAGCACAGAGGCTGAATATACTCGTACGTCAATGGCTTCTGCAATACAAGAAGCATTTTATTAAAAACTGCTGGAAGAAGAGTTTGCACCCAAAATGAAAGGTACGCCAATCACACTTTTCTGTGATAATCAAAGTGCAATTAGTCTTTCAGGTAACGCCATGTACCAACCACGCAGCAAACATATTGATTGATGTTCGTTATCACTTCGTTCGAGAGAAGATTGCTGCTAATCAAGTTGCTGTTCGCTATCTATCAACTAAAGATTGGACGACCGCGCGTGGCTGCAAGCCACGCTACCCATTCGCTTTGGTGGGCTCGGCGTCCGCAAAATTTCTAGTGTAAGCTTACCGGCGTTCCTGTCCTCGGTCCACAGCACCGAAAAGTTAACCACAACAATCTTAACTGCTTCGCAGGTTGACTCTGAAGTGCCGTGTTTGACTGATGCGATGAACGCCTGGAAAGTGGCTTGTCCGGACACGGAGCAGCCCGAGAACCCTTCTTCCCAGAGACAGTGGGATGAGCCGCTCTGCAGGTTGGTACGGAATAACCTCATTAATACGTCCACCAACACTGCTGAGCGTGCCCGCCTATTGGCTGTGGGAGAATGGGAATCGGGCCTCTGGCTTCAGGCACTACCTTCACCCAACATAGGCACTATGCTGGGTGACACCACTTTCCGGTTCGCTACAAGTTTGCGATTGGGCGCTCCTTGCGGGGCTCCGCATCGTTGTCAGTGCGGTGAAGCAGTCGACCGTATCGGACACCATGGCCTTTCCTGCAGCAAGAGCGCTGGTCGTTTGGCACGGCACGCAAGCATTAATGACATCATCCGTCGGGCTCTTGTCACCGCCGGGGTGCCAGCTGTTTTAGAACCCAATGGCTTGGCACGCGACGATGGGAAGAGGCCAGACGGAATGACCATAATGCCTTGGAAGTTGGGTAGGCCTTTGGTGTGGGATGCAACCTGCGTCGACATCCTCGCGCCATCCCATCTTCCTAGCACGGCGGGCTGTGCTGGGGCGGCTGCTGCAGGTGCGGAAAACCTCAAACGGCGCAAATATAACAACCTTATTGGTAGCTATATTTTTGAGCCGTTTGGGGTTGAAACACTATGACCGTGGGGTCCGAGTGCTCATCGAGTATTTCGGGACATCGCCAAGCGGTTGGTCGACTCTTCACGTGACCAGAGGGCTGGCCAATTTTTAGGTCAAAGAATCAGCATTGCCATCCAACGTGGCAATGCTGCCAGCCTTTTGGGCACTTTTCCAACTGACAGCGATGAGGATGAATTTTTTGATGCCCAATGAGCTCTTCCTTAATTTTATTTTTATTTTTTATTTCCTCTGTATACTTGTACATAATTTATATATTTTAGTGTTAGATGTATATTATATTTAAGATTGTATATTAAAAATATTGAATAAAAAAAATAAAAAAAAATAAAAAACTAAAGACATGATCGCCGATGTTTTAACAAAAGGGCTCCATCGTCCGAAGCATGTAGGGCTCACCACATCAATGGGCTTGACTTTGAAGCGTTTGGGTCCAGGAGAGGATATTGAAAGTATGGACCCTGCATCAATTTATAAAGGAGTCTGAAACATAGTCGTGTCAGTTGTCAAGAGTGTCTGGAGCACACAGGTAGGGTAGGTAGGTTAGGTAGGGTAGGTAGGGTAGGTAGGGTAGGTAGGGTAGGTAGGATAGGTAGGGTAGGTAGGGTAGGTAGGGTAGGTAGGGTAGGTAGGGTAGGTAGGGTAGGTAGGGTAGGTAGGGTAGGTAGGGTAGGTAGGGTAGGTAGGGTAGGTAGGGTAGGTAGGGTAGGTAGGGTAGGTAGGGTAGGTAGGGTAGGTAGGGTAGGTAGGGTAGGTAGGGTAGGTAGGGTAGGTAGGGTAGGTAGGGTAGGTAGGGTAGGTAGGGTAGGTAGGGTAGGTAGGGTAGGTAGGGTAGGTAGGGTAGGTAGGGTAGGTAGGGTAGGTAGGGTAGGTAGGGTAGGTAGGGTAGGTAGGGTAGGTAGGGTAGGTAGGGTAGGTAGGGTAGGTAGGGTAGGTAGGGTAGGTAGGGTAGGTAGGGTAGGTAGGGTAGGTAGGGTAGGTAGGGTAGGTAGGGTAGGTAGGGTAGGTAGGGTAGGTAGGGTAGGTAGGGTAGGTAGGGTAGGTAGGGTAGGTAGGGTAGGTAGGGGAGGTAACATTGGGCAGCTGTGAAACGGATTTTGAGGTACCTTAAAGGTACAATTAATATGCAACTTACTTTCAAGAAAAATATGAATGAAAATATTTATGGCTATTGTGATGCAGACAAGCCCTACCTACCCTACCTACCCTACCTACCCTACCTACCCTACCTACCCTACCTACCCTACCTACCCTACCTACCCTACCTACCCTACCTACCCTACCTACCCTACCTACCCTACCTACCCTACCTACCCTACCTACCCTACCTACCCTACCTACCCTACCTACCCTACCTACCCTACCTACCCTACCTACCCTACCTACCCTACCTACCCTACCTACCCTACCTACCCTACCTACCCTACCTACCCTACCTACCCTACCTACCCTACCTACCCTACCTACCCTACCTACCCTACCTACCCTACCTACCCTACCTACCCTACCTACCCTACCTACCCTAGCTACCCTACCTACCCTACCTACCCTACCTACCCTACCTACCCTACCTACCCTACCTACCCTACCTACCCTACCTACCCTACCTACCCTACCTACCCTACCTACCCTACCTACCCTACCTACCCTACCTACCCTACCTACCCTACCTACCCTACCTACCCTACCTACCCTACCTACCCTACCTACCCTACCTACCCTACCTACCCTACCTATCTATTTGAAAATTTTCATCCAAATCCAGTCATCAGTTTTTAATTTCCCATACAAACTTTCACCCCCCTTTTCACCCCTTTAGAGGGTGGTTTCCGGGATAAAAAGTATATAATAGCTACCTTTTGGGTTTGTCTGAAAGGGATATCGCGGCCCCGGCACACAGGCAACGGAAGGAACACGGGTGGGTTTTAGTCAGTAAAAGTCTGACACACCCTCTCGCTCTGCCCAGAGCGGGAGAAGTCATTTGATGATTTCCCATCCAAAAAAAAAAAAAAAAAAAAGGTTGTATGTATGTTTTGTTTTGTTTATTTTTTCTCCGTCGATTGTGGACCAATTTTGAAAAAAAAAAATTGTATGAAAAGTTATGCTCACAAGTTGGTCCCATATAAATTTTATTAACTTTGCTTGGATAGTTTTTGAGTAAGCTTCAATAATACGTATTTTTCCCACTTAATTTAAGTGGATGATATGATAACTTCCTCAATCAATCTGCCTAGCCTTTTCCCAACTATGTTGGTGTCGACTTCCAGTCTAACCGGATGCAGCTGAATACCAGTATTTTACATGGGGCGACTGCCTATCTGACCTCCACAACCCAGTAACTGGGTAATACGATACCCCTTGGTAAGACTGGGAGTCAGACTTTAGGGCTTCTGACGACTCGTAACGTCTGTCAAAGATCCAAGAATGACAGGCGCACAGCAGCAGCACAGATATCAGTATGATAACTTCCTGACACTGTTTTTTACATAGCAGGTAGTGGTATTCGAATTTGTGTGGGGTAGGTACCACAACTAAAAAGTGTAAAATAAAAAATTGCTTACAAAAAAAACACTACAAAGTGAAAAATAACTTTAATTTTGGAAGTCGGTGTCTTTGGTTTTGAATTTACGTTTTTTGCCACCGACTTCCGAAATTAAAGTAATTTTTCAATTTGTAGTGTTTTTTTTTTGGAAGTTGGTTCTTTTTTTTATAATATAAAATTTATTTATCTTATGACACTCGGCTTCATATTAATGTAAGAATTTTAGGATTCTAGTCAGTAGCTCCGAAGTTTTCTTCTTCTTTTCGTGTGGTTAGTGACTACCTGGTGTCAGAGTTTTAAAGCCGCCCATGGGCCTCTGACTTGGCTTCAGATGCCGTCTAGAAATATCTCAGGCAAACCAGCCTTACCTATATTTTTTTTTAATTTTTTTTTATTGTTTACATCACAGAAACCTCAATAGGTTTGTCTGGGTGTTAAACACTTTTAAGCAATCTTAATACTAACGAAATATATAATTTCTGGTTAAAAAGATAGTTTATAAGACATTGTGAGGTAGATTGTATTATCTGAATAAAAAAACCGGCAAAGTGCGTGTCGGACCACGCACAATGAAGGGTTCCGTAGTTGGGATGAATTTATCCCAAGAACAAACTTAACATTGACAAAAAAAACAAAAAAAAACATGTTCTCCCATACGGAATGTATGGGAGATCATGTTTTTCAAACCGCAAATTTAAGTTGGTCGATTATTACTCGTTAACCTGTACAGCCTACTTCGCTCTGATAGTTTTCCTTTTAATTTCTTTATATATACCTACTACTGCTGTGAATTTTTTCACAAGTCCAAGTACAACCATTTAGCTAGAAGGGGGGGGGGGGGGCACATGACTCTAACAAAAAAAATCAGTTAAATGCTTAATATTTCGCAAACGGATCCCTGAATCCAAAAATGGTTTCGACAAACTCACAATATTTATGAAAGACCTTTGTAACGATACCCCACAACATGGGGTACATGAGGAAAAAAAAAACATCCCCGCTTTACGTGTAGGGGAGGTACCCTAAAAAAATATATTTTTCTTGATTTTATTTTACCACTTTGTCGGCATGATTAATATGTATACATATGCCAAATTACAGCTTTCTAGTACTAACCGTCTCTGAGCTAAGCCGCGGACAGACAGACGGACATGGCGAAACTATAAGGGTTCCTTGTTTACTACGGAACCCTAAAAAGCACAAAAACGACGGCGGTGCGGCTCTGACAGCCCGTCGATGCTAATTACTAATTGAATGAAATTTAAACAGAATGACGCATTTTCAAAGAAAATCAAAGAATTTTTTGTATTTATTTTTATAATTATGATATTACGTTATTTCCGATTGAATTTTTGTTGCAACATCATTGTATTATAAAATAAGCATTAGTTCGTTTCCGATAAAAGATTTTGCATCTCGGTAATTATGTAGATAGATATATGCTCGTAAGAGTGAACCTTGATGCCATGTGAAAGCCGTAGGAATCCGCTGAAATGAAATTGTTTATTCTGTAAATAGGATATCGGAATCACTTTTACACGTCATATAAAAAAATATTAAAAATAAGCTAGATGAGGTCGGTGTTTCTTATCTGACTACTCTGAGAAGAAAGGCCTAAACAAACTCAGAGGTCGCAGTCTCTTTTAAAGTCCAAACATAATCTTGGTCAAGCCATATGAGGACCATGTAGATTAGTGTCTGAAATGGTCTTTTGAGGAAAGAACCACACAGATTTGAGTGGACCTGTCCACTCAGTGCAAGCATTGGTCAGTAATCGTTGAGCTCAACTCGACGAACAATACCGAAGAAAGGGCTGTTGGATATGCCACATCAACTACTCAAACTGCCAGACCATCATTAAAAGTAACAGAGAAAGAAAAAAATAATAATCATAAAAATAATAATCATTTATTTCAGGAAATTATTCCCTAATTAAGCACTACAAATTACATAGAAATAATATACACAAGGATTCAAACATTACACATTAAAATTAAATAAAAAAATAAAATAAAATATCCATAAAGTTCTCACATTCACAATAATTAAAATAATATTAATACTTTACAAAGTAATCATCTCATTTTGTCTACGAATAATATATTTTTTTAAATATAATTTTCAACGATGGCAATGTGTTTATAAAACTGGTTTATTTTGGTGATTTTACATACTTAATAATTAAAATGTCAAGTTTTATGGTATGTGTGTGTATAGTGTTATGGTTTTATCACAAGGCTTAGCAGAGCGAGCAGCTCAATCCCAAGCGTTTTAATATTCTAAAATAATCTGTCGGGCTTTTTTTTTTTTTGAGTGCATGGGAGGCCGTCACCTCCTTCTGCGAAGCAGTTATGCTCTCGCGAAGGAGGAGGCGGAGCGCGCGAGGGAGATGCAAGATGCGCGCCCTCGCGCCCCTAGTCGCCGCAGGAGACGCCCCGGGCGTCGGGAGTCGCGAGCCGATTTCCAGCCACCGTAGGCGCGGGCTGGCGGACGGTGAGCAATGGGTAGCTCGCCGTCCGATAAGGACCAGGCCCGGGTCGACGGCGCGTTGTGTTCCACGCGCGCCTCAAAGAGATGTCAGCACCAACTGGCGGGGTCCGTAAGGACCAATGCCTGCTGGGGTTGTGGGTTTGTCCGAAAGGGATATCGCGGCCCCGGCACACGGGCAACGGAAGGAACACGGGTGGATTTTAGTCAGTAAAAGTCTGACACACCCTCCCGCTCCGCCCAGAGCGGGAGAAGTCATTTGATGATTTCTCATCCTCAAAAAATCTAATATAATCTTAATAATCTTCTTCTACTCTGTCCTTCTCATATTTCTGACTTTGTTCATTCTTCCTTTCATATTCAGTCCATTCTACTCTGGAATGCGCTTCCTCTTGATATCAGGACGGCCATTAGTCGTTATGCATTTAAGCGGAAATTGCAGAGTTATTTTCAAAAAAAATAGTGTAGAGTCATCTCAATTACCTCATTTCCTTTGAATTTGTATCCTTATTTATATATATATATAATGTAGGTATATATTATAGTAAATATGTATGTGCGTGTATCATAAGTTTATAAACTATATATGTACTTGTATACATATTTTATTTATAATTTATTGTTGACATTTTAATATTTTTTATTATTATTATCTCCTCTAAATCGGAGGACCTGCCATCTTATCTCTTCACCACCCTTGGGTGACTGGTAGAGAATGCCTAAGGCATTAAGTCCGCCTTTGTACCTTATTGTGAGCGAGAAGTTTAAATAAATAAAATAAAAAAAGGGTCCACAATGATCATATTATTTTATTAAACCTACCACCTAAGTTCACATGTGGAAGCAATAAATATATTGAGTATTGAGTTTGGATTTGTGCCCGGTTCGTGGCCATAGGCTCGACCCATATTACATGGGACTTAAACATAATTGGCGAAATGTCGGTGTACTATAGGTACACCTCTGCCTGACCCTATGGGAGATACAGGTGTGATGTTATGTTATATTTATGTAATGACATAATCGCATCTTACTCATGGAACTTACATGACTGGCAAAATGTGGGCCTAATCCTTCTAATTCCTTAAATGTAAAATGATAAATAAATAAATAAGTAAAAAAAAAAAAAAAAAAAAAAAAAAAAAAAAAAAAAAAAAAAAAAAATTTATAAAATTAATAAATCCAATAAAATAAATGAAATACATAAAATAAATAAACAAAGTATGTGTACCATCGAAGAAGTTCATATCTAACCACCGTAAGGACTATTCTTGCTAGCAGCGCGCGGCGGCTATAGCACCGGCCGGTAACAGATGTGGTCATCGTGTTCACGGGATTTTGTTTTGAAACTGGTTAGATATGAACTTATTTGATGGTACATACTTATGTAACTATAAATATCCTAATCGCCTGAGAGTCGGGGCTGTTGTAATTACCTAATGTATAGTACGAGATACCTACTACCTACCTATGTAAGGTGCATGTGTAAACGTTACAAGAATGTAAAAAACATTGAAACGCAGAATTATCCACCTATTTAATTTTAAACCTACGTAAATAGGTACCTACACACACTGGCGGACTAAGGGGGGGGCGGCAGGTGCGTTCCGCTCCGGGCCCCCGGTCCTGGGGGTCCCCAAAATCGAGAAACACTTTTTAATCAAATCCCAAACAAGACCAAGATTATGTTTTAGTAAGTAAAAGGCAGTTTGTAGTTGGAGGCCCCCTACGCATGCTAAATATAAACGTAGGGTGCTAAAATTGTCTGGCTCGCTCCGCTCGCTCTTTTAGCCTAAGTACATTCTATTTTTTCTCAGACTTCTCTGCATTAATCGACAAAGTAACTTCTATTTAACTATACACGAAAAGTCAGAAGGAAACATTTCCTATCTGGGATGGGGGGCTAAAATTTTTGATTTGGCTCTTGCATCCTAAATTTTCAAGCGTTTCTGTATAGGTTGGCAAAGTAATTCCTATTTCTGTGTATATGTTAAAATGAAAATTTTAACTATGCGGGGTGCAAACATTTTCGAACTCGATTGCCACCTATCCACCATTAAACGAATAGAGAATGTTACCTATCTACCATTCTCTATTCGTCTGATGCTCTAATTTTTCGGCTGTCGACAAAGTATCTCCTATTTCTGTAACAATAGTAAAAATAAGCCGTAATCTTTTCGAGGCAGCCTGCTAAATATTTCAACATTTATTCCCGAATCCCATTTAATTCTGACGCCCCAGGCCCCTGACAGGTTTAGTCCGCCACTGTCTACATATGTTTTGTTAAAAATATTTGTATTTCGCTAAGTTGTGCACATTTTTCACGGCAATTAATTATTACAACGTCAATTGGTTCGGTATTAATGTCAAACATGCGTATTATATACGTAGGTACATTACGGTGTAGTACAGAAAACATTTGGTTTAAAAAAATATTGTAATATAAATATTATTTCGCCGTCCCCGGCGAATAAAACGGTAATGTGTTATTTAAGAAGTTACGAGATTTTCATGTGTATTGTAATGAACTTAACAATATTATTTGTATGTGTTGCATTAGACTAGGTATTTGCAACGAATAAAATTGTTATAGACTATTACAATACCTTCGATACGCTAAATTTCCAGTAAGATGCTCTTACCATTATATTCGTGGGAAAATATTCAACACAATTTGCATAAAGCTTAATACAATTTTGTCCCGGTAACAATGATTTTATTTTAAAATCGTTAAGGTTTTTACCATACATTTCATTACAAATCAAAGAAGCTAATATTGATTAGTCGACTGCCTCCGATGCAAGAATGCCTCGACGTCACCCTCTAACCACTGTTACAATACCTCTAGTCATACTCTAACACCTCTGTTTATTTTTATCTTCTGCATGCATTGCGTTTAGGGATACTGTTTCGACGAATACTTATACTTAAGTTTATGGTACGACAGAATTAATGGAAGACAACAACGATAGGTTTTCTTTAAAAGTGGTTGTTATAGATTACCTTTATGTATCTTAGCTGGAACATTTACTCTAAGTAAACTGTGAAGGATCATTTTTAAACATTTTAATGAATGGCCATCAGAGGAGCTGCTGTGGAGCGGTTTTCATTAATAGTGATAGTCTACCTGATGAACCTACATTTTGTGTGAATTTCAATGAGGGTTAATTGCGATTCCAGGCCTAGCTATTTGCGCGGGCTTGCGGACGATGAGCAATGGGTAGCTCGCCGTCCGATAAGGACCAGGCCCGGGTCGACAGCGCGTTGTGTTCCACGCGTGCCTCAAAGAGATGTCAGCATCAACTGACGGGGTCCGTAAGGGCCAATGCCTGCCAGGGTTGCGAGTTTGTCCGAAAGGGATATCGCGGCCCCGGCACACAGGCAACGGAAGGAACATGGGTCCTTACGGACCCCGTCAGTTGGTGCTGACATATCTTTGAGGCGCGCGTGGAACACAACGCGCCGTCGACCCGGGCCTGGTCCTATTGGACGGCGAGCTACCCATTGCTCACCGTCCGCAAGCCTGCGCCTACGGTGGCCGGAAGTCAGCTCGTGACTGTCGACGCCCGTGGCGTCTCCTGCGGCGACTAGGGGCGCGAGGGCGTGCAGCTTGCATATCCCTCGCGCGCTCCGCCTCCTCCTTCGCGAGCATAACTGCTTCGCAACTCGCAAAATAACGAGAGAACTCGCAAAATGCTATTGGGGTTTTCTGTGACCTCTCCAAAGCCTTTGATTGCGTGCACCATGACACGCTTTTGCGTAAACTGCGTCATTACGGTGTTCAAAACGAAGCTCTCAACGTTATAAATTCTTATTTACACAATAGGTCCCAATGTGTAGATGTTAATGGTGTGAAATCTTCCGGTCTACCAGTTCAGTTAGGTGTACCTCAAGGCTCAATACTAGGTCCGTTCTTGTTCTTAGTGTATATCAATGACTTACCATTCTATTTAAAGGGTATCTGTGAAGTTGTACTGTTTGCAGATGATACCTCTCTTATTTTTAAAGTAGACAGGAATAGACAAGATTTTGACGATGTAAACAGTGCTCTCTCAATGGTTACGGATTGGTTTACGACAAATAACCTAGTTCTCAATGCCAAGAAAACGAAATGTGTAAAGTTCGCCCTACCAAATGTTAGAAATCTAGGACCCAACATCGTCTTAGATAAAGAGGTGCTTGAGTCTGTAAACTCGGCAGTTTTTCTGGGCATAACAGTAGATGCCAAACTTCAGTGGGGCCCACATATATCGAGCCTAGCGGGAAGGCTCAGTTCGGCCGCCTACGCCGTCAGGAAAGTAAGACAATACACTGACGTCGATACAGCTCGGTTAGTCTATTTTAGTTATTTTCATAGCGTTATGTCCTACGGTCTTCTGCTGTGGGGCAAAGCTGCTGATATTCAAAATATATTTGTCCTTCAAAAACGAGCTGTTCGAGCTATTTACCAGCTAGGTGCCAGAGTTTCTCTGAGAGATTTTTTCAAAGATATTGGTATCCTCACGGTGGCGTCCCAATTCATTTTCGCCAACATCTTATATATTAGGCAAAATATACACTTATACACTAAAAACAGTGATTTTCACAATGTTAACACTAGAAATAAGGACAAACTACGAGCTCCCTTTCACCGGCTTCATAAGGTTCATAACTCATTTGTTGGGCTTGGTATAACCTTTTATAACAAGCTACCCTCTTCTTTGCTAGATTTGCCTTTTGATGCGTTTAAAACGAAAGTAAAATCCAAGCTTTGTTCAAAGGCATACTATTCTATAAACGACTACTTAAATGATAAGAATAGTTGGTCGCTGTGATTAACTCAAGACAATGTTTATGTTCTTTCTCCAGATTACCTACTGACAAGTTATATGAGTTTATATAATTGTATTTTTTTTTTTTTTTTTTTTTTTTTTTTTTTTTTTATTTGACTTTATAAGTCAAGCTATTTTTAATTTTATTTCAATTAATTGTTGACATAATCTACTCATTACAATGTTTTTTCTAATGAGTTGTATTGCAATATGTGGTTAGCTAGTGACCTCGACAATTGATCATATTAGTTATTGTTATTAGTAATTAACTGTTTGTTTTATTTATTTTATCTCGATGGTCCTAGCTTATCATTTATAACTTCCAGTTACAACTATATGTAAGCGGGCACGCCCTTTATGCCTGGAGGCTTTTATTTAGATAAGTTCTGTTTACGTTTAGTTTTTATTTCTGCCTGAGTATAGTTCTCGATGATGTTGTGTGGTATATTGGCGTGTGCTAGCTAACATATGGCTAATAATTTAAATTATGTTTTGTGTTGCGTAATCTAAATTATCTAAATTATTTTAAATACTATTATATAGAATCTTATTTTTTTGTTCTTCTAACTGAACAGACAGCTGTGCTGCTGGGGAGTTTGTTGCGCCACTTCTTCTTCCCAGCTAATGCACTAGGAAGTGGTGAAGGGTGGGCGTTTTGGGGGACTGTCTTATGTAATTTTGACGTTCGAAAAGTGCTGATTCTCAGCCTAGTTTGAATAAATGACTTTTGAATTTTGAATTTTTTGAATTTTCGCAGAAGGAGGTGACGGCCTCCCATGCACTCTTTCTCCAAACCATGGCCTGAACCAGGGCCGCACGCGAGAGATCGCCGCCGCCGATCGCCTCCGTGAGGACACGGCGGTGCTCCGCCCAAGCCGGGCAGACCTTCACCGAATGCTCCACCGTGTCCTCCGGGCGATCCACACAGTGGTGACACCCCGGCGTTTCCTCCCGCCTTATGCGGAACAGGAACCTCCCGAAACAACCGTGTCCGGTGAGGACCTGCGTCAGGCGGAAGGTGAGGACGCCATGGCGCCTCTCAAGCCACTCCTCAAAGAGGGGACTTATCCTCGCAATTGTGGCGTGCCCAGCGCTGGGTTGCGACAATCGCACACTCCATGCCGCCATGAAATCCCGCCGGAGCTCTGTCCGCTGTGCCATGATTTCTCGCGGCAGCGGAGTTAAGCCCCGGCGTTTCGCCTCCTCGCGACACTCCCAGATGTGCGCGAGGACTTTTGCCTCCAGATCCCATGGCGGTAGTCCGGCAAGAAGGTTTGCCGCCTCACGGGAGTTTATTGGTAGGCTGGAGTGAACACTGACGAGGAATAGAGCTCCTACCATTTTCTTGCCTTTATTGGCCGGCTTGAGTGGAGATTTGCAAGAGCAAACATGCTCGGAGGAAGGAAGTATTCCAGTAAGATGCTGGTAGCGATCTTGACCATCTTTCGGGCTCTGAGATTGTCCTGATAGCCGTGGGATACCTGTCCTCTCCTCAAGGACCTCAGGATACGTTCCTCCTTGCCGCTACATCACTATGTGCTAGCGACAGTTTCCGATTGTGCAAGTTACCTCCAGCCATTTTATCCGTGTATATTATATAAAGTTGGTCAGGTAGGGGACATACTTCTTCCATTGTTCAAGGTCACTAATCATCTATAGCCACCCAAACCCATAGCAATGTTTTGTTTCCATGTTCGGCAACACTCTTGCGCCAACTGGGGGTTGTGCTTGGGTCCACTTGCATAGTATAGACAGGGATAATGCGAAAGTGACTGGAAATAAATATAAGGTCCATGAGATGAAGTTGCGTGACTTTTACGACATACAAGACTTACTTGTTTCTGGAAAACACTGACTAAAAGACACTCAAGGAAACAAAATTAAAAGGGCATTTGAAACAAGCTTATGATCATTAAATACCTATAAGTAAAGTGCTACATGCAGATTTATTAAGTTTGTGTACTAGTGATGCAATCCCACAACACTACCATGCGTTTTATGACTCCCTCACGAGCTGCGAGGGTAACCCGAGCGAACATTCAGACTCCGAACTCTTAGAACATGTAGACGACGAGGTTTAGAGCTACCCAGAGTAACTGCTTCTTAAAAAATAAGAATTAAGTACTAAACTAAAGTAGACATTTCCTAATTTGTTGATTTCAATAAACAGTTGTTAATAATTATGAATAAATAAATAATAATTAGACAGATTAATTTTATTTCTTCGCATATTACCTTGCATACATACAACATATTGATTCGGTATTTGATACTTGCCTACAGTTAGTAGGTATAAAATAAAAGAATAAAATTTCCACGAAATACACACGTAAGTGGCTATTACTGAAATCTGTAATTGATTATTTCTCAGTGAATAAAATGGTAATAGTTCATTACGATATGGGATCCTATCACAATTTATCAACCAATAACATAGCAATGCATTATTACGGTAAAGTATTACATGAGGTTTTACACGAATAATATCGTAATGTTCCTTTACAGTTTAATTCATGGTAAATTTAATTTCGTTAATAACTACATTTCTAAAAAAGTTATATTATTTAATACAGTATACAATAGGGATGATGCCTGGGTAAAAAAAATGAAATTCTAATTAGTCCGTCAGTCAGACAATAAAAAAATATTACACACGTATTTTTTGCTTTATCATAATAATAAAAAAATACTTAGATAAAACGCATTTTAAGTTTGGGAGTGGGGGTCGCTACGTCACAAGTACGTATAAAATCTACATACTCGTGACGTCATGGCACATTTCAACAATCTTTAGATTACGTAATAAAAGAAAAAATACGTGTCCAATATTTTTTTTAAATCTCAAAGAAGGACTAAAAAAAAAATTTAGTCATCATCCCTATTATTTTATTAAAAAAACACCTTTCTGTTTGTATTTGAATAATCCCGCTATGTGTAATTAGTTATTGAGATATTCACGAGAAACAATTTTTTATGTTTCCTGTAAAATTTAGTTTTTACGATTACCATTTTATTCGCCGCGGACGGCGATTTGACCTCGTATTTTTTTTCGTGAAATCAGAATTAGGTAAGTACGATCAACGTTCAGAGCTTTTTTAAATCAATGACACGAGTTCCTGCTAAGACAAGCACGCTTCTGCTTCTGCTAATCCATTCGAAAAAGACTGTCATAATGTATATAAGGACTGTTAGTGTTACTGTTAAAAATGCCAATGTGCGCTTTTATCATTTCTAACATGACGATTTATTCTCGGCGTCTACGAAGGACAAAGTAATATGTATGGAAAAACGTTTTACCATTATCGAGTCATATACAGGGACAACGGAAGTTGGGGGCAGAGGGGGGCAAATGCTCCCACTAAAATCAAACGGGAGGTGGTGCATGCCCTCCAATTTGACTACCTGGTAAAGTAGGTTTTTCTGTGCTGTCCTTCACAGAACTTTGTTTTTTCTGAATCGCCTCATCCAACTCGAATCTCTTCTTTTTAAAAACCGTTCAAAGGAATTATCAGCAAGCGACATCCAGGCCGAATTAGGCGTCCACGCCACCGATTTTGATATTAACTCACTAGAACTACAAATGAAGATAGCTAGGAAGCAATAACTCAATACCTATAGTGAAGACTGTCCGAGAGTACGCAAGAGAACTGGCTGATCTACCCAAAGTTTCAAGGGCAATGATTGATCAAGTAGAAAGGTTAGAAGTCTTGCTCCACACAATGCCAGCTACGTCTATGTCGTGTGAAAGGTCGCTGAGTGCCCTTCGACGCATCGGGACATTCCTCTGACTATCAATGAAGCAGAGAAGATTAACCTAGCAATACTGCACGTGAATAGGATAGAAATATTTGGTTTAGATTTAAATGACATTCTTAGGGAATTAGCTTCAAGCGTTATGTAGTATGTCTGGGGTCCCTGGTCATTTATTTCCGAAAATTTTACTTCCTTGTGTTATCGTGATACCGTGGATGATGACGATAGTATGGACACGTTAGAAATGATTAGAACGCCCATTGAATGAACATTAATTTTATTGGCATGAAACAATGTGAATTGAGCGCACGCAAACTGAGATGGCGACAAACGTCAAATAGACATTTGACAGTGACAAACTGACTGCTGACATTTTAAACCGAACGCACTTCACTTCAGAAGTTCGGGAAAGCAAAACAACATCTTCAAAACGCAGAATTTCATAGCATTTATTCAAAAATGACGGCGCCCGCTATCCAAAGGTCATCTTGTATATTCTGTAATATAGTTAACAAGTTCGAACCTACGGAAATAATATATGAAGATAACGATATTTGTGTGTTTCCCGATATTAAACCTGCGACCAAATTACATCTTCTAATTATACCAAAACGTCATATTGAAGACGTTAAATCCTTAACGCCAACTGATAGGGATCTTGGTAAGTGCTTTTATCGCTAAAATCTAATTACTAGTTAGCCTAAGAAAGATTAAAACTGTTATCAATTTATCTGATAGTGATTGGTGTGGCATGATGCGAAATGATGATCTCCCCTATTTTATGAATATTTTTCTTCTGTGTGCTATCTAGCAAAAAATATCTACTTATGATAGGCCGGGGAAATTAGGTTTTAACCCTGCAGTAAATCCTAACAGCGATAATTGTCTTGAATCGTGTTTTCGAACTTAGCTCTTCAAATAATATAAAAAAATTAAACATTTTCCAGGACCGCATCAAGGTAAAAAAAAACAAAAACGTATTTTTGTGAATAAAAATTGAGGCAAAATAGATAACAGGAAAATTTTGGTTATATTATGTAAAAAATTGGTAAAACTAATAGTCACCTCCACGGCAATTTAAATAAAAATAAAATTACGATTTTTTTTTTATTGTACTTCAAGCAAAAATGTTAACAGCGGTTTTTTTGCATTAAAGTCCCTAGTTAAATATTTGAGTAAGCTATTCGGCAAAATTAAACATATTATATTTGCGCAAGATATTATTTAAAAAAAAAAATTGCAATAGCACTTCTGGCAAAAATGTAAAAGAAATAAACTTTTATTTATAGGGTCTATCCGACCGAATTACAAGAAAACTAAACACATTAAAGCAAATTTTCTTGTAATTAGATCGGATAGATAAATTAATATCTTGAGCTGGTACAATATGTTTAATTTTGTTGAATAACGTATTAAAATATTTAATTAAGTAATGTAATGCAAAAAGAACTGCTGTTAATATTTTTATTTGAACTACAATATGTCGTAATTTTATTTTTATGGAAATTTCCATGGAGGAAAATGTTGAATTTTTTTACCAACTTTTGATACCTAATCTCTTCGACAAACATTCCATACAAACATATCTGTTAAAAATAAAATCTACCACGTAAAATTGAAATTAGATGTTTT
Organism: Agrochola lota; assembly: GCA_947364205.1. Lineage (NCBI taxonomy): Eukaryota > Metazoa > Arthropoda > Insecta > Lepidoptera > Noctuidae > Agrochola > Agrochola lota. The sequence continues at coordinate 5,599,137 of OX376248.1, forward strand.
CTTTAAGAAAACGTATACGCGGGGGTGAACTTTTCGCGGTATGCATTTTAACATACTCCCTTGTCCATACGCTACACGTTAAATGAAAAAAATCGCTGTTTTAAATCAATGCAAAGTTAGCCTAAAATTCGGCGTGTATGCGCTACTGAATGGTTCGCACACACCTTGGATGTTAGCTTGAATGATAAGCCACGGATAGTCAAAGATGATGGTTTATTGAATATATTTAACTACCACGTAACTAATGCTATATATATACTAATGTATGAATGTGTGAATGAGTACAGCTGACTATGAACGCTGATCGTGTACTGTCGCGTTACACTATAATTTGTGCAAGGTGACGGAAAAGTGCTGATGTATGCAATGCGCGCGTGCCATGTACGATACATGACTCGTACACGGCGTAATTTCCCCGGACTATTAGAATATCTAAAGTTAGTTCTATAGAATTGAATTTTAAGTACGTTTTTTTGTAATATAATTTTTTTTTTTTTTTTTTTTTTTCAATTGTACATCTTGATTCATCATGAACTGCATTCTTTTAAAGTCCTAGGAAGAAATTCTAAGTTTTGCCTTTACAGAATATTTAGAACTTTCCATAATTTGCGGCATTTTTCCATGAAAAAATGGCAACACTTAAATCATTAAAGGTGCGGTCCAAAAAAACATTTTTTGACATAATCGAAAAACAATTAAACGTTTATTCACATTATAGTTCAGTTCTCCAACAAATTCAAACACTTCTGTATTTGTTTTCAGTTGAAAAAATGCTGTACGTTGCCCACGAGCAGTTAGCGAAAAATAATCAAACGCTGTCCGACGCTCGTTTAGGGTACCATTGGCCCCCTTTCCGTAGCGTCAGACATCTTCACTTGCACGCAATCGCGCCCGCATCTGAAATGGGATTCATATCTCGACTTATATTCAGAGCGAATTCTTTTTGGTTTGTTTCTGTAAGTATTCCGTATCTATACTAATAATATAATAAAGCTTAATAAAGCTGTTTGAACTACCATTCTCCATTCCAATTACCATTTCTACTAAGTCAAGTTAAGCCAAGTAATAGTACGGGCGGGCGATGCGATGCAATAGAATATAATATAATATATTCTATTGTATACACGGTTAATTTTAGCTCGTTCTGGAACGAAAAGCCATAAACTCGATCATCGAACTCGAAACGATTGGGACTATTATTTTCAATAAATTACAATTTAAAAAAAAAACACGAAAAATCTAATTTATTGTTTTTTTGTGAAATAATGAGAACTCGAAGTAACTGCGATCAATGCATATGTGTGTAAAACGTATCGACGAACGGCAACACTTGCGAACGGTACCCATTGAAAAATCCATTCATCGATCAGACAGCATAAACACACATACGCAATAGATAAATAGGTACACAAATAAAAATACGAAAAGGGAATTCAGACTTTATTTCTTAACCGTAAACGGTAACAAATAGAAATTTCACCAAACTAGGTACAAGGTAAGTAGGTACGCAGTTTACTAAAATTATTCTGAGAAGTGTCCGACCGGACTTCAAAAGGATGCACAACCGAATTCCGCGGTTAAGTGTATAAAAATAAGGTCTTAATTCGGTCCAATATTTACATAGAAAAGGGCACCACCATCTTATAATGAACTCTATTCGACAGGTAAAACGATTCATTTTTCTGTTTACATTGCCTGCCTCTGTAGAAGCCGCCGCGCCGCGGCCGCAAGCAAGCATTGTCGCATAAAAATTGGTTTAGGCAGTATTCTTTTTATTTATCATAAATATGATAGGCAGGTATGCTTATTAAGTACCTATTAGCTCGATTGGTTGACACTCGATTCAAGGCCTTAAATACAACTCCCAAGCGTACTCGTCGTGTCTAGTTGAAAAGGTACGAGTACTAGTGATTTCGTGATGCGAGAGTGTCGAATGAAATTTCAATTAGTTTCTCTCGTTTACGAGGAGATGTGATAGTTGTAAACACCGTGCCGTGCTTTCGATACTAACGAAAGATAACGGAGGTGAATGAACTTACACCAACCTATCGTACCAGAAATGAAATACCTACTTGCAGGTAAGTACTAACTTGCAGCCGGTTATTCGTCCAACGTCCGTTGACCCACCGCGAGCTCGCTGTCAACTGATTCGCACACGCACAGCTGTGCCGCGCTACGTCATCACCGAGCGGATCGCGTACGATCTTGCGTTTATGAATGAAATAGTGGAAGCGCTACTAAGATTTAACTCGAATGACAGAATAAAAGTGATAAATTTCTAACTTCTATATTAGATGTCTTAAAAAAACAATAACAATGCTGATAGTACCTATTAATCGTCTGGAGTCACTGTGTTTCGGCTCCAGAACGATTTAAAATTATTCGTGTATAATATATTCTATTGCAACATAATCTATTATATTATTTTAAAACAAGAAATTTCACGCAGGCGCTAATTTTTAAAATGAAAGTCCACCTTATTCAATATGTATCACACGATATCTTAATGGATAATAGATGCTTCCTAAAAATAAGTCTTACAAAATAACCAATAAAATATTCTTCTTTATTTTCAGCCTGACTACGTGGCTTCGATGATTTGATGATACACGTCTTCGAAATTGTAGCTAAATCTAATTTATTGTTGGTAGTTAATGAAATAATGTTAATGATAACATTTGACTATTTTAAGCTTTATTTGATGTTCCACAAAAAATAATAATTTAGCTTTAGGCTTTCTGTCTACGACGCCGGAGCCGCACCGCATGTTCGTGTATACGAATGAATATCGCCCAAGCGCCGCCCCGCCTGCCGCCGCGTAGATTTTACACTCATTCTGAGATGTTGTGAATTTTTTCATCTTGCGGTCTGCGCCGCCGCGCCGCCGCCGCCGGTGTGGCTCCGGCATGGCGTCGAGTACAGGAAACCTTAAAGTAATATGCATTGCAGCCACACCAACATTGTTCTGCAGTCAATTGGAAATAAGTTACTCGACAAAGACATGACCTGTATGAGCCTGCTATGCAAATGGATTGTGAAAGAAATGGTGGGCCACTAATAATTATGTAATTTGGCCACAACTATTAATTATCATTCCTCATTAAGTATGTCATTTTAGTAGGTAACTTTATTGTTATGGACATTTCAAATGGGTAGTTCGGAACAAATATAAATACTATTATTATAAACGAAAAGCTCAAGATATTGTAAATGTGCTCGTATCTAGCGTCCCCTCTATTGTTATATTAGTTTTTAGAGTTTATGAATATTAAACGGATTTATATTGGGTTTATTTTTGTTTGAATTCCCAAATTCTTCCATTCTTCTGTGTCATTTTTAATAAATGGCAAGCAAATCCAATTTCGGTTATTCTGCCAAAGTTTCTTTTTACATTTTTGTCAACTAACTGAACGCACTTTATGTCAAATGTGACGATTATAGTGAGTTCTCATTCTTACTAAATATTTTTAGTCGAAATACTAATCATAAGTTATCTACCAAGTACCAAGTTCCGCACTGGGCCCGCATGGTGGATTATGTTAGATATGGCCCAGTCCCTCTCATCGAGAGGAGGCATAAGTCCCAACATTGAGATAGGTGTGGGTCGTTGCGTGATTTTCGCGAAACGTAACGTAACTAGTTACTTCGAAGGCGTCACCTGTTTTGAAAACAGGTGATTTTAGTAATTAGTTATTTTTCAAATTCTATTCGGTGATTCAGTATTACAGTTATTTGCGAAACGAAAATATTAATGGTTACTTATGTAATACGTTACATATTTATAGCTTTAAGTTTTTGAACGAATAAGTTTTTGTAGCTACATAAGTAGTTACCTAAATTATTAACGTAATACTAATACAAATGAACTGCATCGAATAATGTATTTTTAGCGATCAGAAGCGAAAAACAAATTAAAAAAAAAACAATTCAAAATAACCTAAAACTGATATATTTCAGAATAGACTTAATTTTAACAATAATTCAATTAATCATCAAAATTCGAGCAATCACAAACAACCGTTATTATTCAAAACAAGAAACACCAAAAATAAAACGAAAAACCAGTATAAAAATAATGTGGAACGAACATACTGTAAATTAGCGTAGGTACCGACACCCTTACCGTTTGACGACCGAGCAACAAAAGGGCTCGTTTTTTTTTTTTTTTTTTATATAGGTCATCTCGTAGCTTACCTCTTAGGTCATGACTACTCAACCGGTCAATCCTGTGGCTGCCTTAAGCTTCTACACTTAAAGCCTCCAGCCAGGGGCAAAACTATGCTAATGAAAACTAGGCGAACGCTCGCTAAGGGCACCCCCTGTGGGGTACGAACCTCGGCTTAGGGCGTTCGCTGGGGGGAGGACAGCAAGAGGGACAGGCTGGATCAAAAGTATTTCATTATTATTAATCGGGGAATTTAAAGCTACAGGCTCAGCATCGACGCAGGCTGGCGCATCTTCGAGCAAGGGTCGGGGGGGAGGGCCTGCACTCGATCGAGCGCTCGCTTTTAGTGAGAATCGATGCGTACCACCACTACCAACAATAAGTTCTGCTTATAGTATTATAATAATGAAAGTTATGCAGGCGTATTTAGAAGTTCATTTGATTGTTTGTGTATATACAATGATTTGAAATATTTACAATATGATGTTTTTTTTTGCACGTTTTAGTTTTTTCTGTATTTACATTTTTTCAATAGTCTAGTTGGTGTGCGTGTGCATGTTTGGATTTAATCGTGTCACCACTTGGGACTTCGGGAACTCTCAGCTCGCTTTGCCGGTCGGTCAGTACCAGTAGGCAAGTAACCTGTCACTTATTACGCGGGAAAGAAACAACATGCGCTCGCAACGTATTTTTGTTTCGGTTCTCTCTTTTCATTCGATCACTGCCACAGACTAGTTAGCTATCACTATGCAGTGATATGAAAGTAGTGCTATGAAACTATTTACAAAAATCACGTGTTTCTGTGTAACTCGAAACTAGTTATTCGGTTACATGCGCCGTAGCCAGTTATTGTAACGAGTGACGTGAAATAACGCCCATACCTTCATTGAGAACATTAAGGCTAATTATGTTATGCTAGATCCATAAATTTTATAAAATAACGGTGAAAATAATTCATGATTGCAGTTTGATGTGCTATGTCACGAATTGCAATTTACAGATTTGTTAGAGAGAATCGCCTAAATGCATTAATTTGTGACAGATATCTAACCATCACAACACTATTGTTGAGCACAATAAAATAAACTCTGTAAAGTTACATGCTCTGTGAACTCGGTTCAAAGAGTAAATATAAAGTAACTATTCTCGGTTACTCGGGTGTCAAAATAAAAATACTTTGTTTTTCCATTTTTTTTGTAATTTAATTCTCAAAACAGGTATGTGTTTACATTTTTATTTAATTATAGCTTTTTGGGATGTAATCAATACATTTCTGTAGTATTTATCAAAGTTCAATACTATTTTATAAGCTAACCTCTAACGAAAACAAACTAAATCTTTTTAAATGTACAATCAACTCTAATTCGGTTGATGTTTGGTAATACTTTTTATTGTATATTTTTTCTACGTCAGAGCTGTATCTTACTGTCTATCATTAAAACATTTCTTTCGAAATTACACTGATATTTCATAGAAAATTATTCAAAATATTAGCTAATTTATTACAGTGTAATGTGTACGAACTAACTACGGATATTGACCTCTAAACAATACAAAACCTATTATAGTCGCTGCGTTAAGAACAGAGTCGTTGGGCATCATAAATCATCATTGTTATTAGTCTGTCTCGCTCGCACTTATGGAGCTTATAGAGCAGGTAGCAAACTATCTTGTTCGTTTAAAATAGATTTTTTAAATTTTATATAGATTCTTTTCTATTTTGTGAATGTGAGAACGATGTAGGCTTAGTGGACTGTAGATTTATTGACCATCTTCTATTTTGTTAAGTATCTGGTACTTGTTGAAAGACCTACACTGTCCTCTCATACCTATTAATACTGTTATTTAAAAATATTGTAAATGCCAATTATTTTTAAAAGAGTGACCATAGAGGTTCTTGCCAGCTCTTCTCCATACGAAACATCCAATTGTAACCGTGCACCTAGTTTCTACGTTTCATAAGTGCCCATGTTGGTCTATGTGAAATAAAATATATTAATTTGAATCGTTTAGATGCAAGGCATTGCACTTCTTATTACTACTGATATTTATAGCCCCATTTATGACTCAGTTCATAATGCAAATACTATAAAAACTAATTAGAAGCGACAAACAAGATACCAAATGTTTTAAATTAAAGTTTAATACTTTGCAAGCACCTAACTCTTTTTCACCGAAATTTCAGACCAATGGACGACCCAGAACTGGACCCGTCAGAGCTTGGTACACAAGACTACTGGCAGAAGGCGTACACTAAAGAGATAGAGAACTTCGTAGAACATGGAGACCCAGGGGACGTATGGTTTGGAGAGGACAGTGCTAACCGGGTTATCGACTGGATCTGTAACTGTGGCACTGAAAAGGATACTGCTGTTATTGATTTAGGTGAGAATAAGCTGTTTATTTAAAATGTATGTTTTGTTCAGCTGAGTAGAAAATAAGTTATTGACCAAAAAAACTTAGTAAGTACAGTGACATTTATAGCAATTACATAATAAATTCACCAGGTGACCAGAATACCTGCGAAATTTCATGGATTTATATTTATTATGTCTTTAATAAAACACCATATAGCGTAATTTGTGTATTGAGCTAAGTAGCCTCGAAATACATACAAGTGGGTAAATCTTAGGTTACACCTTTTTTACAGTCCGTTCAATTGATTTTGACTTCTATACCATAGGCATAAGTATGGCATTAAAAACAAAAAAGTGTTTACAATACCAACTGTTTACTGCAGCTGCCATTTGTCATGCCACCAACGCAATAGATGTCAAAATTGGTTGAACGGACTGTAAAAACGATTTGTTTATTTATTTATGTATACTTTATTGTACACCAGATTATAATTACATAAAGAAAAAGTAATACACTACAAAATATACAATAGGCAGCCTTATCGCTTACTGCAATCTCTTCCAGTCAACCTTGGAATGGACCGTGATAGGTGACAGTATTTAAATGTTTAATGTTATTTCCAATGGAGTATAAATACAAGAGGTTGTTGCATTTGTATTGTGTAGCCAATCTCGATAAAGCTATTACTTCCTGTCATCACCAATCCCTTTGAAGATTTTACACTAACCAAATTAAGTTACCAGAATAATTTATTTTGGATTCCGCTCATCACTCATTAGTACCTATTCAACAAAAGGGACTTCTAAACTGAAAATTAGCTGAGGCTTCTCAAAAAATGCTTCATTTAAAACTGTATTCATTCATAATGCATGTTGGCCAGCACAGACTGACGGAAGGTCAGGTGCGGATCCAGCCCTCAAAAAAAGGTTGTGGTCACAGCCACCCGAAAATCTGCCTAAGGGCGAGTCGGAGTTTGAACTTGCTCATGATCGATATAGTGCATGCCTACAAAGGAGATGTTTACAAAATATATGATGCCCTGACCAAGATTTTGTAAAGTACAGTGGGCAGTACCAGTTTCACGGTGGGCCAGCCGTGGGGCGAACACTATTAAATTAAAATAAACCTGTAAAATGTTAGTTTGTTTGCTAACGAAAATTACAAAAGTAAGAGTGTTTGTTTGCACATCACAGTGTCACATTTAGACTCTAAACTACTGAACCGATTTTGATGAAATTGGAATGAAAAATGAAAGAAAACTATAATAATAATAATAGACATGCCAGTTGATTTTTTAATATGGTCTTATTCATACCCTTGAGTTATGGGATATAAAAAAAACACCTTGTATTGTACATAGTAATCCCTTGCACTATATTTATGTGTAATAAATAAATAAAATATTTGGCAGCGGGGTTTATTGTTTCGCAAAATGGTGTCAGGGAAAACACGGGTGTGTTTTCCTTTCTTACTTCATTTCTTAAATAACGTGTCACTGACTCTTTTAGGAAACAGTAGCTTCTTCTTCTTAATTCGTGTGGTTAGTGACTAACCTGGTGTTTTTATGCCGCCCATGGATTTTAAATTCATCAATTTAAAACTTATTTGTGGTGGCATCTACATCGCCACATGCGAACTACCCATCAAAAAGACCTGACGTTTTTTATGCCGCCCATGGATTTTAAATTCATCAATTTAAAACTTATTTGTGGTGGCATCTACATCGCCACATGCGAACTACCCATCAAAAAGACCTGACGTCTTTTATGCCGCCCATGGATTTTAAATTCATCAATTTAAAACTTATTTGTGGTGGCATCTACATCGCCACATGCGAACTACGCATCAAAAAGACCTGACGTTTTTTATGCCGCCCATGGATTTTAAATTAATCAATTTAAAACTTATTTGTGGTGGCATCTACATCGCCACATGCGAACTACGCATCAAAAAGACCTGACGTCACACAAATCCTTCATCGCGCAATTGACATCAATCGTTGGGCAGTTGCCCGCCAGACACCCGTCTGGTCAGAGGATACTCCCTTTTCTATAGAGTATTGAGTGAACTTTACACACTGTTTGTTCCTCATGAATCTTAACTTATCCAATCGAAATAAGGTATATATTTCAATGCTCGGTGATCGAGTTTGGAGCATCGCAGCACAGATTTCCGTCGATCACCGAGAGTTGAAATATACGTAACAGGTTGCAACATCAACGCGAAAACTTTTACCATGGACTCAGTACATGATTCTGAACCATGTGCTGAGTCCATGGTAACTTCTTTTTTCTGTATTCGTAACAACTTAGAAAGAAAAATAAGTTTATTTGTCACAGAAACAAGTGCATAAAAAAAAATAAAAAAAACTCATTTGAACAAGAAAATAAAACACAATATATACAATAACGAGCACAAAACTGAAATAGTCGGCAGCTGCTGGCACGTCATGACTGTGACAAGAAGGCTACCACTCAGCATGATGCTGGGCTATGGGGACCCACAGCACAGCGCTGATTTTCAGTGGTCACCCGAAAAAGATGTACAGAAACCTAGTCAGGTTTAATGAACTATACATACTCGTAAAAATAAAAAAATAAAATAAAAAAAGGGGTGCTGGGACACATAGTAGAAGTGAAACTCAACGGTCAAGTGGCAAAACGAATCGCAACAAAATTTTAACTTGAAGTTTTACGGGCAGGTTTTCAAATTGGACAAGTACATTAACAATCGGCCCGCAAAACTAAGTTAAAAGTTTGTGAAATAATTTTTCAAATCGGTTCAATATAAAAACTTGAGATTCCCATCTATTCTCGCCCTCCGCCGCCGCTGCCGTCTCTCACCACGCGATATATCGGCTACCCCCTCCACGCGGCCGGAACGCTTTTTCGTGACAAAAAAAATCCTAATACCTAATCCTATATAGAAGTTTCACTTCAATAAACAGTACTTACAAGATAATGCTACTATACAACCAATAATATGAATTAAATGATTAAAAACATAAAAACAATTATCATTAATCATAATTTTATTATTATTTCATGTAATATTACAGGTTGTGGCAATGGTTACACACTATCAGAGTTGGCTAGAGAAGGATTCACAAACCTCCTTGGTGTGGACTACTGTCAGGAAGCCATCACTCTTGCTGAGAAGGTGTCCAAGACTGAGTTTCCTCATATTAAATATAAGGTAAGATCTATTTTTATTCTTCTTCTTTTCGTGTGGTTAGTGACTAACCTGGCTTAGCTCAGAGACGGTTAGTACTAGAAAGCTGTAATTTGGCATATGTATACATATTAATCATGCCGACAAAGTGGTAAAATAAAATCAAGAAAAACATTTTTTTTAGGGTTTCACGTAAAGTGGGGATGCTTTTTTTTCCTCATCTACCCCACGTTGTGGGGTATCATTAGAAAGGTCTTTCAAAAATATATTGTGAGTTTGTCAAAACCATTTTTGGATTCTGGGAAAAACAAACCAAACATTCCGTATGGGAGAACATGTTTTTCAACTACAATGTTAAGTTTGTTCTTGGGATAAATTCATCCCAACTACGGAACCCTTCATTGTGCGTGGTCCGACACGCACTTGGCCGGTTTTTTTTAATTTATAATTGCTGGACTGCCTCGTTGATCCAGCAGTCGCTAGCGCTAGTGCTGAGCATGAGGTCCTGGGTTCGATTCCAGGATCGGGCAGTGTTATTTGGTTTTCCATCTAGAATTTCTCAGTAGCAGCCCGGAGTTCTGAGTTTGTGCCCGGTTGATGGCAATAGGCTCGCTCCCTATTACATGGGACTTAAAACATAACTAGGGAAATGTGGGTGTACTATAGGTACTACAGAATAAGTTCATATCTAAACACCGTAAGGACTATTCTTACTTGCAGCGATCGGCGGCTGTAGTACCGGGCCGGTACACGATGTGGCCATCGTGTTCACGGGATTTTGTTTTAAACTGGTTAGATGTGAACTTCTTTCATGGTACCTTTGCCTAACGCTTCGAGGAGACAAGCCATGATGTTATGTTATGTAGTAGCTTAATAAAAATAATATATTATTTATTTATTTTCCAGGTATTCGATATAACACAAGACTGTGTGAAGGAGCTAGGGAAATTTGGTATAGTTCACGACAAAGGGACCTACGATGCAATAGGTCTCAATCCTGAGGACCCGAAGAAGTGCAGGGAAAAATATATCGACCAAGTCGTGGATATGTTGGATGAAGAAGGTAAGATATTATCTAAGGTCTATTTAAATCTTTGTTTCCAATTGGTGTTATTCCCACTTAAACAAACATCAACTTTATTTTAGTGTAAATAAAGTTGATTTTAGACTTGAAAAAGTCATAAAAATACGAAGTTGTAGCGCAAACTGAACCTTATGTGAAGGCTTTACAGTTGATTTTCCTAAAACTCGTGTTTGTTTACATGTTTAGCAAATAAATAGCGAACGCAGATTAGCTATTTTATACAGGGGCATTTTTATGATAGTTAATTGACTCAGCCGGGACTGCGAAAATCCAGGGTTCGCCGTTTATCGAGCTGATAACGATCTTAGCTGAGGTGGACCGAGTAGTAATCCTATAGAAGTGGGGATGTCGGGCGGTGTGGCTCACACTGCGTTCGGCGCTTGACGTGGCAACACGTCGTGTCCGGGTTCACAACAAGTTAATATTCATTGTGAGGATGCCTCGTTGAGAGGTGAAACACGTGTCGATTTCTTACAGAGTTCTTTATGACTCTTTAAGAACAGTTACGCGGATTAGGTTACTAAATATACGTAGTCTATTGTATTTTTTAGGGGCATTTTTAGTTAATTGGTGAATTTCCACAGACATAACGGGATTTAAAAACAATAAAATAATGTCAAAAAAATTATAATAGTGGCTGTATTTTTTTAAATAGCTATATTTCGATACGTAGGACATTTTTGAGTTACAAAGAAGAGATTTGATTACGTTATTACTCAAAAAACACTTTTATTAAATTATAAATCAATAGAAAAATAACGACAAGTCTTTCATAACGCGCATTAAGCTCCTAGATTTTTTTCTTCCTATTTTAACTATCAGAAATCAACTCCACCTTTAACAGTGCACTGCTGGACATAGGCATTAAGGTTGTTGTCCAGTTACTCGTATTAAAATCATCCATAATTTATACAAAACTTTTTTTTTTTTTTTTTTTTTTTATTGGGCATCAAAAAATTCGTCCGCATCGCTGTCAACAGGAAAAGTGCCCAAAAGGCTGGCAGCATTGCCACGTTGTATGGCAATGCTGATTCTCTGGCCGAAGAATAGCCTTCTGGTCACATGAAGAGTCGACCAACCGCTTTGAGATGTCTTGAAAGACTAAGTGGGCACTCGGACCTAGTGTTTCAACCCCAAACAGCTCAAAGATATAAACATATTGACAGCGATGCGGACGAATTTTTTTTGATGCCCTACGATTGTTCCACCACTTTTTTTGATGCCCTATGATTGTTCCACCCCTTTTTTTTGATGCCCTATGATTGTTCCACCCCTTTTTTTTGATGCCCTATGATTGTTCCACCCCTTTTTTTTGATGCCCTATGATTGTTCCACCCCTTTTTTTGGTGCCCTATGATTGTTCCCCCCCTTTTTTTTGATGCCCTATGATTGTTCCACCCCTTTTTTTGGTGCCCTATGATTGTTCCACCCCTTTTTTTGGTGCCCTATGATTGTTCCACCCCTTTTTTTGATGCCCTATGATTGTTCCACCCCTTTTTTTTGATGCCCTATGATTGTTCCACCCCTTTTTTTGGTGCCCTATGATTGTTCCACCCCTTTTTTTTTGATGCCCTATGATTGTTCCACCCCTTTTTTTTGATGCCCTATGATTGTTCCACCCCTTTTTTTTGATGCCCTATGATTGTTCCACCCCTTTTTTTGGTGCCCTATGATTGTTCCACCCCTTTTTTTGGTGCCCTATGATTGTTCCACCCCTTTTTTTGATGCCCTATGATTGTTCCACCCCTTTTTTTTGATGCCCTATGATTGTTCCACCCCTTTTTTTTGATGCCCTATGATTGTTCCACCCCTTTTTTTGGTGCCCTATGATTGTTCCACCCCTTTTTTTTTGATGCCCTATGATTGTTCCACCCCTTTTTTTTGATGCCCTATGATTGTTCCACCCCTTTTTTTTGATGCCCTATGATTGTTCCACCCCTTTTTTTGGTGCCCTATGATTGTTCCACCCCTTTTTTTGATGCCCTATGATTGTTCCACCCCTTTTTTTGATGCCCTATGATTGTTCCACCCCTTTTTTTTGATGCCCTATGATTGTTCCACCCCTTTTTTTTGATGCCCTATGATTGTTCCACCCCTTTTTTTGGTGCCCTATGATTGTTCCACCCCTTTTTTTTTGATGCCCTATGATTGTTCCACCCCTTTTTTTTGATGCCCTATGATTGTTCCACCCCTTTTTTTTGATGCCCTATGATTGTTCCACCCCTTTTTTTTGATGCCCTATGATTGTTCCACCCCTTTTTTTTGATGCCCTATGATTGTTCCACCCCTTTTTTTTGATGCCCTATGATTGTTCCACCCCTTTTTTTGGTGCCCTATGATTGTTCCACCCCTTTTTTTGATGTCCTACGATTGTTCCACCCCTTTTTTTTTGATGCCCTATGATTGTTCCACCCCTTTTTTTGATGTCCTACGATTGTTCCACCCCTTTTTTTTTGATGCCCTATGATTGTTCCACCCCTTTTTTTTGATGTCCTACGATTGTTCCACCCCTTTTTTTGATGTCCTACGATTGTTCCACCCCTTTTTTTGATGTCCTACGATTGTTCCACCCCTTTTTTTTGATGTCCTACGATTGTTCCACCCCTTTTTTTTGATGCCCTATGATTGTTCCACCCCTTTTTTTGATGCCCTATGATTGTTCCACCCCTTTTTTTTGATGCCCTATGATTGTTCCCCCCCACCCCTTTCTTATATACTTGTACATATTATTATTATTATTTTAAGTCTGTTAGTTTTAAAATTGTTTGTAATGTAATGTAAATATTGAGAAACTTATATTTGCCTTCCAGGACTGTTCGTAATAACATCATGCAACTGGACCGAAGACGAATTACTAAAACATTTCTCAGAAAAAATGAAGCTGAAACGAGTGATACCGACGCCTCAATTTAAATTTGGCGGGAAAGTAGGCAGTGTGGTGTCTTCCGTTGTCTTCACTAAGAAATAATTAAAAATATACCTATAATTTATAGTTGGCTTGTTTGTTTTATTGGTCAAATTGTTCAACAATGTTTAGGAGTAGTGATTTAATAAAACAATTGATTATCAAAACCACATGTATTCACTTTAATTGACACGTCTACACACCAGAGTGGTCGCGTACGAGAGTGGGGGGGGTCTCTCGTGCGCCTTACATTATAAAGTATTATCTTACATACTAGACAGGTACCTACGTACATCCTGTCGCTATGGCGTCCCTACAATATTCCTCCCCTTTTTCTTTTTGAGAAAATAATTTGTTGTACTACTTTATTTCTTAGAAAAAAAACAGGTATGCAATGTTGACAATAATGACACTGATTCTTTGTGCCGAGTGTAATTGCAGTGGGATCATCTTACAATGTTTGTTATTATTACTTATCAACCAATACATTTTTTTTTTTTTTTTAATATATCAATTTATTTATTTACCAGCTACACTGTCACTGGTATATTGGATGCACACTTTACTAGTACTTTTACACTATTCGTTTGTGTGGACTGTTGCTGGCTGTTGACCAGCTTTGTTGAACGGGGTTGATATAACCGATATCAATTCTTGCCTGGCCCACTTTTTCGTTCCTTTTTTGCACTTCTTGACTATGAAACAGGCTCCAATCATTAGTAAAATAATCAAATCAAATCTTTATTTGTGAACATAAGTACAAAAAGATGTTATTTATACATTTTAGATGATCTGTATGTTCGGCCAATAATCGGCATACAAATATAATATTAGTAAGCAGGTTATTTTTACTATCATAATGAATAAATTCTAGGATAAAAGAAATGAAGCAATTGAAAAATGTCATGAGCCGCATAAAATAAAGTAATTGAATTATATTATTAATTATTAAGAATGTCAACGTATAATCGTAATCGTATAGTCGTTATAATCAACGCCAAGGACGTCATACATTTCCATCTTTTGTTCTAGGGTGCTGTTACTTGCGTCGTTAGCGCCATTTTGGGCTATTATAATTTCTTCTTGTTTGCTGTATGACTTTCCCATTTTTGGTACAAATGGAGTGGTTATCAAAGGTATTATTATATATAAGTATTGAACGTTAACTCGTGATCGATATTAAATGATTTTTTTAAAGTTAGTAGCTACTTATTTATAACGATAATTTGCTTATTACTAGTCTTTATCAACCTACTTAATATGTATATAATGCCATTGTTGCAGTGCTAAGCGATGCGCGACTATGTTACCGTGTCTCTTATTATCCTTAGATAGAAATTGATACTTGTTTTGCGATCACGTCGCTGAGCATAACTTCCGCTGACATTGGATTACAAACTATATTAAAAACCTTACTGGCGGTTTTACAACTCGGCCCGAGCGTGTAGTGCGACTAATGCTAGGAATCGGAATGTCAGTGGGTTCGATTCCCGTTGCATCTTTACTTATTTGTCTAAGTGAACTTTCTGTACTAGCATTGCTATCTGGCGTTGTATTGCTCAAGACATACGCTGGCTTCAGTCTATCTATCGATATACTAGCTTTCCGTCCAGGCAACTGGATGATATAAACCTTTGACTTTCTTTGTAAGACGCGGTATGGTCCATCATAAGGTGGTTTCAAAGGTTTATGTACTGTGTCGTTTCTGACAAATACGTAATCGACTTTGGTTAACTGTGGATGTACAAAACATGAGCGTGAGTTTCCATGCGATTCCGGTGCTGGCTTAAGTGATTTTATATTTTCCCGTATCTGCTCTACCAAACTGTATGGCTCTGAAATACCTATTTTTGTATCATCGTAGAAATCTCCGGGAAGACGTAATGTGCGACCAAATGTTAATTCTGCGGCTGATATTCCACTATCGCTTCGACATGCTGCGCGGAGACCTAACATAATTGTTGGTAATTCATCGACCCATGACTTTCCGTTTAACCGCGCCATAAGGGAGGCTTTATGTGTTCTATGCCAGCGCTCTACCATTCCATTTGCTTGTGGGTGGTAAGCCGTGGTGCGTATCCTATTAATACCCAATATTTTCAAAAGTTGTTGGAAAAGCGTGCTTTCGAATTGGCGACCTTGGTCGCTTGTTAACTTTACTGGGCAACCATATCGGCAGATCCAATCTCTGTAAAAAATACCCGCAACCTTCTCGGCGGTTATATCTTGCATGGGGAAAGCTTCAGGCCATCGCGTACACCGATCTATTACCGTTAAGCAATACTTGAAACCATCTTGCGAAATCGGAAGCGGTCCGATTATATCTATATGTATGTGCTGGAATCTATCGACTTCAGGAAACTGGCCTATGTCTGAAATAGTGTGGCGATCAATTTTTGATCGTTGACACTCTATGCATGTTTTAGACCATTCGTTACTGTTCATGTTTGGCCAGAAATACTTTTTGCTGATTAATTTCCGGGTCGCCCGCACACCGGGATGACTGAGATTATGTATACTTTCGAACGCAACTCGCCTTACTTCTTGTGGTATATACGGTCGCGCACATTCAGTGGACACGTCACAATATATTGGTTTATTACATGTAGGTAAATATAATTTCTTTAAAGTGACACGGCTGCTATTATTTGCATTACATGTTATCACGTAGTCATCGGTTTCTTGCAACTCAGCTATTCGGTTGTAGTCCATACTCGTGGGACAGAAAACTGTTTCTACACGCGATAGGGTATCGGCTACTGTGTTGCTATGCCTAGTGATGGATTAATTAGCATTCGCATCCATTGTTAGCATGCGAATGCTCATTTAGCATTTAGCAAATGAAATGTAGTTGCGAAATTCTGTGAAGTGCTAAGAGAATTTATCGCGTCGTACTTTTTTATACTACCATAAGTAAGAGCGTCGACGCACGCAGCGGTAGCGTGCGCTCTCTGTCGTACCTACGGGAAGTCGGGAATACTAAATCTATCGGTTTCACGTAACCGTGACCTCGTTCGCGAGTGAAATTTATTAGCAGTGCTGCGAACTTGCGAAGAATGGGTTAAGCAATTGTTACCTTATTTTCTTTGATTTGCGCGTACTTAGGGTTGTATATTGAATGAATGCGAGATTGTTAATAATAATTTAATTCGCATATTAACAAAATTCACATACTTCATTATTAGCAATTAGCATGCTACGACTCATGAATTCACATGCTAATGAAATTTATGCGAAATCGCATTAATTGTCATTACTAGCTATGCCCACTTATATGACGTATATTGGTTGTGACCTCGCTGATATATGATAAATGCCTAATTCTACGAGCTGTTTCATCAGATGTTTTTCCTAATTTTGAAAAGGCGTAAATTAGCGGTTTGTGGTCTGTGTACACGGTGATCTGACGTCCTTCAAATATTTTTCGAAGGTGTTTTATCGCCATGTAAATGGCCAGTAATTCCCGGTCATACGCGGAGTATATCTGTTGGGCCGACGTCAACTTTTTTGAGAAATACGCTAATGGTTCCCAAATTTTATTAACTTCCTGTTGCAACACTGCCCCTACGCAAAACTCAGAAGCGTCAGTCATCAAAGCAAGCGACGAATTATTCCTTGGGTGAGACAATGTAGCGGCCGTTTTAAGACCAGTCTTACATTGTTCAAAGGCCTCACTAGCTTCCTCGCTCCATTGGATTTTACTTTTATCTCTCTTTTTTGTATTTCCGAGATACTTGTTGAGAGCTGACTGATAAGATGCTGCGTTGGGCAAATGAGCACGGTAAAAATTAACCATACCTGTGAAACGCCGTAACTCTTCAATTGTCTCCGGTTTTGGGTAGTCTATGATGGCCTTGACCTTTTGTTCTGTCGGACGAATACCGTGTGGTGACACGTAGTAGCCTAAACATTCCAAATTAGTTTGCCCAAAAGCACATTTTTCTAAATTTACTGTTATCCCGTGTTTGTGTAACCGCTGAAAAATTATGCCTAAATGTTCGAGGTGTTGAGTTTTATTCTCGCTCATGATCAATGCATCATCTATATAATTAAAAACAAAGTTAAGGCCGTGGAAAACCGAGTCCATGAAGCGCTGGAAAGACTGCGCGGCATTTCGCAATCCGAATGTCATTCGAGGAAACTCATATAGACCGAAAGGCAGATGTGATCATCGTGTTCACGGGATTTTGTTTTGTAACTATATGAACTTCTTTGATGGTACCTAATATCGTTGTTTATTTGCTGGTAAATTTATTGGGGTAGGTTTCCAGTCTTAACTGGATGCCAGCTGCAACCGGTTAGACTGCTGGTTATTGAGGTCGGCTCACACCTGCCATTCTTGACATTTGCCTAGCCTTTTCCCAACTATGTTGGGGTCAGCTTCCAGTCTATCCGGACGCAGCAGAATAGCAGTCGTTATTTTACGATTGCACCACACCATAATGGACACACGATTTATCACAATCTGTCAGTTTCATTTTGACAGTTCAACAATTTTCTTTGCGTTATTTTTGCTAATGAGCAGACGAATTTGTCAAAATTAATAGTACAATAGATTAGTAGTTGAATTCCCTTCAAAGTCCTTCGGATTATAAAAGGTGTGTTACGTAATTATGGTGCTGGTTGTCCGACTTTCGGGTTGAATCCTAAGTATTAATATTATAAATGCGAAAGTGAGTTGGTTTGATACACTTTCATGCGAAAACGGCTGAACGGATTTGGATGAAATTTGGGAATATGTAGACCATGACCTGGAGACGGACATAGGATACTTTTTATCCTGATATTCTCACAGGATCGAGATTTATGCGGATGAAACCGAGGGTCGCAGCTAGTAATGTAAAAATAAAAACAACTCAATTTCATTAGTTTATTAAATTGTTAAATATTCTTTACAATAATCAACCTGTTTCAAAAATCTTTGTTTACAGAATTAAGTGTTTTAAAGTAATTAATAACGTAATCCTATAGCCATACTTATTACTAAAACCTCATTCGTATTGGATTCAAAGGCACCTCACCGGGAGCATTCGCCTGCAATGTAACCTCCCGCGACCGAGCCGTGTTACTACTACCTATTTAAAGTGTATAGAGTTCCGCTAGCGGCACTTTATCCCTATCGGATAAAATGCCACTATTTGCGGCATAATAGTGGCGCTGCCTCGGCCCGGCTAAAGTGTCGTAAGCATTGCATTGTCACTTGTTATTTGACAAGTGACAGCATTGCAATGCTTACGGCAATTTAGCTGGGCAGAGGCAGCGCGTTTATAAGCAATTTTTTTTTTTTTACTACAGCTTTCGCGTGTAAAATAGATCGCTTTTTTTGCACTGCAAGACATTCTTTCAGTATAAAAAAATCGCGATTTCGCGTTTTAAATCCAATATGAATAAGGCCAACCCAAATTAAATAAAAAATACATCAATATTTATCTACATGACCCTTACAAACTAATAATATATTAATAATAATTGTGCATGATATATTAGGTAGGGCGAAAGACTTATCTCCATTCATTTATGAATTAATTTTAATCAATAAAAATGTTTTTTTTTACAAATGCAATTGTATACACGCATGAGGATTGGTGTCACACCTTATGTCACCATAAGACATCAGTGTCTAATACTATACGGGTACTAAGCATTTGTAATACATAATTTTAAGAATGTTTATTAATTCTTTTATAAAGACGTATTTTTTAAGGAATGGTTTGATAAAACTAATATAAAAATAAAAAAAAACATGCACGGGTAATTTAAGAATTTTTATTAATTCTTTTATCAAGTTTTTTTTTTTAAAGAGTTGTGTGATGCACCTAATTAAAAAAGCATATATTCACAACAACAAAAAAATGTCAGATAATTCAGTAAAAGTAAATTACCCAAGTAGCATTATAGCAATTTCTAATTTAAGCTTAGCATCGATCACAACTCATAATACATAAAATAAATAATAAACAAATCATGGTATTCTGAGCAAAAAAGTCTAAAGACTAAGATTAAATTATCATTTTTGGTTTTTTTATGGCCAGTTACTAAGGAATGGAATATTTTGGAATTGCACCCTTAGCGAATGAGAGCTAGACCGAAAAAACTGTAACATTTTGACTGTCACGACACTTTTGCTGTAGTAAGTTTGAAAAAAAAAGTTTATTTTCATTGCGCTTTTTTTTTTGGTCATTTAGTTAATCTCAAACGTTAATTTATTTCATTGTGCCTGTTATAGCTTCGTTCCACCCAGGTGTCCCACGACACCTCTCGACTTTTTTATGGGTAAGTAATCATTTTTACAACTGTTAGGTATTTAAACTAAGGGTAGGTTATTATGATCAGTTGAAAACTTTACGGGCAGTGACTTATTTTTCGGCCGTTGGCAAATTAGTGACAGTAAAACATGAACAGTAATAAAAAGAAAAAATTACGTAAGAATTTCGCGGGCTACCTTAGCGCATCCCCGTAATAAATGAATAGCCAGTAAAAATGTTGTAATGGGCAGTTAAATAAATAGTTCTGCAAGTCATTGATTAGGTTAGAACTGGGAACTAACCACGCGCGAGCCGCATCGGTCGCAGTAACTAGGTTAGAACTGTGACCAACCGCGACAGCGGCCGGTGAGGGCTACTTCTAAGTTGGATTGCTTACAGACTAATTCTGATTTGCTGCCCACACGTAACTGCCGGTTACGTGTCCCCACTAAATATTTGTTATGACTCAGTTTTATTTTGTTTACTACCGAACTTGTTAAAAAACATGCATTTAGTAATTTTTAGGGTTCCGTACCTTAAAACGAGAAAACGGAACCCTTATAGGATTACTCGTGTGTCTATCTGTCTGTTCGTCTGTCACAGCCAATTTGCTCCGAATCTAATGGACCGATTAAGTTGAAATTTGGTACACACATGTGAATTTCTGTGACCCAAACACGGACGTGTTACGTAAATAAATGAATTTTAAATATGGGGGTAACTTTTTGGGGGCAAATAAAAAAAGTTTTGCAAACTGTACCATATGACATATCTAATGAAAGGGCTTGTAGCGAGGATCTCATATATACTTTTTACTAAACATATTATGATATTTAAGAATATAGATGAAAATTTCAAATTTAAACCATTCCCCAACCTTATCTCCGAAACAGCTGGGCTTAAAATTTTGAAAAAAATACAGAGAGTGGTTCTTTACTCACAGATTATAGAAAAACCTAACCTAATAAGAAGTCTATGGTCTAAAAATAACATGGTAAAGAGATAAAGAGATCATTTATTTGTTCAAAACATGAGTATACACACTCTTGGTAAATCTCTCAATATCGTGCGTACAAACTGACATTTGCAGTTGGAATGGGGTACATGTTTTACAACTACCTTCAATGTTAAGGTACTATTTGGGATAAATTCATCCCAATTACGGAACCCTTCATTGTGCATGGTCCGACACGCACTTGGCCGGTTTTTAATATTTAAAGATAGCTATAAAATAATCAGTTAACACGTCAAAAGTGATGAAATAGGTAGCCACACTGGATTAAAATTAACTTTTTATAAGATAAATAAATTAAACGATTTTGTAATAATCTCCTTATCAATGATAGATTTAGGCCAAAACTAGTAACTTTGATAACAACACATGATTTAGAACAATGCGTTCCAACTAAGAATAGGAATGACCGTGCGCCATATTGCCAAACAGCGCGGCAGTGCCCCGTTTACTCATTTTTTGTAGTGTGTGAGTTATAACAAAAATATGGTCAAAGACACATTTTCTTTTTCAATTTACAGTTGACAGATCGAGATCATTGACGTTGCTATTCATAATTGGAACGCAAACGCAATAACAGAGTGGCAGGGACATCGACGCGAAAATTGTTACCATGGATTCAGAACATGATTCTGATCCCCTTGCGTTGAAATTTTTCGTCGGTTATTAAAAAAAAAAATTGTTGTTCCATACATTTTGGCGCGTTGGAATTGCACTTTTCTATGAAATAGCTGATTTTTTTTTAAATAACCGACGAAAAATTTCAAGGCACGGTGTTCAGAATCATGTTCTGAATGCATGGTAACAGTTTAATTAAATTTATATGGGTCCACCTTGAGAGCATACCCTATCACACAAAAAAAGAATTTTCAAAATCAGTCCACGATTGACGGAGAAAACGATGGAAAAAACATTTAAAAAAAAAAAACCTTTTTGGAAGTCGGTTCAAAATGTGTGGGGTTGAATGTCGCCCACGCCACTGATTAATAAAGATGGGACACTCCGCAGATTAGGTAAGTCCCTACAAGTACGCAGCCGGCCCGTCTTGCTGGGCAAATTCAGTGAGTGTAACGTAGAGAAGATCTAACAGACACGCCGTAGAAAGAGAGGCAACTTCTAGGTGAATATAACTGTAGGTGACCACCCACACACAAGCGGAGAACTGGTGGACCTCGACACCGGGCTGCAGGCAGTCCAAGGAAGCGCTTATTACGCCTGGACAGGAACGGCCTGCGTCTGGTGACGAGGAACATCACGGGACACGCTCGCTAAACAAACACTTCCACACAATAGGCATAACAGACAGTCTGTGCAGGGCGTGCATGGAGGCTGAGGAGACCGTCGCGCACGTGCTCTTTAAATGCACAGGCGGCATCCAGATTAGAACAGAACCAGTCGGGTCACCCAGATCTTTCACAGATGTTCTGAACAGACCAGGAGTTTTAATTAACTTCTGGAGGGAAATGCGGAAACCAAACCCCATAACATAGAACTATAGGTGACTAGCGCTGTGCGACCTGAATTGCACTTTATTATGTCGTTACAAGAGTCGCATGATTTTGCGGAGTGTCCCATTTGTATTTAATCTGTGCCCACGCGCCGCTCCGCCGCCTTGAGAAATTTCAATCATTCTGAGTTATTATGATTTCTTTTAATCTTGCCGAAATAAAATGATTTTATTTATTTAATTTTAAAAGCGCTAGGTAAGGTATTTTTATCTGCAAAGGAATTTGCAAATTCACACCCTACAAAAATATAAAACGTATTAAATTTGGAATCTTTATTATATCATTTTCTTATATGTAGTTAATTACCAAAACAGCTTTAAAAAAAAATGCTGAAATCAATACATCGTTTTTTTCCCATAGACAATATCACAAGTCGCTAAACAGTAGCAAATAGGCCTTAAATACTTAGACAAATGCTTAATATTATACCAGTCATTTATGTAATAACCATTTTACTTTAATTTATGTTACTAGAAGGCTATACTTTGCCGGAATAATTTATTCACATGGTAAACTTATGTACATTCACCCTAAATCAGTTTGATTTTGGAACGAAGATTCGCACGCGCATTACGCACACTTGGTGAATGAGAGGTACTTAGTCAGAAAAAGTGTAACGCCATGACACTTTTGTTACGTAACAAAGTTGTCGTGACGGTATAAATTTTACCCTTGTTTCAGACTACTTCTCATTCACCAAGTGTGCAAAAGCGAAAGGAACCTCGTTCCAACCTCACATTCGCACCGACGTAAAAATATCGCGGCGGGATTTAATCGCGCACTGGATTTTCAACTCTCGGTGTTGAGCCGAGCGTTGAAAAAACACACTTTTGGATTTTCAACTCTCGGCGCTAAGCAGAGCGTTGAAAATCCGGTACATGGGAAAAATAACGCCGCGTGAAAAAATCGCCCGTGCGTACCTGGGCTAATTGCGTAACACACGATCCATAACAATCTGTTTTATTTTGACAGTTCAACAACATTCATTGCTTTATTTACGTTGTTGAACAGACAAATGTTTCGAACTTAAGAAGCAATGGATTTGCAGTATCGTTCAAAATTAGATTCAGATTATTATTGATCACACCTTTCGACTGTTTTTTTGTTTTAACGCATCTATTGCTATAACCTAATGCAAAAATAGAGTTTTCATTCGAAACACACCTCATTGCATGAACATGAATCGTTCTTTTATGGACTCCGAAACCAATCGGACACACCCCGAACTATTTTTATGCGCACTAAAGTTAAACAGTATTATATCCATAAACATGAAATATCAATGAAAAAAATAATTATTACCCACATTTTAATTAAAACAAATTTTAGTAAAAAAAAATTGATTAAACTGAGTAAACACGATCTTTTTTGTTCGCATTTTTCGTCAAGTTGACATTAATAAATAGTTAAATATTATATTCTAAATCTCATGAATGCCATAATATCCAGAAAAAAATCTTAGCACACTTTTTTTTATAAAACTCTTTTTATCTAACATTTATCCAATGATATTATTTTTATTAAATTGCACAAATGATGACGCTTACTACTTTGCTTGTAAGTCGACAATCTAGTGCTTGGCACCTAATTAAAACTAACATTTTCACATAGTTATTAAATATACAATGGTTTAATTTTTTGACATATTTCGCAAGTTTAAAGTTTCCCACTATTGAAATATAAAGCTAAGCGCACATTAC
The DNA here is from genome assembly GCA_947364205.1 of Agrochola lota. NCBI lineage: Eukaryota > Metazoa > Arthropoda > Insecta > Lepidoptera > Noctuidae > Agrochola > Agrochola lota. The sequence continues at coordinate 5,623,285 of OX376248.1, forward strand.
AGCCGCGTCGGGCCGCAGCGCATCGCAGTACAATACAAAAAATTGCGGTGCGGCCCGCCTGTGCGGCTAGTCTCATGGTTCATACAAAATGTACGAAAGAAAGTGATGCAGGACGATTTTTACAATCGCGGCTCGCCTTGGATTATTTATGCTAGACATTGTCGGTGACTCCCTCAGCAGGAAGGCGGTACTTTCGACTGTAGTTACGGACCTTACCTACTTTGAATCACTTACGGACATCATATTCGTTTGGGGCCCGAACTAGGAATGAATGACAACAGAATTTGACGGTTGTAGTTTATCCCGATGTGTTTTACCCGTCCGATCGGGTGTACCGGACGGGCAGTATTTTCGTTGACGGACTTGAGAGAATACGCCCCTGCTCAAATCGTAGGGACTAAGGCCCGTATTACAGAACCAAGCATTACTTAAAACTACTTTCAACCAATCAAAAGGCTTTAAACGAGTTTTACGTAATGCTTGAGTATTGAATGAGGTTCTGTGATACGGGCCTAAGACTCCGACGGTACACAGTGCATGGTGTAGCATAAACTGGTTCATACAAAATGTTCGTTAAGTTATGCGTCCGTGCATCGCCCACACCTCGTACATGGCATGTCTGGCGCCCGGCACGGTGTAGGATAAATCATCCCAATGTGCGTCAGCCTTTATTCATAAATACCTAAACGTGAGTTTTATTACTACATACCTACAATGTGTGTGAGTCATTATTAACACAATTGCTACAGGTGTGAGATAGTAAGTCAAACGCAAGCTATCAATACACCTATAAAAGATCAATCACTTTGGTCAGTGGCACCAATAAAATCTAGCTATTAAAAATTGAAGAATTTTTTTTTCGCTATCCACAATAATTATGAGACTATGACAGGCAGAAATCAAAGAATTTCCATTATAATAAACAACAAATACAAAAGTGAACCAAGGTAACCAACATAGCCGAAGAAAAGGGACAAATTTTTTTTTTTTAGTCCGTCTTTGAGATTATAAAAAAATATTGGACACGTATTTTTTTTTTTTACGTAATCTAAAAATTACGCCGATACATTGAGGTAAAATGTGCCATGACGTCACGAGTATGTAGATTTTATACGTACTAGTGACGTAGCGAGCCCCACTCCCCAACTTAAATGCGTTTTATCTAAGTATTTTTTTATTAATACGATAAAGCAAAAAATACGTGTCTAATATTTTTTTATTATCTGACTGACGGACTAATTAGTTTCTTTTTTTTTTACCTAGGCATCATCCCTATTGCCTGACTCTTAAATGGCACATTGCTCGAAGAATGAATAGCCAATCGGGCCGAAAAGTTCTGGAGTGGTGACTACGTACCAGAAGGTACAGCGTTAGTAAGCCGGGGAATCCGCTGAATGCGAGAAGCACAGCACCGGTCGTTCTGGCGACGCTTGGGGAGGTCTATGTCCAGCAGTGGATGTCTTTCGGCTGAAATGATGATGAAGAAGTGATCTCGGCAGTCACCATATCATCTTTCACACAGTCCATTATCACGTTTCTTAGGTCTACCCCGACTCTTATATGAAGACGTGATGAACCATCAAATAAAAGTGTTCTGCGATTGGAATGATTCGCCAAAACAAAAATTCAATCTGGCTATTGATTCTTCAAATTATGAACATTATGTTTGAAACAAAAACCTCGCCGCGGAAGTGAAATGACGTCAATAATGACCAAGCGACTGGCTTTGGAGACTTAAACAAATATTTGCTGTTGGCTACAAAGTTGAAAGCGAAAATCTATAGAACGCTTAGTATTAGGTTTACTAAGATCGAACGCTAAAGTAAATATTTGGTAAAGAGCTTATTTTAAGTGGTCACAAAATGCACAAGACTATTTTTTTAATGCAAAACTGCTGAACTGGATTGTGGAAGTCAGATAGGCAGTCGCTCCATGTAAAATACTGGTATGCAGCTGCGTCCGGTTAGACTGGAAGCCGATCCCAACATGGTTGGGAAAAGACAGACAGATGATCCAGGTAAGTAATACAAAAGTAGAAGTGCAAGACCGTAACATCTTGTTACCAAAAACGAATCAATTCAATCTGTTTTCAGCAATATGTATAATCATTGCTTGCATTTTTTTTTTGACACAGCAGTTACCATGACTCTCAAACTTTCAAAAATTATCTCGACTCCACAACCCAGTTACTGGGTAACACAATGACCCCTTGACCCTCCCCCTTGGGCCTCTGAGTACCCGTAACGACTGCCAAAGATTGACGAACGCTTTCAAAATCTGCTACAGATAACACACACAATGCCTAACTAATCGAAGAAAGATTAAGTCCCACTGTCTAGACATACCACACCCACACAATCATTTGTTTTATCGAATGATTGAGTGGGAGACAGAACAGTGCCCATGACAACGCCCTGTAAGCAATTTAGCTCTGAAACAAGTGACGTGCGAACAAACAGCCGGCAGCGAGGAGAAAATTGGCTGGGCCAATCGAAAACAAGGGACAGACTACGATTTTAATAGTTTTTGGTCGATTTTGCGTGGGGAAGAAGTAAAATTCTTCGTCGTCCCTTGGAAGTGCAATGCAGGCTTTCATCGCAAAAAATCTTTAAACAAAAATCCACCGTTATAGTGGATCAGTTATTATAAACAAGCCAATAAAACATTTCTAGTACTCAGTATTGTATAGAATCCAGTTCTTATAACTTAACAGACAGCTGTGCTGCTGGGGAGTTTATTGCGCTTTTCTTCCCAGCTAAAGCACTAGGAAGTAGTGAAGGGCCGGCATTTTGGGGGACTGTCTTATGTAATTTTGACGTTCAAAAAGTGTTGATTCTCAGCCTAGTTAAATCACTTTTGATCGTTTTTGCGTGGGGAAGAAGTAAAAGCCCTCTATGTCTTTCAGAAGGACAAATAAAGTGTTTTCCTGGAAAAAAATTAAAAACATGCGAACGCGACTGCCAAAAGTCGTTTGGCAAAAATCCGCCAATTTTGATTGCAGTTATTGGATCAGTTCTGTAAAGCGTGCCTAATATCTTTTAAATGCACATGTTACTGTCGAAAATAAACAATTATTATTTATTTCTGACTACAAATAATTAATTCGTTTTTTAACTACATTCCCAAGTACTTACTCGAATGAGTCACTCATCACATTTTAAAATAAATAATTGCACGAAAAAAAAAATTCATTGTCAAGGAATGTTTATTACAATTTAGAAAATACTCACTGAGACCTTTTATAAATGCAATAACGTTATTTGTTTAGCTTAAAATAAATATACACAACATACCTATCACCCGGGACATTAGTACAATACGGCCGTTGAATCATGGCCGGCTCGAAATTTGCGCCGAAAGCTGAGCAATTACATTTTTTATGAACCAAATGGTGACATGAGGCGTGTGTGAGTGAGTGAAGAACATGGGCGTAAGTTCAGAGAGGCAATGTTCAGACCGGCCGTGATTCATCAGCCGTATTGTAAATGCACCAAAATTCTTGAAGTATACATATTTTCAATTTAAAATGCAAAATACAAAAATGCTAATCGAACACGCTTCTTAAGGGCGGCCAACCCGTCATACTTTTCATACCAACGCTCGTACGTGATTATGGCGTTGTAATACATCTTTCTTTGAAATTTTTAAACTAATATGTATCTTGTGCACTATATCTAGGTTACTATGAAAACAAAAAATTTAAAAATTGAGAAACAAATTCAGTATAAGCCTCCAAAAATCTGCTTTTTTGTACAAATTTTACCCGAACTTTGGCATGTCATACTCATAATTGGTAAAAATAAAGAAGACGGCTGCATAGAAAGCTCGCATATGTAATGGAAATTCAAAATATCAAACATTTTTTTCACAAATTTCTAAGGCTTACTCAAAAACACGTATTTCCTGATACAACTTTTTACACAGTATTTTTCGTACATGTTATCGCGTTCTCACTTGTTTGTTAGCAGTTCTTACTTGCGCTCGATGAAACAAACAAGCTTTTCGACCTTGCTCGCGTTGACGATAGACGGACCGGGAAGGGCCCTCTTAATTCGATAAAATCGGCAATCAAAACGTGCTGAAGATGAATCATGCTACAACAAGCAATTTAGACATAGATTTAAAATAAGTTCGAACATAAGTTTTTACTTGACGCACGGTTATGCGAGAACTAGAAAGAATAGAAGTGGAAACATACGACTAGAGCCGACCAACTGGAGCTGATTATACGCGGTTCAGCGTCACCTACCCGAGCGTTTCAGTTTCGTTCACTGTTCAGAAAGAGCGCAAAGTGAGCTTAAAGAAGATTTCACTTCAAAACATATTCTTAATATGTATTGGCTGTACGCTTAGCTTATGATCACAATAGAAACGGGTTTTGTCGACGGAAGAATAGACAAATCACAATCTGTCATTTTGTCTATTCTTCCATCGAAAAAACCCGTAGAAAGCCAGTTTCTATGGTTGTCATGTTACGCGTGCTGATTCTCAACCTAGCAGAAACCATCCCAAAGTGTTTCCCAACTACCGTACCTAACCAGAAATCTACCTAACAAACAATAAATTCATCTTACACACCAACTTACTATACAAAATATAAAGAGTGACATTAACAACCAGCATTAGCACAAAAACCGCCATTAAATAGTCAATTTTAAAAGTGGCGTTGAACACCACTAACTGTAACGGCTACAAACGATCACAATACTTCGAGTCCTCACTCACATTCTCATACAACAGGTATCCGAGTACTGCAACGAGAACGGTCATCGTTAAAGTAAGGAATTGTAACATTTTCAACTGCTTCATATCACGGTGCAGTGTTGCATAGTTCTTTTCTAAATTGCTCAGTGTTGAAGTAACTGAATCAGGTTTTTCTAATACCTTTCCGTCAATAACATTACCATTCTTCGGTATATCCTTTTCAGGGAACTGGCATTTTAGACGGTATTCATCAGTCTTGCTTCCAGTTGATGCTTGCCAGATGTCTGTTAGCTCTTTTGGTGTTAGATCAGTTTTCGGGATCTGAATTGACATGACAAGGAATCTATCTTTCGTTACTGTGCGTAGCTGAATGCCTGGTTGGACTACGATCAGGACAGTTTGCGAAGCTCCACTGGCGAGACTACCAGAGCTAGGTCTTACGCGGAACTTCTCGGGTGCTGTAGTCCTGATTTTGAAAGATACAGCACTTTCATCCATGTTTGTGATTGTAAATTGACCAGAAATTTCATCCCCATCAGTTTTAAAGAGGATAGTATCGTTAGGTACGAGACGTAACATCTCTCCAGGAGAGTGCTGGCCATCTCCTTGCTCAGCAAATGTGACTTTTTTCGGAGTATGTTCAGATTTATTTTCAGGTATGAACTCAAATGTGTAGTTATCCTTTCCACCCCAAACTGCCAACGCTTGTTCTGGAGCTACAATATCCTTCAAAGTGTCTTTCGTAACAAATCTCATTTTCTCCACTGCTTTCGCTGGTAATAAAGTCTTAACAACTTTAAAAGCAGCGGAAAGTACCCAGGGCATCTGATAAATCACAATGTAATTCAGGAAATACGGATAGTACACTTTGAATAATGTAATCAAGTATTTAACTAATTCCATATCCATATTACCTAAGCCACTGCCATCCATATCGAAAAACATAGTAATTTTCTTACCGCTTTCCTCTCGTTCCACTCGGTCAAACCAGTAAATCATGATTTTCTTCAGCTCATCATAGTCGCGTTGACCTTTAACATGCATTTTGGCCTTGAAGATAAGCAATAGACTTCCATCAATATCTCTTCCTCTTGGGAAAAATACCCCCTCTTGAACGTAATCCAATCGTATATTGCTTTCGTTGATATCACTCGCGCCGACAGATTTTCGCCATATTAGGATGTCCCACAGCATGTCTGCAGCAGCTTTAGCGTCTTTGTCCACATGAGCAAGCACCCTTTTGAGGTATTTTTCATCTTTCGTTCGATCCAAGTCCAGTTGATGAAAATCCGGAGGTGGTGAAGTTTCTTTCAATCTTGCTTCGAATAACGCTCTAACTTCTGCCGGCGTCGCCATTTTAGACAAATGATTTTATCATGCGTTTAATTAACGTGTAACAAACACTAATTTTCAGCTCGTTAATTGAAATAACACACGGAAATCAAGAGTGGTGCGACTGGAAATTGAAGTTGAAGTTGAAGTACAGATATGATGAATTGAAGTGGATTTACTTTTTTTTTCGTAAATGTCACTGCACTGTGCTGCGTTCTGAAAGGTCTAACTCAATCTAATCCAGCTTTTGTAGGAATATTTTGTATTTGTTTTGAATTGTTGTTATGTGTAAGTAATTACGATTTTAACGAAATAAAAACGATAATAAACGTTGTATTCGAAAAAAGAATGCAAGTTTGCAAAGTTTTTGTAACAATATAGACATTATTACGAACACGCTTTGAGAATTTTCGGTACGGCGACTAACAGTTGAGTGGAGAGATTCTACGTAGTAAGAAACGTTAATGACATTTGGAATTTTATATTGCTACCTAATTAAAATTCTTCTGTACTAGTAGGAGTTAATTTATTTTAGAAAAATTAAGCTGTTTTTTGACAATATTTTATCTCAGCAACAATAAAGTGAATGTTGGCCTACTTTAGATTTCAAAATTATTATATACTGTATATTCATACTGTGTGTAGTCATTGTCCAGAATCGGACTGAGCGTTAGCCTCATAAAAGTGACCACTCTCTAGAAAGAGACAAAGCGACTGTGCGGTCAATACCTGTAGTACTACTAAAGAGACGACTATTGACTACACAACTTAATACTGAACGCTTAGTCCATTCTTTATGTCAATGCCTTCTTATTATTCAGAAAAGGCACGAGCATCGAGCATTGATCACCACGCTTGCTGAAGACGAATTGGCAATTTCAGAATTATTTTAACTTTATATCCAGATATCCTAGATAAACTCAGAGAGTAGGTACTAACGCAGACACTGGCCCCTGACCACTTTTCGACCTTATTGCCTAAGCAATAAGGTTTAAAAGCTGTTGAAAAAAAATAATTTTTACTTTCCTGGATTTAAACCCACAACCATGAAAACACAAAACTAATAAGGATAGGGAAGACAATTTTTTTCACGTATGAATACCAACTTAATTGTTCGTCAGTGGCAACACTATAACATAACTGTCAATTTTCCTACCATCGAAAGTAGGTCGAAAAATACCTACATATTTTGCCACTTGCTTCGTAGTGGCCTGCATTGACTTTTTATTCAATTTAAAACTGTATTCACTCAATTAGAATCATGTGACTGACTGCACGGCCTAAAATAGACGCCAGTAATACAATAAACACAACACGACACCCACATTACAAAAGAAAACATACAAATTAGGAGAATAAAATAGATTTTTTCATTGACTATACACCAATCGATAAATAATCGGAACAATTACTAGTTACGGTTGTAAACAGTTGTAATAGTGTCGCATAACTGTTTTGAAACGTTAATATCGCGTAAAAAACGCAGTGCTGTGTGTTGTAACAGTGAATTTATATAGAAAACTGTCGAACTATTTGATTCTATTATTTTTTACGTAATATTAAAGTTGTTTCGAGTTACAAGTGTTTGGAAAGCATGACAGTGTTGTTTATCTGGTAAGTAAACTTGTTTTAAGTACGATATAATACAAATAGTAGGTCAATCTGTGAAACAAAAAAATATTCATTTCGTTTCGACCGGTTTGGGCAACCGTATGTGACGTAAATGTTGTTTTGAATACAGTTTTATGCAATAAGGCAATAATATCTTAATTGTACTAAGAATTAAATTTAAATATCGTTATATTTTTGTCTATAGTGTGCTTTACTACTGAAATCTTGTTTTGAAATGTAAATTACTTTACCTTGGAGGTAAAGTGATGATTAAAAGATTTTTAAATTATACAATTCTCGTGAAAAATCTAGTTATAGGTAACACTGTATTTGAAGTATTATTACTTCTTATTTTCAAGGATATTTATTTGGTAATTTGAGACTGGGTGCCACATATTTAATATTTTTAAATAATATTTTTATCTTTGAAGAGATTAATCTTCATAGACAATTACTTAATCTTTTTACAAAGTAAGCAAAGTAAGTAAGTTTATGTAACTAAACTATAAACAAAAATAGGAAAACAATTTTAATCCTATTATACTTCATTTGAAATTAGAATAATCATTTAACTAAACCTTTTTTACAGTCCGTTCTTCCGATTTTGGCTTCTATTGTGTTGATGGCATGACAAATGGCAGCTGCAGTAAACAGTTGGTATTGTAACCCACGTTTTTGCTTTTAATGCCATCCTTATGTCTATGGTATAGAAATCAGAATCGGTTGAACGGACTGTAAAAAAAGTTTGTCTAGATGTCTAATCTTATTTCAAACAGATATAGATATTAGAGATCACAAATTTTCTTCTCAGCCTATAAATAAAACTAATATTCTTATTACATGGGACTTTATCATATGAATTAGATTCTGCCCATGATTTCGTTGGAAGAAATTTCTTGTTTTAACATAACATTTATCCTATGCCACCCTGCAATACTGCAGTACTGTGAAGCCAGGTCGGAGGTTCATGGGCGGCTTTAAAACTCTGACACTAGGTTAGTCACTAACCATATGAAAAGAGGAAGAGTAAAAGCATTTCCTGAATCGGACCAATCTTAACTGGTTGTCAGACTTTTGGGCTTCTGACTACCCGCAACAACTGTTAAAGATCTACGACTGACAGCTAGCACCAACGGCTTAAAGTGCTTTCCGAGGCAAGCGTACCTTAACCTTCCATCGACCCTGGCTGTTATTTATTTATTTATTTTATATAATAATAACCATCTTTGGTTAAAGATGGTTATTATATTATTTAAGCCACTAGCCTGTACCTACCTTAAACAAGTACCTACCTATTATAAATAACGATTTTTTAAGTTAATTAACAGCATTACATTATTAACAGTATTTATATGTACTAAAACAAGGAAACTGTTGGTATTTAAAATGAAAAATATATTTAAATTTGTCTAAAAGGAAAAAGCTAGGTAGGTAATGAATCATATCATACAATAACAAGGAAAATTAAATAAATTCATATATATTCAAATGCTTATATACAATATTATAGATAACACTACTATTTATGCTAGGTACTAAATTAAATTCCCAACTAACTATACAAATAAATACAAAATAAAAAGGACATTTAGTCGTTGAAGTACTAGTCCGCATCACTGTCATCCGGAAATCAGGATGGCGACCAACCGATTATCTTTTAAAGTTAAAGTTTGCGAGCAAATTTGCAAGATGCTGGCAGTATCATCACAACGATAATGTTTTCCCATTGATTGTCTTAGTTGTTTTAGTATATTTTGGTGTATTTATTTGTACTTATTATATATAATTAGGTGTATATATTATATTTATAGTTTTAATAGGTATATGTATATCTTTATATTTTAATAAATATTTTTTCCTCAATTCTCGCTATTGCACCTGCCACTGTTTGTCTCTGCATCACCCAAAGGTTAACTGGTAGAAAATGCCTATGGCATTAAATCCGCCTCTGTACATTTTTGTGGTAGAAGTATTAAATAAATAATACATGTGCGTGAAGATTGGCAGCATTAAGACTGCCACATTGAATAGCAATGCTAATTCTTTAGTGAAGGGCGAGCTTTTTTGGGGGACTGTCTTATATAATTTTGACGTTCGAAAAGTGATGATTCTCAGCCTATTTTAATTTGATTAAATGACTTTTGAATTTTTGAAAGAAGGCAGCAGTGCGTTGCCTGTCAGTGAATTGAAGAATTGAAGCGAGAAACCTCTTTATAATATCTCTCAGGCATCCGGTTTCCTCACGATGTTTTCCTTCACCGTTTTTGAAGCAAGTGACAAGTATACAATACGCAAATGAATCCCAAAACTCAGCAAAAACGGTAAAACGTTTAGTGTCTACTAAAAAGTACTTGCACCATAGTACTATTAATTTAAAAAACACCTAAAGTAGGTATTTATGTCCAGTTATGATACTGATAGGGTAGAATTTTAATTAAGTAGTTATTGATAACTGGCAATTTTTAATGATCTAGGCACAGTATAAATAAGCAACCGTATTAGGTCTTCATCGAAAACGGCCGTAACGACGCGCTTCGAAATCTCAGTGCATACAGCAACTGTCAAGGTTTACTGTGAAGGTTTATCTGCCGAGCGGCCGTAGTTAGTTATTACTTGGTCTACCTGAATATAATAATGTTACTTTATTATACTGGATCCTAGGTATAGGGGAAAAAAAAACCTACCTTAGTGTCTAAACTATATGAGTTTGTTTTGTAATAAATAAACTCAAAAAATACTTAACCGATTTAAAAAAATTCTACTTTATCAGCGAGTAACATGGGCTGTATTTTATTTTTCAAAAAATTTGTGATCCCTACGAATATTGCAATAATCTGTCGGCTTCCAATCTAACCGGATATAGCTGAATACCAGTATTTTACGTGGAGCGACTGCCTATCTGACCTCCACAACCCAGTTACTGGGGAATACTATAGCCTTAGTAAGACTGGTTTTCAGACTACGTCTTTTGGTACGCGGCCGCCACTCCAGAACCTTTCGGCGGCCCCATCGACGATTTGTTCCGCGAGCACCGTATTTTTTGCTTTATCATAATTAATAACAAAATACTTAGATAAAACGCATTTTGAGTTGGAGAGTGGGGGTCGCTACGTCACAAGTAAGTATAAAATCTACATACTCGTGACGTCATGGCACATTTTAACTCAATGTACCGCCGTAATCTTTAGATTACGTAAAAAAAGAAAAACTACGTGTCCAATATTTTTTAATAATCTCCAAGACGGACCAAAAAGTTTTTTTAGTCGTCGTCCCTATTATGAAAATACGCACATGAATCCGAAAAGTCAGAGGTGCGTGCCTTGGGTTCGAACTCGAGACCTATGACTTGGCAATGCGACGGTCACACCACTAGGCTATCACTGCTGTTATTAAATAAAGTCTCTTTTCGCGTTTGCTGTGTGATCTAAACTGTGCAACGGATATTGATATGGTTTTCCCCATCATTCATTTAGAGCATAAGGAAGTTTAATGTGTATAATACATTAATATTTAACTTAGGTATAGCACTGAAATGTCGTGATGGCCCAGTGGTTAAACCCTCGCCTCTCATGCACGAGGTTGTGGGTCCAAACCCGGCCAAGTACCAATGTGACTTTCAATTAATATGCACTTTCTGAGTTTATCTTGGACATTACTGACAACGGTGAAGGAATACATCGTGAGGAAACCTGGACATGTAGTTAATATAAGTCTGAAATCGCCAACCCGTCTTGAACAAGCGTGGAGATCAATGCTCGTGCCTGCTCTGTATGAGAAGAGGCCTTTGCCCTGCAGTGGGAGAGTAACAGGCTGGTATTATATAGCTCTGAAATCGCGATGTTTTTTCTTGCCGGTAAATAAATAGATTTACGTCTATGCCAAGCAAGGGAGCAGCAGTGCTGAGCTGCTGGCCCAGTAGGTATGGCTGCGATGTATGAGTTGTATTGTAGGTCTAAGGTAGGCCCCCCAGGAGTCATTTTACTTTGTGTAAATTATTTTTACATCACTGCTTTCAAAACGGTGAAGGAAAACATCGTGAGGAAACCGGCATGTCCTAAAAATAAAAATACCGTTATTCGGCACTGGGCTCGCGAGGTGGATTACGGCTCACTGCCTCTCACTGAGAGGCTTGTGTCCCAGGAGTGGGAACATTTTTGGATGATTGTGCAAGCAAGGACGGATCACTAGTAAAAAATTAAGTATAATCCTCAGGCCAAATAAAAACATAGACATAGCGCTGCGAACAATACAGTGAAAGCAGGGACTGAATAACCCAAACATTAAGGTACCTTTAAATTTCGGTATGACGTCATACCGGTAAATAAGGGTTACCTAAATATTTCGATACCGTAATTTTCTTCGTTGGAGATGCATACCGGTATATTACGGTAGAAGTACAAAAATACACAAGTTCTAACGTGTTCGACATGCGTTTTTTACACCTAAAATGGGTACAACATCAAATTCAATGTTATAATTGCAATTCATTATAAATATTCTGGTTCACTAGTTAGCCACATTTCTTATTTCCACACAGTAATATTGGTATAAGAATCAAAACAGGTAAATATTTGACAGTTATTTGCGACGTTGCCAACTTTTAGGATAAACCCTCTTAAATTGTAAAAAAAATTGTCTCGCGTTCTTCTACCACAAAAAGATGTGAAGATTTAATATAAAACCAAGTCTATTCAATAGAATAACTTGGCCATCGCACAGCAACATAAAAATAATGTAGGTACGATTTTAAATATTCCTAATAAAGCGTCGTGCAGACCGGCGCGACTCTAACAAAACAATTTCTAAAAATACTTTTCGGTAGAACAATTACCGGTGTCGACATTACAATTCACGCTCGTCTGCCCGAGCCTGGAAGCAGTCACAGCGCTAATACTAGGTAGATTTTGTTGTATGTAGATTCTATTGCCGTGTGATTGCCAAGTCATTCTGTTTATTAAAGAAATAAAGATGTCTTAATCACTTACACTCACTCACTCACACACTTCACAACTCAACTCAACTCACACTCACTCACTTTAAAATGTTGGTGTTTAAAATGCTGTTAGTTTTTTTAAATTTGGCACGAGCCATGTCTTTCCATTCATATGTGGGGATGAATGGAGAGACATAACTCGTGAAATTCAAAATATTATTCTGTATTCATTCAAGCATTTTTCGCGCGTGTGCGTTACGGCGCTAGAACAATCAACCGTACGACGAACAGTTTGACTATTGCAGCATCTTTATTTCGTAGCCGTAAAGTCGCTTTTCGTAGTTCAAGTGTCGTGTGTTTGATCTTATTACGCGTGGATGTTTTGTAAACAGTGTTGCAGTACAGATGGTTACGAAGGAATGGTCTCTCGTACGTTGTAACGTAATCCAAATATCAATGAAAAGGAGATCGTTTTTTGTTTGGCGATTAGGCCAACCAAAAATAGTGGCGTCTATTAATGAAACGCATGTTGATTTGTTCAGTTCATTAGTGAAAAACTGCCTTTTACTTCAACTACAAAATGCCTTTTACTTCAACTAAAAACGGCCTTTTGCTTCAACTACAAACTGTCTTTAACTTATTCGACATATTTTGGGTGTTTACTCGAGATTTGGAAGCCCCCAAGACCGAGAGCCCGTGATTTGTCAGATCGAGCGTTTAGTCTATAGTAGGTACATTTTAGCCTAACAGCCTGCCACTGAACCTATAATTTCCTATAATTTCAATCCAAGGGATTCCTTAGTCAATCTGCCTAGCCTATTCCTGATGTTGGGGTCGACTTCCAGTCTAACTGGATGCTGCGGAATACCAATATTTTATATGGTGCGACTGCCTATCTGACCTCCACTACCCAGTAACTGGGTAATTCGACAACCTTTGATAAGACTGGTTGTCAGACTTTCGGGCTTCTGACGACCCGTAACGACTGTCAAAGATCCACGATTGATAGTCGGGACCAACGGTTTAACGTGCTTTCCGAGGCACGGAGGAGTGGACCAACCCCGGCAAGCGTAGCTTAATCTGATGAGTCGATCGGTGCGGCTGTTAGCTAGTCTTCTGCTGAATACAGGCATCTTATGATGTCCATCGAGCTTTCCTATCTATACCTACATTTCCAACTATGTTGGGGTCGGCTTCCAGTCGAACCGGATGCAGCCGAATACCAGTATTTTACATGGAGCGACTTCCTGTCCTTCACTAACCGTGATAAAAGAAAGAATCATGGTTTAAAAAATCCAGATAAATCTCTATACTAATATAATAAAGGTGAAGAGTTTGTTTGTTCCAACGCGCCAATTTCTGGTACTTGCAGTCGGATTTGAATACTCATGCACAGTGGCGTAGCTACCGAAGGGGTTGACGGGGCAGCGCCCCGGGGCCCCTAAACTCAGGGAGCCCTCGGACCCTGACCAGCAAACCTCGTATTGAACTAGCTTAAAATTCTCTCACCTTCTGAATGTCAATAAAATAGGTTGCAACACGACTTTAATCATGGCAACTCATTTGAAAGAATACTGGGGAATTTCCAGCAGGTTTCGAGTTCTGTTTGTAATTTGCGGAAACACAACACAAAGGCTCTTTGCTTTTTTTTTTTTTTCAGGATGGCTTATCATCAAATGACTTCTCCCGCTTTGGGCAGAGCGAGAGGGTGTGTCAGACTTTTACTGACTAAAATCCACCCGTGTTCCTTCCGTTGCCTGTGTGCCGGGGCCGCGATATCCCTTTCGGACAAACCCGCAACCCCTAACAAAAACATTACCGAAATCAACTAAATCAAAATGTGAACAAAGGCTTTGCCATCTTTGACAGCGTAGTCACCACAGAGTTCATAGCAGGGACTGAATTACCAAATAATTAAGGTACCTTTATATTTCGGTATGACGTCATACCGTTAAATAAGGGTTACCTATATATTTCGATATCGTTATTTTTTCAGTACTTACCGGAATTTTGAGGTTGGAAATGCATACCGGTATACTTCTATAGAAGTATTAAAATACAGAAGTTCGACGCCCCCGCGCACCCACGCCGCGCCATCTTGTTTTTCGGTACCGAAATCGTGTAAAGGTTAAATAACGGTTTAAAAAGGTATCGGTATAGTTCAACCCTTATTTTACCTTTAACCGTAACCGCTTTCAGTCCCTGCTTCAAAGACTTAAAGTTAAAACATTCCGGGGGGAATTAGTGTCAGATGTTTGTTTTGTGATGTTATATGCTTTTTCAGTTCTTTCCCTCCAATCTGTTAAAGTTAGAGCAGCAAAGGTATAGTTACTCATTTTTTGACGGTGGACTCAATGAGTCTGTCTATAATAAATATTGCATAAAATAAACCTAGTGTTGCGTTTAAAAGCGCAAACACTGCTAGGAAAGAGAAGCTAGTAGAGAGCTAGAAGTCCGGTTCTATCGCTCGCGCATAAATGTATTGCCATCACGCTCGCGTATTTGAAGGTCCTTCTAATGCGCGAGCGCGACGGCAATACATTTGTGCGCGAGCGATAGAGATAAGTAATGAGGGGTCATTGTACGAAATTCTTTCTGCTTCGCGACCGGACTTTAGTTAAGTAGTTGTGCACCTTTAAAGTATTTATACATATATATTTATAGTTTGACTTTATAAAACCTCAGTTTAGTTAGGGCCTTCCAGTATTTTTTCCACCAACGCCTTTGGTTACCTAGCCACGCCTCTGGTCATGCAGTAGTGCGTTTGATAGCCCGTCTTGAGGGGTTGTAGGCTATTTAACATCACGCTACAACCCTTTGGAGTCGAGCAAAAAGAAAAGAAAATCAGAAAGAACGTTAAGCGAACACGAAGTAATTAATGTAAAAGCGCGGGCAGGCTATGCGATTCGACACGGTGGTCGGGGAACAAAAATTCCACACGGACGAAGTCCCGGGCAGAAGTTAGTCTATACTGAACTGAAAAAACTGGCGTTATTTGCAGCTAGTTATCATACAAGTTATCGGTGGTAAATGCTGAGGGAGATAAAATCTCTTATCAGTGGGTTTTGGTACATATTGTTAGCTTGGGGCTTAGTACTGTAGGATTATTAGCGTGGCTATTTGTTTGGAGTTTCATTGAGTTGAGCCCGTGGGATTTATAAAACAGCTTGACGAGTTGTCATCTATTCAATGGGGTTCTATGTTCTATGTTATGGGGTTTGTTTTCCGCACAAAAAGATTAAGTAAATCACAAAAAAAAAACAACATTATGGGAAAATCTAAATGAGTATTTAACAAGATTTCACATCGGTCTTCTAACTGTTGACAAATTGAAGAATAAACTTTAATAGTAATATAAATTCATACGACAATCGACATTGTTGTCGATAGCCTACGTTAGTGCTACAAAAAATTGCCAAATCTGTCCGGCCGTTCTGGAGTTAAGGCTCGTACAGACCAGCGCGACTCGTCGCGCGACGCGACGCTGGTTATTGTTATACCGTATAGTTTTCTTAGAAATTGCATTGTTTGAGTCGCGTCGCGCCGTTGCGTCGCGCTGGTCTGCACGAGCCTTTATGCGCTTACCAACGAACAGCGTTTAATTTTTAACCGACTTCCAAAAAGGAGGAGGTTATATGTTCGTCGCTATGTATGTCCGCCAATTTCTCCGTCGATTGTGGACCGATTTTGACAATTATTTTTTTGTATGAAAGGGTATGCTCCCGAATTGGTCCCATATAAAACTTTGCTCGGATAGTTTTTCAGTAGATAAGCTTCAATAATACGGATTTTTTCCATTTACTATAAATATGTGGATGATATTATGATGATAATTTCCTGTGACTGTTATTTACATAGCCGATAGTGGTATTCGAAACTGTGTGTGGTAGGTACCATAACAAAAAAGTGAAAAATAAAAACTTGTAAAAAGTTTTTATTCATAAAGATGTAACTAAAGTTAATACAAAGCTGTACAGGATAAGTTCGTAAGGAAACTTGGATCTTAATATTCAATACATGTGCCAAGTCCTGAGTATTGTTGGTCACGTAGACCATGGCTACGTCATCGTAGTTGCTATACACAGCAATGAGTATATGGATGAAGGGAATGTACTCATACCAGGAGGATTTGTTTTTAACTAGTTAGTCCTAAAAACTTTCGGTGTTAAGGCTCGTACAGACCAGCGCGACTAATAGCGCGACGCGACTCAAACAATGCAATTTCTAAGAAAACTGTACGGTATGTATAACAATAACCGGCGTCGCGTCGCGCGACAAGTCGCGCTGGTCTGCAGAAGCCTTAAGGGTGACAAATCAACATCGAGCTATGCTGCGCTGTACTGCGCTGTGCTGTGCTGTGTTTCTTAAGCTACGTTTTTTTAACAATCAACATCAAGCTGTGCTGCGCTTTGCTTAGCTCAGTATTAAAAGTAATCAGCTGCTCGTGTAGTCGTTTATCTCGTCAAAAATGACTTTATTTTCAAAAAAACATAGCACAGTTCGGCACAGCGCGGCTCAGCACGGCGGGTAGCACGCCTCGCTCGAGACTGCTGCGTTTTTAAACAGAGCGTAGCCTCACAGCGCAGCACAGCATGGTTTGTTTGTATCCTCATTAAAATATTAGACGAGCGAGTTGACCAAACATAGCACAGCGCAGTACAGCGCAGCATAGCTCGATGTTGATTTGTCACCCTTACCCTTGTATCTGCCAGGGTTGCGAGTTTGTCCGAATGGGATATCGCGGCCCCGGCACACAGGCAACGGAAGGAACACGGGTGGGTTTTTAGTCCAGTAAAAGTCTGGCACACCCTCCCGCTCCGAACAGAGCGGGAGAAGTTATTTTATAATTTCCAACCAAAAAAAAAAAAACCCTTGTATAGAAGAAATAGACATGCTTTGCCGATTGCAAATGAATTGGAATGAAAGAATAGAACTTCGGATGCCATTTGCGATGTTGTCGATGGCTAAGCAAAACCTGTTACAAACAGCCCAAGAATCCTGCAGACGAAATATTTTACTCTTCCAAAGCTGGTCTATTTTCAACAAGAATATTATCCGTCTGCAAATGTCTGATCTGCCAATGAGGTAGCGGTTAAATTAGGAAGCATTTTTCGCATAGCTTGCCGTCTGGACTGGCAGCGCATCCATATCAACGCTGTTAACAAGTCTAAACCAGATGAAATACCTCACAGTCTCGCAGATTAATCAGTCTTCCATCATTTTCCTCGCCTCTTCCCAACTTTATTGGGATCGGCTTCCAGTCTAACTGGATGCAGCTGATTACCAGTATTTTACATGTAGAGACTGCCTATCTGACCTCCACAACCCAGCTGAACAACTCCCAAGTCATGAGGGAATAGGTTCATCCAGTTGCGTTTGCTACTATAGCTATTTCGAGGGTACCACCGATTGTTCAAATAATGCTCGGTTCCTATAAACAAACACGAATCGTTTTTTTTTACCAATGGTAGGTAGCTGTTTTTATTAGGGTTCCGTAGTAAACAAGGAACCCTTATAGTTTCGCCATTTCCGTCTGTCTGTCCGCGGCTTAGCTCAGAGACGGTTAGTACTAGAAAGTTGTAATTTGGCATATGTATACATATTAATCATAGTGTATATACAAAGTGGTAAAATAGAATAAAGATTTTTTTTTATGGTACCTCCCCTACACGTAAAGTGGGGATGGTTTTTTTTTCCTCATATACCCCATGTTGTGGGGTATAGTTAGAAAGGTCCTTCAAAAATATTGTGAGTTTGTCAAAACCATTTTTGGATTCAGGGATCCGTTTGCGAAATATTAAGCTTTTAACTGAAATTAGTCAAGTGTCCCCGTCCCCCCTTCTAGCTAAATGGTTGACTTCGACTTGTGAAAAAATTCACAGCAGTAGTATATATAACGAAATTAAAAGGAAAACTATGAGAGCTAAGTAGGCTGTACAGGTTAACGAGAAATAATCAACCAACTTAAATTTGCAGTTTGAAAAACATGGTCTCCCATACATTCCGTATGGGAGAACACGTTTGTGCGTGGTCCGACACGCACTTGGCCGGTTTTTGCCATACTGGGCATATAAATAAATTCGTAAGCTAATTTTACCTGTGCTGATAGGTACTTCCATATGTGAGGGTCTTAATTTTAACCCATAACGGCTCGTATATTATAGGAATCGGCCTTATACCAGTTGTTACGGCAGTACAAATTTGAAAACTGAAAGCCTACTGGACAACGTATTTCGGAAAATGTAGGCGGTTCCCCAATCGTAATACACGATCAATCAGAATTGTTTTGAAACAGATTGTTAATCCATTGCTTCATAAGTTCGAAAAAAAATCTACTGAACAACGTAAATAACGCAATGAATGTTGTTGAACTGTCAAAATTAAACAGATTAGTCGTAGTCGTTTACGAAAATATATTTCGTAATTAGATAGCTGGTTCGCACGGACGTATTTTTATCGTGGCGATTTTTTGTCGTACACTCGATTTTCAACTCTCGGTATTAGGCCGAGCCTGCGCGACAACACACTGTTGGATATTCAACACGCTAAGCAGAGCGTCGAAAAACCAATAAGCTAAAAAATTGCCGCGATAAAAATACGCTCGTGCTAACCAGCTATCTAATTAATTTATGCAACACATTTTCGATTTGCAATTGAGTCAAATTGGTTTCGTTTGACTAGAATTGCTTTCAATTTACAACTTTTGAAAGCAATTTTAGTCAAACGAAACCGATTTGACTCAATTAGTAATTAGATAGCTGGGCTTAGGGAACCCGGCCACAATCACAAATATTGGCAGTTGGTGATAGAAATTGCAAATTAGGCAGACAGGAGAACGCTGCTAACTTTTAAACCCAGAATCTTTATTCTTGAATTCATAAAGAAAATGGGGCTGTACTGACTAGAGATGTTACGGAGGTTAATTTAACGGAACCGGAGCCGGAGTCGGAGGTTTTAAATTTGATTGATCGGAGTTGGAACCGGAGTCGGAGTCGGAACCGCAGCCGGACTCAGCGGTGAAGGTAGAAGAAAGATGTTCCATATAACACTTATATTGGGTTTCACATTGAAATTAACATAGCATAATAATTAAACTACTTAACACACCGCTCTACTTAATTGAGCAAATTAACGTAACGCGTCTGACATACAACAATACAATGAGACTCCGAGCGCGAGCGTGTATACAAATTACCCGGACGGCGATAAGTTAAAAGTGGTTTATACGCTGCGTTTCGATCTTCGGTATAACTCCAATTCAAAATTATCGGAGCCGAAGTCTGAGTCGGAGGTGTAATATTAATCGGAAGTTCGGACCTCTCGGAGTCACGAATCGAAGCTCCGTAAAACATCTCTGCCTAAACCTTCGTGGAACAAAGGCGTAATGTTATTTGTAAGTTATCTCTCTCTGCACCCTATAGCAATTAATTACCACTTACTGCTGATTGGTCCAGGGTAAAGAGACTCTTTTAATTAAAATTCAAGAGATGTCTTGTAAAGTGGGCATTTTGTCACGTTCGACCATGTCAATGTGCTTCTTAAAAATGCTGATTTAAAGTCAAAATAACAGCTGACACAAGGGAAGCACGTAGGCCGCTTGGTCTACGTGCTTCCCAAAGAACAGTCACTCAGAGACCGTTTGGTATCTATTGAAATAATAGTAGATGTTATTAAATAAGATGATAGCTGCGCCCTGCAGTTTCACCTGTTTGACCGTACGCACTTTGGACGCGTTCTCGTACGAATTTACTCGTGCGAACACGGACGAACACGCACGAACGCGCACGAATGATCCCAACCTTCTAAGTACCAAGGGTGAAGGGAGCGGGCAAACCGAGTGCGTGAGTTAAGGCTTGTGCAGACCAGCGCGACGCCGGTTATTGTTATACTGTGAAGTTTTCTTAGAAATTGTATTGTTCGTGTCGCGTCGCGCGACAAGTCGCGCTGGACTGCACAAGCCTTTTGTCGTACGTATAGTTCCAACGTTCGACGTTCGACGTTCGAACTTGTTGGGATTTTTCCTGCGTTTAATGCGATATCACCGGAACACTACCTATTTGACGGAGAAAAACTTATTCAATGTGCGAACTCAATCTTAATCTCGACCCCGTGGGAATGTCGGGATAAAAGTATTATATGTCCAGGGCCCTATTGAATAAAACTTACAAATTGTAAATTTTAGATGACAAGCTACAATTGACAAGTTTCTGTTTAATAAAAATAACAGGTGTAAAATTTACAAAATTGTAAAATTGTACCTATATTTTGGGTTTTCGCGAAAATTCGAATTATCAAATCAGCGTCAGGTGGTTCACTTTGTTTTGTCATTATAATAATTTATTTTCTGTTTTTATAGTTTTAAGGTATATTTTTTGTAATGCCAATAAATGCATTTTTCTTTCTTTCTTTTTTTCTTTTCTTTCTATACGAAGACATATACTTAGATGACTTCCACGTGGACGAACTCACGGGCAGAAGCAATGTCAAAATAAAGATACATAGGTTATTAATACTAGGAATAGCTGGAGGCGTAGATACATTGAGTATCACAGATTATCGCTAAAACCGGATGCAAAGCACATCCCTCTTGCGCCTTGATAAATAATACAAGTAATTTACAGGCACTCAATCAAATGGTACAGGAAAATCACAAGGAAACGGTCAGTTGAATAACATTAACATTCAAGACGTTGTAAATCATCCGTTGATCACGTAAATGACGTCAGCGAGAGTGAATGATACAGACTTCAGAATTCGGTCAAGATGCGCTTAGTTCGGGCCAAGTTACAGACGCGGAGACGAAAGCGTCAAGGTAGTCCGCGAAATTAAAATTTTCTTACGTTTTTTTGCAATTTGCAGGTCAGTATTAGGTTGTATGTTGATCTAAATATGCTTCGCGACTGTAACAAATGTTTATTTATAGAATCATAAACATAAAAACCATCATAGGAGCTCGTGGCTAATTTATAACAGCCATGTGGGTTGATGCTACGCTTGCCGGGGTTGGTCCGTGGTTGGCTGACCATCTTTGCATACCGAGACTCCTCCGTGCCTCGGAAAGCACGTTAAGCTGTTGGTCCCGGCTGTCATTCGTGGATCTTTGACAGTCGTTAAGAGTCGTCAGAAGCCCGAAAGTCTTACACCAGTCTAACCAAGGGTATCGTATTACTCAGTTACTGTTTCGTGGAGGTCAGATAGGCAGTCACTCCATGTAAAATACCGGTATTCAGCTGCATCCGGTTAGACTGCAGGCACTTCGGGCCCTATCAGAATACCAGCGTTGCGACATTTTAAATGTCGCGGCATCTTGCTGAGATAGGAGCCTTTTGGCCTCGTACAGGACTTCCTTCTTTAAATTTTAATGTTACTTTGTTTTTTTTATTTATGTTAAGTGTGTTTTTAGTATGTGTGATTTCATGTGCGAGTCTCAATAAATTCTTTTTCTTTTTTTTCTTTAGACTGGAAGCCGACTCCAACATAGTTGGGAAAAGGCTAGGCAGATTGAATCATAAAAAGCGTCAATACAACTTTCTAAGTTCATTTAATCCTACCTATTGAATGACTATTTGATGAAATCATGACATTTGAGGATTATGCTAACGTAAGGAGTTGTATTGATGATTCTAATGATTATAATTCTGTAAAGCCGTATTTGTCACGGTCGCAAATCATATTCTAATCAATATATAACCTGACACTGACCTGCAAATTGCAAAAAACGAAAGAAAATTTGAATTTCGCGGGCTACCTTATCGCATCCCCCTTAAATCCCCGTATTCGTCGATCTGTGACAGTCGTTACGGGTAGTCGACAAGTCAGATAAGAAGTCTTATCAAGGGGTGTCGTGTTAATCAGTAAGGGCGTTTTTCCACCACAGCCGGTCCCGGGACGTCACCGAGAAACGAGATTATTCGAACCGAACGTGACGTCCCGGTAACGGCGATCGTTTGTCCACCGCGTCCAAACTCGGCGGCTTAGTATGTTGAGATGATAGCCGACTTTTAATGATTTTATACTGAAGATCACGTCTAAACGAGTAGTATTAATGATTTAGAAAACATTTATGTTAAATTTAAACATTTTCTTAATCATTTAATATAGGAATATTTTAGTGAAAATAATTTGCAAAGTTATGTCTAACGCGGATAAAAACTGAGAATCACGCAAAATCTATCAAGCGTATTTTTCTGAAACCTTCACCATTTTAAATATAATTAAATTATTGATCTTTTAGTGTAAGTGTTTTATTAAAATACCTTTTGTTTTATGTGTAATAAATTAATAATGTGTCTAAATTGGGACAGCGCTCCTTGATGGGCTAGTCCTATTACTGGCTGGACGTACGACGCGTTGCGTGAGCTCAGTACAGAACACGCAAGCTAACCACTCAAGGTCACTGGCATATATCTGCATCTTAAGATAGACAAAACAAAAACAGTGTGTGGACAAGATCAAACGTGTCTTGTTTTTCCGACACATCGACCCAGTCACGTCACAATCTCGGGCCGAGTTCTAGCGGCCGCGCCGAACTATTCAAAACTTCGACGACCGGAGTGACGGCGCGGCGGTCGGGTGACGGACATGCGGTGGACACGCAGAAAACGCATTTAGGATACTTGTATTAAGCAGTGAGTTTTCCGGTACGGATCGCTGAAGGTTGATTTAAGGAAAGAAACGGTTACAATGTTTTACCTGTTTCTTGATTTGTGAGAACATTGTATACTATTAAACGAGCAATATTTGTATACCTAAGTATATATATTTGTAATCACGTTCTCGAAAACGGCACCAAAGATTTCGATGAAATTTGCAATAGGGATGATGCCTGGGTAAACAAAATGAAATTCTAATTAGTCCGTCAGTCAGATAATAAAAATATATTAGACACGTATTTTTTGTTTTATCATATTAATAAAAAATTACTTAGATAAAACGCATTTTAAGTTGGGGAGTGGGGGTCGATACGTCACTAGTACGTATAAAATCTACATACTCGTGACGTCATGGCACATTTTACCTCAATGTATCGCCGTAATCTTTAGATTACGTAAAAACAGAAAAATACGTGTCCAATATTTTTTATAATCTCAAAGACGGACTAAAAAAAAATTTTTAGTCATCATCCCTACGAGTATTAGGACTCATGTCTGCGAAAATTCGTTTCACCGTATTTTCACCCGAGCAGAGCTCGGTTGCCCAAAGTTAGAACAAGAATAATGACATGGCACCATGGAATTAGTAAGTACCTACTATCATGGCACCATGCAATTAGTAATTACCTACTATCATGGCAGCATGGAATTAGTAAGTACCTACTATCTTGGCAGCATGGAATTAGTATGTACTATCATGGCAGAATGGAATTACTATGAACTTTTATATACTATTCAATGAGCATTCTCTATTTTCACCAGAGCATAGCTCGGTCGCCCAGATACTAAGTTATTATACGAGACCATTTTACACGCACCGATCAGTATCCACTTGTATTTACCGGGAACGTGCGTCTTTATGCAAGTACAGTTAGGAGGGGTTCGTGGCGAAGTAACAAGCGCGGGTCGATCAAGGTAAAGCTTCGCTTGCCGCGGTCATTCCATGGATGGGACTATTCATTTCATACCGTGGCCGTTGGTCTTGGCTGTCATTCATAGATCGTGAACAGTCGTTACGGGTCGTCGAGAAGTTTGAATATCTGACGATCAGTCTTTCCAAGGAGTATAGGTTACTCAGTAACTGGATTGTGGAAGGCAGAATAGGTAGCCGCTTTCAGTCAAATTTATTTGATCTAGATCGGGGTGGCCAGCCGTTCGATCGCGACAAGTGCTTACTTGCCGCGATCGAACGGCTGGCCACCCTCATCGATTTAAGGTAGGATGTTTATCCATAATGATCCCTGATGTTTACAAATTGTCGTATTTTTTACATATATGTAAATATTATTATAAGATATTTATTTTTTTGCCTTGACACGATCGACTTGCCTACTTGCCGCGATCGACCGGTTCGCCACCCCTGGTCTAGTTAAAATAAATGATTTGAGTGACAGCGGCTGCCTATCTGACCTCTACAACCCAGTAACTGTGTGACAACGGTACTCTTTGGGTCTTTCTCACTGTTGTATAGTCTTTGAATAAGTCTGATTTTTGAGCCAGTGTGGTTATCAATGCTCGTGCCTTCTCTGTATGTAAAGAGGCCTGTGGTGCCGTAAGGCAGTAATAGGCTGGTATTATAAGCGAAAAATCTGTTCTGAATTCCGTTCAGACCTTGACATAGATGAATGCAGGTGTAACTGCGTTTTTCATACGAATCAATACGTATTTTTTTTGTTTTACGACCTTTTTCATTGATGCCAATTGGTCACAAGGTCGGGACTGTACTGACGCGCTTAATTACACTGTTTAATGTAAGCTTTATGGTTTGAATTGTTCATTACAGATAAACATACGGCTTTTCTCGCGTATTTAGGTATAATAGTCAACCTCGTCATTGCTTTACAAGTCTAAGGATTAGTGTCACTTTCATGTCATAAATTGTCATGGTCTGTTTTTGTGTGACAGTTACTGTTTAGCTACGGTTTCCTACAGGCCGGCCGTCGAGAGAATGCGTTACTGACTGTTAGTTGGACAATTTCTAGTAAGTAGTAATAAGGATCAAATTCGCAAAACATATATTCGTTTGTATCAGGGATGTTATGGAAATCGTTTTACCGGAACTGGAATCGGGAGGTTTCAAATTTGATTGATCGGAATTGGAACCGGAACCGGAGTTGGAGGCGGAAGTAGAAGGAAGATGTGTTAAGGGAAGGCTTAATAAAACAATAGAAATATAATTCAGTCTCTTTAATCAGTAAAATATTAGCGATAACATCCACAAACAAAACAATAAACTGAGACTTCGAGCGCGAGCGTGTATAAAATAAACAAACATTAGGTACCCAGACGACGAGTTAAATCTTGTTTGTACGCGCTCTCGTCACGTGCATCGCTGCGTTTCGAACTTCGGTATAACTCCGATTTAAAATTACCGGAACCGAAATCGGAATCGGAGGTGTAAAATTAATCGGAAGTTCCTTTCGGAATCGGAACCGAAGCTCCGTAACAGCCACGGATGTTGTTAGTACGAGACTGAAAGGTGTCAAGAATGCATTCTCTCGACCGCAACGGCCGGAATATACGACAGTGATGACCGCCACATAACGGCTGCAGTGACGGCTGTAAATAAAAATGATGGCAGCAAGGTTTGACTTTACGGTGTCAAAAAACGCTCTCTAGGAAAACACCAACTTACTTACATAACCAACGTTTAAGTGACGGCATTCCGAATAAAAAAATTGTGTGTAGATATTTACCCGCGAATGACTCATTCGCGGGTGAAATGCAGAGCCAATGTGGCGGCCACTGGTCTTCTAGAGAACCGTAACTTTGGAAACATAGTTTCAACCCTCAGACCAAATAAAAAACAAAGACATAGCGCTGCGAACATTACTCTGAAGCATGCCAAAACTACAGCTCCGCTCTGTGCATACAGGCTCACACGCACACATTTACAATCAAACCTTAAATGCACACATGTTTCCGAAACCTGCCTCACGTCACTGACAGCACTATAATTAATTCTAGATTTCTGCCTACCCATTTACCAGAACATACCTCAATCAAAATGCTTGAAATAACTAAATAATTGTGCTACACAGGAAATTGCTAACCGGAGTTCTAAATACTCACATACTTGTACTGTGTTAGTACACTGTGTGTTGTATGTAGGTTAGTTAGGCAATGGTTTTATTTAGTTAGAATAAGTACCTTTAAGCAAGCAAGCGGAAGTGGCAGTGGGCTGACCAGTTTTGTCGAAGGACCGATGGCCGCTGGAGCAGACGACTCCTGGAGTGGAGACCGCGCAACGGCAAGCGTCAAAGTCAAAGTCAAACAATTTATTTCAATTAGGCACATAGAAGGCACTTATGAACGTCAATTTTACAAAAAATAGAATTCATTCTAGTCGCCCCTTCCAAAAGGTAGTTTTCGTATGGAGAAGAATGGGCAAGAAACTCCACCGTTACTCTTTTAATTTTTTTTAACAATATTTTGTATACATTAATTATATAATTATATGTGCATCTAGAATAAGATTACTATACCACGATAGGTAAAAAAGAATGAAAAATAAAGCAATTACAGATAAATTAATTATGTGATAGATACATGGTGCTCACATATTTACAAACATTGTAAAATTATGTGTGAGTTCATGAAATCACAGAACGTAAAATCAGTGTTATAAAAAATAACAAATACATAATTAAATAAGCAACCAGTTTGATTTTGTCTAGACTCTAAATTGTCCTATGGAGCAGGACCAGCATGTTTCCAAGCATTCTTATCTTGGATATAATCCTCTAATTTGTAATATGCTTGTTTACAGAGTGTATTTTTAATATGAGTTTTAAATTTTCTTTCATTTAATTGTAATATATCACAAGGTATTTTATTGTAACATTTAACACAGTACCCCATAAAAGGTGTATGTACTTTAGATAATCTGAACAATGGTTGATCTATTTTATCTTTATTTCTAGTATTAAAATTATGTCTATCACTTATTTTATTAAAAAGATGTAGATTTTTTCTTACATACATAATATTTTCATAAATGAATTGGCAAGGTACCGTCATAATATTAATCTTTTTAAATAGTTCCCTGAGAGATTCGCGACGATGTAGATTATAAATGGCTCTGACAGCTCTCTTTTGTAAAATAAAGATGGATTCAATGTCAGCAGCCCGACCCCACAGTAAAATGACGCGACGCGTAAGCGTAGTGTAGGACGCCCCCCAGCTAGATGGACCGTGGACCTTAAAAAGTTGGTTGGGGCAGACTGGATGTGGAAGTCGGAGGATAGGCTGTTGTGGCGCAGCCTGAGAGAGGCGTACCTCATGTTATCTGCGTTCGCAATTAATTTGCCAAACATGTAAACAAACACGAGTTTTCCACTTAGACAAACATCAACTTTATGCACGTGTAAATAAATTTGATATTAGACCGACTAGTACTGTTGAAAAAGTCATAAAAATATGAAGCTGTAGCGCAAACTGAGCCTTATGTGTAGGCATTGCAGTTGTTTTTCCTAAAACTCGTGTTTGTTTACATGTTTGGCAAATGAATTGCGAACGCAGATTAGGTTTTGCCCGCGATGGCTATAACGTCGTCCGCCCAACTCGCCGCCGGACGAACGACGCCTCGTCTTCCAGTCCTTGGACGCCACTCGGTCACTGCCTTACTCCACCTGCCATCGCTGCGCCTCGCCAGGTGACCTGCGCAACTCCATTTGACTCCAAAAAAATATTAAATTCACTCATTCATTCACTCACTGACAGACAGCGCATAGCCTAAACCGCTGGGTCTTAAAGCATAAAATTTTGCACAAGAGTTCCTTGTACCGGGTTTTTGATAATATGTCGGCCATCCATTAAGGTGAATCTGCAGTTGCAGCCCGCAGTGTCAGGTTGCATCTTGATTAAAATATGATTCGCAACTATAACAGGTATGAATCATATTTTGATCAAGATACCTGACACCGAGCTGCAAATTGCAAAAAACGTAAGAAAATTCGAATTTCGCGGGCTGCAACTGCGGATTCGCCTTAAGGGGTTGTAGGAGAGGTCATTGACAACCAAATGCTCCCTTATGATCCCAATGTCAACCATTTTCGAGTTATTTTATATTTTGAAACGATTGAAATAAAAATATAAAATGTCACAAGGGGTAATTTGGTTGTTAATGACTTTTCCTACATCCCATTAATTGATTGCCGCCATATTACCAATAACCCTGTATAACGAAATTGAGCACTAAGGATTATTGAAAATTCACCCCCTACAGTGGTTAAATAGGAGATGAAAGTTCGTAATTTTCGCCGATAGAAAATCCTACCGGGAGCACGGCTGAGTAACACAGAAATGGCTTGTGCACTGCAGTAGGAAAATTACAGACTAAGTGGTTGACATTATAAAGCACTTATATCACCACTATGTATTCTGTCATTCTCGTTAACCCGCCATCCTGATATCCGTTTGTGAACTGTAATTCATAGTTAATTCTAATAATGATCGTCTACCATCATTATGCACATCAAAATTAATGAACTTCCGGTTCATATTGCGACAAGGGCTTGTGGTAAAATAATAACAGCCGTAAGGGCGAAGGTTAAGCTACTCTTACTGCGACCGGTTCGTGGATGGGTCGGTCACATATCGAGACCTCTCCGTGCCTTGGAAAGCACGTTAAACCGTTGGTCCCTGCTGTCATTCGTAGATCTTTGACGGTCGTAGTCAGAAGCCTAACCAGTCTTACCAAGGGGTATCGTGTTACCAAGTAACTGGATTGTGGAGGCCAGATAGGCAGTTGCTCCATGTAAAATATAGCAGTATTTTCCGCTGTATCCGCTAGAGTAGAGATAGAGAGTACAGTAGAAGCCGACCCCAACATAGTTGAGAAAAAGTTAGGCAGATGGATTGACCACGTGCCTAATATGCACAACAAAATGAATGAATTTCCTGTTGATATCGCGACAAGGTTTCTGTGAAATTAAAAACAGCAACTGACTCCTATTCATAGCTTTTCAAAGAACTGAATCTGTTACAGATTATAAAATGACTCATGCCATGATAATTTAACTCATTCACCATTCTTCTTTAGTATCGGCACGATATGTAAGAGAATATCTCATGTCGTGTTTTTTTATTATTTTTTTCCTAGCTGCTGCGATTTCCGAATGTGTATAAAATTACAAGCGTGTGTAAAATAAAGAAACATTACCCTGGCGACGAGTTAAAACTTGTTTGTACGCGCTCTAGTCACGTGCATCGCTGCGTTTCGAACTTCGGTAGGTATAACTCTGATTTAAAACTTTTGGAACCGAAGTCGGAATCGGAGGTGTAAAATTAATCGGAATTCCGACCTTTCGGAATCGGAACCGAAGCTCCGTAACATCCCTGCGACATACTTACGAGCACACTTAAAAGGCGCCATCTATATAAGTGTTCAAGAAACTCACCTCAGTACCGTATTAGAACCGAAAAATATTCTAAACATTCCAATTGGTTCATCAGTTCTCGATGTAGGAGTTATTAACATACATACGAATGAATGGAAGGTCGTATTTTAATGCATATCTAATGTCCTGCTTATTCATGCTTACATACAAACTTAAACTCACGCCTTTTGCCATTTTGATGTAAGCAGAAACTAGAGAACGCCTCGTGTGGTCTCGTGTTATAAAACTACGATCACAAGGTACTCCTTTTTTGCTTCTTACTTCAACTATGTTGAGGTCCAGTCTAACCAGATGCAGTTGAATACCAGTATTTTACATGGAGCGGCCGCCTATCTGACCTCCACAACCCAGTAACTGGGTAATACGATACCCCTTGGTAAGACTGGTGTCAGACTTTCGGGCTTCTGACGACTCTTAACGACTGTCAAAGATTCACGAATGACAGCCGGGACCAACAGGTTAACGTGCTTTCCGAGGCACGGAGGAGTTTCGGTATGTAAAGATGGTATACACGGACCAGCCCCGGCAAACGTAGCTTAACCTGATGGATCGACCCATGCGGCTGTTAATACTTAGCCACGAGCTCTTTATAATATTTTTCTATTATATACAATGTCGCCCATGGGCATGTGCCCGCCCATATTATTCTGAATATTCAAGAAAAATTATGGAAAATTAACTTTAAAAGGGGGGCTCTATGTCTTTGATATTTTTATGTTATTAAATTATTTTTTTAGTGGAGTTTGCCATATGTCCTATGTTATTGGCTCGATTTGGATTCATATTATTATTTCTACAAGCTTATGAGCTATTTTATCGGAAACTATTTTTCTAAAATAAAATTTGTCGTCTATGAAAAAAAATGGAAGTGCAGACATATTTTACTTAAAAAATCTGTATTTATTTTAAAAAACACAAGTGTAAGTCCATAAATAATAGCGGGACATTGAAAAAAAAGTTCTTAAGATAGACCTTTTTAAGTTTATTTTCCATAATTTGTCATGAATATTCAGAAAAATACGGGCGGGCACATGCCCATGGGCGACATTTTATAGTACAATAAATTGATTGAAATTTACCTACCCTACAAACCTATCCTACCTACCCTACCTACCCTACCTACCCTACCTACCCCACCCTACCCACTTACCTACCTACCCTACCCTACCCTACCCACTTACCTACCTACCCTACCCTACCCTACCCACTTACCTACCTACCCTACCCTACCCACTTACCTACCTACCCTACCCTACCCTACCCACTTACCTAACTACCCTACCCTACTTACCTACCTACCTACCTACCTACCTACCTACCTACCTACCTACCTACCTACCTACCTACCTACCTACCTACCTACCTACCTACCTACCTACCTACCTACCTACCTACCTACCTACCTACCTACCTACCTACCTACCTACCTACCTACCTACCTACCTACCTACCTACCTACCTACCTACCTACCTACCTACCTACCTACCTACCTACCTACCTACCTACCTACCTACCTACCTACCTACCTACCTACCTACCTACCTACCTACCTACCTACCTACCTACCTACCTACCTACCTACCTACCTACCTACCTACCTACCTACCTACCTACCTACCTACCTACCTACCTACCTACCTACCTACCTACCTACCTACCTACCTACCTACCTACCTACCTACCTACCTACCTACCTACCTACCTACCTACCTACCTACCTACCTACCTACCTACCTACCTACCTACCTACCTACCTACCTACCTACCTACCTACCTACCTACCTACCTACCTACCTACCTACCTACCTACCTACCTACCTACCTACCTACCTACCTACCTACCTACCTACCTACCTACCTACCTACCTACCTACCTACCTTCTAAGGGTATGAAAAATAGATAGTAGCCGATTCTCAGACCTACTGAATATGCATATAAAATTTCATAAAAATCGGTCAAGCCGTTTCGGAGGAGTATGGTAACTAACATTGTGACACGAGAATTTTATATATAAGATTGTACGGGTGGCAGTCCTAATTACGGCCCACTCTCACAGGAGGTCCATGTCCTAGCAGTGCGAACATATAGACTGAATATGCTATATTATCAATGAGTAACATAGGCTGTAATCTATAAAGTTATTACGCGGGCGAAACTGCTGCCGGAAGCTAATTACAGATAAGTGTAGTAAGTTGACCTGAAATCGAACAGTTTATTCTGACCTCCGGTCTCCGGAGGGGAGTGATGTGGCGGCATCTACATCGCCACATACGAACTACGCATCAACATCCTGACGTCACACAAATCCTGCATTGCGCAATTAGAGTTTACCGCGCGATGGACATATGTACAAGCCCCCGATTTCAACTTCTAGGCAGTTGCCCGCCAGACACGACACCCTTCTGGTCGGAGGATCCTCCCTTTTCTATGGGGGACGAGTGAACTTTACACCCTGTTCCTCACACCCCTAAAATTCTGTAAATAGGATTATATCAGAACCAAGTTAACAAAAAAATAAATTGGATATTCTAAAAATGCATGACTCATAATGCTCATTTGATCGTATAAAAAAAACTGCTTTGAATAAAAGTGCCATTTTCAATAGGGTTCCCCTTTTGGGTGAAACGAATATACTTATTAATAAAAAAAAACTCAATGAATTGTTTTTTTTTTTTTAATCTTCTGTTTCATAGAAAAGTGAAATACCTACGCGGTCAAAATGTATGGAACAGCCGAAAAAAAAAAAAAAGCGACGAAAAATTTCAACGCAGGGGGGTTCAGAATCATGTACTGAATCCATGCTCTTGCTCTTTGCTCATGATTCTTGCTTTTTTCACGTGCATAACACTTTGTCACAACACCAATTTATCTCGTCTGCTCGATGTCCGTATGTCACTGCAGGGATCCTGCCTGAGACATGCTGAGGTGGACTCCCATTTGGTGCAACCTTTAGACGTACACCGCACCTTGTTTTTCCTTTTTTTTTCATTTAGACAAAGTATGTAATAATGTTACTTCATTTCTTTAATTACTTATGTTTTTATTTTTTGTATAGTATCATCATATTTTTATGTATATTCATGTAATTTGTTATCTTTTAATTGTGCTTTTGTGTGTCTTTTGTATGCACTGAATAAATGTTTTATCTATCTATCTATGGTAACAGTTTCCGCGTCGATATCCCTGATACCCTGTATTTATTTCAAAGTTAATGCTACAGTATTTTCGATATAACGGAGTATCGTGCTAAGCAATTTGAGGTTCTATGGACTCTGAAGGAACTCATTATTATAGCGGCAAAAAATTTTTACCGTCTCGAGAATAATATGGTGTGTTGTGTAAGTGGAACAGAAGCCATACCCGGGAATATTTGCTTAGTAGCATTGACCACGCGGGCGGGCCGGATGCGCGAGCGGCTTGTGCGCCTGCGAAAGGATATCAATGAAGCCGACGGCAAATGCGGCGACTACCTATCGGCCGCTAAGGAAAGCTACGAATTCATTGATAAATTCACGCATTTAGTAGGGTGCGTATGATTTGAATTTCAATATTATTTATAGTCAAAAAAAAAAAAATGTGCCATAGGCTTCTACTCCGTTCACCTATTGTACCCTATTTTTTTCGAAACGGTAAAAAAAATAATGCGGCATGTGCAGCCTACACCTACGAGGTCAGCTTGTTCTGGAAATTTGTAGCGTGATTTTATGTCGTCATGCACTGTACTCTGTAGTACACCTCTGAAGATTAATTAATTAAAACTCAGATTCATTAAAAACTTTTCCACTCCATTTAATTTTTAATCAAAGTAAAATTTTCCAGGCATCTGAAATTAGTTAGGTTATTTCTTTTTTTGGAAACATTACATAACATCACGCCAGTGTTACTTGAAGGGTTACCACAGAACAGAAAAAACAGTAGCATGTGGCAAGTAGGCGGGGCCCGCGTACCCCGAGTTTTGCGGAGATCCGCATGTGTCTGCTTCCGTGCACACACCACGCAAATCAGTCTTGTCACGGTGACAAGAACTTGAAAAAAAATAAGTCAACGACAGTGGTACATCCCTAGAGGAGAACGAATAGTAATGACCTCGTTACGCAAATATAAATCTTATGAGTAACAAAATACAGCTTTAAATTTAATGCATTTATTATAGTGACATCTAGCGGAGGGTAGCGTAACTTACTCAGTGATCTAGCTGTTCTGTGATCTATACTATACTGACATTTAGCCAGTTATGTTTATCAATAATTGATTGACCACTGGATGAAATCATTTACTACATTTTGAGGAACTATTCCGCTAATCGCGCCGAAGATCCTCAACAGATCTTCATCTAACATTCTCTGCGTACGTCAACGCCGGCTGTCGCTGAAAATCAGCGCTGGGCTGCCTCGCATAGGGTCGCAGCATTATGCTGAGCGATGGCGTTGTGCGTGGATGTGACGCATATTTTCCCCCAAATTGTTCATTTTCGTGTTTTGTTCTTTCCTTGCGTCATGTGTACCGCAAATAAACGTATTTTCTTTCTTTCTTCTTTCTGCAGTTTTTTCAAAATGTTTAGCTAAATAGTTTCGGAGAATGGTCAATTTTCATAAATTTTCTTAAATATTTATTAAAGTATTTGGTTTAAAATTATAAAAGAAATATATTTGAGATCCTCGCAACAAGTCCTTTCATTTGATATGTCACACGGTTCAGTTTGCAAAACTTTTTATTTTTATTTTCTTCTTTGGGAACAAAAGTAACCCCAAAATTCAAAATTAATTTATTTACGTTACACGTCCCTATTTGGGTCACATAAATACGTATGTGTACCAAATTTCAACTAAATCAGTCCATTTGATTCAGAGCAAATTGGCTGTGACAGACGGACAGACAGACAGACAGACAGACACACACACACACACACACACACACGAATGATCCTTTCCTTTTGAGGTACGGAACCCTAAAAAGAACCATCGAAATCGGAACTCATAAAGCGGAGATATCCAGTAGGTCTCTCCAATCATAAATCCCCGATAAAAAATTATATTAAGTAGTAAAACCTGTATACCAAGTTTCATCCAGATCCGTTGTAAAATACGACCTGTAGTGGAGTACGAAAAAACTGACACACGAAAGCAAATTTTGCCAGACTTGGAGCAGAGCCACTACGCTCGCTTCGCTCGCTCGGTCGTTTTATAATGTGTCAGTCTAATAATTTATTTCAATTAGGCACATAAAATGCACTTTTTAACGTCAAAATTTACAAAAAAAATTGAATTGATTCTAGTCGCCCTTTTTTTTTTGGGTTGGAAATTATTAAATATCTCCCGCTCTGGGCAGCGCGGGAGGGCGTGTCAGACTCTTACTGACTTAAACCCACCCGTGTTCCGTTCAGTTGCCTTAAGGGCCACGGTACATTTCGGATTTTCCCGCGACCCCGGCAGGCCGCGATCCCGGCAGGTTCTAGTCGCCCCTTCCAAAAGATAGATTTCGTATGGAAAAGAATGGGCAAGAAACTCCACCGTTACTCTTTTAAAATATTTTACAATATTTATTTATTTACAATATTTTGTATTCATTACCTACTTATATAATTACGTATACAATGTCGCCCATGGGCATGTGACCGCCTATATTTTTCTGAATATTCATGACAAATTATCGAAACTAACTTAAAAGGGGGGTCTATCTTTAATTATTTTTATTATTTTTTCATTTATTCTTATAATTTTTTTTTCTGTATCCCGCTATGATTTTGTGGATTTACACTTGTGTTTTTTTTTAATAAAAACTGTTTTTTTTGGAAAAAAAATCGTCCCCTCCGTTTTTTTTTCATAGTCGACAAATTTTACCAAAAATTTTTAGTTAATCCGATAAAATAACTCATAAGCTATTAGAAATAATCAACAGAATCCGAATCGAGTCAATGTCATAGAAGATATAGGAAACGCTACTAAAAACGTAAAACATTGAATAACATGTAAAATATTAAAGATAGACCCCCCTTTTAAAGTTAATTTTCGATAATTTTTCATGAATATTCAGAAAAATACGGGCGGTCACATGCCCATGGGCGCCATTGTATGTGAAGACGATGCACCTAGAATAAAATTACTACACCACAATAGGTAAAGTTAGTACGGAACGGAGTGGAGAGGGTGTGCCTTCGTGGATTTCACTATGTATACAAAGGTAGCTTTACCATCGAAAAAATGCTGAAAATTGATGTCCCTCAGTATCATAACAAATTAACTGTAAGCAATCATGCTTAAATGGTTGTTATGCGCGTTAAGGCAGGTAACACACTAAGTAATGGGTCAAAGTGCTATTGGATTTTTCCGTCAGAAATTTCTCAGAAGCAGCCGGATTTTTAACCGGTTGAGGCTCGCCCCATATTACATGGGACTAAAGACGCGGATATATGCCAGTGACCTTGAGTGGTTAGCGTGTTTGTTCTGTACTGAGCGCAAGCAACGCGTCGTACGTCCAGCCAGTAATAGGACTCGTCCATCAACGAGCGCTGTCCCAAATTAGACGCATTATTAATTTATTATACATAAAACAAAAGATATTTTGATAAAACACGTCATACTAAAAGATCAATAGTTAAATTATCTTTAAAATGGGAAAGGTTTCAGAAAAAATACGCTTGATAGATTAAGCGTGATTCTCAGTTTTTTATCCGCGTTAGACATAACTTTACAAATTAATTTCATTATGTAATATAAACATAATCTAAAATATTCATATATTAAGTTATTAAGAAAATGCTCTAATTTAACATATTTTTTTTTCCAAATCATTAAACTACTCGTTTAGACGTGATCTTCAGTAAAAATCATTAAAAGTCGGTTTTCGTCGCCTCAAACATTGGTTAGTACCGACACCCGCATTGTAGGAATTCAGGAGTCCCCTGCCTAGTCCTTAGGGACATATGGGCGTGACATTATGTTATTACAACGAGCATAATCAATTAAAATGTTTCCACTGGATATAGGCAGCTCTTCACCCTCGGAGAGGGATTGGGCTGTACCTACCGTAATCCAGCTCGTGTGCAAATTGTGGCTTGGTGTATATTACAACTACCTAACTCTATTTGCATAAAGCTGACATGCAACGGTTGACCTTCACCAAACTTCGTGATTGCATGACACACCGAGGGTTGTCTACATAATAAGTATAGTTCCTGTTATATTAGAGACCAAAATTCTATATCGTCGTCTTAGAGTGAAATCCTCTTATATGCGAAAAACTGGTTGGCAACTGGGAAGTTTTAAATATGCTGATCGCGCGGTAAAATCTGCTTACGCGATGCGGGATTTTGCGTGACGTCAGTATGATGCGTTTGTCGCATGTGGCGATATAGATGCCGCCACGAAACTGGGCGTGCGATGCGAGGATTTTTTTCCAAAAATGTAATAAAATAAAAAGTCAAAGTTGCATTCCCGAGCTTTTCACTCTAAGGCGACTATATTTCTAAAGAAAAATATATTAGGTAATCATCATTTGCTAGCCATTTCCTGTATAACCCAATATCTGGGTTGTGGAGGTCAGACAGACAGAAAAAAAAAATAGAAAAAAATATACGAAAAAGAAGTCGCTCAAACCACCCCCAGGTTCTCTTCCCACACTTGGACCGCGAATCATGAGATCTTGTGCGCCTTCCATGATCCCCGACTGGTGTCGGGCCCGCTTTTGAGGACAACTTCATGCCCGCGGGGGGAGTGAGGTGTCAGACTCCCCCCGTGACGACCAATAGGGGTGTGTATAACCAGCCTGAAGGCTCGTCTAGACCAGCGCGACGCGACACGAACATTACAACTTCTAAGAAAATTTCAAAACAATAACCGGTGTTGCGTCGCGCTAGTCTGCACGAAGCTTAAGTCAGCCATTGTGATGGCAATGTGTACAAACTGTAGACGTTTACCAGTGACCTTTGTCTAAGCTATTTGCATTTGAAATGAAGAAAATTGTTATATGCAACGTAACACTTATTTTAGGTTCGTATTTTCAGGTTTTTTTTTTGTTAAAATACAATGGGTACTTAACTGAATTATGCTCGATAAGAAAGGGAAGGTAGGGAAGTACCCTGTAGGTTTTGATTTATTTGCGAGTGTCAAAAAATTCAAAAACAAAAATCAAGAAGGCAAAAACAAAAATTCAAAACCAAAGACACCGACTTCCGAAATTAAAGTTATTTTTCAATTTGTAGTATTTTTTTTACGAAGTCGGTTGTTTTTTATTTTGTAAAAAGTTTTTATTTTATTGCGTTCACTTATAAGCTTCATTTTTTAAGAATTCCAAGGGAACGTAGACCTACGTATTTAATATAAATTTCAACTTGATACCTCCACGCCTCCCTAAGAAAAAGGGTCTTGACAGACTGACAGACAGACAGACAGACGGACAACCATCTTTCTTATATCTATGCGGACAACGAAGTGATCCTATAAGGGTTCCGTTAAACCTTTTGAGGTACGGAACACTAAAAACTGAAGAGTTTTGAAAAGCGGACAGACCAGTCAGAACTCTGAATACATATTATAACAACAGTCGTTACAATAACGAGTGTTTTATTACATGGTAATTGACATGAATGCCATCTAATTTACACCAATGTATCAAATTCGCTCGGTCAACATATCTAAACATAACATACGTACCTAATTTAAAAATGATTCACATTTCGCGTAGGATTACCACGAGTTTGTATATTTTTCGGACATTTCCGAACGTAAAGAACGTTGTTTTCTGTGTTGTTGCTGGGTTGGGATGTTGTGTTTAAAAAAACGTTTATTGTAAACTAACTGACGAGCTTGTGGCTAAGTTATAACAGCCGCAGGAGTCGATCCATCAGGTTAAGCTACGTTTGCCGTTGCTGTTCCCTGGATGGGTGACCATCTTTACATACCGAGACTCCGTGCCTCGGAAAGCACGTTAAGCCGTTGGTCCCGGCTGTCATTCGTGGATCTTTGACAGTCTTTACGGGTCGTCGGAAGCCCGAAAGTCTGACAACCAGTCTTACCTAGTGGTATCGTATTGCCCAGTTACTGGGTTGTGGACGTCATATAGGCAGTCGGTCCATGTAAAATACTAGTATTCAGCTGCATCGGGTTAGACTGGAACCCGACCCCAACATAGTTGGGAAAAAGCTATAGGTAGATTGATTGTAAACTAACTTGTTGCCAGCGACTTCGTCCGCGGAAAATTTCTTGTTTTTAAACGACTTCCGAAAAGGAGGAGGTTATATGTTCGTCGCGTATGTCTCCGTCAATTGTGGACAGATTTTGAAAATTCCCTTTTTGTATGAAAGGGTTATTTCGGAAGTCGGTGACAAAAAACGAAAATTCAAAACCAAAGACACCGACTTCCGAAGTTATTTTTCACTTTGCAGTGTTTTTTTTAAGTCGGTTTTTATTTTTTGTAATGTTTTTTTATTTTTCACGTTTTAGTTGTGGTACCTACCCCACATAAATTCGAATACCACTACCTGCTATGTAAATAACAGTCACAGGAAGTTATCATCATATCATCCACATATACTAAGTGGGAAAAATACGTATTATTGAAGCTTACTCAAAAACTATCCAAGCAAAGTTAATAAAATTTATACGGGACCAACTCGTGAGCAAAAAAAAAAAACTTTTATTTACAGACTACATAGGCCCACATTGTGTAAGTGTCTAAATTATCTCATAAACTATGTTAGTTTAAAATTAGAACAAAGTTGATAAATTGATAATATATCGATCACAGATAGTTTCACCAAACCCCATGCAATACATGAAGCTTGATAAACCTACCCATGGTATGCCCATCCAGCCTTTCAGGAAACACCTTCAAGATACTGATGGTGCTTCCTCACACTGAACTGACTTAAGAAAAAAAAAAAAAACTTACATAAGCTACGAACATGGAACCTCTTGCTTTTTGGAAGTCTGTTAAAAAATACTGGCTGCTGCCCTTTAGTTTTCTTTCTGCAACCATGGCTCTAAAGCACGGGATAAACTTACTAGCGCATTCTTTTCCCGCCCGACATTTTAGTTGTACCTGTCCCGGTATATTTTGCTCATGTTGTGTGGTGACCAGATCCAAATTAACGTTATTGGTATCAGTTATTACATGCGTCAGCGCAGGTAGCGGGTAGGTATGTGAGATCACCGTTTTGCTCATAATAGTAGGGTATTACACCTAATGTTCCCGAGCGGGTCGTAAGGCTCAATTTACATCGCCACGGAATGGAATGGAAGCGATTTTTTTTTGCATAAAGCATAATGAACTTCATCTACTCTCATATCGTAATATTCGAATTATAAACTTCAAAACGAGTTTATATTGACATACTTCATAAACAAAATACCGAAATTTAAAAATAGAATCATATTATAACACTTTTTCTCTAACAAATTATGTTATAAAAAACTTTTTTACAAAAAAAAAACAATAAAAATAACTTAAATTTCGGAAGTCGGTGTTTTTGGTTTTGTATTTTCGTTATTTGCTACCGATTTCCGAAATTTAAGTTATTTTTCTATGCAGTGTTTTTTTTGTTGTTACTGGTTGTTTTCGTAATACTTTTAATCAGGTAATATTTGTTTTAGTTTAAGAGGAGTACATCCTCTTATTTTTTTCCTGTCTTCTTCTTTGTGTTTTTGTAACTAGAATATTGTGTCTTCATTGTATCTGTAACCTAGGTAATCTGTGGAAACGTCGTGGATTGTACATTTACCCACTTCCAATTATTTTGTAATCTTAGGTGATATAATATATATTGTACAATTGTTTGTTTTCCATAAAAAATAATCCTTCCTTCAGAACAGCTCTTTGTGCTCGTTCTAGTTGGATGAAATGATACTCAGTAACACCACCCCAGATTGGATTACAATAAGCTAAGATCGATTGGCACAAAGCAAAATAAACTACCCTCAATGTATCTCTATCTGCAGACTTGCGTGATCTAAACGTAAATCAGCTTGCTAGTTCTACAAGAAAGTGTGACTAGTGCCAATTGAGAGGTTGGTCGATATGAACGCCTAGGTATTTGACACTAGTGGACTTAGAGATTCAAGGCAGACACAAATGGTGGAAGGCGTACATATATGGGCTTTAAGAGTAAGGGAATGTGATTTGTGCACTTTTCATCCTGATATTCACTTTATTGTTGTAGCAATACACAGCCGAAATGTTTAAAACAATCTTTTGTCTGCGTCTCTTTACTTGTCACAACGATGCCATAGAGTACCACAGACACTAAAGGCATAGACAAGTAACAGATGTTACGTAGGGTACAGACACGCGGGTTTTATTTTTTCCTTTTTATTTAGCATTAATTTCGGTATCTATCTATCTGTGACATCACTGCGTGCCCTATCAGAATACCATAATGCTCTGACAGGAGCCTATACCATAATGCTCTGACAGGAGCCTCTTGGCCACGCACGGCAGTTTCTGCTTTTATTTAAATTTTACTAGGTTTTTTTTTAAATTGTTTTTTTTCTTCTATTTATGCTTCAATGAGTGTGTTTTAGTTTAATTTGAGATCTCCTGTGCTTGTCTCAATAAATACTTTTTCTTTCTTTCTTTCTGCATAAATTTGACCTGATTGCAAATGGTATATAAACCGTTTTACTGACGGACTCAAACATTCCATTACACGGGTAAGTACCTTCTCGGCACTCCGATAGACTGGGCCCAGTCTACTCCATCTATAAGCAGGGAAGTATCAGCGGCGTATGTAAAGACTTTATGGTTTTGAATGGGCAGTTTACAGAGTTCATTTATAAAGGAATAGAGTGGGACCCAATATGCTACCTTGGGGAACACCGTATGCAATGAGAAGGTCTTTACTCATATGTTGCCCGATTTTAAATACCTGAGTATCTATTTTTTACGTTACACAATTGATATAAAGTTAATTTTGCTATGTACAATATCGTTACAAAAACTCGCTTCCATTCCGTTCCGTGGCAATGTAAATTGAGCCTTAGTTTGATCCCGAGAATTTCCAAGGTAGGCACTTTTATTGGGTTTTTCTTTTCCCCTTGAACATGTTATGTTAACGTGTTAGGTAAACAGCCAGTCCGCTGCGACAAAATGGTATGTTATATGTTTGTGTTTATTATTTAGGCCACACCCCCAAAACCCTCTTTATAAATAAAAACTTTTCACAAAAAAAAAAAACACTACAAAGTGAAAAATTACTTTAATTTCGGAAGTCGGTGGCAAAAAACGAAAATTCAAAACCAAAGACATCGACTTCGGAAGTCGGTTGTTTTTTTTTTTTTGTAAAAAAAATTATTTTTCGTTTTTTAGTTGTGGTACCTACTACCTACCCCACACGAATTCGTATACCAGTACCTGCTATGTAAATAACAGTGACAGGAAGTTATCATCATATATCATCCACATATACCAAGTGGGAAAAATACGTATTATTGAAGCATACTCAAAAACTATAATTTATATGGGACCAATCCGGGTGCATACCCTTTCATACAAAAAAATAATTCTCAAAATCGGTCCGCAATTGACGGAGAAATCGGCGGACATACATACGCGTCGAATATATAACCTCCTCCTTTTTGGAAGTCGGTTAAAAATGAGTTCCGTCGTGGAATAGTAGATTTAGTGTTGCATGAAAAAATAAATTGATTCCGTGTCCGACAGTACATCCTGCGACCACGTACGTTCAATATTTATCAAGAACTGAAAATGAAAGATAGGTTCGGCATAAAAAAAACGTTTTCGACGTTCAGAAAGCGATTTTGAAGAGCTCGAATTAATTGTATAAGAAAACAAAGTATTTTCTTGATTCTGACTCCAGCATTGCACTTAAAACTTAAAACGGTTTCGTCTGCGTCTGGAGAGCACTAAACACGAAATTAGTGACTGCACAAGAGCGTAGTGGCAGTAGGCAGGGTTCATTGCTAGCAGGACAGATGGCCTATGGGGCCGAAAGGTTCTGGAGTGGCAACCGCGTACCGGATGATGAAGCGTTGGAACGCCGTCCACAAGGTGGACCGCCGCAGGAATCCGCTGGATGCGAGAAGCACAGAACTGATTGAAGATGCGGTGCTTGGGGGAGACCAATCTCCAGCAGTGGACGTCTTTCGGCTGAAATGATGATGAAATAATGAAGCCTGAGACGCTGCAGCGGGAACATTACATTTCGATTAATACATTATGATCTGTGACTTTAATGCTCTCACTAACCTCGAAGATGAGTAGCAACTAAACAACGTAATTTCTCACGACAAGATGACATAATTTACGACACATATACAATAGGTCATACATTGTAATATTCTACTACAAATTGTTCTAACTGCAGTGACTTTGAAACGTTTACTTTTTATTGCACATTACTGTGAGACGATTTTGCATTCATTAATATGTATTAGCGAGATACACAGATAACTGGTGATGAGGAATCCACAAGTTTCCATCGTCAAGGTCTCATCCATGGTTTTAACGGATGAGTTTGCAGATCAGGATATCGAAATAATCGATTTTGAAGATATGGATATTGGAAAATTCCTTAGGGCCTGAACATGTAGCAACATGAAAAATAATAAAATAAATTTTCGAAAAAAAAAAATGTATATTCAGAAAAATACGGGCAGTTACATGCCCATGGGCGGCATTGTTTATTATCACAGTAATAATAACTTTTGAACCAATAATCAGTATCCTAATTGCGTAAATACACAATTAATCAGAATCTGAATCGTTTTGAAACAGATTGCTAATCCATAGCTTCATAAGTTCGAAAACAGTCTGCTCAACAACGCAAAAAACGCAATGAATATTGTTGAACTGTCAAAATGAAACAGATTAGTCGTAATCGTTTACGAAAATGTGTTGCGTAATTAGATAGCTGACTTTCCAGATTTCTAGCTTCAATACTTTTCTCCTAAAACCGCAGAATAGTATGTAAACACAATAAATGAGTTTTTTAATGGTGTAAAGTGAAAGTCCAGAGTCTCGTTAGCACCTCACCATGGTCCATTGAGCTCTTATACAATTTGTTGATGACGCAACGACGCAGCCAATGCGTGTACGCAATATCAGTCGGTTGAGTATGTACCATCGAAGAATTTCATATCTAAGCAATTTGAAAACAAAATCCCGTGAACGCGATGACCACATCTGTTACCGCCCCGGTTCTATGGCGGCCGAGCACTGCAAGCAGAAATAGTCCTTACGGTGCATAGATATGATTTTCTTCGATGGTACCTATGTTAGTTTAGTAGGGATGGGGGTCATTGGAGGGACTTATTACATAGGGCCCGTGCATACTTTGACTCTGTGCAGCCGATATCAAGGTGCTGTCCTGTAGTTACGATATTTTACGGTAATAAAAAAAATAAAAAAAATTGTATTTAAAAAAAAAACAACTGTCTACCAAAAAAATCATTACTAAGTGAAATATTACTTTATTTTCGGAAGTCGGTGCATTCGGTTCTGTACGAGT
The DNA here is from genome assembly GCA_947364205.1 of Agrochola lota. Lineage (NCBI taxonomy): Eukaryota > Metazoa > Arthropoda > Insecta > Lepidoptera > Noctuidae > Agrochola > Agrochola lota. The sequence continues at coordinate 5,667,381 of OX376248.1, forward strand.
ATTTATCCAGTACTTAGTAAGTTTTTTTTTTAGTTATAATAATAATAATTTTAATAATAATTTATTTATTTCAAAAAGTGTGGTACAGTCTGTTACGATAAATATAAATTCACAATTTTCGGATAATAAGAAAAGAGTAACAATAAATAGAATTGAATCTGGCGTCCTAGCTAGGTTACATGGTAACCTGTATTAAGGATCGCCAGCCCAGGTTCCCACAGAAGGAGCACAAATAATTTATAATAGACTGCTTAGAACTACAAGGTGCAAACGTATGTTTACTTAAATATACTTACTAAAGTGTTAGTATGTGTATTCTGTGATGTAGATGTGGTGTGAGTGTGTTTTGTGATGTAGGCGTGGTGTGTTTGTATGTGTGTAAACGGAAGGGAAAGAGGTAGAGTTTAGAAACGGAGTGTTAGAGAAGTCACTACGATTTTGTGGTAAGCAGAAGTTCAGTGTCGTCGTAGTTTAAACTGGCTAGAAAGCATGTTATCTGTCTTTTACACATTTCGTAAGAGGATTGATGTACATGGATGGTTTTGTTTATTCTGTTATATAAAAATGGCCCAAGGTAGTAAAAGAAACGTTTAGTAAAAGCAAAGCGTGTGAAGGGTACTTTGCAAATTTCGTTCTTGCGCCTAAGTGAGGATTGTGTTTGTGTAAAAGGAGTTTTTGTGTGTTGATGTAATAAAATGTTGAGAATAAAAGTTTGGCGGACCGTGAGGACTTTGCATTTTTTATATAGATCAAAGGTTGGGTAGAGCATTGGCCGGAAGGTAGCAACCTTAAGAATGGCTCTTTGAGCTACTTCCAGAGGTTTGAGTGTAGTTTTCGCAGCTCCACCCCAACTATTAATACAGTACGAGATGACTGACTGACACATGGCGAGATACACGGTACGTATTACATAAGTATTGGCAATGTGTCTGAGTGTTTTAAAAAGATATATGAGCTTACGAACACGAGCAGTAAGGTGGGTGATATGTGCTTTAAAGTTAAGGTGTTTATCTAAGATAATTCCGAGGTATTTCACCGTGTCAGTAGACAAAATTGTAGGACAGTTGCAAGAGGCGGAATTGGGTTGGCAGGTGTGAGCTTTTAGAGTAACGGGTGCCAGGGGTTGAGTAGTGGAGTTTAGGGAAAATGTAATGAGTTTAGTTTTATTAGTGTTTAGCGTGAGTGAGTGAGAGATAAGCCATCTATATATTGAATCAAATCCATTTTGAGCAGTTGCTTGCAGTTTAGCCCATGATTCATCATAAAAGGTAATTGCAGTATCGTCGGCAAAAGAGACAATGTTACCAGAGCTCAGGTGCATGTTGCACAGGTCGTTTATGAACACCAGAAACAATGTAGGGCCCAAGACACTGCCTTGAGGCACGCCATATGAAATAGGCAGCTCGTCGCTAAGGCAACCGTCGATTTTGACTATCTGCCTACGGTCTGAAAGATATGAGTTAAAAAGCTGGAGTTGCAGACCACGAACGCCTAAGCATTCTAGTTTAGACAGAAGGCAGGGGAGAGGAACGGTATCAAACGCCTTTGCAAGATCAATGAACACTGTGAGGCATTTTTTGCGTTGATTAAGTTTATCAACGATTCTATCTATCAGTTTCATGGCTGCATCAGAAGTTGATTTTTTCTTCCTGAACCCAAATTGGTTGGTTGACAATAAGTTATTGTTTTCAAGGTATGTGGTAAGCCTATTATTAATGAGTCGTTCTAAGATCTTGGACAGGGCAGGTAGCACCGCAATAGGGCGATAATTAGAGACAGAGGTGCGGTCACCCCCTTTAAAAATGGGATGAATAATGGCATTTTTGAAAGAAGAAGGAAAAGTACCAGAGGCAAGGCATAGGTTGAATATATGGCATAGTACGGGTGTAAGGACTGCAGAGTACCTTTTTATGATGGTTGTAGAAATGCCATCAAAGCCCACTGCAGCATTGACCTTCAGAGATCCAATAATAGAGGCTATCTCATCAGGATTTGTGTCCAATAGTACGAAGGAACTCAAACTATTGGAGGTATTGAACTGGGAATGAGGAGAGCAGCTATCCTGGACACTCCGAATACGATCAGCAAGATCCTTGCCTATATTTACAAAGAATGAATTAACTTCATTAAGAGATTGAGAAGGGGTTTCTGAGGAGGACAGTAATTCCGTAGGGGGGTGAGTAATTTTAGTTGTGTTTGTGACACGCTTGACTGTATCCCACAACAACTTTGTATTACGACCAGCTTTGGCAATTTCATTTGAATCGAACTGTCTTTTAACTTTTCTAAGAATCTTATTGCAGAAGTTCCTGTATCTTGTGTAGGTAGTTTTAAGGACTTCATTATCAGGAGACTGTTTGTATCTCCTGTGTAAAATGTCTCTGTTCCTCATGCATCGCAGTAGTCCTGGAGTAATCCATGGTTTGAGGATTCTCTTGCGTTTAGCTGTGCGCTTCAATGTTGAGTGATTATTTATCTCATGAGATAGAGTTTGGATGAGACAGTCTGTAGCAACGTTTGGATCAGTCAAGGAAAAGATATGCGTGAATTCCAGATTTTGCATAGACTTGTCAAGTGAGACGAAGTCTGTCTTAAGGGTTGAGGTATTGGAAAAATTACGGGGTGGCTTCAAATTTAAACAAAGGAGGGTAGAGAAGTGATCAGTAATAGTCGAATCGAAAATGAAGGTAGAAGAGAGTAATTTGGTTTTAAGAATTGTGTGGTCAAGACAATTATTGCCTCTTGTAGGTAGGTGGTGGGAAGGTAAAAACCCGTGATAAGAGAGACAGTTAAGATATTCGTGCGACCAATTGTTCATATTCGACGTTGTGCTATCTATGTTTATATTTATATTTATGTCACCTGTTATTACTACTGTTTGAAAAGTAGTCAAGGAAGATAGTATTTCGTTTAAGGATTTGAGAAAGACTTCAATAGTCTCGTTAGAGGGGGATCTATAAACGCAGAGGATAGCAACATTTGATGAAAGTTCTATGATTAAACCAGAAGCAGAGTCATGAAATTCAGGTTCGTGTACTTTGGATGCAAGATTTGAATTGATGTATACGACTACTCCGTCACTCTGATTACGGTGCTTAGTAGTGTGAAACGAAGAGTAACATTGGAGCTGGGGTAGGGTGGTATTACTTAGACAAGGAAGCCAACATTCTGTTAGAACAGCTACATCACACTCAAGAGAAAGACGGGAAAGCAGTGTTTCAAAATCATGAAAGTTTCGATTAATTGATCTGATATTTTGTGAAAGAACTTTCAGGTAACTATCTGGGGATTTAATGGTTGATAAACAGTCTTCTGGTGTGCACTGATAAATTTTAGATACAGAAAATTCATCTAGGTTATCACTTAACAAGTTTATGTGATCGAATGGTAAGGTATATAGTAGAAAACAGTTTAGGGGACAGTTCGAAAAGTGATTCTTTGTTTTCAAGTAAAAAAAGCAGTATTAAAGGTTTACAGTAAGGCGTGATTTGTATAAAATTATTATGGAATGTAGTGGTATGTGTTAGTATATTGTTTGAGTTGTTGTGTGTATAGATTTGTGTGTGTGAACTGAGCTGTAGAGTAAAGTTTTTAACATGCCAAATTAATATTGATATAAAGCGGTAAGTTATACAGATTATTAATTTACTTAATCTATAAAATAGGTTAATACAAAAAAGAAAAACTAATGTTAGTAAGGCTAAAGGAAATAGTCATACTTCAGGTAATTTGGTTAACTGTTGCAATTGAGCTTCACTTTTAATCACAATGTACGGTGATTCCTTAACCTTTTTCATCAGAATACGGCCATTTGAAATCCAACAATAATCGTATTTATGCGCCTTAGCAAAGGTTCTGGCCAAGTAAAACAGTTTTCTAGACTGTGCTGTCAACTGCTCTGCTATATATATAGGAACCACTTTTGCTGTGAATCCAAGGTTGGCTGAATTGAGCTTTTGATTGGGGTATCGCTTATTGTAGCTTTTCACAGAGTCTAGAAACTTGCTTTTGGTAAGAGTGTTAGTAAATTCCATGTACAACGCGGAGGAATTATTTTGTTTGTCAATTCGATACCTAGAAACGTCCCTAATGTCTGATTTAACATCAATGCCAAGAACATTAGAGAGTATAGAAACAGTGTTGTATAGATCTTGTTTAGACTCTTTTTGACGTAGTGGGACATTTCTGATTTCTACGCATGTCTTAATCAAGTTTCGCTCCAGTGTGTCGATCTTTTCATCAAGGGTCGATAAATGGGTACATATATCAGCGCGCTCTTTTTCGAGACCTGTTATCTTGGACTCCAAGGAAGACATTTGGTCAGATAGGCCATTCAGAGAGCTCGCCAAAGCAGTGTTTGAGGTCTCGATCTTAGTGAAATGTAGCTTGAGGTCCAATATATGGGATTCAAAGGTTTCAAGCCGGGCATTTTGAGATGCTATAAATTGTTTCATCATTTCTCTCAGTTCGGTTTTAAAATCTTTCTCGACTGGTTTTTCAGCACTCGAAGACCTGAAGCGTTTAGCTCTTTGCGTAACATATGATGAATTCAGATCGTCAATAAGCTCATCTTCACAGAGTTTACTTATGTCAGCTTCGGAACGCGACAGGTTGATGTTGGTTTTTGACGTAGGAGGCGAGCGCATCATTTTAGTACCAGGTTCTCATAAACTAGTAGAAATTACGTGAATGAAGAGTATTGCAAGCAGGACACAATCTCGCCCAGATTCCTTGATCAATGATAGATGTATGGGGTACGTGGCTCGCGAAAGATAATTCTGAGTGAATAGTAATTAGCACTCGGAAAACATAAAACAGCAGGATAATGCGTTAGTAATGTAGATACTGTGGATAGTACCGTTATTACTCAAGACAGTCGTCGTCGAATACTCAACGTTTCCAGTTAAAACGCTATGGAAGTCACCATCACAACGCTTCAAAGTACCAGGATATCATAATCAGTGGGAGGTGCTTACTTGCGTCCTGTGGTCGTAGACACCAATAGTGGGCGGGGGCTCGTTGTGGACGACGGAGATAGCACGATGTCCAAGTATGAGCGCTGCGCGTGCGGCGGTGACCAGGGTGGAGCAAGGGCGGAGCGAGTAGTATGACGCATGGAGTAGCTTACTCGTTGGTGAAATCCGCTAGCAGTTGGAAGCGTATTGAGCACCTCCTCTCAATTTATGCACTCCTATTTTTGTGAGGTTAATTTTTAACAATTTATAATTTGATTATTGAATTAAAATGAGAATAAAGTCACTGGCACGTCTACTCGTGTACGAGGTCCGGAAGGAAGGGTTATCCCACATAAACTCATTTACCACGATTTGATATGTAAGATGAAAGAATGAAAGAAAGAAAATACATTTATTTAGCACAGACTAAAACACACACAATATAATTTACACGGCATATAAAAAAAAAAAAAAAAAAAAGTGTAAAGTACGATGTAAGCAGAATTTTCATGGGGAGTGTGCCTCAGGGCTGCGCCAAAAAGGCCCAGTTCATGTCATGTGTGTTATACTCGTATGTTCATGTAAACAAAACTCTGCCTAGCCTGTAATTAAAAAACAGCCGACTACAAAAAAAGTGAAATATTTCTTTAATTTCTGAAGTCGGTTTATTTTCTATTTATTTGGATTTAAAAAAAAAAACTTACTAAGTTTTTTTTTTTTAACGTTTCTTTTTTAGTTGTCACACTTGTCCTACATAAATTCATATAATCACTATTTGATATGTAAACAAAAATCTGCCTTACCTGTTCCCTGGGCCTGAACATGTAGCCGCTGCCTTTCTGACCTCCACAATCCAGTTACTTGATAACACGATATTAACCCTTGGTAATACTGAGTCATACTTTCTGGCTACTGACTACTCGAACGACCGTCAAAGATCGAGACCAACGGCTGTCCAACGTGCTTTCCTAGACACGGAGGGGTCTCCAATTCTCGATATTTAATGGGCGGTTACCCATCTACGAACCGACCGCGACCAGCGTAGATTAACCTTCGGTCGGCTCGTGCGGCTGTTATTAACTAGCCACGAGCCCCTACCGAAAAGTGGGACTTATTCGGACAAATCTGCGGGGTAATTGCGTACACTCTTAAGGCGACGATGGAGGCGAGTTTTAATGATTTTATACTGAAGATCACGTCTAAACGAGTAGTGTTAATGATTTGGAAAAAAATATATGTTAAATAAGAGCATTTTCTTAATAACTTAGTATATTAATATTTTAGATTATGTTTATATTACATAGTGAAATTAATTTGTAAAGTTATGTCTAACGCGGATAAAAAACTGAGAATCACGCAAAATCTATCAAGCGTATTTTTCTGAAACCTTCACCATTTTAAAGATAATTTAATTATTGATATTTTAGTAAGTATACTCATTTTATTAAAATACCTTTTGTTTTATGCGTAATAAATTAATAATGCGTCCTTGATGGGCGAGTCCTATTACTGGCTGGACGTAAGAAGCGTTGCCTGAGCTCAGTACAGAACACGCAAGCTAACCACTCAAGGTCACTGGCATATGTCTGCGTCTTAACAAGCGTGAAAGCGAAACAAACAAACTCACTTTCGCATTTATAATATTAGTTAGGATAGGATTTGTAATTACGTTCACGAAAACGGCTCCCAACGATTTCGATGAAAGTTGCACTATAAGGATTTACGGGAGCGAAAAATCGATCTAGCTAGGTCTCATATCTGGGAAAATTCGTTTTCTTTATTTTCACCCGAACAGAGCTGGGTCGCCCAAACTTTAGAACAAGATGGCTACCTTAGAATAATATCATGGCAGTATGGAATTAGTAAGTACTATAATATGGAATTAGTATGAACTATCGTATACTATTAAATGAGCATTCTCTCTTTTCGCCCTGGTGCTACATTGTATAATACGTTTATATACTGTATAAGCACCGAGTCACACCAGAATGGCAGCGGCCGGCAGCGACGTGGCAAGCACTTTCAATGTGAAATAATTATAAACTTTATCTTCATACTTAAAAGACCAGTATTGCTTGAAAAGCTTGAAACGTCTCGAGGCCGCCCGTGGTGACGCGAGCGGCCGCGCGCCACGCGCATCTTGTCGGTGGTTCTGCCCGCGGCTGCCAGCGGCGACGCGAGGCCGCTCGCGGCGCCGTGGGCGGCCGCGCGTATCTAATGTAGAAACTAAACCATTATTCCCGTTACCGCTATTTCTAAATTTGTTTCTGTAATTTGTATGGTGTGCATAATAAAGAATATTCTATCTGTCCTATCTAAACTAGTCAAGAGGAGACTAGGCGCGTGGGATCTGGAGGTCGCGCGAGGCCGCCAGCGACCAAAAGCGGCGATGCCGGAGGCCGTTGGCGACCGCTGGCAGCCGCTGCCCGCCGCTGCCATTCCGGTGTGACTAGGCCCTTAGTAAACAAATGCTAAAAACGAGTTCCTAATGCGTGATAAAACCAGATAATTAATTTATATAGTACCTAGGTATAATACAAACTTACAAATACACATATTTATTTAAGTTATTGCACTTATGTAACAGTTTTACGATAAGTACTCGTATAAAATAATGTCAGATATTTGTGTTTGTGAGTTTATTTGTGTTTAGATAAGAATTTTTGTGACTGCTTCGTTGAACTTGTGGTTGCAAGCGCTGCTGCTAAGCTTGAGGTACTGGCTTGAGCGTTACAGGGGGCGAGCCTATTACCAGTCCATTGTAACTCTTTACGGAACCGACTCACTGATCCGGATCATTGAAGTGTTCCAAAAGATTGGTTCAGTAACAACGTTTCAAACGCATCATTTGAATCTGAATCATTACTTTGTCTCTGTGTCTTGCCGCGCGACCGTCGCTTGCGAGGCGACTGAACAGCAGTGAGCGAGTGAGCGATAGAGAAAGACTGAGACACTGAGTTACTTTACTTTAGTGTCAGTACTACCGAACTGACTCGCGAGTCGCGAGTGAGCGGGTGATACATTACAATCTATTTAAGTCAGAAAGAGATACCAAATGAGATGTGTATCACTCATACTCTCACAGATTTTCGTTGTCTTCATGCATTTTTTAATCCTTTGAGTTGATGATTCGAATGATCCAAATGAAACATATCAATGATTCGGATCATTTCAGTGATCCAGATGCAAATGTTCCAATCGCAAACATGATACACTTTGCCCACCTCTACTGGCGTCGCCGATCGCTGCACGTTCAAAATGAATACGAGATGATTGTATCAGCGCTCCTACAGGACTATAACATAACTGTTGAAATATCTAATAAAGATACTAGGTACACCTTTGCTTACCCCTTCGGTGAAGCGTGGCGAGAATTCGCAAAGGTAGCCCGCGAAAATCAATAAATTGAACTTTGAACTTTGAACTTTGAACATATAACCTCCTCATTTTTGGAAGTCGGTTAAAAAGTGACGAATAGTATCTCAATTAAAATCCATCTTCAATTTATCACAACTTGTTCACAACTATTTATTGGACAATATAACCTCAAAACCTGTGTTGACTGACAGTGACAGATGTGCGCGGTGCGCGCGGCAGTTGAAAATGAAACACCCATCCTCTGTTCACCCGCGCGGTGAATGTTTTCCACGCAGCTCGGAAAACAAAAACATCGTGTTTGCATTACACCAATGTGCATGGCCACGCCTCTTTGTTTCGATGTTTTTGTGTAATATTTCGAAAAAAACACGCGCAGGAGACACGGCTTTACATAGTGAAATTAATTTGTTAAGTTATGTCCGACGCGGATAAAAAAACTGAGAATCACGCAAAATCTATCAAGCGTATTTTTCTGAAACCTTCATCATTTTAAAGATAATTTAACTATTGATCTTTTTTGTGTACGTGTTTTATTAAAATACCTTTTGTTTTATGTATAATAAATTAATAATGCGTCTAATTTGGAACAGCGCTCCTTGATGGGCGAGTCCTATTACTGGCTGGACGTTGACGCGTTGCGTGAGCTCAGTACAGAACACGCAAGCTAACCACTCAAGGTCACTGGCATATATCTGCGTCTTAAACATATCTGGCGAAAAATTAATGTGCTATACACCTCTCAACTTCGAGAAATACAGGCATTACGTATAGGAACCTAGGAGCTCCCTGATCGATTGGTGAAAGATGAGGGTGGCGAGGAGCCAAATATTCAAGTAACGCGACCCGATTGGCTCACGAGATAAGTGTTTGAATACCGCGCTGACATGAGTTCGAGTACTGTACCGAATTATTTGTATAGCCCATCGCTCTGCTCGCACAGTGGTGGCACAGTGGTAATGGCCCCGTCTTACGAGTTGCAGCTCGTAGGTTCGAACCCAGACAGGCGCTTTACTTTGTGTAAATAATTTCATCACTACTGCTCTCAAAACGGTGAAGGATGGCCGTTTTGCGTGGATTTGACGCATATTATCCCCCCAACTCTTTTTTTGTTATGTGTTCTTTCTTTGCGTCTTGTTTACGGCAAATAAACGTATTTTCTTTTCTTTCTTTCTTTCATTCTTTCTTTTCCTTTCTTTTCTTTCTTTCTTTCTCAAGGAAAAAAATGTGGGGAAACTGACATGCCAGTTTCCTCACAATTTTTTCCCGTGGATATGACCCATATTTTCCCCCCCAACTCTTTTTATTTATTTATTTATTTAAAAAATAAATAAATAAACTCTTTTTTTATTGTGTTCTTTCTTTGCTTCTTGTTTACCGCAAATAAACGTATTTTCTTTTCTTTCTTTCATTCTTTCTTTCCTTTCTTTCCTTTCTTTTCCTTTCTTTTCTTTCTTTCTTTCTCAAGGAAAAAATTGTGGGGAAACTGGCATGTCCTAGAACTAAATATTCGCAAGATGTGACATCTACCAAAACGCACTGGGACCGCGTGGTGGATTACGACCCGCTCCCTCTCAGCACAGAGAGGACTGCATTTTAAATCGACGGAATGTATTTCATAGAAATACATAGAAACCAGCTATCTAATTACGTAACACATTTTCGTGAACGATTACGACTAATCTGTTTCATTTTGACAGTTCAACAACATTCATTGCGTTATGTACGTTGTTGAGCAGATTTTTTTTGAACTTTTGTAGCTATAGATTAGCAATCTGTTTCAAAACGATTCAGATTCTGATTGATCGTGTATTCGCGTTGCCAGCTGTTTCTGTCTGCAGTCTCCTATGGACTGGTACCTTTATATGGTATAGAAATTGTAACAATAGTATGAATACTTAGTATAAAATGTATGAATAATGATAATTAATATAATATAATGTAAACTGTATAACTGTAATATTGAGTATTATATAGGTATTTTTATATATTTTTTTTTAGTTATAGCCATTTAAATTGCAATGCCTTAAGAGGGTTTATCCTAAAAGTTGGCAACGTCGCAAATAACTGTCAAATATTTGCCTGTTTTGATTCTTACGGCAATATTACTGAATAGAAATAAGAAATGTGGCTAACTAGCGAACTAGAATATTAATAATGAATTGCGATTGTAACATTGAATTTGATGTTGTACCCATTTTAGATGTAAAAAACGTGTTTGGAAAGTTTCCAAATAGTTTTTTTTACATCAAAAACTAAACATTCGATGTTACGATATTAATTATTGCATTTCATAATCAATATTCTAGTTCGCTAGTTAGCCACATTTTTTATTTCCACACAGTAATATTGCCAAATTAATCAAAACAGTGAAACATTTGACATCTATTTGCGACGTTGCCCACCTTCAGAATAAACGCTCTTAACGACCAACTAAGTTCTAAAAACCTACCTATTGTCAACATCTTCAAAATTCTGTACACTTAGTTCGCAATAAAGAATTTGAATTTGAAAATAAAACACTTCAGGCCATGACGTCACGTAGTTACAAATAGGCATAAATGTAATAAAATTAACATAGCATAATTAACAAAGGATTACATACGAATGAAGTACAATAAAACTTCATTTGCATCAAGTAGGTACTAAAACAGTAAAGATAAGAATGTAAGGAGGCGTCCATTCATTACGTGAGGCGATTTTGGCGATTTTTCGCCCCCTTGGTGTGTGAGATTTCGCTGAACTCCCTACACTCTTGTTAACTAATTTCCAAAAAGGAGGCGGTTATATGTTCGTCTTATTTTTTTCGTGTTTTCAAAAGATTTTTTTTTATTAACTATATAATTATGTCCGCCGATTTCTCCGTCAATTGTGGACCGATTTTGTAAATTCTTTTTTTGTATGAAAGGGTATGCTCCCGAATTGGTCCCATATAAATTTTATTAACTTGGCTTGGATGGTTTTTGAGTAAGCTTCAATAATACGTATTTTTCCCACTTAGTATATGTGAATGATATGATGATAACTTCCTGTCACTGTTATTTACATAGCAGGTAGTGGTATTCAAATTAGTGTGGGGTAGGTACCACAACTAAAAAGTGAAAAATAAAAACATTTACAAAAAAAAAAACAACCGACTTCGAAAAAAAAACACTACAAAGTGAAAAATAACTTTTATTTCGGAAGTCGGTGGCAAAAAACAAAAATTCATAACCAAAGACACCGACTAAGTATAATATTTTTTTATAATAATTATTTTTATAATAATTATTTTTTATAATAATTATTTTTAATAATAATGTTACCCAGTTTTCTCGCCATGGTATACTGTTTACTGCGGACAGTCGTTACGACGGGTAGTCAGAAGCCCGAAAGTCCGAAAACCAGTTTACCAAAACTTATCGTGTTACTGAGTTACTGTGTTGTGGGTGGAGATCAGGTAGGCAGTCGCCATTTGTAAATTACTGGTATTCAGCTGCATCAGGTTAGACTGGCAGCCGACCCCAACATGGGGTGCCGGGTGAAGCTCTCTTCCACCTTCCTGATCATTACTTACCATCAGATGAGATGCAGGCCAAGAGCATCCCCGCTGAGGTTAAAAAAAAAAAACTGTTATGAAAAGGCTTAGCAAATTGATTGATGGATATCTTCCTATTGCAAGTAGCGCCGCCATGACAGGCACGGTTAGGCCCGGAATCTACCAAAGCAGAGACGAGACGAGAGATGTATTTTGAAAAACCAATAGAATTTCGTTACACCTTCAGCTTCAGTGGATACCACTGAGCGGAGATGTGTCATATTTGTATGGCGCGATTGAAGCGGAGATATGAGCTGTGCCTAGTCGAGATGGAGCTGGGCCGGTACAAAGTGGGGATGTGAGTTGTGCCTCGCAAGCTGGCGACGGCGTGCAGTGGGGAGGAGAAGAGATATGAACAGCGTGCAGCGAGCGGTGCCGCTAATTCTCCCGCCTCGCACTACCCGCTATAGCCAGTACACATCTCTACTCCGGTCTAGCTAGTACGCATATCCGCCACAACTTCGGTGGATACTAGGAGTGGGCGTTGCGACAACGAACCGTTTACAAAGACTGTTTTGTGTTCTGCGACGATGATACCCAGTCTTCGTTGCACAAACCAGTCTTCAAATTACTACGACTACACTTGAGAACGCAATGATTCAACTATCTATCACATTCGTCGCGTCGTCGTCCAACGTTCCGCGTTCGTTTACAAAACAGCCCGTATAATAAAAAGTGAACTTTCTGTTGTGTGTATTAGTTGTCAATGCTGTCGTTCGTGATGCGACGAAACCATTTCCTAAATTTCAAATCGTTGATAGTTTTAAGAAACTGGAACTATTTCACTCGACGATAAGTTTCGTCTTATAAGCCGTCTTCAAACCAGTTACAATGACTACCGTTTTCTGCAACCGTTTTCGTCGTCGTTAAAACGGTTGCGTTTCGTCTGTCAAAAATTCGATCCACTACTAGTGGATACAACCTAGCTGAAAAACGTCTCTTCTCGTCTCCGCTTCAGACATTTCCGCCCATCTCCGCTGTGGTGGAGTCCGGGCCGTAAGGTTAGGGTAAGTAAACAATGCAATTATGGTAATCAAGGAATTGAAGCAAAACCACTACAATAATTATGGTCGTAAGTGATAGCATTTGTTTGACAATATCTTAAATGGGCCTAATTAACGACACGTTTAATTAAAGAAAGAAAAGAAAGAAAAATTGTTTATTCTGCACAAACAAAACACACATATAAAGACTAAAAGGCAAGAAAAAACACATACAAAAGTAGCCAAAGGCCTCGTATTCAACCAATAAAAAATAAAAAAACAATGTTGTTCATTGGTTGATGTCACGGACCCAAGACAATATTGCGTAATCACTCTTGCGACATTGGCAAATGACAACAAAAACAAAATGCTGATTGCAGAGTCAACTACTTTTTTAACAAATATTATGCTGTGCGTCGCATCTGTGCAAGAATAGGTCATTGCTCAGCGAAATGCTGTGAATTCGGACGAACCTAACCTCAACAGCGCTGGTTTTCAGCAATTACCTATGGAATGACATTGACATATTGAATTAAGATAACACCTCGTTTGTATTGCGCAATGGCGTAGGCAGATGTGTTGTAAAGTACACCCACATGTTCTATGTTATAGGGTGTGGTTTCCGAACTTAGTCCTTCAGATGGACCATTGTGCGTGGGCCATGGCGCCCGTCGGTGGTTATTCCAACCAGCCCTACTCCCTCCAGAAGTTAATTAAATCTCCTGGTCCGTTCAGAACGAAAGATCTGGGTGGGTGACCCGAGGGTTTCTGTTCTAATCTGGGTGACGCCTGTGCATTCAAAGAGCACGTGCGCAACAGTTTCCACAGCCTTCATGACATGAAGGCTGTGGAAACTGTTGCGCACGTGCCAACATAACCAACATGCCAACATAACTCGCGAAATGTGGGTGTACATGGACTCCATGTACACCCACATTTCGCGAGTTATGTTGAGATTCCATGTAACACCATATTGACATGAACTGTATACAAATTCAGACACGGCTATTACTGTAAAATTCCAAATGGTAAAGTCCGATAACACTGACTTGGGCATCGAAATGTATTGCCTGGTTTACGATGGCAGTGACTGGACTGGACCCAGCAAGTCGGATTTTTGGAACCAGTCAGTGGGTTCAAGTAGACGAGATCGGCAGTAAGTCAGGAAAGGGAAGCTACTGGGTCCGAAAATAGACGGGTAGGTTGGTCAACTGGACTGGGTTGAAACTACTGTCTACATATACGAGCTCAGTTGCAAGTTAGCGACCAGCGACAGTACTGGGCTCGTATAAACCAGCCTTTTTTATTTATTTTTAAGAATTTAGTTTTACGTAGTATGGTGTTAATCTTATCCTACACTATTAAATGAGCAATATTTGTATATCTACGAGTATATCTATATATATAAAAATCAATTGCTGTTCGTTTGTCTCGCGACCGGCTCGAGAACGGCTGGGCCGATTTAGCTGATCTTGGTTTTGAAATGTTTGTCATAGTCCAGGGAAGGTTTAAACGGTGAGAAAATTAGGGTAGGTAGGTAGGGTAGGTAGGGTGGGTAGGCTGGGTAGGTAGGTAGGTGCGCCGTAAATAAGTACATAGTGCTACCCGTGCGAAGCCGGGGCGGGCAGCTAGTAATTATAGGTATAAAAATCGAAAAAATCCTAAAGTTTGTCTCAGTAAAGACGTCTCGACGAAGTTCACCGGGTCATCCTATACTATTAAACGAACAATATTTGTATATTTATATTTAAAAATCGGTCTAGCTAGGTCTCATATCTGGGAAAATTCGTTTCCTCCATATTTTCACTCGAGCAGAGCTCGGTCGCCCAAAGTTTAAAACAAGAAATGACACGAATAATGACATTGCAGCATGGAATTAGTAAGTACCTACTATCATGGCAGCGTGGAATTAGTAAGTACCTACTATCATGGCGGCATGGAATTAGTGAGTACCTACTATCATGGCGGCATGGAATTAGTGACTACCAACTATCATGGCAGCATGGAATTAGTAAGTACCTACTATCATGGCGGCATGGAATTAGTGAGTACCAACTATCATGGCAGCATTGAATTAGTAAGTACCTACTATCATGGCGGCATGGAATTAGTGAGTACCAACTATCATGGCAGCATGGAATTAGTAAGTACCTACTATCATGGCGGCATGGAATTAGTGAGTACCAACTATCATGGCAGCATGGAATTAGTAAGTACCTACTATCATGGCGGCATGGAATTAGTGAGTACCAACTATCATGGCAGCATGGAATTAGTATGAACTATCATAGACTATATACTATAAAATGAGTATTCTCTATTTTCACCTAAGCAGAGCTCGGTCGACCAGGTACTATACCTTTAGACGGTTCAGTCTTGGCTCTTGTGATGTGTAACATAAGCAAAATCATCCTGTAATATTTCCACTGCTGGGATACAGGCCTCCTCTTTGTGAGAGGGAGTGGGCCGGAATCTACCACGCGGGCCGATGGTTAGAGTGACATAATTCATACTGAAGTTGTATGTAAATGCGAAATTTGGCACACAGGTAGACCATGACCTAAGTCAGGACATAGGTAGGTACATTGACTCCGATTTTAATCCGGTAGTACGTTCCCGTTGGATAGTTTCCCAACTCCAAGTGGGTGAAGCCCAAAAGCTGGTAAAGCTTTCACGCTGAAATGACGCGCCCTCTACCGCATTTACGCACACCACAATCTCTCTTTCACAATCTTTCTTTTTTCAAATATCTTAGCCTCTTGCTGAGACAGGAGTCTTTTTGGCCTCGCACAGGCACACTCTTCTTTTTGTTTTTCACTAATTTCTTAGTTTTAATGTTCTTTTCTTATATTGCTATTATTGTTTTCATGATTTTGTTAGTTTTAATGTTCTCTTTTTTATTTTTGTATTTCCTTTTTGCGGATTTCTATGGGTAATTCAGTGATACCCTAGTGGGGTGACCGTCAGACTGCCAAGGCTTGACTTCGAACTTAAGGCCTGTGACTTTCTGGATTCATGTGCGAAACATCGTGAGGAAACCGGCATGCCTGAGAGATATTTCTCGACGGCATGTGAAGCCAAGTCAGAGGCCTATAGGCGGCTTTAAAACTCTGACAAAAGGTTCGTCGAAAAAAATAAGAACATGGGTAATGCGGTATAGTGGGGCGCGTCATTTCAGAGTGGACAAGCTGTACTTTTATATGGACGATGCAATGGGCGCAGTGAAAAAAAAGAAAGAAAGAATGAAAACTATTTTGTTTGGGACACGCACAGGCAATACAACAATAAATAAAAACATACAAAAAAACAAACGTCTTCAAAAAAAAAACACTAGGAAGTCGGTGGCAAAAAACGAAAATTCAAAACCAAAGACAAAGACTTCCGAAATTAAAGTTATTTTCCACTTTGTAGTGTTTTTTTTTGCAAATCGTTGTTGTTTTTTAGAATAACTTTTTATTTTTCACTTTTTAGTTGTGGTACCAACCCCACACAAATTCGCATATGTAAATAACAGTGACAGGAAGTTATCATCATATCATCCACATATAATAAGTGGAAAAATTTCGTATTATTGAAGCTATTTCAAAAAGTATCCAAGCAAAGTTAATTAAATTTATATGGGACCAACTTGAAAGCATACCGTTACATACAAAAAAAGAATTTTCGAAATTGGTCCACAATTAACGGAGAAAAACAGTAATAAAACAAAAAACATTTAAAATATGCAGAACACCTATGTACCTATAAATAGTCTAGAATTCTAGGTATATGTGACCTTTCAACACTGCAGCAGTAGGCAGAGGTCACTACTTAGATATTGGCCATCTGCCAGTTTCGGCACTTACCCCCGATTAAAAGCTTGGTCAAGAACACTGATCAGTACAATTACTGTAAAAAAAGGCTGTTGTGAATTTTTGATGGGTTGAGCGAAACAAAAACATAATATCATGGCTGTGTAGCTACAACGTGTTCCTTTAGGTTATAATGCTATAAGTAAAAAAAAATTGGTTGCCTGTAAAGTCGGTATACGGGCGAAAGTTTTACGTGACAACGACTTTGAGTGGTAAAATAATTTTAATGTGAATATTCATTCGTAAAGTAGGAAGAAGGATGAAATAATTCTGTCTCTCTCGCTCTTAGGCGGGCTAACTGTGCTCGAGTGGAAGGGACGCGTGCCTTTCACTTTTTATGTCTATCTCTCTCGCTCTTAGGCGGGCTAACCATGCCCGAGTGGAAGGGACGCGTGCCTCTCACTCGCTCTCATTGTGAGCGCATAACGTGAGCGGAGCGTAACGCAGTTTCTTGAAGTGTCACCCGGCAAACCAATTTATAAGACGTTGTCACGTCAATAATACAAAAAGTAGTCATAGAATATGTGTGTTTATGGCTAATAATTTAAATTATGTTTTGTGTTGCGTAATGTAAATTATTTTGAATACTTATATAGAATCTTTTTTTTTTCTTCCAACTGAACAGACAGCTGTGCTGCTGGGGAGTTTGTTGCGCCACTTCTTCTTCCCAGCTAACACACTAGGTAGTGGTGAAGGGTGGGCGTTTTCGGGGACTGTCTAATGTAATTTTGACGTTCGAGAAGTGCTGATTCTCAGTCTAGTTTGAATAAATGACTTTTGAATTTTGTGACGTTGTCATATTTATTTTTATGGACAAAATAGTATTTTATTCGAATTTTTTATTATCTTTTATTTAACGTATTTGTTTTGTATATTCCGCCGTTGCGCCGAACGCGCGTGGCATGAAAGTTGGTCATTTTTGACGATGGGAATTCCATCAGGCACACGGCTTGTCATACGTCGGAGGAGCTCGTGGCTAAGAAATAACAGCGGCACAGGTAAACCATGAGGTTAAGATACGCTTGCGGGGGTTGGCCCGTGGACTGGTGACCATCTCTACAAACCGAGACTCCTCGTTGGTGGGGTCCTTCCAGTTTCACCGAATGCAGCTGAATACCAGTATTTTACATGGAGCGACTGCCTATCTGACCTCCACAACCCATTAACTGGGTAATACGATACCCGTTGGTAAGACTGGTTGTCAGACTTTCGGGCTTCTGACGACCCGTAACGACTGTCAAAGATCCACGTATGACAACCGGGACCAACGGCTTAACGTGTTTTCCGAGGCACGGTGGAGTCTCGGTATGTAAATATGGTCACTCATCCACGGACCAACCCCGGCAAGCGTAGATTAACCTGATGGATCGAGCCGTGCGGCTGTTATAACTTAGCGGTTTTGTTTTTTAATACAGTGTCATCTACTATAAGTTTTTAGAAAGTTGTTAGCTTCTAATAACTTACACTAGATGGCTCTGTTTTATAGTTTGACCGAGAGTGCTGTACCGCGCTTTAGGAATGCGCGGCGAGGCGGGGGGCAGCGTTGATGAATGAGCAGTGGGACGCCGCCGCCGTGAGCGTTGACGAATGAGCGGCCTGCACTGCCCCCGGCTCGTCGCGCACCTAAATAAGGCGAGGCTGTATATTATGTATTACAAACTATAATACATAATATACAGCGAAAAGAACTTCGTTCCATTCGGGTGCCCCACGACACCTACCGACCTTTTAATATGCGGTTGACGCCTAATGGTAAGCGATGGTGCGCGCTTCCCTAGAAGTAACCTATTCAACCGAGAATTCAAGACTCCTAGGACAATCATGATCACCGTTCTCGGATAAAACAGTTCCCATGTCGAAATACGCCATAAAATTTTTGCGCGTTTAAAATTAAATAAGGCGTCCAAAAAACAGCTGTATGTAATGAAACGCCATCTTAGCTTCAGACATGTGTTTAAACAAATTCACGTGAAGGTTAAGTAAACTTGTTAAATGCATGGGAATTGGTAGCATGAATACCAATTTTTGGTGCAAGAAGTAAAGTTCAGGATTAAGTAATAAAAACAAAAGTTCCGTATCACCGTACAAAATTTTGCAAAAAACGCCGAAAAGTTTCTTGTATGGGGCCTGGCTAATTATTAAAAAAAAAAAAAAAAAAAATTGTTGTTATAGCGGCAATAGAAATAAATTAAAAAAACTAAAAAAGAAAGAAGAGTTGTTTATTCTGCGCATACAAAACGCACATATAAATACAAAAAGACATAAAATACACACATACAAAATTAGCCAAAGGCCTCGTATTCAACCAATAAATAAAAAATAAATAAAAAAACAATGTAACACAACAAATACACAAACTGTGAACATTTAAACTGTCTACCTATTACACAAAGAGTAAAGTAACTATCTATTACGGTTCATGATTTACAGCCCGCTGAACGACAGACGGACGGGCGGACGATATTTTTTCCGGAAGGTTTATGTGTCTGTGTGTCTAATACTTTAATATTAAATACGTACATTAAATAAATCTCGATGTTTTGTGAACTCGTTGAAACCGTGAGAAGCTCGTGCAAATGGCTAAACTTTAAACTTCACATAAATATTAGGAGGAGCTTGTGGCTAAGTAATAACAGCCGCACGGGTCGATCCATCAGGTTAAGCTATGGTTTCCGGGGTTGGTACGCAGATGGGTGACCATCTTTACATACCGAGGCTCCTCCGTGCCTCGGATAGCATGTTAAGCCAGTGGTCCCGACTGTCGTGGATCTTTGACAGTCGTTACGGGTCGTCAGAAGCCCGAAAGTCTGACAACCAGTCTTACCAAGGGGTATCGTATTACCCAGTAACTGGGTTATCGAGGTCAGATAGGCAGTCGCTCCATGTAAAATACTTGTAAGCAGCCTATCTGGTTAGACTGGAAGCCGACACCAATCTAGTTGGGAAAAGGCTAGGCAGATTGATTGATTTCACATAAATATTAATTGTTTTTCTTAACAACTTTAATTGCGGCACTAAGCAGTGAACCATCAATGTAAATTGATCATAAATATTTTATGACTGACTGAACTTCTGATAGAAACCGCTTATCTTAGACCATTATTTCTTGTACTGCAAAAATATATTTAATTTTTTCTTTCTTTTTCCTCAGAACAACCACCAAAAAACGATGACCTGAACGAAATATGAAACAGCGCCATATAGTGGCCGATGGGCGGACTACGTAAGATGCAACTAGCGCCATCTGTTAAGTGCTAAACGAGATGCCACGCTTAAAATATGCGTCGGTTGCCAGAGTTGTTGTTATCCTCGGGCTCTTTTGTCTGTGGCTACAGATCATGCTCTCGGCGTCTAGCGGGGGCATGTATAGAGATGGAGGTATGACTTTTTTTTATAATAAAAGATACATTTTATACAGGATTCAAAAGCAACTTTGGCAGGCAGTGACTGGATTCCAATTGACATTAGTGACAGCTACCTTACGACTACAGTGCGTTTCATCAAATAGTTCCTATGCCGTAATGTTGGCTCCGGTCAGTTCACCACGAATAGTGGGAAACAGTTGAATAATGAAGTGTGCCTGCACGAGAGACTCGGAGTGGTGACGAGCCAGTGTGGTGATATAATCAGCTTAAATAGATGCACTACAGTAGTTAGGCAAAAGCTCAAAATAGCTCGAATAATTTATAAAGTGGCTAAATTTCGAAGAAGACAGTCACCTACTATTCCTACTAAACTAACAGACACTCATGTAGAATTTAATAGTTTTTAGTTTGTTTTTACATTTTTTTTTTTACTATTTCAGATAATGAATACAATATAAAAATACAAGGCCTGTTGCTCAAACGTTTAACGAATAAAATGAATAAAGGTTTTTAAATGTTTTGTTTCAATTAGTAATACTTAATGGTCTCATTCGTTTTCAATAATAATTTTTGCTGTTTTTTTTTTAATTTCTATTTGTTTCTTAAATTAATTTTCTTGTTTCGATTTTGTTTACTTATTTTACCGTTTATTGCCAAATTTTATAAAACTGATTAAAGAGTTAACTGTCGCTTTGAACAGTTCTTGGCATTTATTATTTTCTTATCAGTTCTATATGTATGAATTATGTGTCTGTATCAACCTATGCCGTAAATCATGTGCTTACCTTTCGAAATATTTATTGCTATTATGTATTAATAACTATGTTCATAATATACATCGTGTCTGCGTACACACTTGTGCACTATAATATCTCCCGGGTCATACTCCGCTGAGATTATTCGCTATGGCCGAAATTCGGTCTGAAGATCATTTTTTTTTATGAGACATGTTGTAGGAGTAGGATTTATTCTACGTAAGGCAGATTTTCCCAACGTCAGCGACAACTTTTATCGTGGAATAAAATCGACGTTTCACAGTTATAAATATAAAGTGTGGAAGACTGCCAGCGTCTGTGTTCCCTCCAGCACCAGTAGCGTGACCACCGTAGAAACGGGTTTTGTCGACGGAAGAATAGACAAAAAAACAGATTGTGACTGTCATTTTGTCTATTCTTCCGTCGACAAAACCCGTTTCTATGGTGGTCATGCCTCGCGTGCAGGTGTAACACGGTCAGCTTTAAAAAAAAAGTATATAGAACTATCAAAAATTTCAAAATTATTCCCTGGATAAAAATCTCTGGCGTTGGTACAATCAGCCTTTATATTGCTATTAATTGAATACCGCCTAAGTTAGCGCACAAAATTGAAATCATAATGTGATTATTTCTTGGCTAAGCATAATTTTACAACTTTTCAGATAACGATTCCCATACCGTTTCCGATACTAACCCAATATTGGATTCAGTTCTACTAATGTTGCCATATCAAGGTTTATTTTTTATTTGTTTTTTTTTCTGTGTTTGTCTTTTCTAAATTGTTTATGTGACGCTATCAAAAGTGATTAAGATTTAAAAAAAGTATGTTTTTTTTTCTTTTTTTCTTTCCGTATTTTGTCGCTAAATAATGTGAAAAATTTGCCAAACAATGTACTGCTAAATGTTTGTACATATCTTCTGTTTAAAAGAATTTTCCTCTTTGTTTTTCTATATTTTTGTATGAACATGTTATCATTTCTGAAATCACATTTTACCAACATATTGAGCAATTCTTGACAATTTCCTGGGCATCGCCTTAACACCAAGCAATGTAAGGCGAATTTGAAGCAAAAAACAAAACTATAGTGATAGCCAAAAATTGCGCAATATTACTTTCACGCAATTTGCAGGAAACGTAAGAAAATTTAAATTTCGCAGTCCCGCTTCGTTAAGTGTTCAAATCAACATAATACTGCCAATAAAAATTAAATAACATACATAATTCTGGCTTTCCTTACAGGATGTTAGGTTAAACGAGGCTCCCTTAAAGTAATTTTACTTAACGAAAACTACCTTTTGGAAGGGGCGACTAGAATCAATTATTTTTTTTTGTAAATATTGGCATTCAAATGTGCCTTACAAGGGCCTATTTGAAATAAATGATTTGACTTTGTAAAATACTGGTATTCAGCTGCATCCGGTTAGACTGGAAGCCGACCCAACATTGTTGGGGAAAGGCTCGGCAGATAATAGTACAAGAGATGGTTCCATAGTAAAAGTTATAAATTTTCATGAGTACTACACTCCGTTCAAGTTATAACCCTCGATTTACCTAACGCCCTGTTATGATCTTGTAAATAATTCCTGTAAAACTTAATACTTACTTTCTTATGTTGCGATTTCAGGGCTGTCTCAGTTTCAGGTGTTGCTAAATATGCTATTTATGTTTATAAATCCATGAAAAATAAAGGTTCCATATATAAATCTTCCTAAGGTTCTACTAAATATAAATATTTTTGCTGTAAAAGCTACGGTTTCCTAGAAGACCGGTGCCCGCCACATAGCGTCCGCAATTTACCGGTGAATGACGGCATTGAAATGTTTTTTATGAAACCAAGCTGGTGTGTTTAACTGGAGAGCGTTTTTTTGAAACCATAAAGTCAAATCCCGATTGCATCATTTTCATGAGAGCCGTCACTGCGGCCGTTATGTGGCGGTTAGGGTTGCCACCTCTTGTAAGTCAAAATCCGGGAGAAAAAAAAACGCGATTTTTTAAGACTCCAATATCTGGTCTTCAGCTAACAAATTTCCAAAACTCTTGGCAGTCCAATTTTAAAATATAAAAATGTGTGGATTTCTTTCTGCTTTGATATGTTCTTCATTTAACCGGTTTCTTTCTTTTGTCCATAATCGAATACTACGTATACTAAAACGCTCGCAGGCGGCGATACTCGTATGGACATAACGCAGTTTCGAGTGTCGCGAGTTCGCGACTGCATTGGCCAGTAGCGTGCGTATGATTTTCGCCACTGTCAATAATTCCGCCAACTCGCGTGAATTTTAAATTCCGGGAGAATTTTATTTATTTGTAATTTCTTCCGGGAGCCGAGAGATTTAAATTTTCGTTTCTAAATTCCGGGAGAGGTTGGAACCCTAGTAGCGGTCCGCTGTGACGGCTGTTCGTCCGCTCATCGCTGTTGTTTTATAAAAATACCTCAACTAACATTTAAAAAATGTTTATAAACTCAAAGTACAGTACTCTGGATTAAATATGACACATTAAGCTTTAGAAGCGAGCAGTGGTGGTCCAGTGGTAACAGCCCCGACTTAACAGTTTCAGGTCATGGGCTGGAACCCATGCAGGCGCTTTACTTTGTGCAAATAATTTCATCACCACTGCTTTCAAAACGGTGAAGGAAAACATCGTGACGAAACCGGCATGTCCTAGAACCAAAAATTCGAAGACGTGTGACATTTACCAACCCGCACTGGGCCCGCGTGGTGGATTACGGCCCACTCCCTCTCGAAGAGAGGAGGCCTGTGTCTCAGCAGTGGGAAAATTATAGGGTGATTATGATGAGCTTTACAAGGAGACTGTCACAGCGTGTATGTTCTGTCGCGTCTGGTGGTCAGAGACGACGATCTACATAGCCTAACTTTTTCTAAAGCTTGATGTGTTCTATTTACGCCCGGGTACTGTAAAACATGTTTTACAGACGACCGACGCGGAACCTGAGGCCCTACTGTGAATTTCTTTTAACCATCTTGACTTCGCGCACCGACCGCGTTCGGCGCTCCGATTGGCCCTTCGGATAAAAGAAACTCACACTACGGCCGCTGTTAACATGGAACCAGTACAAATAATCCATGGTCTCAGGTTGTGTGTCGATGTATCTGTCACCAATTCATCTATATTTTGTTTTATCTGGATCCTTTTTCTTTTCATGGTATATGTGTTTTGTGTATAAGGATAATAATTTGTTTGTGCTGCTAGCAGTTTGGGTAAACTACCCACAGATGGCGCTATTTCCCCATTTTGGATTGATGATAAATCTATTAATACTGTTACACTGTAAAGCCTGCTCCCAATAATTAATAGTGCTTTATTCGAATAGAATTATTACCTGACTGTCATCTTTACCTACAAAATAATTTGAAAAAGAAGTTGCACTAAAATAATTTTACGTCACATCCTAAAATCCTCGCGGAATGCAGGAAATTCACTCTTTCCGATTGTGTCAACTCAACTAATTTGTGGTGATAATTGTAGGTGTTCAAACTGGTGCGAATATTCGCGTGACTTCTTAATCATTAAAACAATCACGCGCAGTCGTTTCTCGCCTCACTGTGGCCAGATCAATATGTTCACATAATGTCACCCAATTATTTACTTCCCACGAAATACCAATTGCTTATTACGTTGGACACCATCAACATTATGAAATTAGTCAGTACATAAGTACATTTAATTAGCAGAAATACTGGCACGAAGCCCATTTTACGTTATTTTAGAGTACTCGACACATTTCCCACAAATATGAATGATACAAGTGACATTATTTCCATTATGTAATTCAATAGTTCTTCGAATTGCTTAACTACGCGTAACGCCATCTGTTGCGTGAATTGTGAACTAAATTTGTTTAAGCTGTACTGCGTGAGTATAATCAGGCTGTAATATTCCCACTACTGGGACACAGACCTCCTCTCTGTGAATGCCATGCCGCTTTCCTCACAATTACTTCCTTCACCGATTTGAGAGCAGTGGTGATGAAATGAATTGTTCAAAGTGAATAACTGAACTGGTGACAGCTAAACTTGAAATTGTTTATTATGACAGCATAAGAATGAATGTGTACATAAAAAAAAAACATTAGTTAATAACAGAAATGCTTCATAAAATTACCTAGGCTAGGCTATAAATTTAGACAGCATAAGAATGAATGTGTAGATCTAAAAAAAAAACATTAGTTAATAACAGAAATGCTACATCAAATTACCTAGGCTAGGCTATATATTAAGACAGCATTAAAATTAATGTGTAGATCTAAAAAAAAACACATTAGTTAATAACGGAAATGCTACATAAAATTACCTAGGCTAGACAGCATAAGAATGAATGTTTACATCGAAAAAAAAAACATAAGTTAATAACAGAAATGCTACATAAAATTCTTAGGCTAGGCTGTATATTAAGACATCTTGCGAATGAATGTGTAGATCTAAAAAAAAAACATTAGTTAATAACAGAAATGCTACATCAAATTACCTAGGCTAGGCTATATATTAAGACAGCATTAAAATTAATGTGTAGATCTAAAAAAAAACACATTAGTTAATAACGGAAATGCTACATAAAATTACCTAGGCTAGACAGCATAAGAATGAATGTTTACATCGAAAAAAAAAACATAAGTTAATAACAGAAATGCTACATAAAATTCTTAGGCTAGGCTGTATATTAAGACATCTTGCGAATGAATGTGTAGATCTAAAAAAAAAACATTAGTTAATAACAGAAAGGCTACATAAAATTACCTAGGCTAGGCTAGGCTATATATAAAGACAGCATAAGAATGAATGTGTTCATAAAAAATAAAATGTTAATAACAGAAAGGCTACATAAAATTGCCTAGCCTAGCTAGCCCACAACACAGTCGTAATTTGAATCTTCATCGTTTGGCATTAAAATTGTTGCACAATCCATACCTCGTCTCTGTCAAAAATGTGCAGTGCTAATACTTAGGACAACATTCATTTAATAAACAATTTTTTTTTTTTTTTCCATTGTAAAATGTAGTTGAAGAGTTAATCGTAGACTCTCGTTGTAATAGTAAAAAATGTTGAGGGTGTTATTCCCGTATGAAAACGGTCTTTTCTGTGACCGGAATTTTAATTTTTGGGTACAAAATGTTCGAAATTTGAATGATTTCTTTTCTTTCCTTTTTTGAATAAATAAATCAACCTCTGTTATCCCTACTGCAGGGTGGGACAAGAAATGCAGATTTTTTTATTTACAGGACAAATCAAATTCAACTCTATTCTTTTACCTTCACGACTGTTTTCACCTTATCACTAGCCATCTTCGTCATGTCTTTCAAAACGTTACAACTGCTAGCTACAGCACAAAGAAAACTGAACTCTATCCTTACAAGAATACGATTGATTTCAGAAGAGCTGATGAATGCTAACGACACTTCGGAGCAGGTACTGGCGCTGGTGCCTCCTGAATTACATAAGTACTTGACGGTACATCCTAAGAATTGGACAGGTAGGTTTAAGATTATTTTTATTACATTTTAAGCCTGATTTACCCGGTGCGATTCAATAAAGGCTATCGCGCTTGAAATCGCCGCTAGAGGCGCTAGCGTAGAGTAAGGTATCTAGAAATGTCAAATGTATATGAACGTTCACTGCTTGCGGGCTTTTTATCGCGTATTTTTTACTAATTATTCATGATTGGCATCTGATTAATTATGGCTTAAGATTTTAAGTAACAACTTAAGAACTAATTTGGTAGAACTTAAGGCCCGGGACAGTAAAAGTGGCGAGAGGCGTGGGCGTGGCGACGGTGTGGCGCGGGCGTTGCGCCACCCGATTCATATTTCATACAAAATGTATAGGAACGACGTGGCGCGGAACATAACACAACGCCAGCGCCGCACCATCACCTCGCCCGCGCCGCACCGTCCGCGTCACCTCGCCCGCGCCGCATCTTCGCCTCGCCCGCGCCACGCCTCTTTTGTATGTTCCGCGCCACATCGCACTATGGAACGAAAAAAGGCTCTCGAAGACATTTAAGCTTACATTTTAAAGTCTCGGTTTTTAGCTTCAAATGGCTTCTAATAAATAGCCAATATTATGCATACATTTAACATAGGATGCAATCTGGTATGCAAATTGGCAACTTATTTTTTTTTTGCAAAATAATGTATAGTGCTAATACTTATATCTCCGGAACAAAGAGAATAACCGTTATATTCTTGCAAATGGTGATGTATCCATTTATTAATGATTTTTTGACATACTTCATGTAACGACATTTAGTGCGGTTTTTTTTCTAAACATTCCGCACCTAATTTAAAAAAATCTAGTACGTCAAAAAATCTTAATGCCATAATAGTTCACCATGTTACCACGTTTTCTCCACACATTGACATAAGGAAAAATAGAATAGAATAGAACAAGTAAAATCCTCTTTTTAACTCATACTAATACCAAATCAGGTGTTATTAGTGAAAAGTATTTTTTTTGCATTTAATTTTTCTAAATCATGTTTTAAGACTTGACTAATAATGATTGTACCCAATAACGAAATTATTATCAAAACACTGTTTAGCTAACTTAACCAAAGTAGGCGTTATAATAATATTAGTGAGAAGTAATTTATATTTTTGTAATTTTTTCTGCAAAAGCATGTAAACATGTTTTAAAAGACTTCACTGTTGACTTGATGTTGAATAAATAGTTTCTGATTATTAACTGCATTGTTTTACTCTGAAAAGTAATATTTACCGGTATCTGCGGTAAAACCTAAGATTTACCGACTGAATGGTAAAAGTCAGAAATTGATGATTATTAAAGAACAATTCGGTCTTTACCGGTGAGACTTGCAAAATTTTAGCATTTAGATTTACCGGTAAAGATTTACTTACCGCAGTTCGGGCTTTTACAGTAACATTTCGATTGGCGCTATAACAACAAATGATAAAAATAGAATAAATTAAAAAATTAAAGAGTGTTTTTTTTTCTAACGTATAAAAAAATCAAAGAAGTGTTAAATATCGTACGGTGGTGCGGAACCCTGGCACCCTTAGTGTGCAAGTCTGACAAGCACCTGGCTGGTTTTTAGGGTTCCGTAGTAAACAAGGAACCCTTATAGTTTCGCCATGTCCGTCTGTCTGTCTGTCCGCGGGTTAGCTCAGAGACGGTTAGTACTAGAAAGCTGTAATTTGGCATATGTATACATATGCCAAGTGGTTAAATAAAATTAAGAAAAATATTTTTTTTAGGGTACCTCCCCAACACGTAAAGTGGGGCTGTTTTTTTCGTCATCTACCCCATGTTGTGGGGTATCGTTAGAAAGGTATTTCAAAAATATTGTGAGTTTGTCAAGGATCCGTTTGTGTCTACCCCCCCCCCCCCCCTCCCCTTCTAGCTAAATGGTTATACTTGGATTTGTGAAAAAAATTACAGCAGTAGTATATACCTATAACGAAATTAAAAGTAAAACTATCAGAGCTAAGTAGGCTGTACAGGTTAACGAGTAATAATCGACCAACTTAAATTTGCGGTTTGAAAAACATGTTCTCCCATACATTCCGTATGGGAGAACATGTTTTTCAACTACAATGTTAAGTTTGTTATTGGGATAAATTCATCCCAACTACGGAACCCTTCATTGTGCGTGGGCCGACACGCACTTGGCCGGTTTTTTATATTGATTCTGTGCAATGTGTGCATCCAAACAAAATACAGTCCATTTCTATCTTCTGAATTATAATATGCTTTTTGAATTTTTCAGCAAACTCCACAGAGCGCATAGCGGTTAAGAATATAACAGAAATCAAACGAGCAATCAAAAGGTACAATGAAGCACAGACGATATACAACGAGGACATCTTCGGAGCAGTACAAAACGACACTGTTGTTATAGCGATACAGGTGAGCAATCAAACACGATATAATATAGGAAGTTATCAACATCATATAGAGAGCAATCAAACGGTACAATGAAGCACAGACGATATACAACGAGGACATCTTCGGAGCAGTACAAAACGACACTGTTGTTATAGCGATACAGGTGAGCAATCAAACACGATATAATATAGGGAGTTATCAACATCATATAGAGAGCAATCACACGGTACCATGAAGCACAGACGATATACAACGAGGACATCTTCGGAGCAGTACAAAACGACACTGTTGTTATAGCGATACAGGTGAGCAATCAAACACGATATAATATAGGGAGTTATCAACATCATATAGAGAGCAATCAAAAAGTACAATGAAGCACAGACGATATACAACGAGGACATCTTCGGAGCAGTACAAAACGACACTGTTGTTATAGCGATACAGGTGAGCAATCAAACACGATATAATATAGGGAGTTATCAACATCATATAGAGAGCAATCACACGGTACCATGAAGCACAGACGATATACAACGAGGACATCTTCGGAGCAGTACAAAACGACACTGTTGTTATAGCGATACAGGTGAGCAATCAAACACGATATAATATAGGGAGTTATCAACATCATATAGAGACCAATCAAAAAGTACAATGAAGCACAGACGATATACAACGAGGACATCTTCGGAGCAGTACAAAACGACACTGTTGTTATAGCGATACAGGTGAGCAATCAAACACGATATAATATAGGGAGTTATCAACATCATATAGAGAGCAATCAAAAAGTACAATGAAGCACAGACGATATACAACGAGGACATCTTCGGAGCAGTACAAAACGACACTGTTGTTATAGCGATACAGGTGAGCAATCAAACACGATATAATATAGGGAGCAATCAACATAAGTGATATAGAGAGCAATCAACACAATATAGAGAGCAATCAAGCAATCAGTTAAAATTGATATAAGAGTGACATATAAGCACTACAGGAAAGTACACCTCTGCATAACCCATCGCGAAAAACCGGCGTGATGTCAATTTAGAGGTAGGTTGTAAAGTTCACTCATACTATAGAGTATGAGTAACCCTCAGAAAAGGGAGGATCCTCCGACCAGACGGGTGTCGTGTCTGGCGGGTAACTGCCCAATAGTTGATATCGGATAGTCTTATAATGGTCGTTCGCGCGGTAAACTCTAATTGCGCGATGCAAGATTTCTGTGACGTCTTTTCGTGACGTCAGATTTTTCGTTAGGTCTTTGATTCGTAGTTCGTATGTGGCGATGTAGATGCCGCCACATCATGTTATGTTTATCTCCTAAGC
Organism: Agrochola lota; assembly: GCA_947364205.1. NCBI lineage: Eukaryota > Metazoa > Arthropoda > Insecta > Lepidoptera > Noctuidae > Agrochola > Agrochola lota. Next base: position 5,697,440 of record OX376248.1, read on the forward strand.
TGTTCAAAATTATAGTGTTGTTAATATTATCTATTATAAATTGTAACAGCTAATCGATTTTCACGCCTCACCTTAAGACCTAGGCCAATTTTTTTTTTGATATTTGGTCAGCTCATGACCTAAAGAGGTGCCATAAAGAAATGTAATTTAAAAAATATATCGGGGCAGTCTGCCCATAGAATTGAAAACTAAGTGACTTGTAACATGTAAGCGTGCGGTGCGGACGCGAGTTTCACGCAACATTTAGGACTAAGTATTGTATTTATTTATTTATTGTATTTTTGTCTTTTTGTCTTTCACAATATGCTGCACCGGTTGTCGTGATCACGTCAACGCCGGCTGTCGCTGTAAACCTGCGCTGGGGCTCTGTCTCGCATAGGGTCGCAGCATTATGCTGAGCGATGGCGTTGTGCGTGGATGTGACGCATATTTTCCCCCAAATTGTTTATTTTCGTGTTTTGTTCTTTCCTTGCGTCATGTGTACCGGAAATAAACGTATTTTCTTTCTTTCTTCTTCTGTCACGCTTTTTGTTCACCCAAAAAGTACACATATAGACACAGTACACATATAGCTCTTGGAAAGCGTTCGGTGACGATGACGTTCCATGTTTTTTTTTTCAACCAAAAAGTGCTCAACGCGCCTAAAGAAGTTTTCACTTCAAAAATCACGAAATTCCGCGGGTATTCTGGTACAGTAAATTTTTAAGCGTCGAAGCAAAACAATCATTAGAGGCGAAATGCAACAAACGATGCGGAATGTAATAAACCATTGAGTATTGAAAAAAAACTAACAATTCTTATAAATCCTACTTTTTTAATGTTATAAATGTGAAAGTTTGTATGTTAGTATGTTTCTTACCCAATCACGTAAAAACTGCTGAACGGATTGGGATCAAATTTGGCACACATAGTTTACTAGCTTTTGCCCGTGGCTTCGCTCGCGTGGATGTCGGAAATTATCCCCCCGGAACGTACTACCGGGATAAAAAGGATCCTATGTGTTAATCCAGGTTATAAACCATCTGTTTGCCTCATCCAAATCCTGTTAGTAGCATAACATAATGATTGAATACTATCGTGAATTCATGCAAGCCTAGTACTTTTTGTTAGGTTACTGCTTAGAAATTGTAAACAACGTCTAATGATTGAAAATGAAATACTATCTTGAATTCATGCAAGCCTAGTACTTTTTGTGTCAAGTTTCAAGTTTATTAACTCCAAGAATCACGTTGTTCCATACAAACTTTGCCCCCCTTTTTCACCCACTTAGAGGTCGAATTTCGGAAAATCCTTTCTTATCTGATGCCTACGTCATACAAAGAACACACCTTCCAAGTCTCACGTCTCAACGATCAGCCGTTTAGGCTGTGCGTTGATCAGTCAGCCAGTCAGTCATTCAGGACAAAGCATTTTATATGCTTAGATAACCTCCACGCGGCCGAAGAAGAAGCTTGTAAATAAATATCTTAATTTCAGTCCATAACTTTTTATTTATCTGTTACGACGAAATAAATCATTATCAAAACAGACTCATAAAATAGAAAGTAATATTAATATTTTTACCGTTTATGTAAATGTAGCATCCATAGGAAATACTTACAACTAGTGGTTCTACGATCAGCAGACCTCGCGAGCACAAACTTTTTTTGCAACAATTAAAGAGGCCGGTGATTTTATTTACACATTATTTATTTGCTAACATGTAAAACACTGGTTAGTAGGGATGCATTAAAATTTCATGACACAGTATTAAGTCATGCACCTTGTAAGGGCACTGCAAATGATTAAATTACATAATATAATATTGATTCTAATTATAATTAAAAAATTAATGAAATATATATTTTTTTTTATCCGTGAGAACCTGTAATTGGCTGTATGTTTCACATCCAACTGTTATCCATTTGTTATAGCTGTTGGTTCTCCAATAAATAAATAAATAAATAATTATATATTATTATATTAATTATTTTTTGCGTTAAATGGGCAACTTTGGCGTTCTTATTCTGAGAAACTGAAAGATTTCGACAACTATGACTCATTGAGTGGTGGAGAATAGTTATTAGTTTAGTTTATAGAGCGGCCTCGCTTTTCGCAATATTTTCCTATCTTATTATGTAAAGCCAAAATTCCGAATCAAGTTTTTCTTAAAATGCGCGACGGCACCTTTTCGAGCTCTTAGATTGAAGTAGATACTCCAAATTGCTACTAAATGCGATGTGCCGCTCTAACTCTCGAAACGCAATTTTGTGATAGGTCTCTTAATATGAGCGATCTAGCGGTGCACAGTAGCGCCATCTAGTGACGTTTTAGCGAATAGTTTTTTTTTTGATGTTCTAGTTTTGTGGTGGGAAGATGGTCCCAAATGCTCCTTCCACCTTCTACCTAGTAGTTAAAGGGCCGATTCCACTGGTAGAAATCTTAAAGTAAGCAATTTACTGCATTTTGAGGAGCTATTCAGCTCATCACGCCAAAGCTCCTTATCAGATCTTCACCAGTTTTTATGAGGCCTCAGAAATATGGCGAACTAGTGAATTAAAATATTAATAATCTACGCGGTCAAAATGTATGGAACAGCTGATAAAAAAAAAAAAAACTGACGAAAAATTTCAACGCAGGGGGTTTCAGAACCTGCTGGGGTTGCGGGTTTGTCCGAAAGGGATAACGCGGCCCCAGCACATAGGCAACGGAAGGAACACGGGTGGGTTTTATTCAGTAAGGGGGTTTCAGAATCATGTACTGAATCCATGGTAACAGGCTTCGGGTCGATGTCCCTGCCACCCTGTATATAAAAGGAACTGACTGACTGACTGACATATCAACGCAGAGCCGAAACTACTGAGACTAGAAACGTGAAATTTTGCATACAGCTTCCTTCTATATTGTAGTGGAGCACCAAGAAAGGGGTTTTGAAAATTCCACCTTTATGGGGGCGAAAATGGGGGAATTTGTATGTATAAAAAATCTTATTATTTCTTGAGTTAATAAACTTGAAACTTGGTACAAAAAGTACTAGGCTTGCATGAATTCTAGATAGAATTTCAATCATTAGACGTTGTGCACAATTTCTGAGCAGTAACCTAACTAAAAGTACTAGGCATGCATGAATTCACGATAGTATTCAATCATTATGTTATGCTACTAATAGGATTTGGATGAGGCAGACAGATAGTTTATAACCTGGATTAACACATAGGATACTTTTTATTTCGGTCGTACGTTTCCATGGGATAATTTCCGACTTCCACGCGAGCTAAGCCGCGAGAAGAAGCTAGTGCTGATAAAAAAAAGTGAAAAATCAAGCCAAAAATTTGGGCTTAGGCATTTTCCTCCTTGCCAGGATCAAATCTTTTCCAGCCAGTCCAGTCAAAGACACTTTTTTAGGAAAAAGAGACGGTGATATAACTTTTTCCTTTTTACGTTTTTTATCTTTTGGTTCTTCTTTCGGTTTTGGTTCTATTCTGGAAGGCGATCCTGGTCGATGTTCCATCCAAATGAACTGTGCTTCTTCGGGTATGTTGGCTTGAAGTTTGAATCTTCTGGGAATCTGAAAAAAATAAAAATAATAAGATATTTGTACAGCCGACCTCGTAATGCACCCACCGCGTCGTTTTCGCACGTGGTTTTAGCTTAGCGTTCTTTCTAACCTTTTTACTTTTTGCTCGGCTCCGAAGGGCCGAGTCACACCGGAATGGCAGCGGCCGGCAGCGACGCGGCGAGCACTTTCAGTGTGAAATAATCTTAAACTTTATCGATATACTTCAAAGACCAGTATCACTTGAAAAGGTCACGAGGCCGCCCGCGGTGACGCGAGCGGCCGCGCGCCAGGCGCATCTTGTCGGTGGTTCTGGTCGGGAGGTCGCGCGAGGCCACCGGCCGCTGCCATTCCGGTGTGACTCGGCCCCTAAGGGTCGTACTGTGATATTAATTAGCCTATAACCTTCCTCAAGACTTACTCTTCAGCTTTATGATATTAGTATTTATAGAAATAAATTAAAGCCGCTTTCCGTGCCCGTCGCGTTGTTCCTATAACTTACGCGACGGATTTTGATGTGATTTTCACCATTATTTATCTACAGTCCCTGTCACGAGAAGCTATAAATTTTAATATATAATTAGATAAAAGGAGAAACTGACTGACTGACATATCAAGGCAGAGCTGAAACTACTGGGACTAGGAACGTGAAATTTTGCACACGGCTTCCATATACAATGTAGGGGAGCGGTAAGAAGGGTTTTGGGAAATTCGACTTTTAAGGGGGCCAGGGTCGCGGGAAATTCCGAAAGGGATACCGTGGTCCCTGGCAACTGAAGGAACACGGGTGGGTTTTAGTCAGTAAGTAAAATGTTTCAGGGACATCGACGCGAAAACTGTAACCATGGATTCAGTACATGATTCTGAACGACCATGCGCTAAAATTTTTCGTCTGTTATTAAGTTACGTCTGTTGTCAAGCACAAATCCAGAGGCGGACTTAATGCCATAGGCATTTTCTACCAGTCAACCTTTGGGTGATGCAGAGACAAACAGTGGTAGGTGCAATAGCGGGAATTGTGGAATAAATATTTATTTAAATATAAAGATATACATATACCTATCAAAACTATAAATATAATATATACACCTAATTATATATAAATATAAGTACAAATAAATACACATAGATATACTAAAACACCTAAGACAATCAATGGGAAAACACTACCTTTGTGATGATACTGCCAGCTTCTTGCGAATGTGCTCGCGAACTTTACTTTAAACGATAATCGGTTGGTCGCCATCTTGATTTCCTGGGGGAGCGCATTCCACAGAGAGATAGATTGAATGAAGAAGGATGAGTGAATGAAGTCTGTGCGGTGAGTGGGACATTGAAGAAGACGATTGTGAGATGAACGAAGATTTCTATTGTGGTTGGCGCAAATGTACTGAAAGCTCTTACCGTATATTCATTGCAGATAAATTTTTCAGGAGGTTTGTAATGCGGTACATGCAATTTCTCTGATATAAACGTTGGTAATCTCGCTATTGACACGCTTGGCCAGTCTGGCTTTTGGTACCTGAGTGAAAATTTCGAACTTATAATACAATTTTACCAGGTAAAGTATGCGCTTCGGCAATCGTCGTCTCTCTTCGGAAATACGAGCGCGCGATGACGAGATATATTATAGAGCTGTTACTACCATTGAATAAAATTAAAAACTTGCAACTCAATGCAATTTAAAAAAAAACGAACGAGCCTTACAGTAGTCGCGTATGATGTGTAACATCTGACATCTTGGTTGATAGTACCAACCTCTCGGAAAATGATTTGGTGCCATCTAACGGCAACTCGAACACCGCGCGCTCTCATTGATCAAATGAAAATAGCGCACGCTTCCCCGGCTTCCTGTCACTTCAGTCTCTTTCTACGAAATCACTCCCACAGATTGCAGAATTTACAGAAAAGCGACAGGAACGATGTTACACATCAAAAACTTTTCAATATTTTTGAATTACAGAAGACCGAGTACTGTAACCCAACAGAGAGAAAGCTTCAACCATCGCGCAATGATAGATAAACTACTACAAACCGCGACAGTACAAAACGTAGAAGATTTTTCTCTGAGGGGGTTACACTTCGTACTAATTCGGAAACACGAAGATTACCGAAGCGCATAATTTATCCAAGTTTGTCTTTGCTTGCTATCACTGACGTCGGTGAAGGAAAACAACGTGACGAAATCTGAAATTGCGTAACATGCTTGCAAAATTGCAATGGCTTTCATTTCGACAATTTAAAACAAAATTCACGTTGTCGAGAAGACGAATTTTGCAAACAAATGAAGCAATGGATTACGAATTTCCTTCAAAAATGTTCGGCTTGCGTTAGGCCTCAATTACACTATCATATATTTATCATAGAAATATGATTTCATATTTGTTAAATTCTAAGATCATAGTTAAATGATGCTGGTCTTCATTTTTACATATAGAGCAGTGACAGCCTCGTTGTGTGACCGTCAGACTGCCAAGTAGGTCTCGAGTTACTAGTAGTAGTATAATTATCACTTGCTTCAAAAACAGTGAAGGAAAACATCGTGAGGAAATCGGCATGCCTGAGAGATATTTCTCGACGGCATGTGAAGCCAAGTCAGAGGCCCACGGGCGGCTTTAAAACTCTGACACCAGGTAGTCACTAACCACACGAAAATAAGAATATTTTTATATATTACACATTTATATGATCATACAAACGTCATATCGTCGATTTAACCAAGATGGACAACCATTTAGCCGTGTATGATTAAGCCATTTTTGAGGTTAGACGAATATGATCATATTTGTACGCTTGCTGTCAATTAGGATCCCTTAATTATGATCATAGACAATATGAATCATATGTAGTTATTATGCCGTCATATGTTCTTCATATCAAAATGACTCGTACATCTCTGATCATATTTCTATGATAGTCTAATATGGCTCTTAGAAAGTGTCTTACGCAGTTGGGGTAGCATAATAGCATAATTAGCTTATAATATTCTGCGAGAGGGAGTGGGCCGTAATCCACCACGCGGGCCCAGTGCGGGTTGGTAGTTTTTGGTTCTAGGACATGCCGGTTTCCTCACGATGTTTTCCTTCACCGTTTTGAGACCAATTGCCTGTAACTGTCCCACTGCAGGGCATCACAAAGTCGCCTTCAAAATGACGACGACCGATATATACTTTTAGGGGAAAAATCTTTCTCGAAGGTTCAGGCAGAGGTTTTTTTTAAATTAATAATACAATGTCGCCCATGGGCATGTGCCCGCCCTTATTTTTCTGAATATTCATGACAAACTAACTGCCGAAACATAACATTGTTTTTATGGCGACAGACTTAGATAAGATGGTATTAGGTAGCCCGGCGGACAAAACGAGCAGAAAATTCCCAGAGACAAGTGGTTTAAAAACTACACTACAGAGGCAGTTGAGGATTCCGGGTGAAAATCGCTTCCACCATCGGCCTCATCACTTACCATCCGTTAAGATGCAGGCAAAAAGATTCCGAGTTGCGGAAAAAAAGCATGTTTGCAATTCACACGTGGTAGAAGTGAAACCTTCAAAAATTTCACCACGGTTGTTGTGATGCCTTTTCTCAAGCTTTGTATTACGCATGCGCGCACAAACACGTATTAACAAACGTACAACGCTGAGGCCCAAGCAAACTCCCACTATGCCTTGGTAAACATGAGTGAGAGGGGGTACGAAGCAGAGCACAAAGAGAACCACGAATATAAGAAACACTGTATAATGCTTCCTATCTCATTTTCTCCCACGTTAAATGTTATGAATGTATGTGTCAGTCTCTTTTTAGTGTCGCTTTTTCGTTTCATCGACTTTCAAATCACAACGATGCTAAAGAAGTTTTCACTTCAAAAAAACTGCTCACCATACTAAATCCCAGTGGTCCAGATAGATAGGTACCGGCACTATAATCTTCATCCACCGAAGTATGTCGCTCCTGAAATAAAAATGGTGGTAACAGGGATGATAACAAAAAAACTAATTGTCCTTCAAAAAATATTGGACACGTATTTTTTCTTTTTTTACGTTATCAAAAGATTACGGCAATACATTCAGTTAAAATGTGCCATGACGTCACGAGTATGTAGATTTTACATAAATACTTGTGACGTCGCGACCTCCTCTACCCAAGTAATTTTTTATTAATATGATAAAGCAAAAAACATTTGTGTCTAATATTTTATTTATTATTTGACTGACGGACTAAATATAATTTCTTTTTTTTACCCAGCCATAGCCGTACTGGTGAAACCTTACTTCCAAACTGAGGGTATTGACCAAGCTAAGTCCGATTGACATCTGACGGATAGTGAGTTTGTTTTTTGTTTGTTACGCTTTCACGCTAAAATGGATCGGATTTGGATGAAATTTGGCACATGAGTAGACTAGGACCAGGGTTAGGACGTTAGATAATTTTACTCCCGATATTTACATGGGATCGAGACATGCCGGTGAAGCCGCGTATCCTAACTAATAATATAAACAACCTGCTACCCATGTGCCAAATTTTATCTAAATCCGTTCGGCCGTTTTAGCGTGAAAGCGTAATATAAAAAACAAACTAAAAATACTATAAATCATGTACAGTTGTCAATACTCATCACGTCTCTGAAGTTTCGCTAGGTAATTTATTTTGACCCTGTATATTCAGTCGAAAAGTTAGTTGTAATGCTCTGAATATAACCAAAAGCACAGGGATGTTGACTGGAAAAAAAAATTGTCCATCAGTCAGATAATAAAATATTAGACACGTATTTTTTGCTTTATCATATTAATGAAAAATTATTTAGATAAAACGCGTTAAAGTTGGGACTGAGGGCTCGCTACGTCACAAGTCGGTATAAAATCTACCGGGGAGTGACGTCATTCTACATTTTAAATCACTCTATTGCCGTTATCTTTTGGTTAGGTAAAAAAAAAAAAAAATGTGTCCAATATTTTTTAATAATCTATCTGACGGACAATTTTTTTTTTTTGTCTATATCCCTTTTATTTTCAAAGCTTACCTGCTCCAATTCTGTCGAATCCCCCAGCTAGGCCCAGTCCTGGATTTGAACCACGTGCAATGAGTCAAAGGCTTCCGAATAGGCAGACCGACACTTCTCGCAAAGAGAACGTAATCTGTCATAAATACTTTTTTAATTTCTGATGTTATTTTCTGGAAGAAAAAATGTTTTTTGATAGTTAATTGTTAAGTGACGTTGAGCGACGTGGCTCACACTACTCTCGACGCTTGACGTGTCCACACGTCGGGTCCGGGTTCGCAACAAGTCAATCGCCATCCTGAGGATGCCTCGTTGAGAGGTGAAACACGTGTCGATTTTTTACAGGGTTCTTTATAACTCTTTAAGAAAAGTGACGCGGATTAGGTTACTAAATGTACGTCGTCTATTGTATTTTATGTTTTTTCATATGTAACATCTTTCCTCTCGCTTTCCTGCAATCTGTGGGAGTGATTTCGTGAAAAGGGACGGAAGTATGTTACAGGAAGCCGGGGAAGCGCGCGCTATTTGATTTGACCAATGAGCGCGCGCGGTGCTAGAGTTGGCCGTCAGATGGTACCAACCCATTTTCCGAGAGGTTCTAAACAGGATGATGATGATGACGATGATAATAATTGGTACTGTCAGCCAAGATGTCAAATGTTACACATCATATGCGACTTCTGTAAGGCTCGCTCGTTTTTGTTTTTTTTTTTGTCAGAATTTGACAGAACAGCTTATTTTGTAAGACATCCACGAACCGATCATGTAACCCAGTAACTGGGTTGTGGAAGTCTGATAGGCAGTCGCACCATTCATCATATCCATCGCCACATGCGAACTACGCATCTGTGGCGGCATCTACATCGCCACATGCGAACTACGCATCAAAGACCTGACCTCACACAACATCCTGACGTCACACAAATCCTGCATCGCGCAATTAGAGTTTACCGCGCGATGGACATATATAGATATATACAAGCTCCCAACTCCAACCTCTGGGCAGTTGCCCGCCAGACACGACACCCGTCTGGTCGGAGGATCCTCCCTTTTCTATGGTGGATGAGTGAACTTTACACCCTGTTCCTCATGCCTTTAAAAAGGTGTTACTAATTCCCCGTAGTGATTGATTGCGAAAGAATTTAACTTCCAAATTATGTAACACATTTTCGTAAACGATTGACTAAACTGTTTCATTTTGACAGGTCAACAACATTCATTGCGTTATTTACGTTGTTGAGCAGATTTTTTTTCGAACTTTAGAAGCAATGGGTTAGCAATTCGTTTCATAACGATTCAGATTCTGATTGATCGTGTATTTCGCAATTAAGGTACCTACTGAACAGGGCTTATTTTAAGTTCTATCAGATACTTTTGGAACTGACTGTAGTATTGAGTTATTTGATTAGATACTTACTTTGATATGTGTAAAGTCACGGATGTTAATTTCTGGTAAAACTGACGGGTCTTCCAATCTTAGGAGTCTCCTTCCATTTATATGGTTGTCAATAATGCATTCCTGTAACAAACATTTTAAAGCTTTCTCTCATACAAAAACCATGTCTTTTTTCGGTTTTAAGTATGGTGGTAAGGAACCCTTCCGTGCGAGTTCGATTCGCACTTGGCTGGTTTTAAAAAAAAGTAAATGAGACTTAATTCTTGGTAAGCAGACATTTTTTCGATTGTCTGCCTTTCTTCCTTTAGGCGCGGGGCATACACAAATGGCGAGTGGCGTGGGAGGGTGACGGTGTGGCGCGGGCGTTGCGCCGCTCCTTTCATATTTCATACAAAATGTATAGGAACGACGTGGCGCGGAAAACAACGCCCGCGCCACACCATCACCTCGCCCGCGCCGCACCGTCCGCGTCACCTCGCCCGCGCCGCATCTTCGCCTCGCCCGCGCCACGCCTCTTTTGTATGTTGCGCGCCACATCGCACTATGGAAAGAAAAAAGGCTCTCGAAGACATTTAAGCTTAAATTTTAAAGTGTCGGTTTTTTGCTTGAAATGGCTTCTAACAGCCAATATTATGCATACATATGTCATAGGATGCAATCTGGTAGGCCAACTGGCAATATTTTTTTTGTTGCAAATACCATATATGGAGCTAATACTTATATCTCCGGAACGGAGAGAATAACCGTTATATCCTTGCATACGGTGATGTAACTATTTATTTATGATTATTTGACGTAGTTGATTTTTTCAGGTAATGTGCGGTTAAAAAAAAAATCACATGCCCATGGGCGGCATTGTATATTATATAATAAACTATATTATATATTTAAGTAGGATTTCTACAGTTTCTTCATTAATTAACCGAATTATTAAGTCAACTAACTATAATCTTAGTTATAAATCGTAGTGAATAAAACTTTGATGTTTTCGAATGTTTTTAGTATCCAAAATCTATACCTTATATTGAGGTAACCCGACTACGCCTTCCATCCAATCAGCGACCTGTTCCTCGTTCCATTCGAAGGGCTCAGGGTAACCCAACTTATCAACAACTGCTGCAGAAAGCTCATATAGAGTTAAGGGAGAAACCATGCATTGATTTAATTTACTGAAAGGTACAAAAAAAAATATTAGAGAGGGCTTTCATGTTCTAATTAACTGGGTTGTGGAGGTCAGATAGGTAGTCGCTCCATGTAAATATAATATAGTCTAACCGGATGCAGCTGAATACCAGATTCAGCTGCATCCGGTTAGACTGGAACCCGACTCCAAATAATTGGGAAAAGGCAGACAGATGATGCAGATGAGAGCAGTGGCTCATTACAGTTTTTTTTAATGAGTTGTATTGCAATATGTGGTTAGCTAGCGACCTCGAAAATTGATCATATTATTCTTGCCTGAGCAACCGGCAGCAAGTTTGTCATGATCCTTTAGATGTCACTGCTTGCGGTAACGTCGGGGGTCGGGTTGCCTTCTTCCCTCAAATATGGCGAGGGGGGTAATGGCTGGTCTTTGCGTTATGCTCGTGAACGGGTGCTGCTTGCCGTGACTGTTCGTCTTGCTGACCATGGTTTTGTTATTGTTGTTAGTAATTAACTGTTTATTTATTTTTACTTCGATGGTCCTAGTTTATCATTTGTGACTTCGAGTTACAGCTTTAATAGCTATATGTAAGCGGGCACGTCCTTTATGCCTGGAGGCTTTCGTTCGGGTATTAAGTTCTGTTTACTTTTTATTTTCGCTTGAGTATAGATTAAAATTTTTTTTTTTGTTGGTTTATTGGCGTGTGCTAGCTGGCATATAGCAAATAATTTAATTTAATGTTTTACGTTGCATAATGTACATTATTTTAAATAACTACTATTGTATAGAACCAAGTTTTTCTAACTGAACAGACAGCTGTGCTGCTGGGGAGTTTGTTGCGCCACTTCTTCTTCCCAGCTAAACACTAGGAAGTGGTGAAGGGTGGGCGTTTTTGGGGGACTGTCTTATGTAATTTTGACGTTCGAAAAGTGCTGATTCTCAGCCTAGTTTGAATAAATGACTTGAATTTTGGTCGCCCAGTAAAAAGGGCCGCCACTTACGAGTTTTAGGTCGCTTTACTTTGTGTAAATAATTTTATCACCACTGCTCTCAAAATGGTGAAGGAAAACATCGTGTGGAAACCGGCATGTCCAAGAACCAAAAATTCAAAGACATGTGACATCTACCAACCCGCACTGGGCCCGTGTGGTAGATTACAGCCTTTTCGAAGAGAGAAGGCCTGTGTCTAGGGTTGCCAACATGAAATAAAGTGTATTTAACTGTCTTTGGTTTTGTGTTTTCGTTTTTGCCACCGACTTCCTTTTTATTTAGATATTGCGGATATCAGTGAAAACAGTATTTCATATACTTTATTTTTGTTGAACAGAAAGCAGTATTTTAGAGTGAAAAACAGTATAATACTGTTATTAACAGTATGGTTGGCAACCCTACCTGTAGGCTGATTATGCTTATGATATGGAGGCAGATCCTGGGTTCGATTCTCGAGTCGGGCAAAGTGTTATTGGGTTTTTCCATCTGGAAAAAGTTGAGTAGCAGCCCGGAGTCTGGATTTGTGCCCGGTTGATACAAATAGGCGCGCCCACTATTATATGGGACTTAAACATAACTGGCGAAATGTGGGTGTACTATAGGTACATCTCTGCCTAACCCTTCGGGGATTACTAGCGTGATGTTATGTTATGTGCCGGTGTAGTAACAGGAATATGAGATATTTCTGCTTTGTCTTGTGGCGGCATCTATATCGCCACATGCGCAATACGCATCAAAGACCTGACGTCACACAAATCCTGCATCGCGCAGTTAGAGTTTACCGCGCGGACGACATATAAGACTATCCGACATCAATCGTATAATAAACATTTTTTTTCTTAACACATTTTTCCATGTATTTATTATCAATTTCAAATAATAAATAAAATTAAGAAGCTACTTTTGACTCCACCCAACTGCACTATTCAAGTAAGTGAAATAAATGAATGAAGTATTTTGATTGATTTATGTTTTCACACAATGTGCCTGCTCATAATTTTATTTCGGCCTGCCGTCAGGCCAACAAGCTGGTCGGAATAGATGAATGGTTGGGGCTCCTAGGCCAGTGCCTTGTGTTCCTAGGCGTAAATCCGGGGCTGCAGCCAGAACCTCATATTTTCACTCACATAGGCTTGGGCTTAATACCGGCTGTCATGACGAGAACCCTTGGTTCTGGTATCTCCACAGACGGTTCTCGACGCGGTATTATAATTCTTCTAGGGCGCCTTTTTATGAACTCCTCAGTTTTTGTCTTCACCTGCAAGAAGGAACGTAATGCCAGCATGTAAATAAATAAATAAAATTCATTTATTTCAGGTCTTTGACCCAGATTAGGTATAACACACATAGTTACATAAAATTACAAATCAAGCACCAGTAATATGCCTGCTACAACAATGCCCAACGTAGGGGCAATCCAGTCATCGCCAGGTCAGTGTTGGAGCTAGCCCGCACCCTGCGCACCAAGGACGCGCACCGCTTGCGCATGGTGGCGTGGAAACAGTCGGTGCGCGCTTCCGCAAACATGCCCGAGGCGCTGCAGAAGCGGGGCAGCCCCAACACTGCTCTGAGCGTTGTTGTATTGAACACGAAGGTACTAAAGGTTATGGTTAATGTAGGTGCAGTCGGACAAGCCGCATGGTAAAGCAACTGTCCAACCGCTGACTAAGAAGCGACTAGCTATCGGCTATTTCCTCGCGCAAGAAACGTACAAAAGATTGTAGGTCCCGTGTAAGGAAAAGAGATACATATATTAATAGTTGATTGCTGAATTTCCAACTTTTGTGTTTACTGTGTGTATTAACCGTCAAAGGACCGCGCCGATAACGTCAAATCTATCAAGGACAGGGGCGCATTCCGACGGCGTGACATTTCTAGGGGCCGTAGGCACAGACTTTTCGGTGCCGCTGGTCCTTGACGTAATGCGCGAATAGGGATGATGGTAAAAAAAAATTTTAGTTTCTCTTTGAGATTATAAAAAATATTGCAACACGTATTTTTTTCTTTTTCTACGTAATCTAAAAATTACGGCGATACATTGAGGTAAAATTTGCCATGACGTCACGAGTATGTAGATTTTATTCATACTTGTGACGTAGCGATCCCCACTCCCCAACTTAAAATGCGTTTTATCTAAGTATTTTTTTATTAATAAGATACAGCAAAAAATACTTGTCTAATATTTTTTTATTATCTGACTGACGGACTAATTAGAATTTAATTTTTTTTACCCAGGCATCATCCCTATTGTCACTCATTCGGTGCCGCAGGTCCCTAAGCCTGAGTCGCAGTATAATAAGGTAACAGTATTATATCTCGACAGTGAAATAATTACCTACAGCCGCTCGGTAGATAAACCTTCCGCGTCCGTGCGTAACTGCCGCGGACTCAATACTGTTGCGTATACTGAGATTTCGTAGCGCCTCGTTTCATAATTCTGTTACTGATTTATACTGTGCCTGGGTCAAATAAATTTATTATCTTTTCCTAAACCAGTCAGTTAGGATTTTTCTACTTTTACATTTTAAGGCCGATTTTTCAATCCTCAGATAAAGAATGGAATAGCGTTTATTCCATAGTTAGCATGATTCTGGATTTTTCAACAGTCAGATAGTATCTGAAGAATAAAGCCCATAACTGAGGAATAAAGTTAACTGTCCCTTCAAGCCAAAGGTCTCCACAGTTGCTGACCATCTGTGGATCTAAATAAAAGACAAGAAATCTCGTCAAAATGTCAAACATACTTTTTATTTCTATTCTCGTCTAACATTTTGAATACTATATCTGTGCATCTCGCTTGCACATGATAGTGTGAAGTTCTTCAGTTATTATACGATTGAAAAATTTAAAATATTTATTCGCCTGATAAACAGCCAGATAATTTTATACAAACTATTTAAGCATACTCTTTTCAATTTGTCACTTCATCTTCTTTAGTACCATCGTTGCCTTAACACATAATAGGCTGCTCAAACCAAATAAAAAACCAAGACAGCGCTGTCAACAGTGACGTAAGGTCGGTTTCGTAAACATGTGTGCATTTAGTGAGGTGTAGTTTGATTTGTAGTTCGGTTTAGTTTGAGCTCCTTAAGTTCTGAGTTGAGCTCCACGATTACTGACAAATGCACGCACTGACTGGACAGGTCCACTCAAATCTGTGTGGTTCTTTCCTCAAAAGACCATTTCAGACACTAATCTGCATGGTTGTCATATGGCCTGACCATGACCAAGACTATGTCTGGACTGTAAAAAAGATTGCGACCTCTGAATTTGTTTCGGCCTTTCTTCTCAGAGTAGTCAGATAGGAAACACCGACCTCACCTAGCTTATTTTTAATATTATTTAAATAACGTGTAAAAATGATTCCGATATCCTATTTACAGAATAAACAGTTTCATTTCATTTCATTCTAAATGGTTGTAAATGTATGCGTGTGAAGCGCGTATGCACAGAGCGGAGGTGTAGTTTTGGCATTCTTCATTCTGTATTGTTCACAGCGCTTCTTCTTCCTTTCGTGTGGTTAGTGACTAACTTGGTGTCAGAGTTTTAAAGCCGCCCATGGGCCTCTGACTTGGCTTGACATGCCGTCGAAAAATATCTCTCAGGCATGCCGGTTTCCTCACGATGTTTTCCTTCACCGTTTTTGAAGCAAGTGATAATTATACAATACGCACATAAATCCGAAAAGACAGAGGTGCGCCTTGGGTTTGAGCTCGAGACCTATGACTTTCGCAGCGCTATTTCTTGGTTTTTTATTTGTGATTAAGTTTGTGTGTACTGTACTCCTATAATTCGTGCCCATAGGAGAATATAATACTCACTAGCTGCATTTCACTGGTCTCGTCTTCTTCAGACATCTTGGGATGATATAATAATAATAAAAAGTTAAAAACAAAAAATTATGCTTCGCAACTTCGCTACGATTTGGTTTGATACAGCTGTCATGTGTTTTTTTTATGAATCTTGTTATTATGTCAAAGTCAAAGAGTTCTGGATATAAACCTCTTTTGATTGACAAAAAGTTTAAAGCGTACTTGCCAGAAAATTGGCTTTTATTAAGCTGAGATCAGAGCAGCGATTTTTGATCCTAGTGAATTTTATATTTTACTAGCTTTAGCTCGCGTGGAAGTCGGAAATTATACCATGGAAACGTACTTTCGGGATCAAAATTATCGGGATATATTATATGTGGTAATCCAGGTTATAAACTATCTGTCTTTCTCATCAAAATCCTATTAGAAGCATAACATAATGATTGCAGAATACCATCGTGAATTCATGCATGCCTAGTACTTTTTGTGAGGTTACTGCTCAGAAATTGTGCACAACGTCTAATGATTGCAATACTATCTTGAATTCATGCAAGCCTAGTACTTTTTGTGCCAAGTTTCAAGTTTATTTACTCAAGGAATAAGATTTTTTTATACAAACGAAATCCCCGTTTTCGCCTCCTTAAGAGCGGCCAACCCGTCATACTTTTCATACAAACGCTCGTACGTGATTATGGCGTTGTAACACATCTTTCTTTCAAATTTTTTATGTATCTTGTGCACTATATCTAGGTTTCTATGAAAGAAAAAAAAAATTGAGAAAAAAAATCAGTTTATGCCTCCAAAAATCTGCTTTTTTGCACAAATTTTACCCGAACTTTGGCCGGTCATAATATACTTATAATTGGTAAAAGAAAAAAAAACATCTGCATAGAAACCTCGCACATGTAATGGAAATTCTAAATATCAAAAAAAAAACACAGTTACTTGGTTTACTCAAAAACACGTATATCCTGATACAACTTTTTACACACTATTTTTCGTACAATGTTATCGCGTTCTCGCTTGTTTGTTAGCAGTTCTCACTTGCGCTCGATAAAACAACAAGCTTTTCGACCATGCTCGCGTTGACGATAGACGGACCGGGCAGGGCCCTCTTAAAGGTAGAATTTTCAAAAACCCCTTCTTACTGCTCCCATGAATTATAAAAGTAAGCTGAGTGTTTTTCACGTTTCTAGTCCCAGTAGTTTCGGCTCTGCGTTGATATGTCAGTCAGTCAGTCAGTTTCTTTTATATTGATAGATTTAGCATGGCATAAAATGATATGCTCTTTTTTACCGACGATGTTTTATTTCACCGATTTTAGAGCGTTATCTCACTTACGATTTACCAGCGTGTTTTTAGCTAGGCGATCTGTGAACGTGCTCTCTGCGGGTGCGTAGCGTGCTAACTACGCGACGTGTTCTTCGCGTTTTCCACAATATTGTACTCGCTTGTCTCGCTCTCTCTTCTACACCAACATCAATCGCTTTTGTTACGCACACGCAACGAGCACGTTGAACAATCGCTTCGCTGATAACTCGCTCGCAAATCGCCAGTGTGATGAGGCCCTTGACCAGGGACCGCGAAAGTAATTCATGACGGGGAGTAAACTTCATTGGTTACCCCCTTCCTTTAATCTCCAACCCCGGCTTCCTCCTGCTGGGGTTGCGGGTTTGTCCGAAAGAGATATCGCGGCCCCGGCACACAGGCAATGGAAGGAATACGGGTGGGTTTTAGTCAGTAAAAGTCTGACACACCCTCCCGCTCCGCCCAGAGCGGGAGAAGTTATTTGATAATTACCCAGCCTTAAAAAAAATAAAAATTATCAAAAGCCCCGGCTGCCTCATTTAGGTAGGTACTGCAGTTATAAGACGAAACCAATAAAATTATCAGTCAAATTATAAAAATATTTTATTTATTACTTACTAGCTGCGCCCCGCGGTTTCACCCGCATAAGTCTCGATCCCGTGGGAATATCGGGATAAAAAGTATAATATGTATTAATCCAGGTTATAAACTATCTGTTTGCCAAATGTCATCCAAATCCGTTCAGTAGTTTTTGCGTGAAAGAGTAACAAACATCCATCCATACTCACAAACTTTCGCGTTTATAAAATTAGTAGGATATTGCGAAGATTCACTGGACGATACGAAATACTTAATTTGCGCCTCGCAGCCGTCTTTGAAGCGCTATCTTATGCACGTGCGGTATTGCTTTAATGGCTGGTTAATCTTGTCGACTTCATTCATAGTCGGAGGAATGTTCCGATGCGTCGGAAGGCACTCGGCGACCTTTCACACGACAGATGTAGGTGGCACGGTGAGGAGCAAGACTGCTAACCTTTCTACTTGATCAATCATTACATTGCCCTTGAAACTTTGGGTAGATTAGCCAGTTCTCTTGCGTACTCTCGGACAGTATTCACTATTGGTATTGAGGTATTGCTTGCCTAGTTATCTTCATTTGTAGTGCTATGAGTCAATATCAAAATCGGTTGCGTGAACGCCTTATTCGGCCTGGATGTCGCTTGAATGGTTAAGAAGAAGAGATTCGAGGTGGGCGAGGCGATTCAGATAAAACAATGCTGTGAAGGATAGCATAGAGGAACCTTCTTGGCCGGGTGGTATAATTGGAAAGGGCGCAGCCCCCCGTTTCATTTTAGGGGGGCATTTGGCGCCCTCTGCCCCCCACTTCCGCGGTCCCTGCCCTTGACCACTGGTGGACAAATAAGATGCACTAAGTGTCTGCGTTCTATCCCACCACGGCCTAATAGTGGCCGCCAAAAACCTTCGGAATACAGAAACGTAACGGCCGAGTCACACCGGAACGGCAGCGGCCGCCATCGGCTGCCAGCGTCCCGCAAGGGTCCTCACGCGACCTCCAGATCCCACGTGCCTAGTCTCTTCTTGACTAGTTTAGTTTCTACATTACATACGCGCGGCCGCCCGCGTCACCACGGGCGGCCTCGAGACATTTCAAGCTTTTCAAGCGATACTGTTCTTTTAAGTATGTAGATAAAGTTTAAAATAATTTCACATTGAAAGTGCTCGCCGCGTTACTGCCATTCCGGTGTGACCCGACGCTAATAATTATTGTATTCTTTTGTCTCCAGGTACATACCCGCCTAACTTATCTCCGGCACCTGATAGTGTCGCTAGCTCAAGCGAGGGAGATAGACAGAACTCTCCTCATCTTCTCTCACGATTACTACGATGAGGAGATTAATAATCTAGTGAGGAGTATCGACTTTACTAAGGTAAGGAGCATCGATTTTACTAACTTGAATTCTGTGTTATTTGTGATAAAGTTTAAATTCCATTGCAAACAATTTAGGACGTTTCAGCTCAGTCTCGCTCTCACTCAGTCCGCGAGCAGTGCGAGATAAAGAGTGAATTTGAGCTGCGGTATTATGGACTCTTAGGCCTTCAAACCGAAGAATAAACCGCTAGTATTAAAATACTTCAAATGAGATCATGAAACTTTGCGTAATAACTGAACTAAATATAAAGCAGATACTATATTTTTAATTACCATTATTTTCACTGTAAAAATAAATTACCTCAACCATCGGCGCCTTGGAGCATGCCACGCCGCTCAATCTCGCTCTCACTCAGTTCGCGAACAGTAGCGTGCGAGCGAGATAAATAGTGAATTTGAGCTGAGGTATTATGGACTCTTAGGCTGGGAATACACGTCAGATTTTTTCATGAGATAGTCGGATTCGGCTACCAGAAGTATGCAGACTATCGGATCCATAGATATATAAGAAAGAAGGAGATATGCCCGGTAGTTGAAAATTTATTGAAACCCAATGTCTTCACTAGATCCCCTCTACCTTGCCACAGTTGCCACAACTACATATGCAGATCAGTAAACCCAATAAATACAAGGTCGCGCTCACACTTGCAATTTATAAATCAGAACGTACTGCACAATCAATTATAAACCTTATCCCATCAAACACAGCGTGCATTTACCATGCACCGTACAACTCACTCACACGAAAACATCGATCGCTATCGTTTTGCTGTGCAAAAGCCATTTATTTTACATATACGCTAGTGATTGACTAAATCGGAAAGTTATCGATTCTCCCTTTTATTATTGAAAGTCTCTATCTTGAAAGAGTTCCTGAAAAAATTATAAATTGAAAACGATATACATATACTAAGATGATATAAATAAACAATAAGTAAGTAAAAAAAAGAAATATTAAGTAAATCAAACTAATTCAACATTATGAAAAAATCTAAATGATTATAAAACAAGATTCCACATCGGTCTTCCAATCAGGCTATAACTGTTGACAAATTGAAGAATAAACTTTAATAGTAATATAAATTCATACGACAATCAACATTATTGTCGATAGTCTACGTTAGTGGATCTGCACAACCACATCACTAACCCGTCGCAAGACACTGCGGCCGTACTAACGATGCAACCGCTTAAAGAAAATATTGTTTTGTGATTTTTACATTGCTTGTCCAGTCACTTAGCAACATACTTAGGTAGTGGTAAAGAAGCAATGTATTTACTGCAATAATAATACAGTCCCTGTGGTTTATGAATACTAAAATAACGTAGTGAAGGCAAAAAATATATTTTACGATTTGTTGTTTTGCATGATTTTCAACACAAATATAGGAAAATACTTGTGCTGATATACAATGTCGCCCATGGGCATGTGACCACCCGTATTTTTCTGAATATTCATGAAAAATTATCGAAAATTAACTTTAAAAGGTCTATCTTTAATATTTTTCATGTTATTCAATTTTTTATGTTTTTAGTAGCGTTTGCCATATCTTGTATGTTATTGGCTCGATTTGTATTCTGTTTATTATTTCTAATAGCTTACGAGTTATTTTATCGGATTAACTAAACATTTTTGGTAAAATTTGTCGACTATGAAAAAAAAACGGAGGTGAAGATTTTTTTTTCCAAAAAAACAGTATTTATTTTAAAAAACATAAGTGAAATTATGTTAATTATACATAAAATTATAGCGGGATACTGAAAAAAAAAAAATAAGAAAAAATTAAAAAAAAAAACAATTGAAGGTAGACCCCCCTTTTTAAGTTTATTATCGATAATTTGTCATGAATATTCAGAAAAATACGGGCGGTCACATGCCCATGGGCGACATTGTATAATAAGTTGTTCTATGATTTATAAAGTTACCAGGTTGGCTTCGATTTTTACAAGAAACCACTGAACAACACGGTATTCTTAAATGTTATCACGATCGCGTTCGAAAGCGCACTAGTCAGCGGAGACGGCCATTTGCCTGAGGCACGAGCATTGTGATCAGGACGCGCGGACACAGACACACCCCCATGCCACTTCTCCTGTCGGTCGATTCTGTAAAAATATTAACGTGAAGCTTAGGTGAAGTGAGCGTGGAGTTAGCTGTCACTGCCACAGAATCGACCGGCAGGATGCTAGGGATTAACACTATTGACAGCTCACTTCACGCTCACTTCACCTAAGTTTCACGGTGATATTTTTACAGAATCGAACGGCTGTTATTTATATTTCTGTGATCGGATCTGACTATCTGATGAAAAATTCTGACGTGTATTCCCAGCCTTAAGGAAATATGTCTGTGAAAAAAAAAAAACATTACCCAAATAAACCGACTTCCTACACTTTTTCATACAAATAAGTGACATTTATAGGATATTATAATATGTGAGTGGAAAGGACTCCGGTGAGCGCCGCTCCAGTCCGGTCGAGAGTACTCGACAGTCAACAAGCTTTTTTGTTATGTCGACTAAGATCCATTTGCATCTTTCGTAGAAGTGGATGCTACACCGTATTCTATCATATTTCCAGGTGATGCAGATATTTTATCCATACTCTATACAAACACATCCTCATGAGTTTCCTGGGATGGACCCCAACGATTGTCCTAGAGACACAAAGTTCGAACAGTAAGTAGGATTTATGATTCTTTCTGCTCTATACAGGGTGGCAGGGGCATCGACGCCAAAACTGTTACCATGGCTTGAAATTTATCGTCGGTTATTTAAAAAAAATAAAAAAAAACTGTTTTTAATTTTGACCGCGTAGGTATTGCACTTTTCTATGAAACAGCTGTCGCGTCGACGTCCCTTTTTTCATGATGTGAAATCATCAAATGACTTCTCCCGCTCTGGGCAGAGCGAGAGGGTGTGTCAGACTTTTACTGACTAAAACCCACCCGTGTTCCTTCCGTTGCCTGTGTGCCGGGGCCGCGTTATCCCTTTCGGACAAACCCGCAACCCGACGTCCCTGACACCCTGTTTAATCTTTTAAACGTTTTGAAATGTGTTGCGAAGAGATTTAACATGTCGAGTATTTCAAAGTCAATCAATCTACCTAGCCTTACCCCAACTATGTTGTGGTCAGCTTCCAGTCTAACCGGATGCAGCTGAATACCGTATTTTACATGGAGCATGCCTATCTGACCTCCACAACCCAGTATCTGGATAATACCATACCCTTTGGTAAGACTTCCGGGCTTCTGATAACGACTGTCAAAGATCCACGAATGACAGCCGGGACCAACGGCATAACTTGCTTTCCGAGGCACGGAGGAGTCTCAGTATATTAAGATGGTCACCCATCCACAGACCAACCCCAGCAAGCGTCGCTTAACATGATGGATCGAACCGTGCGGCTGATATTACTTAGCTACGAGCTCCTCGAGTATTTCAAAGTGCTCTATTTTATTCTCTAGTTTAATATACAGGGTGTATCAGAAAGGTTTGGTCCAATTTCAGGGTGTGGTAGCGACCATCGAACTGAAAAACTTTCTCCATAGGACAAAAATCGTAATCGAGAAAAAATATCTGCTGTCCCATACAAAGCTTCAATAACTACTCGATCTAACCGTAGCGGCTGATATTTTTTGTCGTTTTGCGTCTTAAAGCCTCGTTTATTTATTTAATTATTTTATTTTACAGAAAGCTTACAGACTAATTACACAATTAAAATCATTCATAGGTAGGAAAATTTGCTAATTACAAGCTTCCACATCTAGTAACAAATACTTTGCGTTGCCAATACTTGTCTCCAAAAAGGAATGTCCAAAAAGGATTTTTTATTATTCAGTCATTCTAACCAGGATAAGTTAAATATATTTGGATAGACATCTCAAAAACTAGTGGTTCCAACAGTATAACATACATTTTGTCTGACCTCTAATTTTGAGAAAAATCTTTTTTTATTTTAGTGTGATTTACTCCTAAAACACACTAAAATTCAAAAAACAAACATTTCTAATTATCTAGGAAAATAAAGTGAACACACTCCAAAAAATTGTAAACTTGTCAAAATATACACATGGTACTGTCATTACCGTCAATTGATTGACACTAGTGACAGTACCATGTGTCAATGTATTTCTTATTTGACATAATCAAATAGTAAACTTGTCAATTGATACATGTACTGTCAATTGATTGACAGTAATGGCAGTTCCATGTGTCAATTTGTGTCATATTTGACAGATGAATATAATCATAATGTCAATTAAGACATTTAAAGTGTGTGGGAGGTTTTATTTGAGTTGCCATCAAGAAATAAAATATATGTTTATAATTTTTCTATTCTAGAGGCTCTAAAAATATTATTTCAGTGGTTCCTAGTTCCATATTTTTGTCGCTTTTATTTAGATGTAGTTTGATGCTGGTTAGATTTTTCTCTAAATAAAAAACCAAGGTTTTTTTTACAAAACGTGGAAATCTCCTTTCATGGGTCAATTCAAGATAATTGCGTTCACAGACCTCGTCCCAAGTCAAAATACGGATACCTCATTGTAACTATTCTAATATTCCGTTTTCAGAGCCGTTAAACAAGAATGCAACAACGCCATGTACCCTGACCTGCACGGTCACTACCGGGAGGCGAAGTACACTCAAACTAAACACCACTGGTGGTGGAAGGCCAACAGGATCTTCAACCAGCTGCAGTGCACTGTTGGGCATACAGGTAAATGTCACCATCATCATAACTTGAAAGAGTTGACTTGAAAGAGCATGGCAGTTGAGAGTATGTCATGCTCACTTAAATGTCTCGCTGATGGTGGCGAGTGTGTTGGATCATTCGGTTCCCTACAAAATGTTTGAGCTGGATGGTGCTGATCCACGCGTCATGTTCGTGAACGGGCGCCGTCAGTTGTGACTGGTCACTTCTTAACTGCCACGGCTTATCTTTAATCTTATATTTGGAATTGTTTTGATTATTTTTTGTACATTGTTCTCACATATAGAAGCAACAAGAATAATGTACCCAGGATTTTGTAATTTTCTGTATTTAAAAGAGTGTCCTCGTAGTTTCTTGCCCGTTCTTCTCCATAAAGATCTACGTTTTAGAATGGGCAACTAGCTTCAACTAACTGACGCGACTATTTGACAATTCAAAAGTGCCTGTAAATGGTTTAATTGAAATAAATGCTTAGAGTTTGGGTTTGAGTTTGATAAAGAAGAAAGAAAGAAAATACATTTAATTAGCACAGACTAAAAAGGCACACAACACAACATATTGTTCTACAAATAAAAACCAAATTAAAAAAGAAAGAAAACAAATAAAAAGTGTACAGTACGTTCTAAGATATTAGCAGGAAAGTGTGCCTTGCGGCTGCGCCAAATAGGCCTAGTTCAGCAAAAATGCCAGACAACTACTGGCTTTTTTTTTTGGGTGGGAAATTATCAAATAACTTCTCCCGCTCTTCGTGTCAGAACTTTACTGACTAAAACCTACCCGTCTTCCTTCCGTTGCCTGTGTGCCGGGGCCACGATATCCCTCTCGGACAAACTCGCAACCCCGGCAGGCATTGGCCCTAACGGACCCCATCAGTTGGTGCTGACATCTCTTTGAGGCGCGCGTGGAACACAACGCGCCGTCGACCCGGGCCTCGTCCTTATCGGACGGCGAGCTGCCCATTTCTCACCGTCCGCAAGCCCGCGCCTACGGTGGCCGGAAATCGGCTAGCGACTCCCGACGCCCGGGGCGTCTCCTGCGTCGACTAGGGGCGCGAGAGCGCGAATTATGCGTCTCCCTCTCGAGTTCCGCCTCCTCCTTCGCGAGCATTACTGTTTCCCAGAAGGAAGTGACGGCCTCCCATGCACTTCCGCTCCGAACCATGGCCAGAACCAGGGCCGGACGCGAGAGATCGCCGCCGCCGATCGCCTCCGTGAGGACACAACTAGTGCCTGACGCTGGTTTTCAACTAGACCTGGCTCATCTGGCTAGCCTTTCCTCTACTATGTTGGGGTCGGCTTCCAGTCTAACCGGATGCAGCGAAATACTAGTTCTTCACATGGAGCCACAGCCCATCTGACCTCCACAACCCAGTTACTTCCCCTTCATTTTATTTTCATTAATTTTGTCCATTATTTTTCCATCTCCAGGATACGTTCTCTTCTTAGAAGAAGACCACTATGTAGCAGAAGACTTCTTGCACATCCTTAGTCTTCTGAAGTCAACGGCAGATAAGAGCTGTCCTCAGTGCGAGATACTCAGTCTCGGGACGTATCTTAAGACTTATCAGTACCACGTTAATGGGGATAAGGTAAGTGACCATAATGATGTAATGTTAGCCACAGACTGAGCAACTTTAGTTGCTGGCGATTCGCAAAATCCAAACTCATATTTAGACAGATAATTTGTCACAAAAAATATCCACATAGTCCTCACATTCAAAATAATAATAATACTTTACAAAGTAATCAAGTAATTTAGTATATAATCTTCAACAATGTCAATGTGTATATAAATTTAATTCATGTCTCTTAAGGCGCTTCCCTGAGCAAATAACCTTGAGCATTCGTTCCCTCTTTGGCGCACCACACCATGCGCATGAGTTACAGTAAATAAGCACAGATTTTAGAATAATTTCTTTATAAAATCAAATGTTGGTCTTTTGGAAAAATTCAAACGTGTAAAATGTTCATGATTAAGTTGTCTTTCCATTCAATCAGTATTTCTCATTTCTGTTATTTCATTGTAAGTAGATTAATCAAACATTTACTCCTTTAAAAAGAAAATGGAATCAAGATTTGGTATGTTTTTTTATAAATTTTTGTTTAAAAAAAAACACCAGACGACAGAGTCATAAAGAACCCTGTAAGAAATCGACACGTGTTGACCCGGACCCGACGCCGACGTGTTGCTACGTCAAGCCACTGCGTTCGGTGCTTGACGTAGCAACACGTCGGGTCCGGGTTCGCAACGAGTTAATCGTCATCCTAAGGATGCCTCGTTGAGAGGTGAAACACGTGTCGATTTCTTACAGGGTTCTTTAGGACTCTTTAAGAACAGTTAAGCGGATTAGGTTACTAAATATATGTCGTCTATTGTATTTTATAATGGACTTCCGCCAAGTCACACATGTTTCAGTTATCTAGCTGTTTATTTCTTTTAAATAACAAAAAGATAGCTCGTCAAATCCGGCTAGCGCGTCGTTTCGCTCAGAGACGTGCCTTAACAAGATCAACACCAAAAATTCAAACTAATATGTTACAATAATTTATGAGAATAAATAATTATAATCGGCTCCAACAGTTTCTGATGGAAATGTAAACAAATGGATCATAAACGAACCTGTAGATGCCAATTTGTAGTTCTACTTACAAATTGAGCGCTTTGATTTGAATATTTAAATACTAAAACGCAAAATTCGATTTTCGTGGATGATTTTTCAATTATAATTTTTATTAAATTTTGTGTTATTCAAACAATAATTGTTGGAAAAAGTGGTGAGATATAAAGTTGAAAGCTTCTAATTATACACATAAGTGAGTTACTAATTCCCTCTAGTGAGTGCAACCGTAAAAAAAATACCTGAGGGTTTGTTTACATTTTCATTAAATACTTTTAGAATAGACAATATTTACCATATAAATAAACTACAATAAAAAAAGAAATAGGTTGTCTGAGGTTTTAAGTAATTTTTATTAATTACACCTTATTTACAGAATATTATTATCTTTCTGTCTCGTATTTTTCTTCCATTATTAAATTCCTCCTTAAAAAAACAGCGAAAGAAGAACTTAAACCTCAACTACATACAGCAAGTCAAGGCAGCAAATGAAGAACGAAGGAAGAAACATGAAAACCAACCGACTTGGAACTTCCAAGTGTACCCGCACCTATATACTACAACACAAAAGGTTTTAATGTTATTTATTTTTTAGATAATTATTTTCTAAAGGTTTTCTGTATAGTAAACAAACATGACAGATTATAAGGCCTCGCGTGACCTCCAGATCCCACGCGCCTTGTCTCCTCTTGACTAGTTTAGTTTCTACATTACATACGCGCGGCCGCCCGCGGTGCCGCGAGCGGCCTCGCGTCGCCGCTGGCAGCCGCGGGCAAAACCACCGACAAGATGCGCGTGGCGCGCGGCCGCTCACGTCAACGCGGGCGGCCTCGCGACCTTTTCAAGCTTTTCAAGCGATACTGGTCTTTTAAGTATGTAGATAAAGTTTAAAATTATTTCACACTGAAAGTGCTCGCCGTGTCGCTGCCGGCCGCTGCCATTCCGGTGTGACCCGACGCTAACTCTTTGTGAAGGAGCTCGTCCGGGGAAGTACTATCATTAACATATTTCTGTCGCCAATCGTTGCTTTGTGCCTGTTTGAGGGGCAAACCCTTCTAACAGAAAATACACGCACCCATAGGGGCTGGTTTAATGACAGGCTTATGAGACTAATCTCTTGTACCTATAGTATTTTTATCTCACGAAGCGACACGCACTTTACTTGTGGTAACCAAATGTAACAAACACACTGTGAATGTGTGTTTACAGCGCAGGAGATCTCGGTACCGTCCGAAACA
The DNA here is from genome assembly GCA_947364205.1 of Agrochola lota. Classification (NCBI taxonomy): domain Eukaryota; kingdom Metazoa; phylum Arthropoda; class Insecta; order Lepidoptera; family Noctuidae; genus Agrochola; species Agrochola lota. Next base: position 5,725,140 of record OX376248.1, read on the forward strand.
AGGGTGAGTGTATGTGTGTGTGTTATATGTGCTGACACTACAAGTCTTCACGCACACATTCACAGCGTGTTTGAACACTTATGACTATTTTCACTAATGAAACTGAACTCGATCAGCACGTCTAAACTGCGTTCAAGATCTGTCAGTGTCAATATTCCACAACAATGATGACACTGACACCTCCTGAACGCGGTTGGGAAGTGCTGACAGCGTTCAGTTTCATTGGTGAAATCCGTGCTTAGTTAACACAAGTAAAGCGCGCGTCGGTTCGTGAGATAAAAATACTGTATCTAGAATAGCAGGTGCTCCTGGTATTACAAATGTCTACAGGCGGCAGTGATCACTTACCATACAATGGACCTGATTGGTTGTTTGGCTTGATTTGCCCACAAAAAATAATAAAAGTCATTGTTTACGGCGAGAGCGTCAAGGTAGCCCGCGAAAGACAAATTTTCTTACGTTTTTTTGCAATTTGCAGGTCAGTATCAGGTTGTATGTTGATCTAAATATGATTCGCGGCCGTATCAAATGTTTATTTATAGAATTATAATCATAAAAATAATCAATACAACTATCGAAGTTCATATTACCGTGTTGAATGACTATTTCTTGAAATCGTGACATTTGAGGCCAATTCTAACTAAAGGAGTTTTATTACTGATTTTAATGATTATAATTCTGTAAAGCCATATTTTTTACGGTCGCAAATTCAATGAACATACAACCTGACACTGACCTGCTTATTGCAAAAAACGTAAGAGAATTTGAATTTCGCGGACTACCTTAGCGCATCCCTCTTAAAAAGTTTCGTGAAAACTATGTATTTTGGTAACAAATTACGGTAAAGTTAAAATTTTGTTGAAATGGCAATTTTGCGAATGAAGTCACAGGCAGCAGCTGTCTGTGGTTCTGTATTCCAGTTAACATGTTTGTTTACTATATTGAAAATGTATTTTGGGATGTACTGTATTAAGTATGTTGTTACATTAATTAGTTATATAGAAGAAAGTTGTTGGTTGATAGCCATATTATAATTAAAATATGCTCAGAAGTATATAACTTTTTTTTATCAGAAAGTCGGCAAGTAACTTAGAAACTACCATTATTTTTCTTTCCTGGCAACATTCTATTAGCTGTCAAATGTCAATAAATGTTGAAGCGGGAAAAATAAAATAGATAAAATATTAATGGTTAATTATATTCCACTAGAGAGATATGTTTTTAATAAAAGCGATACCTCACGAACAATGATTAAATTCGTCGAAATGGCGCCTACCATAATTTGGCTTTTTTTGTTTCTTTTATATATACGGCTGTCAACCATTTTCTTCACTGTAAGCTTTATTTTCTGCTAATGCGTATTGTATGATATTTAAATGGCATGACAGCTTTAAGCAATGCCTTTTGGAAACTGGTATTTAGCATAATTAAAATAAAAACTGATCAAAAAAATATAGTAACACTTAAAAATGACATAACACAATTTGAATCAATTTAAGAATCAGGAACCTTATTTTAAAGACATCAATGTCATTTTTGCTTGTTAGTATGTGATATTTATTTCTGTACATTGGTTTCAACACACACTTATACATGACAAAAATAAAAATATTTTAATACCAGAAGACATCAGTGATTTCTTCCTGCACGCGTAGCATGACAATCATAGAAACGAGTTTTCTACGGGTTTTGTCGACGGAAGAATAGACAAAATGACAGATTGTGATTGTTTATCATTCTGTCTATTTTTTCGTCGACAAAACCCGTTTCTATTGATGTCATGCTAAATGTGCTGAGATGGTCTTTTGAGAAAAGAACCTGTCCAGTCAGTGCACGCATTTGGCAGTAATCGTGTAGCTCAACTCAGAAATTAAGGACCTCAACGTAATCCGGGTAAAACCACATGGTATATTAGTCAAGAAAAAACGGTGTAATATTTTTTGACCAGTTTTTACAATTCTTTAGTTTAAGTACTGTATTTTGGTAACTAGAAAAATGGCAACAATAAGCTTTTTAATTTATTTTTCTCGCTTCGGCACGTATTATATGAGAATAGTTCATGGCTTGGTAACAATATTAGAAAGTCAGGAAGGCGGTAGCAGGGCTGACTGTGCAGGGTGCGTCAGACGTAAATGTATAGACGCACAAATTAATACAGATAGAGCAAAGGGCGCTGACCACCTTATTTTAATTTATTGACTCCCCCACTTTCCCTAGTTATCCAGCCCCCACTTTCAGTACATTTGTGATAACCACAGTAAGAATCTACGGTCATTAAATAATCTTTTTATTTTCGTGTGGTTAGTAACTAGCCTGGTGTCAGAGTTTTAAAGCCGCCCATGGGCCTCTGACTTCGCTTCACACGCCGTCGATAAATATCTCTCAGAGATGCCGGTTTCCTCACGATGTTTTCCTTCACCGATTTTGAAGCAAGTGATCAAATAATCGTCTTCTTCAATGTCCCACTCACCGCACAGACTTCATTCAATCTTCTTTCTTCGTTCAGTCTATCTCTCTGTGGAATGCGCTCCCCCTGGAAATCAGGATGGCAACCAACCGATTATCCTTTAAAGTTAAAGTTCGCGAGCACATTCGCAAGAAGCTGACAGTATTATCACAACGATAATGTTTTCCTATTCCTATTTTTCATATAGGATTTAGGATATTCATTTATTTATGTATATTTTTTCTTTTAATATATTTGAATTTTTATTCCTCAATTTTTTGTAGTTGCAACTACCACTGTTTGTCTCTGCATCACCCAAAGGTTGACTGGTAGAAAATGCCTATGACATTGAGTCCACCTCTGTGCGATTCTGTGCTTGAAGTATTAAATCAATACAGTGCAATTCAGGTCGCACAGCATTAATTACCTACAGTTGTATTCACGAAATTGCCTCTGTTTCTATCGTGTAACTCTTAGATCTTCTGACTACGTTACACCCACTGAATTGGCCCGACAAGTCGAGCCCGCGGTGTCAGTGGCGGATTTGCCCTAAGGCCCAGTAGGCCCGGGCCTAGGGCGGCCAGATATTAGGGGCGGCAAATCTTGACAAAAAATTCACAAATGATAACAAGAAATAACTGAAAGTACCTATACGTATATATTCTAAATGTTCGCGCACATTATGGCGGGCCGCACTGCACCGCATCTTATGACAATAATGACTTAAAAACATTTAAAAATATGTCCAAATAACTAATTGAAACGCGTCAAAGAATTTCGCGGCGCCAAGCCGACTCGGTAAGTAAATTCATTATGTAGTCTATATGATGGGTGCTGAGAAAGGGGCGGCCATGGCCTGGGGCCTAGGGCGGCCAAGACTTCAAATCCGCCACTGCGCGGTGTACTTGTAGCTTCATACTTAAACTGCGGAGTGAACCATCTGTATTCATCTGTGCGAGACGACACCTAAACTTAATGGCTAAATGTTGAATTTTAAATTCTCGACGCTAAGCCTAGCGTTGAAAATCCAGCAGTGCGGTTATGTTTAGACATTATATTAGGGTGTGTGAAAAAGGAACAGCTTAAAGCTTCTAAAACAAGGGGTTATGGAAGGCCACGAATTAGCATGAACATAAACAGTACCCGGGCCTCTCCTCCCTCCAAAAAAAATATTTTTTTTAATATTCAAGCCCCGCGGTTTGACATTGACGTGCGCTTTACGTCACTTTCGACATTTTTCTGAATATTTTTGGTGTTAACTGTAATTTTTTCACGAGAATATCCGTCAGGCCATAGAGTGAAACAGCCCACAGACGATATTAGCAATTATTTGGCAGTAAAAATTGTGATTTAAGCCGCGTGTACTATCGAAGAAGTTCATATCTAAGCAGTTTGAAAACAAAATCCCGTGAACACCATTACTACATCTGTTACCGCCCCGGTTCTATAGCGCCCGACTGCTGCAAGCAAAAATAGTCCTTATGGTGTATAGATATGAACTTCTTCGATAGTACATGCCGTGACCAAATGGAAACAGTGGGATTTGAAGGAAGTTTCGTTTGGTGTATCAATTTGGATATTGTGGGGTTATACCGATATGACATATTTAGAGCTTTCTGTTCTAGTTTTAATAAATGGCAAGTAAAGCCGATGTTGACTATTGTACCAATGTCTAAAGTGACTTGGAAAAACAAGTTTGCATGACATATAAAAACAAAGGTAAAAGCGCAGAAAATTCTTCTAATGTTACAGTTGAACAAAATGTACATCTTGTTGGGTTAGTATGGGAATGAGTGCGGATTTCTGCGGGGAGACTGAGCACATCTAAACCGCGTTCAAGAGATATCAGTGTCAAAATTGTTTGGAATATTGACACTGACAGCTCTTGAACGCGGTTTAGATGTGCTAATCGCGTGCAGTTTCATTGGTGAAATTCGCAGTTAAACAACACCTCGAGCTTTGTGCAGTATGAGTGACAGATTAGAAAGCTTTTTTGTTGTCATTTGCCTTTGCCTGATTTCTTTTTATTTTAGAGTCGGCTAAAGCATATTAAAATGAAATAATTTTGAAATTAGGTTACACAAAAATCATATTGTTACATAATTCGTCTGAAATTACAATCAATTAATTTGCTTTCGATACTGACTTTCAGTACTGTACTATCATAATACTTCTTCCTTGTGTTTACTTAAACTTGAATTCAGAATCTTAGATGTGTATTATGTTTGGAACTAAAACTCTATGGTATACATGACAAAGTTCAAATTCCATTGCAACCATTTGAATAGGACCATTTTATCAGAAATGTTGATTCAAAATTTAACTTAAACTACATAACATTAAAGTAGATAGTTGAGTAAGTGAGAATAGAAATGTAACTTATCAAAGATTCTAAATTCAAGAATAGAAATTATTTGTTCTATATTTAAAATATTATCTTGTAGCTTAGCATCCTTTCTAAATACTTTGTAAATATAATCATTCTGAATGGCGCGGAGTAAATCTACTTCCATATCCATAACATTCTTATTCGGTTGTTTATATCTCACTTCATCGTCTTAAAAGAGACAAAAAAGGGTATAGTTTATAAAGAACTATAGTGTAATTGCTAAAGTTTTTATGACGAAAGGGTTCGTCTCTAAAAGCAACCCTACACGGAGAGATCCATTTGAATAGACGGATCTGATCCGATCAGTCTGATTTCCACACAAAACGATTTGACTATTTAGTTTCAACAATTTGCTTCTGATAGTACTTGCTCATGAGAACCTGTTGGCTAAGACACATAATGAGACCACTCTGTGTTTCGGAAAGCTCGTTAAGAGCGTGCATTCTGAAAGTGGCCAGCGTCCATTCTGTTTTGATTAATTTGGCAACATTACTGTATGGAAATGTGGCTAACTAGTTAACTAAAATATTGATTATGAAATGCAATAATTCATATTTTAACATCGAATATTCTATTTCAGATGTAAAAAATTGTATTTGATAACTTTCCAAATGCCTTGTTTAAACCAAAAACGGTTACAACTTCAGTGTTATAATTGCAATTCATTATTTTAATGTTCTAGTTCACTAGTTAGCGATATTTCATATTTCCATACAGTAATATTGCCAAATTAATCAAAACAGGTAAATATTTGACAGCTATTTGCGACGTTGCCAACTTTTAGAATAAACGCTCTTAAGCCGTGGATGTCATTTGTAGTTGACAGTCGTTACGAGTACTCGAAGGTGGAAAGTCTGACAACCAGTCTTACCAAGGGGTATCGTATTACCTGGTTACTGGGTTGTGGAGGTCAAATATGCAGTCGCTCCATGTAAACTACATCCTGTTAGACTGGAAGCCGACCCTAAATCTAGTTTGGAAAAGAATGATGGATTTGAAAGTGGAACCACAGTATAAATATGGACAGTACAGAAACTACTTAGTAAACTTTCGCAACGGCACACTCACACAGAAGCGCTCATTGACGAGACCCTAAGCGATTGTCGCGGTGCTGTCAGTTGCGGGTGCCGTGTCGAGAAGTGACGTCGCCGCGATCTTTTTAAAAATGGAGGGTAGGTTATTATTTCAACAAATAGGTCTAGTTTCCATACTGTCCGTTTATACTGTGGTAGAACTGACCATGTATTGTACCTTTTAACAGAGGAATTAATACTGGCATAACGCTTTGCTGCGCATGGCGGGTCATATAAATGTGAATTGGTTTTGCGCTCTTTATTGCTTCGTCGTTGATAGATTAACTTATTAGCTTACTCTTATTATTAGCTTTTTCATAAAGCTTTAAAAAACCATACAATTCTGGTCAAACTGAGGCGAATACTGCGCGGGGAGGGACACAAAATTAGCTCGTGCCGATTATGTCAACTATAGTTTGACCGATACTGCTGTACGGGGCGGGACACCGTGAGCGTTGACAAATAAGCGGCCCCTGTGAGCTACGCACATATTATCTAAGGTTAAGCGGTGTCGGTCAAACTATAACTTGTATGGAGGTGTTCAAACTGGCGCCTGTTTTCCTAACCATTAAAACAATCGACGCTAGCAGTGCACCCGCGCAAGGTTTGCCTTAGTTTGAACAGTCTTTAAGAACGCCTGTATTCTCCGAGGTTGGCCAGAGTTGTATAGTAAACAAACATTCGCCAACGTTATTTAAAAAAAAAAACTCTCATTGGCGAAGCGCTTAATCGAATGTATTAGAAAGTAATAATATTGGTTGTGGTTGAAAAGCATGTAAATAAATATTTTATTAATAATTTTAAACTGATACGGAGCATGGTTTATTTCTCATAATAATTAGTACACAGTAAACCTTAGTGCTAATCGCACATCTAAACTGCGTTCAAGAGCTGTCAGTGTCAATATTCCACCACGGTGATGACACTGACAGCTCGTGAATCCCTTTTAGATGTGCTGAACGCGTTCAGTTTCATTGGTGAATCCGTCCTTAGTAATAAGAATTATACAAAGTGTAAACGAAATAATAATAGCAAATTCCTGTAATTAAAAACGTTTAAAATCTGGTCGCAATCTCATCTCAGTGGCAACTAATCAATGCCAAAAAATTTGAGTTATTTTTGACGGATTGGCGTCGCGTCCTGTTCAGAAGTGTTCGCCGAGTGTTTTTTTATTCGGAAAACCGGAAAACGCCCTTTGTCGACGCGTTCAGGTTCACGGAACAAAAAGTGGAATGCCAATTCCCGTAATTAAAAACGGCAAATGAATTTAAAAAAATGTAGGATCATTAGAGGTATTTTTGATAGATCGACACTGAGATTAGAATCCGAACGCTCTTTAATACGGGAACTGCCCCTCTGGCAACCTAAAAAGGGGTCATTGTACTCATAATTGTGAACAACTCTTATTATGGGATCAACACTAAAATAACGAAACAAAAATCAGCTATTCCATACGTTTTCTCCAGGGAGGTAAATGCGTAACACACTATCATTAGCAACGGGTTTCATTTTGACGGTTAAACAACATTTTTCGTATATATGAAGTAATGGATTAGCAATATCTTTGAAAATCATTCAGATTGTGATTCTTTTTTCTTTTCGTGTGGTTAGTGACTGACTTGGCTTCACATGCCGTCGAGAAATATCTCTCAGGCATGTCCGTATCCTGCCGGGGTTGCGAGTTTGTCCGAAAGGGATATCGCGGCCCCGGCACACGGGCAAGGGAAGGAACACGGGTGGGTTTTAGTCGGTAAAAGTCTGACACGCCCTCTCGCTCCGCCCAGAGCGGGAGAAGTCATTTGATGATTCCCCAACCTCAAAAAAAAAAAAGGCATGTCCGTATCCTCACGATGTTTTCCGTCACCGTTTGTTAAGTAACTGTTAATTATACAAAACGATACGATACGATTAAAAGTGTTTTACGCAATTAGGGTGCAGTTATGCGAACGTAAATGTATGGAGCAGCGGATTTTGCGAGATTTCTGGTTCGGTCCCATCGTAAACGTTGTTCTGATGAGTACAACGACCTCTTTTCAGATTTTCAGTGTATGGTAGCACCATAATTATATTATTTTTGTAAATAATTGGTAATACACCTTGTATATTATAAATATTCTTTTCTAAGCTGTCAATAGTAATGCCTTGCTTTTTAAAAGCATGCCTAGTCGTATGTTGAATGTAAATATTTTATAGTGTTTGGTTACAGATTATTATTTTGTATTGTTTATAGTATCGTAGAATTTACCTGTAATTCAATAACTGTCAAAATTTGACAGCAACAAAAAAGAAGTTGCCACTTCCCATTTCAAAATTCTACCTTTTTACCCAAAATGTCGCCAACCCCAAAACCAATTTTCCTACCATACTTTTTATAAAAAAATATTTTTTCAGGTGGAAATTACACCATGGCATTCTAGCATGCATAACATGGGATTCGCTTTCAATAGGACTGTTTGGAGTCATATAATGAAGCAACAAAGTCAGTTTTGTGCGTACGATGATTATAATTGGGACTATTCATTGTTACATTTGTCACAAAACATGCCTGGAAGGGAAAAGTTCAAAGTTATTGTATGTAAGGGGCCGAGAGTATTTCATATTGGAGAATGGTGAGTTGAATCTTATTATTAAAGTAGTTTTATTTTCAGTCATGTCTGAGAAAGAGGTGGAAAATACGAACGCCACATTCAGAATAAATATCATAAAGATGAAAAAAAAGTTTTATTGCCAAAAAGATTATTACATCCAAATTAAGCAACCTTGTGTACCAAAAACAAAAAAAAAGGCCCCCGCGTTTAATTTATTTAAAAAAGATTGGTAATATAAAAATAAAATGGGGTTTCTTAACAATTACAAATAAAAAATCTAAATAAATGATGATGATTTTTGATGAATATTGATTATACTTAATGTAGAGTTCATTTTATTTTAAGGAGGGGTCATTCATTATTTTTTATAGTCCTTTTTAGTTGGTATTGAGTTCAATACCAGCGAATACCATTCAACTGTATCAACTTTAATAACTGCCAAGCGTCGTGGAAAGCTAATCGTCTTCACATATCAATCAATTTATTAAAAAAAAAATTGTAATTTTTACGTTTTTTCTGAATATTCATGATAAATTAACTTTAAAAGGGGGTTCTATCAAAAAAAAAAACGTGTTTCCTTTTAATATTTTTGTACTTGTGTTTTTTGAATAAATACTGTTTTTTTTTTAGGAAAAAAATGTCTTCCACCTCGGTATTTTTTTTTCATAGTCGACAAATTTTATGTTTTTTTTTTTGTAAATCCGTTAATATTACTCATAAGCTATTCGAAATAATAAACAGAATCCAAATTGAGCCAATAACATAGGAGATATGGCAAACGCTATTCAAAAAAGAAAAAAATAAATAACACGAAAAATATTAAAGTTCCCCTTTTAAAGATAATTTACAAGAAAAAATATCATGAATATTCAGAAACATACTGGCTGTCACATGCCCATGGGCGGCATTGGTAAACACCTACGGGAATAAAGTCCTGATGTTATGTGAATACACAAATTCACGCCATTTTTAATTGGGATAGACCAATGGGTGGCAAACTCATTAGTCAATAGAGCCAAATATCAATACTATAGCGTAGTGTCCGACCGAAAGTTCGGTTTCGGTCGAGTTTCGGCAAAAAAACGGGTATTGGTTTAGTTTCGGTTTCGGCGGCAAACCTGCCGAAACTACGACCGAAACCGAAACTGCATTCGGGAGTTCTTGCGCTGTGCTCGGTCAAGTTCGGTGCGGTAAATTCCATCCAAGCGACGAAGACATTTTTCAAGCGACAAAGACAATCTCACCTATTATAAGTATTTTTAAGACGCAATTTTTTTTTTCTTGTTTGAGGGTTTTTTATGTTGATTATCAATGAGTGAAAATGTCGAAGACTGCATAGCTATGTGGTTTAAAGATAAAAAAATAAAACTGACTGATTATAATAACGTTTTCTCTATTTTTCCCTCAAAACATGATCCTTGTAAGGAAGTTTCGGTTTCGGTATCGGCCGAAACTGAGACCGTTGCCGAAATTCGGTTTCGGTTTCGGTAAAAACCAGTTTCGGTCGGACACTACTATAGCGATTAAGATTTCTTATGAGAGCCAATCCTTTCTGTGTGTCAGTCAATACACTTTTCTAAAACTCATTTGGTGAAAATAATTCGGAAATAAATCCTGGAAGTATAGTTTGAATTTTGAATAAAATTTGATATCATGCTATTAATGAATAATGACCGAAACCCCGGCCCTGCGCGTATCTACGTATACTCTCGCACTTATCGACATGTACAGCGATTTTCCGACCACTGAATAGTCGTAACAAATAACTTTTTACAAAAAAAAAAAACAACCGACTTCCAAAAAAAACACTACAAAGTGAAAAATAACTTTAATTTCGGAAGTCGGTGTCTTTGGTTTAAATTTTTACCGTTTTTTGCCACCTTTTTAGTTGTGCTGTTCTACCCCACACAAATTCGTATACCAGTACTTGCTATGTAATTATCACTGACAGGAAGTTATCATCATATCATCCACATATACTAAGTGGGAAAAATACGTATTATTGAAGCTTACTCAAAAACTATCCAAGCAAAGTTGATAAAATTTATATGGGATCAATTCGGAAGCACACCCTTTCATACAAAAAACAAAACATACATACGCGACGAACATATAACCTCCTCCTTTTTGGGAGTCGGTTAAAAACTTAAAAACGCCACCCACAACAGCTATGATTATTTAATTGTCCTTTCGCTTCATACATTATAGTCTTAGACTAAAATACAATAAATTGTAATTTTTCTCACTTCCAGCGGCTTCCACCACAAGAAATCAAACTGCAATGCTTCAACAGTGATCAGCAAAGTACAAAAACTGCTTAAAAACGCTAAACCTTACTTATTTCCTACGCGAGTGAGCGCGACCGTCACCGCCGGCGGCGCCAAGCATAATAAAAAACTTGTCAAGGGAAATGGCGGGTGGGGAGATATTAGGTAAGAATCCATACTTTACTAATATCACAGATAGAGATGGGTCACTCCGCATTTTAGGTATGTAGCTCAACTTTTCGAATTCAGTGAGCGTAACGTAGTCAGAAGATATAGGAGTTACGCGATAGAAAGAGAGGCAACTTCTAGGTGAATATAACTGCCGGCAATTAGCGCTGTGCGATCTGAATTGCACTTTATTGTGTCGTAGCAAGAGTCGCTTTTTATTTAAATGATTTTAAGGAGTAAATGTGAAAGTAACTCTGTCTTTTTAGGGTTACGAACCCGAAAGGAGCCAAACGGAACCCTATTACGACTCCGCTGTCCGTCCGTCTGTCTGTCAGCGGGCTGTATTTCATGAATCGTAATAGGTGGACAGTTGAAATTATCATAGACTAGCAGCGCCTTTTTTTTGGTATTTTATGGATAATTCAGTAGAAAAATTGGGGAAAAATCAAAAACGTAAGTGGAAATACTGACGTGTAGTTACTTAGTATACAAGTATTAAGACATCCACATAATAGTCCCGCAACCAACAACCTTTTTGGCTGCTTGACCTGATACGACTGGTTATCAGACGTTCGGCCTTCGACCTACATGTAACGACTGTCAAAGATCTACAAATGACACCCGGGACCAACGGCTTAACGTACTTTCCGAGGCACGGAGGGGTCTCAATATGTAATGGATGGTCGAGGATGCTGTCATTACTTTAGTAGAGAGCTAATTTATTTATTTTTAATTTCCAGAGATCAAGAACTATGCGCGAACATGACGAAAATAGGCCGTCAGCCGCGACGCAACATATATTACGCATAATAACATGTACAAACATTCCACAAGCTTATATATTGGACACTTCCAATTAAACCTAACGTACAGTAGCGTTACATACGAAAATTAACCTCATTCGCATAACGTTAATATTCATATTCGTATGAGACGCTACTGCACTTAGTTTCAGTAAAATTTAAGTTTACTCCAAGTATAAGTTCAAAGCCTTAAAGTGTAAAAAAAGAAGTATTGTAATATCGTATGATATATAAGAGTGTTTATTCTAAAAGTTGGCAACGTCGCAAAAAGCTGTCAAAAATTTCGCTGTTTTGATTAATTTGGCAATATTACTGTATGGAATTAAGAAATGTGGCTAAGTAGTGAACTAGAATATTAATAATGAATTGCAATTATAACATTGCATTTAATGTTCTAACTTTTTTTTACATAAATATTTGCTGTTACGAAATTAAATATTGTATCTCATAATCAATATTTTAGTTGACTAGTTATCCAAATTTCTTAATTCCATACAGTAATATTGCAAAATTAATCAAAACAGCGAAACATTTGATATTATCTATTTGCGACGCTGCCAACTTTTAGAATGCTCGCTCATAAGGCATAAATATAATATGTTCTGTCACCTATTTTGCACAAATTAAATTCTTAATGTCAGCTCTACTGCCATCCTAAGTAGAATGTAGCGCCAATTTTATTGTTTTGCTTAAAAATACTAAAATTGTTTCAAGTATTCAAACTAAAAATAATGATAACACAAAGTTCAGAGGCGCCTCGACTGCTCGTGTAACCTAAGGGACGACGACAAAAAAAATTTTTTTAGTCCGTCTTTGAGATTATAAAAAAATATTGGACACGTATTTTTTCTTTTTTTACGTAATCTAAAGATTACGGCGATACATTGACGTAAAATGTGCCATGACGTCACGAGTATGTAGATTTTATACGTACTAGTGACGTATCCACCCCCACTCCCCAACTTAAAATGCGTTTTATCTAAGTAATTTTTATTAATATGATAAAGCAAAAAATACGTGTCTAATATTTTTTTTATGATCTGACTGACGGGCTAATTAGATTTTTTTTTTCCATCCCTATTCTAACGATGCCTTGTGACAATACCTATAGTAAAAATAGTATCAATCAATCAATCATTTTTGTTTGTTAGACATAGGTATGGTTAGAGATAGTTTATTGTCTAAAATATGTGCAGTCAAAGTATGTATCTGCTTTATAGTTGTTCAGTTATCATGCAAAATTTCATGATGTATTTTTTTAATACCAGCAGTTTATTCTTCGGTTTGAAGGCCTAAGAGTCCATAATACCTCAGCTCAAATTCACTCTTTATCTCGCTCGCACGCTACGCTCGCAAGCTACTGCTCCCGGACTTTAAATTGTGCGTCAGAATTTTTTAATAAATAATGAATAAGTAAATAAAATAAAAATTATTTCTCAAAAATAAAACATTAGTTTCACAAAAACAAATATTCGAGTAAAAAAATTACATTACTGAAAAAAGAGTATCGTTGGTGCCTGTACTAATGAAAAATCATTGTATCACAAACACCTACTAATCCTACTAAAGATGGCAGTAAAGTCAAAATGTTGTATAATATCAAAAGAAATATTATTTTTTTGTCTCTCCTTATCTTAGTTTCCTACTAAGCCACCAATGTACATCATTTCTTTTAACTTTTTTTTTTTCGTCTCGAATAATGGTACGTTTTTGTAGACCATTTTTTTTAGGTGTTGCCACAAATTGAAAAATGCTACTATAGTGTTAGTTTTTTTTAATGATAGCAACTTAACGTATTAAAAATGTACTTATTACTTAGCTGTATATAATTTGTTAATAACAATGTATCATTTTAAGTCTATAGGATAGAAGCACCGATTGTTGTTTATAAAAACAAATTCGAAAACTGATGCTTTAAAGTAGTTAATTAGTATTCTAAAAGGCCGACAATCGGTGCGTTTACCCTGTTTTCTGTTATTTAATAGTAAAGTTGTGATTTTTTTTATATTTCACTGAATCGACAGAAATATTGTCAATTTTATTATTATAATTTAGGTCCTTAAGATACCGTCCTATGATATTACATGATATTTTAATATTGTTATCATTTTTAAAACAATTTTCATAGTGAAATTGACACTAATGTCAGGACAAGCGAATAAGAGTCTTTGTCTCTGTCTAACTCAACTAACTCAACAGGTCTCGCTCTAACTTCTCGGAAATTCATTGTATGTAATGTAGTTAATTGACTCAGGCGTGACTTTGCGGAAATCCATTATAAAATACAATAGACGACGTATATTTAGTAACCTAATCCGCTTAACATCCTCAGGATGACGATTGACTTGTTGCGATAACGATCCTAGCCGAGGGGTCCACCTCGGCTTTTGAAGAAAATTTGAATTTCGCGGCCTGCAACTGCGAATTCACCTTGACACGTCATATTTCGACCCCTGGACTTTAAAGAGGGTTTATCCTAAAAGTTGGCAACGTCGCAAACAAGTTCTGTCAAATATTTACCTGTTTAGATTCATAGAGCAATATTACTGAATAGAAATAAGAAATGTGGCTAACTAGCGAACTAGAATATTAATAATGAATTGCAATTATAACATTGAGTTTGATGTTGTACCCATTTTAGTTGTAAAAAACGCATTTGGAAAGTTTCCAAATAGTTTTTTTTACATCTAAAACTAAACATTCGGTGTTACGATATTAATCATTGCATTTCATAATCAATATTCTAGTTCGCTAGTTAGCCACATTTTTATTTCCACACAGTAATATTGCTAAATTAATCAAAACAGTGAAACATTTGACATCTATTTGCGACCTTCAGAATAAACGCTCTTAAAATATGCTATGCCATGATATTTTTAATGCTTGTCTCGATTCCCGACCCAAAACTTATTTTAATGCTTGTCTCGATTCCCGACTCAAAACTTATTTTAATGCTTGTCTCGATTCCCGACTCAAAACCTATTTTAATGCTTGTCTCGATTCCTGACTCAAAACTTATTTTAATGCTTGTCTCGATTCCCGACTCAAAACTTATTTTAATCGAGATTTATATGAAAGAATATCGATTAAATAAGTGCTATCTTTATGTAATTTAAACATTGTTCTCGAATTATGTATTAATTAAAAGTACTTCTTGCTGTTGGTTGCAAGCGCTACTGCTGTGCGTAAGGTCAAGTGATATTGGGTTTTTCCATCAGGAATTTCTCAGTAGCAGCCCTGAGTCTGGATTTGTACCCGGTTGATGGCAATAACCTCGCCACCTATTACATGGGACTTAAACATAACTGGCGAAATTTAGGTGTACCATCGAAGAATTTCATATCTAAGCAATTTGAAAACAAAATCCCGTGAACGCGATGACCACATCTGTTACCGCCCCGGTTACTGCAAGCAGAAATAGTCCTTACGGTGCATAGATATGAACTTCTTCGATGGTACATACTAAGGTACAGCTCTGTCTTACCCTTCAATATATACGCGTGAAGATGTGCTGTTATACAAAAAAAAAATGACAACAATGTTAAAAGAATAAACTCAAAATGTTTCAATTCTCTCGGTTAGTCAATATTTCTGTCGTATGTTTTGGTTGGTGTACTTTTCAAAGATGGTGCAAAACATTTAGGTATTGAATTTAAATATAAATAGCATCAAGATACTGTTGCCTATTTATAAGAGAAAAGATTTACATGTTAAAACGTCAGTTGTCTATTCGTCTGTTCTTTGAGCCACCGCATAGCATCGCATCGCCCGCCCTCGTGATGTCTTCGTTTTCGCTCAGTACCAGTTGTTTTTTTTTTTCTGTTTTACTTACCCCACACAAAAGCAAATACCACTACCTGCTATATGTAAGGAACGATTAAAACATCCCTATAGACTAAGTGCGAAAAATACGTATTATTGAAGCTAACACAAAAACTACACAA
Organism: Agrochola lota; assembly: GCA_947364205.1. Classification (NCBI taxonomy): domain Eukaryota; kingdom Metazoa; phylum Arthropoda; class Insecta; order Lepidoptera; family Noctuidae; genus Agrochola; species Agrochola lota. The sequence continues at coordinate 5,740,818 of OX376248.1, forward strand.
GCAAAGTTAATAAAAAAATTATGGGACTACCTCTGAAGTATGACCTATCAAACAAAAAAAAAACATCGAAATTGAGTAACAAAAAAAAAAAAAAAAAAAACACTCGAATTGAGAACCTTCATCTTTTTAAGTCGGTTAAAAAAACATGTTGTGCCGACCGTCAATAATATGGGCAGGAAAATTATGATTATACATTTTAGAAACGTCGTTAACATGTAAATCTTAACTCTAAGAACAATTTAAGAACGTTATTCATGCACAATACGTAGAAAAATATTTATATAAAGTAAAAAATAAAACTTTTATTTATAAAAATGGTCGTTTACACAATGGTGCAGGCTGGCAAACCGAAATTGAATATTTTATTTCACATAAACCTACATGGGCACTTATGAAACGTCAGAAGCTAGGTGCACGGTTCCAATTGGTCGTTTCCTATAGAGAAGAGCCGGCAAGAAACTCCACGGTCACTCTTTTAAAAATAAACATCTTTTACAATGTTTTCAAATTACAGTGTTAAAAGGTATGAGAGGACAGTGTAGTCCATTTGTATACATAAAACTTATTATTGGGCTTTTTCATTAGGAATTTCGCAGTAGCAGCCCGGAGTCTGGATTTGTGCCCGGTTGATGGCAATAGGCTCGCAACCTATTACATGGGACTTACAACATAACTGGCGAAATGTGGGTGTACTATACACCTTTCCCTAACCACGATATAAATATGGACAGTACAGAAATTACTTAGTAAACTTTCGCAAAGGCACACTCACACAGACGCGCTCATTGACGAAACCCTAAGCGATTGTCGCGGTGCTGTCAGTTGCGGGTGCCGCGTCGAGACAAGAGGCCGCCGCGATCTTTTTAATAATGAGACTATATCATATTAATAAATATTGGTTGAGATAAAACGAATTAAAGCTAGGCAGGGGACTTGTGACGTAGCGGTCACAAGTCAGTATAAAATCTACCGGGGAGTGACGTCATGCTACATTTTAACTTGATGTATAGCCGTAATCTTTAGATTACATAAAAAAAGAAAAAATAAGTGTCCAATATTTTTTAGTGATCTATCTGATGGACAAAAACCTAAAGCCGAGTTTGTCCAGCCTGGGTCACAGTGTACACGGCCCTCAAGAATTTGTACTAAGTACCTACCTAGTCATTGCGTTGCTTGTGCTGAATATTACAAATATTTATAAAAAAAAAAAATATTATATTAAAATGTTTATTTCAGCGCCCCCTGGCGTTCTATGACAATAAGCGCCTAATCTTTTTGAAAATAACTCGAAATATGATATTTCATTCATTTTTTTTTTAACTTCACTGGCGAAGTGGGTGTTCTCGCACACCTCTGCCAAACCCAACCGGTTTACTGGTGTGATGTTATGTGTTATTATTTTGAATAATATCTCGAAATTCAGTTTGGGAGGGCAAATACAATATTGTATTTGGACTTAGAGCCTGAATACTGAAAAACAGGCATTTCTTTGTCAATGGCAATTATGTATTACGTACTATAAGCTTCTGCTATCGTATGGATCGGATATACAGGGTCAGATTAAATTAGCTAGCGAAACTCCGCAGACCTGATGGGTATCGATATGAAAAAAAAACTGATTTTCTTAACTCATATTCCAAGTAACAACACTACCAGTGCTCGACGACATCAAAAGCAAAAAAAATTTTTTGTCGTTTTTATGATTATATCGATACCGGACCCGTCTGCGGAGTTTCACTAGCTAATTAATTTTGATCCTGTAGTTTGTGCAGACAAACTATAATAACCGTCTCATAAAGTTCATTAATTATATTTTCATCAAAAATATAACATATAAAAAAATCCTATCCGATCCGTATGGGTGTTGTTAAGAATCTGTACTGAGAATATATTTATGTGATCAATTTCAGAAAAAAAATTAATAAAAATATTGCCATTTTTTTTTCAATAGGGAATTTTACCGGGTTGACCTGTTGAAATTTTGCAATTTTTTTTTTTATGGATTTGGGGTAATTTTGGTACTAAAAATGTGATTTTTAAATAGCAATAACTTTTTTTATTTTCAATAATCATAAGATTTTTTATTACTTTTCGGTAATGTTATTGCAGTACCGATGTGCCTCTCTCGGGTCGGACAGATTTTTTTACATATTGTATTCTATCAAAAAATTATCAATATATTCAAAATTCAAGAACCGAGTCTAAGGGTCAGTTTCTCGGACGTAAATTAACGCAACATCAATGACACTGCGCAGACAGGTGTATATATATTTTAAATTTATCAATTGAATTTAATACCCAACCAATCGAAATGAGGTATATATTTCAATGCTCGGTGATCGGCGGAAAACTGCGCTGCGATACTTCAAGCTTGATTTTAAATCTTCTGCCATCCCGTCTGTCAGTCTGCGCAGGCCATAATGTGACAAATTGTCAAGCGCGCGTAGGGATGGTGATGGCGGTGATTAGGGATGCCAGCAAAAAAAAAGTTTATGGTCCGTTTTGGTTATTAATAAAAAATATTGGACACGTATTTTTTCTTTTTTTACGACATCTAAAAATTACGCCGATACATTGAGGTAAAATGCTACTTACTTGCGATCTTCTTCTCTTGTGATCTAAGTATTTCTTTTATTAATATGATAAAGCAAAAAATACGTGTCTAATATTTTTTTATTATCTGACTGACGGACTAATTAGATTTTTTTTTACCCAGGCATCATACCTACTGCTGTGCTTGGATCAATGATTTCATCATTCTTCTGTATTTCTCCCATTTCTAGCCATATCATCTTCCACACAGTCCATCCATCGTTTCTTCGGTCTTCCCCTACTCTTATAGCCATCCACATTCATACTCGAAACTTTCCTCACGACATTTTCCTCATTCCTCAGCATCACAAGCCCATACCATGACAACCGATTTCCGCACAACTGTTCAGTCACCGGTGCCACTTTCAGACTTCCTCTTATGTACTCATTTGTTATTCTATCCATTCGTGTAACACCACACATCCCTCTTAGCATTCATCCCTTTTGTGGCCCAACATTCTGATCCATATATGGATGGCTTGGATGCATGATTTATCAACTGCCAATTGCAGTTTAAAGCGCGTAAAATGCAATTGGCAGTTGATAAATCATTCAAATCACAATACTCGGTTTTTGAATTAAGAACTTCACAGTAATCGGAATAAAGTTCAAAATATAAAAACTAGCTTGAAGGTTTGGGCTGGTACGTGAAATGTCGTTTTGTAATGAGGCTGTTTATGATAAAGTAAATAAAAAAATTAAACTCGAATTTAAAAAATTATACAGGATTCTCGATAACGATGTTGGTTTCATGGAGAAAGTTTTTCAGTTCGAGGGTATGTACCACATCCTTAAATTTGACCACACCTTTCTGATAAACCCTGCATAATGAAATCGAATTAGCTAGAAATATCATTTTAGGTACTCTGCCTGCAAGCGTGCAATTTTTTATTAATTTTTTCACTTTTATTATTTTATACTATTACCATACATTTATTAACTATTGTTTTTTTATTTTTATTGTTAATATTCTTATAATTACATTTATTTTCAATTTTATGTTCCATAATCTAAAACAACACTTTATACGCCATTCTGTCAATTTTGTCATGAACACAATCGGAAGAAATTGTGTTTTCCATAAAAATTCTGCGGCTAGTACGTAAAATATAGATGTCGTTGGAAATTACATCAAAATATATATAATGTCTAATTGACAATAAACTCTACTCCGACATCAAATATAGCTTCATAAAGCATCCAATAATAGTATTTGAGCATCTGTGCAAAGTTTGAGCACTTTGCCATCCCATCTTGTAAATTCTTCTAACGTTTGAAACTATGTCTGACTTTAAAACCAGGAATAAACAGGCCAGTAACTTATTACAGACTCCATGGTCTAATAAAACAAGGTCTGGCATTCCGGGACCAACACATGCTTACGTCACTATCCAGTTGCCACTTTATTGCAACAAAACACGATTAAGGAAAGATTTTCAGCCACCATTCTGTTAAAAAATATGTACAAAGCTTTAAAATTGTCGTTTCGTGTGTTTCAAACGAAACAATTCTATTTAAACGTATACCAACGTAATTGTTAATTAAAACCTCATTGTTTTATCGGATTCGCACAGGTAATAAAGGTGGTTGGGGAGTTATTATTAGAAACTTGTGGTAACACAGATGTGATGACGTAGACTTGTGTTGCCCACGTGATCACTGTGTCTCGGAATGCTATACCTGGCGAAGTATATTATTATATCATGGGCCTCTCCAATTGCACGCCATTCAGGTCGATTCTCGGCAACTCTCATGCAGCCACCCTGCGAAAAGAGTCGTTCCAGCTAGCCCGAGGGCGTCCTACCTCACGTTTGCCGATTCGCGGTTCAAGAACACGGTTGCTTTTTCTGTGCGCTATGTTGACAACTTTGGTTCCCTGCCGGATCACTTCATTCCGGATTCTATCCTTCAGAAAAATTCCAACCATAGCCCGTTCCCGACCCGTTTAGCCGTTATCTTGCATGTTATGACATAAAAACTTCTGATTGTTAGTAACACAATGGCTTACATACTTATTTGTGCAATTGACTGTATATTCCCGGTTATAAAGCCCGTGTGCACCACAAATCATTGAAGAGCGTTTATTCTGAAAGTGGGCAACGTCGCAAATAGATGTCAAATATTTCGCTGTTTTGATTAATTTGGCAATATTACTGTATGGAAATAAGAAATGTGGCTAACTAGCGAACTAGAATATTGATTTTGAAATGCAATAATTAATATCGTAACACCGAATATTTGGTTTTAGATGGTAAAAAAAGGATTTGGAAACTTTCCAAATGCTTTTTTTATACCTAAAACGACATTAAATTCAATGTTATAATTGCAATTCATTATTAATATTCTAGTTCCCTAGTTAGCCAAATTTCTTGTTTCCATACAGTAATATTGCCAAATTAATCAAAACGGGTAAATTTTTGACAGTTATTTGCGATGTTGCCAACTTTTATAATAAACGCTCAAAATACGTTTAGCGCTAAACGTATGTAAAAAATTATGCTGTCTTGTCGACTTCATACAATTGAATGAAATAGCTCTATGTTTCAAGTTCTGTGATTTTGGTGCAAGAGGGCTCTAATGTGTACATAACTTCTTTCGAAAATTTTGAAATGTATTGATAACCAAAAATGCCCAAATGCCTTAATATAGGAGATAACTGTACGACAAAGAGTACATTTTGTTTAAGCACAATTTAAAGTGAAAAAGCCCCGTAAATGATGAAAATATCCATTCCGAAATTTTGTTCTGATGTAGGTATAGTCGATGTAATTAATAAATCACCATAAAGATTTCAACTAATAACTGCACGGGCTCGGACTCATTACGACAACAAAACAATACTAGTTGAGGGAGTGTTACAGCTGTTCAATAATTTACCGGAGGATTTAAAGAAGTCAATCAATACCTAGCCTTTTCCCAGATATATTAGGGCCGGCTTCCAATCTAACCGGATGCCTGTAAGCTTGTTACTGACTTGTAAGATTTGTTTGTAATGTATCGAGTTTTTGTAACGCCGCTCGATGCGAGCGCCCGATTCTCCACTCGACTGACGGAGGTTTCATGAATTACTTGGAAACGAAAATTTCATTGTGCTCGAAGCGACCGTTCGCCGCGTCTTGTGTATCGTCGGGTTGTAACCAAGCTTGCCAGGAATGATACATTACTTATATTACAAGCAAACATTACGACTCGGTCCCTGCCTTAAGAGCGTTTATCCTAAAAGTTGTCAAAGTCGCAAATATATGTAATTTTTTTTCCTGTTTTGGTTAATTTGGCAATATTACTGTATGGAAATAATAAATGTGGCTAACTAGCGAACTAGAATATTTATAATGAATTGCAATAATAACACTGAATTCCATGTTTTATCCGTTTTAGATGTAAAAAAGGTATTTGGAAAAGTTTCCAAATATTTTTTTTACATCTAAAACTAAATATTCGGTGTTACGATATTAATTATTGCATTTCATTATTAATATTCTGGTTCGCCATATTTCTTATTTCCACACAGTAATATTGCCAAATTAATCAAAACAGCGAAATAGTTTACATGTATTTGCAACGTTGTCCACTTTCAGAATAAACACTCTTAAGTTTAAATATCACTTGCAAGTCTATAAAACGACGAGGTCTAGTTGTACATGTGGCAGTTAGGATAGTTTCAACCTACTTCAAGTTTTCTTCACTGGGAATTGTTGTCAAAAGTTTCACTGCCCGTTGGTCTAGTGGTGGCTTCCCAGATCGGGCAAAGTGTTATTGGGTTTTCCATATGGAATTTCTCAGTAGCAGCCCGGAGTCTTGAATTTTGCCCGGTTGATGGCATTAATAGTCTCACCCCCAGATACATGAGACTTAAAACATAACTGGCGAAATGTGGGGGTACTCATGGTCTGGCATTCCGGGACTAACACATGCTTACGTCACTATCCAGTTGCCACTTTATTACAACAAAACACGAATAAGGAAAGATTTCAGTCGCCATTCTGTTAAAAAATATGTACAAAGCATTTAAATTGCCGTTTCGTGTGTCTAATCAAACGAAACAATTCAATTTAAACATAAACCAAAGTAATTGTTAATTAAAACCTTATTGTTTTATCGGATTCGCACAGGTAATAAAGGTGGTTGGGGAGTTATTATTACGCACTTCTGGTAACACAATGTGATGACGTAGACTTGTGTCACCCACGTGATCACTGTGTCTCGGAATGCTATACCTGGCGAAGTATATTATTATACCATGGTTGTATTATAGGTGCACCTCTGCCCAGCCATTAGGGGGATGCAGGTATGATGATAAGTTGTCAAAAGTGTTAAAACAATTACGAGGTCGACTATACCTACATTAAAAGCCCAGTTCTGGGCTTCATAAGTATTAGAAAACCACAATATAATGTAGATAAAATGCCCTAAAGCACCAATGATTTTGATAATACGTATTTTTAACGGACCTAAGTGAATTGCGAATCGAAAGTACAGCCAGGGAAATTAATTGTTGAGCAAACTGATACTCTACGTCAATATGTCGTGTTATAATCGTTTCATAGAATTGAGAATGAGAGTTGCGATTTGAATATATGGACAATTTAAGTTGGTTCAATTTGCTCCCTATCTTTTCAACAGGCCTATAACATTTTTGTATAATTTTATGCAACCTGTAAACTTTGTATCACATAGATACGAGTATATGAATAAAACCTTCAATTTAAGAGCGCTCATCCTAAAAGTTGGCAACGTCGCAAATAGTTGTCAAATATTTACATGTTTTGATTAATTTGGCAATATTACTGTATGGAAATATGAAATGTGGCTAACTAGTGAACTAAAATATCGAATACGAAATGCAATAATTAATATCGTAACACCGAATATTTCGTTTAAGATGTAAAAAAAAGCCTTTGGAAACTTTCCAAATGCCTTTTTACACCTAAAACGGTTGCAAAATCAAATTCAATGTTATAATTGCAATTCATCATTAATGTTCTATTTCGCTAGTTAGCCACATTTCGTATTTCCATACAGTAATATTGCCAAATTAATCAAAACAGCGAAACATTTGACATCTGTTTGCGACCGTTGCCCACTTTCAGAATCAACGTTCAGGCCTAATCGCACTACAACTCACTAAAGCTTCAAATCACCTAAAAAGGGCGGTGAACAGTAAAACAGTAACGGCTGTTCAAAACCAGAGCATTTTTTGACACCTTGATGTCAAATATTGGTGAAAATTACTGATTTTCATGATGGCCGTTACAATAAGACGGCCACCGCTCTTCTAGAAAACCGTTAACGTTAAACGTATCGAAAACACCGTTCTATTTCTGACAATCGTTTTGAGATGACAAGAGGCAGAATGATATTTAAAATACGTTGTGGTCCTATAGTTTGACCGGGGCCACAGTTCTCCGCCTTAGGAATGCACGGCGAGGCGGGGGGCAGCGTTGACCAATTAGTGACGGGGGAATGCCGCATGCCGTGAGGCTTGACGAATCAGCAGCCTGCACTGCTCCCCCGTCTCGCCGCGCACATACCAGAGGCGCGGAACAGAGGCCCCGGTCAAACTATAATTAGATATTTTCGATTCGAAATTCACTTACATTAACCACACCGAAAATCAAGCTTTTTCGTGCTACTGACGTGAAATATTTAAATTATTACTATGTATTATAAAATGTCCATCCATACATTTTGAGCAAGCAACGAAAAATAAAATGCTAGTTAATAATATAGTTAGCGTCATGTAATATTTAATTTTAACTGTGGCATAATAATTATTATAAAAATTTGTAATAAAAATAATTGACATAGTAAAGCGCAGTTCGTTTTGAATTTTTTGTTTTATTTAATCTGCTGCCCCGTTGGTCTTGTCGTCGCAAGCGCTACTGTTGATTTGTTGGGTGTTTCCATCTAGAATTTCCCACTCCCAGTAGCAGCATGGAGTCTGGATTTGTGTCCGGTTGATGTCAATAGGCTCGCCCCGTATTACATGGGACTTAAAAGACAGCTGACCAAATTTGGGTGTACTAGGTAAACTTCCGCCGACACCTTCGAGGATTACAAGTGTCGGCGCATCACAAATGCGCGTGGTTCACTGCGGGGTCTCGGGGTACCGAACGCGCTAGCAATGCTCGCCACACCATCAGCTAACAGACGCGCTCCACTGCCTGCATTCCTTTGCACTGGTGCCGATTCTCTTGTACACCGAACTAAACTATCACTAAAATTCCTTACTTTTGGCTATGAAAATTTTAAAGGTATTCTGACAAAACAAATCTCTAAATTTAAAAATAAATTTGACACAACTAAAATCGAATTTGACAATCGCGACTCCACGTGGTACCCGTGGTTTGGCATATCCCGTCATTTTTTTTTGAGCCAGAGGCGCGCAGGTGTCCTCTACGTGTTTTATAAGGAGTTTTTAATTTTGTGTATGGAAAATATGAAAAAATAGTACCTACATGTTGAGTGTTAGGGGTTTAAGGGTTTCATTATGGGGGGTCGAAATTTTCATTATTTTTGCGATAGGACGCACCATTTTCGAGATGTAAGCAAAAGAAAAAAAATACAGTACTGTTTTTGCACGTGAAGTCGAGATGTTGGTGTGAATTTTTGTTCATGACAACGTATTTTACCCCACACCTTTTTAATCGCGATTAAAACTTGTCAGGTTTAGTCTGGTTTGATTTATACAATCAAAATTTTAGGTGTCCTTCACCACACAATCCTCACTTTTGAAAACTTCATGAAAATCAATTTTGAAAACGCCAAAAAATAGTCAAGAAATAGTCATAAATAGTCACCAAAGTTAAAAAAAAATAGTCGCATTATGATTCCGAAGCTATAAGTTGGTGAGGATTGTGGGGTGAACGTCTCCACACAATCCTCACCTCAGTGCAAGCAAACGGCTGGGAGTACCGACTTGGTTTCAATTCCAAAAAATAGTCATAACGCTATGCCAAATCTCGAAAATAGGCAATAAGGGATTCCAGAGATATGAAGGGGTCTTGGTGAGGATTACGTGGTGAGCCTTTCTCGCCACAAGCCTCACCCTGCACGCGTAGCATGACGCTTTCTATTTCTACGAAGAATAGACACAGCTCTTTCTATACAAAGTGACATTTCTTTTCTCTATTTTTGACAGCGCACCGTAGAAATCCTGCTATAATCGTCATTTTGTCTTTCGTTTCTATTATTCTTTGTCTAGGTTCTTTTCTACTATTTAAGAAGAAAGTTTTCTATCCCAAATTGGCAAAATCACTCTGACAACTGACAGTTGTCTAAGGTAGTGAAGACAATTTGATTTTGTAATCGCCATGCTAAAGACAATAGAAAACTTTCTACGCGACGGCCACAAAGTATATATGGTGATCTACAAAATCATGGTTTTACAGAAGAACGCAAAACTGTGATATTTAATAGAAGAACAAAGCTATCTTCTCTATTTTACATCATTTAGTTAATACGGTATTACCTGGGAAATGGTTAAGGCCAATATTACTGTATTTTTGTCTACTTTTCCGACAAAACGGTGCTCATGCTATGCGTGCCGATTACCGCGAAACGCCTAGGTTTTTGAATTTGGTGTCAAAAAATAGTCAGTAAATAGTCGTCTCCAACCATGATAATTTCGACCTGCCCGCGTAGCATGACGCTTTCTATTTCTACGAAGAATAGACATAGCTTTTTCTATACAAACTGACATTTCGTTTCTCCATTTTGACATCGCACCGTAGAAATCTTTCCACAAACTGTCATTTTGTCCTTCATTTCTAACAATCTTTGTCTAGGTCCTTTTTTATGTAGACTATTTCAGAAGAAAGATTTCTATCCCAAACTGTCAAAATCACACTGAGAACTGACAGTTGTCTAAAGTAGTGATTTTGACTTTGATTTTCTACTCGACGGCCGCAAAGTATAAACGGTTATCTACAAAATCTTAAAATCATGATTTACAGAAGAACGTTTTGAATGCAAAATTGTGATAATTAATAGAAGAACAAAGCTAACTTCTCCTATTTTACATCATTTAGTTATTAGGGCTATACCAAAGAAATGGTTAAGGCCAATATTACTGTAATATTTTTTTTGTTCCAAAACACGGGACTTCGTCATTTGAAGAATTTTTTTTGTAGTTGTCTTTATATATGTAAAAATAGAGAATCAAACAGAAAAACTCTTATGACAAAACAAAGAGTTCTGAGTCGAATTATGTCAAAGAGTGAATTTCGTAAAAAGTGCAGTTGACTCTTTCTACTTTGCTGCCGTCGTACTGTCTACACAGAACGTCATTTTTGTCTACTCTTCCGTCGACAAAACGGTGCTCATGCTACGCGTGCTGGTTTACTATGAAGAAGTATGTTAAACTTCCACGTAAACTTCTACATACATTTTGTTTTGGTATGGTCGCGAACAGTAAAATTGTAAATCTATTTTAAAATAGTGTTGTGTTGTTGTGTGTAGTGTTGTGTTAATTTAAAACAGTAATAAAATATTGTAGTTACTTACGTATAAATTTTTTTCTGTCAATTTTTAATAAATACCTACCTAGCTGTACATAATATTCCTCCAATTTTTCCGGTTGGCTTTATGAGACCAAATAAATGTCTTTATTTCAGATAAATTTAATTATAGTATGAGTAATTAAGACTATCTATCTACTTATACGTATATTATGTACAGCTAGGTAGGTATTTATTAAACTTTGGTTGGTGGGTGGGTTGGTAGTATCTTGGTTGGTGGGTAGGTTGGTGGGTAGGTAGGTGGGTATGTAGGTAGGTTGGTGAGTAGGTTGGTTGGTGGGTAGATTGGTGGGTAGGTTGGTCGGTGGGTATGTTGGTGGGTAGGTTTGTTGGTGGGTAGGTTGGTGGGTAGGTTGCTGGGTAGAATGGTGGGTTAGTTGGTGGGTGGGTTGGTGGTAGCTTGGTTGGAGGGTAGGTTGGTGGGTGGGTTGGTGGTAGCTTGGTTGGAGGGTAGGTTGGTGGGTACGTGGGTAGGTTGGCATATAGGTTGGTATGTAGGTTGGTAGGTAGGTTAGTGGGTAGTATGGTGGGTAGGTTTGTGGGTAGGTTGGTATGTAGGTTGGTATGTAGGTTGGTATGTAGGTTGGTATGTAGGTTGGTTGGTGGGTAGGTTGGTTGGTAGGTTAGTGGGTAGTATGGTGGGTAGGTTTGTGGGTAGGTTGGTATGTAGGTTGGTATGTAGGTTGGTATGTAGGTTGGTTGGTGGGTAGGTTGGTTGGTAGGTTAGTGGGTAGTATGGTGGGTAGGAGAGAAAATATTAAAAATAGCCCCCCCTTCTAAAGTTAATTTTCGAAAAAATATCATGCACTTACACTTTAAAAGGGGGTCTGTTTTTAATATTTTACATGTTATTAAAGGTCGGGCGGTCACATGCCCATGGGCGACTTTGTATAACTACGGAGACATAAAAATGTGATACCAAGGAGCTGGTCTGATGGTGGAGCACAAATACGGCCATAGGTACTCCTCAACTAAATAAGATAGCGTCGTTGAGTTTGAACTCGTTGGTTTTGTCTTGACAAGAACTACGAGTATATCCCAAGATGGTGTCAAGGTTCTGATGATGGAGCAGGAAAGTGGCTATCGGAACTCCTCAATCAAACAAGTTAGCACCATCGTATTTGGACTCATTGGTTATGTATTGAGAAGGTGGCACATTAGGTGGTGTCCAGGATCTGATGATGGAGCTGGTATTAAGCTCGCCATACGATATCCTTAATTAAACAAGATAACCTACTTATGTTTAGGTTACTTTGTACCTACCAACCCACCCACCAACCAACCTATCCACCAACCAACCTATCCACCAACCAACCTATCCACCAACCAACCTATCCACCAACCTACCCACCAACCAACCTATACATCAACCAACCTATACATCAACCAACCTACCCACCAACCAACCTATCCATCAACCTACCAACCAACCCACCAACCAACCTATCCACCAACCAACCTACCCACCAACCTACTCACCAACCAACCTATCCATCAACCTACCCGCCAACCAACCTATCCACCAACCTACTCACCAACCAACCTATCCATCAACCTACCCGCCAACCAACCTACCCACCAACCAACCTACCCACCAACCAACCTACCCACCAACCAACCTACCCACCAACCAACCTACCCACCAACCAACCTACCCACCAACCAACCTATCCACCAACCTACCCACCAACCAACCTACCCACCAACCAACCTACCCACCAACCAACCTATCCATCAACCTACTAACCAACCCACCAACCAACCTATCCACCAACCAACCTATACATCAACCTACCCAGCAACCAACCTACCCAGCAACCAACCTACCTACCAACCAACCTATCCACCAACCTACCCACCAACCAACCTATCCATCAACCTACCCGCCAACCAACCTACCCACCAACCAACCTATCCATCAACCTACTAACCAACCCACCAACCAACCTATCCATCAACCTACTAACCAACCCACCAACCAACCTATCCACCAACCAACCTATACATCAACCTACCCAGCAACCAACCTACCCACCAACCAACCTATCCACCAACCTACCCACCAACCAACCTATCCACCAACCTACCCACCAACCAACCTATCCATCAACCTACCCGCCAACCAACCTACCCACCAACCAACCTACCCACCAGCCAACCTATCCATCAACCTACTAACCAACCCACCAACCAACCTATCCACCAACCAACCTATACATCAACCTACTAACCAACCCACCAACCAACCTATCCACCAACCAACCTATAAATCAACCTACCCAGCAACCAACCTATCCACCAACCTACCTACCAACCAACCTATCCATCAACCTATCCGCCAACCAACCTACCCACCAACCAACCTATCCATCAACCTACTAACCAACCCACCAACCAACCTATCCACCAACCAACCTATACATCAACCTACCCAGCAACCAACCTACCCACCAACCAACCTATCCAGCAACCTACTCACCAACCAACCTATCCACCAACCTACTCACCAACCAACCTATCCATCAACCTACCCGCCAACCAACCTATCCACCAACCAACCTACCCACCAACCAACCTGCCCACCAACCTACCCACCAACCAACCTATCCATCAACCTATCCGCCAACCAACCTACCCACCAACCAACCTATCCATCAACCTACTAACCAACCCACCAACCAACCTACCCACCAACCAACCTATCCACCAACCTACCCACCAACCAACCTATCCATCAACCTACCCGCCAACCAACCTACCCGCCAACCAACTTACCCACCAACCAACCTACCCACCAACCAAACTACCCACCAACCAACCTATCCATCAACCTACTAACCAACCCACCAACCAACCTATACATCAACCTACCCAGCAACCAACCTACCCAGCAACCAACCTACCCACCAACCAACCTATCCACCAACCTACCCACCAACCAACCTATCCACCAACCTACCCGCCAACCAACCTATCCACCAACCAACCTACCCACCAACCAACCAACCTACCCACCAACCAACCTACCCACCAACCAACCTGCCCACCAACCTACCCACCAACCAACCTACCCACCAACCAACCTACCCACCAACCAACCTGCCCACCAACCTACCCACCAACCAACCTATCCATCAACCTACCCGCCAACCAACCTACCCACCAACCAACCTATACATCAACCTACCCAGCAACCTACCCACCAACCAACCAACCTACCCACCAACCAACCAACCTACCCACCAACCTTTTCGAACTAAGGTATACCCGTCCAAACCTGGTGGCTGGCATCACCCAGGAGCTGCTCTGCATACACCGCAACCCGATGGACGTGGCGTTTGCGCTGAGCGAGATATACTCCGGTATATACTCCTCCAAGTCGTCGCTGTCGCGGGTCCACTCCCTGGAGGTGAAAGTTATACAGGAGCGCAAATACCGAGCATCGCCCTTAACACCCTGTTCCTGGTTCATACGCAGGAGGAGAAAGCTTCTCTCGGGAGCCAGGGATATGGGTCCGGCGAAGGGTCGCGCCTGTTGACCATACACGAAGCCCAGGGTTTGACCTACGACAGCGTCGTAATCATCAACACAAGGTCCAGGAGGATACAGGTTCACGACAGCATCTCCCACGCGGTAGTGGCGGTGTCCAGACATACCATCAGTTGCGTCTATTACACCGACGACGCCGACGACGCCACGGGCCGCTTTGCAAAGAGGGCGATGGATGCGCCGACTAAAATGGTCGTCGAATACAACCTAAAGACGGCCATGCAGCATCGAGACACACCTGTCGTGGAAGCCCTACTAGTGCTAGCGAAATCCCTGGTCAGCAAACCCCACTAAAACATTTCCAACAAGTCCCCATCCTAACTCCCTAGTCAATATAACACCATTTATCCCACAAAAACTCCAATACATATAAATCCCTGTTTTGTTATTTTTTTAAAAATGTAAGTAAATTGAAAATGTAAAAATGCATGGCGGTGTGAGTCAGTCATACTCACGTAAACGTCCTGCCGATGGCGGCGCTGCACGTCCGGTCGCTTGGTTCCCTAAAAAATGGTTGAGCTAAGCGGCGCGGAGGTGTACGTCATGTCCGTGAACGGACGCCGTCGGTTGGGGCTGGTCGACTCACACTGCCACGTATTTAGCCCTTAATAAATGTGTTAGATTAAGTAAGTGTATATATAAGTATAGTCATGTTATGACGAAACATCAAAACTAATTTCAACTTCAAACATCATTTAAATTCTTCAGTAACAATAGCTAAAATTGTAAATCTTTCATTTCATTTTTCCCATTAATTAATTGTAAGCCTGTGTATTATTAATAATAATAAAAAATAAAAAAAAATTATATCTATCAAATATGTAATAGTATCTAAAAAATATATATGTGCATGCGCATGAGTATGTTTATTAAAAAACAATTTAAAAAAAAATGCGATGGGCTCACGTAGATTTAAGTTAGATAAGTAAGCTTAGTGTAATGTTGTCCGGCGTAGGAGTACGATAATTGTATGATGTATAACAAATAAAAAACTGTAAACAAAATAAACCACATAAAAAAAGGCGCGGACGACCATGTCCGCGGTAGTATAATCACTGTAAAAAAAAAAAAAAAAACCAACCTACCCACCAACCAACCTACCCACCAACCAACCTATCCACCAACCTACCCACCAACCAACCTATCCATCAACCTACCCGCCAACCAACCTACCCACCAACCAACCTACCCACCAACCAACCTACCCACCAACCAACCTATCCAGCAACCAACCTATACATCAACCTACCCAGTAACCTACCCACCAACCAACCTAAACATCAACCAACCTACCCACCAACCAACCTACCCACCAACCAACCTATCCATCAACCTACCAACCTACCCACCAACCAACCTATACATCAACCTACCTACCAACCAACCTATCCACCAACCTACCCACCAACCAACCTATCCACCAACCTACCCACCAACCAACCAACCTACCCACCAACCACCCTACCCACCAACCAACCTACCCACCAACCAACCTACCCACCAACCAACCTATCCATCAAACTACCCACCAACCAACCTATCCACCAACCTACCCACCAACCAACCTATCCATCAACCTTCCCACCAACCAACCTACCCACCAACCAACCTACCCACCAACCAACCTACCCACCAACCTACCCACCAACCAACCTAACCTACCCATCAACCAACCTATCCACCAAGCTACCCACCAACCAACATATCCACCAACCTACCCACTAACCAACCAACTTATCCACCAACCAACCTACCCACCAACCTACTACCAATCTACCCACCAACCTACTACCAATCTATCCACCGACCTACCCACCTACCTACCCATCAACCAAATAGAGTGGTATTTATTAAACTTTGACAGATTAAAAATTATACGTAAGTAACTACAATATTTTATTATTGTTTTAAAATAACGCAACAACTCAACACTATTTAAATAGATTTACAATTTTACTGTTCGCGACTGTACCAAAACAAAATGTATGTAGAAGTTTACATGGACGTTTAACATACTTCTACATAGTAAACCAGGTCGAAATTATCATGGTTGGAGACGACTATTTTTTGACACCCAATTCAAATTCAAAAACCTAGGCGTTCCGCGGTAATCAGGTGAGCATTGTGGCGAGAAAGGCTCACCGCGTAATCTTCACCAAAACCCCTTCATATCTCTGGAATCCCTTATTGACTATTTTCGAGATTTGGCATAGCGTTATGACTATTTCTAGACTATTTTTTGGAATTGAAACCAAGTCGGTACTCCAGGCCGTTTGCTTGCACTGAGGTGAGGATTGTGTGGAGACGTTCACCCCACAATCCTCACCAACTTATAGCTTCGGAATCATAATGCGACTATTTTTTTTAACTTTGGTGACTATTTCTTGACTATTTTTTGGCGTTTTCAAAATTGATTTTCATGAAGTTTTCAAAAGTGAGGATTGTGTGGTGAAGGACACAATTTTAGGTGAAAAAGGTCAAATTCAGAATAGCAAAATTACCATTTTCACTAAACTAAAAACTCAGTACTATCTTAGTGCTGTCAAACTAAAATATAGTTAAGTTGTGTCAGTTTTGTCTATTTCAGAATGGGAAATCGTCGTTTGACAGGAATAAACGAAATTTTTGTGATTTTTAGTCTAGTTTAGAGACATTTGTGACAAGAGAATCAGCACCACTGTCGTCCATGAACAACGTGTATCGTTGTTCATGTAAATTATGGTATTACACCTATTTTAATACAGTCCACTAATCTTTTATTATAAAGCCCCGATTGAACTCATTCAACAAGCGTGAGGTATGCTACCCGAGCATAAATATGATACATTGAGCTTGAGAAAGACACTGTCATCACAGAACAGTCGGTCGATTCTGTAAAAATATTAACGTGAAGCTTAGACGAAGTGAGCGTGAAGTGAGCTGTCACTGCCACAGAATCGACCGGCATGGCAGGATGCTAGGGATTAATACTATTGACAGCTCACTTCACGCTCACTTCACCTAAGTTTCACGGTGATATTTTTACGGAATCGAATGGCAGTACAAAAGGCGGTGTGCGTTACGATTGCTCCGCCAAGTTATCCAAACGCAGTCCGCATTTTAGATATGAAGCCAAGGGCGTTGCCAACCCATGGCCCAGGGGGGCAAGTTGATAAATGATGGAAGTATGATTTGTAGGAACAGTCAAGAGCACATGAAGCTTTACACTTGTAGGGAGAGTCTCACCTCTACGGCGCACAATGGGGCCAAAATCGACGCTGGTGGACATTTGATTTTTAATGCTCCGTAGTCCCGACGAAAAATAATAATTTCCACTATCAATGGAATGGAAGTGGACCTTTTCCTAACTTAACTATAAACTAAAACTAACTTAACTCTTAACTATCTTTACATAGTATAAAATGAAGTCGCTTCCGCTGTCTTTTCGCTTAGATCTTTTAAACTACTCAACGGATTTTAATGCAGTTTTCAGCAATAGATAGTGAGTCAAGAGGAAGGTTTATATGTATAATAAATACCCGTGCGAAGCAGGGCGGTTCGCTAGTATAATATAATTAATACTTACTCTACTTACAATAAAATTAGGTACGTTTTCAAACATCGTATTCAATTTTTCTGGCTCTTAACTAAGTTGGCAGTTTTTTATGATATCGACTGTTTGAAATCTACGTTGGTCTGTCAGTGGCGGACTAATCCTGTCGGGGGTCCGGGCGGTAAACACGCTGCCTTGAAAAGGTAAGGTTTTCTTATGACTATTGATAAAGAAATAGGAGATAGTTTCTCGTCAACAGAAGAGCTAGAGTGAATAGAGGATGGTAGAGCGAGCGAAGCAAGTTTAATTTTTTTTGCACCTCAGCCCGGACAGGTAAGGGTTTGTTTTGACAAACGTTACCGTCACTTACACGGCTATCGCAAATTTAATGGTAATTGTAACTTAATACAAATAAAACTGGCCAAGTGCGTGTTGGACCACGCACAATGAAAGGTTTCGTAGTTGAGATGAATAAAATTCCAAGAACAAACTTAACATTACAACAACAATATTGAGAGATTTACTATGTTATTTTAAGACCATAGACTTCTTATAGGTTTGCCTGTAATCTATAAGTAAAGAACCAATCTCTGCATTTTTTCAAAATTTGTATGGACCCCGTCCCTAGCAGTGTAGCACTATGGGCCATGTGTGAAAAAATTTATGTTATTCTGAGTAACAATTTACTGAAAGAAAGAATGAATGTATGAATGTCGCAAACAATATTTTTTCTTCATTATTTTTATATTAGACTGCTCTTTATGATTATTATCATGTTCTTATACACGTGTTGTATACGTATGGTTCAGTATAGTAATAATCAGTATGGTTTTAGAAATGAATGCTTCTATGATAAATTATATTTTTAGAATTTACGCCATTCGCAGCGCTCGCGTCGTAAGCGTTTTTTGGGCACGAGTGAAAGGGGCTCGCGGACTCTTTGACGTCCTCCATAGTTGATAGTTCGACAACAACTGACTGATACTGATTCTCGGTCGTAATTATTATTTATTTAAGCTCAATAAAATAATCCATATATATAATAATCAATTGCTGTTAAACGAACAGCAATTGATGAGTCTCGCTAAAACTCGAGAACGGCTGGGCCGATTTAGCTGATTTTGGTTTTGAAATGTTTGTCGTAGTCCAGGGAAGGTTTAAACGGTGAGAAAATAAGGGTAGGTAGGGTAGGTAGAGTATGTAGGGTAGGTAGGGTCGGCAGGGTAGGTAGGGTAGGTGGGTTTAGTGCTACCCGTGCGAAGTCGGAGCGGTTACCCGCTCCGACCCACTCCGCTAGCTAGTTCTTAATAATAATTTATTGTCTTTCTATCTTTATAAATGATTAACTTTTTTCCCTTATTATTCACACATTTACTGCCATACAATTAAATTATATATTTTTAACGTTCTTTCATTTGATGTATGAGAAAAAGTGCTACAAGGGTGGGGACACTTTTCCCAATGTTCTTTGTAATCGTTATGGGAAATCAAAATATTAGGTAGGTACCTAAATTAAAAATCAAGTTGTATGGAAATCGTTTATTTGACAAAATTATCGTTACAATGTATAGTTTTTACGATTTATAACACAACATTTATATTCAATATTTTTACCTTACTGACAACACCATCTAAGACTAAATACAATACAGGGTTGCAGGGACATCGGCGCGAATGGATTCAGTACATGGTTCTGAACTGAGCCCTGCGGTGAAATTTTTCTTCGGTTATAAAAAAAAATGGCTGTTCCATACATTTTGACCGCGTAGGTATTGCACTTTTCTATGAAACAGCAGTTTCTTTTTTAATTAACCGCCGATAAATATCAACGCACGGGGTTCCGAATCGTATAGGTACTGAATCTATGGTAGCAATTTTCGTGTCGATTTCCCAATCTCCTTATACTACAAAAGATGCTTTTTAACTTTGCACATAATACTTAAAACTCAAAAAAAAATCCGTCTTATTTTATGCAATAGATTCTGATACCCAATAATCATAACTTACTAATTAAAAATAATACGGGTATTTTTTGGGTACCTGCAATTTAAATAATAACCTCACATTCTTTCTAGCGAGGCAGCTCTTTCTGAACTAGAGATGTGTCCCTCACTCATGAGGTGCCTCGTTTGAGGTACTCGTGATCGCAAATTGAAAGAGTTACTCGAATTTCAACATTGAACCAACTCTCTCGTTCACGCGTCCTCACTTAAAAATTGACATTGACATTATTGACGCGAGTACTCGCGAGTGAGTATTGAGTGAGCTTAGTGAGTGAATGAACCGACTTTCATAATTGTACAGAATATACAGAATGAGTTCGGCTCGTGAGGTGAATACATCGACGTACGACTCCTCGCCTCAAATGAGGGGTACCTCTTGAGGACCTCGCGAGGTAAAATGAGGTACTCCCTCAACCTCATATAAAAATGATGAGCTACCCATCACTATTCTGAACCCAATACCTACTAAAAATACATTTGAAAGATAATGTGGATATAGTATATGTTGTCTTATTTTAAATTGAGCGTGGCTCCACAAAATTTTCTTTAAACCAACTATTGAAATATTATCATTCAATGCGAGGGTGCGCAATACTGAATAAAAAATAAAATAAATTATAAATTTAAATAAATAAATTATTATTATTATTTCCTTTATTTAACATATAAAATATATTTTTAAATATTTCTTAAAAACTATATAAAAACATTTAAAAATATATAAATATTATTATTAAATTATATTATTATATATACCTACTTAAAATAAATAAATGATATCACATTATTTAAAAAGTCAGTCGAAATACATCAGTCCAAAACCAGATTTCTAGGTTTATTGAAAAAAAATCAAGGACGTATATATATATGTATATATATATGTATATTGGACCTTACATCTATACGAATACAAAATTGCTATAAATACAAATAAATAAAATTGAAGTGTATGTTTATAACAAATTAGATCCTGTTCCTGAAATGTTTCCGTAAGAGATTTGTTCCATAAGAACAAATCTCAGAGAAGTAAATTTTGTAAATACATATTATTGGTTATGGTCGCGAATCATATTTTGGTCAAGATACGTTCAGTATCGTTTCGTTTCAATTTAATGGGAATAGGGATGATGCCTGGGTAAAAAAAAAGAAACTAATTAGTCCGTCAGTCAGATAATAAAAAAATATTAGACACGTATTTTTTGCTTTATTATATTAATAAAAAAATACTTAGATTAAGCGCATTTTAAGTTGGGGAGTGGGGGTCGATACGTCACTAGTACGTATAAAATCTACATACTCGTGACGTCATGGCACATTTTACCTCAATGTATCGCCGTAATCTTTAGATTACGTAAAAAAAGAAAAATACGTGTCCAATATTTTTTATAATCTCAAAAACGGACTAAAAAATTTTTTTTTAGTTATCGTCCCTATTGTTTTAAAATGTGGTTGCTGGGGTTGACTATACTAGCCATTCACTTCGAGATGGCCGTTACCTCCCTTCCCGCTTCCGCATACCGCACAGACAAACACACGAAACAAACGACGATAGCAAACTCGCTATCCATACTTAGCGGGTCTGACTTGAGGCGCGGAGTGAGGAAGCGGGAAGGGAGGTAACAGCCATCTCAAAGTGAACGTGTAATACCTTACAAGAGCAACCCGTAAGTGCAGCTACTTTGAAATAAAATAGGTATAACGTTTTAGAAAAATACTGTCGTTTTAAATGAGCTGGGTTAGCGTCGGGTCACACCGGAATGGCAGCGGCCGGCAGCGGCGCGGTGAGCACTTTCAGTGTGAAATAATTTTAAACGTTATCTACATACTTAAAAGACCAGTATCGCTTGAAAAGCTTGAAAGGTCTCGAGGCCGCCCGCGGTGACGCCAGCGGCCGCGCGCCACGCGCATCTTGTCGGTGGTTCTGCCCGCGGCTGCCAGCGGCGACGTCAAGCCGCTCGCGGCACCGCTGGCGGGCGCGCGTATGTAATATAGAAACTAAACTAGTCAAGAGGAGACTAGGCGCGTGGGATCTGGAGGTCGCGTGAGGCCACCAGCGGTGACGCCGGGACCGCTGGCGGACGCTGGCAGCCGCTAGTAGCCGCTGCCGGCTGCTGCCATTCCGGTGTGACTCGGCCCTTACTCCTCAGAAGAATAGGACATACATAAAAGTGATAAAAAAGTTAAACACTACATGAAGAAGTCTTATATTTCCTTACAAAATAATAATAAAGTTATGCCCATTTCCACTTTTTTCGAAAACCAAAGCTTTAGAAGTTTTAACTTAAACAAGGTAATGTTTAGCCGTTCCACAACTAAACAGTTTGTGTTGATGTCAGCATTCCGTTCCGCGCTTCATCTAAAATGATGCCAATGTTTGATAGTCCTAAGATATTTAAATTTCTTCGCCTTGTTTGCATTTTTTACAATTTTCTTTCCACATTGGTTATCTCGAGGATAATCTCCGCTTTTCAGGAATAATATAAATGATGGTCGAATAACGTATTTCCAAGATAGATAGAGAGCCCTCAGAGGCAGGAGGAGTAGTAAAAACCAAAACAGAGGAGACGCTACAGATAGTAGATGTGTGAGTATTAGCAGTACTATAGCATCTTTTAAATGTCTGAAATAAATACAAACATACATTATTGTATAATTTCATCATCATCTACCTAGCCTACCTAGCCCTTTCACAAATATATTGGGGTTGGCTTCAAATCCAACCGAGCGAGTGGCTATCTGACCTCCACCACCCAGTTACTGGGTAACACGATATACCTTCCCCCCCTTCTTCTTTTCGTGTGGTTAGTGACTAACCTGGTGTCAGAGTTTTAAAGCCGCCTATGTGCCTCTGACATGGCTTCACATGCCGTCGAGAAATATCTCTCAGGTATGCCGGTTTGCTCACGATGTTTTCCTTCACCGTTTGTGTAGTAAGTGATAATTATACAATACGCACATGAATCCGAAAAGTCAGAGGTGCGTGCCTTGGGTTCGAACTCGAGACCTATGACTTGGCAGTCCGACGGTCACACCACTAGGCTATCACTGCTCAACCTACCCCTTGGCAAAACTGCTTACTAGTCGTATAGTCACACATGTACTCCTTGAAGAGGAGAGCAGAAGGGTTATCCACCCACAATTCGCTAGTTATTGTAATCTACAAGTCTCTGCTATTGCGAATATCCTAATTAAAAAAAACTTTAATAGGTACTTTGTTTGACAGTTAAGGGTGAATACAGTCCGACCATTGAGAGACTGCGTCACTGACACCTGTCAGTTGGACAATTTCTAGTTTTAGTCTGGATCAAATACGCAAGACCCATATTCGTTATGTGGGTATTACACTATCATATCTTTGATCATAGATCTTTGATCATAGATCTTTGATCATAGATCTTTGATCATGGATCTTTGATCATAGATCTTTGATCATAGATCTTTGATCATAGATCTTTGATCATAGATATTTGATCATAGATATTTGATCATAGATCTTTGATCAAAGGTATAATGAAAAATAAACTTATACGTATAACATATAAGGTAAAATAGACATATTATGGGTATATCCCCTTCAGGGTGATATCACACTATCATTATTATATCATACAAAGCTCAAAAATTACCCATAATATGTCTATTTTACAATTTCATTTTATCTTTGATCAAAGATTTGATAGTATATTATCCTATGAAACTGACAGGTGTCAAGAACGCATTCTCGACGGCCGGACTGTAGACTCTAAGTTAATAATTAGTAAACTTTATACCTATAGGTAAGTATAGGCCTATTCACACATATTAGGGCTGTGGTCGTCACACACAGAGATAGGCACTGAAGCTCCGTCGCCGGCCCGGACACGGACCGCGGACGTGTGTGAACGAGTTCATATATGTAATAATGTACACACCGATATTTTTTGAGCCCCTGATGGACGGAGCACGGTCCGTCCACGTCCCGGCCACTGCCCTGATATGTGTGGATAGACCTTAAGAGCCGCGAAAAAACGCTCATTACGTATTTCACTTGCTTTTCACTGTCGAGCGGCCAGAACAAAATCAACTTTATTTACACAACCCTTAAGTTGATATTGGTCTAAGCGGAAATAACCGACCATTTATTTTTTGTCTTACAACCCTCAATACCTTTGTTTTTCAAATAACATCAACTTTACCGTTGTGTGAATAAAGTTGATTTTGTTTCCTCTTCTCGAAGCTGTCTTATGAAGGCTCCCGCAGACAGGCACAACGCGACTCTAGTAGAACAATTTCTATGAAAACTGCTTGGAAATTTGTCTATTAGAGTTGCGTCGTCGCTCTGTGTTAGTGTTTTAGTGACCTTCAGGTGAGGTTAGGAAGTTAAGTTTAGTTTGCGCTACAACTCCAAATATTTTTATGACTTTTTTATTCAGACAGGTCATTCCGAATTCAACTATATTTAAACAACAATAAAGTTGATATTCGTATGTGTGGAAATAACATCAATTGGAAACAAGGATTTGAATAGACTGTAGATACTTACTCGCCCCAGCCTCCTGCCATGTTCAAATCATAGCCAGAATCGATAAGTCTTCGTTCGGGGGTATTTGAATATATCGGTAAAGTAAGTCCTTTCATAATGAAAACTAAAAATATTAATATTATTGGAATACCAATGTTTGACAGCTGGAAAGGAAATTACAATAATTTTAATTAAAGAAAGAGAGAAAATGCGTTTATTTGCAGTAAACATGACGCAAGGAAAGAACAAAACAAGAAAATAAACAATTTGGGGGAAAATAAACGTCACATCTACGCAAAACGGCCATCGCTCAGCATAATGCTGCGACCCTATGCGAGACAGAGCCCCAGCGCTGGTTTTCAGCGACAGCCGGCGCTGAAGTAATGACGTCAACCTGCTGCACAGCATATAGTGAAATAACATAATAAGACAAAAATAATATGAATAAATACAATACATAGTTTATATAAAATATAATATTTAAAATGGCAATTCATTATTATTATTAATATTAAACTCCGCAGACGTAGTACCATCACTATCTAAACATGATAAAAAAAACGAGTGAGTAGTCGCTTAAGATGTGTAACATCTGTCATCTCACCTTGGTAATAAGCAACATTAAAGGGGCGAGGCCTCGTCGAGGTCGTTTCTGAGCGCCAATCCTAGCAAAGCGCGCGCTCATTGGTCAAATCAAATAGCGCGCGCTTCCCCGGCTTCCTGTTACACACTTCCGTCCCTTTTCACGAAATCACTCCCACAGATTACAGGAATGCGAGAGGAAAGATGACACATCAAAAGTTTTGATGTTTTTTTTTTTGGGTCTATGACCTTATTGTATGAAGTGTGTGAGTACTTGGTATAAGTATTAGTTTTTTTTTTGTGTAAAATACACGGACGTAATTGGTATCGATAACTAAACACGAAAAAACAAAAAAAAAACTGCTTTTCTCAACTCATACTTCAAATAACTAGGTACAGTACAAATAGTACAAGTACTGCAAAAAATATATTACAAAATGCTTTTTTGGTTATAAAAACAAATAGACGGCTATTTTTGACAGCTTTTTTGAAAGAATCTTAAACTTCTCAAAAGCGAAAAGAGATATCGTAAAAGTCAAAAAAAAAAAAATCCTGGCGAATTTAAAGGGCTTTTAAATGATACCATTCTGGTTTCGATAGAATTATAATTAAGGGTAAATTACTTTCGGAGATACCTTGTGATAATCGTTTTTTTTTATAAACAAAATTTATAAACATTGAACAAAAAAAATCCTGTATTGTGGCCCTTTCAGTAACGCATCTTTTGATATCATTTTAATTTCAAGGACGCTAGCCCCCCGGTCCCACTTTTCTTGAAAACGAGTACCCTACTGAAACGATCGAAAAAGCATTTGCAATGCTAAAAATCAAAAGCATAAGAAGAAAAAAAATTACATATTGTTTTTTATAGTATAATCAAATAATAATCAAAACATATCCATAATCAATATTTTAGTTCGCTAGTTACTTAGCCACATTTCATATTTCCATACAGTAATATTGCCAAATTAATCAAAACAGGTAAATATTTGACAGCTATTTGCGACGTTGCCAACTTTTAGGATAAACGCTCGTGATATCCATACCTCACGTCTGCGGAGTTTCACTGG
The DNA here is from genome assembly GCA_947364205.1 of Agrochola lota. Taxonomy (NCBI): domain Eukaryota; kingdom Metazoa; phylum Arthropoda; class Insecta; order Lepidoptera; family Noctuidae; genus Agrochola; species Agrochola lota. Next base: position 5,767,166 of record OX376248.1, read on the forward strand.
CTAATTTTATTTGACCCTGTTCAAAAACTTACAATAGATGCCATGGTGAGGCCAGTTAGACTCAGCTGACAATTGATAGCTGTGGAAAGTACAGGTCGAAGAACAGAAGCTCCGAGTGTTAAATTACGATAAATATCAGCCGTCTGTTCGTTCTCTCTCATTATCTGTTGAAAACCTCTGGTTGGTTGTTTCCTTCTAGGTATCTGTAATAAATAAATACAAATTTCAATGGGGTTGGCTGGTGAAAACTTTATATAGATGGCGCTAGCATAGCTTTCACCTGTCAAGTTTGTTATTTAGGGTTGCCTTGTTGACTGCGTTTTTTTTAATAATATTAAAATAACTGTTGTGAAAAAACATGTATTCGACATGGCGGCTTTTCTTTTTTTTTTGTTGGGAAATTATCAAATAACTTCTCCCGGTCCGGCCGGAGCGGGAGGGCGTGTCAGACTTTTACTGACTAACACCCAACCGTGTTCCTTCCATTGCCTGTGTGCCGGGGCCACGATATCCCTTTCTGACAAACTCGCAACCCTGGCAAGCATTGGCCCTAACGGACCCCGTCAGTTGGTGCTGACATCTCTTTGAGGCGCGCGTGGAATACAACGCGCTGTCGACCCGGGCCTGGTCCTTATCGGACGGCGAGTTACCCATCGCTCACCGTCCGCAAGCCCGCGCCTACAGAGTGGCCGGAAATCGGCTTGCGACTCCCGAGGCCCGGGGCGTCTCCAGCGGCGACTAGGGGCGCGAGGCCGCGAATTTTGCCTCTCCCTCACGCGTTCCGCCTCCTCCGTCACGAGCATAACTGCTTCGCAGAAGAAAGTGACGGCCTCCCATGCACTTTCGCTCCAAACCATGGCCTGAACCAGGGCCGGACGCGAAAGATCGCCGCCGCCGATTAGAATTAGAATTTGAATTTTATTTATTTGTGAGAATGTAGTTTTACATAGTATGGTGTAAGTATTTTTGTTAGTTCTATACATCCTACCACAAAGTATATGGTGTACAAATATTCAGTTGTCGTTCTTAACTAAGTACAATATTAATTTTAAGATTTGTGATTTACAATACTCGTAAGTCCAATGAATTTGTATTTTTATGATTAGGTAATCGTTACAATAAAATGTCAAAATGAAGTCCATGTCATCTTGGATTTTTACAAAATTCCATATATTCGTCAATGTCATAAGAGCAATTATCCGATAGCCAGCTTGTCAGCTTTTTCTTGAACATGGGGATAGGAAGTTCCTTAAGTGAATTAGGTAACTTGTTATACACCTGATCGATCGCCTCCTTGAGGACACGGCGGTGCTCCGCCCAAGCCGGGCAGACCTCCACCGGATGCTCCACCGTATCCTTCGGGCGATCCACACAGTGGTGACACCCTGTGTTTCCTCCCGCTTTATCCTGAACAGGAACCTCCCGAAACAACTATGTCCGGTGAGGACCTGCGTCAGGCGGAAGGTGAGGACGCCGTGGCGGTTCTCTAGCTACTCCTCAAAGCGGGGAGTTATCGCCACAATTGTGGCGTGCCCAGCGCTAGGTTGCGACAATCGCACTCTCCATGCTGCTATGAGATCTCGCCGCAGCTCTGTCCGCTGTGCCGTGATTTCTCACGGCAGTGGAGTTTCGCCCCAGCATTTCGCCTCCTCGCGCCACTCCCAGATTAGCGCGAGGACTTTTGCCTCCAGATCCCATGGCGGTAGTTCGGCAAGAAGGCTCGCCGCCTCACGGGAGACCGTGCGGTATCCTCGGACCAGCCTAATGGCCATGACCCTTTGGGACGCGTTCAATCGGCGGGCTGGTCGAAGCCTTAAAAAACGCGCCCACACCGGTGCCCCGTAAAGGGCCATGGACCGCACGATCCCCGCGTAGAGCCTCCGGCAGGAGGCGTTTGGACCCCCTAAATTGGGCAGAAGCCGCTTCAAAGCAGCCCCAGCCCTCTCCAGTTTGGGAGCCAAACGTCAGAAATGCTCCACGAAGTTCCACCGCCTGTCGAGGACGAGTCCCAGGTACTTCATGGTCGACTCGACACCGATGTGCACCCCTCCCGCCGTTATCTGGGAACCCGACAGTGGCATGTTCCGAGGACTATTAAAACACATGGCCTCGGACTTGTGCAAGGCCACCTCGAGTCCCAATTGCCGGATCCTATCGACGATTATCGCAACCCAACGTGTCACCAGTTCGGCCACTGCCTCATACGACCTTCCCTGCGCCAGGCCCAGCGTGTCGTCAGCGTAGCATACTACGCTGACGTCGCTAGGGAGGTCGGCGCGCAGCACCTAGTCGTAGCCGATGTCCCATAGATGCGGCCCCAGGACCGATTCCTGTGGGACACCGCACGACATCTCTCGCCGGTTCTACTCTCCGTGGTGACTGGGGTAGATGACGGTCCTGTCCGTCAAATAGGCCTCGACCACTCGACAGAGGTAGGTCGGCATCCGGTGATTCCGGAGTGTCTCCCTAATGCAACTCCAGGGCAGGTTATTGAAGGCATTGGCAATGTCAAGAGACACCGCCAAGACGGGGGATGCTGTTGCCCAGGGTGGGGACCCCGGGCAACAGCATCCCCTCGTCGTGAGGGCTCGAACGCGCATGATGGTATCCACCGTAGAGCGCCCCTTGCGGAAACCAAACTGGGTCTCCGCCCTCCGGATACGGAAGCCATTCAGGCGGAGCTGTACCACGGGTACAGAGCGGCGAAGACCGCCATCCGACCGGAGATCGAGCGGGCCAGAGGATTGGCCCGCGAGGAGTCGGTGGAGACACTGAACAGAGACCCGTGGGGACGCCCATACAAAGGAGTGCGAGACAAACTCCGCCCATGGACTCCCCCGCTGACGCAGAGTCTCTGGCCCCAACTCGTGTACAACCTGGTGAGCGCTCTGTTCCCTTCGGGAGGGAAACATACTCCCCCGCCCATGGCTCCACATCCTGCGGTGCCCGATGCGGACCACACGAATGACGACGACGACGATACTCCGGAGGTGACCGAGGTAGATTTGAGAGTGGCGGTACGTAGGCTGAATGCCAAAAATACTATAGTAATAATATAGTATGAACTTTGCTATATTATTAAATGAGCATTCTCTTATTTTCACCAGAGCAGAGGTCGGTCGCCCAGGTACTAGAATTTATTAACTGGTTAGTCATAACTACTGTATAGCTTTTACCAATTATGTTGGAGTCGGCTTCCAGTCTGATAGGCTGCGGCTTAATACCTATTAAAGTTAAGTAATGATTAACGACTGTTTAACCATTCATTTTTAACGTTTTTAAACGTCTCTTCGGCAAAGTTTATAAAGGGGTAAATATTTCTCCAATCAATCTACCTGCCTTTTCTCAACTATGTTGGGGTCGGCTTTCAGTCTACCTTAATGCAGCTGAATAAAGTATTTTACATGAAGCGACTGCCCTGACCTCTACAACCCAGTTACTGGGTAACGCGATACCTCTTGGTTAGATTGGTTGTCGGACTTTTGGGCTTCTGAATACCCGTAACGACTGTCAAAGATCTACCAATGATAGCCGGGACCAACGGCTTAAGCAAGGTTTTAATAATAAACCCCAAATGTAAATAAACCCCATAGAACTATGAAAGATTTTAACTTACCAGCATTGTGAATAGTGTGGGCTCCACAGAGAAGAGCTTTCCCACAAGTGTGGCCTCCAGAGAGAAGTGCCTTCCCACAAGTGTGGCCTCCAGAGAGAAGAGCCTTCCCACAAGGACTACCTACTGAATAAAAAGGTATTTGTTATATTGGTCACGCACAGGAAATAGAGATCCAACAATTTAAAAAACGCGGCCAAGTGCGAGTCAGACTTGCACAGGAATGGTTCTGTACGCACGGCTACAAATCAAGCTATACATTTCCAGTATAAGGTGACCTCACATTGTACGGAAATCCTATACAATGCGAGATCAGCATAAACTGGAAATGTATAGCTTGATGTGTAGCCGTGTGTACCACCGTACCATATTTAACACTACAAAAATATTATATCGAACAAATAAAGGCGAAAAAAAAAAATTTTAAATATGGGGACATTAATAATTTTTTACTTTTTTATTTTTATTATAGCAGCCATAGTAATGCACATTCTGTGAAAATTTCAAGTGTCTACCTATTACGGTTCAAAAGATACAGTCCTGTGACAGACGGACGGACGGACGGATGGAAAGCGGAGCCTTAGTAACAGGGTCCCGTTGGCACCCTTTGCGAACAAAAATAAACCTGTATGAAACCTGCTTTTTAAATCTGCTTTCTAAATTAAATTTGCATTTGAATAAAAATTTGGCACATGGTTAGACCATGGCTAGGAGAACTAGGATGTTTTTTATTCGGCTACTCCCACGGAGAGACTTACCCTTGTGAAACCGCGGAGCGCATTTAGTATAGACTAAAATATTGAATTGCATAAATACATACAGCGTGTTCAATACAATAACGCGTCCGGGTGCTGATGGGTCTGCCGCGCCACTGCAGCGCATCCGCGATATTTGCGGCGGCTGACATGGTCGGCTTTGCGGCCCTCATGCGCAAACGGTGCCTTTCTATAAGCGCCGCACGCGCGACAGTCCCAACACCATCCTGCGCGTGCTGGCGGACCGGTGGGACTCCCCGATGCTGGCTCGCTGGATACACCTGTATCCAGTCGTATAGTGTCATTTGTCACCACCATCGGGGAGTCCACTTGGACCTGCCACTTACTATTTAATTAAATAGGATAAAATAAAATTGCAATTATATATTATTTAATTAAATTGTTATTTCAATCAATGAATATTTATTATTACTAAAACATTAGTTGGTAAGCTTGCAATTGTACTAACAAATATGGATGTAATCATAAAAGTAATCAGAAAATAAAATAATAAAAGTAAGATGAATCTGAAATAAATTATTAATTATTATGTCGTCTATTTATTTTCTTTCATATAAAATATATATTTAAAATATTTAAAAATATATATAAAATAAATATATTTTTAAATATTTCTTACATTAAAAAGATATTTAAAAAAAACATTTAGAAATAAAAAAATATAAAAAAATATTGTTATTATATATACGTGGTAACATATCTTGGGACCATGGGTCTCGGACCTTTGGAAGGCGTACGAGGGGCCAAAGCCAGCTCACCGTGGCCCTTAGACATTTTTAAGTATTGAGTATTATTATAAATATGTTAAATTGTGAGACAAAATAAAAATAACAATTTATTACAAATTTGCAGAGGCATAATTGCATAACGATAGCGAGCAGCTTAATCGCAAGATTTTTTTATTCATAATTTTCTAGACACTACAAAACAATTATTATAATAAAATTTATACATTTTTAACTAATCTGTACAGATTAGTAAAACTTAAACTCGTTAATCTATATCATTAATAGATTAAAGAATCAAAATAAAAATATCAGCGTAGAAAAATAAGTATGAAAAAATCAGTTTTTTTTATTTTTATTAACAATAAATTCGAAACGTCCTGTTTAAAATCAAAATAGTACCGCGGAATAGTACCTAGCGTATTGGCGGAGCCCAAACCCAAACCAGCCGTACTTACACGTTGAAAGACAAGTGCGGGTGTATAGATTGTTTCTTTTACGTACTCTTAAATCTAATTTTTTTTTTTTTTTTTTGTAATTATGTTTTTGCATGTGTGGACGCTATACTATTGCTGTATAATAAAAATTAAATGCTGTTCGTTGGTGAGCGCATCATTTCAGAATGGCTTGAGCGACATGCAATTTTTGTTTTAATTAAAATGTTACTAATAGTCCGAATCTGGTTTTTTCAGGAAAATCTGGGAAAACTGAAAGTGCATTTTTGGACAGGACAACGTCTGTCGGGTCAGCTAGAATAATAAATAATACAATACACATGATAATAATAATACATTGTTTTTGTACTTATGATAGATTTTGTGTTAGTAACCACACTCAAAAGAATGTATGTAGTGAGAAAAAAAAGTGAGATAAAAAAAAACAAAGATGATACTCACTCACCCACAAAGGTAATACGTTCGATGGCTCTTTGATTCCCCATTCGTTGAATTTTAGCAAAATAGAGAAACAACTTTTAGCGACGAAAATATTTACTTACTTCCCACTTCCAGTTAACCACAGGGCAGTGTGGAAATTTTGTGCACAGATTAATAGGACGAGGGTTCAAGGAATGGAGTCAATAATCAATAATGCAGCTATGCGTTTCGTTTAGACATTTTCATTATTTGTTTTTCCCGGCAAAAATACCTAAATAAAATATTCACCGAACTACCTCCAATGCCAAAAAGTTTGTAGTGCTAATTTGTAATTTTTTATGTACTGCCAACTTGTCATTTCTTACATTTCTTTTCAAAGCAATCCCTATTGATATATTGTTAAACTACATTACAGTTAATGATGATGTGCAAGTTAAACTAAAATTTCAAAGATAAACAGTCTTAAAATTATAATAATTGTGTTTCCCCTCCTTTTTTACATATTTGTACATACTATTAACGATATTGTAAATAACGAAACGTAGCTCAATGTACAAGGCTGTTGGTAAATACTTACTACTTCCATGGAAATCCTGAGCTGCAATAACTGTTTTTGGCATGGCATTGACATGTATTTGAGTTTGACAGGTGGTGTGTTTCCGAATATGAACGTAATCGGTCACAGCGCTGACATCAATAATTGGCGTTCCGAGTTAGATAACACGATTATGACAGCTGAGGGCAGTCAACAATTCGGAACGCTCGTGACCGCTCTCACGGTGCTCGCTCAACGTCAAAACTTGCATATCATATTTCTTTGTGTTTAAACTATACATTTCTTCTTCTTCGTTGGTTAGGTGGGCACGGTAGCCAGAAGCACAATTTCGAAGTTGCCACGTTTGTCTAAAGTTATGATGTGACTCAAAACAAAACAGCACAACTCTGTCATTTTTGACAGCGCTCACGGTGATATTAGTAAAAGGCATGGTCGGCGTTATCGCAATCTGGCGCACGTCATTACGTCATCTATGACGATTCACAATACATCGTTATCGCGCTCAGGCTTATTCGGTACGGCCGTTAGCACGCTCAAATCGATAACATCGTAACTCGGAATGCAGTCATAAAAAATAAATGGAATTGACACTTGACTTGACAGTTGACAGCAAAACGAAAACACTAAACATCTGGTTTTTTTTGTTGTTTTTTTTAAATAAAAATATGTATTTAATTTAATTAGAACAATAAAATGACTACACAGAAATATAATTAGACTCTAAATAGCTCTTTTATTTATCATTTCCATAAGCATAATGAATTAGTTTTTAAATATTTTCAAGGTGTTCAATATTTTGTTTATAATTAACATTTTATAAAATTACATGAATATGATGGACGAAACCGAAATAAAGTATGAATTTCCTAACTACGATGACCAGTGCATTGTCTGTCTTAGTGTTGGAAGAAAATTATCTCCTTTAGGAGATTATATCGGTGTTTTTAGAAGAATTACTTCAGATATTCAACATCACGTAAGTGTAATAAAAAATTACAATATTATCAGAATAAATTAAATGAAAGAATGCTGTAAAGTTACTATTTAGTTTGTTTCGCCCCTAAGAGGACCCACTGACCAAAAATATTTTTCAAACTCAATGTAAAAATTTATTTGGGACTGTCAAAATACACTTTCGTGTACTCCTATCCACAAGGATGGCCAGTATTTTTATTTATTGTCCTTGTTGCCTCCACATTGTATAATTATATGTATATTCTTATTTCAGAGCCAGATATCTTTAGAAGAAATAAAACTATGTTGGGAGTGTAATGCATTTCTGCGGAGAGCCAGTATATTTCAACTGAAAGTCCGCAAAGCTAATGAAATGCTTCAATTGGGACAGGTGAATATTTAGAAACACCCATAATATAACATCATGGCTGTAATCCCTGAAGGGTTGGGCTGAGGTGTACCTTGTGGGTCTACTCACATTTCGCCAGTTATGTTATTAAAGTCCCATGTAATAAAAGGCGAGCCTATTGCCATCAACCGGGTATAAATCCAGACTCCGGTATAATATATATAAATCATCTTTATTTAACTAAATTAGTTTCATATTTCCAGCAGTGGTGACTTAATGGTATAGGCCGCGACTTACAAGTTGTAGGTCATAGGCTCGAACCCAGATTGGCACTATATGTTGTGTAAATTATTTCATCATCACCAAAAAAATACAATAGACAATGTATATTTAGTAACCTAATCTGCGTAAATGTTTTTAAAGAGCCATAAAGAACCCTGTAAGAAATCGACACGTGATTCACCCCTCAACGAGGCATCCTTAGGATGGCGATTGACTATAGGATTACTGCCCCGCCCACCCTAGGGTCGTTATCAGCATGATAAGGGGCTGCTAGGGGCTGGTTACTAAATATACGTTGTCTATTGTATTTTATAATGATTTCATCATCACCATTGTTTTTAAAACGGTGAAGGAAAACATGGTGAGGAAATCTGCATGTCATATGATATCTACCAACCCGCATTGGCCCCGTCTGGTAGATTACAGCCCACTCCCTCTCACCGAGAGGAGACTGGAGTCCCAACAGTGGGAACGTAAGGCTGATTATAATTATGAATAATTATTTATTTTGTAAGGTACACTTTACAACTGTTAGCAAAATTAACAAACATGTATGCTGGGAGAAATTTACTTTGATTATGAAATACATGATTCTAATATAGGGTTGCCATCCGTTCGGGTTTCCCCGGATTTGTCCTAGTTTAAAGGACATCCGGGGAGCGTCCGGGCCGGGCTTCATTTGTAGTCTGGGTTAAAAAATTTAAAGTATTGGGCCGCCAGCGACACACGCACTGGCACGCCGCTGTCAACCGACTAAATAATTCTAACTGATTATCAAAACAATTTTTAACAAACTGTTATAAGATTCTGTTTTGTTGGGTACATTTAAAATGATGATAAAGGATGACTAAATTTAATTATAAGGTCTGAAAATAAATAAAAAGGTGATTTATGAAATTTTCAACGTTTTTTATTACACTGACTGTTTAAAAAACATGTTGACATGTCCGGGTTCTGGGCTCTAAAATTCGGGGTTTTCATGCGTCTTGTCCTGGTTGCCAAATTTTAGAGATGGCAACCCTATTCTAATAGCTCAGATGAATACAGATGTCACTCCGAATTTTATATATGTATGAAGTTACAAGTAGGTACGCGGCGGGCTCGACTTGTCGAATTCAGTGGGCGTAATGTAGTCAGAAGATATAAGAGTTACGCGATAGAAAGAGAGGCAACTTCTAGGTGAATATAACTGTAGGTAATTAGTGCTGTGCGACCTGAATTGCACTTTATTGTGTCGTAGCCAGAGTCGCTTTTTATTTAAGTGATTTCGCGAAGTGACCATCTGTATTATTAATATTAATAAAATATAATAATTAATACAAATTAATAAAATAAAATAGAAAATACAAATTAATTAAATATTAAATAAATAAAATAATTGAATTACCTCATGATATTAAATTTAAAATAACTACACAAACTTAATACTAGTATGTAATATTATTATCGATAATAATTATATTTGCTAAACAAACTTGCACTGGGTGCGTGTTTTGTCCAATTTATTATATACCTACGTATATTATGTTGCCGTGCCCTAACCGGGTTTCATGTTGGAACTTACTTACATAAATGTAACACATGAATGGAATAAGAGTTTGAATTTGAGTATTAATCTGTGTGAGTATTGTGAGTGTTTTCCTTTATATGATGACCTATTGTCGCGTAATTGTATAGCCATTTATTTTTCAGTCCTACCTCTTTGGTGCTCAGTCCAGCCTTTCAACAATAATATTAAATGATTCACATCCTCAAACCATATATGTAAACGATTTAAATGTAAAAGTACAGTCAGGTACAACAACATATGACAAAAATTGTGATAATGATGAAATAGAGGATACATGCGAGTTTGGTGATGACTGTACTAAAATTGAAGAAGTGTCGAAAGAAAGTACAGGTACTCGTTTTAGACTATATTTTTCTTTTGAGGCCAGGTTTGGTTTGAATTCAAGTGATCGATGATATAACTCAAGTTATATCATCAAGTTAAAAAAACTCATAAGCTCAAGGTAAAAAAAAAACTATCGATGATCACAGTTTTTTTTTTTTTCTTTTTTTTTTTTCTACTTAAAAACGGACACTGACCCACAAATAGCAAAAAACGTAAGAAAATTTGAATTTCGCGGGTTGTCTTAGTAAATGTCCTTTTATATAACTGAACAAACAGCTGTGCTGCTAGGGAGTTTGTAGCGCCACTTCTTCCCAGCTAAAGCACTAGGAAATGGTGAAGGGGGGCTTGGGGGTCTTGTAGGACTGGCTTATGTCATTTTGACGTTCAAAAAGTACTGTTTATCAGCCTAGTTTGAATAAATGACTTTTGATTTTATTAATTTTTTTTTTCCTTTTGCCCAACATAGAGTTTTAATATTTTGGAATATTTCTGCCGTAGGTGCGCCGGACACAAATCCCGACAGCACTAATCAGACTTCGGACAACCATCTTATGGTAAAAAATATTTGTTCTATACGGCAACCTTCGGAACAAAAAAAACCCAAAAACAATCGCTGGGCGAATAAGAGAGCCTTACAAAATAAGAAGCCGAAATTCAAAATTATTACAGAACATACTAAAGAATGTTTTAGAAGAGTACAGATAGATGATGAAGAGCTACAGTGTTTACTGAAGAGTGAAAGAGAACGCGTATATTTTAAGTCGAAGAGATTTAAATGTGAGGAATGTGTTTTGGCGTTTTCGAGTCAAGAAATGTTGGGGAAGCATGATAAAAAGTTTCATAGTAAGGTAATTATATTCTTCCTTATAACGTGTTCTTTTTGATATTCCATAAGGGCGCGCCCCCCTCGCGGGTCGTAGAGTGAACAATGGGGGGGCGCTGCGGCTCTAATAATAAACTATAGATTTATTAAATTTGATGTTCTTGATTTAGAAAAGGTTAAGAGGGTTTATCCTAAAAGTTGGCAACGTCGCAAATAACTGTCAAATATTTGCCTGTTTTGATTCTTTTACCCATATTACTGTATAGTGAATAGAAATAAGAAATGTGGCTAACTAGAGAACGAGAATATTAATAATGAATTGCAATTATAACATTGAATTTGATGTTGTACCCATTTTAGGTGTAAAATTGCATTTGGAAAGTTTCCTAATAGTTTTTTTTACATCTAAAACTAAAAATTCGGTGTTACGATATTAATTATTGCATTTCATAATCAATATTCTAGTTCGCTAGTTAGCCACATTTTCTATTTCCACACAGTAATATTGCCAAATTAATCAAAACAGTGAAATATTTGACATCCATTTGCAACGTTGCCCACCTTCAGAATAAATGCTCTTAAAACAAAAGTTACGTTTACCTAAGAAATCTCAATGTTTTGTCAAGTTGTAAAAACCGTGCGAAGCAGGAACGTGTCGCTAGTACTAAATAAGTATGTAGTAATGTTTTTTTGCAGTTAACAAAATATATTTGTGATATTTGCACCTCAAGAATCTCAAGTAAAAACGTATTATCTCAGCACATAAGAGATCATTACAATAAATATACCTGCACTCTGTGTGATTTCACGTGTTACCACAAGTCGCAAATTAGATGGCATTGTCAGAGAAGACATAGCAGACTATTTCAGTGCCTGAAATGTGAATTAACGTTTGGGTGAGTTTTATCTAAATACACCAAATAATAAAAATATTAATAATATATTTAAGATTACATATATTTTTCTTTTTATTGTATTTCACACACCTATTTATTTTTATAATATTTATTTAATTCTTTATCTATCTATCCGTGACATCACTGCGGGCCCTATCAGAATACCAGCGCTGCACCATTTTTTTTTTAATGTCGCAGCATCATGCTGAGATAGGAGCCTTTAGGTCCGTACAGGACTTCCTGCTTTAATTAAATTTTAATTTTACTTTGTTTTTTATTGTTTTTATTTATCTTTAGTGTGTTTTTAGTTTAATGTGTGATTTCCTGTGCGAGTTACATATACATTTTTATTACAATAAAAATAAGTTGCCAATTTGATTGTATCTTATGATATATTTATTCATGTTAGAAGCCATTTCAAGCAAAATTCCGACACTTTAAATTTAAGTTCCAATGTCTTCGAGAGCCTTTTTTCCATCCACGGTGCGACGTCAAGAGATAATGAAAAAAATAAAAAATAAATAATATGTCTTGTTGACAGGAGTCGTTGGGAATTTTTTAAGCATTACAAGGAATGGCATGAAAAGTTTGTCTGTGACTACTGCGGGATCAGCTTCAAGATGAGATACTGCATTAAAGATCATATCAGGTTTGTAACACTTGTCTCTTTGCAAAGAGATACGTACTAAGGATTAGGGGGGGGGGGGGGGGGGGGCAGGTGTGGTCCGCCCCAAGCCCGCGGTATAGGAGGTATCCGTACTTTCCGCTAGGGCCGACGCCTGTCAGGATCGCGGGAAAGTAGAAAAGGAATACTGTGGCCCCTGGCAACACACTGGCAACTGAAGGTACACGGGTGGGTTTTAGTATGTAAGAGTCTGACACTTCCTCCCGCTCCACCCAGAGCCGGAGAAGTTGATTGATAATACATGAAACATCCCAGCGGTGATTTGCTGGATTCGTTTTCTCCTCTACTGATCGTTATTTCTCCTGACAAAGTTATTCTGTTTATACTAGTATGTATGTATTTATTCTTGTATTTTATAGTTAATTTCGTGTTATCAATCCCTAATGTTGCACCTGCCATGTTTTGTCTCTGCATCACCCTAAGGTTGACTGGTAGAAAATGCCTCAGGCATTAAGTCCGCCTTTGTACGGTATTTTATTTTTACTTGTGCATAAAGTTTTAATAAAAATAAATAAATAATATCCCACGCAAAAAAAAAGGTATCTTTACTTACTTGCACTTACACAATGTTTTATTGTAGTCAAAATGTCCCACAATTGACGGATAAAATAAAATTAAATGTCAGTAATGGTAGTTGCTAAAAAACAAAGTTCTTTTTCTAGAAAACAGCACTCCCCCTTTGAATGCAAGCCGTGCAACAAGCGCTGGGCTCGCTACAACGGTCTCTGGCTGCACAACAAGACATCGCACGGCGCGCACAAGGCCGCGTACTGCGTAGAGTGCGACAAGCAGTACCGCGACGTGTACCGCTACCGGTGGCACCTCGCTAACAGCGCGCGGCACTCCCAGCACAAGAAACATAGGTGAGTGACAAATCTAGGAGTCTTTATCCCGCCCTAGGTCACTTTATCCCGCCCTAGGTCACTTTATCCTAACTATTTAAGAATTTTAGTGATAGTTTAATTAGTTTAGTTCAGTGTACAAGAGAATCGGCACCACTAGTCGTATTTATGTAAAACGCTTACCTCAATGTTATTGAATGTTTAAATGTATCTAAATGCATTTTACACCAAATCGTAGCATTTTTATGTTGATTGTTATAAATATACTAAACGCATATACACAAACATTCCAGACTTATTTCTTGCACACTAACGTAACATCGCAATGAATTTGCCTAAACTCTGTCGAGTGAATTTTCTGCACGGACTCTTAAGAGCGTGCATTCTGAAAGTGGGCAACGTCGCAAATAGATGTCAAATATTTCGCTATTTTGTTTAATTTGGCAATATTACTGTATGGAAATATTAAAATAGTGAACTAGAATATTGATTATGAAATGCAACCGGTAAACAGCCCGCGGCCGAATCTGTGCCAGCACGCCACAACCGTCAAGCCCCGCTGGCCCCGAAATTGAAACGCATGGTGTCGCTTTTTCGGTGCCAGCGGGGCTTCACTTCACGGTTGAGGCCGCGTGGCGCTGGTCCTTTACCGTATCATAACACCGAACATTTAGTTTTAGAAGTAAAAAAAGTATTTGGAAACTTTTTTACCCGTAAAATGGTGACAACGTCAAATTCGGTGTTATAATTGCAATTCATTAATAATATTCTGGTTCACTAGTTAGCCACATTTGTTATTTCCATACAGTAATATTACTAAAATAATCAAAACAGGAAAATATTTGACAGCTAATTTGCGACGTTGCCAACTTTTAGAGTAAACGTATCTTGTAAAACCCTTAAATATATTTTTAAAGCGCCCAAATTATACAGCCTTTAGTGTAAATAAAAAAATATATTTATAAAGCTCTAGTGAATTTTAAGACGCTTTTACGTTCGAGTTCCAAATGTCGTATTACAGCCCTGGAGTTCTTTGCAAAGGTCCGCTATTTAATGCCGAATTCCTGATACATTACTGACGTTAAAAAAGATGCTCGTTGGTTCCAGGATCCCCTGCCCTGGTTGTGACAAGATCTTCTCAAAGAACATTTACATGAAAGACCACTACAACTTAGTGCATCTCAAGTTTTACAAGTATCGATGTGAACCATGCGACAAGGTAAGGGACGAGTCTTTACAAATGCTTCTTCATTCCAATGGTATTGCATTAGTACTTCCGAGGAGCTCAGGATCCATCAGGTTAAGCTACACTTACCGGGGTTGGTCCATGGATGGGTGACCATCTTTACATACCGAAAAGCCGCCGTGCCTCGGAAAGCACGTTAAGCCGTTGGTCCCGGCTGTCATTCGTGAATGTTTGACAGCCGTTACGGGTCGTCAGAAGCCCGAAAGTCTAACAACCAGTCTTACCAAGGGGTATAGTATTACACAGTAACTGGGTTGTGGATGTCAAATAGGCAGTCGCTCCATGTAAAATACTGGTATTCAGCTGCATCCGGTTAGACTGGAAGCCGACCCCAACCTAGTTGGGAAAAGGCTAGGCAGATTGATTGATGGTATTTATAGAAATATAAATGACAGATGGAAGTAGTACCTACTTCCTCGGAACATCTACTTCACAGAGAGGTCTACTTCTATTGAACTTAGATTTTACGATTACAAAGAATTGATAGCTTAGAGCTTGTGCTCACTATTAAGGGGCATGCGCTAAGGTAGCCCGCGAAATTCAAACTTTCTTTAGTTTTTTACATTTTCCAGGTCAGTGTGAGGTTTTATGTTGATTAAAATATGATTCGCGACCGTAACCAATATGGCTTTACATAATTATAATCATTACAATCAGCAATACAACTCCATAAGTAAGCACAATCGCCAAATGTCATGATTTCATGAAATAGTCATTCAATGCGATTATATGAACTTAGAGAGTCGTATTGATAATTTTTATGATTATAATTATATAAATAAACATTTGATACGGCCGCGAATCATATTTAGATCAACACACAACCTGATACTGACCTGCAAATTGCAAAAAACGTTGAATATCGCGGGCTTTCTTGACGCTTTCGCGTTAACATGTCAATATCAATGATTACAGAACTTCATTCGTAACGCTGACCTGGTGAAGCATACTCGTCGCGTCCACGAGGGCATACTGCCGCCGAAGAACAAAATCTGTTACATGTGTGGCAGGGGATTTTCTGTGAGTATTATTATAGAACTGCCTTAGTAGGTAATATAATTATGTATCACCAACAATCCCTCAAAAAAATGCAGTACTGTCATTTGATTGACAGTAATGACTACTGTCATTATGCTGTGTGTCAATTTATGTCGTATGTGACAGATGAATAGAATCATCTGTTGTTTATTGACACATGGCAAATGGCAATTGAAACATGGTACTGTCATTACTGTCAATTGATTGACAGTACTGACAGTACCATATGTCAATTTATGTCATATTTGACAGATGAATAGAATCATCTGTCAATTATGACATCGTCAAAGTGTGTGGGTGGTGTTATTTGGGTTGCCATTTTGGAGGAGTGTCGTAGGTTGGTTGAAAGATAACTCGGACTCCAGATTGTAATGAATGAAAAATAATAATCTTTATTCCCGAAAGTTCCTACTTAAATACTATTTACAATTATAATCTAACTAGTACAACTAAGGGTATTTCCAGAGTTTGAACCAATCAGATCGCAGCACACTGTTTTCCATTTGTTCCGCACGTTGTCGCTGCAGTCGCGAGCTCGCGCACCTCGCCGCTCGGGGCGCTGAGGTTATAAATATGGGCGACAGACGTTGGCACCGGCATTTATCGAGGAGGCAGTGTCCAGTGCAGATGTGTGTGTTGTGCTCGAGCGTGCGGCTGAAGATGGGGCGAAGGCCGACGGCGGTGTGTGGCGTCGAAAGTTCCTGTACAATATTTATTCCGTGTTTCTTGTACAGAAAGTCAAAAACGTGCTGTGATCATAGTTCTTTTGAGAACTGTTCTTTTCAATGTTTCTTTAACACGATATCAAAACGTGGTGGCTACAGTACTCCCCTTCAAGCGAAGCGTACCGGCAGCTTGATGGCACGGCCCGTGCGTGTTGTTTTGATGACGGCGGGCTGTGACGTCACGTTGGCCGTAGGTACTTGTTGAGTTGGAGTTGCTTGATGGTTGGTAACGGTTGGAGTGGTACAGCTCTTGGTTCGGTTGGTAATGGTAACGGTGGTTGATGGTAAGGTACTGGTATATTCGTTGAAGACATATGCAGGCTTCAGTCGATCGATTGATATGTTTGCTTGCCGATGTGGTAGCTGAATGGAATATACCTTTTCTGTTCGGCTTATAACTCGGTATGGGCCTTCGTATGGAGTCTGTAATGGCTTCTTAACTGCGTCCGTTCGGACAAATACATGACTGCACTTGCGTAAATCTTCATGCACGAACATGCGTTTATTATTGCTGTGATGCTCTGTGATGGCTTGCGGCTTGTTTGCTTGAATAATATCACGCAGTTTTTCTACGTAAGTATAATCCATCGCAGGTGTGAGGGTACTTGCAGAAAAAAAATCGCCGGGTAGACGCAAATTGTAACCATAGGTAAGTTCTGCGGCGCTCACACCGGTGTCAGTGCGAAGCGCGGCTCGCAATCCAAGTAGGACGGTAGGTAGCTCGTCGATCCATTTACTTGAGTCTGAGATTCTGGTGCGTAATGCAGTTTTGAGGGATCGATGCCACCGTTCGACGATACCATTGCTTTGTGGATGGTATGGTGTTGTGCGATTTTTCTTGACTCCCATTTGCTTCATTAGATTTTGAAACAAATGGCTCTCGAACTGGCGACCTTGGTCGCTTGTTAATGTGGTCGGGCACCCAAATCTTGCAATCCAATGTTGATAGACGATATCGGCTATTCGATCAGCTGTTATTTCGTCGGTAGGAATTGCTTCGGGCCACTTCGTTAGCCGGTCGATCATTGTTACTAAGTAACGGTGACCCTGAGATGTTGTAGGTAGCGGTCCGACGATGTCAACATGTAAATGTTGAAAACGCTCGCTTGGCGGGAAGGATGAGATGTTCGAGAATGTGTGTCGTTGAATCTTGCTTTTCTGACAATGTATACAGGTTCGAGTCCAGCGGCTGATGTCTGCGTTCATTGATGGCCAAAAGTATTTTTGTGTTGTAAGTTTGCGAGTCGTGCGCGTACCGGGATGACTGATATTGTGCACGCTGTCAAAAACTTCTTGTCTGTATTTCTCAGGTATGTACGGACGTATAAATGGGGTAGATGTTTCGCAGAATAACTCGACGTCGGTGTTAGGTATCATTATCTTCTTGAGAGTGATGTTTGGTTGTGATAATAATTCTTGAATGTTGCTGTCCTTTTCTTGCGTTCTTGCTATGTCGTTGTAGTTGATTGTAGATGGGCATGAGATTGTTTCTATGCGGCTGAGTGTGTCGGCGACGACGTTTTGTTTACCGCTTACGTGCCGTATGTCGGTAGTGAATTCGCTGATAAACAAAAGTTGTCTCGTTCGCCTCGGTGTTTCTGAGTTTAAATTAGTCTTCGACATTACGAATGTTAGCGGCTTGTGGTCAGTGAATATGATGAGATGACGTCCTTCGAATGTTTTGCGGAAATGTTTGACTGCCATATAGATTGCAACTAGCTCGCGATCGAAAGTTGAATATTTCTTTTGCGCATCGGTGAATTTCTTGGAATAATATCCGAGCGGTTGCCATGTTTCATTTATGTATTGTTGTAGTACGGCGCCAGCTGAGTTGTCGGATGCGTCGCTGAATAAGGCAAGTGTTGCTTGATGCGATGGGTGAGCGAGGAGAGCTGCGTTTATAATGCTAGCTTTACATTGCTCGAATGCGTGAGTTGCGTCATCGGTCCACGTGATTGGAGTTTTGTCCCTCTTCTTGACATTATGTAGGTAAGTATTCAGTGGTGCTTGCAGTGATGCGGCGTTTGGTATGTGATCGCGATAGAAATTGATCATGCCGAGAAATCTTCTTAACTCTTCGATTGTAGTCGGCTTAGGATAGTTGGTGATCACTTGAATTTTATGTTCTGGTGGTTTGATACCTTCTGTTGATACGGTATATCCTAGGAACTGAACTTGTGGTTGTCCTAGATTGCATTTGGCGGGGTTGATCGTGATGCCATTATCTTCTAATCTCTTTAGAACGCTGTGAAGGTGTTCTCGGTGTTGGGCTTCGTTTTCTGATGCCAGCAACAAATCGTCGATGAACGGGAAAACAAAATCCAATCCTCGTAGTACTTCATGGATGTACCGTTGAAACGTTTGTCCCGCGTTTTTCAAACCAGGGCACATGCGTGGGAATTCAAATAATCCCATTGGAGTGATGATCGCTGTCTTCTCAATGTCTTCTTCTCTTACACTCAGTTGTTGGTACGCACGGTTGAGGTCTATTGTTGAGAAGATAGTTTTTCCGGATAGATGATGAGTAAAGTCTTTGATGCGTGGAACGGGGTAGCGATCTGGTATGGTGATGGAGTTGAGTCGGCGATAGTCACCACAAACTCTAATATCGCCATTCTTCTTGGGCACGATGTGTAGAGGTGATGCCCACGGGCTTTTACTGGGTCTGCATAATCCTTGTTCGATCATGTTTTCAAATTCCTTCTTGACTGTTTCGAAGCGATGTGGTGGGATTGGTCGGGCGCGGCTATGTATAGGTTGCCCTTGCGTTTCGATGAAATGTTGCACGTTGATATTGGAGTTTAATTTCATCGATGTTAATCTCGTGATGCCGGGATATTGAGCTAGTATGTCGTGGTATGATTGCGACATGTCGATACTGCGTATGGTAGGCACGTTTGATACTCGTACCGGGGCGTTTACCTTTAAGCTCGTAACACCGTCGGTTAATCTTCCGTTTTTCAAGTCGACGATGAGTTGGTGATGCTTGAGGAAGTCGGCTCCGAGTATTGGCTTCGAAACATCAGCTACGATGAATTTCCATTTGTAAGGGCGTCGTAGATTGAAATCAAGAGATAGTGTTTTCTCGCCATACGTAGCTATAGTAGTGTTGTTCGCTGCGTATAGTTGAAATGGTAACGGCGTTGCTACTTGTCCCTTGCTTCTCGGTAGCACGGAAATGTTGGCTCCCGTGTCAACCAAGAATGATAGCTTTGAGTTTCTATCGGTGATATATAGGCGGTGTGATTTGTCTTGAACGCCGGTGTCCGCCGCTGCCAACGTCCTGTCTAGTTTTCCGCATTTTGCTTCTTGAATGAACACGGTGATGTGCAGCGTCTAGCTTGCTCTTTGAAACGTCGGTGATAATAGCAGAATGGTGATGGCGATGCTGATCGATTGCGTGATCGCGATGAGTGGCGGTGACGAGATGGGTAGCGGCTGCGACGATGGTTGTTGTATTGTGGTCTCGATTTTAACTCAGCTATTTCCAGCGATAGCTTTTTTATCTCGTTGATGAGAAACTGCGTATCTGCTTGCGGTACGTTGTGTGATGTCGACGGGCTTGAGTATTCTTCCGTTGGACAGGGATTCGGCATTTTGAAATCGGTGCGCAGCGATGATTCTTCGACGGTTGAAAACTTTCTTCAAATCAGGTGTGTTTTGTTCGGGGTCACCACTTTGGAGGAGTGTCGTAGGTTGGTTGAAAGATAACTCGGATTCCAGATTGTAATGAATGAAAAATAATAATCTTTATTCCCGAAAGTTCCTACTTAAATACTATTTACAATTATAATCTAACTAGTACAACTAAGGGTATTTCCAGAGTTTGAACCAATCAGATCGCAGCACACTGTTTTCCATTTGTTCCGCACGTTGTCGCTGCAGTCGCGAGCTCGCGCACCTCGCCGCTCGGGGCGCTGAGGTTATAAATATGGGCGACAGACGTTGGCACCGGCGCCCCCAGAGGCCCAGTCCGTGGAATTACCTCCAACACCAGCAGGCTTTCCCAGCCCTGGGTCACTTCCAACCCCCACCCCCTCCCCCACCCACCACCACCCCCCGCCAAACGGACCCCCGTACTCGCGGCCCCGCGCCCCTTATGGGCACCCCCATGCCCCTTATGGGCACCCCCATGCCCCTTATGGGCCCCCCCGCGCCCCTTATGGGAGCCCCCGCGTCTTTTACTCGCGCCCCCGCGCCCCCAGTCAGGTCCGCACCTGCTCCCGTAGCACCGCGTTCCCAACCCAAACCCACAAACACTCCCGTGGCCCTCCCCAACACGATCCAATCCGGAATCATGATGTTCCTGTCCCCTCGCGCTTACCAAATGGGTCGCGAACTCATCGCCGCCCAAAATGCCCTCGACATAGTTAGGATCCAGGCTATATACAATGCGTACCCCGACATTACGCAAGCCCTGATATCGTCCGCCACTCAAGGAACCCCCAATGTCTAACACCGTCATAGCTAGGTTCAAACCCCGATCCCTCACGTTAGGTTTTTTCAATGCCGATGGCATCCAAAATCAACGCGATGAGATCGCGGTTTTCCTCCGCGCTCATCAAATTGACATCCTTCTCATTCAGGAAACCTTCCTTAAACCCTGTAATCGTGACCCCGGCATTGCCAACTATCGTGTAGTTCGCAATGACAGGGTTCACTGTCACAAGGGTGGTACTTTAATATATTATAAAAAGGATCTGTACTGCATCCCTATGGACCCTCCTCCTCTTTCACGACTAGAAGTCTCAGTCTGCCGCCTAGGCATGACAGGCCATCAGCCGATCATATTAGTATCAGCCTACGCTACTCCCTCTAAAGGTACGGAGGACTTTCAACCCTTCGCTAACGATCTCACATCCCTACTAGCCTTGAGCGACTCCGTTATCATAGCGGGCGACCTCAACGCCAAACATCCCTCCTGGAATAGTTCCAGATCCTCCATAAGAGGGCGACACTTGTTCGACCTCTCAAACTCCCTTAATATCGACATCATCGCTCCGATGAATTATACCCACTATCCCCATACAGTAGGCCATATCCCTGACGTACTAGACTTGGCGATCCTTAAGAACGTCAATCTAAGACTAGACTCAATAGAGACGGTGGACGAGCTTCACTCTGATCACCGTCCTGTAATACTAAAACTCGACCCCCGCATAGGTCTCCCTGACCCCAATCGCCCCCCGACCACCAAAAGGGTAACGGACTGGAGGAAAGTAAGCACCCAGCTGAAATCCAACACGTCCCCCCAACTGGACTCCATCCCCGACCAATTCCACTCTATCGCAGCAACAACGGCCGCGATCGACTCACTCACTGATCACGTACAATCCGTCGTGAGCGACTGCTCAAAGGAAGTCCCAGTGGGGGAAGACCCCCGCTGGAAACTACCTGACGATGTGCGTGACCTATTGACTGAGAAGAACGCAGCCATTCGTGCATACAGTAACTTTCCCTGCGCCGCAAACAAAGCCCATATGCGCTATTTACAGAGATCTGTAAAGACACGCATACAGGAGCTGCGTGACACGGGCTGGGACAAGATGCTGAGCGAACTAGAGCCAACCCACCTAGCCTTCTGGGAACTTCAGAGGAAACTCAAGTCCCAGCAAGTCGCGTCCACACCACCCCTAATCCGCCCCGACAAGACCATAGCCTTCGACGACATCGACAAGGCTGAATGCCTAGCCGATAGTCTAGAGGCACAATGCTCACCCAGCACTCTACCAGTAGACCAAGCTCACCTCTTAGAGGTCGACGCAGAAGTCGAACGTAGAACCTCCCTCCCTCCCGTTGAAGACCCTGAAAGTCCTCTGCCCCCCGTCACACCAGACGAAGTGCACGACATCATCAAGGGTCTGAAAATCCGTAAAGCCCCCGGCTCAGATGGAATCACTAATAGGGTGATTCAGCTATTCCCTGCCCACCTAATAATGCTACTGACTACCATCTTCAATGGTGCCTTAAGCAACAATTTCTTTCCACAAATGTGGAAAGAAGCCACCGTCATCGGCATCCCGAAGCCCGGCAAACCCAAAACCGAGCCTTCGAGTTACCGCCCCATCAGTTTGCTCAAAGTCCTCGGCAAGGTCTACGAGAGGCTTATTTATAAGCGTCTCAGAGACTACGCTGAGACAAAGGGCCTCATCCCCAACGAACAGTTTGGGTTCCGCACCCAGCACTCTAGCGTGCATCAGGCCCACCGGATAATCGAACACATAAGCGCTGGCTTCCAGCGCGGTTTGTATACCGGTGCAGTATTCTTCGATGCAGCGAAAGCGTTCGACAAAGTCTGGCACAACGGCTTAATATATAAGCTGTACCAACTCGGCGTGCCAGATCGTCTCGTGCTCATCTTACGAGACTTTTTGTCGAACCGCACATTCCGCTATCGCATCGAAGGCGCAATATCCTCTCCCCGTCCCATCCGCGCAGGCGTCCCTCAGGGCTCTGTGCTTGCCCCCCTCATATTCACTCTATTCACCAGCGACATCCCGAAGAGTAAAAAGGCGCAGTTGGCTCTGTTCGCAGACGATACGGCCATTTACTACAAGGGCGCTGGGCCCGATTCGATAGCTCGCATTCTCCAAACCGCAGTCGATAAACTCGGCGCTTGGTTTAGGAAATGGAGGATCGAAGTAAACCCCGACAAAAGTCAAGCGGTTTTATTTTCAAAACTGCACGTAAGATTTAGACCCCCCCTGCCCCGACCCATCACCATGCTCGGCAAGCCGATCCCTTGGGAGAAGCGAGCCAAGTATCTAGGTGTGGTCCTCGACGAAAAACTCACTTTCGCAGACCATATAAAGCAGGCCCGCGCGCGGGCCGCTTTCGCTCTCGGAAGACTCCATTCCATGCTAAATGCACGTAGCAAATTGTCACTTAGGTGCAAATTGCGAATCTACACCACATGCATTCGCCCCATCATGACCTATGCGGGCGTCTTTTTTGCCCAAGCTAAGCCCCGACAAATTCACAGACTGCAGGTGATGCAGAACAGATTCCTTCGTATGGCCACGGGAGCCCCTTGGTTCTGTAGGAACGAAACCCTCCATCTCGATTTTAAACTCCCCACGATCCACCAGTTTCTCAAACGCAATTCCAAGCGTTTCTTTGATTCCGCCGCCACCCACCGCAACCCTCTGGTTGTCGAGGCCGCTAGTTATGTCCCAAGTAAAATCAGTAAGATCCGCCGCCCGAGGCTAATCCTTTCCGACCCAGACGACCCCATAACCCTCCTCCAGGAGAGCAATAGGGAAACCAGTACAGTGAGAAAACACACACACCGACACACTTTCCGACCTCGCCGCAGAGGTCCGCGATCGCGACCCCCCCGAGTAAATGATACTCCCCCCCGACCCTTGCTCGAAGATGCGCCAGCCCGCGTCGATGCTGAGCCTGTAGCTTTAAATTCCCCGATTAATAATAATGAAATACTCTTGATCCAGCCTGTCCCTCTTGCTGTCCTCCCCCCAGCGAACGCCCTAAGCCGAGGTTCGTACCCCACAGGGGGTGCCCTTAGCGAGCGTTCGCCTAGTTTTAATTAGCATAGTTTTGCCCCTGGCTGGAGGCTTTAAGTGTAGAAGCTTAAGGCAACCACAGGATTGACCGGTTAAGTAGTCATGACCTCAGAGGTCAGCTACGAGATGCCCTATATAAAAAAAAAAAAAAAAAAAAAAAGTTGGCACCGGCATTCATCGAGGAGGCAGTGTCCAGTGCAGATGTGTGTGTTGTGCTCGAGCGTGCGGCTGAAGATGGGGCGAAGGCCGACGGCGGTGTGTGGCGTCGAAAGTTCCTGTACAATATTTATTCCGTGTTTCTTGTACAGAAAGTCAAAAACGTGCTGTGATCATAGTTCTTTTGAGAACTGTTCTTTTCAATGTTTCTTTAACACGATATCAAAACGTGGTGGCTACACCATCAACAAAAATCAAATATATGTACTAACATTAATTTATAATATTTTTCTTAAATGGAGGACCGTTCTAAAAATATTATTTCAGTGGTTCCTAGTTCCATACATTTGTCGCATTTATTTAGGTGTAGTTTGATGCTGGTTAGATTTTACGCGGAATAAAAAACCAACGTCCGTACCAAAGTTGACATCTCCTTTAAAAGCAAGAGCATCCCAATGAAAATATAATTATGGTGAATATTAAGGCAATTTCGAAATATATCGGTCGGCGAAGCCCTATATTGAGAAAAGTGGTGCGCTGACTAACCTTTTGAAGTAATTCAGCTTGATATGGTGACATTATCAAGCCAAGTTCAGCTGTAAAAAAAAAATCGCAGAAATAATTTTCAATGTAAGTAAGTAGTTATATATCTTAAGCTACCATAACCATTGTAGCTACCGAGAAACGGTTTTCTTTTTGAGACATTTTGGTCTGCATTTACGGATTTTGAAAAAAAATTACAGTCTGCAAGAAAATAGGATTGTTTTATCCCAATCGATCCTGTTTCTTATGAGGATCAAAAACACTATTGTACCAACTGAGGTTTGAGTACTATTTAAATCTGAAATCACAAAAAACTTTTCCCATACATTTTGTAGGAAATGAGACTACAACCTACTTTTCACGATGGATAGACTGGCTAAAAATAACCAAAAAATATTGAATTTCAAACTTCGAACGAATACGCGTTATAATTTGATTTGATTTGGGAACAAAATTTTTAGTTTATTGCTTTTGAAAAAACTTTTCCATACAAAAGCTTTTTGTAATTTTTGACTTTTATTATAGCGGGCAGTCTTTTTTAAACGTTTCCCATACAAGTCTGAAATTTCAAAATTATTTGAGGCTTTTTTCTCGGAACGTCGGAAATCACAAATAACACCAACACAACACAACTACCTTCTTCTCAAAGGAAATAAAATTTTAACGCTTAATCGCTCGAAGTTATTTTTTTTTTGTTTATTTTCGGCTAGTCTATCCATCGTGAAAAGTAAGTTGGAGTCTCATTTCCAAAATCCATCCTCTATAAGTACCGTTAGTTGAGTTGTATGTATAATAGAGATGATAACAAAAAAAAAACTATAGTCGGTCTTTGATATTATAAAAAATATTGGACACGAATTTTTTATTTTTTTACGTAATCTAAAGATTACGGCGATACATTGAGGTAAAATGTGCCATGACGTCACGAGTATGTAGATTTTATACTTACTAGTGACTTATCGACCCCCACTCCCCAACCTAAAATGCGTTTTATCTAAGTAATTTTTTATTCATATGATAAAGCAAAAAATACGTGTCTAATATTTTTTTAATATCTGATTGACGGACTAATTAGAATTTCATTTTTTTTACCTAGGTAGGTATCTTCCCTATTCTCCATACAAAACGCTGATTTCATAGGTGGGGAACTAATATAATTATCTGTTTTGCCGATTGTACCCGAAGAGCAGAAAAACCCAATTTTTTATTCCTATTAATTGTTCTTTTCAGACCAACAAGATACTGACCAACCACTTACGAACACACACTGGAGAGAAACCCTTTGCCTGCTCGATATGTAACGCTCGGTTCGCCCAAAGTACTGCATTGTCTGCACACGCTAGAGCTATACATCATACTACACATAAACAAACATAGGGAACCTCATAGAAAAAGAAATACTAAAAATCTGCGTTCGCAATTCATTTGCCAAACATGTAAACAAACACGAGTTTGAGGAAAAACAATTGTAATGCCTACACATAAGGTTCAGTTTGCGGTACAACTTCATATTTTTTTATGACTTGTCAACAGTACTAGTCGGTCTAAAATCAACTTTATTTACACTTAATTGCGAACGCAGATTACGTACGTGTACAGGTCGCGAATCATATTTTAATCAACATAAAACCCCACACTGACCTGCAAAATGTAAAAAACTAAAGAAAATTTGAATTTCGCGGGCTACCTTAGCGCATGACCCTTAACTGTACCTCGCTTCGAATTAAAATGTAAAACTCTCCCAAATTCCAAACCAAACTCGCAAATTCTGTGTTAAAAGTGGGCAAAGTGTATAATTTTTGCGATTGGAACATTTGCATCTGGATCACTGAAATGATCCGAATCATTGATGTTTCATTTGGATCATTTGAATCATCGACTCAAAGGATATAAAAATGGATAACGACAACGAAAAACTGTGAGAGTATGAGTGATACACATCTCATTTGGTATCTCTTTCTGACTTAAACAGATTGTAATGTATCACCCGCTCACTCGCGACTAGCGAGTCAGTTCGGTAGTACTGACACTAAAGTAACGTAACTCAGCGACTCAGTCTTTCTCTCTCGCTCACTCGCTCAGTCGCCTCGCAAGCGACGGTCGCGCGGAAAGAGCACAGAGGCAAAGTAATGATTCAAATTCAAATGATGCGTTTGAAACGTTGTTACTGAACCAATCTTTTGGAACACTTCAATGATCCAAATCAGTGAGTCGGTTCCGTAAAGAGTTACACACGCCTATCCTGTGTAGCAATTGACGAGAACCAAGGTAACCGACATATCCCGAAGAATTGCCAAACTTAAGTGGCAATGGGCAGGGGACATTGCTCGCAGGACAGATGGCCAATGGAGCCGAAAGGTTCTGGAGTGGCGACCGCGTACCGGAAGACTTAGCGTTGGAAGGCCTCCCACAAGGTGGACCGATGACCTTGTGAAGGCTGCAGGAATGCGAGAACCACAGAACCAGTCGAAGTGGCGGTGCTTGGGGGACGCCTATGTCCAGCATTGGACGTCTTTCTGCTGAAATGATGATGCTGAGTGGACGGTCGATTATGCGGTTATTAGATATGAAAAATTCTTCTGGTTAGCGTGTAAATGTCAAAATAATTTAAATTATACAATGTCGCCCATGGGCATGTGACCGCCCGTATTTTTTTGAATTTTCATGAAAAATTATCGAAAAAAACATTAAATAATAAATAAATAAAAATTATGTTTATTTATCTCCACAAATTACATTCTTCTACTATTATACATAATAAGTTGACAGATAAATTAACAAAATTTTGTAATTTGTGGGAGATCTGAAGTCTAAACTAAGCCTAGGCCTGTATTTTAGAACTGCCCATTGTAACACATAGTAGAGATTTGTCAACGTGATGCAATTGCGAGTGGTTGATGGTATCTCTAAGTGCAAGTCTGTTTGAGTGTGTGTTCGTGTATGTGTGTGTGTGAGTGTTTATGCCTACATTTTTTTTACATACAATATTTCATAAATATATAATATAATTAATTATATACTGCATAGAAAATTAAATATAAATATTACATTATATGTAGACAGAAATGAATATAAATATAAGGAATTTAATAAGGAATATGAACATAAATAATAATTGAATACTTAACATGAAAAATATTGAAGCGTTTTAAATTTAATATTCGATAATACTTCATGAATATTCGGAAAAATACGGGCGGTCACATGCCCGTGGGCGCCATTGTATGCTGTAAATAGGTACTTGGAGTAAGTTTATCTGTTGTAAAAAAAAAAAACACTGTGATCATAAATGTACTGTATTTTATCTTCTCATATTTAAATAAAATAAATACTATTGAGTTTTACTTCGCCGTTTTCTTTTGTATTCCACAATGACTTCGTCCAGGTGAAATTTTTTGTTCCCCCAACTCACCCCTTTGCATTGCATCGCGTCGCCTGCCGGCACTATTACTTAGTTTTCGCTTATCTTTCTTTCTAACTTTTTTTCTTTTAGCTCCTAAAGGTCTTAGCGTGATGTTAAATAGCATAAAGCCTTCCTTAAGAATTGGGATATCAAGTGCAAAATATTTTTTTTTAATCCGACTGGTATTTCCAGAGATTAGTGCATTCAAACAAATAATGAACTTTAAAATTATAAAAAAAAGCTTTTCATTTTAATAATCATGCATTGTCACGAGAATCAAACACGTATGCCAAATTTCAGCCCGATAGCTTCAGTAAAAGTGGGTGAAATATTGATTGCAATATTCCAGGACATACATACAAGTGAAGTTAAATAAAAGCTTTTAATAATAATAAAAAGCAAACTCTTCAGCATTATTATTCAGCGTAATTATTTTTTGCTTCCACAACTGACGCGCTAGGCTATCATGACGCAGTCAGATCCATTTCTAACCATCATGCTGACTGGGTAAATAATTAACACGGCAGAAACTATTCTCATTGTAGCTATAGCTCGTACCGACACGAGAGAAAATTTTACAAACGATAAGGAGCCAGATTATATGAGATCAGGGCTTGGAGCCGGTACCACAGATTAAATGGGACACTCTGCAGTTAAGGTATGAAGATACAATTACGCGGCGGGCTCGACTTCACAGTGCCAATTCAATAGGGCTGCCGCGCGCCGTCCAGTGGCCCGGGTCGCACGTCAATTCAATACTCACGCGCCGTGTCGCCTCGTCCGTTCGTCGCAAGATATTAAGGCGACGATAACCGACTTTTAATGATTTTATACTGAAGATCACGTCTAAACGAGTAGTGTTAATGATTTGGAAAAAATATATGTTAAATTAGAGCATTTTCTTATTAACTTAATATTTTTTTAGATTATGTTTTTATTACATAGTGAAATTAGTTTGTTAAGTTATGTCTAATGTGGATAAAAAACTGAGAATCGCGCGAATTCTATCAAGCGTATTTTTCGGAAACCTTCACCATTTTCAAGATAATAAAATTATTGATCTTTTAGTGTACGTGTTTTATTAAAATACCTTCTGTTTTATGTATAATAAATAAATAATACATCTAATTTGGGACGGCGCTCCTCGATGGGCGAGTCCTATTACTGGGTGGACGCACGACGCGTTCTGTGTGATCAGTACAGAACACGCAAGGTAACCACTCAAGGTCACTGGCATACATCTGCGTCTTAAGAGCATTTATCCTAAAAGTTGGCAACGTCACAAATAGCTGTCAAAAATTTACCTGTTTTGATTAATATGGGAATATTACTGTATGGAAATAAGAAATGTGGCTAACTAGCGAACTCGAATATTAATAATGAATTGCGATTATAACATTGAAATTGATGTTGTACCCGTTTCAGCTGTAAAAAAGGCATTTTGAAAGTTTCCAAATACGTTTTTTTAAGTACATCTTAAACTAAACATTCGGTGTTACGATATTAATCATTGCATTTCATAATCAATATTCTAGTTCGTTACTTAGCCACATTTCTTATTTCCATACAGTAACATTGCCAAATGAATCAAAACAGCGAAATATATTATGACATCTATTTGCGACGTTGCCCACGTTCAGAATAAACGCTCTTAAAACTAAAAGTACTCAAATGAAGGCAACAGTATATTGCGACCGCAGGCGGCAGCAGCAGGCGACATGACGCCGCTACAGTCTGGTTTCTATTGTATTTTTAAGCGTTTATTCCCGTCATTCCCGTACGCCGTGTCCCCGTCCTACCGGGACAGCGGTACTTCAATTAAATATTTAAAAATACTTCCCGTTGTCCCCGTGGTTTGGTTTTACATTCAAAAATATGTTTCTGGCACTCGCCGGCCGCTGCTGCGGCACCGCTCGCTTCGTTCGCTCGGCTCGTGCGTTGTGTGGTCACAGTTCTAACCTAACTTAATAACCAAATAATAGACCAATTATCCAATTATTCTTTAAAAGATGACAACCCTAACGTGGTCAGAACATATAAAGAGTTACGCGATAGCATGGTCTAATAAAACAAGGTGTGGCATTCCGGGACCAACACATGCTTACGTCACTATCCAGTTGCCACTCTATTGCAACAAAACACGATTAAGGAAGGTTTTCAGAAACCAAAGCTTTTAAATTGTCGTTTCGTGTATCTAATCAAACGAAACAATTCAATTTAAACATAAACCAACGTAATTGTTAATTAAAACCTCATTGTTTTATCGGATTCGCACAGGTCATAAAGGTGGTTAGGGAGTTATTATTAGAAACTTCTGGTAACACAGATGTGATGACGTAGACTTGTGTCGCCCACGTGACCACTGTGTCTCGGAATGCCATACCTGGTGAAGTATATTATTATACCATGCTCGATAGCAAGAGAGGCAACTTGTAGGTGAATATAACTGTAGGTAATTAGCGCTGTGCCACCTGAATTGCACTTTATTGTGTCGTAGCAAGAGTCGCTTTTTATTGAAATGATTTTGCGGAGTGTCCCATTTGTATTAATCTGTGCCGGTACCAAAAGTACAGGTCATATATCGGTACATAGCGGTTCTTGCCATTTCGGTTCCAGACTGCAAGTACCGGAACCAAATTCAGGTACCCGGCGCGTACCACTAATCTCATATTTGCACGAGGAACTTCGTACGGCCAATTATTTATATATCCTTATTTATTATTTATTTATAGATACTTATTAGAAAAACCAATAGTATACGTATTACGTCTGGTACCGTTATCACACCAAGTCCAATAGTAGGTACCGGTTCCCAAAAATACCGGTATTCCAAGCCGTGCATCGGACGTATTTTTTATTTTTTGTTTTTTCTTTATTTATTTAAACTGATCTGGCGAAATGTGGGTGTACACTTCTGCCCAACCCTTCAGGGAATACTAGCGTAATGTTATGTGTGAGTAGCCAGATTATCGCGACAATAATATAATTATTTTCGATTTTCATTTAAGAGCGTTTATTCTGAAAGTGGGCAACGTCGCAAATAGATGTCAAATTATTTCGTTGTTTTGATTAATTTGGCAATATTACTGTATGATAATAAGAAATGTGGCTAACTAGCGAACTAGAATATTGATTATGAAATACAATAATTCATATCGTAACACCGAATAATTAGTTTTAGAAGTAAAAAAAGGATTTGGAAACTTTCCAAATGCTTTTTCTACACCTAAAACGGGTACAACACCAAATTCAGTGTTATAATTGCAATTCATTATTAATATTCTAGTTCCCTAGTTAGCCATATTTCTTATTTCCATAAAGTAATATTGTCAAATTATTCAAAACAGGTAAATTTTTGACAGCTACTTGTGACGTCGCCAGCTTTCAGAATAAACACTCTCGAGTACAGTCAGCTACGAAAATTAGTTGGTAGTCAAAATAAAATGTGTTCAAAAGAGACAGTGTTAACCAACTTTCGTCGCTGACTGTCAGCAAAAGTGACAGTGGTAACCAGCTATCTAATTAAGACCTATCTAAATACGCAACACATTTTCGATTTGCAATTAAGTCAAATTGGTTTCGTTTGACTAGAATTGCTTTCAATTAACAACTTTTGAAAGCAAATTAATTATTAATTATTAATAAAAAATAAAAAAGCGAAACCAATTTGACTCAATTGCAAATCGAAAATGTGTTGCGCATTTAGATAGAGCTGTAGTCGCTGGATCGTCTGATGGTTAACAATAAAACGCATAATGGGTAATACTGATGACATTTATTAATAATAGACAAAATAGTTGTATTATTTTAAATGTTATACTTTCATAAATATATGGCGAAAGTTAGTTTTTTAAAATCTTATTTAACTAGTTTCTATAAAACACTTGTTTTTTTTTAAATATTTGGATCAAAATTTAATTATTTTTATATGTAAATATGTATATACATATTTACAAGTGGGTACAAACAACATATACAATAACAGAGCGCATCCCAGCACGTCAGAAAAAGCTAAGCAGTGCGTTGAAAATCCAGTGCGAGCAACGCGGCGCGGCTAACTCAAAGTACCTATAGGGAGGTGAGATGTAATGTTACGTGTGTTTATTTCTAACTAGCTATAGCTCGCGACTTCACCAGCGTGGACTCTCTTTTAAGTTACTCCTTATAACATCAGCTATCTGCCAGTGAAGGCCCGTCGAAATCGGTCCAGCTGTTTCGGAGATTAGCAGGAACAAACAGACAGACAGACAGAAGATTTTTTTTTTTAATTTTTTTTATGTGCCGAATAGACATTTAGTAAAAAGCTGTTATTTTGACGTTACACATGAACAGATACTTCAATTTTATTTATTTGTAGTATAGTATATTATTTTAGGATGTAATAAAGATAGTTGTAATAATAGATCCGACACAACTTATTGTACTATCAAAAAATGAATTCATATAAAAATACTTTTTCTTTAAGGAATTTTTCAACAGCAGCCCGGAGTCTAGAATTGTGCCCCACTGATGGCAATAGGCTCGCTCGCCCATTACATGGGACTTATCCTAAAAGTTGTTTGTTGTTGTAAAGGGTTTATCCTAAAAGTTGGCAACGGCGCAAATAACTGTCAAATATTTACCTGCTTTGATTCATAAAATTAATAGCTAAATTAATCAAAACAGTGAAATGTTTGACATCTATTTGCGACGTTGCCCACCTTCAGAATAAACGCTCTTAAACAGAACTGGCGAAATGTGTGTGTACTATAGGTACGCCTATGCCCAACCCTTCGTTGAAACAAGGCGTGATGTTGTGTTACGTACTTTTTAATGAACTTGTGGTTTATTTTTCTCATGCCACACAAGATGAGATTTCAAAGTTTGTTTATAAACAAAACTTTCCTGACATATATGACATATATGCGGTTGATCACGAATATGAGTACGAATATGCTTCCTACGATCGCTCGCATCTCTAAAATTAGATTTCAGACAAATAGTACATTTATAAGGTTTTTCATTCGTGTGTATACGCATATGCCTTTTCCAATGACCCCTTTCTTTAAACATGTCAGGACATTTATCACATTTAAACGGCTTTTCACCAGTGTGTATACGAACGTGTTTTTTCAAATCCTGCGAATCTCTGAATTCTTTTTGACAAGTCTCACATTTGTAACGTTTCTCACCGGTATGTATTCGGTGATGCTTTTTCAGGCCTTCCAGTTGAGTGAACCTTCTCTCGCAAACATCGCATTTGTGTGGTTGTTCATCGCTATGTATGCGCACATGAGTCTTCAAAGCGTCTGCGTTACTAAAGCATTTCTGACATTGTTCACACACATGATCTTTTTCGCCTGTGTGAGTAAGATTGTGCTTCTTCAAACCGTGCAGTTGAGCATAACTTTTAAGGCATATATTACACTGATAAGGTTTTTCACCCGTATGTTTCCGGTTATGCCTTTTCAAGTCCCCTGGTTGACGGAACGCCATCTCACAAGTATCACACTTATAAGGTTTTTCACCGGTGTGTGTAAAAATGTGACGTTTCAAATCTACAGGCAGCATGAAGCTACATTCACATAATTTACACTTATGTGGTTTTTCATTCTTATGTGCACTGAGGTGAGTTTTCAAAAGATTCTCGCGAATGAACGCCTCTTTACATATTGTACATTTGAACGGTTTGACGATTGAGTGGATAGGAACATGTCGTTCTAAGTCACACTTCTTATCGAAACTTTTTTTGCATGCATCACATTTGTAAGGCTTTTCTTTGGTGTAGGGTCGCCAGATCTGGGATTTTGTGTTACAAAACTTTGTTTTTATCTTCCTGGGGGCGGTTGTTCTTTGCGCTTTTGATGGTACCTTTCCCGGACCAGAATTAGATGGAGTTGGAGTTGGCTCTCTCTGATCTGTGCTTGGTGGAGGAGTGGATAGTCTCTTGTCCTTTGGTGTGGGAATGGATTCTCTCCTACTTCTCTTTGGTGCGTATCTGATGACAGATGGTCGATCATTTTGAAGTTGTCTGTAAGACATTGTGATAGGTATTAACACTTCGATTTTCGACACAAATGTATGTTTGGTTATGAACTAAATAACTTGACCTTGTTTTGGATCTGTTCTTGAGTGGAGACCGCAGTTCGGGAAATATAGATCAAGACAACCTCAGTTAGGTGGAGCGATGATCTTCGTAGGCTGGTTGCGAGAAGAGTAGTCGAGAATCCAGTAAAATTAGGTGTTATTTGAGGCCTATGTCTGGCAGTAGACTGGATATAAGTGGAAGATGATGGATGACAAAAATCAAGGCGGAATGCAAGGTCGACTGAACACCTGATGAAGGTCGCGCGAAACTGCTGGTGCTGCGCAGATCTGGTTATTGTGGGGATGTTTTTTGCGGCCTATGTTTTGCAGTGGACGTAGCAACAGACTACTATGCTGCTGGGGAGTTTGTTGCACCACTTCCTCCCAACTTAAGCACCTGGAAGTGGTAAAGGGCGGGCGTTTTGGGGGATTGTCTAATATAACTTTGATGTTCAAAAAGTGCTGCTTCTCAGCCTAGTTTGAATAAATTACTTGATTTTGGTTTTCGTCGAGATATTTTGACGATGATTTTAATAATCCTATGTCTTGGACTGGAACTGTTGGTTGCATTTTTATTACATAACTGTGACTACAATTGTGCTCTTTGTAGCACATTAGACTTTTAAAATCGTTAAGTTTTGTTGAAATCATTTTGCTTGTTTGTGGTGTGGTTTCATGCTTTCATAGATTCTGTTTTGTGGCTGAAATATCTGAAAGACGAAAAAGAAAAACGATTAAAGAGAGACGTAGGTAAATAAAATCTAAGGCGATGGACATAACAACTGGCGAGTGGCACGGGCGTGGCGATGGCATGGCGCGGGCGTTCCGCCGCCCGTTCCATATTTCATACAAAATGCATACGAACGACGTGGCGCGAACACGTCGCCATTTGTATATGTCCCGCGCCTAAGAGACCATTACCAGAGATTTTTAACCAGTTGGAATGAAGGCACACTTGGCGACTGAGAGGTGGACCGAAAAAAGTCTTACATTCTGACACTCCACTGTCACGACACTTTTGTTAATCATATGCCAGCCTTTTCCCGACTATGTAACTATATTGGTGTCAGTTTCCAGTCTAACCGGATGCAGCTGAATACCAGTATTTTACATGGAGCGACTGTCTTTCTGACCTCCACAAACCAGTTACTGAGTAATACGATACCCCTTGGTAAGACTGGTTGTCAGACTTTCGGGTTTCTGACGATCCGTAACGACTGTCAAACATCCGGAAATGACAGCCGGGACCAACGGGTTAACGTGCTATCCGAGGCACGGAGGGGCACCTATCCACGGACCAGCCGCAGAAAGTATAGCTTCACCTGATCTATCGACCCGTGCGGCTGTTACTACTTAGCCTTTTGTTAACTACTTTATTACTTTTGGGGTTCAGCTCTAATTCGCCTAGTGTGCAGAGTGTACCGTGCGATAAGAAACTTTGTTCCAATAATCGTAAATACTAAATTCAAGTTATACAGTTTCAGAACAGACAGAACAAGTAGATTCGTTTTAGTAAGTTTAGATCATCTAGCCTTACTGTACATGACGCCGGAGCCGCAAATGAATAACGTACATGCGCAGCGGCGCCGCACGGAACCGCGTGTACACCGCGTCTCCATTGGTGCCTAGCACACGATGACAGATCAGTAAAGCATTGCCAACTAAACATGCGGTGCCGGTGAGGCTCCGGCATCATGTACAGGAAGCC
Organism: Agrochola lota; assembly: GCA_947364205.1. Classification (NCBI taxonomy): domain Eukaryota; kingdom Metazoa; phylum Arthropoda; class Insecta; order Lepidoptera; family Noctuidae; genus Agrochola; species Agrochola lota. Next base: position 5,802,844 of record OX376248.1, read on the forward strand.
TTATTTAAAATTTGACGTCGACAACCTTCCACTAAATTTTCTTGGGGTTTTTCTAGGGTCCAAAGTGAAGGTGTCTAGGCTAGTCTGCGAAATTCAATTTTCTCGGGTAACACTTGCACTTTCGCCTCCACAAACATTTAAAATGTGTATTGTATAACAAGTAGTGAACTGGGAGGTCGCGTTCATTTACATTAAGTTTGGTATCTATGCTTACTAAAATTCGTCATAGTTTAACTTTTAACATTCATTGAAGAATAAAAATCTTTCAACATTTAACACTTATTTTTGGTGTTGACGTTACATTTCAAGCTTATAAATTATACCTAAGTGTTTATGATTCTGTTTAGCTATCCATGCATTGAATTGTATAGTGTAATGCAATCGACAAACTGACAAAGTCAAGCAGGACATAATTAGGAAACAGAATATGTAGGATACCTACTCAATCAGTACTCACCATCCAGAAATATGAATTAATTAAATTAGTATTGAAATAGCCGCTGTTTGAAGAAATATTCAAATTAAGAACTTATTCATTAAATTTCCGTTTATTTTGCTAAGCAAAAATTATTAAACACCGACATTCACGATCCCGTTCCGTTCCTCAATAATATTATTGATTGACGACGGGAAAATAACATTATTTGGAAATGTCAAGTGTCAACATCAGTGTTGCTGAAGTAATTATTTAAATACCCGATTAGTGGGAGTTAAATACTTCAAAAAAAATGCCCGTAAAGCTTCGGTTTCCTAGAAGAGCGGTGGCCGCCACGTAACGGCTGCAGTGACGGCTGTCATTAAATAGATGGCACCAGGGTTTGACTTTACGGTGTCAAAAACGCTCTCTAGGAAAACACACAAACTTACTTTCATTAAATATCGTTTTATTGACGCCATTTGGAAACCTCAGCATAACCAACTCTAAAGAAATTATAAATCCTGATTTGAGAAGACTACCTTTCTAAAAACACTTAAATTCTACCTTAAATTATAAATGCTAAAATACGTAGCTTTTTCTTATGTTTTTTTAAAGAAAATAATAAAACATATCAATCGACAAACTGCGAAATACCAATTGCTTTCAATCAATTCCCATTTCGGTCGCGAAATCGCAATCAGTGGCAGTGGCTTTATATCGTGCACGTTTCGATTCTCTGCTTTCCTGAAATTAAAGGGATTCTTTACAGATTGGCAGCACTAAACAAAGTCAAAGAGCTATTGCCATTGTTGTCACTGTCAGTGTCAATGTCGTTCTTAGTTTTTTTTTTATCCAAGTAGGGCAACTAGCACATTGTTAATTGAGGCCTACGCCTGAAAGTTGTGACACTAATAATAAAGCTGAAGAGTCTGTTTGTTTGAACGCGCTTATCTCTGCAACTACCAGTCAGATTTGAAAAAATCGCATTTGAGCCCAGTTCTCAAGGAAGGTATAAGATAAGGCTATTTAACATCACACTACGACTCATAGGAACCGAAAAAATGCAGAAAGTACGCTAACCAAAAACCAAGTAATAGCACGCACGGGCAGGCGATGCGATACGACGCGGTGGGTCGGGGAAACAATACATTTTACGCGGATAAAGTACCGGACAGAAGTTAGAAAAATAAATAAAGGACAAGTTCGTTTGAATTTTTTATTAAAACAGCGGATTCTTCAATCCCTCTTCATCTTCAAGGTCAAATAATAATTCAGCCCCTTTTTCATCACTGGGTCGGTCGATGGATCGAAGTACTCCTTTCGGCATCTTCAAATCGTCCGACCCCGCATTAGATCGAAGTATTTGTCCCATCTTTTGATAATCTAGCCCTTGATTATTAGATCGAAACATTTGTCCAATCTTCTGTAAATCTAGTCCCGGTTTATTAGATTGAACGATTTGATCTTTTTTGTTTTCATCGAGCCCTAAAGAGTCGTAACTGCTTTCAAATCCTTCATCCACAGTTTTCGTTATCCTTTTCGCCGTAGCTTTTTGCAGAGGCTTCCCGTTCTTCTTATGTTTCTGATCAATTCTCTTCGCGTCCTTTAGAAGAACGTCCACGAACTTTGAGATGTCGACCTTTTCCCCAGTACGGATAATAGGCTTTTTCGAATTGGGTTTTAATTCAGATCTTCTATGATGATCATGGTTTTTTGATTTGACGTTGTGGAGAACTGTTGGCAAAGAGTTTTTTACCGTTAAGTAAGATCTGTTAGGCAGACGTGGAGGCGGACCTATTAGTAGTACATCCTCATTTCGCCATTTATGTTTAAGTCCCCAAATAGGGGGCGAACCTATAGCCATAACCGGGCTATAATTCAGAGTCCGGGTTGCTACCCAGAAATCCCAATTTTTTTTGGGTAGGAAATTATCAAATAACTTCTCCCGCTCTGCGCGGAGCTGAGGGCGTGTCAGACTTTTACTGACTAAAACCCACCCGTGTTCCTTCCGTTGCCTGTGTGCCGGGGCCGCGATATTCCTTTCGGACAAACTCGCAACCCTGACAGGCATTGGCCCTAACGGATCCCGTCAGTTGGTGCTGACATCTCTTTGAGGCGCGCGTGGAACACAACGCGCCGTCGACCCGGGCCTGGTCCTTATCGGACGGCGAGCTACCCATTGCTCACCGTCCGCAAGCCCGCGCTTACGGTGGCCGGAAGTCGGCTTGCGACTCCCGACGCCCGGGGCGTCTCCTGCGGCGACTAGGGGCGCGAGGGCGCGAATTTTGCCCGACCGAGAATCGGACCAATGACATGCTCTGAAGTAGCGCTTGCGAACCACTTTCCCAGCGAGCATTTACCTTTAAGTTTTTTTTTGTAAGTAGCTACCATCGCGGATAGAGAACCGGCCGGCCTTAGTCCTTGATCAGGGTAGAGTGAGATTGTCTTTCGGGCGCCGCTTTCACTTCACGTAAATTCTACTTTGAGCTGGATTTGTTTTTTCGAATTTGGCTTTTTGGAGCCCCTTGCCATGATTCTGGCGCGTAGAGCGACCGCTCCTTTCGCTCTACCGCCGGGCCGGCGCTGGCGGATAAAATCTGGTCGAGGCTGGTACGTTTACGAACCTCTGCGTAACCGCCTTGAATCAGAAAAGGCGGCAATATTACTCTTTATTAAGTATAATGCTCCTATTTTTTCATTAATTTTTCGGATTCATGTGCGTATTGTATAATTATCACTTGCTTCAAAAACGGTGAAGGAAAACACCGTGAGGAAACCGGCATGCCTGAGAGATATTTCTCGACGGCATGTGAAACCAAGTCAGAGGCCCATGGGCGGCTTTAAAACTCTGACACCAGGTTAGACACTAACCACACGAAAAGAAGAACTTCACTTACTAATATGAAAATTAGTAATGGAAGTTAAAAAAAAATAGGAGCATTATACTTAATACAAATTTTCATTAATAAAAATGTTAATAATTACTTTATCATTGTTTTAATTCTTCATTCATATACTATATTTATATAAGATCTTAAACATCCGAATCCGCGGATGTGAGCCTTCAAAAATCCGCATCCGCATTCACATCCGCAGATGTGAAAAAATCGGCATCCGCAACATCCCTGGTCTCCAGTCCCAGTAGATGTTTCAACGGTGCTTAAGCTAGGGCTTCCTAATACTGCGGTGGCCGCAACAAAGCGTCCGCAATTTACCGACCGGCGAATGACGTTACTGAAACGTTATTTCAGATAGTAAGTTGGTGTGTTTTCCTAGAAAGCGTTTTTGTCACCGTAAAGTCACACCCCGCTATCCATTTTCATGTCAGTCGTCACTGCAGCTGTTTTGTATCGGCCACCGCTCTTTTAGGAAACCGCAGTTTAAGAGGTAGAAATAGACTCAACATTTGAAAAAAAATCAACTCAAAGCATTTGCTTTAAGTTGAATTCTGTCAACTCAAAGCATTTATTTCAAATAAACCACTCAAAGCATTTATTTCGATGAAGTACAGGCGCTTTTGAATTTGTCAAGAGGTCGATCAGTCAGAAAAATGAAGCTAGTTGCCCATTTCAAAGCGTAGTAGGTTCCTATGGAGAAGAACGGGCAAGAAACTCCATGGATACTCTTTATATTCAAAATATTGTTTCAAAATATTGAAAAGATTTTTAGACTTGTGGTCTCTTTGTGTAGGAGCTCGTCAGGGGAAGGACTATAAGGTTCGGACTCCACCAAGGTGGAGATGTGCGGAGATGTCCGAAGCGGAGACGAGGAGAGATGTTTTTTCAGGTAGGGTGTATCCACCGAAGCTGTGCGGAAATACGTACTGGTTATTAGGAAGAGGATGCGGATGAGGAACTATTAGAAATACGTTTTGGGGAAGTGGATGAGGATGAGGATACGAGGAGGAGGATGAGGATGAGGAAGAGGATGCGGATGAGGAAGATAGAACCTGTAATTTCGAATTGAAATTTTAAATAAAAGAAAGATTGCGAGTGGGTCATTTAATATTTAAAAAGAAAAAAAAAAAAAAACAATTTTATTAAATTGTTTTATTTTTTCTTTTTAAATATTAAATTGTGAGGAATAATAAATGAATATGGTTGGATTTAATGAAAATTAACTTTGAAGCTGTTTCTCCAGATAGACGATTTCGTAATTCGTCGTAAACTAATCTAGCGACACTGAAAATGCGCTCACTAGGGACACTTGATGGAGGGGCTGAAAGATACTGGCGCACAGCTCTGAAAGTGGCTTCAGTGGGGTGGCTGCGTACACTACAGTACTACACAATAGCGTGCTGTAAGATTATATTTCTAAAACACGTTGAGACACGTTCATGCCTGATAGTGAAAGTACTTAATTCATATTTTAGCCTGATTTTGGGGATGTGGAAGAGGATGAGGAATCGCAAAAAAATTAGGAACTTCCGCATTATACTGGCTAGGCTGGAGCAGAGATGTGTGCTGGCTAGAGCGGGAGGGCGAGTTGTGCGACGCTGGAGAACTAGCGGCGCTGCTCACTGCAGTGGTATGGTATCCACTGAAGCTAAGTGCAAATAACGAAATTCTATTGATTGTTTAAAACACATCTCTCCGCTTTGATAGAGCCTGGACCTTATAGTCCTTCCCCGGACGAGCTCCTACTGAAAGAGTTAAGAAGCGTTATGAACCTACTTACCTTACTTTTAAAATACAAGATCACTTACTAGAACATAAAATGAGACATAAGTATAATAAACTCCTCATCATTTTCTCTTCTAAGCACTGCACTATCTATGATTTGTAACATTAAAAATCTCAATTGAATTATCAATCAGAAAGGACCTATCGTATCGTAAAATTCAGTGTGAAATTAAAATCATGATTGTCATTAAAAAACGGATAAACGAATTAATGTAACAGGTTATCTAGATTCTACAGTCAATCTGCCTAGCCTTTTCCCAGCTAAGGTGGGGTCGCATTCCATTCTAACGCATGTAGCGAATACCAGTATTTTACATGGAGCGACTGCCTACCTGACCTCCACAACCCAGTAACTGGGAAATACTATACCCCTTGGTACGACAGGTTGTCAGACTTTCGGGCTTCTGACGACCCGTAACGACTGTCAAATATCCACGAATGACGGCCGGGACCAATGGCTTAACTTGCTTTACGAGGCACGGAGGGGTCTCGGTATATCCTACCCATAGGAATAGCAGGAGAAGTGGCATGGGGGCGTGGCTGTGTGCCGCGTGATCACGATGCTCATGTCTCAGGCAAGTGTCCGTATCCGCTTACTAGTGCGCTTTCGAACGCGATCGTGATAACATTTAAGAATACCGTGTTGTTTAGTGGTTTCTTGTAAAAATCGAAGCCAAACTAGAAACTTTATAAATCATAGAACCACTTATCATAAATCAGCACAAGTATTTTACTATATTTCTGTTGAAAATCATGAAAAACAACAAATCGAAAAATATTTCTTGCCGACTGTACTATTATTATTGTAGTAAATACATTGCTTCTTTACTACTAAATAACTGGACAAGCAATGTAAAAATCACATCGTTCTGTGATTTTTACATTGCTTGTCCAGTTATTTAGCGACATACTTTGGTAGTTAGTAAACAGTAACAACAACAGTAAAAAGTACTTTCGTTATGAGGTTGCATCGCGTAGTACAGCCGCTGTAACTTGCGACGAGTTAGTGATGTGGCTGTGCGGACCCACTAACGTAGGCTATCGACAACAATGTCGATTGTCGTATGAATTTATATTACTATTAAAGTTTATTCAATTTGTCAACAGTTATAGCCTGGTTAGAAGACCGATATTAAATCTTGTTTTATACTCATTTAGATTTTCTCATAATGTTGTTTCTTTTTATTTACAATTTTTTTTTTTACCTGCTTGTTGTTTATTTATATCATCTTATTATATGCATATTGCAGCAGAGCAGAGTGGACTGCCCCATCCAAAGGCACTGGGTAAAATTAGGTAAAGGTTTATGTTAAATAGAATTAAGTACTAACAACAATAACATAGCATGTAAGCGCAGTTTGTTACTAACCACTAACTACGTATGGACTGTTTAGGTCTGAAATAAAGATATTTTATTTATTTATTTATTTATATCGTTTTTTTTTTTCAGGAACTCTTTAATATTTTAATTTTTTATTTTATTACAATAATAAATGGGAGAATCGATAACTTTCCGATTTAGTCAATCACTAGCGTATATGTAAAATAAATGGCTTTTGCACAGCACAACGATAGCGATCGATGTTTTCGTGTGAGTGAGTTGAACGGTGCATGGTAAATGCACGCTGTGTTTGATGGGATAAGGTTTATAATTGATCGTGTAGTACGTTCTTATTTATAAATTATGTGAGCGCGACCTCGTATCTATTGGGCTTACTGATCTGCATGTGTAGTTGTGGCCAGGTAGGGGGGAGGAATTGGAGACATTGGGTTTCGATACATTTTTAACTACCGGGCATATCTACTTCTTTTTTATATCTATGGTCCTACCTAAAGAATGGTCGTCCATCCACAGACCGATATAAAGAAAGAAATCAAGAAAATACATTTATTTAGCACAGACTAAAAAGCACACAATATAATTAACTATATACACATATATTTATATTTATAATATACACGAATAATTTTAAATCGTTCTGGAGCCGAAACACAGTGACTCCAGACGATTAATAGGTACTATCAGCATTGTTATTGTTTTTTTAAGACATCTAATATAGAAGTTAGAAATTTATCACTTTTATTCTGTCATTCGAGTTAAATCTTAGTAGCGCTTCCACTATTTCATTCATAAACGCAAGATCGTACGCGATCCGCTCGGTGATGACGTAGCGCGGCACAGCTGTGCGTGTGCGAATCAGTTGACAGCGAGCTCGCGGTGGGTCAACGGACGTTGGACGAATAACCGGCTGCAAGTTAGTACTTACCTGCAAGTAGGTATTTCATTTCTGGTACGATAGGTTGGTGTAAGTTCATTCGCCTCCGTTATCTTTCGTTAGTATCGAAAGCACGGCACGGTGTTTACAACTATCACATCTCCTCGTAAACGAGAGAAACTAATTGAAATTTCATTCGACACTCTCGCATCACGAAATCACTAGTACTCGTACCTTTTCAACTAGACACGACGAGTACGCTTGGGAGTTGTATTTAAGGCCTTGAATCGAGTGTCGACCAATCGAGCTAATAGGTACTTAATAAGCATACCTGCCTATCATATTTATGATAAATAAAAAGAATACTGCCTAAACCAATTTTTATGCGACAATGCTTGCTTGCGGCCGCGGCGCGGCGGCTTCTACAAAGGCAGGCAATGTAAACAGAAAAATGAATCGTTTTACCTGTCGAATAGAGTTCATTATAAGATGGTGGTGCCCTTTTCTATGTAAATATTGGACCGAATTAAGACCTTATTTTTATACACTTAACCGCGGAATTCGGTTGTGCATCCTTTTGAAGTCCGGTCGGACACTTCTCAGAATAATTTTAGTAAACTGCGTACCTACTTACCTTGTACCTAGTTTGGTGAAATTTCTATTTGTTACCGTTTACGGTTGAGAAATAAAGTCTGAATTCCCTTTTCGTATTTTTATTTGTGTACCTATTTATCTATTGCGTATGTGTGTTTATGCTGTCTGATCGATGAATGGATTTTTCAATGGGTACCGTTCGCAAGTGTTGCCGTTCGTCGATACGTTTTACACACATATGCATTGATCGCAGTTACTTCGAGTTCTCATTATTTCACAAAAAAACAATAAATTAGATTTTTCGTGTTTTTTTTTAAATTGTAATTTATTGAAAATAATAGTCCCAATCGTTTCGAGTTCGATGATCGAGTTTATGGCTTTTCGTTCCAGAACGAGCTAAAATTAACCGTGTATATATATTTACACAGCAGATACAAAATTAAAATCAAATAAAAAGTGTAAAGTGCGATGTAAGAAAAAATTAGATGGGCAGTGTGCCTCTGGGCTGCGCCAAAATGGCCCAGTTCAGCAAAATAAAAAAAATCCAGACAACTTTATGTGCCTGACGCTGGTTTTCAACTGGACCTGAGAGTGTGATGTGACGGATATCGGTAAGATCGACGGCGAATCGTGTTACCCCGTAACTGGGTTGTAGAGGTCAGATTGGCAGCCGCTCAGAGGCGGACTAGCAAAGTGTTGTTCGCTTAGTACCAGCCGACTCTTAATTTCTATTAATTTTGCTATGTAATTTAATGATATGAAATTAAATATAATTGCATTTGATATTATGTACTTATTATGCAAAAGGAATTTCATGAAGTTAATAACTTTACTAACATTAATTGAGCTGAAGTAATTAAGTACAAGGTGGGGCTAAAGTAATCTCATAATGTGAATTGGCTGCCATGTTGTTGAAACTGAATAAATTGCGCCCTGTTTTCACGGAAAGATTATTTAAAGGTGTAAAATTGATGACGATAAGTTGAACAATTATGTCGGTCAAATGACAGCTTCCGAGTTGATGCACATTTGTAATCGTTTTACGGCATTGCTCACCGTCCGCCAGCCCGCACCTACGGTGGCCGGGAATCAGCCTGCGATTCCCGACGCCCAGGGCGTCTCCTGCGGTGGCTAGGGGCGTGAGGGCGCGAAATTTGCCTCTCCCTCACGCGTTCCGCCTCCTCCTCCGCGAGCATTACTACTTCGCAGAAGGAGGTGACGGCTTCCCACTCCCTCTCGCTCCGTACCATGGCCTGGACCAGGGCCGGACGCGAGAGATCACTGCCGCCGATCGCCTCCTCAAACACGGGACACGGTGGTGCCCCGCCCAAGTCGGGCAGACCTCCACTGTATGCTCCACCGTGTCCTCCGGGCGATCCACACAATGGTGACACCCGGGCGTTTCCTGCCGCCTTATCCGGAACAGGAACCTCCCAAAACAACCGTGTCCGGTGAGGACCTGCATCAGGCGGAAGGTGAGGCCGCCGCCGCCGAGACGCCTCCTCAAATAGGGGACTTATCGCCGGAACTGTGGCGTGCCCAGCACTGGGTTGCGACAATCGAGATGCGAGATCCCGCCGGAGCTCTATCCGCTGCGCCGCGATTGTGGAGAGGCAGCCTCGTCGTGTTTTTTATGGAATTTTTCGCTTTCTGTATGGAAAATATGAAAATTATTACCAAGATGTTGAATTTTAGGGGCTTAAGTGTTTTTTAAAGGGGGTCGAAATTTTCATTATTTTTGCGATAGGACACACCATTTTCGAGATAGAAGCAAAAGAAAAGAAAAAACGATACACGAGGTTTTGGTGGGAATTTTAGTTCATGACAACTTATTCTATTCCACACCATTTTTTTCCCACACAATCAAAAAGTTTGGTGAAAATCGTCAAATTCAGAATAGCAAAATTGCCATTTTTACCGAATTATTATCTGCCATCTTAGTGCTGTCAAACTAAAATATAGTTAAGTTGTGTCACTTTAGTCTATTTCAGAATGGGAAATCGACGTTTGATAGGAATACACAAAATTTTGGTGATTTTAAGTCTAGTTTAGAGGCATTTGTGACAAGAGAATTGACACCACTGTCTCTCACTTGTAAAACATGGTCCTACGTAGTGGACACGAGGAACATTCAAATTTTCTTTGACTAGGCCTACGCGACCCGTAATAACATTTATTTTTATTATAAAACTGCCTTCCCTGAACAAAACTGTAGCAAACAATCAGCATTTAGCTGAAAAACAATTTGCCACTGAATATTAAGCTTAATTTCATTGTCCATACGAGTTAAGATGACTGCAAATCCAGGTAAAGCTAAATCAGGTTAACTTCCCAAGCCCTTTTCTTGGGAAAGTGACCTGTGATTGGCCAATTTGGATGTTGCGCGCGCATCCGTAATAGTGATTTTACGCTTGTTTTCTGTTACGCAAAGTTCATTGCTTGTTTTAGTCAAATACAGTAGTTTTTAGATCAGTTTCATGCAGCAATGGATGTGAAATGGAAAAAAGTATTGTAATAATCCCATTTGGAAACAGAGCGCTTCTTTCTATGCAAGAGACTCTATTTAGTTGAGTTTCACAATTCGTTGCATTTAGATACGAACATTTAAAATGTAACAAAAAACATACATTTAATTTTCAAAATGTTTAGAAAACGCGCGTGCCTTATTAGTGCTTTTATTAGTAATAAAATAAAGTTATTTATTTAATAGATTATAAAAATAAATGTAGGTAAAACAAAAAAATTGTGCCTATTTTTTATAATATCATCGTCCATTTTGAAATATTTGAAACAGGAACGTTACGTCATTTCGTAAAACTTTTGAGTTTTTTTAAAATCAAAATGGCGAATGTAGGCAAAGTGTTGGCTACCATAAAGGCAGTGATTACTCGATTAGTTTTTGCCTGCCACGGTATCATAGCAATATGGCAAGTAACTTTATTCAAAGACGATATAGAATACTGGTATTTAGCATCACCGATAATGCTGTTAATTTTCGAAGGAGTTTTTACGTTAACTATCAAAGAAAATCAGGAATGGAAATGGTAAGTTTTAGTAATACACGATCAAATATAGATATCACTTTTTAAAATTAAATACTTAATATTATTTATTTTTGTACACTTTTCTTAAAACGTATTGTAAGTAGGATTAGCAACGAAAGTCGATTACCTAACATTGTTACCTACCTACTTTATAATTTTTTATATTGATTCAAAATTGTACTACGTTACAGGTATTTCTTTACAGACTGTGCTATTTAAAAAGAAACTCCATCTGTTAATAACTCGCAAAGAATCAAAATTAAATTAAATACTTGAGAAGCGAGCGAGCGAACGAGCGAGCCTTACAGTATTCGCAGATGTGTAACATCTGACATTTCACCTTAATAGTAATAGCAACATTAAAGGGGCGGGGATTCTTCAAGGTCGTTTCTGACGGCCAAATCAAGCACTGCGCGTGCTCTTTGGTCAAATCAAATAGTGCGCGGTTCCGCAGTTTCCTGTGACACACAGTCCCTTTTCACGAAATCACTCCCACAGAATTTAATACTTCGATTTTTTTAGATTGTATATTAGGACATAAACCACTTTTTATTTCGCAAAATTCATGGGCCGAGGCAACATGCGCGGGGAGAACGAGCTAAATTGTAACCACTGGCATATTTATAATAATATGTAAACTCAAATAAATTGGGTTGTGGAGGTCACTACACACAGATCCACGAACATATTCCTGTCATATTTAAAAAACAGGAAGATGTTCGTGGAGATCAAAGCAGTGGAGTCACAGACAAATTCTTCAGGTACTAATTGTCCTAGTGAAGAAACATATAGGTCCCAACTGTCTCCTGTGCACACTGGCTTATCTTAAGGCTCCATACTGGGTCCGATATTTTTTATCGTGTTTGTTGACCTTATACAACACACGAGTGGAAAAGCTGCGAGATCTATCCCGCTTGTGGTGTTTGCTGACGATACCAATGCAGTTGTTTCGGCTGACAATGTAAACGACCTTAATTCCATAGTTAATCAAACCTTAGATATCTTCCATAGCTGGTTTGCTGTTAACAGTCCTAAAGTTAATGCCAGTAAAACCAATGTAATGCTTTTTCGTTCTTTATCCAAAAATAAAGATAACATAAACTGCGTCATAAATGGAGAAACAGTGAACGTGGTCCCAGTGGTTAAGTTTCTGGGAGTTCATATCGATGGCCAGTTAAAGTGGAAACAAGAGCTAACACACCTAGAGAAAGCAATCAGCTCTGCCTGTTACGTACTAAGTAGTCTAAGAAACGAGGTAACCATAAAACATTTAATAAAACCCGGCCAAGTGCGTGTCGGACCACGCACAATGACGGGTTCCGTAGTTGGGATGAATTTATCCCAATACTACTATTTAACACACTTAACATTGTAGTTGAAAAACATGTTCTCCCATACGCAATGTATGGGAGATCATGTTTTTCAAACCGCAAATTTAAGTTGGTTGATTATTATTATTACTCGTTAACCTGTACAGCCTACTTAGCTCTGATAGTTTTCCTTTTAATTTCGTTATATATACTACTGCTGTGATTTTTTTCATAAATCCAAGTACAACCATTTAGCTGGCAGGAGGGGGGGACACTTGTCTCTAACAAAAAAAAACAGTTAAAAGCTTAATATTTCGCAAACGGATCCCTGAATCTAAAAATGGTTTTCACAAACTTACAATATTTTTGAACGACCTTTCTAATGATACCCCACAACATGGGGTAGACGAGAAAAAAAAAACATCCCCACTTTACGTGTAGGGGACGTACCCTAAAAAAATATATTTTTCTTAATTTTATTTTACCACTTTGTCGGCATGATTAATATGTATACATATGCCAAATTACAGGTTTCTAGTACTAACCGTCTCTGAGCTAACCCGTGGACAGACAGACGGACAGACAGACAGACAGACAGACAGACGACATGGCGAAACTATAAGGGTTCCTTGTTTACTACGGAACCCTAAAAACGGTCTATTACGCATTAGTTGAATCAATGCCGTAGAGAAATATCTCTCAGGCATGCCGGTTTCGTCACGATGTTTTCCTTCACCGTTTTTGAAGCAAGTGATAATTATACAATACGCACATGGATCCGAAAAGTCAGAGGTGCGTGCCTTGGGTTCGAACTCGAGGCCTACGACTTGGCAGTTCGACGGTCACACCACTAGGCTATCATTGTTGAAGTCAAAACAAAAACCGTTCATTGACGTCTGTCAAAATGTGGAACATGGTTCTCTTTCAAATCAATAAACCATTTTGCCGACATCTTTACAGTAGGTACATTAGGCCATTTAAATTTGCTACTTAATTTTTCGTAAACTCAGTCATTGTAGTGCCTTTTGATAGAATTATCTAAAACAAATACGATCAATCTAACCTCAACAATCAAACAAAATAACAGGTGACAGTGACAATGACAAAGCAATGTTTACGGCACTTTAACCGATTGGGATAAAGTGCCGTTAGCGGCACTCTATACACTTCCAATATTTTACCTACAGTCTAGGCCAGTGGTTCCTACAGTTGACAAAAACTTCCAAATTCGGGACACGCCTCTTGGCCTGTCATGGTGAAAAACGGGCATGCTAACTATACAGGGTGGCAGGGACATCGACGTGAATACTGTTACCATGCAGTAAATGATTCGGAAACCTATGCGTTATTTTTCGTAAAACGGGTAGTCAGAAATTATATTTTTCGTTGGATGTTGGGGGTATTCCTCGAAGCGCACCAACTTTGGAACGCACTAAAAGTATTCCTCGATAGCACCATTTAGGTGCGCTAACAAAATCAAATTAAAATATTATAATTTTATTCCTCGAAACGCACCAACGATTATAGAGAAGACCATAAAGAATTCGTAATAAATGATATCGATTGACGTTTTAAAATTCAACTTCCTAATTGTTTATTTATTAAAACTAGAAAGCAAAAACCAGCCAAGTGTGTGGCGGACCACGCACAATGAAGGGTTCCGTAGTTGGGATGAATTTATCCCAAGAACAAACTTAACATTGTAGTTGTCAAACATGTTCTCCCGGAATGTATCCGGAACCGGAATAGGGAGATCATGTTTTTCAAACTGCAAATTTAAGTTGGTTGATTATTTCTCGTTAACCTGTACAGCCTACTTAGTTTTCATAGTTTTCCTTTTAATTTCGTTATATATACTACTGCTGTGAATTTTTTCACCAATTTTAGTCCAAGTACAACCATTTAGCTGGCAGGGGGGGGGACACTTGACTATAATGTAGCGGCATCTACATCGCTACATGCAAACTACGCATCAAAGGCCTGACGTCACACAACATCCTGACGTCATACAAATCCTGCATCGCGAGTTTATTTATTTATTTAACACTTTAAGCACACAAATGTACAGAGGCGGACTTAATGCCATAGGCATTTTCTACCAGTTTACCGCGCGATAAACGTATATACAAGCTTCCCGACTTCAACCTCTGGGCAGCTGCCCGCCAGACATCACACCCGTCTGGTCGGAGGATCCTCCCTTTTCTATGGGGGATGAGTGAACTTTACACCCTGTTCCTTATACCCCTAAACTAACAAAAAAAAACAGTTAAAAGCTTAATATTTCGCAAACGGATACCTGAATCCAAAAATGGTTTTAACAAACTCACAACATTTTTGAACGACCTTTCTAACGATACCCCACAACATGGGGTAGATGAAAAAAAAAACATCCCCACTTTACGTGTATACCCTACCTTACGTGGTACCCTAAAAAAAAAAAAAACTTGATTTTATTTTACCACTTTGTCGGCATGTTTAATATGTATACATATGCCAAATTACAGCTTTCTAGTACTAACCGTCGCTGAGCTAAGCCGCGGACAGACAGACAGACAGACGGCTAAACTATAAGGGTTCCTTGTTTACTACGGAACCCTAAAAATGAACTGGAATTAGGTGCTTAAGCGAAGCTCAATAATAGTAAAACTTGACTTCTATACCGCAGGCAGAAGGATGGCAATAAAAGCAAAAAAGTGTTTACAATACCAACTGTTTACTGCAGCTGCCATTTATCATGCCACCAACGCAATAGAAGTCAAAATCGGTTGAACGGACTGTAGAAAAGGATTATGTATTTAAATGTCTAATCTTATTTCAAATACTAACTATACTCGTTGGGAAAAAGCTAATAGGCAGATTAAATTGTATTTTATTTCTTTCTTTCTTTTCTTTTTACCATTCATAGTTGACTAGCTAAGTTCAGTAACTTTGTCAACTAACTCTCTCCTAAAACAATGTATTTAATACAAATCACCCCTCAAGCTCGTCATACATGATTACTCTTTCACAAAGCTGGTAAATGTGACCTTTATGTCAGCACCCCCGCGAAAGGGTGGAGTTTAATGGCCGATCGATAGAACATGGAACATCTCTGAATGTTTGAGAGCTTCACAATGTCCCTATAGGTGGGACACATGCCTTCTCTCCATGAGAGGAAATGGACCGTAATCCACCACGCGGGCCCAGTGCGGGTTGGTAGTTGTCACAGGTCTTAGAATTTTAGTTCCAGGACATGCCGGTTTCCTCACGATGTTTTCCTTCGCCGTTTTGATAGCAGTGGTGATGAAGTTATATAAACAACGTAAAGCGCCTGGTTCGACCCTACGACCTAAAACTCGTTAGTCTCGGCGTTACCACTTGGCCATCACTGCTCTCGCTGGCCTACCACTGCTCTCGCTGGGCCACCACTCTCTCGCTGGGCCACCACTGCTCTCGCTGGCCCACCACTGCTCTCGCTGGCCCACAACTGCTCTCGCTGGCCCACCACTGCTTTCGCTGGGCCACCACTCTCTCGCTGGGCTACCACTGCTCTCGCTGGCCTACCACTGCTCTCGCTGGCCCACCACTGCTCTCGCTGAGCCACCACTCTCTCGCTGGCCCACCACTGCTCTCGCTGAGCCACCACTCTCTCGCTGGCCCACCACTGCTCTCGCTGGCCTACCACTGCTCTCGCTGGCCTACCACTGCTCTCGCTGGGCCACCACTCTCTCGCTGGGCTACCACTGCTCTCGCTGGCCTACCACTGCTCTCGCTGGCCCACCACTGCTCTCGCTGGCCCACCACTGCTCCCACTGGGCCATCACTCTCTCGCTGGGCCACCACTGCTCTCGCTGGGCCACCACTGCTCTCGCTGGCCCACCACTGCTCTCGCTGGCCCACCACTGCTCTCGCTGGGCCACCACTCCCTCGCTGGGCCACCACTCCCTCGCTAGGCCACCACTCTCTCACTGGGCCACCACTGCTCTCGCTGGCCCACCACTGCTCTCGCTGGCCTACCACTGCTCTCGCTGGCCCACCACTGCTCTCGCTGGGCCACCACTGCTCTCGCTGGCCCACCACTGCTCTCGCTGGGCCACCACTCTCTCGCTGGGCCACCACTGCTCTCGCTGGCCCACCACTGCTCTCGCTGGCCTACCACTGCTCTCGCTGACTCACCACTGCTCTCGCTGGGCCACCACTGCTTTTGCTGAGCCATCACTGCCCTCCCGTTTGAGAGCTTACTTCGTTGCAAATAAGCTGAATTAAATGAATAATAACAGCCGCAGCGGCCGATCGACGGTCGGCCGCTGCCGACCCTGTACGCTTGCCGAGGTCGGTTCGTGGATGGGTGACTCCATTACATATCGAGACTCCTCCGTGCCTCGGAAAGCCGCTGGTCCCGACTGTCATTCATAGATCTTTGACAGTCGTTACGGGTCGTCAGAAGCCCAAAAGTCTGACAACTAGTCTTACCAAGAGGTATCGTGTTACCCAGTAACTGGGTTGTGGACGTCATATAGGCAGTCGCTCCATGTAAAATACTGGTATTCAGCTGCATCCGGTTAGAATAGAAGCCGACACCAACATAGTTGCCAAAAGGCAGGCAGGTGATGATGAATCAGACAACTAACAACAAATTGACAACTGCCTAGTGTAACAAGCGGTCGCAACGTAAGTTGCCACCTGGGCCATGCAGTGTAGGCAGCAGGTGGACCGGGCGTCGTCGGCAGAAGCGCAGGACTCGGGGCGGCGACGTATAGTGTTCCACGCGCGCCCCTATTACACGTCTAGGGGGGAGTCTTACACCTCACTTCCCCCGCGAGCCTAAGGTGGCCGGCACCAGCCTGGGATCGCGAAAGGCTTACGAGATCTCATGATTCCCGGTCCAAGTGTGGTAACACCAGGGTGGTTTTTAGTCAGTAAGTGTCTCCCCGCCCCGGGGAATTTGCACCATGGAACAAAAACAATAATAAGACAGTGTAGGTAGTTGGATTAATCTCAGGATAATTATTAAGAGCAATTGGGACTGGGCCAGTCCCGTTAAGCATAGGACTTAAAACAAAACTGGCAAAATGTGGGTGCAATGTACACCTCTTAGTGCGGATTTCACCAATGAAATTGAACCCGATCAGCACATCTAAACGCGTTCAAGAGCTGTCGGTGTACAATATTCCATAGGTAACAATTTTGACACTGACAGCTCTTGAACGCGTTTTAGAAATACTGATCGCGTTCAGTTTCTTTGGTGAGATCAGTCCTTAGTCACCGCAGTCTTAGTTAGTCTTAATTAAAACCTCTTTATAAATAATTAATAATAATATAATATTATATTAGGCTGGCATTAATGCTGAAATGAACCTTTTTGGCGCAGCCGTGAGGCACACACTTATTGCCAAAAGATTACTTACACTTTTAATTTGTTTTTATTTTGTGTTTCACGAATTGTGTATAAACGTTTCTTTTTTCGTTCTTTTCTTTCTTTCTTTCTTTTATATATTAACTAGCTTTATACCCGCGAATTCGTTTGCGTAAAGTTTCTCATTTTAACATTAAACATATCCATATTATCCTATAACATGCAATTCGGCAATAGTGTAGCTTCTAGGGAATGCAGAACCGGTTCTGTTAAAAAAAAAACGGGATTTTTGGGACCTTCTAGCTAAAGAACCGGGATTCCCGGTACTTTCGATACTTTAAGCCTTTTTATGATAGTAGAGTTAAAAGTGTTGAAACGGAGAAAGTAAGATTCTCCGTTTCAACACTTTTAACTCTACTATCATTGGACGAAATGACGGGACAAAATAAAAACATTTAAATCAAATCAAATAAAACGTTTTATTTCTTGTTTTGAGACACCAAATCAGTTTTATTAAGGACTAGCTGTGCCCGCGAGTTCTTTGGCATGCATGTTGGAAAACAATAATGTGTCGCTTAGTGTAGGTACCACTCCTACATTTTTTTTTATTTTTTATTTTAGCCTGTGTTGTCCCACTGCAGGGTAAAGGCCTCCTTGCCTTCTTTCCACTCCTCTCTGTCCTGAGCTAGTGTGGACCAATCTTGTCTGTTGGCGTCAAACTCGTCTCTCCTCCATTGAAAAGGAAGAATAAGCTAAGATAAGATAAGATCATTTATTTGTCCAAAACTAAAGTATACACACACATGGCATGCAAGATGTTATATTAAATTATATCACAGTCATGTTTTGCTATAACGGCGTACAAATATAAAACAGGTAGGTTATTTTTATTAACTAGTAGGACATAAACATCAAATAATTATAAATTTGTCTTTAATGGTCACAACAGTTAGTGTGGAGTGTATCAGCAGGAACGGTTCTTGTTGTAAATAAAACGAACTAGGCTGAATGAAGTCTGAAGTCTCAATCTGGTATTCTGGTGACTGTGTGACAGGTACTATGTCACTACATCAGTTCGGTGGTATGTGGTATTCTGGTGAATGTGTGACAGGTACTATGGTCACTACATGTCCATTAATTCATTAGCATATTCAAAGCAATTAACATGTCAAATAAAAACATAATCAATCAAATTATAATAAATTAATAGAATAGTGGAATAGTGTCAGAATAGTGTCATGAACTCGTCATAGAAATGTATAATAAAATTGGCCAGTTATAAGGAAGTTCAAAGGAATAAAAAGATACATATTTCACACAAGTCAGATTAGTTTATCTTCAGATCTTGCCTGGTGGGAATCGTGACCTGAGGTTCTCTACCACAGCGCTTTTGAATGCAGTCACTACGTCTAGGGTTTATAATGTCAGTGCGTAAGTGTTACTTTGATTATTAAAAATAAAAAATAAAACAAGGCGCCTGGTCGAGGCTCATTATCTGTGCACCTGCCGTACTCAATAAATCGACTGCCCGCCTGGCGGAATGTGCTGAATGAAGCGTTATCATGGTGAAGAAGGATCATACTCAAACTCAAAGAATTTTTTTCAAATAAACCAATTACAGGCACTTTTGAATTGTCAAGGAATCGGTCAGTCAGAAATATGAAGCTAGTTGCCCATTCCAAAGCGTAGTAGGTACCTATGGAGAAGAACGGGAAAGAAACTCCACGGACACTCTTTAAATAAATTGTTACAAATATTGGTTACATCATTCATGTTGAAATTAAACATATGAGAACAATGTAGAAAGACGTGCACGTTAGAAGCGTCCGTAATAAAAAGATAAAACAAAGAACAATTCAAAAATTTAAATCAGCCAAGGCAGCTAAGAGTTGACTAGTCCCAACTGACGGTGCCCGTTCACGAACATGACGCATGGATTAGCACCATTCAGCTCAACCATTTTGAAGGGAGCTAAATGATCCAACACACGCGCCACCATCAGCGAGACACGATCAAGAAAACAGACAAAAAAAGCTATGAAATGATCAATATGATATTATTGTGTTTTCTATTGTATCTGTGTATCCTTTGTTGGAGATCCTAAATGATTAAATAAATATCTTTTAAAATTGTTTTAATTAAGAAAATGCTTCTCTTTAAATGCTGTGAATGTTCAGAAAGCATATCCATCTATAGCTGCCGTTCGGGAAACCATAAGTTCCATGCGAGGATTTGCGTCAGATTCGTAGTAATGTCATTTCGCTTTTTTGGTTGGTATTATTTCTATAGTTTCAGTATTAGTCAATGTTGAAGGAGACTCGACACTTTGAGGAACTTGACTATCAGCTGTGTTCAAATTTATCTGATGCACATTTTTCACTATGGGTCCCTCCCGCACCGCACAGCTACCTCAGAAACGGTCTCAGTTATGCCTACAATACACATGCTACTAATAAGCATGTTTGTTTGCTATAAAATTTGAAATATTCTAAACGCGAGGTATCTTTTCCCGAAAGTACTTACCGAAAGAACCGGGATTTCGGGATTTGGTTTTGAAAATCCCGGTTCCTAAAACGACGCATATTTCCGGGATTTCCCGATACTTTCGGTTCCGGGTTTTCCCGGGACTATTCAATAGTAGCTTTAGCCGATTAGTGAAAGAATTTTCAGAATTGGATCAGTAGTTTCGAAGATTACCCTCACATACAAACTTACAAATTTTAAGTACTTCTTTCTTCTTTTTGTCCCACTGCAGATTAACTCTCATACCACACACACTCATTATACGCTTGCTCAAAAATGTGTTATAAATTTCAAGAATCCCCACCAAAGATGTGTTTAAGGCAACTAAAAAAATGCGCACAATCAATCTGCGTAGCCTTTTACCAACTATATTGGGGTTGGCTTCCAGTCTAACCAGATGCAGCTTAATACCAGTATTTTACATGGAGCGATTGCCTATCTGACCTCCACAACCCAGTAACTGGGTAATACGATACCCCTTGGTAAGACTGGTTGTCAGACTTTCGGGATTCTGACGACCCGTAACGACTGTCAAAGAACCACAAATGACAGCCGGGATCCGGCAGCCAACGGCATAACGTGCTTTCTGAGGCACGGAGGAGTCTCGGTATGTAAAGATGGTCACCCATCCACAGAACAACCCCGGAAAGCGTAGCTTAAGGGGCATGCGCTAAGATAGCCCGCGAAATTCTAATTTTCTTTAGTTTTTTACATTTTGCAGGTCAGTGTGAGGTTTTATGTTGATTAAAATATGATTCGCGACCGTAACAAATATGACTTTACATAATTATAATCATTACAATCAGCAATACAACTCCATAAGTAAGTACAATCGCCAAATGTTATGATTTCATGAAATAGCCATTCAATGCGTTTATATGAACTTAGAGAGTTGTATTGACCATTTTTATGATTATAATTCTATAAATAAACATTTGATACGGCCGCAAATCATATTTAGATCAACATACAACATGATACTGACCTGCAAATTGCAAAAAACGTAAGAAAATTTGAATTTCGCGGGCTACCTTGACGCTTTCGCCTTAACTGATGGATCGACCCGTGCGGCTGTTATTACTTAACCACGAGCTCCTCTAACTAAGAAAATGCACACAACATTTTAAAAACCCTCATTTTTACATGAAAACATAGAAATAACTACAAAACAAAGTTATTTCGCCGCGTCGTCGCCATCGTTAGGCAATTTGGGCGCGGCAGGAAACAGGATGGCTCGTTAAGTAAGCGACTGTCAGCTGCTAATGTTTCTCTCTCATCAATTGACTTGTGAAACAACTATGTTTTATTGGTCGAAGACGTTTGGAGTCAAATTATGTACAGTACTCTACACGTGACTAGAGGGCTGACTAGCTATTTTTATGCCAAGGAATCAGCATTGCCAGCCAACTTGGCAATGCTGCCAGCCTTTTGGGCAATTTTTTCACTTACAGCGATACGGACGAATTTTTTAATGCCCAATGAGCTGCTTCCTTTTTTTCCTTATACACTTGTACCTCGTTTCAGCTTGTATATTGTATTTAAGATTTGTCAATGTAAAGTAGTCTGTAAAGTTGGAACTTTGAACCACACTCGAGTTACCGCACACAATTCGAAAGCGAACTCATTTGTGTTGTACTCACTTGTTTTATATCCAATGATTAAATCTCAAATCGTTGAGCGCTTTGTTTAAATTAATAATTAATTTAAACAAAGCGCTTCACGCTTTTTGATAATATAAAATAAGTGACAAGCTGCCTATGTACTTACACCGTAGCTAATACAAGTCAATTTAATTGTTTTATAATTTTAAGTGCGTGTAAAAATCTTTTTTGTTTTTATAAATTACATTTTTTTAAGTATATCATCGCGGATTCACGAATTTCGAAGTGATTCGGCATCAGTGTTCCACCGGTCTGTCCTTGCAGTCATTCCACCGAATGCTAAAAGGATTAACAATAACGTCAGCTCAATTCGCACTTCCCAAAGTTTTCACGGAAAGAAGAACTAGATCGGCTGTTTTGAAAGGTGCTAAAGAATTAGATCGGTTGGTTTGACGGGTGCTAAAGTATTAGATCGGCTGGTTTGAAGGGTGCTAAAGAATTAGATCGGCTGGTTTGAAGGGTGCTTAAGAATAAGATCGGCTGGTTTGTTGGGTGTTAAAGAATTATAT
The DNA here is from genome assembly GCA_947364205.1 of Agrochola lota. NCBI lineage: Eukaryota > Metazoa > Arthropoda > Insecta > Lepidoptera > Noctuidae > Agrochola > Agrochola lota. The sequence continues at coordinate 5,825,136 of OX376248.1, forward strand.
CGGCTGTTTTGAACGGTGCTAAAGAATTAGATCGGTTGGTTTGAAGGGTGCTAAAGAATTAGATCGGCTGGTTTGAAGGGTGCTAGTTCCTTGACGAGGGGCGCAAAGCAATGAAAAGTGGGGCACGAGGGTTTGCCGTTGTTATTAGTGGCTGGGCTTCGGGCAACCCCCGCGTAGCAATAGATTATCTGCCAGTTTCCTTTCCTGAGTAAAAAAGGGAAGTCATGGATCCATACAGAAAAGGGCACTATGGCTATGCTTCGTCACATTGTCGTCATCCAGTACGAGCAATGTTATCGAAGGAGTCCTACGCTGTTCACAAATCCGAAACCCATTTTTTTTACCGTTTACTAAAATTTAGTTTATTCCTGTCAAACGACGATTTCTCATTCTGATATTTCAGAATGAGAAATCGTAAAAATATCAATAAAATAATATTGGAATTTTTGTGATACTTTAGTTAGTTTAGTTCGGTGTATATGAGAATCGGCACCACTATATCTTTATAGATGTTTGTGTAAGTCAGTTTTTTGACTTAAGTCAAAGTTGTTTTGTTTATAATTTTGTTTTTATTTTAATTACTTAATATTTTATATAATGTACAAAGTAGTTTTACATGAATGTCGTGTATACCTGTAAGTAATTGGTTTATACTTATGAAAGAGCTCGTCTGTTAACTTTTAATATTAATAATATTTAATCTAATATTATAAAACCGGCCAAGTGCGAGTTGGACTCGCACACGAAGGGTTCCGTACCACCGTACAATATTTAGAAAATATGACGTATTAAAAAAAAACTACTTACTAGATCTCGTTCAAACCAATTTTCGGTGGAAGTTTACATGGTAATGTACATCATATTTTTTTTTTAGTTTTATCATTCTCTTATTTTAGAAGTTACAGGGGGGGACAGACATTTTACCACTTTGGAAGTGTCTCTCGCGCAAACTATTCAGTTTAGATAAAAATTATATTAGAAACCGCAATATCATTTTTGAAGGCCTATCCATCATATATACCCCACCACACATATGGGTATGACGAAAATATTTTTTTGAGTTTCAGTTCTAAGTATGGGGGAACCCCCAAAATGTATATATATATTGTTTTTTTTTCTATTTTTGTGTGAAAATCTTAATGCGGTTCACAGAATACATCTACTTACCAAGATTCAACAGTATAGTTCTTATAGTTTCGGAAAAAAGTGGCTGTGACATACGGACGGACAGACAGACAAACATGACGAATCCATAAGGGTTCCGTTTTTTGCCATTTGGCTACGGAACCCTAAAAATGAATTCCTATTTCTCTGGTCACGCCATAACTTGCGAACGGCTGCACCAAATTGGATAATACTTTTTTTGTTGATTTCGTTATTCTCAGGACAAGGTTATTTATAGGGATAGTTAGGGTAGGTAAGTAGGTAGGGTAGGTAGGTAAAAATATAAGTAGGTAGGTATGTAGGTAGGGGAGGTAGGTAGGTAGGTATATACATACATACCTACCTACCTAGGTAGATAGGTAGGTAAGGTAGCTAGGTACGGTAGGTAGGGTAGATAAGTAGGTAGGTAGATAGGTAGGTAGGTAGATAAGGTAGCTAGGTAAGGTAGGTAGGTAGTGTAGGGTAGGTAGCCGTAGATAAGTACTTAGTGCTACCCGTGCGAACCCGGGGCGGGCAGCTAGTGTACAATATATGTACTGTTGGCGTACCTATTTTAAATAAAGAAATCCAATAACATTTTAATATTGGATTTTTCCAGTATGAAATTCTCAGTAACCCGCCAGCCCGTACTCTGAATTTGTTCGCAATGAATGACAATTGGCTAAATAATTACATGGGCCTGGACTGAACCTAGTACTAAAACTGATTTAAAGTGTGTGGAGTCGAAAGTTTTAATACTGGGTGTATTAAAACAATTAATCTTAATTCAACTTAATTCTTAATCTCAATTGATCTTAATATTTCGACTCCACATAGTTTTTATAGAACTCATACGCCATGCCGACATGCATATTGGAAGTGAACCCTCCAGGAGGGTTGCCGGCATTACGTTCGCGCTAAAGTTAACAATCGCGGACGGTCAACCGCGGGATTAGGTTTAAAAGCGTCTAAAAACACATGATAAAACACTGTACAACGAAGTAAAATGATGTTTTAGGGAGTCGTGACCTTTTAATTTTTTTGTGAATATTTGTAAACGTGAACAAAAAATAAAAATAAAATTAAAGTTATTGGATTTTAAAACCAACGCATATACCAATAAATCTTATTAAAATATACATTCGATTTTATTTTCACGGTTTTTATAATGCTGCATTCGCTAAGAAAAACCTACATTTAAAATGAGCCCTCCGTGAGGGCTCCCGGCATCCCATATGCGACACGGTGAACCCTCCAGGAGGACTCCCAGCACTGAAGGTGTTAATTGACATAATTTACTATTGTCGATAGGTATCTTCTGGTAATGGTCTATTGTAATTTGTAACGAAGTAATTTCTGTTGTCCGCAGGTTTTGTCCTTCAGTATTCATCTACCTGGGGCTGGTCGTGCCTGCGATATGGCTGCTCGAGCTACACAAGGTGGACCTTCGGCTTCAGAAGAAGATGATCAACGACACTTACGTAGAGGTATGCTATGTATGTACTGTATGTGTCTTGTATGCTTTTATATGCTTTTGTTTTGTGAGTTAAGACGCAGATATTATATGCCAGTGGCCTTTGTTCTGTACTTAGCTCACCCAACGCGTCGTACGTCCAGCCAGTAATAAGACTCGCCCATCAAGGAGCGCTGTCCCAAATTAGACGCATTATTAATACATAAAACAAAAGGTATTTTAATAATACACGTATACTAAAATTTTTATAATTAAATTATCTTTAAAATGGTGAAGGTTTCAGAAAAATGCGCTTGATAGATTTTGAGTGATTCTCAGTTTTTTATCCGCGTAAGACATAACTTTGCAAATTAATTTCACTATGTAATAAAAAAATTATGAGGGTGTAAATTTCACTCATTCTCTATAGAAAAGGGAGGATCCTCCGACCAGACGGGTGTCGTGTCTGGCGGGCAACTGCCCAGAGGTTGATGTCGGATAGTCTTGTATGTCGTCCGCGCGGAAAACTCTAGTTGCGCGATGTAGGATTTGTGTAACGTCAGGATTTTGTGTGACGTCAGGCCTTTGACGGAAGTTCGCATATGGCGCTGTAGATGCCACAACAACATCTCATCTTTGGCGATTTTTATTTTATTTTATCATGTTTAGCGATCACGATTGCAGAGTTTCGCTAGCGAATTTAACTTGACCCTGTATTTATTCTATCTACTTTGAGACCCTTGATTCTGCGTATCGCATTTTATTTAGCACTTTACACTTTTAAAAGCCCTTAATGCCAAGCTTTGATATCAAGCCGATTTCAAGAGCTCTTGAATTGAGTATTTTTCTGCAAAGCCATGAAGTGTTCAGGTTATAACAAATAATCCCTCGGTAATAGACAGATATTTAGCATTGTAGATACTTAGATAATGAATTCAAAACTTTATAAAGTAACAGCTTTTGCCCGCGGTTTCGGCCGCGTTTAGTTCGGATATTATCCGAAGGGGAGGTGCTACTGGGATGAAAAGAATCCGTTTTAGCGTGAAAGAGTAACAAACAAACAGACAAACTCACTTTCGCATTTATAATATTAGTTAGGACTATCTACGCCCCCCGGTTTCACCCGTATAGGGCCGAGTCACAACGGAATGGTAGCGGCCGCCAATGGCTGCCAGCGTCCTCGCGCGACCACCAGATCCCACGCGCCTAGTCTCCTCTTGGCTAGTTTAGTTTCTATATTACATAAGCGCGGCAGCCGGCGGTGCCGCGAGCGGCCTCGCGTCGCCGCTGGCAGAACCACCGACAAGATGCGCGTGGCGAGCGGCCGCTCACGTCACCGCGGGCGGCCTCGCGAACTTTTCAAGCTTTTCAAGCGATACTGGTCTTTTAAGTATGTAGATAAAGTTTAAAATTATTTCACACTGAAAGTGCTCGCCGCGTCGCTGCCGGCCGCTGCCATTCCGGTGTGACCCGACGCTAAGTCGACTTAGCCCCTGTTTCGTATTACCCAGTAAGGCTATCTACAGATGCCTCATTAGTGCGTTGCGCCGCGTCGTCGCAACGGATCAGCGTATTGTATGCCACACCTGCGTTGTGACGAGGCACGACGTCGCAGACCAAGAGGACGACGCACGCACGCGCACCTCAGTCAGTCTCTAGCAGTGGAACACTGTCCGTCGTCGCACCGGAGCTCCGACAGCGCAGCGCATTACCCTCCCCCCGCTTCGTCTCTCGTCCGATCCGTTGAAACATTGCGTGCGACGACGCAACGCTTTAATGTGGCATGACATTTAAAATATATTGATAACGACGCTGCGACGACGCAACGCAACGCAACGCGCTAATGAGGTAGAGCTCTTACTGGGTTGTGGAGGTCAGATAGGCAGTCGCTCCATGTGGAATACTGGTATTCATCTGCATCTGGTTAGATTGGAAGCCGACCCCAACATAGTTGGAAATAGGCTAGGCAGATGATTGTGTGTTACTTTTCAGCTTATGGCTTACCTACTAAGAGCGAGGGACGTAAAAGAATTGACAACTATTGGATAAATAAATTATGTGTTCGAACATGGAAGTCTGGCAACGTTCAAAACAGCATGTCGATTCTGTAAAAATATCACCGTGAAAACTTGCGTGGAGTGAGCTGTCAGTGAAAACTCACTGATGCTAGGGATTGACCAAGCATTACATTTACAATCGTAATCGTGATTTAAATTATACTTTTATGCTAATTCTATTGATCATTTTATATTAGGTATTCTAAAGCTAGTATTTAAATGTCTAAACATTACTATATAGGGGGGGTTTTAATAAAATAGCAAAACAGATATCCAATCAGAAACTCAATTTTGTTTTATTCTATTTTGTTTCTACTAGTCCCTTAATATAAATAGCCTGAGGCGCGACGCGTTACGCAGGTAGGTACCTACCAACAATAAATAAAATAGAACGTACCTACATAGGTATCTACACGTTGCTGCTACTTAAGTACTAAAGAAAATGCTCATCGACATAGTTTGTTATTATGAACCCATTGTTAACTTATATTATAAACGCAATCGAGTGTTAATAGTGTGTAATTTAACCCCACACAAACTATGTGGGAACCTACCTAAAAGATGTACTTAAGTAATCATATAGATAAAAAGATGTGTATATTATTTGTACCTACCTACCGAATAGTTTATTGGAGATAACCTACCTACGCGTTGAATAAAATAATATTCATCAAATCATTACAAAATTCTTAAGTTCAACAGCTGACACTTGCAGCGCGCGCACACCGAATCACTTCACCACGTTGCAGCGGTAAGAATCGCGCTTGCGCGCTAGGTAGACACTATCACATTGAGGTTTTTTTTACTTACTACGTACCTACATACTTATTTAACTTGTAACGCGTCACGTACTTGCGTACTAAATACCAACGTCCAATTAGTACCTACAATGTTTTATTCATCATCATCATTTATAAAACCCAAGTAAAACTGACACTTGTAGCGCACGCACATCACATCACCGAAGTGTTGTCGCCGAGGAAATAACACGCGTTACCATGGTGACCACCCGCGTGATCACTTCACCCGATTCTGAAAGAACCGGATGAAGTGAACACGCCGCGCAGGCGCGCTGTTACGCACTTTGTTTTTGTTTTTTTCCCCTCTTTGACGGCCATATCCATAAGCCTATACGTATTCAGAGACACTAATGAGTACCCATTTATTTCAATACTTTTAGATAATTCAATGTCTAAATCATACCGTTTTGTACATTTAAAAAGTCAGTTTATTGCCTAGATACATTTTGTTTTCAATAATTAAACTAGTTTTTTTTAAATGAACTAGTTACATACTACTTATTTAACCTGTAGGTATGTAACGCGTCACGCATGTGCAGTCAGAACATATATAAAATAAAATGCAATAAGTAGGTAGCAATAAGTACAGTTGCTACAAAGCGCTTTTTCGTAGTTTGCGCATAGTTAGGTACTTACATTGTTAGTTTTATTAAAGAACCTATTGTCATCTGATGACTTGAATGCAATCAAACTCCTAGCGTGATTAATGCGCTTTACCTATATAAACGATTTGCTCATTTCAAGCTGACTGATAAAAAGACGTGCGGATTGCTGGCCTACGCGTTGCCAATAATTAAATAATATTCATCAAATCTAATGATTTGATGAATATTATTTCATCGGCTGTTGAACTGTTGAATATTGTAATCAGTTCAACAGCCGACACTTGCAGCGCGCGTACCGCCGCACTTCAAAACGCTGAAGTGGTAAGAATCGCCCTTGCGCGTTAGGCAGTCGCTATCACATTGAGGTTAATTATTTAACTTACTAGGTACCTACCTACTTATTTAACTTGCAACGCGTCACGTACTTGCGTACTAAATACCAACGTCCAATAAGTACCTACAATGTTTTATTCATCATCATCATGTATAATCCAAGTAAAACTGACACTTGTAGCGCGCGCACATCACATCATCGAAGTGTTGTCGCCGAGGAAATAACACGCGTTACCATGGTGACCACCCGCGTGATCACTTCACCCGATTCTTAAAGAGTCGGATGAAGTGATCACGCCGCGCAGGCGCGCCGCCGAGGAAATAACACGCGTTACCATGGATACCACCCGCGTGATCACTTCACCCAATTCTTAAAGAATCGGATGAAGTGATCACGCCGCGTTACCATGGTGACCACCCGCGTGATCACTCCACCCGATTCTTAACGAATCGGATGAAGTGATCACGCGGGTGGTCACCATGGTAACGCGTGTTATTTCCTCGGCGACAACACTTCGGTGATGTGATGTGCGCGCGCTACAAGTGTGTGACTAGTCTAGGAACAAAATAGAATAAAACAAAATTGAGTTTCTGATTGGATATCTGTTTTACTATTTTATTAAAACCCCCTTTGTATAGTAATGTTTAGACATTTAAATACTAGCTTTAGAATACTTAATATAAAATGATCAATAGAATTAACATAAAAAATATAATTTAAATGTCGATTACGGTTGTAAATGTAATGCTTGGTCATCCCTAGTATCGGATGGGGTGACACTGACAGCTCACTGCACGATCACTTCCCCTAAGTTTTCACGGTGAGATGGTTACAGAATAGCACAGCAGGTTTTGTTCGTTTCGAATGAGTTCTGGATCTATCATGCATCCGTCTTTAAATGTCAGTTTGCTTTCTGTTTTGTCGTCTTGCAATTTAATTTAATTTATATAACTATTGAAATATTCATTATTATTATTATCTTACACAAATTTAATATATTTAAGTATATACGTACATATACACATTGGAGTATGTAACTGATTTACATCCGTCACCTCACACTTCAGTCGGTCGATTCTGTAAATATATTAACGTGAAGCTTAGGGAAGTGAGCGTGAAGTGAGCTGTCACTGCCACAGAATCGACCGGCAGGATGCTAGGGATTAACACTATTGACAGCTCACTTCACGCTCACTTCACCTAAGTTTCACGGTGATATTTTTACAGAATCGAACGGCAGGCCTAGTTGAAAACCAGCGTCAGGCACTAGTTGTCTGGCATTTTTGCTGATCTAGGCCTATTTGGCGCAGCCGCAAGGCGCACTTTTCTGCTAGTATCATAAAACGCAAATTACACTTTATTTGTTTTCATTCTTTTTTAATTTGATTTTTGTTTATAGTATAATATGTTCTGTTGTGTGCCTTTTGTGTGCGTGTCTGTGCTAAATAAATGTATTTTCTTTCTTTCTTTTCTTTCTTTTCTTTCTTTTCTTTCTTTTCTTTCTTTTCTTTCTTTTCTTTCTTTTCTTTCTTTTCTTTCTTTTCTTTCTTTTCTTTCTTTTCTTTCTTTTCTTTCTTTTCTTTCTTTTCTTTCTTTTCTTTCTTTTCTTTCTTTTCTTTCTTTTCTTTCTTTTCTGTCTTTTCTTTCTTTTCTTTCTTTTCTTTCTTTTCTTTCTTTTCTTTCTTTTCTTTCTTTTCTTTCTTTTCTTTCTTTTCTTTGTTCTCTTTAACTCTGCACGCTCACAACACTGTTTAAAAAAACATTGGGAAAAAGCGTCCCACCCTTGTAGCACCTTTTCTCATATAATCAATAAGAGAAAAAGTTATTCAATTATTTTTATTAAGAATTATTTTGTTTAAGCTCAACAAAATAATTCTTAATAAAAATAAATACGACCCAGAATCAGTATCAGTCAGTTGTTATCGAACTATCAACTATGGAGGACGTCAAGAGTCCGCGAGCCCCTTTGACTCGTGCCCAAAAAACGCTTCCAACGCGAGCGCTGCGAATGGCGTAAATTCAAAAAATATTTATTAATTAATACATACTGATTATTACTATACAGTACCATACATATACAACACGTGTATAAGAACATGTTAATAATCATAAAATAGTAATCATAAAGAGCAATCTAATATAAAAATAATTAAGAAAAAATATTATTTTCCTTTAATACATTTATTCTTTTATACTTTCTTTCAGTAAATTGTTACTCAAAATAAAATCAATTTTTTTACCACATGGCCCCTTAGTGCTACACTGCTGGGGACGGGGTCAAAAGGTTGATCCATTGTTCCTTGTTGCAAGTTAGCTGCCCTTAAACCAATCTCCTTGTTCGACTTTTACAGCTCATCCACTCTGGACCCGTCATTGACTAAATATTCGTAAAAAGAACGATACTAAATAAAATGACTATAATGAAAAATTAAATGACAGCTCATGTTTTTTGACGAACGCGATTTTTTAAAGACGATACGTGATTTAAGACGTGTCCGTAATTTGTCACGATTCGTGATGCGTGTGAACACGGACATTTAAAAAGCATTGCGGCGGCTTTTTTTATGATGGCGGTAAAAAAAAAAAAACGAATCGTGGAAAAAGACGATTAGTCGAAAAACACGAATCGTCCTCGTGTAAACGAGCACACTCTGAGCAGTCAGTCCCGCTACCATCTTCTCAAACGCAAGTCTTTAGCGCATTCAGTTTTTCCATGAAGGTTTTTTAGTAACATTAAACCTAAATATACCTGGCGAAATGAGAAAATCCCTGGCTACTTTTTCTGCTAACACAGAAGTTATATTAAGTAGGTATGTCACAAACTTTAATCTTTTTCTCAATTGTCCCCAGACGGATCTCCCGATTCCTGGAGCCACAAAGATCCCCACAGACATGTGGGTGACTCTCATAGAACAGTTCCTGATGCTAACTCTCATTGTGGGCCGGTGGCTGCTGCCCAAAGGTGACCTCACGAGAGACCAGCTCAGTCAACTGCTACTGGTATATATCGGTAAGTAACAAGAGACATGTGGGTGACTCTATTAGAACAGTTCCTGATGCTGACTCTCATTATGGGCCGGTGGCTGCTACCCAAAGGAGACCTCACAAGAGACCAGCTCAGTCAACTGCTACTGGTTTATATCGGTAAGTTTTCATCTCCAGCAGCCCATTACAATCCTTAGTAGAGTTCTTTGGAAAGACGCTCATCCGGGAAAGTACTGCCATCATACCTATTTCTGGCTTCAAGCAGCGTTGCTGTGACGGCAACGTTACGTTACGTTATTACTTTTGAAGCTGTCTCTGGAATTACAACACAACTCCACATGTATCTGGTATTGCAGAAGTTAAGTCTACGGTGTCTACTAACCAGGTAAGCCGCAAGATAGTGCTTGTAAGCGTTCAATAATGTGATAAAAATTACATTCTACAAATGAACGCAATATGCGAAAAGCACGGATATTACAACTGTGGTATCCGGCAAGATATAAAAGCGATTTTTCTAAAGTATTGATAGTATGGTGTTATGAACCGCGTCTGTGGTTTAATAGTCACCTGTCTCAGAGCCAGAGGTCCCGGATTCAGTTAGGGCAAGTTTTGCTCGGTTTGGTTAGGCTTGGTGGTAGGGCTTGTTCTAAGTCCTCCTGGCTAGCTACCACCATCTTATCTAAGTCTGTCGCCATAACAACAATGTTAGCAGCATTGTTGTGTTTCAGCAGTTAGAGGTAAGATATTCGTCTGTGGTTGAGGATTCCGGGTGAAGCTCGCTTCCACCTTCGGCCTGATCATCACTTACCATCAAGTGAGATGCAGGCCAAGAGGTTCGCAGCTGTGGATAAAAAAAATGATATACATAATTTCTCAAAGTTGGAATTTATTTCACGAGAAAGACGCTTGTCAATTGTGTGTAAAGCCACGGTTTCCTAAAAGAGCGGTGGCCGCCAAATAGCGTCAGCGCAATATACCGGTGAGTGACGTCACTGAAACTTTCTTATGAAAGTAAGTTGGTGTGTTTTCCTGGAGATCGATTTTTGACATCGCCGCTGTCATCATTTTCACGACAGCCGTCACTACGTTCCTCACGGCGGTCCATTCAGGCGCGTTAGGACCCTCGAAAGGCTATGGACGCTTCATATTCTACGCACGCACGCATGTTGCGACCGGTTCGCGTGCAAGGACCCACACCTGCGCAATTGAACCTCACGCGCACGAACCGTGAAGTGAAGGTGTCCATACTATGTACCATCGAAGAAGTTCATATCTATGCACCGTAAGGACTATTTCTGCTTGCAGTGCTCGGCCGCCATAGAACCGGGGCGGTAACAGATGTGGTCATCGCGTTCACGGGATTTTGTTTTCAAATTGCTTAGATATGAAATTCTTCGATGGTACGTACGATTCACGTGAACCGCACTGTCCGTGCGCGCGTGAGGACATTTAAATTGCACGCAAACTGCTTGCTAACCACGCGCGAACATGTCCAAAGGTATCCATACTATGGTCCTAAGACGCATGCGAACCGCACTGTCCGTGCGCGTGCGCAGGTAACCGTAACTTAAGTGGTGCCCGTAACTCACAAGCGACTAACGGATGTTTCACTTTAAATTGCCATCTCTTTCACCCTGTATACCAATAATTTTTCTCACCCCACCAGGTACAGCGGCCGACATAATAGAATTCTTCGACTCCTTCAAAGATGAGAAGGTGGCAACGGAGAAGGTTCTAGTTCTCCTCACCCTGGCCATCTGGTCATGGTCTCTGATGCAGTTCACCGTGGTGCTGACGGCCACGAAGAGTAGGAAGTCGAGAGGAACTGCTAATAGGTCCGACATGTATGTACGTAAATTGTAACACCTGCACGCGATGCTCATAACACACTATAGCACTTTTTGTAAGTCGGTTGAGTGGGAGAAGGGAGAAATATCTAATAATAGAGTTTCAAATTATTTCATTACATCTACATCGTCATAATGAGCCTATTACGTTCCCACTACTGAGACAGCCTCCTGTCAGTGAGTGGGCTGTAATCCACCACGCGGGCCCAGTGCAGGTTGGTAGATGTCACATGTCTTCGAATTTTTTGGTTCTAGGACATACCGTTTTCCGGACGATGTTTTCCTTCAACGTTTTGAGAGCAGTGGAGAAGAAATTATTTATTTACAAAAAGTAAAGCGCTTCTCTTGGTTCGAACCACGGAACAGATTGGTTTGAACCTACGACCTCTCTACTCTTTTTGTAATGCCATAAGATTATGATCAGGGGAAAAAATGTGGGAGAAAAGAACAAAAAATCGTTTTAAGTGAAATGAAATGAAATTGTTTATTCTGTAAATAGGATATAGGAATCACTTTTTCACGTCATATTAAAAATATATTAAAATTTGCTAGATGAGTTCGGCGTTTCCTATCTGACTACTCTGAGAAGAAAGGCCGAAACAAACTCAGAGGTCGCAGTCTCTTTTAAAGTCCAGACATAATCTTGGTCAAGCCATATGAGGACCATGTAGATTAGTGTCTGAAATGGTCTTTTGAGAAAAGAACCACACAGATTTGAGTGGACCTGCCCAGTCAGTGCAAGCATTTGTCAGTAATCGTGGAGCTCAACTCAGAACATAAGGAGCTCAACTCGACGAACAATACCAAAGAAAGGACATTTGGGTAGGCCGCATAAACTACTCAAACGTAGATACCAGTAACTCCCTTTTTCTATTCAGAGCCGACTTTTTTTTATATACCTACATAAATACATGCTGTATTTAACATACATTATATACATACTTTACCCGTATATATTTTGTACGATGTTGTGCTGTATGTATTTTACTCTCTATACTATTAACTATTCTGGTAAGAATACTTTTTTTATCATGAATTTTCAGGCAAACCGGGAGTTTAAATATATGATTCAGGGTGTACATTTGAAGAGCCATCAATTTCTGGGTCGAACTCTTACACTGCGTCATACTTAAAAGTGATCACCTCGCGAATACGCGTTCGTTGAGTGCACGCCACTTTTTGTTCGAAAAACTGGAAAGCGCCCTCTGTCGGCGGGACCATCCGTACAGGTTCACTGAACAAAAACTGACATATTCGCATAGGACGAGGTCTTATACCACACCCCAAATATACACCCTGATTGAAAAAAACTATCATTTTAATCACGCTTTACAGCTTTTTTGTGTACATTTCACATCGAATTTAGGAAGCTAAGAAAATACCAGAAAAACTTTCAACCAACGTGTGCCGACGTCCTCTGCCAAGCGTTGCTGTGTCCCGGTATGAAGGTTATGGATCCCGGTATGAAGGTTATGGGTCCCGGTATGAAGGTTATGGGTGCCGGTGTTAATAAGCAGTTGAGTTATTTCAGCATTTTCTCTGCGTGCATGTGATCCGGACTAATACGGAGGAATAGAACATGTTTTAAGGAAAGTTTTGAATTTTAGGGGAAGACCAAAGAAACGAAAGATTATGTATTGTGTGAAAGATGATTTGGCTTGATAGGTTTAGTCCGTGCGCGACTGTTAGTCACCGCCTGAGGTAAGTGAGCGGTGAGACGGGGGAGATAGACAAGGGCCAAGCTAAATCTGTTTGCCAATTTTGTCAATGGCGCCCTCCCGCGTCTCACCGCTCATTTACCTCAGGCAGTGACTATCAGTCGCGCATGGTCTGTATTATAGTGATTACTGAGATAACAGTTTATAGAGATAAGAGATATATGAAACAAGAAGACATGCCGATCCCAAATGAATTTTGATAAGAACAGCAAAGGAGATACCAACGTCGGTCTTACGACGGTTATCGTTGTCACCCAGTAACTGGGTTGTGGTGTTCAGACTGGCAATCGCTCCATGTAAAATACTGGTATTAACAACAAACCACGCATTCAGTTAGGCTGGTAGTTGACCCGAACATTTTTGAGAAATGGTTAGGAATATACAAGTGTCAATTTAAGTGCACTTAAATAAAGTTTGTCGCTAATCTGTTATTCTTTCTTGTCTTTCTTACAGAAACAGCCGAGCTTGCTGCTGTTCCATAGAAGTCTGTGCCATAATTATGAACATAGCTCTTCAAGACGCGCCATTTTTGGCATTCAGACTCCTCATCATCTGTCATTACAAGATTATCAACTATATGAATATATTCTTCACTTGTAAAAATACGTTGGTGAGTTGTTATTGTGTTTAAATGTACAGTTGTAAATACTATTTTTTTGATTTTCTTAAACAATAGAACAATAAATTGAGTTTCGTGAGACCAGTCCATGCCTCGGAAAGCAAGTTAAGCCGTTGTTCCCGGCTGCCATTCGTATAGATCTTTGACAGTCGTTACACGTAGTCAGAAGCCCGAAAATCTGACTAACAGTCTTACCCAGTAACTGGGTTTTGGAGGTCAGCTAAACAGTCACTCTATGTGAAATACTAGTGTTCAGCTGCATCCGGTTAGATTAAGCAGACTCCAACATAGTTGGGAAAAGATAGCTGGTCAGATGAGGATAATAAAACCTTATATTTCTGTCATCCAGGTTATCTTGCTACAAATATACAGACTGTACGTCTTACACCTGGAAACTGTCGATGAAGGGAACGGAGGCTCCGTGTACAGGAAGAAGACAAAACATAGGAATCCTGACAGGAAAGAGAAGGACAAGAAACATAGGTGAGTGGGCGAGAAACATTGGTTTTTGTTGCTAATTGTTAGTTAGGCTGCGCGTTATCTTGGTGGGATTGTTAGTTGGAACGAGTAAATCGAGTAGAGTTTTCTGCAGGAGCTCGTCCGGGGAAGAACATACGGAGAAAAACAATTTTCCCAGACATGAGACCTAGCTACATCGATTTTTCGCCCCCTTAAACCCCTATATTCCAAATTTCATCGAAATCGTTAGAGCCGTTTTTGAGAACGTGACTACAAATATATTATTATGGATATATATGTATTTACAAATATTGGTCAATTAAGAGGGTTTATCCTAAAAGTTGGCAACGTCGCAAATAACTGTCAAATATTTACCTGTTTTGATTCTTATAGCAATATTACTGAATAGAATTAAGTATTGTGGCTAACCACCGAACTAGAATATTAGCAATTATAACATTCAATTTGATGTTGTACCCATTTTAGGTGTAAAAACGCATTTGGAAAGTTTCCAAATAGTTTTTTTACATCTAAAACTAAACATTCGGTGTTACGATATTAATTATTGCATTTCATAATCAATATTCTACGTAGTTCGCTACTTAGCCACATTTTTATTTCCACACAGTAATATTGCTAAATTAATCAAAACAGTGAAATATTTGACATCTATTTGCGACGTTGCCCACCTTCAGAATAAACGCTCTTAATAGTATACTATAATATGAGATTCCTCTCATAGCATATTTCGATGATGTACAAATACATCTATTTTGAATGGTTTTAATTTGTTTCATTTTTGTACATTGTTCTCACATATAGATGCAACAAAAATAATGTACCTACCCAGGATTTTGTAATATCTCGATCTAAAAGAGTGTCCTTAAAGTTTCGTGCCTGTTCTTCTCCATAGGGATCTACGTTTTGGAATGAGCACAAGCTTCAACTTTATGACTAACTGACCAACTCCTTGAGAATTCAAAAGTGCCTGTAAATAGTTTAATTGGCGACTGCCGACTAGATTCGCACACGACTACCCATAAAACACCAAAACAAAACTACGTTTTGGGAGGAGCGACTAGAATTAATCAAATTCATGCACCTCTAAATTCTTTTGATGTTATTTAGCAGCAAACACAAATCGAAGAAGCACAAGAGAAAACACGAGATTGGCGAGACTTCTATATCAGTGATCAGCGATAGAAGACTTGACCGAGGCGATGGAGGTCGGATCAGGTCAGTACCGACACAGATGATCCCGGGGTGTCGACTGTGGGATCATCTGCCTCCGCTGGTAGGTGGCCGCTGGTAGATGTAGTATTAGTAACAAAAAATAACGGCGAATTGCGTCTCGGACTATGCACAAAGTAGGGTTCCATAGTTGGAATGAATTTATCCCAAGAACCAACTTAACATTGTAGTTGAAAAACATTTTCACCCATACATTTCAACTGCAAAAAATATGATTAAGAGATTTACCATTTTATTTTAAAACCATAGACTTCTTATAGATTTTCCTGTGATCTTTGAGAAAAGGACCATTCTCTGTATTTTTTTCAAAATTGTAGGCTCTTGTTGTAGGGACGGGTGTGACAGACGGACAGCCAGCCAGCCAGACAGACACACGATCGTGATCCTATAAGGGTTCCGTTTTTTCCTTTGGAGGTACGGAACCCTAAAAAGTGTAACATTGTGACCGTCACGGCACTTTTGTTACTTATCAAAAGTGGTGGTCGACTTTCGATCTGGCTCTCATTCACCAAGTGTGCAAAACTGAACCGACTGTTATTGATTTGAAACATCTTTCCTCTCGCTTAAAACTTCGAACGTACTTTCCAAGTATGAGAAATGACAAGTATATTTGCACTAGCTCATTTTATAAATACTTAGTGATTGATTTTAACAGAAGTCGTATTTTTACGGACTCTTTAATTTATTTGAGTTTCATCATGATGCCTTTCCCCAAATATGTTGGGGTCGGCTTCCAGTCTAACCGGATGCAGCTGAACACAATTATATTACATTGAGCGACTGCCTATCTGACCTCCACAACCCAATTTATTTGAGTTTACGTTCCATATATTTGCTCGTTCTCCCCGCGCATGTTTTTGTTTTGCAAATTATTGAATATTGCAAAATGAAAGGTTTTATATTTCATATAATACAGTTTTGATGTGTAAAATCTTTCCTCTCGCTTTCCTGTCGAAAATCGAAGTAATCAAATCTGTGGGAGTGATTTCGTGAAAAGGGACGGATGTGTGTAACAGGAAGCCGGGGAAGCGCTCTATTTGATTTGACCAATGAGCGCGCGGTGCAAGAGTTGGCCGTCAGAAACGACCTCGACGTAATGTTGCTTATAACCAGAGATGTCAGATGTTACACATCTTATGCGACTACTGTAAGGCTCGAGCGTTTTTTTTTTTTCTTCAATATATTACATCAAACTCATTACGTCCTCGAAGTTTCACCAGCTAATTTAATTTGACCTTGTATATGAGTTTATAGCTGTCAACTGCTGGACAGCCTATTCAGTTGCACACCATTAATAAATGATAAATGATTTTATTTCTGTAAGTAGATTTGTACAAACCCTTTAACACGACAATCATATTTTTTTTTAAACTAGATTTGGTCGGCGTTTCCTATCTGACGTCTCTGAGAAGAGAGGCCGAAACAAACTCAGAGGTCGCAGTCTCTTTTAAAGTCCAGACATAACCTTGGTCAGATCATGTGAAGATCATGTAGATTAGTGTCTAAAATGGTCTTTTGAGGAAAGAACCACACAGATTGAGTGGACCTGTCCAGTCAGTGCACGCATTTGTCAGTGACCGTGCAGCTCAACTCAGAATTTAAGGAGCTCAATAATTCGACGAACAATACCAAAGAAAGGACATTTAGGTAGGCCGCATAAATTACTCAAACGGCCACACCATGATTAAAACTAAATGAGAAAAATACAAAAAAAAAGAGAATGACCTAGATAGTCTTTACATTCACAATAATTAAAATAATATAATACTTTAAAAAGTACATATTCATGTCATTGTATAAATAAAATTCATTAATGTCAATATGTATATAAAAACCCGGAAATAATCTTGGTCAAATCATTTGCGGACCATGTAGATTTATCTAAAATGGTCGTTTGAGGAAAGAACCACACAGATTGAGTGAACCTGTCCAGTCAGTGCACGCATTTGTCAGTGACCGTGCAGCTCAACTCAGAAGTTAGGGACCATCCAACTTAACTCTCGGCTTGCTCTATTGAAAATAAGTTTCTAATTCTGATGCTCGTTATTAGTAGTTTGGAAAATCGCAATGTGTCATTTTCAAACAAACTTTATTGTCGAAATAAAAATCGTCTAAAAATCATTTAGATTTGACGAAACACGCGCTACGAAGGTGTAGCTGCGTAGCGGTTAATGTACACATCGGCTACGCCGTAGCACTCGTAGCAATAGGTGACTGAAATGCTGCAAATTGTTTTTCCGAATGTCAAAAACGATTCGAATTTCAATTTAATGTTCTAATTTTAAATGGGCAATTAAACCTTGCTTGGTGCGGTACATAGACGAAAATATTTTCTTCATTCCATTCCATTTTCAAACATATCAACCGTACCTCTGAGTCACCTCAGTATAATTCCCTTTTCATCCGAACAAAAGGCTTGACCCCACAACGATTGGCTCGGATTAGCTATGACTATACTATATGAGTATAGCTACGCTATAACTATACCATAGAGCTGTGGGGTCGCGAGGGACGGACGGTCATCACCTTGACATAAACCCGTTCAAATCAACCTTCGCTAGTGATGGGGAGAAGTATCGATGGATGGAATGTCGATATTTTTATTGCTTTTTGTTCGTTTTTACAACTGCACCAGAAATCACTAAATAAATTTATCGCTAAACGTATATAAAACACCGTGTAAAATTAAGATTAGGTACTCTCTCTATCTATCTGAGGACGGACAGGTTATTCCTTGTTAACAGACGGGGTCGAAAGACCAATGCCTGCTGGGGTTGCGGGTTTGTCCGAAAGGGATATCGCGGCCCCGGCACACATGCAACGGAAGGAACATGGGTGGGTTTTAGTCAGTAAAAATCTGACACACCCTCTCGCTCTGCCCAGAGCGGGAGAAGTCATTTGATGATTTCCCATCCTCAAAAAAAAAAAAAGGTATATTTGTCTGACACCTTGAGACGCACATCGCACTTTGTTATAAATATTTCTCTCTGGGGGACGGGGTGGAGGGATTTGTCTAGACGTGAAAGCCCTTTTAAAAAAAACCTCCGGCACCTATTTTTCGTAAACTCAACAATGTGGCCCCCATTCGAAGATGATGACGACTTATCTAAAAAAACAATTTCTTATGTATACAAAGTAAAAATATATCTTATTCGACGTTGTGAAGTTACTCTATTCGCTTATATTTGCCTATTTTTCACGATTATAACAAATACGCAAATACTAATTACAATTAACACAGAGGAAATAATAAGTCGCTGCTGCCGTCAACACATCTTTGCGTTCAGATTAGCAAAATGATAGCAAAAAATAATATTGTTGAATGTTCGACATATTCTCTGTTCATGACGATGTGTGGACGGTGTGCTCGAGTTATTCGGACTTCTACACTATAAATAGCCGAATAAAACACAGTAAAAAACACAAATACCGAATAGCGATGTAAAGTGCCACCATAAGAAATTGTTTGGTTAGATAAGTTTCGAATAACATACAAATTAGGAATAGTTACTGTTTTAAGTATACCTCAACTTTTATGGACCACGACTTTAAAACTATCGATATAACAATTTCGTCCCCTCACTAGCAGGGTGCGGCAAACGATGGGGTTGGTATCAGCAGGTATAACTATACTCTGTCTGTTTGGATAGTCGTGTAGGCCATTATATATGTATACCTCTTTGTTTTGTTAATTTACACATTTTCAACGGCCCTGATTGAGTGCTGGCTATTAAGGATTACCTAAGCACTTTAGTAGGACCTTTGAGCACTAATCTAGAGTTTATTGCGTTTATGGAGAATGGTTTCGGCACTGGAGCTAATTAGTCTTATTTAAATTTTCTTTCTTATTATTGAAAAGATTTATTATGGTAGGTACACACCACTCTCACTGAAATAAAAAAAAATACAAAAAAAAAATCGACTTAAAAAAAAAACACTACAACGTGAAAAATAATTTTAATTTCGGAAGTCGGTATCTGGTTTAGAACTTTCGTTTTTTGCCACCGACTTCCGAAATAAAAGTTATTTTTACTTATAGTGTTTTTTTTTTAGTCTGTTGTTTTTTTTTTTTGTAAAAAGTATTTATTTTCACTTTTTAGTTGTGGTACCTACCCCTCACAAATTCGAATACCAGCACCTGCTATGTAAATAACAGTCACAGTAAGTTATCATCATATCATCCACATATACTAAGTGGGAAAAATACGTATTATTGAAGCTTACTCAAAAACTATCCAGGCAAAGTTAATAAAATTTATATGGGACTAACTTGGGAGCATACCCTTTCATAAAAAAAAAAGAATTTTCAAAATCGGTCCACAATTGACGGAGAGATCGGCGGACATACATAAAAAAAAAAATTAAAAAAACATAGATACGCGACGAAAATAAAACCTCCTCCTTTTTGGAAGTCGTTTAAAAATGTGTCTTATTTTATATACAGCATGTAAAAAAAACCTATCCGATCCGTGAGGGTTTTGTTAAGTTATCGTATTGAGAGTCTTTTTATGAAGTAATTCTCAGGATAAAGGAAAAAAAACATTGCTACATTTTTTTTATGGGGAATTTTACCGTGTTAGTACCTACGTGGGGCGCGGGCGGCCCTCGTTTAGCGGGTAACCTACAAATCATAACTGTCACTGACATACAGGACCCCTGTTGAATATTTTTTTTTTTTTAAATGGAAATGGTGTAATTTTGGTACTAAAAATGTGAATTTTAAATAGGAATAAGTTTTTTATTTTTAATAAGATTTTTTTAAACTTTTAGTTAATGTTATTGCAGTACCTATGTGCCGCTTTCGGATCGGACGTTTTTTTTTACATTATTGTATATCGTGATACCCAGTAACTGGGTTGTAGAAGTCAGATAGGCATTCGCTCCATGTAAAATACTGGTACTCAGCTGCATCTGGCTAGGTAATACAAGCTGGCGTCTGTAAGTCCACGTCAAAGCGCATTATAGATTACAAGCGACCCATTCCTGCTTCCCACGGTTTTTACGACTTGACAAAACATCAAGATTTCTTAGTTATAATATAACTTTAATACTAAAGTAAAAACTTCCGGAGTAAATTCTCCAAACGATGGTGAAAATCTCATCAAAATCTGTTGCGTGGTTTAGAAGAACTTAGAAGACTAACACGAAAAGCGACATACGCCAACATACTTAGGAAATGACTATTTTTGAGCGGTTTTTTTGTCATTAGGCCGAAACACTTATAAGTTTTCCTTGCGTAACAAGCGTAACTAACTTACGACAAATTTGCAAATTGAACCCTCTGGTAACTAGCTTATGGTAGTTTTTTCTTACATCTTACGCAGGCATAAGTTTCTTACGTAAACAAGTTACAAGTGTAATTGCGGACTTATTGAAACACTTTATGTTCTTTCAGAGCTATCATCCTGACGAATTCGGACGAAATAAAAGAATTGGAGCTATCGAAGTTATTCAAAGACCAAATATCTACAGAGAATGAAAAGAAGAAGGGGTAAGTCCTTTTTCAGCAGCTGTTGGCATAATTCTGGGTAACTTAACCTAGCCTTTCTCTCTCCAAGTAAATTTTAAAACTAAACTTTTAACTGGTCACGGGCACAATTATGCAAAGCAATGCCGTATACGAGGCCCCCAACACGTGCCGTATACGAGGCCCCCAACACGTGCCGTATATGAGGGCACGTGTCGGATTTGACCTTTAATAAAGCGGTTGTACTTATTGAACAGAGTTTAACGGGGTCCGTCAGGAACTGGGATGATGCCTGGTAAAAAAAAATGAAATTGTACTTAGTCCGTCAGTCAGATAATAAAAAGATATTAGATACGTATTTTTTGCTTTATCATATTAATAAAAAAATACTTAGATAAAACGCATTTTAAGTTGGGGAGTGGGGGTCGCTACGTCACTAGTATGTATAAAATCTACATACTCGTGACGTCATGGCACATTTTACCGCAATGTATCGCCGTAATCTTTAGATTGCGTAAAAAAAGAAAAAATACGTGTCCAATATTTTCTTATAATCTCAGACGGACAAACAAAAATTTTAGTCATCATCCCTATTCTAATTACAATAATTGGCAAAAGAATCAGTCTCATTTTACGAATAAAATTCGTAGGTCTCAAGTAAGCATTTTTCTACTATATAGTATATAAAACCTCTTTTTTATAGGAGCAAGAAAAAACAAAAATCAGAAAGTTCTGAAGAATCCTTGAATAACGTTCATCACACGACCGACGACTCCGGCATTTGACATCATCGGGTGCGAAGGGACAGCCCGAAAAGAAGTCCTAGGCATAGAGATAAACACGATGACAGGCATAGAGACAAAAAAAGAAACAAAAAGAAGCACGTCTCAAGTGACAGTGACACTGACAGCTCGAGTTGAAGGCTGCAGGGGTATATACCTTTGCGTTAAATCTTGTTGTCTCTGGTTGGAAAGTTTGGAAACTGGTCTTTTTGGATTTGGAAAATGTTAAAGTCAAAAATGGAAAATGGATTTTGTATAAAATTAGTATGTAAATTATTTATATAATGGAAATTATTGTTGTTAAAATATCTTACGTACCTATAAATTATTGATAAGTAATTTTTAAGCACGCCGTGATACTAAGACGGCGGCGGCCCTTTGTAGTTATTAAGATTTTCTTGTGAGAGAATAAGAGGTAAAATACATATTAGTTTCGACTCGTGCTAAGATAGACACTAAAATAATATTTATCACTAGCTGCTGCTTGCGGCTTCGCCTGCTTGGGCTCTTATTCTTTTTCTAAAAGTAATCTTAAGTTACTCCTTAAAACATCAGCTATCTGCCAGTGAAAGTACCATCAAAATCGGTCCAGCTGTTTCGAAGATTAGCGGAACAAACATACAGACAGTCAAAACTTTAAGAAAAATTTATATGAACCGAATACACTTTCAAAATTATTAGTAAAATAGCTATTATTTTGACATTACACACAAATAAAATTGAAGTATCTTCAATTTCATTTGTATTGTATATGTATGTATAGAAGGTACATTAAATATTATCACTAAAGTAAACTATGATGAACAAGATATGTCAGTACCTACATTGCTTAAAAATAAGAAGAGATGTTAATTTAGTTGCAAGCATGTAAGCTTATTAAATCCCACGAAAACATTCTGAAGGTGCTTGTGCATTGCTCCCAATTAGACAACTGAGAAAGGTCCAAGAAAAACCACCAACATACTCAATGTAGGGTGATAGTCGGATGTAGCATATAGTGCACTAGAATATTGTTACAAAATAAATACAATGGACATGTACGAGTATTACGTATTTTGGTTACGGATTTTTCACTCTGAAATTCCAGGTTCCGGAAGGAGGTTCATTAATCACGTCATGTTTTTAGCAACTTTTTATTAATTATAAAATTGTGATCATTGTAACAAAACACACGAACAACAAAGAACAAAAACGACGAAATATTACTATGTATTTTTGTTTCATTGGTCGATGCAAAAAGCGGCGTTAGGCTGCCTGTGCACTGGAGGGGAGCGGCGGTGTGCCAATATTAACTAATGGAATTGCATAAAACCTCCGCTCCGCTTCAGTGGACAGGGATTTGCGAACTATTTTTAAAATTCATACAAAACCGGGAAGCGGAGAGGGGAAGCGGAGCGGGGAAACGAGGCGGAAAAGTGGAATGGGGAAGCGGAGAGGCGATGCGGAAATACCGGCCGCGAAGTATTACAGCCGCGCGGGTGGGTTAGTATATATGTAGCCTCTTTGTTTCGACTTAGGAGAGACCGTGTCCAAAAGTAACACTTTGTACTTTGACACACACAAATTACTCATCGCGTGAACTTGGTCTAACTCCACGCAGTCCGCAACACCGCTCCGCTACCTCGCTCCGCATTAATGGATAGACACTGTCCGCAACTCCGCTCCACTCCGCTGCCACGCTCCTCTCCGCTGCCTCGCTCCGCTTCAATGGACAGGCAGCCTTATAAACAGATGTGGTCATCGTGTTCACGGGATTTTGTTTTCAAACTGCTTAGATATGAAATTCTTCGATAGTACCTACCTACTTATGGTTATTATGAATATTGAAATAATATTAGTAAACCAATTTATCATTGAATTAGGTATAAAGAAACATTTTTAAACTTGTTAAAAGTAACATTTTGTATTATTGTATCCCTAGAATGTATTTTAAGATTTGCACAAGGAAACAATACCTATGTATTTTAATATTTTTGCGTAGATTTTCTAATAAAAGTTATCATAGAAAACATTTTTTTTTTAAGTACCCTTTCTTACAATATCATCTGTAGGTAATCTACTTTAAATAAAAAAATATTTCAAATAGGTAATTATTTAATTGATTTACACAATTTTCTTATAATACTTCACTAAAATCTAAATTCCCGCCTACCATAGACAATGACGCAACTGTCAGTTTTCCCGCTCAATTTCGGCGCCATATTCGTAATAGAGAGTGCGCCAAAAGTAAGCTCGTTCTGGGGTCAACGGCGCCACGTACTGTGGTTCTAAAGTTATGGCCAGGTTATGAGGGTATGGTAACCATTCCCCGTTGGCTGCTTCTGGAGTTGGTGATCTGAAATAAAGCAATTACTTTAATACCTAGAGCATTATAAAAATTACCACCCCCACCGGCTTATACGTCGCGTCGCAAGAGCAATTTTATAGGGATTTTCCATCAGGTATTTCCTGGCAGCTGATGCTAATATGATAGTTGTATGTGCCATTGGAATTAATTAGTAAAACGTAGATGTAGGTACTGCGCACTTCTTCCAACCCATAAGGGTAATGCAGGCGTCTTTAAATTCATATTTGTTTATAAATGATGCATTCACAAGAGTTACAAGTCATGGGAGAAAGTAACTAAAGAAATTACAAATGAGTAAATAAATTCAATTTATATTGGACCTTACAAAGCAGGGCTTTTAAATTAATTGAAATATAGAAAAGAAGGAAAACTCACCCATATTTTGCAAAATTTGTCCACATCATAGTCATGAACGTCACAATTCTGGCGTCATCTTCACTCATTGGCAAAGGCAGTCTTTCAAGCTCAAACAGATAAAACAATTCATCCATATTCGTTGTAGCTGGCAAACTAGTATTAGTCAACAACCTTCCCAGATTCCTGTACCCCATATGATTAAAAATGTACTGGTACACATCAACATCAGAATTATTCGTGTACATTTCGACAAAAAGCGACATTGGCCCGACGTAAGCGAAATCAGAATTCAAATTGATCAAACCACCGATAACATTTTCTTCAGAACTTATGTTGGCAAAATATGTATCTTTCAATATCTCTCGGACTTCATTTTTTTCTCTTTTTGTAACGTTAAAACTTCTTTGATCGAGAACTGTGAAATCTTCGTTCTTTATCCTGTCCATTTGACTGGTGATTGTGTAGTAATCTAAGGTCGAGGTTAGTCCTTCAACAGTATTTAAGCCAAATATGGCTGGCGCTGCATTGAAAGACTCTGATGTCAAGATATTAAAAGGCGTATCACATAAGAATGGATCGTCATCTAAATATTCTTCTACTGAAGGTAAAAATACAGATTTGCTGTTCATTTGGTTTCCAATTGCTTCTTCTAGCTTGTTGATTGGAACATCAGTATAAATGTTTAACAATTCTTCAGAATCTAAAGTTTTAACTCCAAGAGATTTAGCAACTTGAGATGCAGTAGCTAAAGGGTTAGCGTCAAAAGATTTTGGCGTAAACAGACTTCCACTCTCAGAAATAATCCTCTTGAATAGTCCATTGCACGACTCGGAGAGGGTCAGATAAATAGCTGAAACTCCACCACTACCATGACCAAAGACAGTCACATTATCTTCGTCACCTCCGAAGTTTTTGATGTTATCCTTTATCCATCTCAAAGCTGCTCTAATATCTTTTAACCCAGCATTCCCTGGAGCTTCTTTAATGCCCAAGTTCAGGAACCCGAGAGCGTTTAGCCTATAATTGACAGAAACGACAATAACTCCATGACTGACCAAGTAATGAGGGCCGTAGAAGACAGGGGAGCTGCTGCCAACGCCAAAGTCCCCACCGTGAAGGAAGACCATGATAGGTAAGGTATCGTTATAAGAGATGGGGACGTAAATGTTGAGTACGAGGCAGTCCTCATTTTCGCTGGGGGCGGAGAGAGGGTCGTTGGCAGGGAATTGGGGACATAAGACTAAACGGTTATCTGCGTTGAAGATTCCTTTGTGTGATGGAGGTTCTTCGGGTGCCTGTGGAAGAATTCAAAGGTTTAGATGCAAGTAAGGGTAGGAGTATTTGAAATGTTAATGAGGTCAATGTTAGAACCTGGCTATAATCGATACGATAGCGCAATGATCAAATTTCTGTGGCGGCAGATGCCGCCACAGAAATTTGATCATTCAATTTGATGTAGATACATCGCCATATGCGAACTACATGTCAAAATCCCACGACAGCAGAGTTTACCGCGCGACTAGCATAATTATGTACCTTAACGACGTCCCGAAAGCAATCGTCGGGCAAGAAGCCCACCAAACAAAACCCGGGCGGAGGAGACTCCCTTTTCTATGGAGGATGAGTGAACTTTACACCCTGTTCCTCATACCTCTTTATTTTATTTTATTTATAATATACTTTATTGTACCCCAGAAAATACATAGCAAATAATAAATTTAACACTACAAAACATACAATGGGCGGCCTTATCGCTTTTTGCGATCTCTTCCAGGCAACCTTGGAATGGACAGTAATTGCGTGGACATAAAAATAGGGTTGTCATTGGTGCAAAATAATAATTATATAGATACAATATATTATAATAGATACATAATAAATATATAAGAATATTTATATAAGCAACGAAAATAAATGAAGACTACAGATTATTACAGCTACGAGAACAAGATCACAACAACAAGTAATGTTCCTTCACGAGTCTCTTAAATACTGATAACGATTTCGGGCGTATGTCTATTCATGTCTATTTTACGTACAAATTAGTCGGTTAAAATCATTAACATAGAAACAGGTATACTAGTAATATAAAATCGGGTTCCCTAGTTGGGATGAATTTATCCCAGGAACAAACTTAACATTGTAGTTGAAAAACATGTTCTCCCATACGGAATGTATGGGAGATCATGTTTTTCAAACCGCAAATTTAAGTTGGTCGATTAATACTCGTTAACCTGTACAGCCTACTTAGCTCTGATAGTTATCCTTTTAATTTCGTTATATATACTACTGCTGTGAATTTTTTCACAAGTCCAAGTACAACCATTTAGCTAGAAGGGGGGGGGGACACTTGACTCTAACAAAAAATAAAAATAAATCAGTTAAAACCTTAATATTTCGCAAACGGATCCCTGAATCCAAAAATGGATACCCCACAACATGGGGTAGATGGGGGGAAAAAAAACATCCCCACTTTACGTATAGGGGAGGTACCCTAAAAAAAAATGTTTTTCTTGATTTTATTTTACCACTTTGTCGGCATGATTAATATGTATACATATACAAAATTACAGCTTTCTAGTACTAACCGTCTCTGAGCTAAGCCGCGGACAGACAGACGGACAGACAGACAGACAAACGGACATGGCGAAACTATAAGGGTTCCTTGTTTACTACGGAACCCTAAATAAGTCGTTGGACACACTTGGTAAACACATTGCTACTTAGAATTTACTTGCATTGCACCGAAAAACAATGCAATGCAACGATTCATCTATATCTGAATGACCATTCCTTTCGTCCGCACGTAACATGATCAGCAGTGATCGGAGTAGGTAGATTGAACTGGGGTCATTGATCCGAAACGTATATTATAACGTATATTACTATGGACATTCCTCCGGAATTGGTGGATTATTAAAAAAAAACCGGAACTTATGTAGGAAAATATTTAAATTTAAGTGCAACAATTTATATCTATCTATAAAAGATCTAGCTATCTAGCTATCCTAGGCTAAAAATAAAAAATAAATATTAAAGCTTCGATCCGAATTCGATTGTTTTTATTATTCAACAGATAAATAATGAATTAATTTAGTTTTGATACCTTCCTTTAAATTTTGAATTGAGTAGTAATAATATCACTACCAACATTAACAATATTTAATTAAATCCGGAAATACCGGAATTACTTTCCGGAAAAATGGCTTATCCATGTTATTCTTTCTGTGTGCATTTATGATACAAGTACTAAAAATCAATCTACCTACTCCGATCACTGATGATCAGAGAGCAATTGATTTAATTTCTTAGAAGACGCTGGCTGATACGCTCGTACGCGATTAATTTATATTAATTTACTCACCTGGTATCTATCTTTGATAACAGCATATTTGATTCCACAATATTCATAGTACAATTCATTAGAAGCCAAGTATCCTTTAACTTTACCTAGCTTCGTTTTCACAATCTTAGTCTTGTCTATGCCTAGAACTTGGCTAAAACCGATTAATAAAATAAAAAGGCTGAATGAGACTAGGCTGTATGCCATTTCCTTGGCCCTTCAATAAATAACTTAGAACTATATTTTTATTAAAAGATGGCGGGTTTTATACAGCTGTTGTTGCATAATTTTGTTATTGCAGCATTTAACTTTAATTTCTTTGTAATTTTGATAGCATGGAGTTATTGATCGAGCTGATAGGATACCTGAGGTTCTGTACCTTTGATTTTAGGTTATTGCAGACTTGACTAAGACCTAAGCTACCGTATAGATCAATGAAACTACCAGCAACACCAGGGTTTGGTTACTAAATATCAGTCTTGACTTAGAATTTACTTTGATGAATAACAGCTAAGTAAAATAATATTATCCATAGAAGCGTTGAAGACGTGTGGGCACTGCTGTTCAACCATTCGGTCCAGCAAACACCATAAAAAAATATGCGGGTTTGGAGTGCCACAGGGCTCAATTCTAGGCCCGATATTTCTCCCGTAACCAGTACCTAGAAAGCTATATTTCGGCAACAATCATGATATTACGAAAATAAAGTTAAAACGATAATAGCTCAACGGTAAGAGCACCGCCTAACGAGCATGAGATCTTGATTTCGACTCCCACTAACACACATTTAATATAATCTGCGTTCGCAATTCCTTTGCCAAACATGTAAACAAACACGAGTTTTAGGAAAAACAACTGTAATTTTCACACATAAGGTTCAGTTTGCGCTACAACTTCATTTTTTTATGACTTTTTTAACAATACTAGTCGGTCTAAAATGAACTTTATTTACACTTACACAAAGTTGATGTTTGTGTAAGTGGAAAATTCGTGTTTGTTTACATGTTTGCCAAATAAATTGCGAACGCAGATTACCCTTACTGAACTTTCGTGAATCCTACCCATTTATTTCAACTTGTGGAGAATCGAACTCATGCGATATAACACACAACAACACGCCTGTATCCCCGGCAGGTCGAGAAGAGATGTACCCATGTACACCCACATTTCGCCAGCTATGTTTAAGTCCCATGGAACAGGGGGCGAGCCTATTGCCATCAACCGGGCACAAATCCAGACTCCGGGCTGCTATTGAGAAATTCCAGACGGAAAAACCTAAAAACACTTTACCCGATCTGGGAATCGAATCCAGGACCTCATGCTCAGCAATAGCGCTTGTGAGTCCAACGAGGCAGTTGACAGCAGACCATTTCAATAAAGCATACCGAACTCTAAAAAAAAAACAATTTAAAATTTGTACGTGACATTAGAATAAGTTTTGTTATCAATGTTAAAATCATGAAAGTACCTACCTACTTAATGAAATAATATGTATTACTTAATTATTACATAATATCTTATCAGCGAGAATCTCGATAATTCATTATGTAATTATTGAACAATAATATTATGTTATTACTAGCTTTTTCCTGCAGCTTCGCTCGCGTGGAAGTCGGAAATTATCCCATGGAAACGAACTACCGGAATAAAAAGTATGCTATGTGTTAATCTAGGTTATAAACTATCTGTCTGCCTCATCCAAATCCTATTAATAGCATAACATAATGATTGAATACTATCGTGAATTCCTGCAAGCCTAGTACTTTTTGTTAGGTTAAGTTAGGTACTGCTCAGAAATTCTTGATACAATTGAAATCCCCCTTTACACCCCCTAAAAGGCTGCTCCGCTAAATTATAAAAGGAAGCTGTGTGTAAAATTTCACGTTCCTAGTCCCAGTAGTTTCGGCTGTTAGTTGATATGTCAGTCAGTTTTGCCTTTTCTAAACATTTATATAATTGAGATTGTGTATAGACAAAGCCAAAAAAAAAAACTTATTAGTCCGTCAGTCAGATAATAAAAAAATATTAGACACGTATTTTTTGCTTTATCGCATTAATAAAAAAATACTTAGATAAAACGCATTTTAAGTTGGGGAGTGGGGGTCGCTACGTCACTAGCATGTATAAAATCATACTCGTGACGTCATGGCACATTTTACCGCAATGTATCGCCGTAATCTTTAGATTACGTAAAAAAAGAAAAAATATGTGTCCAATATTTTTTTTTTTATCTCAAAGACGGACTTAGATTTTTTTTTGTCATCTTCCTTAATAAGAACGTAAGCGAAGTACTTAAGTTAAAGAAATGTGATTAGGTATTGAACTGAGATCCCTCAAGATTGCTAACTGCTTCACGATTAGCATGACCAATATAGAAACGGGTTTTGTCGACGGAAGAATAGACAAAATGACAGATAAACAATAATAATTTATCATTTTGTCTATTTTTCCGTCGACAAAACCCTTAGAAAACCAGTTTCTATGGTCGTCATGCTATGCGTGCCACTTCCAGTAGGTACAATCTCATTGTAGAGAATAATTTAAACTATATTTAATTTATTATATTTTGTTTTAATCCTAATTCTATCTAATTTTATCTAACGTTGTCTAATTTTATCTAATTTTGTCTAGTTTTATGTCATTTAATCCAATTTTATGATCGTATGTGTAATTACTAACTAATAGATAAGTATTGACCGATAACTTGTATGTGTGGTGCAAACTGTAAATATAAGTTGCATTTTTTATAAATAAATAAATATTGTTTTCATTATTAAAATAATACGTCTACCAGCTGCAAGCGAATACACCGAACCTAGGATCCGGTTTCGATTCTTGGGTTACTTATACATTATTAAGTAAGTACCCACATAATGGGTTATTCTGCAAGTCATCTCATAACTTAGACAAGTGTACTAACATTGGAATCGACTGGAATTCGACCAAGTCAAGGCGAAAAACCCTGCTTAATTTATCAACTATGTACTTACGTTGACTTTTGCTAATCTGTAAACAACAGCAAAAAAATATTAATCCTCTTTCGGGCCTAGAACACATTTTCATTGTTTTGGATTTTAATGTTCTAAGTTACTCACATGACTCATTGTAAAATGATGTACGTTTGAAAACATGCTAAGTTACAACGAAATTATTGACATTCTTATTTTTTTTATTTTATCGCTATGAACATTTTCATATCAATTTAGGATTAAATAAAGTAATCTTCGAAAGTGTATATAATCAGTAAACTATTTTTTTAAAGTTTTCTGTCAATTTCATAACATTTTCTCGAACAATAAAGTAAAGTGAAAGTTTCCCGAAGTGAAGTTTCAAAACGCACACCAAACTTACGTTTTGACGTCCAAAATTGTGGTTACATCGAATTTATGAAATTTAATACATAAAATACTCAAATATTTACTAGTGTTACATAATTTATAACCGAAACACACATTAATTAGCATATAATACAGATTTCAGTGTAATTTGAACTACAAAGTGTCCGTGAGAAAAATCTTAACAAACGTCTGCTTACGTGTTGATTTTAGAAAATCTAATAAAACTTCGTCCAATTATATTATGAGAGCTTATTAAATCGGCATAGTTATGAATAAAAAACTTGTGAGAACCGGCCCAAGGATCAGAATCACGAGACCTGCCTTAAAAACACGAAAAACGGACGACCCAGTTTCGATTTTCGACGATCGAAAATACATCTATTCGTGTCAGTATTGCCGCTTGAAATTCACTCAGAACAGTCAATATTTTCGCCACATGACTTCTAACCACGAGATCCAGCAGAAGTCAGCGACATTTGAGTGCAATGAGTGTCAAATCGTCTTTAACAAGAAGAGCAATTTAGACCTCCATTGTCAAACTCATCACCAAATGAAATCGAAGTCAAAATGCGAGAGCTGTGCGATCACATTCAAGTCCAGGTATTGTTTACGTCGACATTTAAAACTGAAGCAGCTTCTACAAGAAAATTCGTGTTACAAGTGTCAAAAAAAGTTCACGAGTAAAGAGGGTTTAACTAAGCATGTTAATAATAAACATACATTTAAGAATGTAACTTTTCAATGTGATCTGTGCTCTTTGAAGTTCAAAGCTGAGGAGTCACTGCGTAGTCATTTAGCTAGAATCCATAAGAAGTTATGATTATTTAGGAAAATTTTGTTAGATTAAGTTTTTTGGATGAAATGAAAGATTTCGTATACAATTTTGAGTGTAGATTCTATGTAAATAGTTATTGTAATTTATAATCATGTTTTATTTTTATGTCTGTCTTTGTATGTTTTAGTCGTCGTAGCTAGCAGAATGTTGACCTAACTCGCAATGCTGTGTTAACGTTTCCCGCCATTATGTTAGGCATACTGTACGCACTCTGTGTTTTGGTCATATTATTAAAACTCAATGATTAATTATTATAAATATTGTCTGCTGGATGAGAAAAACACAAAACTGGTTGAAGTAACGATGCTTGGCTTCCCCCAAATAATGTAACGTCCAATACTGTAGCCAGAGGCCTATGTCCGGTATTGGACGTCTTTTTGTTGAAATGATGATGATTATAAATATTGCGTTTGCCACCATTTGTTGGTAATGCATACTTTATATTGTGTCATTATTATGTATCTCAGCAGTGTAATTGGTTAATTGTTGTTCTGGTTGAATAAGTAAATACACTCCTGGACTCCTAAATCGATTCACCATGCAATTCCAAGTCATAACGCCTAAAACATCAAAATAATGCTATCTCAAAGAAAAAGTTTTTATGCACTTTAATGCCGACATACAGGCATGTTGGTGTCATCATTGTTCTAAATTTGAATTCACAATCATTTAAAAAGTTATAGACTCCTATACAAAAGTGCAGGGTGGCTCGATTTAAAGTCCAGGAGAGCAAAAAACATAGCCACATTTTCAACTTTGAGAGTAACACCTAAAAACTTGCAACTGTGTAAATTCTTCAATGTTAATAGGGAATGAATTTAAATATTTAGAAATAACACAAAAAGAACTGATTTTATAAATTATCTTTGATTTGTGCAAGGGATTACTATGCTAAATAAAACCACGATGTGCCTTTTTACACTATAAAAACTACTACGCTAGCCAGTGGCGGATTTGCAGTCTTGGCCGCCCTAGGCCCCAGGCCATGGCCGCCCCTTTCTCAGCACCCATCATATAGACTACATAATGAATTTACTTTATTAACAACTTATATCGAAATCGGTTCAGAAAAGTTAACTATGAGTCGGCTTGGCGCCGCGAAATTCTTTGACGCGTTTCAATTAGTTATTTGGACATATTTTTAAATGTTTTTAAGTCATTATTGTTATAAGATGCGGTGCAGTGCAGCCTGCCATAATGTGCGCGAACGTTTAGAATATATAGGTACTTTGAGTCATCTGTGAATTTTTTGTCAAGATTTGCCGCCCCTAATATCTGGCCGCCCTAGGCCCGGGCCTACTGGGCCTTAGGGCAAATCCGCCACTGACGCTAGCAGTTTGGCCTGCATGATATCTTTATAAATATAAAGATATCATGTTACTCAGTGATAATATACCATTCTACTGGTGAAAGAATTTTTTAAATCGGTCCAGAAGTTTTTGAGTTTATTCATTACAAACAAACATATTGTAGCAATATACTGGGACTACTTCCAGTAAAAAATATATTTTATACATATGGTTTGTTACAAAAGTATTTGATGATAGTGTAAAAAAAGCAAGTGCAAGTTAAATTCTTATGCAATTACTTGTGAAAGGAAAAAGGTGATTTTAAATGAGAAATTTCGTGTTTACGTATTCAAATAATCAAATCGAAGCACTCAATATGTAATTCGCACCATACGTTTTCACACATAGGTATGTTTTTCTGATCCCTTTGTTTACATTTGCATTAGATAGTTTTGGAACTGACTATATACCATACCATTCTAAATTGGAAGAGTTTTTGCCTTGTTAGTTCTAGCTAGTGTTTACAATAGCGATGGTTGAACCTATGTCCTGGGTTCAGGCAAAATGATTTAAAGTGTACCATAGAGTATTCTAAATAGAGGCGTGGTCTGTATTTGTGTCTGGTTAGTAACCAAAAGCTTTCCCCCACTCTGCCTTACATTGACACTAATAATATGACTACAAGGGGCCTATGAGATGGAGCTATACGTCCTGTAGAGCTTCATCTCTTTCCCACACTAAAGTAATATTAAAATAATACTGCTTGAGAGGTCGTAGTAGGCCCCCAGACGTGATGTAATGTATTTTGTTGTGCATTCAATCAATGGTAGTTTTTTTTTGTTACAACAATTATGTCAATTAATCTATTATAGAAAATAGTGTCTTATACAAGGTTTAGTTAGAGTTAAATTAATTGATTGTTTCTTAATAATGTCTGCCTTAATAATTATCCCAGCTAAAAGAGTAGAACCATTTTCGTGAAGTTTTCATAGAAATTGTTCCGCCAGAGTCGCGTCGCGTCGTCGTATTGCGCCCGTCTGCGTGAGCCTTAATGCTATGCTGCTCAGGTATATACAATTTTATACACAACTTGTGATTTTTGTCAAATTATTAAAAATATTTGTAGTGTGTCAAATCATGTTTTAAGTAAAGCCGTGAATACACATGTCTGTAACTTATTCAAAAGCATGGAAGTGGCTTGTGCCATAACAATTTCTGTTTCCTGACAATAGCTTATAAGCTAAACCAATCTGCGTAACCTTTTCCCAATTATGTAGGAGCCGTCTTCCAGTCTAACTGGATGCAGCTTTTAACACGGAGCGACTGTCTATTTGACCATCACAACCCAGTTATTGGGTATACAATACCCCTTTGTAAGACTAGCTGTCAGAGTTTCGAGCTTCTGACTGGGTAAAAACTGTCAAAGCTTGGTTTCCGAGGCACGGAGGGATCTCGATATGGAATGGATATTCACCCATTCACGAATCGACTGCGGCAAGCGTAGCTTAACCTTTGTTCGACCCGTGGGGCTGTTATCATTTACCTACGAGCCCCTCCTCTAAAGTTACAGGCATGTGTATTACAGGCTTAATGTGCTGCAGTAAAAATACTGTCGTTCATTATATTAATACTGCAATAAAATTAAAGTATAATAAGCAGTTAATTTTTCATAATCCCTTGCACAAATACAATATCTATGTCTATTTAAATCTATACAATATAAAAATCAATTGCCGTGCGTTAGTCTCACAAAAAGTCGAAAACAAACAAAAACATTTTTTTTTTTTAATTATTCGCCTCAATAGGGGTAGTTTAGAATAGAAGAAAATTATGAAAAAGCCAAAGGAACCGCCGAAAAATCGAAAAAATCTAAATGTTTGATATGAAGTTCACCGGGCCATCTAGTATCATTTACAGAGTGACTGGATCTGGACCTGCCATAGCAAATTCGCATATAGAGGAGGTCAATTACTAATTATTGAACTAATTATTAACTTTTTTTTTTGCATTATTTTAGTCGTTTTTGTATTATTTGTTGGTAGTCATAAACATTGGTGATTAAAGTACCTCGGAACTTCCCACAAACAAGGGTTAAAAAATAAGTTATTACGCTTTTATTGTTTTTTTTACTAAAAACAATCTTTACGATCAAATTTAAAAAAAAACTTCAGTTTTTTTTTTGCATGAATGTAAAATTTTGGAAAACAATAAAATTACATATATCATAAATTATAAAACTTTAGCTAGGAAAAGTAAGGTCTAATAATTAGCAAATAACCTCCTCTTCATGCGAATTTGCTATGGCGGGTCCAGATCCAGTCACCCAGTATAAATAATAAAATGAAATGCTGTTCGTTTGTAAGCGCATCGCTTGACAACGGCTGGACTGATTTGACTACGTTTTTTTTTGAAATGTTCGTAATAGTCCGAATTAGGTTTATATGGAAATAAAAATTGGATAAGTGTTCCGGGAAATTTTCAAATTCTGGAAAAACTGAACATCCTTTTGGGAGTTTTTTTTATGAACTATTGAAATTAGGAAAGGACACCTTTGTCGAGTTGTTGGAATCTGTTTTCTCATCATTTTCATGCACACATTTACAAAAAAACTTAGTTAATAATTTTTCATTAGAAGTTATCATGTGAATATTAACTTTAATTTATTACTTTTTTATATTTATTTTTGTACTTAAGTTATTATATTGCTTTACTTAAGTTAAATCTAAGTTATTTTGTGGAATTAATACCCATGTAAAAACAATGTATTTTGTAAAAAAAAAAAACGTTTTTCTTTTGATTCTGTTTTATGCAATGCAAGATATATTACGAAGTTTTGCTCTTGTTATTAAATAACTTCTACTATTTTTGTCTACTGGTTGCAAGCGCTACGGGTAAGTATGAGGTCCTGGACTCGATTCCCGGGACGGGGAATTTGTTATTGACTTTTTCTATCTGGAATTTCTCAGTAGCAGCCCGGTTGATGGCAATAGGCTCGTCCCCTATTACATGGGATTAACAAAGCGTGATGTGTGTCACTGCTACTATTTTTGTCTAAATTATGCTGGAAATGTAAATGTATAGCAATAAATTCAGTGTAATTTTGTAAATAAAGATTCTAAAATAGGTAATAAAATAACGAGTCGTAATTTTATCTTGCATTGCCTTGTCTTTAACTGACGCTGAATCGGGTATACTCGGCTCCAGTCGGTCAGTGACGCTGAATCGCTTACGGCATCGCACGGCTCTAAAGTCCCCGTCACGAGAAGCTATAAATTTTGTAATTGTTTTATTTGTATCTACTAAGTTACGTAGGGACAATTCAATCAACAGCAAATAATCCCAAATTCAATAAACTCAAAGTAACATACGTGTAATACGAAACTATTCACTTGTTCGGATTATATTTTAGGGATCTCGCCTAATATTTTGTGATACTGGAATTTAGGATTATTTGTTTCGCTACGTAACTTAGTAGTTCTTTGTTTACAAAATTTATAGCTTCTCGTGACGGGAACTTTAGTGGTCTTAAATGCAAACCAATATTTTTACCATAAAATGTACAGAATAGCGCCGTGTGGAGGGCCGCTAATTAAGTGATCTACGCTAACAAATCTTGTCAATATGTATTGTGTATTATGAACTTTGAACCCATTGATGTTAAGTCTTTATTAGCAATAGCACAATTTATTTTTAAGAAAAATGTAATTTTACATCGAAAATCACTCGAACTTTACAGTATATATTTTACATTTAAATTATACTTGAGAACTTTTTTTCTGTTAATTTTTTCTGCTATAAGAAGGCAAGTGTTGCGACGTACGTCACGAGTGACATTCTTCTAAATAACTTGGTCGAGTAGACCTGCACCCAAATTGCGTCATAGACTACTAGGGGAGCTGCAATAAGCCCAACGGTTAAACCGCTGGCTGGCCTGCGAGCGGTCGCGAGTTTGATGGTTCGTTGCACTAGATGTGAACCCACTCCTAAAACAAGCATGTTAGTAAACAAGATGTTTAGAAACTTCCAGAAATACTATGTAATAATGAAAAGACCAACACTGCTAACGTCTATTTAAATCCATGTTTCCACTTAAACAAACATCAACTTTATTGTAGTGTAAATAAAGTTGATTTTATATTGAGTAGTACTGTTGAAACAGCCATAAAAAATATGAAGTTGTAACGCAAACTGAACTTTATTTACAGTTGTTTTGGATTTACAGTTGTTTTTCCTAAAACTCGTGTTTGTTTACATGGTTGGCAAATAAAAAGCGAACGCAGATTAGAATCTTTTTGAAAAGAACAAAATGTACATACAGGGTCACTTCAAATTACCTAGCGAAACTCAGCAGACGTAGTGGGTATCGAAATCTAAACACGCCAAAACTAAAAATGATAAAAAAAATATGATTTTTTTGGGGTCATGGACCGGTTGTTCTTACTTGAAGTGTGAGTTGAGTATTTTTTGTGCTTTATCATGTTTTAACGAAACCCATCACGTCTATGGAGTTTTGCTAGCTATTTTAATTTGACCCTGTAGGTATGCAATCCATAAAAGAAATAACAAACCAGTCGACAAATCACCTTATAAGAAATACACATGCTAATATTGTTTTTCCGTCAGCAATCTCAGTAGCAGCCCGGAGTCTGGATTTGTGCCCGGTTAAGTTACTATAGCATGGAGCCTAAACTAAGTTTCGTTTACTTTTGACGCTATTCATGCTGTTTTCTGGACACTTGAAAGGTAGATAACCTGAAATGAGATTGTAACTTATATTGTAAAAATACTTTATGAATAAATAACTAATAATTCAGATGTATATTGAAGTTTTTCACTTATTTCCTCTCATTTTTAACCCATTGGTAGAGACGGGTCAGCACATCAGCGGCAGACAGCAAAATACTCGAGCAGTTTTTCATTGATTAATTGATATTGAACTCAATTGCTATTTAAATAGAGTTCAAAATAGCGTGCAAGAGATGATTCCCCGCGTTTGTGGCGCACTCATTGATATTTTATATATCAATGGGCGCACTCGATCAACTATCTAATTACGACTAATCTGTTTCATTTTGACAGTTCAACAACATTCATTGCGTTATTTACGTTGTCAGCTTTTTTTTTCGAATTTATGAAGCAATCTGGATTCAGATTCTGATTGATCGTGTAGGTACGTATTCGCAAAAGTCAGTCAGTCAGCTTCAATAGTCTTCAAAATAGTGTGCAAGAGATGATCTCAGTGGCGTGTTCGAACATACTATTATACATATAACTAGCTGACCCGGCGAACTTTGTTCCGCAATCAATCAAATATAAAAAACCCTACCTACCCCACCTATCTATTTGAAAATTTTCATCCAAATCCAGTCATCAGTTTTTAATTTCCCATACAAACTTTCACCCCTTTAGAGGGTGGTTTCCGGGATAAAAAGTATCCTATGTCCGTCTCCTGGTTCTAAGCTACCTCTCCACCAATTTTCAGCCAAATCGGTTCAGCCGTTCTTGAGTTATAAATAGCGTAACTAACACGACTTTTTTATCTATATACTAGCTGACCCGGCGAACTTTGTTCCGCAATCAATCTATATATAAAAATCAATTGCTGTTCGTTAGTCTCGCTAAAACTCGAGAACGGCTGGGCCGATTTAGCTGATTTTGGTTTTGAAATGTTTGTCGTAGTCCAGGGAAGGTTTAAACGGTGAGAAAATTAGGATAGGTAGGATATAGTGCTACCCGTGCGAATTCGGGTCGGGTAAAGCTAGTATATATATATATATAATATAGATATATATAGTGAATAACGCTCTCTAGGAAAACTCCTAGACAGCGTTTTTTGACACCGTAAAGTCAAATGCCATCATTTTTATGACAGCCGTTGACGACCGATATGTGGCGGCCACCGCTCTTCTACGAAACCGTAGCTTTACTAAACAGTGTTTAATTGACGTTAACTGAACATTGTTTTGCCGTATTACAAAAGCGTAGGTAGTGATTTCCCGCAACCAGTTTTCTCCAAATGAACACGGAAAGAGAAATACCTACGCGTCTGCTTGCGCCAACCCTTAGGGCCGAGTCACACCGGAATGGCAGCGGCCGGCAGCGGCTGCCAGCGGCCCCCGGCGTCGCCGCTAGCAGCCTCGCGCGACCTCCAGATCCCACACGCCTAGTCTCCTCTTGACTAGTTTAGTTTCTACATTACACACGCGCGGCCGCGAGCGGCCTCGCGTCGCCGCTGGCAGCCGCGGGCAGAACCACCGACAAGATGCGCGTCACCGCGGGCGGCCTCGAGACCTTTTCAAGCTATTCAAGCGATACTGGTCTTAGGTGGTATGTTGATAAAGTTTAAAATGATTTCACACTGAAAGTGCTCGCCGCGTCGCTGCCATTCCGGTGTGACCCGGCGCTTAGTTCTTAAATGACGTAACGTAAAGCGAACCGGGAAATCCGTCTCAGTACCAACTTGCTGACTAGTTAAGTCTCAGTACCAACTTGCTGACTAGTTAAGTCTCAGTACCAACTTGCTGACTAGTTAATTCTTCCTTTATTCAGCTGATAGGTATGTAAATGTAACAATCAACCACCAATCCACACTGGGCCTGTGTGGTGGATTATGGCCCTCTCACAGAGAGGAGACCTGCGCCCAGCAGGGGAACTATAGTAAATAAAACAAAAAGATTTCAATATCTGTCTTTTATAATACGTGCTCAAGCAAAAATACAAAAGAAGTTTCCGATACAAAACGTATGTAAACAAGTCTACATCAAATTCTCCTAGTTCTTATAAAATCAAATACTTATGACGGTGTGTGTATCTAGGTTTTATATCCGGCCGTAAATAGTACAAGAAAACGCCAGAACAGCCCGCAAAATTAAAATTATGTATGTTGGTCAAATTCGCGACGGTAAAAAGTATGTATTACAGAATTATATTATTTAAAATCATCAATACAACCATCTACCCTATAGAATGCCTATTTCATGAAATCATGACATTTGAGGTCAATTTTAACTGAGCGACATGAGTCAAAAGATGATTCTAATCATTATTATTCTGTAAATACATGTTTGTTATGACCGCAAATCATTTTTTGGTCAACATAAACCTGAAACCGACCAGCAAATTGCGAAAAACGTAAGAAACGCTCGATGTGCCATATTTACGGCCGGATACTGTAGTAATGTCGACAATGTGCCATATTTACGGCCGGATACTATAGTAACATCGACAATGTGCTGAAATTGGACCAGCCCTATCCACACATTTTTATTCTAATTTAAATCTAAGTTTTTTTTATTAAATAAAAAAATTAATCACAAGTTTGTATGTACCTATTTATTCTTTAATAGGAAGGTACTTTTTACTAAAACTCAATGGTTGAATTGATCGATCGGCCGTATTGTAAAGCGGCCGATGAATCATGGCCGGTCTGAACATAGGCTCTCCAATTTTCCGCGCATGTTCTCTCACTCACACTAGCGCCCCATGTCACCAATTGGTTCTTAAATAAAAAAAGTTATTGCGCAGCCTTCTGCGCGAAGTTCGGTCCGGTCATGATTCATCGGCCGTATTGTACGAGATTCAAATACTTCAGACCAATTACTTATACGTATACATATAATTATAAGTAACTTTCTCTAGGTACAAATAGGCTAGTTTCAATCTAGATAACAATTGTATCTTATGAGAAAATGCCGTTACGTGGTCGTTGGCGTACATTGCACACTGACGTAGATTCCAATTATAAAACAAAGTCCCCCGCCGCGTCTGTCTGAACGCGGTAAACTCAAAAACTACCGAACGGATTTTCGCAAACGGTTTTCACCAATGGACGGAGTGGTTCATGCGGAAGATTTTAGTATACATATAATTAATTAAGGTCTTGTGTAAATTGACTAAAATATGACGACTGGTGTTATATTAATTCATATCCAATAAAATATGTTATTTAAACAGGGCATTTAATTTGGATTAAAATATGCCGGCCATATTTTAATCCATGCCATGCCTATGCCTAAAATATGACATCATATAATTTAAAAAGGTTTCACAGACTCAAAATTACGCGTAACAAAATAATTATGGTTGA
Organism: Agrochola lota; assembly: GCA_947364205.1. Taxonomy (NCBI): domain Eukaryota; kingdom Metazoa; phylum Arthropoda; class Insecta; order Lepidoptera; family Noctuidae; genus Agrochola; species Agrochola lota. The sequence continues at coordinate 5,866,251 of OX376248.1, forward strand.
CAGCTACGCGGGCGCTGCGGTAGGAGTCAATGACCTTTTCCTCGGCTATTAGATAGGTAATCCCAGTAGTACGTTCCCGTGGGATATTTTACGACATCCACGCGGGCGAAGCCGCGGGCAAAAGTTAGTTTATGAAAGAAAAGAAAGAAAAAGTATTTATTGTGACTCGCACAGGAAATCACAAATTAAACTAAAAACACACTAAACATAAATAAAAAAAAAATAAAAAAAACAAAGTATACTTAAAAATTTATGCAGTCCTGTACGAGGCCAAAAGACCCCAAAAGTGAAAAAAAAAGAAAAAGTTTACGATATAATGTATATCTATAGTTTGACCAAGACCGCAAGACGCGCCTTAGGTATGTGCGCGGCGAGGCGGAGGGCAGCGTTGACGAATGAGCGACGACATCGACGTGAGCGTTTACCAATAAGCAGCCTGCACTGTCCCCACCCCCGTCTCGCCGCGCACATACCTAAGGCGCAGAATAGGGGTGTCGGTCAAACTATACCACTGACATGTCCCTCTGTTTTGTTTTATGGCGTATTTTTTGTAAAGTTTTATTTTTTAATAAATTAATTAATTTAGTTACTTAATATGTAATGAACACCAACGACGTAACCGCATTTCCACTTAATAAATTAATTTATGCTTTAAAAATGTAAGCAAGCTACAGGCGTTTATTCACAATGAATCAAATAATAAAAAAGGTGTTATTGTCATTTAAATTATGGAATGTAACTGGAAACATTTTGCAACACAATGTACAAAATAAAGTATTAGTGATTTCAAATACTTACTTACATTATTTACATGTCTCTACAAGTTTGTTTATCGAAACAACTTTTTTTTTGTATTACAAAATTATTTTATAAAAAAATATGTTTCAATCAATAAAATAAAAAACATATTTATATCACACTAAGCTGTCATAGGAACAGCCGAAAAACCGAGAGGAAAGCAAAATACAGTGTTTGATGACATTGAATAATAAACCTTATTAACAGTAACATAAGTTTTACGAATTTCGACATAGACATCAAAAGGCTCCTCAGGCGTGCTTGTTTGCACTTTATATCAATGAGGATAAGATTTATTATTCGATGTCATAAGAAAACTATCTGTTCTTCTTGCCTTGTGGTTTGTTATTTATGAGACAACTATGAATGACAGAAGATGTAGCATTTTTTTTTTCAAAAAGGAGCGATACCCTGAGGATTTTTTGTGACATTGATTAATGAGCCTTATTATTAGTGTCATTAAGTGCACTCTAGTACACCCAAGGATCCGATTCATATCTGCTTCAATGAACCTTATCTTGCTAAAAAGTTATTTTTCTATGTCATCAGAAAATCCCTCGCCCTGCCCATCTATATTGACTGCATGGGCCTGATTACTTTTAATTTGTTTTTAACATATTGACTATCAAATAGGTAAATAATAATATTATCACACTACCATTAAGAGTGCTTATCCTAAAAGTTGGCAATGTCGCGAATAGCTGTCAAATATTTACCTGTTTTGATTAAATTGGCAATATTACTGTATGGAAATACGAAACGTGGCTAACTAACTAAAATATTGATTATGAAATGCAATCATTAATATTGTAATAACGAATATTTAGTAGAAAAGTATTTGGAAACTTTTCAAATGCTTTTTTACACCTAAAACGATTACAACATCAGATTCAGTGTTATAATTGCAATTCATATTTCATATTTCCATACAGTAATATTGCCAAATTAATCAAAATAACAAAATATTTGAAATCTACTTGTGACGTTGGCCACTTTCAGAATAAAGGCTCTTAGAAATTGTATTTTAAACCTTTTGTAAAAAAAAGTTAAGGATGTTTTTTCGACACTTTTTTACCAAAGGTATAATCAACGCTAAATGCAAGAAAGGATGGTAACATGAAAAGCTATTTTTTTTTAACAAGTCCCTGTTACAGAATAAATTAAGTCACCAAATAATCATTTCAGTTTTTGAAAAGATTTATTTTAAACAACAATTGCTCTTAAAAAAAGAATTCATTTTATATTCGAGTAATAAACTTGCCAGCAGTATTTTATCACATGCCATTTGTATTTCATCCCTGCACAAACTAAATGTTCGGTCAGCTACACCTATCCAGTCCATTCTGCGACCAATCTTACCAAGGCCTTTGACAGCCATTACAGGTAGTAAGAAGCCCAAAAGACTGACAAGCAGTCTTACCAAGGAATATCTATGTTATGGAGTTTGGTTTCCGCACTTAGTCCTTCAGTGGACCATTGTGCGTGACCAAGGAATATCATGTTACCTAGTAACTGGCTTGTGTAGGTCAGATAAGCCGTTGCTCCTTATAAAATGCTGGCAATCAGCTGCATTCGGTTAGACTGGAATCTAACCCCAACATAGTTAGGTAAAGGCTAGGCAGATGCTGCAATATCACTAGTACTATACTAGGTAATATGGGCTGGTATCCGCAACTCCACATCAAAGTGGGTATTTTGCATACAGTAGTACTATACTAACATCTTATACTACATCAGCAGAACTTACAAGTTTACCATTCAGTAACCCCATCTTATGTTTCTCCCTCACATGTCTTACCACATGATCCTTCCGTTTATAAGACTGCCTACAGATCGGGCATTCAATTAATTGTTTCATATGCTGCGATTTCACATGTCTCAACATATGATCCCTTCTCTTAAAAGTAGTCTGACAGTGGGGGCATAGATGCCTGTCCACGGACATGTGAGTAAATTCATGTTTTTCTAATTCCGAATGTGTTCCACATTCAAATGTACACTCTCTGCAACGGAAGACTTCTGTTGTGGTAGAATGTTTTCTTTTTATATGTTTTAGTAGCATGTCTTGTCGTTTACAGTCTTTACCGCAAACCGGGCACACGCAGTATTTTTGATTGTTGTGTAAACTGTGAATGTGGCGCTTTAGGTGGTCTTGTCGTCGGAACGTTGCATCGCAAAGGTTGCACGTTAAAATCTTCTTCCCACCGTGTAGTTCCACGTTATGATGCTCATATTCAACATTGTCCTCAAATGGAAGGTCGCAGTGTGAACAAAATAGAGAAAATTGCTCACTTATTCTATTTTTCAACAACTCTCGCTGGTTTGTAGGTTCTGGGGCCGCGAATGGATTTATGGCGTACCTCGTGCCCTCTGGACCTTGGAACATAGGGGTTGGAATGTAATTTGCTCTATTATCAACCATTATTTCGTTTGTTTTGTATTCACATCTGAATTACTGCACGCCCCAATGCCCCAATACAAACACCCCAAACTTAGCGCGTTTCGTGTCAGTCAACTTAAGAAGTCACTTTGTCATAAGTGTGTAATAATATGTCATGTTATATATCTCTTTTACTCTAACGAAAGATGTATGTTGCTATCTTTTTCGGATGCTCTAAATACTTTGAAAATAGGAAACGCAACTTCAATCAATGAGAAAGTGACATTGACAGCATAGTGTTGCTGCTAAATAGTTTTTTCTTCTACCAAATGATGTTCCCTCACAGTGTAAAAGACAGATTCTTCCTTCACAGTTATTTTTCCATTAACATTTTCGTAGGTACTAACTACCTATCATCAGCATTTCTTACATCCCAACGGTTAGCTGGTAGATACTTTTTTAAATCAGCGATGATCGTGCTAATGATTTCGCGGTCATTTGTTTGGCAAGCCATGTGCAAGAATCCGAACAATGTGTCCAGTGTAGGTGTTCGAACATTATGGTCTGAGCATACGTAGGACTACCCTATATTCATACTATTCATACTTCTTTACTAATATTATGAATTCAAAAGTAACTCTATCTGTCTGTCTCTATGTTACCTTTTCACGCCTGAAGCTCTGAACGGAATTCGATAAAATTTGGCAAGCAGATAGAATGGCATCCTGCAGAAGGACATAGGCTCCTTTTTATTAAAAAAAAAAATGTGTGCTGGGACACATAGTAGAAGTGAAACTTCAACGGACAAGTGGAAAAACAAATCGCAACGGACAAGTGGCAAAACGAATCGCAACAAAATTTTAACTTTAAGTTTTACGGGCAGATTGTTAATGTTAGTACATATAATATAATACTACGTACTACGTAGTGATAGTATTAATGATTATTATTATAATTTTAAGTGAGACTAGAATCATAAAATTCTGTTTTTTATTTAGTTTTAAACTGGACTAGTGTGACTCTACTAGAACTCGCACCCTGAGGTATCCATCTCAAAGCTGTGCTCGCTTGGGCAAACTTAACTTTTCAGTTGAAAAACTAACTTTTAATAGAGTGGAGCGGACCGATTCGAATGAAATACAGACTGTTATTTCAAGACAGATGAAAAAACAAACTTAACTTTGCAGTTGTTAAATAACTATAAATTACCAATTTTCGGATTTTTCTCTTGACTTGAACTATAAAACGGTGCTTCTCGCCAAACTTCAGGCTGCTAGGGCAACGGAAAGTACCTGCAACCGTGAATGTCAACGTATGCTAAAATAAGCGTAAGCTAAATAAATTTGGATTTTTATTTTCTGACACACAAAAAATCATTATAAGAAATTCATTCTTTAAGAGGATAAAATCGTGGGAGGAGCTCGTGGCTAAGTAATAACTGCTGCACGGGTCGATCCATCAGGTGAACCTACGCTTGCCGGAGTTCGTCTGTGGATGGGTGAGACTCCTCCGTGCCTCGGAAAGGACGTTAAGCTGTTAGTCCCGGCTATCATTCATGGATCTTTGACAGTCGTTACGGGTCGTCAGAAGCCCGAAAGTCTGACAAAGAGTCTTACCAAGAGGTATCGTATTACCTAGTTACTGGGTTGTGGAGGGCAGATAGGCAGTCGCTCCATGTAAAATACTTGTATTGCTGAATCCGGTTAGACTGGAAGCCGACCCCAATAAAGTTGGGAAAAGGCTAGGCAGATTGAAGAGGATAAAATTGTGGATTTTAGTTTATATACAAATACGGCGTAATACGGAATTTTCGGCTTAACCCTTGAGGTATAGGAATTCCGTTACATAATTTTGTAGTTAAAAACTTAAAACCTTGAAAATTGGTAGGTTATATATAGCCTATTGCTTGGTGGAAAATTACATGTTCAGCGTTCTTAGAAATTCAACCCAAGAGTGTAAAAATGCATTTTTAAGGACTTATGCTCGTTTCAAGGTCTCAGTCCTAAGTGGAAGTGGTTACGAGGTGGGTTGCTTGCTAGTGATCCTAAGTATGTGCATGCTTGATAAATCTTTGTATATTAACTGTGAGAAGTAGAAATTCACCTATTGTAAAGAATATATTTCTGTTTTCTGATACACCTACCTAAGAGTATGCTGTATAAAAAAACACCTGTATTGAATAGAAAAGTTGAGTTGAGTATAGAACTTCTCGGTCTCTTGGGGGGCCCATGGCCCCCATGCCCCATTTATGCCTTGGCGGATACAGGTGGGCCTGTATGCGCCAATGCATAAATGGCCTTATTTTTTATTGCGTCGACTTGGAAGTTTGATTTTCTTTACAGGTCCAAAGGACTGAAGATCTGAGTTGTTGGCACCATTGCTTGTCAAGCTTAGTTTCAATACTAAGGGCCGAGTCACACCGGAATGGCAGCGGCCGGCAGCGACGCGGCGAGCACTTTCAGTGTGAAATAATTTTAAATTTTATCTACATACTTAAAAGACCAGTATCGCTTGAAAAGGTCCCGAGACCGCCCGCGGTGACGCGAGCGGCCGCGCGCCACGCGCATCTTGTCAGTGGTTCTACCCGCGGCTGCCAGCGGCAACGCCGGGGGCCGCTGCCAGCCGCTGCCGGCCGCTGCCATTCCGGTGTGACTCGGCCCTAATAGTTAGAAACGGCAACCGACAAAACAGTGTTACCCATCGGGCCATCGCGTCACGGGACAAGTTATAATGAACGCACTGTAGTTATTTGGCCGCTGTCATGGCAGCAGCTGACTGTCCTATGGCAGCGGCCGGCAGTGACCGGCAGCAGCCCCCGGCGTCGCCGCTGGCTTCCTCGCGCGACCTTCAGATCCCTCGCGCCTAGTCTCCTCTTGACTATTTTATTTTCTACATACATACACGTACATTACACACACGCGACCACCCGCGGTGCCGCGAGTGGCCTCGCGTCGCCGCTGGCAGCCACGGGCAGAACCACCGACAAGATGCGCGTGGCGCGCGGCCGCTCACGTCACCGCGGGCGGCCTTGCGAACTTTTCAAGCTTTTCAAGCGAGGATATGCCGAGTTCTTACTGCTATTTGTGTAACACCAGTAACAATAATTGTGTAATGGCAAGACAGCAGCTGTATGATTGCAGAGTGTATAGCGCTATAAGAAAACGTTCCTGTTTGCTACTGCTGCAGTAAGCAGGTTTCTGGAGCTACCTATATTTCATGTCAACCCCACTGTTCCTTAGCTATAAAGAAACCTACTCGTACTTGTCGTTTATGCTTTGATTACACATACCGAATAGGTACAGGAGAGAGACAGGCTCTCGACCGAACGCGTAAGGATACCTGCCAAGTCTGCCGACTGTTCCGACTTGGGCACTATCTCACCACTGTACTCAGTTCATGTAATCAAGGAATTATGGTGGTATGCAAAGCCCATCCACCAGAAATGATATGGAGACGAATAAATATAATAGGGGGTGGTTATTTTATTGAGTAATTTCTCAATTTACTCATATTTGATCAGTTACCATCATCTTTGCGTCACCGTCGTCATCTTCACATGTGTTGATCAGTCATGTGACTTTATCGCTAATTATAGCACGGCTCCGACACGGCAAATAACTTGTCATACAAGTTAGGATTTTAAGTCAAATCCATTAAAGTGGCTATACAGAATAGTGGACGGCTCGCGGGCAGTGAGCGGCCCGCGAGCCGTCATACGTCACGCCGCTCGTATGAGATCGCTTGAATGAGGAGCCCGTTCCCCGGCGCCTCGCCGTCCGCGCGGTCACTCCTCGCCGTCCGCGCGTTTACACCTCGCTATCCGCGCGGGGACGCCTCGCCGGCCGCGCGGTGACGGCTGGCAATGTGTGAATAAACAACAAGCTGTCACCTCAACGGTGGCGTGCCGGCAGGTCACCTTGCTGACGGCGTGTTGGCGACTAGCGGTCGCCTTGCTTACGGTGCGGTGGCGACTAGCCGTCGCCTTGCTTACGGCGCGTTGGCGACTAGCAGTCACCTTGCTTACGGCGCGTTGGCGACTAGCGGTCGCCTTGCTTACGGCGCGTTGGCGACTAGCAGTCACCTTGCTTACGGCGCGTTGGCGACTAGCGGTCGCCTTGCTTACGGCGCGTTGGCGACTAGCGGTCGCCTTGCTTACGGCGCGTTGGCGACTAGCAGTCACCTTGCTTACGGCGCGTTGGCGACTAGCAGTCACCTTGCTTACGGCGCGTTGGCGAGTCGCCTTGCTTACGGCGCGTTGGCGACTAGCAGTCACCTTGCTTACGGCGCGTTGGCGACTAGCGGTCGCCTTGCTTACGGCGCGTTGGCGACTAGCGGTCACCTTGCTTACGGCGCGTTGGCGACTAGCGGTCACCTTGCTTACGGCGCGTTGGCGACTAGCGGTCGACTTGCTTACGGTGCGGTGGCGACTAGCCGTCGCCTTGCTTACGGCGCGTTGGCGACTAGCAGTCACCTTGCTTACGGCGCGTTGGGGACTAGCGGTCGACTTGCTTACGGCGTGTTGATGACTAGCGGTCGCCTTGCTTACGGCGCGTTGGCGACTAGCAGTCACCTTGCTTACGGCGCGTTGGGGACTAGCGGTCGCCTTGCTTACGGCGTGTTGGGGACTAGCGGTCGCCTTGCTTACGGCGCAGTGGCGACTAGCCGTCACCTTGCTTACGGCGCGGTGGCGACTAGCGGTCGCCTTGCTTACGGCGCGTTGGCGACTAGCGGTCGCCTTGCTTACGGCGCGTTGGCGACTAGCGGTCACCTTGCTTACGGCGTGTTGGCGACTAGATTTTTTGATGCGGTGCCGGGGCGTTACTGAGCTGGAACGGTGCGTTATAATGGACGATGAGTCTGGCGCAGTCAACCGTTTTATTTCCTCCAATTACTTATTTTCAGCTTATTTGCTTGGGTTCAAAATAAAACAAGCATTTAAAGATTTAATATTGGACTAATATTTAGTAAAATACCATATTATATTAATAAAATTCATATAAAAATTCAAGTATTTCAGTTTTTAAACAATACCTACTGGCCTATTGGGGACTTTAGAGGGGCATTGCATACATTAAAAATTACTTTTGAATCTGACGACAGTTTGTGACTTTTTATCCATACACGAACTTTAACAGATGTAATATAATAAACACAAATTAAGTACTTATATAATATGAATAAGGAATAAATATGAATAAACTAATTATACTATGATTTGATAATAAGACATTTATTATATTCAACAAAATACTCCTATTTCTATAATAGTTTTACATAATACTTTTGATAAACACAAATATACATTAGATACAATAAAGTTAGGAACATTACAATCGTGTATAAATTTTCTGACTACCGTCAGATTAAAAAACACTATTTTTCCTCAGTGCAGTCCCCAATAAGCGTAACACTAAGTAATACTATCAAACAACAAAATAAAATAAAAAAATCACTCTTAAAATAAAGAAAAACGCAGGTAAATCCAAAACTACTTATCTACAATAATTATGTAGTTTTTACATAAATACAAATATATAAAAAATCGTAATACATTTTATTTATAAAAGAAATAAAAAGGAAAAAACAATAAACTCCGTTTTTTAGAAATTTGAATCTAATTTGCAATATTCAAACAGATTTTTTTACATTTTTTCTATTTATTTCAAGTTAAATATACATAAATATACCTTATTTTACGGCCAACGTGCAAAAACTTTATATTTGCTGAAAGCTTATACTAATCTGTGTAAAATTAACTATAATAAAAAAAAAACTCGAAAAAAAATACTGAAAAAAATTTACACTAAAACTACTAGTGAATAAAATTACTAATCGATAAAAAGTTATACAAAAAATTGGTAAAAAATAAATAGGAATAACATCAAAAATACATCAAAACAAGCGGGTGATTAAAAACATGTTTACAAAAAAGCGATTCTTCACCGGAATTAAGTAAAAAATAGGAATCAATTATGTCTTTTTGGTAGGTAACTTTGGGCCGCATACTGTCTTTGGTCGAAACTAGAAGGAAGTAGCTAATAAAAGAAATATGTACTTACAAAAATAATCTGTGACACACTAGGGCTTATAGGAAACTGTGCTTTGCAGTTATGAACATGTCCTCTTATGTTAATTTTGGGAATCAAACCCAAGGCCCTCAAATGTAAAACCCTACAGCGCGTTCATTATAACTTGACCCCTGAAGCGATTGGTAGTACTGTCAGTCGCCATTTTGAACAAATGAGTTCTAAATGGCGACTGACAGTTGAAATTCTTCTTGAAACTAAGCTTGACAAGAAATGGTGCCAACATGACGGCAAGGGACAAGTTGGAACTGTCAGTAGAGGGACGTGACATTTTAATCCCAAATTTGTATCGAGTCATTGATAGTAATATCAAATTGGCCTGTAACATGAAATAATTAAGTATGCACCTAAACAGCTTGAACGCTTCGCAATGCGTCTATGTCATAAAGGAGTCTTTTTATCTTTTTTCTGTTTGTTAGTTTCTTGCTTAATTTTTTTTGTTTCGTTTTTAATTGCTGTTTCAAATTAGGAAAGTGTGTAAACCTGTTTTGTTTGTTTTGTAATTAACTGCAAGCCACAGCCCCGGCCAACAATTGCACTACCCCAGAAAGCAAACTACAATACAAACACAGGGCGAAAGTTTCAAATTCATTTTAATATCTCACAATAGTCGTAAAGTAAGTCACGGGCGTGAAACAAGACTAAGCGAGTGTCGTGGCCAACACAAGGGGCACGGTACGCCGCTTGGTGACGTTGGGGCTCATGTTGAGCGACGGTGAAGGGTAACACGGAAGCAGAAGTGTAAAAATTGTGAACAAAGATGCTTAATGTATGGCCTGCAGGTCGTTTACAACAATGACAGGCAAGCATTGACTTTTTGAAAGTTGTAGTACAGACAGTACAGTATAACAACATGGGTTTCCTGTCACCATTTTCCCGTATTCTTAACTTCACCGGCACTGCACAGTCATTTAGAAAATGTACTTAAGTCTAAAAAGAAAGCTTAAAAATTAATCTTAATTATTTCTCACTAAAGCTGTCACTAGGTATCGTAGAACGCTTACAGAACAAACATTAGACCCAACGGCACCAAAAAAACGTTTGGCGGAAAAAATTGGTTTCCAATTTCATTTTCAAGTATCAACAAAATTGATTTTCTAAGTATAACAATGAATGAAACAACTGCATATAAAAATATATAAATCTTATTTTAAATCAATTTTAAATAATAATATTATGGACTCGACCATCGTGTCTGTGCATCACAAAAGTATTTTTAGCGACGACAAATATTTCTACTAATAAATAGGTAATAAATATTTTGAGTGGTAGGTTCGGTAGAAATTTGGTATTTTAGTGAAGCACAAACACGAAATGCTTGGACACTCGAGTTGTGCAAACGAGTATCAATAAGATATAAGTAAATACTAAGAGACTTCATACTTTACTCAATCTTATACCTACATTTGTCTAAAATGAAGTCTTGGATATAATAATGGTTTAGATAAAGCTTTTCATCGTTTGCTTAAAACTCGAGTGTCCACACACTTACACAATCCGAACGAGAGTCCACTGAACATCGAAAATACTATTTAAAAAAATAAATTTAGATCCACCGCAACTTTCGGTATATGTAGTTTAAATTATACAAACAGTGAAAAAACACCTGAAGATAAAACGGTGCAATCATTTTTTATTATTTAAAAAACTCAATAATATTGTCCTAGCAACGGTACAAGATATTAGGTACATTATTAGACTCAACTAGGTTAGTTTAAATTGCGCTACTCTTTGCTATTCTTTAATTTCACTAAAAACTCTAGCCACAAGAATTTACAAAACCCGCCCGGGCGATACGGGCGACGCTAAGACGAAAAAATTTTTACTAACTCTGTTCCGCCACCGACATAATCGTAAAAAACATTCTTTTTTTGCGGATTTTTTAAAAATTTTGTTTTTCACCTAACTCCTATTTACATGCATGTGAAGTGCGAAACTCACTCGGGAGTAACGTGGGGGACGATACACCGATCAACAACAACAATTCATTTATAAAGATACAAATTTCACGTCAAAAAATGTATAAGAATGACACCGCGACGCCCCCCTGCGGTGACCGCACGCAGTGATATGCAAACGACAAAATTACGATCTAAAATTAATGAGAACAGCACACCCGTCCATAGAAAAAACAGACAACGTACAAACGTGAACGAGGGCCGCTTAGCGACGGCGCCGAGAAAACAACAACTACAAACTAGCGACTAAAGGTACGTGCGAAAATACGGCCGCCCCGCCTCAACAAACTAAACCACGCTCCAAATCAACAAAAAAATATTTTCATATTCAAACGCTACATGCCATCAAAAGTAGACGATTGCCGTGGCTTACTGCAGCAATGACGCGGGTATCAACATTCTAAGAACTCTACATCAATTTTAACTAACATTACCACTATTGCTGCCCAACTCTTCCAAACTTAGCAGCATCGAAACTTTGCCGCGTCATTGAGGCAAAGAAGCCACAGAGTAATAAACTAAACGAGAATCAAAACTAAAATAATGCGAGGCGACATCAAGAAACTACAACAAACAAGCGAAAACAGGTTATAAAAACCTCAAGAGAAAACAATAATAATAATAAAGAAGGGAGGACGAATTGAAACTTTCCCCCGCGCGATAATATTAATTCAACTAAATAGCAAAATTAGTTACTAAAAATCCTTCGCATTCTACCAAATTGGTAGGAAAGCGTTCGGCTGGTCACACAGTCATAATATTGTAAGCTATGTCTCTGTCATGGCGAACTACATTTATAATAACAGTTTATCGCGAGTTTCTCGTATCATCAAATTCGGTTATAATAACAGCCTCAAAGTAGTCGAATCATACAGCCTAGAAGTGGGACAGAGGCATACAGTTTACTTAAAAATCGGCGACCACCGACATGACGGTACAATCGTCACAAAGCCAAATCGTCACATAGTGCAAATCTAGCCCACCGCTCGCAGGCAGACCACATATCCCAAACACACCTCGGTTTTATACTAACACCAATTATTAAGTTTTTTTACCGCTGGGTTGAACAGATCTTCAAGGTTTTCGAATTTTGAACGCAGTTCATAGAAAAATAATAGAGATATCATAAATGATTAAATGCTTTCTTTGCTCGCAAAGTTACTTTTTTATAAAATCATTGAAATCGGTGAAAATCGTCCAATGGATTTTCAGTTCAAATGATTAGTTTCAAGATAGTTTATATAAAACATTCAACTTCAAAGACAGTAATTATTCTATCAATCTTTGTCCAATAAATGATACTAAACTGATTTCATAACGTTCAAAGGGAATTTTAAAGTTAGCTTGAAGATCTGTTATAATAATTTTATAAAATGTCTTAACCCAAGCGTTCACTACAACGTTGCGCGTAAAGTAAAAAAATCACATCCGAATTCACATTATTTACGTTTTTTTTTATTATAAAAATACAAAAATACAAAATGGGACAGTGCGACCATACATTCAACCATCGCCCGCCATACTAGTTTCAACTAGGGGATAGGGAGTACTAAACAATTTTACAAAAAAACCATTGAGCAATTTCATGAAAAGAACCACCAAAAACATCGAACGAGTGTACGAAAATCACAAAGAAAAACATAAAAATAAATTTTTAGTAAAGTCTAAACTCAACGCACTGACGCAGAATCAAAACGCTACAAATAAAAATTTACTTTTCAAAAGTGCTGCCACAAAATCGTTGAAAAAAACTACCAAATTTGAAAATGCAGTAGAAAAACGAAAATCAGTCGATAAAAATGAATTCATGATACACAGTGCGCAAGTGAAAATGGTTCCTATATAAGGTGTTCGGGGCGATCAAGGCGTGTGTTTTTAAATATTTTTCTAGGAAACTTCTATTTTTATTTAGAGAAATTGTATTCGCATTCGCTATTATACTGAAACTATTAACTTACTAACAGATCCGACGTCCAACTAGAAACTGACGAAGGAACCAGTTATAATAATCTAAAATGATTTATATATTTGCAAGTTAGATCACAGAGCGATATAAATCAAAGTTTTATATGAACTGGTTTCTTCTTATTTCTAGAATAAATACGGATCGTTTATAAGAGATTTTCACACGTCGCGTGTGATTTATAAATTCTGTCCGCGTCATGAGACTTTTCATATCGAAATACTATACATACATATCTAATTACTAAGAAAAATATAATATTATTAATATTATTTTCTTCAAATATTTTGTCTACATTAATTGATTAATACTTGAACATTTGTCACCGAAATAAAAAGTCTCGCAACGCGTCTATATGGCAAATTTTTACTAAAATGCTTCTACTATTAATACAAATTGTACCTACTTAACGTTTAGTGCGGGCCAGCTTTACCCTGGCCGCAATGATGAAGAATAAAAATAGGGAATTTAAGAGTAAAACGGACCCATATTTCGACCGAAACGCGAGTCAAACGGGGGAAACGACGATTATAATTTTGACTCGTCACAAGGAACAGTGAAACAACCCAATGTTGGAGGTCTGTGAGACCTCCTTTATTCGAGCTACGTCGGGAGGGGTACACCAAACTTATAAGCCACAACAAGGCACTATCAAGCCTCATGATAATTTTCGAAAAAAGGTACCACACAACACGAAAATACCGCATCGAAATCATGAAAAAAAACATCAAAAATCCGCGCAAGTCTTTTTACTACAGTCTATGTTATTTCCGTGGTCTTTCGGGATACGTTATCTAACCCCATACAGTGTGTATCCGCTGTTATTATACTTTAAGATTTAAGTACACGTTTATACTGAAAAAACATCGAAAAATTTTGCGTTAAAACTCTGCTACACTCAATTTGAGACGCATAAAAAAGCACATTTCGCCAGGATTTCATAAATGGCTATCGTTTTGTAGAATGACAAGTGAAGCAAGTGCTGATGATACATAGCTCTTGTTCTACTATTAGAGGTCTTTAAGACCTTTGACTTCCAAATGCGACCAAAACCAAGTACGACAGAGTCCCGACTATAGAAACATACTGAAATTCGTAAGCATTGTATTCTTTAAACCATTATTCTGACCATACTGATTCCCAAATTTCCAGCCATTGTTTAGACCATCCAATTATGGATGGTGTCCCACAAGGCAGAGAGCAAGGTCCAAAAATGATTTAAATAATCTTTCTGACTTGATCTTAGACAGTCCAACACAAACAATTTCAAAACGTTTCAAGTTCAATAGTTACAATGAATCAGCATCGTTCGGTCGATGCTCGCGCGATTGGACCATCCGCGTCACGATGCAAATTAAACATCGGTGCTTTTAGCGTTTACTAGTATTCAGCAAATATATTTTAGCTGGTGGGAATGACTAGCACTGATAGATACGAAATCTGGCACAAAATAGAAACGGAGCCAGGAAATTGACTGAAAGAACCTAAGATTCTCTTAAACAGTGCTAATTTGTTGAGTTTAGTTATGATCGAGGCCTGCAGCAGCCTTTCTCGTTATTTTATTACTAAAATATAATTGCTTTAGGTAGTAAACGCAGTCATCACTAAAATGTAGTCCATCTCAATCCCAAGTGAACGAGCGTGAAGGCAAAAATTGTGAAACCTTCCTATTTACACTAGGTTTAATAAGGTTAATATAATCTTAAATAGTTTCAAATAAACTTACTAGCGGCCTTAGTTTTCTAACCGCTGCGGCCGCTAGTATGTTCCGATAATTAGATACTATGCTACCATCTATTGCACTACCCCGGCGAATTCAAAAAAATAGTTTTTTTTTATATATTACTTTTTAACGCTAAAAATATAATTTGTGGGGACGGCGGGAGCGAGCGCGAACTATAGTTGATAATTGCTGAAAATCCGTTAATGACAAGACAATAAAACGCTATTGACTCATCAACTTTCGAGGGATCTACCAAAACGAACTATAACGTCTTCGACACACTACTCTTCTAAATCTCATGAACACTGAATTCTCCTACCACGTCGAGACTTTTCTGAACGCGTTCGGCTCGCACTCTCATCCCCACGAAACTTGCAGAGCAAGACTACAGCCAAATTGGTAACCGTTTTGTTAAGTTTGTACTAAAAACGTGTCCCTACCGCCTCCCTTTGTGGAAACCAAAACGAGCCCAATAGTTTATCCCTTAGCTGTCCACGTTTCAGAGCGGGATGGGAGGCGTAACCAGAAGGCAAGTAGCCTTCAACTTTGCGACACGCCTCAGAAAACCTCTCCTGATCTTGTCTGGCTACACCCGTACGTCGCATGGCAAGTTTCATAAAGGTTAATATTATTATTATTATTCATACAGGACTCAAACTGGGAATGATTGGAAAAGTACAAATCTTGTCAATGCAACGTCAAGTGACTCTGATCCCGCTCTGTGATGAAAAATCTTACAAAAGACTTGCAATAGGGTCTGAACCTCACAAAATCCGACATTTGAAATGTCGACTCACAATCGCACCGACAAGCCGCAACCCTGAACGGGACAACAAGACAACCGCAACAATATCCAAGTCCAGAATCTCTAAATCAAATGTAAAATAAAGGAAAATATCAGGAAATTGTCTCTAGCTACACAGGTACAGTTATTTTCAAAAAATTAGACATTTCACTTATGTCTTACGCTTAGTATCTTACGATAAGTGAGCGTACACAAATGCGATTGTCGTGCGACAAGTCGCGAATGCGTCTCCTCGTGACAGATAAGACCTTACCTATCCACAAATGACAACGGACATCTAGCTATGTTTTTGGATACATATTTTTTTCTTAAACCGAATCTATTTCTGTCAAAAAACACGCTTTTGCAAAAACTACCATTGCAGCAAGTTTTTTTATAAACTGGCAACATTAATTTGAAACATTTGTAGGTACATTTTCGGACGTGTCAAAGTTAAAATTGTTCTTCACTAGAGTTAAATCGCAACGTTCTTTCATGTGAAAGTAAAATTATCTACCTATTTGCTAATGTAACACAGTATTCTAATAGCACTTCAAAGAAAATCTTGTATTCAATCAGGTCACGATAAATAGCTACAAATATTTCAAAATGGCGGCTTCCACCAAAGCATGCTCACTGAATCGACGCCTTGTACTTCCATCGTAAAATATTTTGCTTACATTAAACATTGGATAATGTTGCAATTTTTTTTTTCTAGGCGCCACTGGCATCGTCCGCAAAATGAGGTAAGTGATCGATGAGCATCGATTTGAATAATCGGCTGCTTTCAATCGATTCTTCTTATTCGATGTGACATTGCTTATTAATCGTATATATTGCAGTCAGATTTAAAGGACAGTATCGAGTCGAATATTCACATTAATATAATAATCAAAAAATTAGTTACCTACTAAATTGCTTCTATTTTTATAGCACTTACAATTATTTATCAGCAGCAACATATTCGATTAATAATAGTAGGTATATTTAGTCGTTTTATTCTTGAAATCGATGTTCAAAGACCACAGAGTCTCGATAAATATCCGGTAAATTTTTCACAAAGTGAAAATGTTGCCATCACAAAAAAATCCTAGCCGGTTGGTACAAATTCACTGAAAACTAGTCTAAATAATAATGCTAGTGTATGTATACCTTCACGCCTGGTTTATAACGAAGGCAGGAGTTCCGAAGTGGGAATTACTAGATACCGCACTAGACAGCCAGCAGTCAATCCGGTACATCGGCCACGGGTGGCTAAAATAGCCTGGCTGCGGCCGCAGGTTTTGATATAGATGGGTGCGCGGCCTGCTGCTTGCTGCTGCCTAGTGCGTTATCTGCCAAAGTGCAGTCAGATATTTTTATTTGAACATTTTATATAAGTTAGTAATTCAATGCTCTGCCAAACTCGCAAGGAATAGCGTGAAGATTGCAATTTTTTTTATGGGCTTACCAGCACCGAAATTACTTTCGTGTTGCCAGTAATTAAGACTAGTTTTTTTTTTCATTCCATACTATATCCCGATGTGTGAATTGGGCAGATATTGTTTGCAAAGTTGAAATATTTTCAGCATAGGTACTTGATAATATTTCATCTTGGCAGAAACACTGCGGCGTGGGAGGTAATTACCGACACCGGGCAGTATTTTGGAACGGGTAAGAGCGAAAATCAAGTTTATAATTCATCCGACTTTTTGAAAAATAGGGTTTTACTTGGGTAGTAACAAAATTTTATTTACTTGCAACATTTTATTTAGGGTAAATTTTAAATTACCCCAATTAAAATCGAGCCCAGATTGAATAATAAAACCACCCAAAATGAAAATACACTTCCCGAATCAAACATGCTTGCTGAAACAATAAAATTACAGAAGCAAGCATAGTAAGTATTTTTAAAGTAATAATGAAAAGTATTCTTTTGAATGTATATTCAAGATAGGTACGTTTCATTATTACCCCTTCCAAAACGAAATTACCCCCACATACAAAACAAGTACTCCCAATTAAAATGACCCCGTTTCATATAAAATGCCCAATCTAAAATGATATTACCCCACACAAAATGGGTTCCCCCAATTAAAATGACCCCATTTTAAAGAAAATACCCGTCCCAAAATGACCATCAACCCGGCACCGTGTTAGTATAGGCACAAGTACTGTCCGATATTAAGAGTGACACTTGTAGGTTACAACTGTGGAACAACACGCGAAGAACACTGGTATGGCTTTAAAAATATAATCTTAATAAATTAATACTGAATCGGTTTTGGGTAATAATTTTTGGCTTTAAGTTGTATCCTCGGGTCGATTTTTTTTTATTCTGGTGGGGGCAGATTAGTGTCATAAGGCTGCTACGGTAAATTTTCGCTACCGATTTTTTTTTTATATTACTGAGGATTTAGAAAGCCAACGGGAAAGTTTATGTTAATTCTTTTCATGATATCGCAAAAATATCTATCGGTGAGAAAACTTATTATCATCAATATTTATGTGAGTTCAAGAGATCAAGAGAAGTAGGTAAGTCAGAATATGCCCCACAAAAATGTAAAAAAAATCAACCCAACATATCCCACACACTTACAATCCGACCGACACAGCTAGACAACTGTCAAGAACATCCCGACTTATTTCGAGGTTTTCGATCGGCGGGGGAGCCCAGTCCCCCCAGTAGTCTAACCGCCCCGGCCGGCCTCTAGCCAGTCCCGCAGTGTTGCCAGCGTGTTGTCGCACAGCGTGCGTGTGTATCGTGTGTGTAAGTTTAGTAAGTGATGCACTAACACCAGCGGAAGGGAACGGCGCGCGGCCGGTCGGCGCCTTCCTTGACGAGCGGCTTGTGGAACTCGCGGCCCGGGCGCGAGTGGATCGTCGCCCAGCAGTGCTCGCAGTAGTACTGGAATGAGAAATACAGGTATTATTGTATACTGCGAAATAAGAGGGTAGGTACGTACCATAGAAGTATAAATAACAGGAGAAGTGGCATAGGGGCGTGTTTGTGTCCGGGCGTCATGATCACGATGCTCATGTCTCAGGCAAATGGCCGTCTCCGGTCAAACCGGTAGAACTAGTGCTCTTTCGAACGCGATCGTGATAACATTTAAGAATACCGTGTTGTTCAGTGGTTTCTTGTAAAAATCGAAGCCAAACTAGAAACTTTATAAATCATAGAACCACAATAATAAATGGGAGAATCGATAACTTTCCGATTTAGTTAATCACTAGCGTACAACGATAGCGATCGATGTTTTCGTGTGAGCGAGTTGTACGGTGCATGGTAAATGCACGCTGTGTTTGATGGGATAAGGTTTATAATTGATTGTGTAGTACGTTCTAATTTGTAAATTGCACATGTGAGCGGGACCTCGTGTTTATTGGGTTCACTGATCGCATGTGTAGTTGTGGCTAGGAAGGAGGGATAAAATGGAGGCATTGGGTTTCGATACATTTTCAACTGGCGGACATATCTCCTTCTTTCTTATATCTATGGTAGGTACATTTGGTAGGTCATAAGTAGGGTTACGTCTTAGAGTATATAACACTAGCGAAGCCATAAGCACAAAGCGAAAAGTCCGTACCATCAATTTTTATTTTATCGATATCGATATTCTTTGGGAATTTTGCTTGAATCCATGAAATAAAACAGCTGTTGTATAAAATAGTTACATTTTAATGTGAAAAGAAAATAAATACAATTAAATAAAAGTAACAAAATTTGTAATAAGTAAGTAATCTCAATAATAAATTAGGTCAAGTTCAAAATGGTTGAGCTGGATGGTGCTGATCCACGCGTCATGTTCGTGAACGGGCGCCGTCAGGTGTGACTGGTCATCTCTTATCTGCCACGGCTTATTTATAATCTTATATTTTCAAATGTTTTGATAATTTTTTGTACATTGTTCATTGTTTATAACGATTTACGAAGTGCGTGCGAATCGACTTGAAAGTAGTTTTTATGAACGTACTAGAACATTGTTCTTGTACTTTTACAGAGGGAAAGTGTTCGCAAGGCTTCTCCAGGGTTATATACTCTCAAGGGTTACGTATATTTGGCAAATAAAAAATATCGAAATTTCGCATAAATATAAACTCAAAATGCTAAATTTCGCTTTCATTCGCAAAAAAAATACTGACCTATTTGCATAATCAATAGAAGACATCACAATCGATTCGATTGTTTTTTTTGCTAAAAGCTAACATTGCGGTTGTTTTTTATGATTCCTGCTTAAGTCTATGCCGGGATAAAAAGTATCCTATGTGTTAATCCAAGTTATAAACTATCTGTCTGTTGCAATCGCAAAAATGATACACTTTGCCCACCTCTAATACAGATAGGACACTCCGCAGTTTAGGTATGAAGCTACAAGTACGCGGCGGGCCCGTCTTGTCGGGCCAATTCAGTGATTGTAACGTAGTCAGAAGATAAAAAAAGGGTGAGAGGTAAATTTGAATTTAGGCATGGTAATTTAAATATTTTCTTTGTTATCGTTTGTCTAGTGCAACTAATTTTGTACGCCATAAACGGCAATCATGTAGCCACCTCATATTAATTATAAGACCTTCATACTGTACTCATGTTTTACAAAATAAATATTATCTAACGAGACGCGCAATAGAAAAAGAGGGAACTTCTAGGTGAATATAACTGTAGGTAATTAGCGCTGTGCGACCTGAATTGCACTTAATTGTGTTGTAGCAAGAGTCGCTTTTTATTTAAATGATTTTGCGGAGTATGCCATCTGTATTAATATGTGCTTATATGGAGCTAGGACATATTCAGGACGCCCCACTGTTGAAAAAAGGCTCCCGAAGACATAGGAGCTTAAATTTTAAAGTGTCAGTTTTTTCCTGGAAATATCTTCTAATAGCCAATATTATGCATAAATAGTATATCATAGGATACTACTACTGTAGGCAAATTGGCTATTTATTTTTTTTACAAAAAAAAATATAGGAGCTAATTTTTTGATACTTTTCTTATAAGTAGATTTAGAGCATTTTTTTTTTAAATCTGCACCTAATCTGAAAAAATTAAGTATGTCAAAAAATCATAAAAAAAATAGTTACATCACCGTGTGGAAGGATATAACGGCTATGCTTTCCGTTCCGGAGATAATCATTAGCTTCATACATTTTTTTTGTAAAAAGAATAATTGTTGCCAATTTGCCTACCAGATTGTATCTTATGATATACTATTTATGCATAATATTGGCTATTAGAAGATATTTCAAGCAAATAATCCACACTTTAAAATTTAAGCTTCAACGTCTTCTAGAACCTTTTTTCGATCCACAGTGCGCCCTTAGGCTGGGTGAAGTAATTGAGGAAAGGTACATACCTGCAGACAAGTAACGTTGGCGCAGAAAAAGGGCGCGAACTTGGACCCGCAGCGTGCGCCGGCGCACTCGTCGCACATCTGATCGTCCAGCACGTACGGCTTCACCTGCAAGCATATAGCGGACGGGTTACAGATGATGTCATTTTTTCATATTTTTTTACCAGCAAAATTGCGTGATTTTATTTGGGGAGTATTTTAATACACGACTGCTCAAAAAAGGAGTGCTGTCGGGGAGCTCTTAGATAAAAAAGTGTTCCACGGAATAGTTCAACATGTTGTGTGTTTATAATTTAATTTTATGTTTTTTTTTTTGTTGAAGGTTACGAACGATTAAAATTTTAGGGTCCTGGAGGGTTTTGGATACCTATTTGGGGAAATTTCGGTAAACTGATTTAAATAGTGGTGACGGTCGATTCAAGGTTGTCGCGAAAATGGTTAATTTTGAAAAAGGATAGTGCTTTATTTAATTTAGGGTATTAGTTAGGTTCATTCTATTTGGGGATAAGGTTCATTTTAGTTTGGGAACACGATTAATTCAAATTAGAGTGAAATGTTAATTTATTTTAGGGTTATAGTTTGACCGGGACCGCTGTTCCGTGCATTAGGGATGTGTGCGGCGAGAAAGGGGACAGTGCAGGTCACTCATTCGTCAACGCTCACGGCGTCCCGCCGCCCAATGGTCAACACTGCCCCCCCGCCTCACCGCAGATTCCTAAGGCGCAGTGGTCCCGGTCAAACTATACCTTAAAAACGTTAAATTGTATTTTAGATAAATGTTTGAGAAATGATCTTCAGTCCTAGGAGAGTGTTGCAGAATGATGTCGATGACGGATGATCAAAGTCGGTCGGTAGTACGTTACCTCGACGCGCTTGTCGATGTCCCCGTGCTGCAGCTGCACGAAGCGCGCGGAGATGGCGGCGATGTACGACTGCTGGTTAGAGAACGCCACGCGGCCCGCGCCCTGCACACACACGGTAACACATGCAACATGGTACTAGTTAGGTAAATACAGGAGAAGAGCCTACGCTGAGCGATTTAGGCGGCAATAAGGCTTAAATACTCTCAAAACGGTGGCGGAAAACATCGTGAGGAAACCGGCATGTTCTAGAACCAAAAATTCGAAGACATGTGACATCTACCAACCCGCACTGGGCCCGCGTGGTGGATTACGGCCCACTCCCTCTCACAGAGAGGAGGCCTGTGGCCCAGCAGTGGGAACGTTTTAGGCTGATTATGCTTTAGAGCGTTTATTCTGAAAGTGGGCAACGTCGCAAATAGATGTCAAATATTTCGCTGTTTTGATTAATTTGGCAATATTACTGTATGGAAATATGACATGTGGCTCACTAGCGAACTAGAAAATTAATAATGAATTGCAGTTATAACACTGAATTTGATGTTGTAACCGTTTTAGGTGTGAAAAAGGCATTTGGAAAGTTTCCAAATACTTTTTTACATCTATAAGTAAATATACGGTGTTACTAATTATGCAATGACGCGAACAGAATATGACGCATGGATTAGCACCATTCAACTCAACCATTTTGAAGGGAGCTAAATGATCCAACACACGCGCCACCGTCAGCGAGACATCTGAGTGAGCATGACATACTCACAGCCGCCAAGGCACATTCAAATCAATGAAAGACGTATCTACCCAGTACCTAAATGGTAGCAAGTACTAAGAGATTGAAGTGTTTTAGAATCAAATCATGATACTAAATATGAGCTGTATTTTATTTGACAGTCAGTCAATTTATTTTTTCATTTATTGTTGACATAATCTACTCATTAAAATGTTTTTATTTTATGAGTTATGTTGCAATTTGTGGTAATGTAAATTATTTTTGTATAGAAGTTTTTCTAACTGAACAGACAGCTGTGCTACTGGGGAGTTTGTTGCGCCACTTCTTCTTCCCAGCCAAATCACTAGGAAGTGGTGAAGGGTGGGCGTTTTTGGGGGACTGTCTTATGTAATTTTGACATTTAAAAAGTGCCGATTCTCAGCCTAGTTTGAATAAATGACTTATGATATTAATTATTGCAATTTCATAATCAATATCTTAGTTCGCTAGTTAGCCACATTTCTTAGTTCCATACAGTAATATTGCCAAATTAATCAAAACAAGTAAATTTTCGACAGTTATTTGCCACGTTGCCAAATTTTAGGATAAGCGCTCGTAGGGGCTAAATGAAATTAGTTTTTTTTTTTTTAAAACGTTGCTCCACACTAAGAATTTCTTCTTGTATCGTGGGTCGTTTACAAACATAGAAACTCACATACACTAACCCCCAGACCCGGAACAACTACTTGCAGATCATACAAATATTTGTTCCGTGCGGGGATCGAACCCGCGACACGTTGCGCAGCAGTCGATCGCTCAGCCACTGCGCCAACCGTGTCGTCATTTAAATTTTTAGGGTTCCGTACCTCAAAAGAATAAAACGGAACCCATATAGAATCACTCGTGTGTCTGTCTGTCTGTCCGTCTGTCACAGCCAATTTGCTCCGAATCTAATTGACCGATTAAATTTGGTACAAATATCAATTTCCGTGACCCAAACACGTACGTGTAACGAAAATAAATTAATTTTGGACCACTTTCGGGGGCAAAGAGAAAAAAAATGATTTGCAAACTGTACAGTGTCACATATCAAATGAAAGGGCTTGTTGTGAAGATCTCAATTTTTTTTTAAATTGTTTAAAAGTAAATACTTTTAAAGATATGTATTTAAGAAACTTGATGAAAATATACCATTCAACCTCCCTTTTATCCGAAACCAACGAGCCAAAAATTTTGAATAAAATCCTTAAAATTGTCGCTATATTAATGGATTACAGGAAAACATAAAAGAAGTCTATGGTCTTAAAATAACATGGTAAATCTCCTAATTATGTGCGTACCAACTTACATTTGCAGTTGGAATCTATGGGAGAACATGATTTTCAACTACAATGTTAAGCTTGTCCTTGCGATAAATTCATCCCACCTACGGAACCTTTCAAAGTGCGTGCTCCTTCACGCTCATGGCCGGTTTTTCTTAAATCCGATAGTTTTAGGAGAAGCTTAACAGATACTGACCTTCGGGTATTTGAGCTCGGGGTCGGTGTCGATGCCGGCATAGCACACGCCACCGTACAGCCGGTCCATTATCATCGCCAACTCCACTGGAAACAAACATGTTCCTCGTAAGTATTGACGGTAAGAACAGGCCTAGGGTCAAGCTGCAATGTAGCGCCGCTTTGGACCCTCCTGGCCTCTTGATCGTATTACCCAATAACTGGCTTTTGGAAGTCAAATAAGCAGTCGCTCCACGTACAATGCTGGCTAGGCAAGTAGGGGCCAGAGGGGGCCGAATGCCCCCCCTAAAATCAAAAGGGGGGACCGCGGCCCCCCAATTTTACTACTTGATAAAGAAGGTTTATTATCAAAAGGTGTATAAATATGTTCCCGTCATAAAGTAGTTTTTGGAAGTCAAATAAGCAGTCGCTCCATGTACAATGCTGGCTAGGCAAGTAGAGGCCAGACGGGGCCGAAAATTTAGAAGTATACAAAGTAAGTATGTATTAGATATGTTGAAGCTGATTTATACTCGCTGTCACTTGTCCTTACTTAGAGGTTCATTAGAAAACCAGCGTCAGACAGCATCTGTCTGGCATTAATGCTGAAATGAACCTTTTTAGCGCAGCCGTGATTATAATATAATATAATATTATTTTCACTTTTTAGGGTTCCGTAGTAAACAAGGAACCCTTATAGTTTCGCCATGTCCGTCTGTCTGTCTGTCCGCGGCTTAGCTCAGAGACGGTTAGTACTAGAAAGCTGTAATTTGGCATATGTATACATATTAATCATGCCGACAAAGTGGTAAAATAAAATCAAGAAAAATATTTTTTTTGTAGGGTACCTCCCCTACACGTAAAGTGGGGATGTCTTTTTTTTCCTCATCTACCCCATGTTGTGGGGTATCGTTAGAAAGGTCTTTCAAAAATATTGTGAGTTTTTCGTCTTTTGTGTTTCACGAACTGTGTCCAAATAAACGTTATTCTTTCTTTTCAAAGAGTATGAACCCTTCGGGCTGATTATGCACCTACATGAGCTCCAATCACTTCAGCATTTCGGAAAACTCGCCAACTTTTTTATCTGACGTGGCACGTCTGCCACAGTTTTTCTTGGGCCGAGCGGCTCGCTAACGTCGAGCACAAAGTCAGCATCAGCGAGCCAACACAAACAAATCTTTCCTCACTTGTCTTAGGTCCTAGACACCTTTTGGTTGTACTGAAGCCATTTTTTCTCCTGTCACTTTTGATTTCAGCTACCGAAGTAGATATCCACCGAGCAAAACCGTTAAATTACTTCTAATATTTTTGAAAACTCAACAACGTTCAACGGACGGAAACGTCGAAACGCGTCTTCTTGGGGTTGACCGGACCACATGACAACGTCGGTTCGCATTAGCGAACCCCCACGACAAACCTTGTAACTTAAGGCGAAAGCGTCAAGGTAGCCCGCGAAATTCGAATTTTCTTAGGTTTTTTGCAATTTGCAGGTCAGTATCAGGTTGTATGTTGATCTAAATATGATTTGCGGCCGTATCAAATGTTTATTTATAGAATTATAATCATAAAAATGATCAATACAACTCTCTAAGTTCATATAATCGAATTGAATGACTATTTCATGAAATCATGACATTTGACGATTGTGCTTACTTATGGAGTTGTATTGCTGATTGTAATGATTATAATTATGTAAAGCCATATCTGTTACGGTCGCGAATCATATTTTAATCAACATAAAACCTCACACTGACCTGCAAAATGTAAAAAACGAAAGAAAATTTGAATTTCGCGGGCTACCTTAGCGCAGGCCCCTTAATAGACACTAGACAGTGGGGCGTGACTAAAGTTTTTTTGCCTCCATGCGGTCCACTAAGTACAGTTTACTTCTGAAGCTTCCAAACCGGATTTCTACCTGAACATTACGCCAATCTTTTAGGAAACTCACCAGCTTTCAACGGACGCGGCACTCCTCCCACGAAGACAGTCTTCCTGGGATCTAGCGGCATGCTAGCGTCGAGCACGAAGTCAGCGTCAGCGAGCCTCCACGGCCGGATCTGGACTGGCTTGTCGCGGATCGTGGGTGAGGACACGCAGAGGTACAGCTTGTCATCGTCAGTGATGCAGGCTTCCATTAGAGCGGCTACTGAGCTCTCGTCCTGGCGATGGGTGCAAGGGTTAATTTAAATCATTGTTACGTTCTACTAGAGAAAAATAGAGGGTGGGAATTTGAGATAGGACATCCTAAAGGCTGACACTCCACCGAGGTTGAGCGGAAGAAAAATTACCGATACAGTACGAGCGCTAACACACTGGAGCCACAATGGTGACGTCGCTGGCTACATAGCCATGGCTACCTCTGGCTACCCCTACCGTAGCCAACTGAGGTTGCCAAATAAGTAGCCAGTAACACGCGGGCGTCCGTCCTGGCGATCAGTTGGCCACTGAGTGAGGGAGGCGTAACTAACTTGTATATAAAATACTAGCGACTTGCCTACTTGTCGCCAGTTCGCCAGGGTATCCAGTCTTCACATAGGGGCCGGTCGGTCGTGGTTACGCTTCCAAATTGGAGACGTCGCCAGACCGTAGCCAAGTGAGTTAACTGTCATATATTTCAATACGAATTATTTGGATACGTAGCCGGCGACGTCGCCATGGCGTTCCAGTGTGTTAGCGTTCTAAGGCTCACATTCCACCGAGGCTGAGCGGAGGAAAATTTACCGATAGATTCCCTGAATTGTAATTCAACTCTTTTCCACTGAACATTCGGGTAACAACCACACAGCTTCGTATCGGCGGAGTTGTCGGTCTACAGGCAGCCTGTTATGGGCCACTGACTAGGCCAGGAACGATGATCCTCAGCAACATTGGAGACTCCAAAATGAAAGTACCCTTTTTTAAAATTTTCTAGTAGATAGTAGGGTAAATATACCAGAAAATTAAAAAAAAAATTGAAGAACATTTTTTTTTAAACTAAAGAAAATAAAATAAAATAAAAATAAGAAAATTAAAATAAAAAAAAGAACTAAGAAAATTTTATAAAAATTAACAGTATTTGTATGATAATATCTGCCAGCGATGTTAACCGCAACGTATCTTGTGGTGGTGAAATGGGCCCCAAAACCTCGAAAAATCGAGGGGTAATAAGATCATACCTGGAACAGTAGAAAGGCATAACCCTTGGGCGGAAAGTAACTCTTGCTCTCGGCTTTGTGCGGCCAGTCGACCACGAGCGGCCCGAAGCGACGGAATGACGACGTTATCTCATCTGAAACAACATTGTTAGAATTTTCGTTACATATAGAGTATTAAGTAAGAAAGGTGAGCATGAAATCACCACTCTTGCTGCGTCTAGAGACGAGAAGTACCTACTAATAAAAGCCGTGGCGCCGAAATACTATTTAGCACACAAGTTCAGTCACCTATCGCCATTTTTAAGCCGTAAATTTTTATGTCATTAGTGTCGTAGTGCGATATACACCGTGACATTTTTGTCGTCTTACAAAAGCAGCCCACTTCATGTATCCAATGACTACTAAACATTCATTTAAAAAAAATAGATATACACCGTGACATTTTTGTCGTCTTACAAAAGCAGCACGCTTCATGTATCCAATGACTACTAAACATGCTTTTTTATTTTTATTATATAGACCGTGACATTTTAGTCGACTTACAAAGGGCCACTCAATGTACCCGACATAAAAGCCTCTAGGAGCAATTTTTTTTTTTTTTAGAATATATCAATTCTTTTTTATTAATGTTTTGTATTCATTTGATACATGAAGTGGCTGGATTTTTTAAGAAGACTTAAATGTCACGATGTATATGTGTCTCGACAAACGGGCAGTAAGAACCTAACCTGAATCATACCATTAATTTTATATGAAAATGAGGTTTTTACATCAATTTAAACAAGTTGATGATAAACATGTATCATAAGCAGTGATCGGAGTAGGTAGATTGAACTGGGGTCATTGATCCGAAACGTATATATTACTATGGACATTCCTCCGGAATTGGTGGATTATTAAAAAAAAACCGGAACTTATGTAGGAATTGTATTCTGCCAGAGTGGAAGGAGTCATTTGATGATTTGCCATCCTCAAAAAAAAGGTAGGAATTGTAATAAAATGAGCAATTTTATTCTTTATTATTCTTCCTATTTTTTTTTTTGTCACGATTTGACAAAACCCAACGACCAATCAGATCAAAGGATCATGGGTGGTACAGTAGTAATAATATCACTACCAACATTAACAATATTTAATTGAATCCGGAAATACCGGAATTACTTTCCGGAAAAATGGCTTATCCATGTTATTCTTTCTGTGTGCATTTATGATACAAGTACTAAAAATCAATCTACCTACTCCGATCACTGATCATAAGTATACATTTGTATTGATGATGTTTCAGACATTTATATAAATAAACTATTTTGTTCACCTTTTTGTAATTTTTGACAAGTATTCTAAAAGTAATGTGTACAACTACTAATGGCTAGTTTACACAGTGCGAGCTAGTGTGCGAGTCGCCGAGTAGCTGCGGCAGCAACTCGCACTGTGTGGAGGTATCATACGACTTACTCGCAGTTGCGAGCTGGACAGTAGTCAACATTTTTGATTTCACTCGCCTGATCGCCTTTCCACCATCACTTGCAAAGACATGTATCTCAGGGCTCTTCTTGCTCATTAAAAATGGTACATGTTGCCCCGGAAGATATTTTTGCCATCCAATCTCTAATCCAAATCCTTCTCTCTTTTTTTAAAAGTTTTTTTATAAACATTTTCTAATTCAAAGCTTATATACAAGCTTAGTTTTTGTTAACCCTAAACCTGTTAAGGGGTCATTGTACTCATCATTATGAACAACTTTCACAATGGGACTAACGCTGAAAAGGCGAGAAAAAAATAATACATAAATGTAGGGAACAACTGATTTTTTTTCGAGATTTCAGCGTTGGTCCCATAGTGAAAGTTGTTCATAATGATGAGTACAATAACCCCTTAAGAAGTTTAGGGTAAACACAAACTAAGCCTGTATAATTGTTATCATAGAAATTATGAGTTTAAAAAAAAAACGCGTTGGCTCGACATTGCACGATCTCCAGTACTACACCAGCACACAACACGCAAGAGACTAGGCAGCTACGCTCATAATGAAAACAGTCAAGGCAAGCCGAGCTATTGACATGCGAGTATACAGTGCGAGCAGCTGTCTACTGTCTAGTTAGCAGCTCGCACTGTGTAAACCAGCCAGTAGTCTTTAAAATTTATTTTAGTTATAAATGGTAAACAAACGCAGTAGAAAGCAGCAGATATAACCACTAGAATACATGTTATACTTCAGTGTAAACACGGGAAGTACCTATTAAAAGTGCAGAGATAACTAACTCCACACATCCTCTATGAGGCCATAGAGGATGTGTGGAGTTAGGTAACTTATGTAAAATACATCCAACTCCTATTCCCTCATGAAACCAGTGCATATTAGATTATTAGTAGACTTCCCATTAGGGCCGAGTCACACCGGAATGGCAGCGGCCGGCAGCGGCCGCCAGCGGCCTCCGGCGTCGCCGCTGGCGGCCTCGCGCGACCTCCAGATCCCACGCGCCTAGTCTCCTCTTGACTAGTTTCTACATTACATACGCGCGGCCGCCCGCGATGCCGCGAGCGGCGTCGCTTTGCCGCTGGCAGCCGCGGGCAGAACCACCGACAAGATGCGCGTGGTGCGCGGCAGCTCGCGTCACCGCGGGTGGTCTCGCGACCTTTTCAAACTTTTCAAGCGATACTGGTCTTTTAATTATGTAGATAAAGTTTACAATTATTTCACACTGAAAGTGCTCGCCGTGTCGCTGCCGGCCGCTGCCGTTCCGGTGTGACCCGACGCTTAGGGTATAAATCGTACAAAGTAAGATTGCAGGCGGCCCACGCGCGTCCTTGTTACGATTGTGGCTCAACCGTGTAACGCAGCGAACAGCTAACATTGCATGGACAAGTGGAGCGATGACATTCGCTGCATTATGACATTCTGACGTCATGGAGTAAGTACTGCATTGCGTTTGACCCATTAGAATTATGTTAACTGACGAAGGACCAATTTGTCAATAGTTAGATTACTTCTCGATAATCTATACGACAGTTTTTTCTGGACAAAAGCTGTGAAATCTCAAAATTTATTCGTCAAAATAAAAGCTATCTAACTACTGCAAAACAGACCCATATAAAGTGTGTCTGGTCACCGGTGTTCTATGTTCTATGTTATGGGGTTTGGTTTCCGCACTTAGTCTTTCAGTGGACCAACGATGGTCACCGGTGTCCGACCATAATACTCGTATATATTATGGCATTTTGCCACTACTATTTTGAAATGGCGGTTTTTAATTTTTTTATTTTCTTTGCAATATCTGCCGTTGTAGAGGTCCTACAGACATGAAAGTGTTCGTTCAACACCTACAAAAGTCGGCAAAAAGTTGACACTAGAAGGTTTATCAAAAACTCCCATTAGAACCTTAAAAAAATACTTGAGGCGTAAAAAGTGTGAACTCATTTGGTTGTTTTTTTCTAATTAATTGAATGTTTTCAAAAAATCTAGACTGTTAACATACCTAACTTTTTAAATGCACTAATATATAAGCTAAAAATTGGTGTCAATACTTAAGCCCTAAGTCAAATAGTTTAGGAGTTGTGACTATTTCAATATGACCTTTTACTTACAAGTAGAAGGAAAGTCTTCTAATATATAAAATTCTCGTGTCACAGTGTTTGTACCAAAACTCCTCCGAAACTGCTTGACTAATTCTTATGAAATTTTGTGTGTGAATCATAATAATAAATAATTTCTGTCCAAAAAATAAAATAAAAATTTTTGGGGTGGACTACCCACCCTCATCAATATTATAAAACTTTCTTCTTTTTTTATGATTCGGCATTTAAAATAAATACAAGCCTAAATATTCGCCCTTCTACCACCAACCCCATTTTTTAATAGCGATATTAGTACTGTAGGATGGTTAGGTAGGGTAGGTAGGGTAGGTAGGGCAGGTAGGGTAGGTAGGGTAGGTAGGGTAGGTAGGGTAGGTATGGTAGGTAGGGTAGGTAGGGTAGGTAGGGTAGGTAGGGTAGGTAGGGTAGGTAGGGTAGGTAGGGTAGGTAGGGTAGGTAGGGTAGGTAGGGTAGGTAGGGTAGGTAGGGTAGGTAGGGTAGGTAGGGTAGGTAGGGTAGGTAGGGTAGGTAGGGTAGGTAGGGTAGGTAGGGTAGGTAGGGTAGGTAGGGTAGGTAGGGTAGGTAGGGTAGGTAGGGTAGGTAGGGTAGGTAGGGTAGGGTAGGTAGGGTAGGTAGGGTAGGTAGGGTAGGTAGGGTAGGTAGGGTAGGTAGGGTAGGTAGGGTAGGTAGGGTAGGTAGGGTAGGTAGGGTAGGTAGGGTAGGTAGGGTAGGTAGGGTAGGTAGGGTAGGTAGGTAGGGGGAACTTAGTACTAAGTACCCGTGCGAAGCCGGGGCGGGCAGCTAGTAACAAATAAAATAACAATTTAATGGCGTATAATTTAAAATAAATTTAAATTTAAGATGCTTTATTATGGTGGATTTGTTATAAAATAGATCATATTGCTTCGCCATAACACGTCGGACACTGGTGACCAGAAACACTATAATCGGGCCCACGACTCGATGGAAATCACCACAATATTACCATCTGCTCCTACCTACACATTGGATGCCTTCTGCCTGATATAACATTTCATTTTAACTGGAGGAGCACCGCATAAAGTGAGTTTGTTTGTTTGTTACGCTTTCACGCCAAAACGGCTGAACAGATTTGGATGAAATTTGGCACATGTAGACCATGACGTGGATTAGGACATAGGATAGTTTTTATCCCGATAATCCTACGGGGTTCTTATGTGAAGAAACTGCGGGGTGCGTTTTTAATATTTTACGCAATCAAATTCTAATCAACCTTAGCTAATACTAAAATGCATTCATCCTATTAAATCATTCACTCGTCCAAATTGCTTCACCTAACACAATGACCACGGTTGCTAAGCAACGGACACACAACAATCGTGGCCACTGCAACGTAATGGCGGCACCAAGGTCGCCACTTGGGTCGCTGATATTGACCTGGTTATAATATTTGTGGAACTAATAATCGGTGAGGCTCGCTTTTTATTATGTAGTGACGAGTAAAATGTGTCTGGTACTTATGGAATTTAAACGGATTTTTTTCCTATCGCTCCTGAAATTTTGGTAATGCAATGGTTTTTTGTGGCATTACAACACCATGTAGGTATGAGTTGTGAAACTTATATAAGGCGCACCATGAGTAGTCTACACCAGTGGATTGTGGAATGAATGAATGTATGATATATTTATTTGCAAGAATATAAGTACCTAGCTAACATAAGTTCTTAAGATCTATGGGGTTTCACTATATTCGGCATTTCAGCCGTGCAAATATTTAGATTTTAATAATTTCATAATTTAAATTAGATTGCAATGCAATTAATAAAATTAAAAATAAATACAATTCCATTCATTTACAATTTGAATTTATGTTAAAAATAGCGATCAATAATAATGATGTCATGTCATAAAAAAATAGCAAGAATAATGAAAATGTTTCAATATTATTTAAGCATTGCCTAATGGAGGTCTAATACTAGTATTTTACATGGAGCGACTGCCCATCTGACCTCCACAACCCAGTAAATGAGTAACACGATACCCATTGGCCCTTGGTAAGAGTGTCGTCAGACTATCCGTAACGACTGTCCAAGATCTACGAATGACAGCCGGGACCGACAGCTTAACGTTCCTTCCGAAGACGGAGGGGTCCGGATATGTAATCGATGGTCAGGTCACCCATCCATGATCCGACCGCAGCAAGCGTAGCCCGTGCGGCTGATGATAATAATACTCAAAAACCCCTATGTGTGACAGCTACACTAATCTAAACTTTCATACACGAGGTAGAGTGTGCTAAAAAGCCTCCTCTATACGAAATCATTTCGTAAACAGGCGCTTATCAACCTGATTCACACATCGACGCTTCATTTTATAGGTGTGTCTCAACACGAAAAACCACATGCTCACCACAATGCTGTGCTTCGTCATGACGTTGCGATAACGTCGTCTCTTATCTACCTAACATGGGTTACACCATCGACCATCTATGATAGTTTCATTCGGTCAATTTTATGTCATTTGGTTTAAATAGTTAATCTTTTATATAGTTTATTTTCTTAAATTTTTTTTGAATGTGAGAACGTTGTAGGCTTAACATACTGTAGATCTGTGGACCATTTTATATTTTACTAAGTACCTGGTACTTGTTGATAGGCCTACACAGTCCTCTCATACCTTTTAACACTGTAATTTGAAAACATTGTAAAAGCCATTTACTTTTAAAAGAGTAACCGTCGAGTTTCTTGCCGGCTCTTCTCCATAGGAAACGACCAATAGGAACCGTGCACCTAGCTTCTGACGTTTCATAAGTGTCCTTGTAGGTTTATGTGAAATAAAATATTTTGAATTTGAATTTGAATTAAATTTTGAGTAGGTATACAAGTTATTTTTTCGAGCCGTTTGGGGTTGAAACACTAGGGCCATGGGATCTGAGTTTATGAGAACCGTTTATAATCTATCGGTAGGTATTATTTTCGTTAGATTATAAACTGTCGAAAAATTGTGGAAATGGGTTAGGTTTAGAACTGTGATTGCCGCACTCTCTCTGCGCACGAGCCGAGCGAACGAAACGAGTGCCGGTGCCGTTGCAGGGCCGGCGCTACTTCAAAGTTGCTCGCAGCTAGGCAAGCTATTTAGTATTAGCGCAAAGTGCGTTGCGTCACAAGCAAGTTTCAACCAATTCACAATTTGTCGGTTACCATGCTAGCTTCGTATCTAGTATGACAACCTTGGAGCAGGGGAGTAACCATCAGATGGGCCAATTTTTTTATTGATTGCCTCCGTAATAAAAGTAGCGGCAGCAAGCAATTAGACCGCCCATCTGATGGTTATTGGTCAAAGCCGCCTAGCCCGCCTAAGAACATTTGTGTGCAATTCCAGAGGCAAAACTGGAATGTGTCATGTGCCTTTTCCCAGACGAGCCGTTACGTATAGAGTTAGAGAGTAATAAATAGAACAAGGAAGGTTCAAGAACTGTCAGTTTCAATATTCCGTAACAACCGTTACGGAATGAGATCGGATCTGACGCGGTTTAGATGTACTGATCCCTTGCAGTTTCATTGATGAAATGCACCCAAGAACTTAGTTTATTTGGTGACCAAAGTCAAAGACCAAACACCACTGCTACAAATGCGATTTTTCCATCCAACGAATTTTGCTACATTTCTCGTCATAATCCCTTACTCGGCATTACGACACGGGTGAAAAAGGTAGGCCATTGGAATGGCCATTACGACTCCTATTCTATCAGCTCTCATAAGTCATTTGAATGGTATCTGTGACCCAGTTAGTACAAAGCGCTGCGCCCGTCAACCTGTCCAGATAATGGCCTCCTGATAAATGGACAATAGATGAATGACAATTGTTGGGTAGGTATTTACATGTGTAGGCTGGTCCAAAGGCGGGATTGTGTGGTTTGCGGAACAGGGGTTAATATTATATAAACTAGCTATTGAACAAAGAAGCGTAGCATAGTAAGAAGCGTAGCAGGTCGCGTTCTATAGTTTCTGATTACCGCCAATGGAAGAAGGCATGAGTTTATGGATGTATGAAGCTCTTGCCGGCGAAATTTCACCTTCCGATACGGCATATGAAGTCTCATAGAAACGTCACCAGCAGCATATCGTCTCTATAGCTGTATATCGCGCCGTGCCTATCTTTGAAACGTTCAATAAAATCTCGATGAATGAATCAATCTCCACGCGGCGATAATTTGAAGGCACAGCCAGACTATCGCCATTTTCTCGCGCGTAGAGATGGCGCCTTAACTGGCACTGATTGCTGGACACAGTTTCAACAAAAGCAGATAGAAGAGGACAAGGCCAGTAAACAGGCAATAGACATATTGTATATTGCGTTAAAGTTTAGTGGAGGGATACAAAAATAACGCTAACCCATTGGTCGTTGGAGACACCTCTCAAAATGTCGAGGGCAAAAATATGCATTAGGGAAAAAAGGTGGCCTATGGCCAACGATACTGAAAACAAATTGGCTGTTTTACAGCGGACAATAATTGCAAACATGACCTTTTAATATACGTTGTGGAACGCTAACAGTTGAGGGCTGAAAACGAACATTCAATTTGCCAAATGTTCTGTAACAATCCCTGATCACTTATCCCATCCATTACATACTATAAACACTTCCTCTCTTTCCTTAAACATCATCATTACATATAGTTCCTTATTCTTGTTTCATGTTTATTATTTTATATATATCTATGTATATATGTATATATTTATGTGGTTAAGTTTATGTTTTATCTATTTATTGTGTATGTAAATGGTACACCACTGCCTACCTGCAGTATTGTCACTCCTTCTCTCTTTAATCCATCCAAAGGTTGTCTGTAAAAGATCGATTTTAGCGATAAGACCGCCCATTGTGTCTTTGTATGGTGTACATAATAAAGAATATTCAATCTATCTATAAAGCCGATATCAGACGCTTCACTTTTTGTTCATTTTCGCCTTTCACTCGAAGTGAAATTTCTGAACACATAATGAATTAAAAGTGAAAAATTAATTCTTTAGTGAACCGATCCAACGAGGTTGAATTTCGACACTCTGCGTCTTTCACTCACCTACTGAATGATCCAAAATGAAATGAAAAGAGCAGCTGGATGTATCATCCTAATATCTTACTAATATTATAAATGGGAAAGTTTGTATGTTTAGATCTTTGTTTTAGGATGTTCGATGATTGATGATTGTTTTAGGATGAAATCTATAAAACGTCATCAGCTGCTTAAAGCGTCGGTTTGTTCCTACTGAATCTAGTGATAAAGTATTTTTGAAATGCTCAGTGCAGCTACAAAACTCTAACCCCGGGACCACACTCTCCAGAAGGCAAGACAAGGTAAATCGAGCGCGATAGTGTGGATGGTGCCCTCTCTCATCTCGCTGCGCGCGCGCTCCGCTGGGTACGATTTTTGATCGGAGCCAAAGAACGCAAAGCGCGAAGCGTGCCGGGCAAATGAATAAAACGAGAGTGTGGACGTGTAGCACTCACTCGTGTAGTATCTGCTTGCCGCGGCTCGTGCAAGGGACTCCACGAGACGCACTCGCGAGAGCGTGGACCCGGGGTAAAGTTTACAGTGACGCTATTTCACGACCTGCCATATAAAATATCTTGTCAAAATCTCTGGTAATCCTAAGAATCCGAGTAGTACTCACCCTCATCAATGTCCGGTGGCAACCCGCCCACAAAGACTTTGCGGCTGAATCGCTCACCGTGCTCCGAGCCCGCAGACACTGGTGACGAGCGGGCCGGCGAGCCCAGAGCGCTCACACACATTGAAAGACCTGGAACAAGGAATGAGCTATTATGAGAGGGTGGGTCACTACGATAGAAACCTTTGTTGAGCTATGGCAGTATAGTGCAGCAAGCATATCTGGCTCGGTGACGGAGGCGCTGTCGGTGAACAAAAATGACAAAACCACCTGGCTGCTGCACTATAACATGATATCTATCACGTCTTTGTTCTAGGTAGAGTATTTTCTTAGTACTTCGTCCGACCTGGAGAATAGAACCCAGGTTCCAATGCTCAGAAGTCGCGCTTGTGACCAAAGAGGGCATTTCGTCCTTGATTGGTAAATGAGGTTACCGTTGCAATACTATAGAAATCACGAGTACAGGCACGGATCTAAACATCCTTCAAACCGGAACATAGCAACGCTAGTTCTAGGTGCTAGGTAGTTAGTATTTCTTCAGAAGATTGAGTTGCTAGTCTTGATTGAACAGCAGCAGAGAGCTCGTCATCAGGTTATCGAAGTCCGTTGGTGGACAAAGTGCACAAGGCATTGCTCTCGATCCTCAACTGCCCTGTACCAGCCACCCCTGCGAAGATCGTCGCTCACGAAGAGATCTACAATGATCATCGTCATCTGTCGGCTTCTAGTCTAACCAGATGCATCTGAACTGATATTCAGATAAATCCGGTTAGACTGGAACTAATTTTACATGGAGCGACTGCAGAGAGTTTTACTATGTACTGGTGTGTTGTAGAGTACTCACCAGCAGCAGACAGCCTAGAGACCACATCCTGTGCCTGGTCTGGCACGGAGGGCGAGCCAGCTCCGGCCGCGCCCCCCGCTACTGCCGCCTCCTCCACTCCGGGGAAGAACGGCGACTTGCCTGCAGACAAAGGAGAAGAAATTAAGTCATGGTTTTACAAAATTTAGTCATGGTTTTACAAAATTAAGTCATGGTTTTACAAAATTAAGTCATGATTATACACAATTAAGTCATGGTTTTACAAAATTAAGTCATGGTTTTACAAAATTAAGTCATGGTTTTACAAAATTATGTCATGGTTTTACAAAATGAAACATGTATTTTACAAAATGAAATTTGTAAAAAGCCCCACAAGACCAACATTTCCTATTCCACAATGGCACAATTCCAAATGGCAAGGATTTATAAGACGACAAATGGCATGAACTTAGTTGGAACCATGGAGAAGAACAGGTGCCACACTAGATCCTGACTTAAAGAACACCGAACTGCCGAAAGACCGTCCTGGGTACTGACCGTCATTATTCGTTGCCTTACGATTTAAGCCCATCACGGAAAGCTTAGTTTAAACTAAGTTTTTACCAGGATTGTCATAACTTCTTTTATTCATAAATTTGTCATACTTTTACCTACTTGAATATTTGGGAATGCCCTAAGTAACAGCCTGATACGAGTATGTAAAGTATGTAACTAAAAAACTAGCCAGCGTGTAATGTTAAATAGTTGACACAGACGCGACCCCGAGTGACCCTAGTGAGGTCACAAATTTAACAGGTCATCGAACTATAAATCTAGTGTGTCCTGCCAATGAGGGCGACACCGATTTTCAATAAAAATTGGGACAGCTTGGGTTGTTTTTTTTAAGCTACTATATACAATGGAAGACTTGACGGCCTATAGCAATGTGTTTAATATACCTGTAATCAATACGTGAATGGCAGAACTCTATTTGGTACATGGCAGTTATAAAAAAAGAAAATAATTAATATGTTGGAAAGTCAGACCAACTAACCAACCATACTAATCAACTTTTACTAAGGCAGTAAGAACGCAGGACGATGGGTGTCCGAGGTAATATGCTGATCCGCAGATTTGCACGTTGTACCACGCAAGTCAAAATAACCCTTTTCAGAGCATTCTGCCAGTCTTTTTACACGTGCATTCTGTGAGTCAGGTATATGCTGAGGGCATACAACGCCCTGCGTGTCCAGTATAACAATGTTTCCAGGATGCTGTTGGCTATACCACGCTTTTGTAGCGCTTCCCGAACGTTCACCGAGGCCAGGGTTGATGGTTTTCATGCCATTATACGGAAATGGTGCGCTTCCATTCTCGGTAGAATACGTGCTAGCTCCCAGAGCATCCTGAGTATATTGTGTGATAGGTGGGACAGCCCCATGCTGGCTCACTGGATACGGCTCCCTTTTCTATAGTGGATGTGAGAGATATGAGTGGACTTTACACTCTGTTCCTGATACCTCTAAATGAATATTACAATAAAAAAATATGTAAACAAAAAATTACACGCAATTATATTTTAATACGCTCAGCAATCACCTTTCTCGACTAAGCTTATATTTTTATACGCTTAGCTATCACGTTGCTGACTAAGCTTATATTTTTATACGTTTAGCTATCACGTTGCTGACTAAGATTATATTTTTATACGCTTAGCTATCACGTTGCTGACTAAGCTTATATTTTTTTACGCTTAGCTATCACCTTGCTGACTAAGCTTATATATTTTACTTCAGCATACCCGTTATTAAAGATAAATGATAAATTATACAATTGATTCTAGAACCTATTTTTCATTGCCTACAAGCGATCTCTTTTATTTATATTGAAGAGTGTTTCCCAGAAATCCCAATAAACAAACTGTCATGGCTGCCCTTGTGAGTAGAGAATTTTACGACAACAGCATTGACACCGCAATCACTACTTATTATAAAACTTGCAGTCTGTAAAGCTTATCTACGAAACTATTAGATGGGTTTTGGTGGGGTTTTTTCTATAATAAACTTTCAGGGATTTCAAGAGAAGAGAGTTTTGTTTGTAGGAAATACAGCTGTGGTTTAGATTAATGTTTGTTTAGTACTAATACTCTTACATATAATTAACTATTTGCGTCCCGCGGTTTGACCCACATAAGTCTCGATCCCGTAGGAATATCGGGATAAAAAGTATCCTATGTCCTAACCTAGGTAATGGTCTACCCATGTGCCAAATTTCATCCAAATCCGCTGAGCTGTTTCAGCGTGAAAGCGCAACAATAAAATACACAGCAGGTGCGCTGCCACCATTTATAGACAAAACTAAAATCTCTCATGAGTCTGTAAACTCACGCGCACACATACCCTTTAAAGTAGAGCACAGCAACTCTGCTTGAAGGCAGAAATTTGTATGGTGGTCGTCTCCTTCCCAAAGACCTAGCCTTTTCCCAACTATGTTGGTGTCGACTTCCAGTCTAACCGGATGCAGCTGAATACCAGTATTTTACATGGAGTGACTGCCTATCTGACCTCCACGACCCAGTAACTGGGTAATACGATACCCTTTGGTAAGACTAAGATTTTCTGGCTTCTGACGACCCGTAATGACTGCCAAAGATCTACTAATGACAGCTGGGACCAACGGCTTAATAAAACACGTATACTAAAAGATCAATATTAAATTATCTTTAAAATGGTGAAGGTTTCAGAAAAATACGCTTGTAAGATTTTGCGTGATTATTAGTTTTTTTATCCGGGTTAGACAAATTATTTTCACTTCATATTACAAACAATCTAAAATATTCCTACAAGTAATTCAGAAAATGCTCTAATTTTACAAATAGTTTTTCCAAATCATTAACACTACTCGTTTAGACGTGATCTTCAGTACAAAATCATAAAAGTCAGTTCTCGTCGCCCGCCGAGAACTCTCATGATGTAGGTACCGTTACTAAATATTATGCAACAGATTATTTCATTAACTCTGAAAATAATGTTACTCATATTGACTAACAAATCTATTTGACTCGCATTTAAATAACTATTTTTTGGCGCTTTTCCAAAATGGTGGACATTTTTTATAAATGTCATTGACTTGGTTATGATCAATGTAGTTAATGAAATTATGCAATAAATTGAGAGGAAATACATTTTATTTATTAAAACATTACTGTACTACTTAATCTGCGTTCGAAATTAATTTGCCAATCATGTAAACAAACACGAGTTTTAGGAAAAACAACTGTAATGCCTACATAAGGTTCAGTTTGCGCTGCGACTTCATATTTTTTATGACTTTTTCAACAGTACTAGTCAGTCTAAAATCAACTTTATTTACACTTAGATAAAGTTGATGTTTGTGTAAGTGTAAAACTCGTGTTTGGTATTATGTAGGTTGGTACAGATAGTGCCATCCACGAAGTCGCGCTCCACTCTTGCTTCTAAACGCTTACAGTACAAGAGTGCAACATTCCGCTAGTGTTTATTGTCAATACACACTACTTACCTATGAGTGCGTAATTAGTAAACACAACTAAACTAAAACATTAGCGGTATGTTGCACACTTGTACTGTAAGCGATTAGGAAGAAGAGTGGGCGCGTCTTCGTGGATGGCACTATAAGTGTTGAGAACAAAAAAATCAAATTTTCTGAGGCCTCGTGTTATTCAGTCAGCTACGGGCTACGGGCGCTTCGCTCTCTGTCTAACTTACGGTATGTCCGTAAGTGAGACGGAGAACGAAGCGCCCGTAACGACGGCCGAACGAACGGATTTCGCTTAGGGAGTAGGCCCCCAGATACGTGGCCATCGTTTGACGTGGCAGGGCAAATCTACGACTCAAATCTTTGCCATAATTCGATTTTTTTATCTGTGCGCTTGGAGCTTTCAAAGACGTAGTTTGTTAGTATTGAATTCAACCGCTCGGTTACGTCCTCAGTGCCCTGACGCCTCTTAGGCCCACTTGCGCGTTCATGGGTTAGCTAAATAAATCGAAGTTAACAGCTAACTCAGGGTTACTCCAAAGAGAATTAGGGCCAAGTCACACCGGAATGGCAGCGGCCGGCAGCGGCTGCCAGCGTCCGCCAGCGGCCTCCGGCGTCGCCGCTGACGGCCTCGCGTGTCCTCCAGATCCCACGTGCCTAGTCTCCTCTTGACTAGTTTAGTTTCTACATTACATGCGCGGCCGCCTGCGGTGCCGCGAGCAACCCTGAGTTAGCTGTTAACTCCGAGTTATTTAGCCAACCCATGAACGCGCAAGTGGGCCTTATTGAATTAACCCTGAGTTAGTTGCTCAGGTCTGTCATATTATTCGTTAAGTCTGTTATTGTTTAAGCTGAAATGGGTTCTAAAGCAGATGTTTTGACGCAAAATCAATGTTTCTCTTGAAAAAAACAACGAATTTGCATAAGTTTTTTTTTTATGATTACGAAACTTGAGGAGTGTCCTTAGTGAAGTATGAGGCCCG
Organism: Agrochola lota; assembly: GCA_947364205.1. NCBI lineage: Eukaryota > Metazoa > Arthropoda > Insecta > Lepidoptera > Noctuidae > Agrochola > Agrochola lota. The sequence continues at coordinate 5,907,994 of OX376248.1, forward strand.
AAACACGATTGACAAAACTTTCCTCGATAGCAAAAAACGGCAAAGTTACCTTAAAATCTGCTTTTTTTGTTACAACCACTAAGAGAAAAACTTATTCCATACGATTGTTATCAAAGCAATTGTATAAAAATTTTGTCTACGTTTTCACTATTAAATACTTTAAGGAATTATGGACTTATTTTTCTATATCAAAACAAGTAAAATTTTTAAATTCAATATTTGTAAACAGAAAAGTGCAATAGAATTGCGCGCGGGTCGGGTCCTACCACCGCTCCCGGAACGCACCACGATAGGTACACACGGCTACACATCAAGCTATACATTTCCAGTATAAGCTGAACCTCTCATTGTACGGAAATCCTATACAATGCGAGATCAGCATAAACTGGAAATGTATAGCTTGATGTGTAGCCGTGTGTACCATTTCGCCTTAAACGTAAGACATTGTAATATATCGACATTTACAGGCCGCACAGTTATAAAAATCGGGTTAGGTATACCACCATACATATTTCTGCTTAATTTGAAGGGTATGCGTGCCGAGATACAAATGAGACGTCAACTTTGTCTCTGCACATAGACCAGACCTTTTTTTTTCAGGATGGGAAATCATCAAATGACTTCTCCCGCTCTGGGCAGAGCGAGAGGGTGTGTCAGACTTTACTGACTAAAACCCACCCGTGTTCCTTCCGTTGCCTGTGTGCCGGGGCCGCGATATCCCTTTCGGACAAACCCGCAACCCCAGCAGGACATAGACCAGACGTAAGACCTTTACCTGAGACCTTTTAAAATAGGAAGCCGAAAGGACATGATATTGAAATGAAAAGTCAAGATATGTAATATAATATGGTGAATCATGCAGAACACTTTACGGACTAGGCAGATTTCCAAGATTATAACTATCAAATACTAATTACGACGGTTATCTGCAGGTTGATTTAATGACATTATTATTAATTACGGTCATTAAGTTATTTTTGTTCGTGACAAGGCCTATTTCCATCTATGATGAAACCGTCTGCCTGACTGATTACCTAATATGTAGGTATCTAAAAAAATATCAGATAATAAAAATTGAGGCAAAAAGTTAGTGTTACCGGACCAAAAAATTTAACCTGTAAAAGAAATACATATTTGGAAAAAGAAATCGTAGAGTCACTCTTTCGGCAGACTAAAATGGTATTTCAGCGTAAAATGTATTAAAAATAATTAGATTCACCATGAAAGCCTACGCCATGAAACCTACTGAAAATCTTAAAGACAGTTCCCTTTGGGATAAGCAGTGACATTTTGAAATGCGAGGCTCCTGTGTCATTTCACTGTAATAAAATTTAGTAAAAGCCATATTTTCTTACGGATAACTTGGCTCTCTGCCTATCCCATTGTGGAAAATGCTTGAAGATAAATAAGAAAAAACAAAACACTCACTCTTTCTGTACGGGAACCTCGGGCCTCTAATAAAAGGTGTAACCAGAGGAATAGTATGCACCGACATAATATTTTACACGATTACTTTCGAAAACGCGGTTTTATTAATGAGAAAAAATGGCAAAAGTCGTTTTTGTATTTTTCTTCGAAAAATCGTGTGACCCCGCTGCGACGGACTACGCGAATGGAAAAAAAATAGGATCGACAAACGTTCCAAATTTGAAATAATATTTTTTGAATCTAGCATGCCATGCCAGCGGTATTCGATCGAATAACGATAATAACCGTTTTAAATAGCTGCTGAATAACGTTTAAAATAACTTTGTTAATTGTGAAATTGTTTACATGATGGTATTTTATTAATAAACGATTATTTTTATAGCTTCAATGTCAAGTAGTAATGTACTTATTTATAAAGTTATGATGTTCTTGTTGTTTTCTTTTACAAAAACAATAATTTGCATCCGTTATTTTTAGCCAAATTATAAAGGTAAGTATCGGTTACTCAGCCTAGTATATAAAAATCTCTATGGTCTATCACAATTTTTTTTACGGAGCGACTGCCATCTGACCGTAGTTCGTGAAAACTTATCAACAAAACGTTACTACGAAAAAAAACAAACTGTAATAAAAGTAACAGTTTCATTCCGTGACAAGTTCTAATTTAAATATTTGTTATTTTATATAAATTGTTTTTTTTTTACAAAATCTTGTTAATATCTGTTAATAAAACGTTCGTTGCTCTTCTGCCTATCGAAAACGATGCATTCGCCTTGACATACCCGTATCGCATATAGCACATAGTCAATGTCGTATTGCAGCACTCACTAACACGCCAAGTGTCGCAATGCTGATTCGAGTTAACGTAAGCCGCAGAGTTGCGATTTGTCGCTGCGACTGGCTTTTTGGACGACAATTCAATAAGTTATGGGCAATGGGTCCATTGTGTCTGATGCGGAGGAATGCGGAAAATGTCGTCAGGTATGTTTTGAATTTGAATATGAATGGCTGTAGGAAGACCAAACAAACTTAGATGATGTGGCTAGAACGGGGGTGATTACTAAGATGATGGGTCATAAAGATGTATGGAAGAATTGATGATGAAAAGTCGTTTGAGACGGGTAATTTATTTTTAATCTTATATTTTGAATTGTATCTTTATTTTTATTTAAGTACATTGTTCTCACATAAAGAAGCAACAAGAATATAATGTATCCAGGATTTTGTAACATCTCGATTTAAAAGTGTGTCCTTGGAGTTTCTTGCCCGTTCTTCTCCATAAAGATCTACGTTTTGGAATGGGCATCTAGCTTCAACTTTCCGATTAACTGACCGACACTTTGACAGTTCAAAAGTGCCTGTAAATGATTGATTTAATTGAAATAAATGCTTCGGGTTTGAGTTTTGAGTGAATTATTTATTACCAATTTTGAAATGGTAATATTTTTGAGTAGTCTTAATGGTTGGTACTATCTTTATACTACGATTCCTTTTGGGTCTTATATAAAGTATTCAAAATTGATTAATGAAATACGAAATACCGCATTATTTTAAGAAAATCGTCGTATTGCGGCATGAACTTCATAGTAGGTACGGGTACCTCTGTACGTAATAGTGTCGCATTACTAATTATTAATGGCTCAACGAAGGCTTCCTTCACAAAAACAACTTTACTACTCACAAAACTTTCGTATTTAATATTGTTGTGTTTTTAAAGTCTGAAAACCAGACTTACCAAGAGGTATCGTGTCACCCAGTAACTGGGTTGTGGAAATTAGATAGGCAGTCGCTCCATGTAAAACACTGGTATTCAGTTGCATCTGGATAGACTGTAAGCCGACCCGAAGATAGTTGGGAAAGGCTGGGCAGTTGATGATTTAGGCATCTTACTTTTATAAATAAAGTAGATAATGGCTTTAACTATGACTAACGTAAAAACTAATTTAGGTAATGCTTTCTGCTGAAGGTAACGTGTTTGTATTTTTTTAATTTTGTCTCTATGTCCATCCCAGTGACCTTGAGTGGTTAGCTTGCGTGTTCTGTACTGAGCTCACGCAACGCGTCGTACGTCCACCCAGTAATATGACTCGCCCATCAAGGAGCGCTGTCCCAAATTAGAAGCATTATTAATTTAATATAAGTACACAATTTTTTTTTTAAATAAAACACGTATACTAAAAGATTAATGATTAAATTATCTGTAAAAGTTTGAAGGTTTAAAAAAAATACGCTTGATAGATTATGCGTGATTCTTATTTTTTTAACCACGTTAGACATAACTTTACAAATTAATTTCACTATGAACATAATCTAAAATATTCCTATATTAAGTTATTAAGAAAATGTTAAAATTTTTTCAAGTCAATAACACTACTCGTTTAGACGTGATCTTCAGTATAAAATCATTAAAAGTCGGTTATCGTCGCCTTAATAATCAACGAGCATTGTCGTGAACAGTCAATGTCGTATTGCAACCACAACACGAAACGTCGCAATGCAGGGTCACGATTTGTCGCAGACCATTTTTTTGACTTCTGAGTTATACATATCTTGACCAGCTCCTGGCGCAGCTTGGAGAAATATTTGGAAAAAAAAAATTTTTGGTTATTGTAGTCTGTTTAATCTATAATAACAAAAAAGTTTAGTGACCCAGTGGTAACGGCCGCGACTTACGAGTTGGTCGTAAGTTCGAACGCTGACAGGCGTTTTACTTTGTGTAAATTATTTCATCACCACTGCTCTCAAATCAGCAAAGGAAGGGGAGGAAACCGGCATGTCCTAGCACCCAAAAATTCGGAGACATGTGACATCTTCCAATCCGCACTGGGCCCGCGTGGTGGATTACAGCACACTCCATCTCGAAGAGAGGAGGCCAGTGTCCCAGCTGCACCAGTGGGAAAATTATGCTAGAGTAAACAAGCTGCTGACCCAACTGATGGGAAGGCATCAACGCTGCTCGTTAAGTATTGTAGGTATGTTTTATATATTTTTTCTTATTTTGTTATTGTTATCTTATTATATGCTGCACCGATTGACGTCATCACGTGAACGCCGGCTGCCGCTGAAAACCTGTGCTAGCTCTGTCTCTCATAGGGTCGCAGCATTATGCTGAGTGATGGCCGTTTTACGTGGATGTGACGCATATTTCCCCCCAACTTGTTCTTTTTGTGTATATATTCTTTCTTTACATCATCTTTACCTCTTTAGGGGTATGAGGAACAAGGTTCACTCATCCCCCATAGAAAAGGGAGGATCCTCCGACCAGACGGGTGTCGTGTCTGGCGGGCAACTGCCCAGAGGTTGAAGTTGGGAGATTGTATATAATGTCCATAGCGCGGTAAATTCTAATTGCGCGATGCAGGATTTGACGTCAGGATGTTGTGTGACGTCAGGTCTTTGATGCGTAGTTCGCATGTGGCGATTGTAGATGCCACCACACCTCAAATAAACGAATTTTCTTTCATTTTCTTTCTTTCATGTGTCTGTTATGTTACCGGTACTAGTGCCGGTACCCATACCCTTCTAACGGGAATTCAGCGACTTTACCGTGATAATGAATTATCTCATTCTGTGTTGCTATTGTGCGCTCGGTCTTACCATGCCTCTACACTTTGACGATGCGAGACACAAAATATAATTTATCAATTATTATATAACATTTTGCCTTTTAATGATTATTTCTGGTTTAATGCATTTGTATTTAATAATAATAAATAATAATTGGTGTCATCCGTGCGCTTCAACCCGAATAGGTCACGAGAATTTTATACTGCAAAAATCCGCGGCAAAAATGCAGGCATAAATTATGACACTTTTTAATTTTGTCTATGCGTGACTGATGCAACGCTGTCATATGTCACGTCCGACCATGGTCCGACGGACCGCACGTGTCGTGACCTACGAGGTTGGTAGGTATTTATTGTAGTCTAGCTATGTTACCGCTTTTAACTTCTGGAAGGCTACTACACATATTAAAATGGCCTCCATGAATCCTGACGGTGTAATCTCTGCAGTTCTATTCTGTTAAAATCTCACCGTTAAAACTTATTCGATTTCCAAAAAGGAGGTTCGATGTTCGTAGCGTGTTTCCTTTTTTTTTATATATGTCTACCGATTTCTCCGTCATATTGTGGACCGATTTTCAAAATTATTTTTTTGTATGAAAGGGTATGCTCTCAAGTTGGTCTCAATTTTATTACCTTTGCCTGGATAGTTTTTGAGTAAGCTTCAATAATACGTATTTTTCCCACTTAGTATACATATTGGATGATATGATGATAGCTTCCTGTCACTGTTATTTACATAGCAGGCTATTCGAAGGCGGAGTATTCGAACTCAAAAGAGAAAAAAAAACTTTTTTTAACATTTTATTTTATTTTACTATTTATAATATAATTTCACAGAATACACTGGCTGGACTGTCTGCTGACTACCAACGTTGCAAAAAGCATGCAAAAATGGACTCTGTGCCATATTGAATTGATAACCATACAAAATTGTTGTGTTGTGTTCCAGGTTGAAGGTGGACCAAAGGGAACAGGGTGTACAGTTCACTCATGCTCTATAGAAACGGGAGGATCCTCCGACCAGACGGGTGTCGTGCCTGGTGGGCAACTGCCCCACCATTGATGTCGGGAAGTTATATATATGCTGATCGAGCGGGAAACGCTGCTTGCACGATGTAGGATTTCGCGTGACGTCAGTATAATGCTTAGTACGCACGTGGCGAAGCAGCTGCCGCCACAGACCGAATCGTTGTATAATAGATTTTTTCTTAAAGAACCCCATGTGAGTTTTTCAACTGTCCCACAATATGCTTGGACAAGGCACATGCAAAAGGAGTTAGAGGCACGCAGAACACAGGACTGATGCTTTGAAACAGCGAGACAGGGCCGCGGGAATCCAGTAGATGGCACGACGCTACGGACGTCTTCTTTAAAAAAAAAATTTGGATGTTGCGCAGTACCGGAGGGAAGCCAGTCTAGTCTAATAAAAATAACGCCCTATACTTCTAGGCAAAGGTCTCGCCTATTCAGCCTTCAAATGACAATTACTAAAACCCCACGTCATTCTATGGGACGCCATGCACATGCCGTACGATGACGTAACGTAGTTCGATTCTACTCATGTCATTATAATCAATAGTTAATGAGTTAGTACGAAGCTGAATATTAAATGCACTGCAGAAGACCTAATTCCCACAGCGGTCGATTTACTCAAGGAGTGCGGAATTATTTATTTTATATGGCAACATTTTATGTAGAACAAAATTCATGCATAGTTTTTTATTTTGTGCATCGTATTTCGGTGGTCCATTTAAATCATAAAAATATAGTAAGTACAATATTTATTTAAATATTTGTGAAAAATAACTCGGTATGTATTTATTTGCAGATTCTTTACCGTTATTTCATTCGTTGGAGCAGAAATCTAAATAAAATCTATTTTTAAAAAGGCTGTTAAACCATAAACAAAGTGTCATGAAACAAAATCATTTTTGACAGCTATTGAAATTGGCGGGAAGTCGGGAGCTCGGGAGCAGTTTTTCATTTTCATTTCTTTTATGTTTGAAAGTGGCTTGTGAAAATAATATAAGCCAGCTGATCGGACAGACGTTGTCCTGTCAACAAAAATTCACACAAAATTCCCATAGAAAATGCTCTTTCTGTGTACCCGAAATTTCCAATTTTCTCGGCAACTTTTAATTTTTTTCTTTCTGAATGAACCTGGTTCGGACTGTTACGAATATTTAAAATAGAAACCAATACGGTACAGCCATTCTCCAGCGATGCGCTTACCAATGAACAGCATTTTTTTTAAAATATATATGACTATATGATTTTTATCAAAGCACAACCACCTCATCCCAGGAAAAAGATTTTAAGTACTTAATCGTCAAAAGCTATCCTTGGATGGGAAGCGATGCAAAATCTAAACCCGGAACCACAAAATAACACAATTCCCATACAACTGTCATACAAATCATACACAAACACACAACTCCCCTTCTCGGATGTTAGCTAGCTCAGCTGGGAGGATGTCCCTCATTAGTTGCGACCTCCATACGTGTGATTACTGTCTGTACTGCGTATGTATGGGACAATTTGTAACTAAACTATGATTCTGTGGAAGTTAAGTGTTGTTTTCATGTTGTAGTCATTGTTTTGGTAGGTATGTGCCTCTGAATTACCGCTTACAAATGTAGAAGCAGAATGAACACGCAAACTACTCTGTGTTAAAAGTACCGTGAAAGTTATGTTGATAGTTTTCTTCGATAACCACGGTGTGCACTATGAATTTCTTCAGGGACGTATTTTAGGCATCATGAGCCGTATGTGGGAGAACATCCGCCGAAAACTGCCAGATCTATGGAACGAAAATTCATGGATTTTGCAACATAGTAATGCTCCACCGCACAAAACCATCATTGTGCAAGAGTTGTTTGCCAAAAACTCCACGAATGTCACCGACCAAGCGCCGCGCCGTACTGACTTTAAAAAAGAAAGTGCAAATTAAAGATATTTATCACCACTGCTCTCAAAACGGTGAAGGAAAACATCGGTGTACATATACTTAAAGCACACTCACATTTCGCCAGTTATATTTAAGTCCCATGTAGGGGCGAGCCTTTTGCCATCCCCGGGCACAAATCCAGACTCCGCGCTGCTACTGAAAAATTCCTGAAGGAAAAACTCCAATAACACTTAGCACTATGGGTATATCACTGCAGAGATTCAGCAAAATATCAGCGTCAGGTATATTTGTCTGACACATGCTGAGTTGGACTCCCATTTGGTGCAACCTTGAGACGCACATCGCACTTTGTATGTTTCAGTATTGTAAAGTGTCTGATAGCCAATAGTGTCATTAAAATGTTTGGTTTCCTTCCATTTTTTTTTTTGTGTATTGGTTCTTTGCACCTATTTCCTCCTTAGTTATTATTTAATCGTGCTTTTGTATGTTGTGCTGTTTTTTGTGTGTATACGATTTATCCATCTATGTTCTATGTTAAGGGGTTTGGTTTCCACACTTAGTCCGTTAGGTGGACCATTGAAATATAAATAACTTCTTTCTTATATCTATGGGTGGACCATTGTGAGTGAGCCATACCGTCCGTTTGGTGGTTATTCCAACCAGCTCACCTCCCTCCAGAACTTAATTATGTCTCCTGGTCTGTTCAGAACATCTGTGTAGGATCTGGGTGACCCGAGGGTTTCTGTTCTGATCTGGGTGCCGCCCGTGCATTCACAGAGCACGTTTTCTCCTCAGCCACCATGCACGCCGTGCAAAGAGGACTGTCCGTTATGCCTATTGTGTGGAAGTGTTTGTTTAGAGAGCTTTGTCCCGTGATGTTCGCCGTCACCAGACGCAGGCTGTTCCTGTCTAAGGGTAATAAACGCCAACGTGACGTGGTCAACCTGCTATCCAAGGATGGCATAGTTTCCTATCTATCTACTTAGCTCGACGTGGGGACTGAAAGTCACATCTGCGACCACCAGACGAACGGGGCTTTCTTCGATCATCATCAACTGCCTAGCCTTTTCCCAACTATGTTGGGGTCGGCCTCCAGTGTAACCGGATGCAGCTAAACACCAGTATTTCACACGGAGCGACTGCCTATCTGACCTCCACAACCCAGTATCTAGGTGCTAGGATACCCCTTGGTAAGACTGGTTGTCAGACTTTCGGGCTTCTGATGATCCGTAACGACTGTCAAAGATCCACGAATGACAGCCGGGACCAACGGCTTAACGTGCTTTCCGAGGCACGGACTGACCGCGACAAGCGTAGCGTAATTGCATAATACACGATCAATCAGAACCCGAATCGTTTTGAAACAGATTCATAATCCATTGCTTGAAAAGCTCGAAAAAAAAATCTGCTCAACAACGTTAATAACGCAATGAATGTTGTTGAGCCGTCAAAATGAAACAGATTAGTCGCAATCGTTTACAAAACTGTGATAGATAGCAGATCGATCGACCCGAGCGGCTGTTATTGCTGAACCACGAACCCCTATGGTGTTCTTAATATCTAAATGTTTCTGTTACTAAGTTATTTTAATATTTTTTACCGGCACGTGTAACTTTCGATGAATAGAGTTAAAAATATCTTATTATTTGGTCTGGCAACAATTTTTCCTGGAATTGGACCTTATTCTATACATAACCTAGGCTTGTATAAAGGTTTATCTGAAATAGATTTCTGTTTATTATGTAGGCAGCTAAAGGAAAATGTGATACAATACATGTGCCTCACAATACATGAGGTTAAAAAAACAAATTTTACTTTCTATGACAGTAAAAATAGATGACTAAGTGAGAATGTATAGTTCAAATACTTTAGTTATTACTAGGCGCTGACCGCTGCTGCGCCCGCGCGGACCCTAATTCTTTTTCTAAACGCGTGCAACGCGACGCTACAGTGCGCCATGACACCGGTTTAGTTATTGCATTGTTCGAGTCGCGTCGCGCCTGTTTGCACGAGGCATAAGTCCTTATAACATCTGCCAGTGAAAGTCCCGTGAAAATCGGTGTAGCCGTTTCGGAGATAAGCCGGAACCAACAGACAGATACTCAGATGAGACAGACAGACACACAGACAATTTTTTTGTTGTTTTTATGTGTATGTATAGATTTTTTACCGGCACGTGTAACGTTCGATGAATATAGTTAAAAATAGTTTTATTTTTTAGTCTGGCAACCGTTTTTCTTGGGATAAAACAACCTTACTAGGAATGTTTTATTCCGGGAAAAACCTTTGTAAGATACTAACCAGCTTACAAAGGGTTTTGGTATTTCAGTATAATATTATGAAAAAAGATGAGGTTCTATATTTGGTACAAATTCTATCTTGGAAAACCTGAGGAATATGTAAAAATATCTGAATCAAAGGCTCGTGCAGAAAAGCGGGACTCGTCGCGCTACGCGACACTGGTAATTGTTCCATTGTTTTGTTAGAGTCGCGTCGCGCTGGTCAGCACGGCGCTTTATTTATGACAGAGAGACAACAAATTTAAGGCTAAAGCGCGACTAAAATAGTAGTACTTGTCTATTAAAAAAATATTTAGTTTAAATTAAACTAATTAAATTAATTAAACGTTAAAAATAGATCTAGTTAGGTGTTTAAAATAGAGAAAACACGAGTATTCTCACCCGAACAGAGCTCGGTCGCCCAGGTACTACAATATATGTATGAATATATTTTCTAGGTCACAAAAAATCAATAGTAATTGTCTAAGTTACGACTGTCACGGCAGTGGAACGTGCTCCGAATACATTAACTCAACTTAGATACGTAGAATAATATGTAATAAGCGTATAACATTCCCACTACCGTGAGAGGGAGTGGGCCGTAGTCCACCACGCGGATCCAGTGCAGGTTGATAGATATCCCATGTCTTCGATTTTTTTTTTCTAGGACATGCCGGTGGCCATGATGTTCCTTCGCCGTTAAAAGAGCAGTGGTGATGAAATAATTTTACGCAAATTAAAGTGCCTGTCAGGGTTCCAATGCATGACCTACAACTCGTAAGTCGGGTTCGTTATCACTGAGCCTTCACTGCTCTTCTCTCTCTCTCCCTCTCCTCTAAATGAAAGAAGAAAGAAAGAAAGAAAAATTGTTTAATCTGCACAAACAAAACGCACATTTAAGACAAAAACACATAAAATACACACATATAAAAGTAGCCAAAGGCCTCGTATTCAACCAATAAATAAAACTAAAAAAATAAAAACAATGTTGTTCATTGGTTGATGTCACGGCCACGCACCAAAGACAATATTACGTAATTTACTCTTGCGACTTATGCAAATGACACCAAAAACAAAGTTTAAGTATGTTTAACTTGCACTCTTTTCTGGTGTAGGCAAAGCGAGTATTGGCTAATTAACAGACGGCGCTCCTGATGGTGAATGAGGGGCTAAATAATAACTACCTCAAAGGTCTACAAGGTTAAACAACGCTTGGCGAGGTTGGTCGTGGATGGGTGACCACCCGTAACAAACCGAGACCCCTCCGTGCCTCGGAAAGCACGTTAAGCAGTTGGTCTCGGCTGTCATTCATAGATCTTTGACAGTCGTTACGGGTAGACAGAAGCCCGAAAGTCAGACAACCAGTCTTGCCAAGGGGTGTCGTGTTACCCAGTAACTTGGTTGTTGAAGTCAGATAGGCAGTCGCTCCATGTAAAATACTTGTATTCAGCTCCTACCTGCAACGGACTGGAAGCCGACCCCAACATAGGGAAAAAGCATTTGATAATGGTTTTCCACTACCTAGTAACATTATATCTTAGTAATATATTATCTTAGTAACTAGGAGTAGGTATTAATTAGGACAGCATAAGCAGCAAGCAGCCTAGCCTGGTTGCTCACAAATAGGATTAAACTCCATTATAATTGGGAAAAGGTTTAAGGTACAGTTTTCCACCACTTACTAAAATAATATCTTAGTAACTAGGAGTACTAGGAGAGCACAGGAAGGAGGCTAGGTTGTTCATAAAGGATTGAACCCCAACATGGTTAGGAAAAGGCAATTGGTATTATTCACCACCTAGTAATATAATAATCTTAGTAATATACAGGGTATCTTAGTAATTTGACGTATTCCTTCCAGGATGAGATAGTTTGACCCATTTGTAACAATTAAGCTCCCCGTAAAGGCTAGGCGAAAATTCATGGGATTCGAGAAACCCCATTTTTATATATTTTTGAAGATTTCCCAAAATTCTTCACAAAATATCACTCGTTTCCAAACTCCCACACTGAATGGCCTTCATTGCTATTCCATTGGATACCTAATTTAACCTGTCGATTTAACCATTTTTTTTAAACATCAAACAGTTGAAAGTTAAAGGAAATTGTTTATTAGCCATTTTCAAAAATCATGAACTTGGACATCACTTATCTCAAAATTTTACAAAAAAATATGAAGAGGTGTCGATGAAACATTCGATAAAGCTGGCAAAGGTCGAATTTGCGAATTGTTGAAATATTTGACCGTTTGGAGAAAAGTGATATTTAGTGACGAATTCTGGGAAATTTTATAAAAATACATAAAAACTGGGTTTTCTCGAATCCCATGAATTTTCACCTAGACTTAATTGTTGCAAATGGGTCACAAGTCAGCCTGCATTATATTAGTAACTATAAAGTACTAGGAAAGCATAAGCAGCAAGGAGGTTAGGCTGCTCACAATAATAGGATTGAACAAGAATAGTACAGTGTCTCGCAAAACGGATTATATAATTGTTTACTATCGTGTTAAGTTCTTAGCCTTATTCACGCCCCAGTTCTTTATAAACTATCTTAGGTCTTGTGAAAATAACACCTATATTCGGAGACACAGGTGTAAACAGCACCCACGTCTCGCTAGTATTAAATTACTCATGTAAATGTTCAAATGTCCTTCCTTTGGTATTGTTCGTCAAATCGGCGAGCTCCGTTGAGCTGCGCGATTACTGACAAATGCTCGTACTGACTGCAGGTCCACTCAATCTGTGTGGTTCTTTTCTCAAAAGACCAAGGCAATAGAAATACACAATGTGTGAAAATTTCAATAGTGTACCTATTACGGTTCATGAGATACAGCCCGCTAACAGACACGTATACACATAGTTCACTAATTACAATTATAGTACATACTAATTCCATGCTGCCGTGATAGTATGTACTTACTAATTCCATGCTGCAATGTCATTATAAAGGTAACTATCTTGTTCTAAACTTTGGGCGACCGAGCTCTGTTCGGGTGAAAATGCAGAGAAAACTAATTTTCCCAGAATCTATTAATACAACTTTCATCGAAATCGATAGAGCCATTTTCGTTTCGACGTTTTCGAAACACATATTGCTCGTTTAATAGTATAGGATATCTTATCTTCTTAACGAAAACAGCAATGTAACATCAAAAATAGGCCATCCCAAACAGGAACGAACAATTTTTTACGTGTATCCGAAACTGTCTAATCGTGGCAAGGTCAGTGACCCCGCACGTGCTTGCGTCGCGCATGCGTATTGCGTCCTTCCCTAGATTTTGTTAGCCCTTACGCAATTCACAAAATAGGTTAGCATTTCATTAAAAAATGGCGAAAGATTTGACATGAAAAACGGAATAAAAATATTCTGCGTATGATTGTAGAGTACCTAAGTATCTAGGTACTCTTTTTGAATGATAAACCACGTGGTTTTCTAAAAATAGAATTGTGTCATCCATCTTGTTCTAAAATCTTAACAAAAATGTTGATAATCTAGTTCGACTAAGTGCTTGAAAAGCCTTACTATTTTCAAGCTCGCTATTAATTTGTAGGTACTAGTTACTTAAATTATTTATAACACTTTTCCATTGATCAGCTGATTGCCAAGCAATACGTTCATTCCGAAAGAGGGGAGCGGCGGCGTATTCCGTACCTTCGTAGGTACCAATAGTTATGTAGTGTTCATGTAGTGCTGTTCTATAAAAAGTTTAAACTTGGAACCTCCCTAGGGTTGCCAACCATACTGTTAAAAACAGTACTATACTGTTTGTAACTCTAAAATCCTGTTTACTACCAAAATAAAATAACATAAGAATATACTGTTTTCACCTATATTCAGAGCTATAATTAATTAAAAAGTTTCGCGTAGAACATCATGCATGCACCTGGTCATGGGTGCGATGGTTCAGCTAGCCTTAATTTCAGAATGGAACTGTTAATGTGGAATTTATTTTCGGGACAAGTAATATTGTTATCAGAATAGCATAGTTGATGTTTTAGAGAATACCATAGCTCATCATTAAAATGGCCTCAACGAGTGGCTGCATTGTCAGTCTAGCGAGCCCTGGATAGTCAGCCCGAATACACGACAGGACTCAAAACATAAATAATTATGGAAGATGAGGAACAAAAAAAAAGAAAAAAGTACTGCAAAGTGAAAAATAACTTTAATTTCAGAAGTCGGTGGCAAAAAACAAAAATACAAAACCAAAGACATCGTATTCCGAAATTAAAGTTATTCTTCTTTTTGTAGTGTTTTTTGTTGATTGGTTTTTTTTTTTTGAAAAATCTTTATATTTTTCAAGTTTTAGTTGTGACACCTACACGAATTGGTTTACCACTACTTTGCAAAGTAAATACCAATGACAGGAAGTTAATATAATATCACCAACATACACTAAGTGAAAAAAATACGTATTATTGAAGCTAACTCAAAAACTACCCAAGCATAGTTAATAAAATTTGTATGGGACCACCTAGGAGGTTAGGAAGGATTTTCCAAATCGGTCCGGCCGTCTTCGAGTAATCGGGGAACATACTTAAAAAGAACGTCCTCCTGTTTTGAATGAATGATAGTTATCTACCTATTACTATTATTATTAAAAGCCTGTGGTGTCCCCCTGCAGCGCAAAGACCACCCTACTCTTTTCAAATTGGGTCGCGAGTTTGGCGGTTCCCTACCCGAAATCATATTCAAACAAAAATGCCATACAATTTTCTGCCAAATAAAGCCTAGTTCATGGATATTAACTTCTCCACCTCTAAAAAAATACCCAATACATCGACGACCAAACTTATTATCAATAAAAATAAATATTGTCACGGGTTACACGTAATTTCGGCCGCGTATAGTATATGTGTCAAGCAGCCTTAAACCAGGACTATAAATGAAACCCGGCCCGGATGCTCCCCGGATACCCTCTAAACTAGGACAAATCCGGGGAAACCCGGCCGGTTACCCTACCTTTTTTTTTTGAGGTTGGGAAATTATCAAATAACTTCTCCCGCTCCGCCCAGAGCGGGAGGGTGTGTCAGACTTTTACTGACTAAAACCCACCCGTGTTCCTTCCGTTGCCTGTGTGCCGGGGCCACGATATCCCTTTCGGACAAACCCGCAACCCCAGCAGGCATTGGTCCTTACGGACCCCGTCAGTTGGTGCTGACATCTCTTTGAGACGCGCGTGGAACACAACGCGCCATCGACCCGGGCCTGGTCCTTATCGGACGGCGAGCTACCCATTGCTCACCGTCCGCAAGCCCGCGCCTACGGTGGCCGGAAGTCGACTCGTGACTCCCGACGCCCGGGGTGTCTCCTGCGGCGACTAAGGGCGCGAGGGCGTGCAGCTTGCATCTCCCTCGCGCGCTCCACCTCCTCCTTCGCGAGCATAACTGCTTCGCAGAAGGAGGTGACGGCCTCCCATGCACTCTCGCTCCGAACCATGGCCTGAACCAGGGCCGGACGCGAGAGATCGTCGCCGCCGATCGCCTCCGTGAGGACACGGCGCACTATGGAAAATGGTAGAACAAGCGCATATCAAAAATGCTTTTTACGAATATCATAATTTGGCTAATATGGCTATTCTTTTAGGTTTTCTAATAGTCAAATTATAATATTCATTACGATTTTTTTTCTTAATACGCGAAATTATTTTTTTTTTCTTAGATAGAAATACATAGAAGACAGAAGTGCCAAACTCAAGTCTTTGCGTATACATGTTTCAATACCATATTGTGAAAAAAATACTTGGTACAGATATGCAGTATTATACATTTTTAGAAAGGTTATTTTATGCTTTTTGCGATACAGATTTTAAAAGTAAAGAAAAATATTTCAGTAATTACTAAAAAAAGAGAAAAGTGACATACCTTTTTTTTCACTTGTATGTTTTTTCGTCGAAGGTTTTCAGTATTACCCACGTTTGCCCAAGCGCTACTTTTTGTGTCGACTAGTAGTCTAACTATTCATAAATAGAATGCAAAAAAAATCAGCTGCGGATATTTGCGGTTTTAGAAGATATGAGAAAAAAACTGATAAAAGTCAGAACCCGAAAATTAGTATCTTTTGCGGTTTACCACTGACACCATTCACATGAACAATATAGAACTTTTTGGATATTTTCTTCATTATTTCGTGATAACAAAGGGACTTTATCAAATTTGCACTCGGTTTGCGTGGGAAATTACAAGATAATAATGATGTAGGTACCAATTCGATATTGTAAAATGAGTATTTAAAGGGAAGCAAAAACTATTCGAAGCATCTACATCAGTGTAACTTCAAGTGAAGCAAATCTCATCTACGCCTATTATTTCTGCAGATTGTGAAGTGTTAAAATGTCTTCCTTCAGCTGTACCAAACGAGACTTCATAATCCCCTATATAGAGGGCGGCAAGACCATGGAATCATTATCCAAAGTTTTAGTGGAAAAGCTGAATGTTTCTGAAAACAACTTGTGTTTTATAATTAGTGACATACAAAGGCACATTCTTCCTATTTTCAACAAACGCTGGGCCCTGGCATCTCGGAAAAAAGAAACATTTTTACAGAAGTATTGTACTTGGTTGGACTCAAGGTATTCGTTAAATTTACCGGATTCTGAACAATATTCTACGCCATCAACATCTGGCCAACGAGGACGAGCATGCGTGGCTTATGGAGACTCCTCAGAATCTACCAAGAAGAGGAAAAACACTCTTCTACTCCAAGACTATGGCTTCGAGCATATAAAAAACGCCTATCTGCAGGGACTACGGGCTTTACGTGAGTACACAGAAGCTCATCTTGTCGAAGAATTAAGAACCGCTGACACTCAAAAGAAATTAGATATCTCAAGTAAGTGGAACGACTCAGACCAGATGAAGATTCTTTCCGATACGGAAGCATTGAGTGCTTTTATAGATTTAGATCTAACAAAAGCACAATATATGTACCTGAAAAACTTAACCAACGAACGAAAGTGTTGTATATTCCCGCCTTACTACAAAATACAAGAAATAAAAAGATCCTGTTATCCACCATCTTCTACAATCGAAATCACGAATACTTATGCTAAAGTGATTAATATACAAGATTTATTGGATCATACTGCTGCTAGAATTTTAAAAATCGATTCTGTTTTCCAAAAACAACATAGAACATTGATCCTTTATTCTAAATGGGGATGTGATGGTTCATCTGGTCAAAGCCAATACAAGCAAATACTTGCAGAAGAGTCAGAAACAATTTCAGATGCCAATTTGTTCATCACTTCATTAGTCCCCATCAGATTAGTTGATGTGCAATCGGGATCCGTTGTTTGGCAAAATCCGGTACCTTCATCTGTCCGTTTTTGCAGACCCATTTCTATTGAGTTTTGTAAGGAAACTCCAGAAAAAACCAAGGCAGTTGTTGATGATATTAAAAATCAAATTAGGGCTGCACAAGCATCACTTATAAACAAAGATAGTGTTGTAGTAAATGTGAAGCATGAACTATTTCTAACGATGATCGATGGAAAGGTGGCTCAGGTCCTTACAGATACTCCATCTGGTTCCACATGCACGATATGTGGGGCTACTCCACGGCTAATGAATGACCTATCGAAAGTAACTGCCAGACCCGAAAACGAAAACGCCTACCAATACGGATTGTCCACCTTACACGCCTGGATTCGCTGCATGGAAATGATATTGCATATTTCCTATAATCTTTCGTTTAAGACTTGGTCTGCTTCAACTGAGGAAAATAAGAGATTAAAAAAAGAAAAGAAAGAAGTTGTTCAAAAACGTTTCAGGGAGGAGTTGGGATTAATCGTCGACAAACCTCGGCAAGTTAGCGGGAATACGAACGATGGCAATACCGCACGAAGATTCTTCTATAATAGCACTTGCTCATCGGAAATAACAGGTGTAGATGAGGCATTGATTAAACGCCTATACATTATCTTGCAAGTTCTTTCTTCTGGAATGATGATCGACCCTGAAAAATTTGGGGAATATGCAATAGAAACTGCAAGAATCTATGTAAGTAATTACGATTGGTATTATATGCCATCCTCCGTTCATAAAATACTCATACACGGGCAAAACGTTATCAAACATTTTGCGGTGCTTCCTATTGGACAGCTATCGGAAGACGCACAAGAGTCTCGCAACAAAGACTACAGAAACATACGACTTCGTCATGCCAGAAAATGTTCCCGATCTGCTACAAATGAAGATGTCTTTAAAACGCTTTTATACACGTCAGATCCATATATAACAAGTTTGAGAAAACCGTACGTAAGAAATGTGAAAGAACTTGAAGAAGAGGCACTAAGTCTTTTAAACGTGGCACCTGAAAGTGAACCCACATTTACTGACCCTGATCCTGAAGTGGTATAAGTTAAAAATAATATTTATATTTAGTTATTACTTATATTTGTACCTAGCTACATCATTTCCTGAAGCCAGAGTATAGGATGTACCTATTAGTAATATGATTTTAATTTAGTATTTTTTTTTCATATATATATATATTTTGTTTACTTTGCTTGTTGTAATTAACCATGGTTTAATCTTTTTAGCCATTATAAACTTGTATTCCACTTGAAATAAATTTTTAACTATTTTTTTCGTGATTTTTTCCCATTTCTTTCATTCTATGCAAAAAAACATACATAGATATACAAGAAAACCCTATAAACTACACATCGTTCGAATCTCCGAACCTTGCTGCATATTTGTGCCAAATTTCATCACGATACAACAAAAATTCATGAAGTTACAGATTTTTGATCCGATACCGACCTATATTTTCCATAGTGCGGCGGTGCTCCGCCCAAGCCGGGCAGATCTGCACCGTATGCTCCATCGTGTCCTCCGGGCGATCCACACAGTGGTGACACCCGGGTGGCAACTCTACCTACATAGAACATTTTGTTTTTCGTATGTTTTCTCAAAAACTATAGTTTCCAAGTTCCACTAGGATTCCCGCCATTACCCACTAAATGAAATCCAAAATGGCCGCTTTACATAAACAATCTTCTCGTTAACCAGTCTGGAACTACGTAGGTATGTTAGCAGGTAACCTAAATGTCAAATGACCTAGATTTGAACGTTCCAGCTATGTAGGTAGTACTTATTGATAGATGCACTAGGGCCAGTATTTATAGAGCATTTTTAATATGGTGGATGAGGACAGAATTTGTAATAGTAAATTGATGATGATCAGGGCTTGTACCATATATTATCATTTTGCAGTTTTAATGCACTAAGCTGCAAGCATACACAATATCAAGCTTGTATATCCCCGAGGAAGGGAGCCCTATGAAATGGGACTTAAACATAACTGGCGAAATGTGGGTGGAACGCCTCTACCTGTAGGTTTTTTCAAATATCTATTTAACTGTCATAATAACTCCTCTGGTGAGATACCCGGTAATCAAATGCGAGCCTATGAAACATCTATTAAAAAATATCAAAAAGTCTCTAAGTAGAAACAAAACTGAAAACCTTGTAAGTATTTCGAAAGTTTTTAATGTTTGTTTACTTAATTAAAACATAAACTTTATGCAAATACAAGAACTTACAAAATATTCAACTTTTTAACATTCATCTTTAGCAGTAACGCCTATAGAATCAAAATGGATACTTACTGAATACGTTTCTATAATCTATGGTAACTTACGCCCACGATCAGCTGACTGCGACCCCGCGCACTACAGCCATTGAGATAGAATGTCTATGACTACGGCTGCGTCAAAATCGATAATTATAAGACAGCGCTTTGTTGCCTACGCTTTCCTACTACCTACCTGTTTCACTAACGCAGATAGGTAAATATTAAAACAATATGAGCCTGTAACTACCTTTTCAGGGACCAGGGCTAAGGCCATTGATATCATGTACGTCAGCTCACTGTGACTTACTATGCGTTTGCACCAGAAAACATTCAACGTGTAGATGTTTCGAAACTTGTCACATGAAACAAATCTCGTAACTTGTTTTATTGAATTTTACAGATTTCAAGTTAGTGTTTTCCAAACGTCGAAACATGTAGCAAGATTCACTAAAGAAACATTTCGGCACGTTGTCTGTTAAACATGTCAAATAAACAAACATGATACGAACAACATGCTTCGCATCAACAAGTTCCGTGACAATGGGAACGCGAGGTACATTGACAGAAAACAGAGATTTCAACATGTTTTTATGTGAATTTTTCGCCAGTGCAAACGCATGATTACGCAAACCAAAACGACGACTTAAAAACATTACTATCGATGTGAAGACTCAACTGATGAGTTCAATATTGCATCACGGTTCAACTTTTTCATTGATGCATTTCGTCTTTTTCCTAGAAAAAGCGTATATAATTTAACAATTCCGTGATCACCGCTAATTACTTAGTTTGTCGTCTCCTTTAGACTTTTGTTTGTATACTTACAAAAGAAAAAATATACTACATTGATCATTCACATTGATTGATCATCTACATTGATTGTCTCACCCAAAATGACGAAGCATCTTGTATTCGTGGAACCATAGCTTTGAAAGCGTCACTGGAATTGCAGATGGGCGGCGGTGAGCTCTTACCATCAGTTGGGCGGTATGCTTGTTAGCCACCCAATGACGTTAAAAGAAACCTCGGCACAATAACCTCCTCGCACACTATGCGACATGCGACTGCGACAGCTCAACGACTAGGCGCAACGACAGATTTTGGCCGAAAGTTTTCATATATTTTGTTCAAAGCTCCGCACACTTGGTGTCGAGTTACAGAGTCTCAACGACAGGGTAGAACTGTAGAATGTCTCGCTAGTTGTCGTAGCATCTAGACGCACAGTGCACGCGCACAAGCAAGCGATAAGTTAGTGAAGCGGAGACGAGCAGGAATCTTCCAATCACAGACGAGACGAGAGACGGGATGAGGATTTTAACCATTGTGATTGGACGATTCCTGCAAGTGTCCGCTGAGCTCCACTTGTCTCCCCGCTCCCTCTTAACGTCGAGCTGTCGCATTCGTATTTCGCATAGAAGGTACAGTGGCAGCTCGGAAGTTAGTCACTCGCTGCGCAGTACCGCACCCCTCACCCCCGCTGACATATGAATTCGTTACTGCGCAGCGACTCGCCTCATGTTCCGAGCCGCCATTAAGTTTGAATCAGGCTGTATGCGCAGTGGTCTGCCATCCGCGAAAAGTTGACAGTTCGATTGTCACTTGTTTTTCTATTCTTCCGCCACAGCTCAGTTGGGAGCAGCTAGAAACGTCAGTTGCCCAAAAAAAAAAACATCATCGCTACACTGTGGCAACACTACCTTAAAGTCAGTATGGGAAGTCAGAAGACCGAATACTGTTCAACCGGTGTAGCCAAGTTCCACAGTACCTAATTGGGTTTTGGAGGTCAGATCGCAGTTGCTGCGTGTAAAATTGGACATCCAGTCGTATCTGGTTTGACTGGATGGATGCCGAACCGCCTGTCAACGTAAGGGAGAGCAGGCTGTAGTTCATAGATTTTTCTAAGCAGTACGGAGTCTAGATTTGTGGGCGGTCAATGGCAAAACCAAGAAATGAGCAGCGAAAACAAGTAGCATTAGATATAGTAGAATGAAAACTGGAGTAGCTAGGTAGTGGAGGTCAGTTGACAGTTAGGCAGTCGCTTCATGTAAAATACTGGCATTCAGCTACATCCAGTTAGACTGGAAGCTGACCCCCACATAGTTAGGCAGATGATAATGATGTTGAACAAGCAGTTTCGTTTTGTATCTCAGGCATATTGCAAAGTCATCAAAGATCCTTACCCGATTGTTATAATCAGTAGCTGTGTCACAGTTAATTAGATGCACGGTCATCTCAAACCCTCCACCACATCTCCACCCACTTTTCATAGAACTCATACGCCATGCCGCCATATTAGAACTGAACCCTCCGAGAGGGTTGCCGGCATTACGTTTGCGCTTAAGCATCGCGGACGATCAACGGCATTAGGTTCAAAACCGTGTTGTAAAACACTGTAAGATGAAGTTAAATAGTGTTTTCAGGGGGTCTTGTCCCTGCACGTGGTTTCCAACCTTTAAAACTATTGGTGAATATTTGCAACCGTGAACCAAAAATTTCAATGCTTGTATTTTAAAACCAACGCATATACTAATAAATTTTGTTGAATTATTCATCAGATTTTATTTTCACGGTTCATAATGATGTATTTGCTAAGAAAAGCGTACATTTAAAATGAGCCCTGCGCGAAGGCTCCCGGCATCCCATATGCGACAAGGTGAACCCTCCAGGAGGGCATCCGGCAGTTAAGATAAAAGGTTTTATTAGCAAAGGTGGGCTAAAAGTAAGCCGTCAAGTTAATCAATAACTGTTACTGTAGTTTTGGATCACCGAACACTGCCAAAGTTCATGGTTATCTAGGTCAACCTTTTAACTTCCAAAGTTGTGATGTTTGGGACAGGTACAAACTTTAATATTGTATAACATCACCCCTACATTTTCCCAGAGGGGTCATCAGAAGTGTATCATGCATGATTTTGCCCGTTCTTCTATACTTATGTCCCATGTTATTGGGACGAGGCTACCATATCTTCATCATCTATATCTATTTGTTAGGGTCAGCTTCCAGTCTAACCGGCTGCAGCTGAATACCAGTGTGCTGAATATCTGTTAGACTAGGTTTTAGGGTTCCGTAGTCTACAAGGTACCCTTACAGTTTCTCTGTCTGTCTGTCCGCGGCTTAGCTCAGAGTTTCTTTGTACTAGAAAGCTCGGCATGATGGGTATACATATTAATCACGCCAAGAAAGTGGTAAAATAAATACAGGAAAAAAAGGTTTTTTTTAAGGTACTTTACCGTCGTTGGAAAGGTTGTTCAAAAATATTGTGAGTTTGTCCAAACCATTTTTGGATTCAGGGATCCGTTTGCCAAATATTAAGCTTTTAACTGATTTTTTTTGTTAGAGTCAAGTGTCGACCCTCCCTGCCAGCTAAATGGTTGGTTTTGGATATGTGAAAAAAATCACGGCAGTAGTATATATAACGAAGTTAAAAGGAAAACTATCACAGCTAAGTAGGCTTTACAGGTTAACGAGTAATAATTGACCAATTTACATTTGCAGTTTCAAAAACATGTTCTCCCATACATTCCGTATGGCAGAACATGTTTTTCAACTATAATGTTATGTTTGTTCTTGCGATAAATTCATCCTTATTACGGAACCCTTAGGTACTAATATAATAAAATCTACTGGATTAGTGACATTACCAATCGCTGAACCAAGAGTGGTGATCAAAACAATGTCGCATCGCGACTTCCTATCTTCAAGTAACATTAAAAAATTTGCTACCAGCTGATTGTCAATCTATAACTCGCAAAGTCGCTTCCCATTCATATTTCAGGCAAAATCCAGCCTTATTTTAATCAAATTCTTGGATATTACAGCAATATTTAAGGCTCTATTGATTTCCATTGATAGATTCAGACATTTTGCCGTTTAAAATCGAAAATAAAAGGATCAATGACCATTCAAGTGTCCACCATAGCTGCTCAAAGCTACATACATCTTCTATCAGACACGCCTTTACCAACGACGCGCATGCGCGTAACCATGGCAACCAAAAGATGGCCGCTGTTGTCATGGCAACCGAATGTGGAACACCACGGCCCGGGTGACCTAAATACGATGGTATTAAAGATATTGACGTAGCATTGTTTGTTAAACTAATGTGAATCTAAAAGTTAGGTTTTTGAATGGAACTTGGCGCCTAGAATCTAAGTTTAGGTAGTCACGGTTTTCATAAAAAAAAGTTAGGTTAGTTATAAGTTTTTTGGTGCATGCGTCAAACTTCCGCGGGTTCTAATTTTAAATACCGCATGACTTTTTTTTTCTTTTGGCGTAGCATCGGAAGGAATTGCATGGAATTAGTATGTCCCTACTTTAAAGAAGGTCCTAGACGAATTGTTGCTGCTCAGTAAGTTGTCTTCTAGTCATTTAGGTAGGTACAAAAATCGCCCTACAATTTTGAAATGTATCGTAACCTCTTTCTTTTCTCTGTATGAGAACTGAAAACCACTGCAGTGCTTCAAATGCCTCCTGCTTCAGCACTACAGTGCAAATAGGGTGATTTTATTACAATTTTTTCTCTAAATGAAATTAACAACAATGCTCTCAAAGTCAAACTAGCAGGCTTTTTTATTTATTTGACATTTACGACTGGGCGACAGCAAAGACATGGATGTTTTTCACGTATATCTAGTCAATTATTTATGTACCTATCATTGTTTGTAGGATTCTTTACACCTCTAGATGTATGTATAATTATTATTAATTGTTAAAATTATTACTGTTTATCAACGCCTTAGATATGTTTAAATCTATTATGGTACACGTGTATTAATGATTTATCTTAAATTACTGAGTAAACAACATTAAAGGTACTAGGACCTCAGAAATATCAATGGGTAGAGTAAGGAACAACTTGCTCTGTCTATTTCTACCAAAGTAGTAGTATATCTATTTATGTTTAATAATTTTCAGTACAATATTTCCTAAATTGGACTACTTACTAAATAAAAATTTTAAGTAGGGACTTCTAAATATCAATGAGAAGTATAACCCACCTGCTCAGGTCATATTTATGGGTCACAGAGGTCAGGTGACACTCCCTTTTGCTTTGCGCTCGATAAACTTACTTGCCAGGTATATTTTCTCTTAACAAAACGGGTCGTGCCTCGGAAAGCGACGTAGTAAGCCTTTGGTCCCGGCTGTCATTTATTTTAGTATTTTTTTTTTACGATTCAGACATTCAGAAGCCCGAAAGTCTTAACAAGTGGTATCGTATTACCCAGTAACATGGGTTGTGGACATCAAATGTGCAGTCGAAAATAAAATACTGGTTCAGCTGCATCGGGTTAGACTGGAAGCCGACCCCAACATAGTTGGAAAACAGTAGGCAGATCCGCAGATGATGAAATCGGGTTAAAACAGGATATGGGACATAAGCTTATTTTACAATGCCTCCTTAAAGATAACAGCCCCGATTTACGAGTTGTGAATTCAAGCCCAGGCAGGCGCTTTAGATTATAAAAATATATTCATGACACTGTTTCCAAAAACGGTGAAGGAAAACATCGTGAGGAAACCGGCATATCCTAGAACCAAAAATTCGAAGACGTGTGACATCTACCAACCCGCACTGGGCCAGCGTGGTAAATTACAGATTTTCAGCCGACTCTTTCTCGAAGAGAGGAAGCCTGAGTCCCAGCAGTGGGAACAGTATCAGCTGATTCTACTGACTCATTGCTCTACCCAGAATCAGAAGTAGACTTGTGGCCATTTCTGAAGCCAATTACCACGATTTTAGATAGAAAGAAACAACCAGGAACCAGTCTGCAATGCCAGAGACATCGTAGTAGGAGCGTTGCCATTCACAGAGCAAAATCAACCTTTAATGTTCCCACTGGACACAAGCAGCCTCTCTGTGAGAGGGAGTGGGCCGTAATCCACCACGCGGGTACAGTGCGGGTTGGTAAATGTCACATTTATTCGAATTTTTGGTTCTAGAACAAGTTTCCACACTGTGTTCCGTCACCGTTTTGAGAGCAGTGGTGATGAAATAATTTACACAAAGTAAAGCGCCTGTCAGGTTTCGATTTCAAATCCACGGGATGCTGGGGACTGCTGCCGTCTATATCTGCCATACCAGAGGCTTTGCAGGAGCGTTGCCATTACAGAAACAAAGCTGAAATATCTCATGTGTTTGTAACTACACCGGTACCCATACAAACTGGAACACATCAATGCTGTTGGAGGCAGAAATATTTATGATGGTAGTATAAAGTACCTAATGTTTCCAGGGTACCCTAATTGCGTAATACACGATCAATCAGAATCTGTATTGTTTTGAAACAGATTGCTAATCTTCATAAGTTCGAAAAAAAATCTGCTCAAAAACGTAAATAACGCAATGAATGTACACACGATCAATCTTATATCAGAATAATTTTCATCATATTGCTAATTCATTGCTTATATTCATTTGTCTGCTCAACAACGTATTTAACGCAATGACGCCGTGAGCACACCTCCGCCACGGAACTACTTCAATTCACCTAGCTAGCGTCATGTTTCGATTCGGATGCGAGTAACGGAACATGACGTTAAATTAAAGTACTGTGATTTTGCGCGGAGTTGTTGTGCTACCGGCGTGAATGTTGTTGAACTGTCAAAATGCAACAGATTCATCATAATCGTTTACGAAAATATGTTACGTAATTAGATAGCAGCTCCCTCACAAAGTGCTCTACTATGCTAGGTAATAAAATGATGCCCCATCAGTCTTCTGGTCGCAAGCGAGACCGCTGAGCGTGGTGTCCAGTACCATAATTACGTACAACACCATCAATCACAAAATCTGTTTCATTGGGACTGGTCAACCCGTAGCAGCCTTGGCTGATTTTTGAATTGTTCTTTGTTTTATCTTTTTATTACGGACGCTTCTAACGTGAACGTCTTTCTACATTGTTCTCACATGTTTAATTTCAACATGAATGATGTAACCAATATTTGTAATAATTTATTTAAAAGAGTTTCCGTGGAGTTTCTTGCCCGTTCTTCTCCATAGGTACCTACTACGCTTTGGAATGGGCAAGTAGCTTCATATTTCTGACTGCCAGATTCCTTGACAATTCAAAAGTGCCTGTAAATGGTTTAACCTAAATAAATGCTTTGAGTTGAGTTGAGTTTGAGTTGACAATTCAACAACATTCACGCCGGGAGCACCCCTTCTCCGCGCAAAACCACAGTACTTTAATTCATGGCTTGCGTCATGTTCCGTTACTCGTATCCGATTCGAAACATGACGCGAGGCAGTTGAATTGAAGTAGTTTCGTGGCGGAGGTGTGCTACTGGCGTCATTTCGTTAAAAACGTTGAGCAGACAATGAATATAAGCAATGAATTAGCAATATGATGAAAATTATTCTGATTTATGATTGATCATGTGTTACGCAATTAGGGCGCTGAGTCCGATTCCCGGCTCGGAAAATTGTTATTGAGTTTTCCATTAGGAATTTCTCAGTAGCAGCTCGGAGTTTGAAAGTTTGTGGTGTGATATTCCCGTGCCTCGGAAAGGACCTAAAGCCGTTGTTCCTGGGCCTGATCTCTCCCCGGTCGTGTCGGATTGCCGTCGCATCGGATTAAGGCTTGTGCAGACCAGCGCGACTTGTCGCGCGACGCGATACGAACAATACAATTTCTAAGAAAACTTCACAGTATAACAATAACCGGTATTGCGTCGCGCGACAAGTCGCTCTGGTCTGCACGAGCCTTTAAGAGAGAAAATGAACAGAGAACGCACCTGTGATTGGCCACCGTGGTCGAAATTCGGTCGGGAGGATTTATTCAAAATTCAAAAGTCATTTATTTAAAATAGGCTGCGAATCAGCACTTTTTGAACGTCAAAATTACATAATGCAGTCCCCCAAAACGCTCACCCTTCAACACTTCCTAGTGCGTTAGTTGGGAAGAAGTGACGCAACAAACTCCCCAGCAGTATTATTTAAAATAATATTGAAACTTACCGTAATACGCCATATTGCTAACCAAGTGTTCGTTAATCATGATATCCAGGGTGATTTCGTCACTGTCACAAATTTTATTTAAAAAAACACTCTGAAACACATTTTAAATACACTCACTGTGAAACAAATTTTGGGATTTAGAAAAGTGGATACCAAATAAATTAAAATTAAAAATATTTAGGTAAGTAGGATATAATTTTCTTAGAATAAACTACGAGTAATATAATACCGATATTAGTGTAAAGGTAAAAATGCTATATATTTATTTTCATTTAATGAAACCTACTGCTTTAGGGCATTTCGAATATACAGACTGATCCTCTATTTGAGAGACTCAAAAGAAAATGAAACAAGCTTTAAGTATTACTTTTTATATTCCTCGGAAATTATAATTAAGTAATAAAATCGAAATATATAAAAATCTATTGCTGTTCGTTTGTCTCGCTAAAACTCGAGAACGACTGGGCCGATTTAGCTGATTTGGTTTTGAAATGTTTGTCGTAGTCCAGGGAAGGTTTAAACTGTGAGGTAGGGTAGGTAGGGTTTAGTGCTACCCGTGCGAAGTCGGGCCGGGTAAAGCTAGTTATCTTATAAAATTACGTAATTATCGTAAAACTATTTAACATACCTAATAATAAAAACAAACATAACCTACTTATTTACGTAATTATTTAATAAAACCAATCATCTAATCGTGCCAAATTAATTAATAACAAATATCAAGGTTAGAGTGTCAATATAAAATCGATACTTTTTAAGTTTATAATTATATAAACATGATTCACCAGCGGAGGAGCTCGTGGCTAAGTAATAACAACAGCACGGGTCGATCCTTCAGGTTAAGCTACACTTGCCGGGGTTGGTCCATGGTGGGTGAGCATCTTAACATACCGAGACTCCTCCGTGCCTCGGAAAGCACGTCAAGCTGTTGGTCCCGGCTATCATTCGTGGATCTTTGACAGTCGTCAGAAGCCAGAAAGTCTGACAACCAGTCTTACCAACGGCGGAACCTACTTAACGTATTACCCACTTACTGGGTTGTACAGGTCAGACAGGCAGTCGCTGTGTAAAATACTGGTATTCAGCTGCATCCAGTTAGACTGGAAGCCAACCCCAACATTGTTGCAAAAGGCTATATAGGCAGATTGATTGATTCACCAGCGACAAGCCTCTGCTTCGCGCGGTTTTTCTTTGTTAAATGTAAGTTTAATATAAATATATTATACTCATAAACCTTTCGGAATAAATTCTCTAAATGATGGTGAAAACCGCATAAAAATCCGTTGTGTAGTTTAGAAGTACAACGCAGTCACACAAACACGAAAAGCGACTTTATTTTAAATATGTGTATACTGTATACTCGATTTGAAATAAGATTAGATATATAAACAAACCTTTTTTACAGTTCGTTCAACCGATTCTGTCTTCTATACCGTACGCACAAGGATGGCATTAAAAGCAAAAACGTGGGTTACAATACCAACTGTTTACTGCAGCTGCCATTTGTCATGCCACCAACACAATAGAAGTCAAAATTGGTTGAACGGACTGTAAAAAAGGCTTATTTAAATTTCTAATCTTATTTCAAATGGAGTATAGATATGATATAGTGGTCAAAAGCGCTACTGCTAAGCATGAGGTCCTAGTTTCGATTCCCGGGTCGGGCAAAGTGTTATTGGGGTTTTCCATCTGGAATTTCTCAGTAGTGCAGCCTGGAGTCTGGGTGTGCCACGTTGAGGGCAATAGGCTCTCCCCCTATTACATGGGATTTAAACATAACTGGCGAAATGTGGGCGTACTATAGGTACATCTCTGCCTTACCCATCGGAAAATATAAGGCGTGATGTTATGTTATGATTATAATAAATTCTTATACTATAAATAAATTTAACTTTTTAAATTTAAACCTAACCTTTTTGTTCTGAGTGCCATAATAGTTATATTATTGGTTCGTGCTCGTATCATAGTTATATTCCTAGTAAGATTGGATCTCACAACACAGGGAAGTCTAGGAATTCAATCCACTTGAATATAAACTGCGAAATAAATTTATTCTTATTCTTTATTCATAAGATAGTTATGAACCGCTTTCATATAACTATATATATTACGGTATATAGCTATATTCTTAGGGATATAACTACCATATCACGGCTTTAACCATCTAACTGCGACATAGATATAAACATGACAGCATATACAATCGTCTTAGATAACAAATCGTTATCTCACAGTGATCGATTCTGATTATTATGGACTATCGTAAAACGTGCAATTATGTATTGTTGAACACACGTACCGTACGTAGTTTATTAATGTAGCTACACAAAATAGTTGTAGATACATGCAAAGTTATATGTATAGTATAAGAATTTATTATAATCATAACATAACATCACGCCCTATTTTCCATTGGGTTAGGCAGAGATGTAACTATAGTATACCTACATTTCGCCAGTTATGTTTAAGTCCCATGTGTAATAGGGAGCGAGCCTATTGCCATCAACCGGGCACAGACTCCGCGCTGCTACTGAGAAATTCCAAATGGAAAACCCCAATAATACTTTGGCCGACCCGAGAATCGAAACAAGGACCTCAAGCTCAGCAGTAGTGCTTTTGACCACTGTCTCTATGTATACTCTATTTGAAATAAGATTAGAAATTTAAATAAGTCTTTTTTACAGTCCGTTCAACCAATTTTGACTTCTATTGCGTTGGTGGCATGACAAATGGCAGCTGCAGTAAACAGTTGGTATTGTAACCACTTTTTTGCTTTTAATGCCATCCTTGTGCCTACGGTATAGAAGTCAGAATCGGTTGAACGGACTGTAAAAAAGGTTTGTTTATATCTCTAATCTTATTTCAAATCGAGTATACAGTATACACATATTTAAAATAAAGTCGCTTTTCGTGTCTGTGTGACTGCGTTGTACTTCTAAACTACACAACGGATTTTGATTCGGTTTTCACAGTCATTTAGAGAATTTATTCCGGATGTATATGTAATAAGCAGTGATCGGAGTAGGTAGATTGATTTTTAGTACTTGTATCATAAATGCACACAGAAAGAATAACATGGATAAGTCATTTTTCCGGAAAGTAATTCCGGTATTTCCGGATTCAATTAAATATTGTTAATGTTGGCGTACGCATTGTTCTGATAACCGGTTATTGTACCACCCATGATCCTTTGTTCTGATTGGTCGTTGGGTTTTGTCAAATCGTGACAAAAAAAAAATAGGAAGAATAATAAAGAATAAAATTGCTCATTTTATTACAATTCCTACCTTTTTTTTGAGGATGGCAAATCATCAAATGACTCCTTCCACTCTGGCAGAATACAATTCCTACATAAGTTCCGGTTTTTTTTTAATAATCCACCAATTCCGGAGGAATGTCCATAGTAATATATACGTTTCGGATCAATTACCCCAGTTCAATCTACCTACTCCGATCACTGGTAATAAGACATGACACAAATATTTTACACTATTAATTAGCCATTACTTTAATTTGTTTGATTATAAAAATAAACAATAGATCCTGACCTCCGTAAGAAATAAAGACTTCGTGATTCATATATATATAATATGTTGTTTGTATTTTATTTTTAAACCGATGAGGATTTGTGAACTCTAGTTCCGAAATCCCCATTGATGGGGATTTGTGGACAAGAAAGTTCACAAATGCCCATTGATGGGGATTGTCAATGGGGGTTAGTGGAATAACCCAAAAATAACACACCAAAAATCAGTCAAACGTAAAACTATAACCCCCGTTTCGCTGTCAATTGTCTTGGCTACAAAGCAAGCATTCATTGACTTTTCGCTACAATGAGCAACCTTGCGCTACTTTACTATGGTTGACGACAACCGACGTAGGTATAATGTAGAAGCTCAATCTGTGGTGCTCGTGGTTCATAACCAAAAAACGTTTACTAAGAATTAGCTAACTGTGAGCCTGTGACCGCCGCGCCGATAAAACTGGCAATCGATCGCAAACGCAATGGCCTTCATTTTAACATCCATGCTTCATAAGTTTGAAAAATTCGTCTCCTCAACAATGTAAATAATGCAATGAACGTGGTAGAACTGTCAAAATGAAACCCATTCCGATCAACTGTCTTTAAACGTGTCATTAACCCCAGCGCCCCAAACAGTTTGCATTTCGAAAAATGTTTTCTTAGCGCATCTTCACCTAAAAAATCATCTGCCTTTAAGTAGTATAAATCTTTTCTTTTTTCAATGAATGTTTAGTAGTCTTTGGATACATGAAGTGGGCTGCTTTTGTAAGACGACAAAAATGTCACGGAGTTTAAGTTCCCTTTTCTCAACTACGGAGACGGCTTCTATATTTTATATGGAGCCGCTGCCTATCTGACCTGCACAACTAAGTTACTGGGTAATCTCTACACTCACTTTTTCTTAAAAATTACAGGTTTCTGTATTAAGCGGTTTAGGCTATGTGTTACTGTGTTAGTTTCATGTTATATTCATGAATAGGTGAGCTAAAAGAACTTTCATCATCCTGGAGTACTGGAGTACAGGTGGTACTGTGGCCTGTGATGGTGAGCGCCCTACTTACATAAGAATAACTCGATACTCTTTAAGGCATTTAAAGCGTCTGTACGAGTGATTCTTATGTAAGTAGGGCGCTCCCTCGACAGTCAACCCCAGCCCCCAGAATACGACCTTGCTGACCGAATAATATTTTCACAACAACGCTCAGTGTGAGCTGTTGTAAACTATAAGTAAGTAGGCATCTCAATAATTCGTGCCAATACGAAAGAAAAATACTCACACTCATACACAAGATAAGATTTATTTTAATAAAATCAAGGCCACGCACGCATTTGATCTATTACATTAGGTACTCTAATAAAAATAATCTTAATAATCATAATATTGGCAATGACCATGGACAAGATAGAATGCAATACCAAATACCAACCTAATAACCTCAAAAATAAAAACAAAAGAAAAGTAAAATAAAACTGCAATTAGAAATAACCTTCACCTCACTAACGCATTCGAATATTGAATTTTGAACCGGCCAGTGAGCACATCATATTGCGTAACCAGCGTAAAATATATTTAGCATACGCTACGCTACGTAAGTAAGTACGTGGGTTTTCGAGTGGATAACAATGTATAGTACTTAGTTATATTTTTGGATGAAAAACAAAACGACGGCGCACCTGATGGTCACCGTGTCGTAAACTCAAACCGTACGTATTTTTTGCTTTATCATATTAATAAAAAATACTTAGATAAAACGCATTTTAAGTTGGAGAGTGGGGGTTGCTACATCACTAGTAAGTATAAAATCTACATACTCGTGACGTCATGGCACATTTACCTCAATGTATCGCCGTAATCTTTAGAGTACGTAAAAAAAGAAAAAAAACGTGTCCAATATTTTTTTATAATCTCAAAGACGGACATAAAAAAAAAATGTCTGAATCCCTATAGTCAAAGAGTCGGGTCAGTTAGAAAGATGAAGCTAGTTGCCCATTCCAAAGCGTAGTAGGTTTCTATGGAGAAGAACAGACAGGAAACTCCATGGACATAATATCAAAATATTGCACTCCTACGGACATCACTGCAGTATCTGATCTGAGACTTCGGAGATGTGTTGCCATCAGCTCAGACTAAATAACAAAACTAAGACATAGCGCTGTCAACAGTGACGTCAAGGCGGTTTCGTAAACATGTGTGCACTTTGGGAGGTGTAGTTTGATTGTAAATGGTTGTAAATTTGTACGCGTATGCACAGAGCGGAGGTGTAGTTTTGGCAATCCTCACTGTATTGTTCACAGTGCTATGCAGTGTTGTTATCGTAAAAATACGAGCTTAGCCGTATGTCACAGTCTGGTATGCCGTATTTAAGGGAAAACAATACTAAATTGCCGTATTTATTTAAAAAATGCGTATTCTTCGTTTGTTTCTTCTTCATAAAGGTTTTTTATAGTTTCTATTAATTTAGATTCATGTTTATCTAATGTGTATTTGTCCTTGCTTCCCATTTTGTGGTACATGTCACGCGAGACTATAAACTTGGTACAGTATCCTTGATTTTTGTCCTTGATTTTGAATCAGTTGTCATAGATATTTTTAAGGTAATTTTCAATTTTGACTATTCGTAGTAGTTACTGGGTTACTGGCAACATTGTCGAAAAATATCTCTAATAATGTGGCGCACAGCCTCTTCAGGTGGCAGATATTTGAGTTTCATCTTCGTTTCATTCAAAAAGCTAGTGAAAAAACGTTTCGTTTCACCTATGATCAATTGTCAAAATTTGTGATACGGCAATGAGAGGCCTGCCGTATGCCGTATTTTCTGGAAAAAAATCATGGATTGCCGTATCAATAAAAACGCTGAAGCTATGACTTGGTTTTTTATTTGGTCTGAGGCCATCATAGACTACGTCGAAATGTCTCACGTGTCTGTAATCACACGGGCACACATACCCTTTAAATCAGAATACCTATTTCTGTTTTATTTTAAGCTCAACCAAAACCATGAATGAATCAATCCATTAAGATCTAATGAGTCTTAATCGTGATTAAGTTGTTTTGAATGCAATTTACCTAATTCGCTATCCACTAGGAAATCCAAGATATCAGCTACGAATTTAGACCAAGTGCATTTAAGTAATATCTATAGTCAAGATTCATGCCACAACAATACCATATAGAGACCGTGTTTAAAAATTCGATGATAAATTAAAAAAATTGCGCGGGCGGTACCGTACACGTGATAGAAGTGAAAATTGTTAAAAAAAATAACAAATAACAGAGATTTAGTGTGAGAGACAGAGAGATATATCTTTCTTCTCTCTCATATAACAATATATGCCAAACGTGACACGGCCTTGAAATTACACTCTCAATTCTCGTCCAATTATCGAATCACCACTGAAGAAGTTTCATTTCATTTTTATTTTTTTAAACAAAAAGTTATGTAGACAAACATCATCTTTAGATAAAATCTCAAACGATTATTTTTAACCTAAATGAATAATAAGTTGTTGACATGTAACGTAATGTCTGCCATATCAGCATACCTATGTCACGTAACATTACAATTGGCTGCCAAATACTACGCTACCACTTATATACTGAGTGCTTGTAAATAAATAAAGCTGAAAGTCCCGGGCGAGTAGCACGGTACTAAGGGAATCTTACAACTATAGTAAACTAGCGACCCGTCCTTGCTTCGCACAACCTTGACAAAGATCAAGATTTTCTTATTGTATGTGAGTTTAGTCTCTAAATGATCGTGAAAACTGCATCAAAATCCGTTGCGTAGTTTAGAAGAACAACGAGACAACGCAAACAGACATGAACCTCATCTTGTTTTTAAAATATTATGATGACGTATAAAAGTGTTTGTACAAACCTTTTTACAGAAATAAATAATTTATCGTTTATTAAAACGGACCAGCCCTTTAAGGTACTTTTTATCTCAAAAATAAACTTAAAGGGGGTGATATTGGGGTTGAAAGTTTGTACGGAAAACCCAGCATTTCTTAAATTAGGGATATGAAAATTCAAATTAATGCTTTGGTAAGAAATAAAGAATTACGTGTTTCAGCGTTTTTAGAAAATCATCCCCAAGGGGGTAAAGTAGGGGATGATTTTAAAATTCACATGTAATATTGATTGTTTTATGTACTTTTCAAGAGATCTAAGGGATTGTAACAATTTAGTTTTTATTTCGTTAAAATAGGCCCACTCGGTCAAAACTTATTACAATTTAAAGTCATAAACCAACCTGTCTAACATATAGGTAATACGTGGTCAATGGTGGCACTTGAGTAGTTAGCCTCTCAACTGTCCAGCCCCCGAGAGGTCCAAAAAAGTCCCGGGGGGGTCTTCTGTCCGTCACTTCTGAGTGGTCCCGTAACCCGATAGCACTTGAGATTAAAATGACGATTTTTTGGTTCTTGGATATACCGTTTTCCTGACGATGTTTTTCTTCACCATTTTGAGAGCAGTGGTGATGAAATTATTTACACAAAGTAAAGCGCCTGTCTGGGTTCCAACCTACGAGCTACAACTAGTAAATCGGGGCCACAGGGGTGGTCCAGTGGTAAGCCACTGGACCACCCCTGTCTAACTTTTCCGACTCATTATTTTCAACAATCATTATATTCTATGAACACCCCTGTTCATACAAAAGTTAGACATTATAACAAAGCTCGAGTTTTCTATGAATTGATATTTTTGGTGTCCTCTAAGCTTATGCTATATGGTTTCATTGGACCATGAAAGATTCAACAGTAGAATATTACCAACACAGACAACAATGACAGAGCGTAACGTAACAATATTTTTTTGACTACCTTTCGCAACACTCAAGGTCGCCATTGGCCACAGTTTGGATGTTTACTCTAAA
This sequence comes from Agrochola lota, assembly GCA_947364205.1. Lineage (NCBI taxonomy): Eukaryota > Metazoa > Arthropoda > Insecta > Lepidoptera > Noctuidae > Agrochola > Agrochola lota. The sequence continues at coordinate 5,944,115 of OX376248.1, forward strand.
TATTAGAGTATGGCGTCGCCAAAAACACTGTCAGTGAGAAGAGGACAGCAGTGCTAAAGTGCGTTTCATCAAATAGTTCGTGTGACGTAATGTTGGGTCCACTGTTGTAGCTACCTAATAATAATACCAGCCTGTTACTGTCCCACTGCAGGGCAAAGGCCTCTTCTCATATAGAGAAGGCACGAGCATTAAACACCACGCTTGCTCAAGACGGGTTGGCTACCTAATAGGTCCGTTTTTTTTAAATTTTACAGCGGAGCCAACATTACGGCAAAGGAACTATTTGATGAAACCTGATCAAACGAACCATAATCCGTGAGCTGTCATTCTAGTGGATTGACAGTTTTGACACCTCACCTCAAATTCACGACAGATGTTAATTGGGTTATTTGCACCATTGCCATAAGGAAAAATAGAATAGAATAGAATAGAAATAGGAATGATAAGAGTTGTAATATCAAAAAATGTAGGGCTTATAGAAGGTCTGAAAATGGAAGAATAGAATTGGAAAGCAGTAAGAGAGAGAAATTTTATATAACGTATATATCGGCAAGCGTAGTGTAGGACGCGGTGGGAGTTGGAACGCCGCGGGCGGGATGCCCCCCAGCTATATGGAACGACGACTGCGGATGACCGAGGACAGGGTGCTGTGACGCAGCCTAGGAGAGGCCTATGTCCAGCAGTGGGCTGCAGTAGGCAGAGTTGATTGAGAGAGAGAATGCAGTTAGAAATGGTTTTGAAGCAAGCTTGAAGTTTGAAGAGACAGAAATACGGTTACGAAAACAGTTTAAGTATGAATGTAGATAGTTTGAAAATAGGGATGGATTGTGCGACAGAGTTCTATCAATCTGCCTTATAGATTTTCCCAACTATGTTGGGGTCGACTTCCAGTCTAACCAAATGCAGCTGAATACCATTATTTTACATGGAGCTACTCTGACCTCCACAACCCAGTTACTGTAGTAATCTTAGGGCCAGCCCGTCCAGATAGGCGAACGTCGCATTAGAGCGTCAATCGGCTGCATCGAAATTAAAAAATAATATAGTAAGTACTAACATTTTTTAATTTACAACTTACAATTCCCACATATTTTTACCCATTTTTCTATAGAATATTTTTTTTGGCTTGGCAGCGCTGCACGGATCGTCAGAAGCACGAAAGTCTGACGACCAGTCTTCCCAAGGGGTATCGTGTTACCCAGTAACTGGATTGTGGAGGTGAGATAAGCATTCGCTCCACGTCGCACTACGATTAGTGATGTAAAAACTTTCAGAATATAATTAGTGATCAAAAACTTTCAGACTATGATTAGTGATCTAAAAACTTTCAGACTATGATTAGTGATCTAAAAACTTTCAGACTATGATTAGTGATCTAAAAACTTTCAGACTATGATTAGTGATCTAAAAACTTTCAGACTATGATTAGTGATCTAAAAACTTTCAGACTATAAGTAGTGATCAAAAAACTTTCAGACTATGATTAGTGATCTAAAAACTTTCAGACTATGATTAGTGATCTAAAAACGTTCAGACTATAATTAGTGATCTAAAAACTTTCAGACTATGATTAGTGATCTAAAAACTTTCAGACTATAAGTAGTGATCAAAAAACTTTCAGACTATGATTAATGATCTAAAAACTTTCAGACTATGATTAGTGATCTAAAAACTTTCAGACTATAAGTAGTGATCAAAAAACTTTCAGACTATGATTAGTGATCTAAAAACTTTCAGACTATGATTAGTGATCTAAAAACTTTCAGACTATGATTAGTGATCAAAAAACTTTCAGACTATGATAAGTGATCTAAAAAAAATCTGTCTCGTTGGTGTAGTGGTCGCAAGCGCTACGTCAGGAATTAGTCAGTAGTAGCCCGGAGTCTGAGTTTGTGCCCGGTTGATGGCAATAGGCTCACCCCCTATTACATGGGACTTAAACATAACTGGCGGAATGTGGGTGTACTATAGGTACATCTCTGCCAAACCCATCGAGAAAACAAGGCTTGATGTTATGTTAGTGATCTAAATAAACAGACGTTATTCGCTAAACATTTTTAAAGCGTTCTACAACAAAAACGGTAGACTTTTTGTTTCACCTCAACCCAAAAACGTTGGCCATTGTTTTTATGTGTGTTTTTAACTAAAATACGGCAGCCGTGTCAAGGATTGTTGCGTCAGCTAAGTAACGTATCTTTGTGACATTTGCGGACTTAGTAAGTTGTTGTCTTTGCCTCTTTTTGAATTTCGAACTCTTTGATATTGACGTTTAGTTGTGCCCTGTTTCACCTAATCATCCGCCTGTTTTTTCCCAACTATATTGACGTCAATTTCCGGGCTAAGCGGATGCAACTTAATACCGGTATTTTATGTAAAGTGACTCCCTATCTGACCTCCAAAACCTTGTTACTGGGTATCACGCTTCTTCTTCTTTTCGTGTGGTTATTGACTAACATGGTGTCAGAGTTTTTAAGCCGCCCATGGGCCTCTGACTTGGCTTCAAATGCCGTCGAGAAATATTTCTCAGGCATGCCTTTTCCTCTTCCTCAGAATGTTTACCTTCACCGTTTTTTAAGCAAGCGATAATTATACAATACGCACATGAATCCGAAAAGCCAGATGTGCGTGCCTTGGGTTCGAACTCGAGACTTATGACTTGGCGGTCTGACGGTCACACCACTAGGCTATCACGCTATACCTTGGTAAGTCTGGTTGTCAGACTTTCGGGCTGCTGACTACCTGTAACGACTGTCAAGGATATTAACGCTTTTCACGACGTCATTTAAAAAGCTTAATTTCAAAACAGCCAGCCACCGTTGACGAGTTTAAATAGACTTTCGTTTACTAAAATAATAATATTTGTTTAATCACAAATATTATTCTTTCAATAAAGGTTATAGAAACTTTAACAAACCAAAAATAATAAATTAATTTGTAACTTTTAAGGCTTAGGTTAGAGCTGTGATGCTCCATTGGTAGATTGGTAGCATTGGTAGCATTGGTAGCTTAAGTAGAGCAGTAGTGGGCCAGCGTTGACGGCCGCGACATAAGAGACGTAGGTCTTGTTTCGAACCCAGACAGGCGCTTTACTTTGTGTAAATTATTTCATCACCACTGCTCTCAAAACGGTGAAGGAAGACATTGTGAGGAAACCGACATGTCCTAGAACCAAAAATTCGAAGACATGTGACATCTATCAACCCGCACTGGACCCGCGTGGTGGATTACGGCACACTCCCTCTCACTGAGAGGAGGCCAGTGTCCCAGCAGTGGGAACAATGATTATGCTTATGCTAAGGCTTAGGTACTTTATAGTATCCTGTAAAACTCGAAAAGTTTTTCTTTATTTTCAGACTGAAAGGGGAACGTGTTTCACATTTTTTTCAGAGTTTGGAAAATGAAATATTCGATTCCACTATAATGTTGGTTAACAACAGTTTGATTTATTTTGCCAGTAACATATTTTTTATTTTTTTCTGCTTAAGAACCTCATTGAAACTAGTAAGACATTTTTTAAATAATAAATAGCCAAATCGCTCCCGTCGCTCCCAAGTAGTGCGCTTACCAACGAACAGCATTTCATTTTTATTTATATACTTAGATAATAATATATAGGTACCTATTTCAAGATGAAGACAAAGAAAAAACCTAACTTATAAGGTAGGTAGGTAAGTATGTAAGTACTTATTGGGGAAAAACGTTGCCAGACTAAATATTATGAGATAAAGATGTGGGTATAAATGGTTACTCGTGCGTAGAAGGGCAAGGGTTGCCAATAATAAAACATACTATCAGCACGCTGGTATCCCCAGGAGGAAGACTACGGTAAAGGTGTATTCGTACACCGACATGATATTATGATATTATAGGAATTCAAATCAACCGATTTCTTGTTACTAATATCTGAAATGGGGTTCAGGAAGTCTACTAATCTTTACATATAACACACCCAACACTAACCATTTCGCCAGTTATGCTTAAGTTGTGTTTTTTAGTTGTATGAAATCGACACGTGTTTCACCTCTCAACGAGGCATCCTCAGGATGACGATTGACTTGTTGCGAACCCGGACACAACGTGTTGCCCCGTCAAGCGCCGAACACAGTAAAGTCAGTCGTTATCCTGAGGATGCCTCGTTGAGAGGTGAAATCTTTCACATAATTCAACCATATTCTTTTTTGTCTTTGCCTACTCATAGTAATAGCATAATAAACCTATAATGTTCCCACTACTAGGACACAGGCCTCCTCTCTTCGAGAGGGTGCGGGCTGTAATCTACCACGCGGGCTCAGCGCCGATTGGTAGATGTCACATGTATTCGAATTTTTGGTTCTAGGATATGCCGGTTACCTCACGATGTCTTCCTTCACCGTTTTGAGAGCAGTGGTGATGAAATTATTAACTGGTCTCGTTCCCACTGAGCCACACACTGATATAGCCATTAGCATTAATATTTTATGAATGTATTTTAATTTCTATACTTATCGCACGTTATATTCTGACAATGGGCGAATGAGAGCTAACCCTAAAATAGTGTAACATTTTGACCGTCAAGACACTTTTAATTAAACATATATATCTACCCATAGACATACGCTTGTAAGCAAATGTCTATGGGTAGATATTATTATTATTTTTTTCGTTTAGTTACTGTCAAACATTGTTAATTTATTTCATTTTGCCTGTTATTTAATACATAATATACAGCGAAAGGAACTTCGTACTTTTTTTCATAATGTTTAATGTTTAATGTTTAATAATAATAATTAAAGTAGGAACCTATATTAAATGAATTCATTGAAATGGTAATCCTCTCTGCCTAGATACACCTGTCTGTTTCTTAGTACCTTTGCCAGTTCTAGAATAGAATAAATAAAACAAAAAATTATGTCTCTGCCTAGGAGTAACGCGCGAAAAAAATAAACAAAGCAGCGGCAGCGTGACAAAATGCCATTCGTATTTAAAAATAACTTCATAGCACGCGTTTTATAATGTTTTACAATATTTATTTTTGTTTTCTTGAATAATTACTCTTTGAAATTAACCTGATGCAGGTTGGCGCCATTTTAATTTTTTCATAAATTAGTAATTCAAGGCAAAGGAAAAACGTTACATCCTCACCTCGACTCACTAATCGATTACGTAGTTAGTATCGACTAAATATTCACTTTCGAGGATGCAAATAAAATCACAAAAATATATAAAATAACCAGAATATTACCAAAAAATATACAATTTTCTTATATAATATCCACTCTTCTTAGCACACAACAGATAAAAAAAACACCAAAATTTTGTAAAAGAGTTCACTGCACTCCAAACGGCCCGCGCAATATTTTTTTTATAAAAATAGACCGAACACGCAACGCCCACGATTCTAATTTCGTATATTTTAAAAAGCACAAACGCATGCGCTTCGTTCGCGCGCGCTCACCTACTGACAACGTACATCACAGATTCCCACTCGATTGTTATCGATTAACCAGCAGTTTCAAATATCGACTCGGCCCCATCGAAAATGCTCTATGTCATAACCTCTCCAATTTAGAAGTATAATACTAGGCGAATAACTCGACTATTTTCGGAAGTCTCTATTTCTGGATCAGCGAGATACGAATTCATATATTTTTAATTTAGTCGGTTGTCATGGAAATTCTAAGCGCAATGGTAAGTCACGAGGTAGGCGACGGTTTTAGTAGCATATAGTTATTTTTAACTAGATTTAGACTAGCGAGCCAAATGAGAAAATGTCAGCCGTCCCAATGGTTATTTTGCATTGATATTAGAGTTTATTAGGTTTTATTTGGCTTGAAATCTATTAAGAGCCAATCAAATGATGTATTTTTGACCTATTTTCAAAATGTCACGTTCTATTACGAAATGTGATGTGCTCTCTAGTTTTTTTCTTCAATGCTGTTTACTAGAATCCATTGCCGCAGCGAATTTAAGAAATACGTTCGAGTTCAAGAGTTATTTATCTAAATGCGATAAGACTAGGAAGTTTGAAGTGGATTCGAAGATAACAGATCACCTAGCTTTTATACAAATTACGATGACAGCCATGACAGGTGCAGTTACTTCAATCAATCTATTTAGAAAAATTACAAACTGTGATTAATTTGGATTAACTTCACATCATTGTGATTTGGACATCAATCTTTGTATCCAACGCCAACTGCACAAGTTACGAAAAAAAACCGTCTCCATGCACAATGCAATTTTCCATTCATACAGCCAAACATGAGCAGTTTTTCGCGGACAATGCAAAAGAAAAACAAAATTCGCGCCTTTTGTCTATGGTTTTTACAACTTCCGTTGATAAAACTGCGTAAGTTTTTTTTGTATTTTCTTAAAATTGTTGCTGAATTTTCCACAGACGAAAGGCTTTTCCTTTTGAGGGGCATGTGGCCAAGTTATAAATAACAGCCGGACGGGTCGATCCATTAGTTTAAAATGCACTTGCCGTGGTTCGTGGATGGGTGACCATCTTTACATACCAAGACTCCTCCGTGCCTCGGAAAGCACGTAAAGTCGTTGGTCTCGGCTGTCGTTTGTAGATATTTGACAGTCTTTATGGATCGTCAGAAGCCCGAAAGTCTGACAACCAGTCTTACCAAGGGGTATTGTGTTACCCAGTAACTGGGTTGTGGAGGTCAGATAAGTCGCTCCATGTAAAATACTGGTATTCAGCTGCATTCGGTTAGACTGTGTGCAGGAATGGTGGACAAAACGTACAGAACAAAATCGAGGAATACAGTGATAATGTTATTTTACTACAGTAAAATAAAAGTAAAACAAGCTAGATATGTAAAACAGTATCACTTCTACAGTAGCAGGTTAATTGGTTAACAAAACACTCAAGGTCACCATGAAGGCTGTCACAGCGTTGTGTAATGCGCACGCGCATAGTGCCGCTAGATGTGGCTTGAGCGTACTCGTGAGTTGGCAGTGACGTTTTAACGTGTGATGTTTATTTAACTGGTTATGCACTGTACACATGGGAAATAGTTGATGAGAAAAGGACTTGCTAGTTACGTAAGAAAAGTACAAAAGGGAGTTTGATAAATAAAGAGATTTAAAGCTTGCTGACTATTTAGATTTTACACATTTAAGCCTACGCTATAGTTTTTTCCGTTTTTCTGTCGTAGAATCCTGTCTTAGGGCCATGGGTATTATATTAATTAGAAAATTGACATCATTTTAGACGGTCTCAGTTCCTACTTTCCACCGGTAGGTATATAATCAACGTGTCCACAATTGACATAATGGTTTCTATGTTACCTATTACTAAGATCTTAAACACCTCGGAATAAAGAAATCGTGAACTGCAAGAATCTTCTACAATACAAAATAACCAAGCAAAACCCAGTAAAAAAGAGGGTGTGGGCTTATGACCACTTGATAGAAGTGAAATCTTACGACTGGAGCCGAGTTTACGCGATTCAGTGTCACCGATCCAAGCGCGGATGCAACACAGACAACTATTATGTAACGCAGCCGCGTCCGTATGAATAAAGTATTACAAACACGAATACACCATAGACATTTGAAAATTGTCTGCAATTTGATCGGTTCCGAAAGACATTGTTTTAACAAAAACGACTGCAATACCACTTGTAAGTACTCGGTCTGTCTAAACTGCGGGTATCCAACTTGCCTGGGACGTAACGCACCTTGTGCTGATACGAAATAGCCTGCCTAGCTGCGAGCAACATCGAAGTAGCGCTCGCCGGCCGCTGCCGCAGCACCACTCCCTTCACGCGTGGTTGGTCACAGGATTCACCTAACCTAACCCATTTCACCCAGTGCACAATTTTTCGACAGTTTACAATTTAACAGAAATAATCAATAAATCCGCCTTTTCATTGCCTTATAGGTACAAACAATGGCAGCTGCACTACAAACCGCTGTGTTGCTGCTGGGTTCGAACGCACTATTACTGCTTTAAGCAATTCGCAAGATAATGCAGCACATATTATGGGTGGCTGTGTTGCATCCGCCTTTGTATTTACGCATGCAGGACGTTTCAGTTTCGTTCACTGTTCAGAAAAAACACAAAGTGCGCCTAAAGAAGTTTTTACCTCAAAAACATCAAATATTATCACCAAAACAGCCAGTTTAAACCTCATCGTTTAATAACGAGGCTCCCTTAAAAAAATAAAACTTTATTACAACCTTCATAAGGGAAGCCTTAATCACTGCTCGTTTACGACAGTCAGGCTAAAAATGGCTCCAATGAGTATGCAGCACGAAGGTTTAATCTTTATTATAATGATGATGCTAGTATAAAAATAAAAACAGAGTGTTTTAGCCCGTTTTGGGTGTAACGTAGGCTGTAACGTCTCTTTTGGGTGCTTTCAGAGGAAAAACAACAACAGATATACAGAATCTGTATATATTTTGCTGAAGATTTGACTGCACAGTTACCAAGAGGTATCGTGTTACTAGATTCTGGTTTCGTATATAGCGCAATGGACTTAGGTAAACTCTTAAAATGAAATCCATTGCGATCAATTGTCATTTTGTGTGTGTTACGACATTATCCTGTAAACACGCCGCGACGAGCAAAAACACAAAAAAAAAATAAGGCATATCTAGCACCTTAGTATGCATAATCTACATCTGAGTAACTACTTTGCAACGCTAACAATTGTTACCGAGTACTGTCAACAAAACAATCTGTGTCAAGTTTAAAATAATTTATTAAATTTTTTATGTTGCTGTGTGGTAACTCTTTGACCGATATGAACTATCTACCTATAATTTTTTCTCACGAAGCGACGCGCGCTTTACTTGTGGTTGGTTACCAAGTGTACAAATACGCTGTGACTGCGTGTGAAGACTGTAGACGCACGAGCTCTCGGTACCGTCCGAGACAATGGCGAAGTCGGAAGTGCGTGTGTGTGTGTGTATGTGATGTGTGGTGTACTCGTCTTCACGTACACATCATAGCGTGTTTTTACACTTGGTTACCACAAGTAAAGCGCGCGTCGCTTCGTGAGATAAAAATACTGTATCAACTACTCAGAAGTAAAGACTATTTTGCTGAGCTTACCTTACCCTCTTTCGTCAGGGACATTGACGCGAAAATTGTTACCATGGATTCAGTACACGGTTCTGAAATTTCAACGCAAGGGGCGTTGAAATTATTCGTAGGTTATTAAAAAAAAACTGTTGTTTCATAGAAAAGTGCAATACCTACGCGGTCAAAATGTATGGAGCAGCAGATTTTTGAAGTGAAAACTTCTTTAGCATCGTTGTGATTTGAAAGTCGATGAAACGAAAAAGCGACAGTAAAAAGAGACAGACACATAAATTCATAAGATTTAACGTGGGAGAAAATGAAATAGGAAGCACTAAACAGTGTTTCTTATATTCGTGGTTCTCTTTGTGCTCTGCTTCGTACCCCCTCCACTCGTGTTTACCAAGGCATAGTGGGAGTTTGCTTGGGCCTCAGCGTTGTACGTTTGTTAATACGTGTTTGTGCGCGCATGCGTAGTACAAAGCTTGAGAAAAGGCATCACAACAACCGTGGTGTTTTGTATACGTGTACGTGTTATACGTTTGTAGAGCTTTTTCATCATTTTTATAATAAAATTCTTCAAATATGCCGAAAACTAATGCAGAATATTGTCGCGATTACCGAAAAAAAGAGGAAAAACAAGATTAAAAAGACAGCAAAAACTTCAACGGAACGTGTTCGTGAATTTCGTGCACGCCGAAAAGCGTTATTGAATTCTTATTTTTGAAGGTTTCATTTCTACCACGTGTGAATTGCACATATGTTTTCGGGGTTCAAGAATCATATACTGAATCTATGGTAACAGTTTTCGCGTCGATGTTCCCTGCCACCCTGTATAAGTGTTGAGACTAAATTGTTTATAGTATCTACTACATATAACTACCTCTGTACTCTCACTCTCTCTCTAGTGCCAGAGTGCCAGTTATAATAAGACTAGCGACCCGCCCCTGCGTCGTGCGACTTGAAAAAACATCGAATTTTATTTTATTTTATGTAAGTCACACTTTTATTGAGCATTAATGGCATGGGCGTACCGTATTTTGCGTGCCTAAATGCCTACTGTTGTCGATAAAAGATAAGCTAGAGTCACGTTAAGATTTACTTTACAGTTAAAATATATTATGCATTAGTTTTAGAAAAAACCGCGCTGTGCGGCCGGTCATATTGTATCATGCAAAATACGTGAAAGCAGCAAGCAAGCACTAGGCTCGCTCGCCAGCAGCCGAGCCCGCGCCGCCCGACCTCCTGGCCGATGGACGACGGACGAAGATTACCGCAAGACCGATTCATTCAATGTTCATATCAAACCATTATTAAAAATCCCGGATTAAAAGGTCTGATTTGCCCCCTCTGGGCCAAAAGCTCTTCCATGACTCTACGGTACGTACGTTAGGTAAGCTTCGGTAGCATTGGTAGCTTTGGTAGTATTGGTAGCATTGGTAGCATTGGTAACATTGGTAGCATTGGTAGCATTGATAGCATTGGTAGCATTGGTAGCATTGGTAGCATTGGTAGCTTAAGTAGAGCAGTAGTGGTCCAGTGGTAACGGCCGCATCGTACGACTTGTGGGTCGTAGGTCCGAACCCAGACAGGCACTTTACTTTGTGTAAATTATTTCATCACCACTGCTCTCAAAACGGTGAAAGCAACCGGCGTATCCTAGAACCAAAAATTCGAAGACATGTGTCATCTACCAACCCGCAATGAATAAAAGCACTATAATAAAAATAGCGTTAGTTACTCCTTATAACATCAGTTATCTCTCAGTGAAAGTCCCGTCAAAATCAGTTCAGCCGTTTCGGAGATTAGCCGGAACAAACAGACAGACAGTTTTAAAAATTGTTTTTTTTAAATTGGTACTGTATATACCTACTTTCATATGCATTTCGTAAAAAGCTGTTATTTTGACATTAAAACTGGACAGTTCAATTTTATTTTTTTGAAGAGTACTATTATTTTGCTCACCGTATTTGGCAAGTACATAATATATGTACAAAAAACACCTACTCGTAAATAAGTAGCTACAGCAACTGACACTGAACCGGACTATTTGTCTGACCATACCTATCTATAGTGTGTAGATGTGAGTTAGTGTTATTCTGTTGACTGTACCAGTTGATAAAAAGGAAGTCACGATGCATTAACATGGTGATATTATGAGTAAGTGGCCATTAGAGGAGCGGAAAAATGCAGCATCACAAAACATCACGGCTAATTACTCCGAAGGGATACGCAGAGGGGTTGAGAACACCCACGTATCACAAGTTATTTTTATTAAAAAATTACTAATCTGCGTTCATAATTCATTTGCCAAACAATATGTAAACAAACACGAGTTTTTGGAAAAACAACTGTAATGCCTACATATAAGGTTCAGTTTGCGCTACAACTTCATGTTTTTTGTGACATTTTCAACAGTACTGTCGGTCTAAAATCAACTTTATTTACGCTTGATTAAAATTGATGTTTGTCTAAGTGGAAAATTCGTGTCTGTTTACATGTTTGCCAAATATTTCGATATGGTGTTTTTATAAATATTTTGATGTCAACCACGGAGGAATGGTAGCAACTCGACTCAAACACTGTAATAGGTACAAGGTCCCAGTAAAATTTTAACACAGCGTTCCAGTATCCAAGTACGTCAAACCTGAGATATCCAAGCAAAAAAAACACTGATTAAAGTGATTTTATGTTGACCTAAAATAATATAAATGGCATTGGGTAAACACCATTTTTAGTGTATTTTCATTAGCTGATTTATTTTTCTTGTATTTAAGTATTTTATGCGTTTTTTTATTTTTTTCCGTTGTCCTTATTTTGTTGGTATGATTGATTTCTAAAAGTTTGTCCATCTTTTTTAATGGGACCTTTTAAAGTGCATTCTGAACGTGGGCAACGTCGCAAATATGTAGATCAGATGTCTAATACATTTTTCGCTGTTTTAATTAATTGGTTAATATTACTGTATCGAAATATGAAATATGGCTTACTAGTGAACTAAAATATTGATTATGAAATGCAATAATTAATATCGTAACACCCATGTAACACCGAATATTTAGTTTTAGATGTAAAAAAGTATTTTGGAAATTTTCCAAATGGTTTTTTTTACACCTAAAATCGTTACAACATCAAAATCAGTGTTATAATAAATTGCAATTCATTATTAATATTCTAGTTCACTAGTTAGCCACATTTCATATTTCCATACAGTAATATTGCCAAATTATTAAAAAAAGGTAAATATTTGACAGCTATTTGCGACATTGCCAACATTAGAATGAATACTCTTCAATCTGCCCGCCTTTTCCCAACTACGTTGGGGTCGGCTTCCAGTCTAACCGGATGCAGCTGAATACCGTATTTTACACGGAGCGACTGCCTATCTGACCTCCACAACCCAGTAACTGGGTAATACGATACCCTTGGTAAGACTGGTTGTCAGACTTTCGGGCTTCTACTACTGTGAACTATTTGAAAAGAGCAGGCGATTTTGAAAGCTTTATTAGGGAACCCTAATGAAATTATAGAATCCTTATAGGATCACGTGTGTCTGTCCGTCCGTCTGCCAGAACCATTTTGCGCCGAATCTATATAATGAACCGATTAAGTTGAAGTTTGGTACACATATGAATTTTAAACTGCTCGGAACATGAGGCGAGTCGCTGCGCAGTAACGAATTCATGTGTCAGCGGGGGTGAGGGGTACGGTACTGCGCAGCGAGTGGCTAACTTCCGAGCTGCCAATAAGTTTAAATCCAACTATACCAAATAACCCAAACTTTTTACATCAAGCCTGGCCAGGTCGCTAGTTTAAAGGGCCAACATAATATCGCTTCCGCTTATACTATAAGCAGTACTTACAACAGTTGACCAACAGTATATGGCGGTGTCATAATCATGTCTAACTTATTTGTACTGTACTGTGACGTAGCATCGGCTTACCATATATAAAAATAGAGCTTGGTGACAGAGAATGTAGCATAGCGTCTGCGTGTGATGCGCTAGCTAAAGATTTTCCTATCTTTAACCAACATCACGCTAGTATTCCCCGAATGGTTAGGCAGAGGGGTGCCTATAGTACACCCACATTTCGCCAGTTATGTTCAAGTCCCATGTATTAGGGGGCGAGCTTATTGCCATCTACCGGGCATTGCCGCAAACTCCGGGCTGAGAAATACCTTGTGTTTTTCTCATCACTTAGTTATAAGAAAACCGATTCTTTCCCATAAAAAATAATTCCTTTTTAGATTACTTTTGTTTCGAGTAAAAACAAAGTTTTTACCTCTCCTGGGTTTTAAATTATTACGAAAAACATCATTGGTTATAGATTCCTATCACAAGAAACTAGGTACCTAATACTGCGTTCGCAATTTATTTTGCAAACATGTAAACAAACACGAGTTTTATTTAACTGTAATTTCATATTTTTATGACTTTTTCAACAGTACTGGTCAGTCTAAAATCAACTTTATTTACACTCACATAAAGTTGATGTTTGTTTAAGTAGAAATAACATCAATTGGAAACAAGAATTTCAATAGTGGTTTTAAGGGTCGCACCTACAATTAAATAACAGACAGGCACGAGCACATTCACAGCGTGTCTGTACTCTTGGTTACTACAAGTAAAGCGCGCGTCACTTCGTCAGATAAAAATACTGTAACAAGTTCTTCTAACTGAACAGACAGCTGTGCTGCTGGGAATGTTGTGGCACCACCTCTTCTTCCCAGCTAATGCACTAGGAAGTGGTGAAGGTTCAGCGGTTTGGGGGACTGTCTTATGTTATTTTAACGTTTAAAAAGTACTCATTCTCAACCTAGTTTGAATAAATGACTTTTGATTTTGAATAATTAATGACTTACTTTTGAAAGCATAGATTAATATAATATCAGCCTGCACCTGTCCTATTGAAAAGCAAATAGGTACCCATGCAGAGAAGGAACGAGCATGTAATCTGCGTTCGCAATTCATTTGCCAAACATGTAAACAAACACGAGTTTTTCACTTGGACAAACATCAACTTTATAGGAGTGTAAATAAAGTTGATTTTACACTGACTAGTACTGTTGAAAAACTCATAAAAAATATGAAGCTGTAGCGCAAACTGAACTGTATCTGTAGGCATTACAGTTGTTTTTCCTAAAACGACTGTTTCTTTACATTTTTGGCAAATGAATTACGAACGCAGATTAAATATCACCACTGCATTGTTGATTCCAGACTACCACAGATTAATATAGATGGGTCTCTCCGCAGTTTAGGTATGAAGCTACAAGTACGCGGCGGGCCCGTCTTGTCGGGCCAATTCGATGCGTGTAACGTAGTCAGAAGATATAAAAGTTACGCGATAGAAAGAGAGGCAACTTCTAGGTGAATATAACTGTAGGTAAATAGCGCTGTGCGACCTGAATTGCACTTTATTGTGTGGGTACCAGAGTCACTTTTAAATGATTTGGCGGAGTGTCCCATGTATCTGTCCTAATCTAGGTACATTTTCAGTTTTTTGCAGTGTTTTTCGTCACCGTAAGTAACTGGTGCTTTAGATTATGATTAATATATGATTATGATTTTTATTGTCTCTCCTTCTTCCTTTAAGCCATTTAAAGAAGATCGCTTTTAACGATAAGACCGCCCGCGTGTCACCCTATGTCAAATTTCTACATTATTTTATAACTGTAATTCAGGTGTATTTGGGTAATAAAATTACTTTAAAAAGGTTCTCACATAGCTTGAACCAAAAGCATTTTTACTAAAAGGCGAATTTTATGGCATAATTATTTAATTAATTTAATATGTTTGCAGTTATGATTCGGCATTGAGTTTGACAGAAAAAAGGATCCTGACTTCCAAGTCTTGCAATCTAGATAAATTGTACACGAAATTACGAAAATTGGTAAAAATTACTTCATAATACTTAGCATTGTTTATTCAAAGTAATTTATTCATTGCCACACATGCGTTGAAAGTATTTAACTCCAGTTAATTTGCATTTTACACGGCATGATGCCATTTTAATTATAACGCCATCTGTTATTTTCAATACGCAACTAAGTTGCTTTGCTGCTGCCAATAGATGGCACTAAATAATTTAAAAATAAATATATTATTGTGTAAATAGTATTATGACGACATTTCCCCCTTTGAAGACGTAGAAAAGATTTAATATTCGCGTCTCCATTTGAAATAGCACCTTAAGTCATTGCGGCAAAGTTCATTTTCGTTCCACACGGATTTTTTCAGTATTTCTTAAAGATATCTTACCTTTCATGTGATCTGATGTGTCTGCCCTCATTATGTCTGTTAAGTAGTGTTCTAGTGACCGCATATTGTCTAATCCGCTTCTTTCCTGCAACAAAACAAAAGAAAAACATTAATAAAAATATATTACGTCGAATTGAGGACCTCCCTTTTTTATGAACTTGGTTAAAAATATATCAATCAATCTGCCTAGCCTTTTCCCAACTATTTTGGGGTCGGCTTCCAGTCTAACCGAATGCAGCTGAATACCAGTATTCTACATGGAGCGACTGCCTATCAGACCTCCACAACCCAGTAACTAGGTAATACGATACCCCTTGGTAAGACTGGTTGTCAGACTTTCGGGCTTCTGACGACCCGTAACGACTGTCAAATGTCCACGAATGACAGCCGGGACCAACGGCTTAACGTGCTTTCCGAGGCACGGAGGAGTCTCGGTATGTAAAGATAAAAAATATACAAGTAAGTAAAACTGCCTCGTTGGTGCCGCGGTTAAAAGCATGGCTGCTGAGCGTATAGGGTTCACGGTTCGATTCCCGGGTCGGGTAGAGTTATTGGTTGTTCCATTAGGAAATACCCAGTACAAGACACGAGTCTGGATTTGTGTTCGATAAATGACATTAAGCCATTTTTTTATTATATTATACTCCATTGGAAATAAGATAAGACATTTAACTAAACCTTATTTACAGTCCGTTCAACCGATTTTGACTTCTATTTCGTTGGCGACATGACAAATGGCAGCTACAGTAAACAGTTGGTATCGTAACCACTTATTTGCTTTTAATGCCATCCTTATGCCTACGATATAGAAGTCAGAATCGGTTGAACGGACTGTAAAAAGGTTTGTTTAAATGTCTAATCTTATTTCAAATGGAGTTACATGAAACATGTCACAAGTGATGAAATGTGGGAGTATTCGAAGAAGTTCATATCTAACCACCGGCACCATAAGGACTATTCTTGCTTGCAGCGCTCGGCGGCTGTAGCACCGTGCCGGTAACAGATGTGGTCATAGTGTTCACGGGATTTTGCTTTGAAACTGGTTAGATAAAGCTTCTTTAATGGTATTATAATACATTTCTGCGTTTATCATAATTTATTTGTGGGCGGCGTAACATGTATTTTTCTTCCAGACGTCTATATTAGTCGCCCATCAGGTAAAGCTACGCTTGCCGGTGTTGGTCTGTGGATGGGGACCATCTTTACATACCGAGACTCCTCCGTGCCTCGGAAAGCACGTTAAGCCGTTGGTCCCGGCTGTCATTCGTGGATATTTGACAGTCGTTACAGAAGTCCGAAAGTCTGATAACCGGTCTTACCAAGGGATATCGTATTACCCAGTTGTGGAGGTCAGATAGGCAGTCGCTCCATGTAAAATACTGGTATTCAGCTGCATCCTGTTAGACTGGAAGCCGACCCCAATATAGTTGGGATAAGGCTAGGCAGATTGACTTCTCTATCAGTCGTTATTTCGGCAGTCACCTTCTTTCTAGCCATATCATCTTCACACAGTCCATCCATCGTTTCTTTAGGACTTCTGCCAATTCCTTCGAGGAGTTCCTAATAGGGAGGCGGTGTTATGTTTTACATGTTTATACTTTTTAAAACCTGTATCATTTACACATTGTTATTTATTAAAAGAACAAGCAATAAGCCCAACTGTTCAAATAATAGGTAGTTTAATTATCAGCCATATTTTTACACACACACAAGAGCGTAATAGTAAAAATCTTATCCTAAAACTTGGCAACATCGCAAATAGCTGTCAAATATTTACCTGTTTTCATTAATTTGGCAATATTACTGTATGGAAATATGAAATGTGGCTAACTAGTAAAGTAAAATACGAGTATTGATTATGAAATGCAATAACTAATATGGTAACACATTTTTACACATAAAATTGTTACAACATCAAAATTAGTATTATATTCTAGTTCGGTAGTTAGCCACATTTCATATTTCCATACAGTAATAATGCCAAATTAATCAAAACAGCGAAATATTTTATCTATTTGCGACGTTGCCACCTTTCAAAATAAACGCTCTTAATACTACATATTTTTCTTCTGCCTATGAGAATAGCCATCAATCTGCTATCTGCTTAGCCTTTTCTTATCTGTGTTGAAGTCGGCTTCCAGTCTAACCGGATGCAGCTGAATACTAGTACTTTACATAGTAACCTTAGTAACCTGGTAACAACCCAGTTACTGGGTATCACGATACTGCTTTTTTTTTTTTTTTTCATGATGGGAAATCATCAAATGACTTCTCCCGCTCTGGGCAGAGCGAGAGGGTGTGTCAGACTTTTACTGACTAAAACCCACCCGTGTTCCTTCCGTTGCCTGTGTGCCGGGGCCGCGATATCCCTTTCGGACAAACCCGCAACCCCATATCACGATACCCCTTGTAGCAGTATTTTTATCTCACAAGGCGACGCGCGCTTTACTTGTGGTAACGAAGTGTTCAACCACTCTGTAGATATGTGTGCTATATATTTACTCACTACTAACAGTATCTAAAACGCGTTGTTTTATGTTATCATCAAAAAGTAACGTTTTAATAACTATGTAACACACTGCCGCACGATCCGCGCCTGTGCGGGACTGCTTTTGGAATTGTAATTTTTGCTTACTTTTGACCCCTCCCACCGTCAGACTAAATAAAAACCAAGACAGCGCTGTCAACAGTGAAGTGAAGCCGGTTCCGTAAACGTGTGGTGTAGTTTGATTGTAGTGTCATTGTAAAAGGTTGTAAATGTGTGCGTGTCGGCGTGTATGCACAAAAGCGGTGGTGTAGTGTTGGCCACAAAAAACAAGGTCTGGCATTCCGGGACTAACACATGCTTACGTCACTATCCAGTTGCCACTCTATTGCAAAAAACACGATTAGGAAAGATTTTCAGAAACCAAAGCTTATAAATTGTCGTTTCGTGTGTCTAATCAAACGAAACAATTCAATTTAAACATAAACCAACGTAATTGTTAATTAAAACCTCATTGTTTTATCCGATTCGCACAGGTAATAAAGGTGGTTGGGGAGTTATTATTACAAACTTCTGGTAGCACAGATGTGATGACGTAGACTTGTGTCACCCACGTGACCACTGTGTTTCGGAATGCCATACCTGGCGAAGTATATTATTATATAGAAAAGCCCTGCAGTGTGGTGTTACAGCTACTGGTTGGCATTAATAATATTGTTTTTAGGGTTCCATACCCAAAAGGAGCCAACGGGGCCCTATTACTAAGGCTCCGCTGTCCGGGCGTCCGTGCGTCTGTCACAGGACTGTATCTTTAGAACCGTAATGGGTAGATACTTTGAAATATTCACAGAGTTTGTACTACTATGCGTATGGCACTCGTGGGTTGCAGCTGAAAATCAGCGTCAGGTGGTACACTTTGTGTTGCCATCTGACATTTATGCTGAGCTAAGGCCCTTTTGGCATTATGATCATAGTTTTTTCAGTTATAAGGCGTATTTTTCTGCTGTAGGTAATGCCAATAAACGCATTTTTCTTTCTTTCTTTCTATGGCCGCTATAACAAGAAGAAAAAAAACAAGATGAAAATTATATAGATATTTAGCTGATAATAAAGTAGTGTTAAATATTGTACCAGTCTGTGGAGCGGAAAACTTCGTGTCCGAGTTTGACTCGTACTTGGGCGTTTTTTTTTTGCCACTTTTGTCCTAGATACAAAGTTATTTCAGCCTATTCTTTAGTCATTCTTACCTACCGAAAAAGACTTCTACGGTAAGTAGGCCGAAAAAGAAAATCAGTAGGTATATTCTTGTTCAAAAACCGCAGGGGAAATCTAAAACTTAATAGATAGTTAGCCGACTTTTCGGAATCATGTGCGTGTTGTATAATTACCACTTGCTTCAAAAACGGTGAAGGAAAACATCGTGAGGAAACCGGTATATCCTAGAACCAAAAATTCGAAGACAATATGTGACATCTACCAACCCGACGGAATCAAGTAATTTTGGCTCTTACATGCGGGGGATAGCAAGATAAAGTGACCGATTGTCCATCCTCTAAGATAAATCAATAATATCCACCCGGTTTAGTACCGAAAGTGACCACGGCCACAGGGTGAAAAACAAAATAGAATATTTTTCAATAACTCCAAAATGGCTACTCGGTAACGCAATACAAAAAATTCAAAAGGCAATTTCTCCAAGTTTGAATTTATTTCGTCGTAAAAAAGTAATAAAACAAATACGTTTTCAGTTTTCACGTGTAATTTCAAGTTATTAAATGTTGTGTATTTAACCAATCGTGTTTCGATGCAGCAAGACTAAATTAATTACTATTGGCCGCTTATTATATACAGGTTTAAACTGCTGCAGCCATTGGTGAAAACTAGAACATTTTCTTGACCCAATTTGAATTTGGAATCGCACTGCGTTGACCTTTCGACCTAGAAGCTCCTGTGCAATGATTTAAAAAGAACTAGAATTTTATATTGCTCTTTCATATCAAAGCAAACCTAACCCCATTGAAACAGGGTTGATTTTCTTTTACCATTAAAACCTTTTTATGTTTACTTTGTATAATTAATTTGTGTCTTTATAGCGTGGGCTGTAAGATTCAATTTAACTTGTGCCTTCGTTCGCGTTATGGCGCAATGCTGTACTGACGTCACACTGCGTAGCGGGAAAATAGGTCAGTAGGTTTACGGTATGGCTTTGTGACCAGTTAAGTAAGACCTCTGTTGCAACCAAATTACTAAACAGAAGAGGTCTTTGTAAAGTGGACATCTTTTTTTTGTAATGGCGCCTGAATGATTGATTCCGTATCGATTATTTGAATAAAGAGTGAAAATTCTATGGAAAAGCTTTACCGTAGTATGTTTTCTTGTAATTTCAGCAAATTCTGTACTTATTATGATTAAAATGGTTTGGAACAACAATGATTGTCAAGTCATGCTATATTTATGTCATCTCTCAGTCATATCATGATAATTTCATTGAATAAATTATCTTCCTCTGTTCATGAATGTATAGGAAACAACTGTTGTTGTCTCGTTCTATTGTGTGCAAAATGACAGTGACAGACTTATCTAGCGTTAGGGAGTCGCAATTTTATCGATGTGAGGATTCATGCGTCCTACGACTTGTCAGCTTGAAATGAATATTTGCCTGCCTTTTCTCAAATGATAGGCTAAAATATCGGTATTTTCCACTGAAAAACTAACTAGGTACTAATATAACTGTTATCAAGGCAATGTTATGAAATAGCCTCCACGACTGGCATTTATGAAAAAGAAAGAAAGAAAAAACTTTTTACAATAAAAAAACAACCGACTTCCGAAAAAAAACACTACAAAGTGAAAAATAACTTTTGTCTTTGGTTTTGAATTTTCGTTTTTTGCCACCGACTTCCGAAATTAAAGTTATTTTTCACTTTGTAGTGTTTTTTTTCGGAAGTCAGTTGTTTTTTTTTTGTAAAATGTTTCTCTGTTTGTATTTTTTCACTTTTTAGTTGTGGTACCTACCCCACACAAATTCGAAAACCTAAACCTGCTATGTAAATAACAGTCACAGGAAGTTATCATCATATCATCCACATACACTAAGTGGGAAAAATACGTATTATTGAAGCTTACTCAAAAACTATCCAATCAAAGTTAATAAAATGTATATGGGACCAATCCGGGAACATACCCTTTCATACAAAAAAAAAAAAAAACAAATTCGGTCCACAATTGACGGAGAAATCAAAGGACATACTTACATAAAAAATACATAAACTCCACCTTTTTGGAAGTCGGTTAAAGAATGGTAAAACATGACGTAAAGAAAAAGTGAAAACTTAAAACTGGTATTAGCGCCATCTATATTCTGTAGTACCGCACTACGGCGCGAGCATGTCGGTAATGCGAATCCATAAGTTTATGTAAAAATCGCTCAACGCGCCTAAAGAAGTTTTTACTACAAAAAAACAAAAAAGAACAAGTTGGGGGAAAATATGCGCCATCGCTCAGCATAATACTATGACCCTATGCGAGACAGTCGAAATGTACTACGGGAACGCCCTGGATAGTCAGCTCCACTGACTGGCTAACATAGAACAGTGAAGGAAAACATCGTGAGAGAACTATTGTCCAAGAACCAAAAAAATTGATGACAGTGACATCTACCAACCCATACTGGGCCTGCGTGATAGATTACGGCCCACTCCGGGAACATTATAAGATGATTTTGATAATGAGTAATATAATATTTACCACATAAGCTAGCTAGTCTATGACAGTTGGTTCCGAAACCAGCACACTAATTCCGTCACACAATGACAATCGCAGGGTTTTGAAGGATCGGGAGTCACGGGCCGACTTCGGGCCACCGTAGGCGCGGGCTTACGGACGGTGAGCAATGGGCAGCTCGCCGTCCGATAAGGACCAGGCCCGGGTCGACGGCGCGTTGTGTTCCACGCGCGCCTCAAAGAGATGTCAGCACCAACTGACGGGGTCCGAAAGGGCCAACGCCTGCCAGGGTTGCGAGTTTGTCCGAAAGGGATATCGCGGCCCCGGCACACAGGCAACGGAAGGAAAACGGGTGGGTTTTAATCAGTAAAAGTCTGACACGCCCTCCCGCTCCGCACAGAGCGGGAGAAGTTATATGATAATTTCCCAACCTCAAAAAAAAAAGGTAGGGTTACCAACTGTCCGGGTTTCCCCGGATTTGTCCTAGTTTAGAGGGTATCCGGGGAGCATCCGGGCCGGGTTAAATTTATAGTCCCGGTTTAGGCTGCTTGACATATACTATACGCGGCCGAAATAACGTGTAACGCGTGACAATATTTATTTTTATTGATAATAAGTTTTGTTGTCGATGTATTGGGTATTTTTTTAGAGGTGGAGAAGTTAATATCCATGAAATGGGCTTTATTTGACAGAAAATTGTATGGCATTTTTGTTTGAATATGATTTCGGGTAGGTAACCGCCAAACTCGCGACCCAATTTGAAAAGAGTAGGGTGGTCTTTGCGCTGCAGGTCTTGCAGCTCCAAAAAAAAAAAGGTTTTGAAGGAAACTTATAATTCACTGCTACATAGGTTTGAAAAATTCGCCTGCTCAACAACGCAATCAAATGAATGCATTTCTGACACCTGTTAGTTGGACTAGGTTAGGAACTAATAAAGTTTAAATTTGTAAAGTATGTATTCTTTTGTACTTAGCTGACAGGTGTCAGGAACACCATCTCTCATCGGCCGGAGTGTAGCGCCCATAGATGTATTATTAATACTACTTAAATCTATGGCATCGCCAAACATTGTCACCCCACGACAAGAACAGGAATAATCCCTTCCATAAACTTTTAAAGCGTGTAGCTTTTCCATAATATTACCAACGATTTTACAGAATTTTTAGATTAACTCATTCTCCGACTTTAAAAAAAGGAGGAGATTCTCAATTCGAATGTTTATATATTTTTAATGTATGTTACATGGCATAACTCCGTCCAATATAGACGAATTTGCAAAATTATTTTTTTGTTTGAAAGGGTATCCTCTCGAAGTGGTCCCATATAAATTTTATTAACTTTGCTTGGGTACTTTTAGAGTTAGCTTCAATAATACGTATTTTTCCCACTTATTTTAAATGGATGATGTTATAATAACTTCCTGTCACTGTTATTTACATAGGCACGTGGTGGTATTCGAATATGTGTGGGGTTAAGTACCACAACTAAAAAGTGGAAAATAAAAAACTATTTTACAAAAAAAAAAAGACAACAGACTTCCGAAATAAAGTATTTATGTATTTTTTTACAGGATATTTAATATAATATACAATCTTAAATATAATATATATCTAACACTAAAATATATAAATTATATACAGAGGAAAAAAATAAAGTTAGTTGTCCCTGTGTAGTGTTATTTTTTTGGAAGTGGGTTGTTTTTTTTTTTAATAAGTATATATATTTTTTTCACTTTGCCTAATTTGAAATTACTTACATAATTTTTTCGAACATGTCTATTATTGTCATCCATATTATAAAAAAAATATTAATAAGTACCTGCTACATAATTAAAGCTTCCAACAACCAACAAGATCCCAAAGTTACTCAAGAGCTCCTTAATTACACTGTTTCGATATACTGTCCCTAATTGTGTATATACAGGGCGCTCCTAATCGTGACTATACAGGCTGCTCTGAAGTAGGTCGCCCCTAAGTATGTAGGGCACTGCGGATGTTGCAAAATGTATGGGAAATTATGGAGACTACGGAATTTTGTACTTAATTTAACTTTTAGGGTCGTCCTTTTGAGTATTTAAGGAGCTGTAAAGCGCTTTTATTGTTGGATTGATATTTTATGAACTTAAGTGGCAATGAGCAGGGCATAATGCTCGTATAACAGATGGTCGATGGCGTCGAAAGGTTCTGGAGTGGCGACCGCGTACCGGAAGACGTAGCGTTGGCAGGCCTCCCACAAGGTGGACCGATGAGCTGGTGAAGGCCGCAGGAATCCGCTGGATGCGAGAACCTCAGAACCGGTCGAAGTGGCGGCGCTTAGGGGAGGCCTATGTCCAACAGTGGACGTCTTAAAGCTGACATGATGGTGATGATAATGATTTTGACAGTTTAGCTTCGAATGGCGAGCTGTTTTTTCCTTGAGGTATAATATTATATAGCATCACACCTGGGTTCCCCAAAGGCTCAGGCAGGTATTGTACCACACCCACATTTCCCCAGTTATGTTTAAGTCCCATGTAACAGGCGGCGAGCTTATTGCCATCAACCGGGCACATATCTAGACTCCGGGCTGCTACTGAGAAATTCCAGATGGAAAAATCCAATATCACTTTGCAACCCAGGTATCGAACCCAAGACCTCATGCTCAGCAGTAGCGAACGAGGCAGTCGTATTCCCAACTATTATACAGCTTCCAGTCTAACCGGATGCAACTGAATAGGTACCATAGTATGACTTATGGGCTTCTCCCGTAACGACTGTCAAAGATCTACGAATGACAACCGGAACCAACAGTTTAACGTGCTTGCCGACGCACGGAGGAGTTTTGATATGTAATGGTTGGTCACCCATCCACGAACCGACCGCGGTAAGCGTAGCTTTACCTTCAATCGGCCCTTGGGGCCGATATTATTTAAGTTACTGGCATGTAGATTTGATTTAAGCAAGGTATGCTATATACCTTGCTTACAACTGCAAATACAGAATCCTTCATTGTGCATGGTCCGACACGCACTTAGACGGTTTTTATAATGATTAAATCGAAACTTGAGTTTGAGAGGCGTTCTAAAATACGGCCCTTAGTTAGAAGTTGTTTTCGAAAAATAGTGGCTAGTGATGATTGACTATTGATACGAGAATAAACACAAAATGGAGCTCAGGAAGTGACATCGGGGTGCGAGCAGAAAACCTCCCCGTGTGCCTGATGCCTGCTGGTCCCTTATGGATACGTCCGAGGGGAAGAGCAGTCGTTGGGCCGGTGCACTCTGGGCATGGACAATACACTCTTCGAAAAAGGTAGCGGAGTTTTTTGGCGAGGGTATTGTTTATGGCGAATTTCTGCGAGGAGGAGGGCGTTACGTTCCTCCAGGGTGGATGGTGGCCTACTCCCCCCTCTGCTTACAGAGGGACGGTCGAGTGGGCGAGGTTAGGACCTGGAGGTCCGTAGAGGAGGGATCTCCATGTTGGAGAAGCAGGGGCGGGGCTCGTTGTGCACTCACCCTGCCAACGAGCTGGCAGCGGGAGAATTTATTCTCCTGATTGCACCCGTCGATATCGTAATCCGGAAAGAGTTCACGGTCATGTTTTGTGACTCGGAACGGGACGAGGATCTTGGCTTAACCGCCCGGATCGCGAGGATGTAAACCTCTATAAAAAATTCCTCTAATACCAAGTTTTGGTGCGTGGCGAGGGTATGGATGGCTGAGGAGTAGTGCCATCTGTGACTTTTAGTTGCAGGTGGTGCATCAGTCGTTAGCGCACCCCCAGCCGGGGACCAGTGGAATCCTTGGGTTGGGTTACAAATGTACACTTACCTAGGGACAGGGGGTAACCCTAGGAATGACGTTGTATATCCCCCACACTCGTGGGATCAATTATGACCAAGACAAAAAACAAAAACAAAATAAAAAGCGTAGAGATGGTGAGCGATTCGGGGTCGGAATCCGACTCCGCATCTGGCGCGAAGGGCTCTTCTGAGAGCCCGGAGCGCGTTGAGACGGGGGCCGCAAAGAAGAGCGACTTCTTCAAGCGGTCCAAACCAGAGGGGTCGTCCTCTGATGGCGAGCTGAATGCGGCTCGCAAAAAGCTCATAAAGCGGGGCGGGCCTCGGGAACGGGGTGTGGCCAGACGGCTCACTACCCCGGAGGACAGCGAGCCAAACAGAGGCTCTGAGTCCTCGGGCGGTGAGCCGGACGCCGCTGGCAGCTCCGAGCTGAAGGAAGCGGCCAGCAGCTTCGAGGAGGTCGTGGCAACAGCCATCCGGGCTGTGGGCTTGAAGAGGATTCAGTCCTCTAAAGACAAGGCCATGCCCGCTGCCACGGCCTCCATAATGGCGGCAGCGAAGGCCCTTCAGGTCGGGCCTCCATCGGACGCACTGTCCGAGATGCGGGCGGAGGTCGGCCGCTTGACGGCCACTATCGAGCTTCTCCGAAAGGAGAACGAGGAGCTCCGAGCGGACCTGGCCCGGCTTCGAGGAGCTGGCCCCCGGGAGGTGCCCCAGGGGGGAGCGATGCAGTCGCAGGCGGAGGACCGGGTTTTGACCCTGGTGCGGCAGGAGCTGGCCGCACTCAGCAGCCGGTTTTCCGTGATGGAGGGCATTGTCCTGCGCCCTCCGCTAGCGGCGAGCAGGCCGGCAACTTTTGCCGCCGCCGTGGCTACTCCGGCCACGCCTGCGGCCAAGCTTGCGGCCAAGTCCGCGGCCAAGCCAGCGGCCAAGCCCGCGGCTAAGCCAGCGGCCAAGCCCGCGGCTAAGCCAGCGGCCAAGTCCGCGGCCAAGCCGGCGCCTCCGGCGAAAGTTGCGCCGTCCAAGCCCACAAAGGGCGGGACGGCTGCGCGAAAGGGGACCCCAGCTGTGGCGGCAGGACGGTCGCCCCCGGCCCCGCCTCTTAATTCCTCTCTGGCCGACGCCGAATGGCAAGTGGCCGGGGAGAAAAGGCAGGCGGGAAAAGCCAAAAGGGCGGCCAATCGGAAGGAGAGGCAGCAGCAGCGCAAAAAGCGAAGCGCCGCGGCTAGGCTCCGCGCCCCGAAGTCCGCAGCTGTAGTAATCACACTACAGCCGGAAGCGGAGAAGAAGGGCGTGACCTACCGTCAGGTGCTCGCTAAGGCGTGGGCGGCAGTGAACCTGGAGGAGATCGGCGTCGCCGATGGCTTCCGGATGAAGGTCACTGCGACGGGGGCTCGGATGCTGGAGATCCCCGGTGCGGCCAGCGGCCCGACCGCGGACGCCCTGGCCGAAAGGCTCAGGGCGTCCTTCAATGCGGAGGAGGCCCGAGTCTCCAGGCCCACCAAGTGCGCTGACATGCGCATCCTGGGCCTGGACGACTGCGTGACGGCGGAAGATGTTGTGGCCGCCGTGGCTAGGACCGGAGGGTGCTCTGCCGAGCAGGTGAGGGCAGGCACTATCCGTCCTGACAACACGGGCATGCAAACCATAACGGTGAGCTGCCCCGTGTCGGCGGCCCAAAAGATAGCCGGGGAGGGCCAAAGGCTCCGGGTGGGCTGGGTATCCGCGCAGGTGAAACTGCTGGAACCCAGACCACTGAGGTGCTTCCGCTGCCGGGTGGGGCACCACGTAGGAGCGCAGTGCACCTCGGAGGTGGACCGCAGCGAGGAATGCTTCCGCTGTGGTCGGCCCGGTCACAAGGCCGGCTCGTGCAATGCCACGCCGCACTGTTATGCGTGTGCGGCGGCTGGCAAGCCGGCCGATCACCGGGCCGGGAGCAAGGCCTGCGCTCCACCTGCCAAATCCAGGGGCAGGGGCAAGCCTTCCGCCACCGCCGTCACCGCCGCAGCCGCCACCGTTGCCGCTGCCGTTGCCGCCTCTACTGGCGCCGTCGTCGCCGCTAGCACCGCGGCAGGGCCATCACAGGGGGCCCGGGAGGAGGCTGAAATGGATTGCCATTGATGGCCCCATTACGCCTCCTTCAGGCGAACATCAACCACTGCGCCGCCGCTCAGGATCTGTTGCTCCAGAGCATGGCGCAGTGGTCGATTAACATCGCCGTGGTCGCTGAGCCGTACTTTGTCCCGCCCAGGGATGACTGGGTGGAGGACCTGAGCGGCTCAGTGACCATAATTTCGTCGGCCGCCGCCGGTACCACGTCCCTCGAGGCCGTCAAGAGGGGACCGGGTTGCGTGGCAGCACGGTTCGGGGAGATTGTCGTGGTAGGAGCGTACTTCTCCCCGAACCGAACTCTCGCCGAGTTCCACAACTCCCTTGGGGAGTTGAGAGTCGTCGTCGTCGGGTACCATCCCCTGCCCGTGATCGTCCTCGGGGACTTCAATGCCAAAAACGTGGCTTGGGGTTCCCGGTATACGGACACACGGGGCAGGATGGTGGAGGACTGGGCTCTGGAGACGGGCCTGGTCGTCCTAAACCGGGGTTCTGTCCCCACGTGTGTGCGGATGCGGGGTGAATCAGTGGTGGACATCTCGTTCGCCAGCCCCGCTCTGTCGCCGCGTGTCATCGACTGGCGCGTCATGGAGGGGGTGGAGACCTATTCCGATCACCGGTACATTCGGTTTGAGGTCTCCGCCCAGACGTCGGGCGCGCCGGTCCGACAGACCCTGAGTGGTCCGCGGTGGGCGCTGAAGCAGCTGGACCGGGAGCTCCTCCTGGAGGCCTCGATCGTGCAGGCCTGGGTGTCATCACCGGACAGGCCTGCCGACATCAATGACGAGGCGGAGTGGTTCCGGGAGGCCATGTCCGTAATATGTGACGTGGCAATGCCCCGGGTCCAGCCCGGAAGTGCTCGGCGCCAGGTGTACTGGTGGTCGCGTGAGCTGACCGCTCTACGCGCGGCGTGCGTTGATGCGCGCCACCGGTACTCCAGGCACCGCAGGCTCCGTATCCGCCCTCCGGATACGGAAGCCATTGAGGCGGAGCTGTACGAAGGGTACAGAGCGGCGAAGACCGCCCTCCGAGCGGAGATCGGGCGGGCCAGAGGAGTGGCCCGCGAGGAGTCGCTGGAGACTCTGAACAGAGATCCGTGGGGACGCCCATACAAATGGGTGCGAGATAAACTCCGCCCATGGGCTCCCCCGCTGACGCAGAGTCTCCGGCCCCAGCTCGTGGAGGACGTGGTGAGCGCTCTGTTCCCTTCGCGAGGGGAACACACTCCCCCGCCCATGGCTCCGCCTCCTGCGGTGCCCGATGCGGACCACACCACTGACGACGACGATGAACCTCCGGAGGTGACCGAGGTAGATTTGAGAGTGGCGGTACGTAGGCTGAGTGCCAAAAATACCGCCCCAGGACCCGACGGCTTACCTGGAAAAGCCTGGGTTCTGGCCTTAGAGGCTCTCGGGCCTCGACTTAGGGGGCTCCTAAGCGCATGCTTGGAGAGAGGCCAGTTCCCACTTCGTTGGAAGACAGGGAAACTGGTCCTCATTAAGAAGCCGGGGCGCCCGGCGGACTCTCCGTCCGCTTACCGGCCCATCGTGCTGCTCGACGAGGTGGGCAAGCTCTTTGAAAGAGTAATTGCAGACCGCCTTGTCGGGCGGCTGGAGCGAGTGGGGCCGGATTTGGCGGACAGCCAGTTTGGTTTCCGCAAGGGGCGCTCTACGGTGGATGCCATCATGCGCGTTCGAGCCCTCACGACGGGGGATGCTGTTGCCCGGGGTGGGGTCGTCTTGGCGGTGTCTCTCGACATCGCCAATGCCTTCAACACCCTGCCCTGGAGTTGCATTAGGGAGGCACTCCGGTATCACCGGATGCCGACCTACCTCTGTCGAGTGGTCGAGGCCTATTTGACGGATAGGGCCGTCATCTACCCCGGTCACCACGGAGAGTGGAACCGGCGAGAGATGTCGTGCGGTGTCCCGCAGGGATCGGTCCTGGGGCCGCATCTGTGGGACATCGGCTACGACTGGGTGCTGCGCGCCGACCTCCCTAGCGGCGTCAGCGTGGTCTGCTACGCTGACGACACGCTGGTCCTGGTGCAGGGGAGGTCGCATGAGGCGGCGGCCGAACTAGCGACACGTTGGGTTGCGACAATCGTCGATAGGATCCGGCAACTGGGACTCGAGGTGGCCTTGCACAAGTCCGAGGCCATGTGTTTCTATGGTCCTCGGAACGCGCCACTGTCGGGTTCCCAGATAACGGCGGGAGGGGTTCACATCGGCGTCGAGTCGACGATGAAGTACCTGGGACTCGTCCTCGACAGCCGGTGGAACTTCGTGGAGCACTTCCGACGTTTGGCTCCCAAACTGGATAGGGCTGGGGCTGCTTTGAAGCGGCTCCTGCCCAACCTAGGGGGTCCAAACGCCTCCTGCCGGAGGCTTTACGCGGGGGTCGTGCGGTCCATGGCCCTTTACGGGGCACCGGTGTGGGCGCGTTCACTGCGGCTGCGACCGGCCCAGCGGTTGAACGCGTCCCAAAGGGTCATGGCCATCAGGCTGGTCCGGGGATACCGCACGGTCTCCCGTGAGGCGGCGAGCCTCCTTGCCGGACTACCGCCATGGGATCTGGAGGCGAAAGTCCTCGCGCAGATGTGGGAGTTGCGCGAGGAGGCGAAACGCCGGGGTGTAACTCCGCTGCCGCGAGAGATCACGGCACAGCGGACGGAGCTCCGGCGGGATCTCATGGCGGCATGGAGTGTGCGATTGTCGCAACCCAGCGCTGGGCACGCCACAATTGCGGCGATAAGTCCCCTCTTTGAGGAGTGGCTTGAGAGGCGCCATGGCGTCCTCACCTTCCGCCTGACGCAGGTCCTCACCGGACACGGTTGTTTCGGGAGGTTCCTGTTCCGCGTAAGGCGGGAGGAAACGCCCGGGTGTCACCACTGTGTGGATCGCCCGGAGGACACGGTGGAGCATACGGTGGAGGTCTGCCCGGCTTGGGCGGAGCACCGCCGTGTCCTCACGGAGGCGATCGGCGGCGGCGATCTCTCGCGTCCAGCCCTGGTTCAGGCCATGGTTCGGAGCGAGAGTGCATGGGAGGCCGTCACCTCCTTCTGCGAAGCAGTTATGCTCGCGAAGGAGGAGGCGGAGCGCGCGAGGGAGATGCAAGCTGCACGCCCTCGCGGCCCTAGTCGCCGCAGGAGACGCCCCGGGCGTCGGGAGTCAAGAGCCGACTTCCGGCCACCGTAGGCGCGGGCCTGCGGACGGTGAGCAATGGGCAGCTCGCCGTCCGATCAGGACCAGGCCCGTGTCGACGGCGCGTTGTGTTCCACGCGCGCCTCAAAGAGATGTCAGCATCAACCGACGGGGTCGAAAGACCAATGCCTGCTGGGGTTGCGGGTTTGTCTGAAAGGGATATCGCGGCCCCGGCACACAGGCAACGGAAGGAACACGGGTGGGTTTTAGTCAGTAAAAGTCTGACACACCCTCTCGCTCTGCCCAGAGCGGGAGAAGTCATTTGATGATTTCCCATCCAAAAAAAAAAAAAAAAAAAAAAAAAAAAGGAAGTGACATCTGAAATAGGAAACTATATTGACAGATAGATGCCGTAACGATCATCCTTTGACAGTTTAGTAAAATAGGACAATAATTCTTTTAGTTATGTTAATATGGAATGACCGCCAATTTTGATGTGAAACATCTATTGGCGCGCGTTGGGAATAAAAGGTAAAACCGACTCGTATGAAGGGTTGGCAATGGTACTCTAATTTAAAAAAAAAACTAATTAGTCCGTCAGTCAGATAATAAAAAATATTAGACACGTATTTTTTGCTTTATCATAATTAAATATTACTTAGATAAAACGCATTTTAAGTTGGGGAGTGGGGGTCGCTACGTCACAAGTAGTATAAAATCTACATACTCGTGACGTCATGGCATATTTTAATCAATGTATCGTATCTATCTATATTTTCTTTTTTTATCGTAATCTTTAGATTACGTAAAAAAAGAAAAAATACTTGTCCAATATATTTTAATATATTAATAATTAACTCTTATTCATTTTTATTGTACTCGTTTTAATATTTAGCCCGCAAAGCGAAGCCTGAAAGTGGGTTTTTAGACGGCACGAAATAGTTGGTAATATATTATCTTTGCCACCCTACTAACATTATTAGTCGCCAAGTCATTATTTATAGCTCCTCGCCTAATATTTTATTTGACTGGCATAGTTTATTTGCTACCTAAACGCAGCTGCTAGTTTTTAGTTTTTATAACACCTTTAATTTTGAACCTTACATAATATAATAGTCGCGAAAATATTTAATCGCTGGCAAGTTATTTTATTTGTTGCAAACATTTAGTCGACTTTTAAGTTATTAGTCACTCGGAAAATAATAAGCTTTTTAATATTCTCCATGACGGACTAAAAAAAATGTTTGGCATCATCCCTATTGTAAGTACGTTATTTCGCGTAAGCGTACTTTATAACCTACAAAAGCAATAGAGTACGCTAAAATACTCTATTTATATTGACTCTCAATTTGAATTGAATTAATTCAGCATTCACTAAGACTCTATTCGGTTAGGGCCGTCTTTTCCTTTAGCCAAAGTGCCCCAGGGCCCCGCGATCCATGGGGCCCCCTGATTCCTGCCAGCGTCGTAGTTAGAGGCTGCAGAAAACCTAACCTATTCGAGGCCTAGTTTTCGGTTAAAATTGCAAAGTGGCGAGAAGACGGAAATAGGGCTGCCTTGAAATTGACAATAACTGAGTAGCTCATCAATTTGCACTCAAAATTAGTAGTCTAGATTTCTAGAGTAAAAAAAAGACACAAAAGTTGATATTATCCGCAAAAAATAAGGAAAATTCTGTTTAAAAAATAACATTAAGTTATACTCTTTTTCATATGTAAGTCTGTACTCTATCATTTACCCTCTCTAAAATCAGAAATACTTTATTTCTTCTAAATAAAGTTGACAACGCTACTCGTATGCCGTGACAGGAAATGGCATGCATTACGCTGTCATAGGCCGTCATTTCAGAATTATTTTTTTTCTCCGTATTTATTTATTTGTCATAACCATGAATTTTGATGATTTACATCTGCCGACCAACCAGCGCCGCGGGGCAATTTTTTTTTTTTAATATTATCAATTCTCTAATCTGTAATAATACTGATTAGGGATTCGATCTTGGGATAATTACAGTTGTCAAATATTAAATTGTTGTTGTTGTGTTGTTATGTTTCTGTCATTGGTTAGCAAACAACAAACAATCATAATAGTTATGGTTTTTTGCAACCAAGGGCTACCCTTCAATTTCGTGAAAGATAGGAGTATAATAGGATGATTAAGCAGAGTAAGTAAACTGCCACAGTTCTTGTACTGAAAGACAATGCATTTGTGTGGATTCTGAGACAATTACAAGACCAAGTTTCTTAGTATTTCATACTAATTGGTAAACATTTATTTTTACTGAATCCATTTAAAAGTCCGTGAGAACATACATTGATAATACAGTACCGCATTTTCCCTCGTTTTACCTAACCTTTTTTTTTTTCCATTAGCAATCCTCGTGGATACCAGGTTCGTCTGGGGAGATCAGAGGGTTAAGTCGAACTGATTAAAACCTACCATAACCCTGGGAGATACTTGTACCTACATTCGCCGCGCCCCCGGCTGTTATCAGCCCGCCATCCCTAGCAGGCCCTATCACACCTAACCTAACAATACCTACGCCTACCGAACACGCCAAGACCTTAGAAACGAACGGCGGCTAGGATAGACTGCATGGATCCGTAAGTAATCCAGGTGTTGTGGCACAATTTGGGAAAGTCCTATTTCCAGCACGCGTAGCATAAACACCAAAGAAAGGTTTTCTACGAGTTTTGTCGACGGAAGAATAGACAAAATGACAGATTGTGATTGTTTATCTGTCATTTTGTCTATTCTTCCGTCGTTCTGCCTTAATGATTCGATTCGTTTGAAAAAATACGCGAATCATGATACTATCAGGGGGCTGAATATACTTACTACTTATAAGCAGTAAAAAACGACCCATACGTCATAGTCGTAGAAAGCCAAATAAAGCCACAAGTCGCTACACTGCCTAATGTAAAGTTAATGAATGAATTATTAATTCAACATTCTATGAATTATTAATCTTAACTTACATCCCCTGTAAACTATGAACATGTTAGTTGATAATATATGTAAATCAACGTTAATTAGTCTTGTTAAAGGATAGGCTGGATAAACAAAAGTAGTTCCAACGCTACAAGAATCATGCGGCGCGTGGCCAAAATCAGAACTAACGCCGCCATCTTGTTTTGCTAATACAAATTTGTTTCTTTCTTTTTCGTATGGTTAGTGACTAACCTGTACCCTAATAACGTAATACACGATCAATCAGCATATAAATCGTTTTGAAACAGATTGCTAATGCTACTTGACATTATGTCATATTCAGTAAATTCATCAAAATATACCAGTTTTATTTAAACATTGACATTGTCGAATATTGCATACAAAATGACATGATTACTTTGTAAAGTATTATAATATTTTAATTATTGTGAATGTAGACTATGTGGATATATTTTTTAATTTTTCTTTTTTTTTCATGACTTTTTATTTTCTTTCTCAGTTATTTTTAATAATGTTCTGGCAATTTGAGTAGTTTATGCGGCCTACCCAAATGTCCTTTCTTTGGTATTGTTCGTCGAGTTGAACTCCTTATGTTCTGAGTTGAGCTCCACGATTACTGACAAATGCTTGCACTGACTGGTCCACTCAAATCTGTGTGGTCCTTTTCTCAAAAGACCATTTCAGACACTAATCTACATGGTCTTCTTATGGCCTGACCAAGATTATGTCTGGACTTTAAAAGAGACCTCTGAGTTTATTTCGGCCTTTCTTCTCAGAGTAGTCAGATAGGAAACGCCGAACTCATTTAGCTAATTTTTTAATATGACCTGTAAAAGTGCTTCCTATATCCTATTTACAGAATAAACAATTTCATTTCATTTCTCAAAACGGCATGTCTTGGAATCAACTAATCGAACACAATAAGTGACTTCCACACCAACGCGTACTGGACCTGCGTGGTTGATTCTGGTCCGTTCCTCACAGAAAGAGACTTGTGTCAAAGTCAAGGTAAATTATGGCATAATCACATTATGACATTACTTTTGGACCTTGTATTTATGTTATTTTATTTAATAAAATAAAAGCAGTTAAATTTTTCTTCAACTTTCCTTCACTGAAAAACCTACGGCCTCTCCTCATAACAAGCCTCTAGAATTGCCAACTTGAAACTGACAAGATCCACAATGCAGCCAATCGCAGAGCGCGACGCGGGAAATTAGGTTAGCTTAGCTATTCAAAAATAGAACGGAATGAACTCGGAAAAGGAAAACAAGTTGTTACTTTTTTTTAAGTTGGAGATATTGTCGTATTGCCATGCAGCGTGTTATTTTTTTTCGTCTTTCATTTACATACATTGGCTATTAGCCAATGAGGTTTCATTTTCTTATCTTGAAATATGTATCTGGAGCCTAGTTACATAATAATGGGTCCATGTGCAGTACTATACTAGTTTTAATAAGTGATTTCCTCTGCCATTGGGGTCAAAGACATATTTTACTTAATTAAAAATCTTAAATTCGTTCACTGACAGACAACGACAACAACCTAAACGGCTGGGATATAGCGAAAGAGCACTAACGAAAGCGTTTTGAAAATTCACCCCTAAAGCTCAGACCAAATAAAAAACCAGGACATAGCGCTGTGAACAATACAGTGAAGCATGCCAAAACTACACCGCTCACAAGCACACATTTACAACCATTTACAATGACACTACAATCAAACTACACCTCACTAAGTGCACACATGTTTACGAAACGGGCCTCACGTCACTGTCGACAGCACTTTGTCTTGGTTTTTTATTTGGTCTGAGCCGTAAAGGGGTTTCATAGGGCTATAATATCGGCCCAATTTAGCCATATGGGCGCCCTTTATAAAATATCAAGTACCAGATAGTTTTGTCGAAACTTATCTGTTTGTTCCCGTTATCACGTCTTATCTCCTTATCAGCCGCTATCGTAAACCTCTTATCATCGCCCAGATGATCTCTCAAAGTATTAGGTATCTATTTTCTACTCATATAGTGCGTTGTTATAACCACTGCAGCACACGGTCGTTATAATCAAACTATATATCTGCTCCCGGCGGATTCCAGCTTAAGCACTGGGAAGTGGTGGGTGGGCGTTTTTGGGGGACTGTCTTATGTAATGACGTTCGAAAAGTGCTGATTCTCAGCCTTGTTTGAATAATTGACTTTTGAACTTGGAATTTAGAATTTAGATTTATGAATTTTTTGAATTTTGAATTTTTCAGCCGCATAAGTCTCGATTCCGTAGGAATATTGGGATGAAAAGCATCCTATATCCTAATCCCTGTTATGGTCTACCCCTGTGCCAAATTTCATCCAAATCCGTTCAGTCGTTTTAGCGTGAAAGCGTAACAAACAAACAAACTCACTTTCGCATTTATGATATTATAATATGAATGAGTTAGGATTAGGATAGTTTGGAAATATATTTTTGACATTTTCGAAATAATTCATGAGGGGCTCGTGGCTCACTAATAACAGCCGCACGGGCAATGTTCAAGGTTAAGCAACGCTTGCCGAGGTCGATCCGTGGATGGGTGACCATTCATAAATTCATCTGCTGGGGAGTTTGTTGCGCCACCAGCTAACGCACTAGGAAGTGATGAAGGGTTTTGCGGGACTGTCTTGTGTAATTTTGACGTTCGAAAAGTGCTGATTGTCAGCCTAGTTAGAATAAATTACTTTTGAATTTGAATTTAACATACAAGACTGCCCCCGTGCCTCGGAAAGCACGTTAAGCAGTTGGTCCCGGCTTTCATTCGTTCATCTTTAACAGTCGATCTGGGTAGTCAGGAAAGTCCCGAAAGTCTGACCCCCAATCTTACCAAGAGCCCGATTAAATCAGTATATATGCTGTCAAATATATTATCAAACGATTATTTATTAAAAACAAATCAACTACAAGGTTTGCAGATTCATCTCGATTTTGACAGCTGTCATAATGTAAGGACCCCGGAAGTGGCTGGAAGACTTTGTCGTTATTATGGCACGACTGACAGGATTAATTTCCTTTGAAACTGTCGCACGTGACAGACTTTTGTTAACCAATGTCAAGTCGCAATTTATTGTCTTCTCAGAGTAATAGTTATTACTCTGAGATTGTCTTACTTGAAGGTTTAAAGTGTGAAGAGGCTTTTGAACAGAGGGTATTCCCGTAATTTTAAAGAACGTTCGCATTTTTTTTTCTTATTCGCAGTCTGTCAAAAATACAATCAATTTACCAAAATTTTTGACAAATTTGACAGATTGCGACTTGAACGTAAACGTTTTTTAAGTACGAGAATTGGCCTTCAGCAGTGGGATGTCCACAAGAATTAGTATGGTCTGTTTTTCTATGCACCTTATCATTTATGTAGGAACCTATTCTATAACCATCGTCAAAAGCGATTTATGCGAATGTGATCGACTGCAACAGTCGTAAGTTCTCAACGTAAATGGAGCGACGATATTCGCAGTGTGGCTGATAATAAAAGTAAATAGGGATATGTGCAAGTGGATGAGAGTCGAAAATCGAATAAAATTAGGAGCCTACTTGCAATTGGAGCGACCTAGCTCATCTTAATATTCCTACAAAGATATAATAATAAATGAAGATCACGAATTCGTTTTTCAAAAGTTATGAATAACAAAATATTCCTTCGTACCAAGAGATTATTAGCCTGTAAGTACGTATGTGTACATAGTTCGTAGTTCTCTCATGAAACGAGGTTATAATAGATAAGTAACCAATCTGTCATGCGACTGTCAATGAATTAGGAAAAATATGGATAAGATAAACTAAATAACAATATTGAGTCTGGTCGACATCACACGATGTTTTTGAAGTGACAACTTCTTTAGGCGCGTTTAGCGATTTTTGGTAGGGACACAAATGCATGCAGATAATTCACTCCGCATTTAAGGTATGAAGCTACAAGTACGCGGCGGCGGCGGGCTCATCTTGTCGGGCCAATAGGGATAACGACAAAAAATTTTTTTTAGCCCGTCTTTGAGATTAACAAAAAAATATTGGACACGTATTTTTTCTTTTTTTACGTAATCTAAAGATTACGGCGATACATTGAGGCAAAATGTGCCATGACGTCACGAGTATGTAGATTTTATACGTACTAGTGACGTATCGACCCCACTCCCCAACTTAAAATGCGTTTTATCTAAGTAATTTTTTATTAATATGAAAAAGCAAAAAATACGTGTCTAATATTTTTTTATTATCTGACTGACGGACTAATTAGAATTTGATTTTTTTTACCCAGGCATCATCCCTATTCAATGAGAGTTACGGAGTCAGAAGAAGAGTTACGCGATAGAAAGAGAGGCAACTTCTAGGTGAATATAACTGTAGGTAATTCGCCCTGTGCGACTTGAATTGCACTTTATTGTGTCGTCTCAAGAGGTGGTTTTTATTTAAATGATTTTGCGGAGTGGACCATCTGTATTTACATGTACGCGTAGCATGACGCTTTCTATTTCTACGAAGAATAGACATAGCTCTTTCTATACAAACTGACATTTCGTTTCTCCATTTTTGACATCGCACCTTAGAAATCTTTCTACAATCTGTCATTTTTTCTTACGTTTCTAACAATCTTTGTCTAGGTCTTTTTTTAAGTAGACTATTTCAGAAGAAAGTTTTCTATCCCAAACTGTCAAAATCACACTAAAAACTGACTGCTGTCTAAGGTAGTAAAGACAATTTGATTTTGTAATCGCCATGCTAAAGACAGTAGAAAACTTTCTACTCAACGGCCACAAAGTATATACGGTTATCTACAAAATCATGATTTTACAGAAGAAAGTTTTGAATGCAAAATTGTGATAATTAATAGAAGAACAAAGCTATCTTCTATTTTACATCATTTAGTTAATAGGGCATTACCAAGGAAATGGTTAAGGCCAATATTACTGTAATATTTTTTGTTCCAAAACACAGTACTTTGTCATTTTAAGAATAAATGTTGTAGTTGTCTTTAAATACGTGACTGATCAGTAAAAATAGAGAATCAAACAGAAAAAAAGTCCTATGACAAAACAAAGAATTCTGAGTCGAATTATGTCAGAGTGAATTTCGTAAAAGTGCAGTTGACTCTTTCTACTTTGCTGCCGTCGTACTGTCTACACGGAACGTCATTTTTGTCTACTCTTCCGTCGACAAAAAGTTACTCATGCTACGCGTGCTGTAGTACGATAAACTTATGGATTCGCGTCACCGACATGTTCGCGCCGTAGTGATGTAGAATCAGATAGAATGTTCTCTTTTTTGGCGGCAGTCCCAATGAAAGCCAATTTTTTTTTAATCACTCGCGTTGTCTCTGGGATAGTCACCTGTGGTGCCTCTACCGATCTAAGTCAATCTGCCTAGGCTTTTCCCAATTATATTGGGGTCGGCTTCCAGTCTAACCCGATGCAGCTAAACCAGTATTTTACATGGAGTGACTGCCTATCGGCCCCCACTACCCAGTACTACGATAGATAGATAGATTGATATCGTTTATATACCAAAACCAAAAAAAAAATGGAAGAAAACAAAACATTGTGATGACGCTATAGAGAATACTCCTTGGTAAGACTGGTTGTCAGACTTTCGGGCTTCTGACGACCCGTAACGACTGTCAAAGATCCACGAATGACAGCCGGGACCAACGGCTTAACGTGCTTTCCGAGGCACGGAGGAGTCTCGGTATGTTACTAACCCCGGCAAGCGTAGCTTAACGTGCGGCTGTTATTGCTTAGCTACGAACCCCGATTCTGTAAAAATTCAGAAATCAGTAAATTCTGGCTAGTTTTATCTGCTAGTTACCGTTATAATATTGTTATCTATATGTTTATCAGTAACTCACGAGACAGGTTCCATTTTATCTATTTTTTGCGGATCAACGCCCCCTCCTGTTCAAATCGTAACCCGATTTCCTAAACGCCCTTATTGATTGATCCCTGAATTTATTTCGTGAAGTAAAAAAACAACCTCGAATGTACAAGTTTCGATTTAATTCAGTCATCGCCCTTTTCTGTATTTTAATTTTATTCTATCAAAGATGAAGTTTTTTGTCGTCGACCGTCGTTGATTGGTTTAATTTAAAACCAATCTGGGAATTTCAGTTAGTATTCTTAAAAAAATAACTTGATCTGCAATAAATGTCACTTGAGACGTCACTCAAGTGACCTAACACAATTTCTGTAGCGGCATCTACATCGCTACATGCGAATTACGCATCAAAGACCTGACGTCACACAACATCCTGACGTCACACAAATCCTGCATCGCGCAATTAGAGTTTACCGCGCGATAAACATATATACAAGCTTTCCGGCTTTAACCTCAGGGCAGTTGCCCGCCAAACACGACACCCGTCTGGTCGGAGGATCCTCCCTAATCTATGGTGGATGAGTGAACTTTACACCCTGTTCATCATGCTCCTATTTTTTTTTTCTTTTTGTATTTTTTATTAAATCATCGCAAATTCACCCTCGACTAGTTCGAAGTTCGAAGTGACGCGTTGCCAGATTTTTGAGATATTTTTAACAAATGCAGGGTGGCAGAGGGACATCGTGGACATCCTGTTACCATGGCCCCCATGCGTTGAAATTTTTAATTATTAAAAAAATGTCTGTTTCACACATTATGATCGTGTAGGTATTGTAATGCAGGAGGGTCCAGAATCATGTACTGAATCCATGTTAAGAGCGTTTATTCTGAAGGTGGGCAACGTCGCAAATAGATGTCAAATATTTCAGTTTTGATTAATTTGGCAATATTACTGTGTGGAAATAAAAAATGTGGCTAACTAACGAACTAGATTATTGATTATGAAATGCAATAATTAATATCGTAACACCGAATGTTTAGTTTTAAATGTAAAAAAACTATTTGGAAACTTTCCAAATGCGATTTTTTAACCTTAAATGGGTACAACATCAAATTCAATGTTGATTCAACAAATTGCAATTCATTATTAATATTCGAGTTCGCTAGCTAGCCACATTTCTTATTTCTATTTAGTAATATTGCTATAAGAATCAAAACAGGTAAATATTTGATAGTTATTTGCGATGTTGCCAGCTTTTAAAGATAAAGATATAGAGATAAAGATATATTTATTTGTAAACATGTGTAACTTTATACATATAAATGCAAATGTGGATGTAAAGTGAAAATCTGTGAGTTGCAACATGTTTTGCCACCATTGGCGTACAAAATAAATTATTGCCACTTGAAATATAACACAAAACTGTGTGGGATTTTTAGGATAAACTATTAAGAGGGTTTATCCTAAAAATCCCTCACAGTTTAATTATAATTTATTTTGTACGCCAATGGTGGCAAAACATGTTGCAACTCACAGATTTTCACTTTACATCCACATTTGCATTTCTCTTAACAGGATATGAAAATCTCAACTACGTAAAAACAATACACAAAAAATAAAGTATCTTCCCTAACTCCAAGTCAAATCATGTGACCTCTTCTTTTGAATTGGTAAGTGCCGAGTAAGTTTGAGTAGTGACGAATTTGCATTCATATCGGGTCAACGTACGATAAGCACTTTGCCGTCAGTACCCCTAGCTTCTACATGGTTATCGTAACGTGTTTTTCCATAGCCAGCTTTTATAAAACTCATATCGTTCCTAGCCTTTTTCCAAGTATGTTGGGGTCGCAGCTGAATACCAGTATTTTACATGGAGCGACTGCTTGTCTGAACTCCACAACCTTTTCGGCTTTCAACACAAGATTTTCAGTTTCTGACTTCCATTAACCATGAAAACATTAGTACATCATGTAAAAAAATCGTGTAAATCAACCGAAATGTCACTTAACACAATAAAATCTGATAAAATTTAACAAGATTTATTAGTAGGTTTATGCGTTGGTTTTAAAATACAAGCATATTAAGGTTTTTTTTATTTTTTGTTCGCGGTTACAAATATTCACTAAAAATTTAAAAGGTTGGAAACTATGTATAGCAACAAGACCCCCTGAAAACACTATTTACTTGGTTTTACAGTGATTTATAACATGGTTTTAAACCTAATGCCGTTTATCATCCGCGATGGGTAATGCTAGCAACCCAACCCTTCCCGAGGGTTCACTTCCAATATGGCGTATGAGTTCTATGAAAATGGGTGGAGTCGGAAGTGTTAAGACTTGTGCAGACCAGCGCGACTTGTCGCGCGACGCGACACGAACAATACAATTTCTAAGAAAACTTCACAGTATAACAATAACCGGTGTCGCGTCGCGCGACAAGTCGCGCTGGTCTGCACAAGCCTTTAATAAAAGACCGCTTTAGGACTTTGAACGCTCGGCAAAGCGCTGACAGTTGAACATCCAACTGCGCGCTTTTATTTGGCCATTCATTTAGGTGTCCCATATTATTAGAAAAAACGAAAATTAGTCAGGCCTTTCAAACTCCAAAATCCTAGTTCTCAACCTAAGTGATCTCGCGCACTAGTGGTATTGTATGGTGTGAGACTAATTGGCCGTTGCGACCAAGTGCGCGATTCGTGTCGGTTGCTATAGTTTATCTGTACCCTAATTGCGTAATACACGATCAATCAGAATCTGAATCGTTTTGAAACAGATTGCTAATCCATTGCTTCATAACTTCGAAAAGAAAATCTGCTCAACAACGTAAATAACGCAATGAATGTTGTTGAACTGTCAAAATGAAACAGATTAGTCGTAATCGTTTACGAAAATACGTTACGTATTAAGTGTACTACAGCACGCGTAGCATGAAAACCATAGAAACGGGTTTTCTACGGGTTTTGTCGACGGAAGAATAGACAAAATGACAGATTGTGATTATTCATCGGTCATTTTGTCTATTCTTCCGTCGACAAAACTCGTTTCTATTGTGGTCATGCTAAGCTTGCTGGTCGTAGTGCGCGAGATCCCTAAAGCTTGCTCATTCCATTTTCCATGTAAAGTAATATCTGTGTTGACAATATTTCGTGCGTCTGCGTCCAAAACATTATGATAAGGTGTGTTTGCGCGTGATGTCAAGTGTGCTGATAACCTAGATATTGTAAACGTGTGGTGTGGTAAGCAGAACTGCAGGAGATTTTTGGAATAATCTTGGAGTGACGAATTTATGGACATTTAGGTTTAGCGCGAAATTAGAGATGATCGATTTGATTTTTTATCACTGGGAGACCTTTGCCCAGCGGTGGGAGAACAAAGGTTAACTAAAAACAAAAAGATATTCGTGTTTCTTATAGCATCATTTCATGCCTTGTCGTTACAAGACAAGACTTCTACATTCTGAACAATGCATAGTAACATAGTTCGTAAATTTTTGATAGATTCTCTAAGTATCCCTCTCTTTGCCTAGCCTTAAGCCTCGTGCAGACTAGCGCGACGCGACGGCATGACGCGACTCGAACAATACTCGTCCAATTTCTAAGAAAACTTCACGCTATAACAATCACCGGTGTCGTGTCGCGCTAGTCTGCACGAAGCTTAATCCCATTTACGGCTCAGTTTAAAAGCGTTTATTCTGAAAGTGGGCAACGTCGCAAATAGATGTCAAATATTTCGCTGTTTTGATTAATTTTGCAATATTACTGTATGGAAATAAGAAATGTGGCTAACTAGCGAACTAGAATATTACTAATTAATTACAATATTATAACACTGAATTTGATGTTGTAACTGTTTTATGTGCAAAAAAAAGCATTTGGCAAGTTTCAAAATAGTTTTTTCACATCTAAAACTATATTAATTATTGCATTTTATAATTAATATTTTAGTTCACTAGTTAGCCACATTTCATATTTCCATACAGTAACATTGCCAAATTAATCAAAACAGGTAAATGTTTGACAGCTATTTGCGACGTTGCCAACTTTTAGGATAAACGCTGTTAATATCAGTGGTAAATAACAAATAAATGGGAACAAAATAATCACAGTGAAAACTACAGGAAGTTTTTAGAGAAATGGTATTAATATAACAGGTGACGTGGAGTATGGTAGGTAAGCAAATATTATTCATAGATAACATAGATAATGATTATATCTTTATCTGAATTTAATCGATAAGTCACTTAAATTTTTCAGCGCCATTCACACGATGGCGCCAATTCTGAGCACAGACCTAGAAAATTTAAGTTCTTTCTATGATTACTTAGGTAAGCTTTGGTAGCATTGGTAGATTGGTATCATTGGTAGCATTGGTAGATTGGTAACTTAAGTTGAGCACCGGCCCCGGTTTAGGAGTTCTAAGTCATAAGTTCGAACCCAACCAGGCGCATTACTTTATGCAAATTATTTCATCACCACTGCTCTCAAAACGGTGAAGGAAAACACCGTGAGGAAACCGGCATGTCCTAGAGCCAGAAGATCGAAGATATGTGACATCTACCAACCCGTACTGGGCGCGCGTATATTACAGCCCACTCCCTCTCGAAGAGAGGAGGCCTGTATCCCAGCAGTTAGAAGTTATGTTTAAGTCCCATGTAATAGGGGGGCGAGCCTATTGCCATCAACCGGGCACGAATCCAGACTCCGGGCTGCTACTGAGAAGTTCCTGATGGAAAAACACAATAACACTTAGCCCAACGAGGCAATCATTTATCTTCTATCTCCACCAACATTGAAAGTATACGCATCTTTCAAACACAAGACACGTTTCTTCTTTTACCGTCAAAAACTTTTTACAAAAAAAAACAACCTACTTCCTAAAACAAACCACTACAAAGTGAGAAATAACTTTAATTTCGGAAGTCGGTGTCTTTGGTTTTGAATTTTCGTTTTTTGCCACCGACTTCCAAAATTAAAGTTATTTCTCATTTTGTAGTGCTTTTTTTAGGAAGTCCGTTGTTTTTTTTTTGTAAAAAGTTTTTATTTTTCGCTTTTTAGTTGTGGTACCTACCCCACACAAATTCTAAAACCACTACCTGCTATGTAATTAACAGTGACAGGAATTTATCATCATATCATCCACTTATACTAAGTGGGAAAAATACGTATTATTGAAGCTTACTTAAAAACTATCCTTAAAAAAACATATATACGCGACGAACATATAACCTCCTCCTTTTTGGTTAAAAAGATACCATTACAAATCTTTTCCAATGTCATGATCAATCATATAGAACCGTTTAACGTTACAACTCCCTAGAGTTAGTTGCCTCGTTGATTGATCGAGACACACACACACGTGCAACTATTTCAGCCGGTATAAGGATCTTTCCGACAGGCGCGACGCGGCAGCGCAACGCAACTCTGGTGAAACAATTTCTATTAAATATTCACGGAAATTGTTCTACCGTGGT
The DNA here is from genome assembly GCA_947364205.1 of Agrochola lota. Classification (NCBI taxonomy): domain Eukaryota; kingdom Metazoa; phylum Arthropoda; class Insecta; order Lepidoptera; family Noctuidae; genus Agrochola; species Agrochola lota. Next base: position 5,988,893 of record OX376248.1, read on the forward strand.
CGCGTCGCGCCTATCTACAGGAGTCAATATTCTGTAAGAATCTCACCGCAATTGCTGTGCTAATTTACGTAATAAACTTAGGTAAGGTGAGCTTCAAGGGAGCGGTCAATAGTGTCAAACGCTAGAGTCAGATGGAATGACACCTTACTTCAAGCTCACCTTACCTAAGTTTGAACACGAACATCGAACACGGCACATTTGACTCGGACGTGTGGACATAAATTAGCCAAGGCAACACGAACACCATACGAACACAGTTCGACTTGTGTTCACGCTCAACCGTCCCGCTCTCTCTAGTAGCCATGTATCTTGTATATCTTGTATCTTGCATCAAATTTCTCCGAACACCGTCCACACAGTACATAGTATTATATTATCTGTGACACAGAACAACGATATTGGATCGCCACGACCGTTTTAACATACCTACACAATGTTTGATTTTCGTGTTCACCATGCCCTTGTTCGTTCGTGCGTACCTACACGCCTTTAAACCCATCTTCAGCCAGATTCAGACTCAAAAAACATTCCTTACAACATTTTCCTTATTTCTCCGCATCACATGCCCATACCATGAGAACCAAATAGTTAGATATAACGACGAAGTTTACTTTACTCTCGTACTGACGTGGGGATGACATGGTCTCTGTATGCCAAATAAGCAAATTTTACATACAAACATACGCAGAAACTATGGAACGCCATCACCTGCTACGAACCTTACATATCTACTACTTTTACGTACTTACTTTACGTTCATCTGCATAATCTCTACAACGCTGCTTATATTTCCAATTTTCTTTCCACGAAGCCACTAAAACACTAAAGAACATAAAACAAAAAAATAGTACCAATAACAAATAAAAATGAACGATTTCCACATTGAACTCGTAAAACTATAGCCATCTCTCTTCAACGTTGTATGCTAGAGCGGGACGGCAAACATGTTGTTAGCGCGGGCGATGACGACATTAAAATGGCCGCCGACCTTGAAAAACTATGAACTGATAAAGAAGAAATTTCTAACTACGACTGTTAGTGCACCTATACTCATTTTTATTTTTCGCATTTTCCTTTGTAATTCTGGGAAATATTTTTCGCTGTGGAAAAAATCAGGAGAAAAATGATTTCGCGTATAAAAAGGAGTGTTGTTCAATCTTTCCTTTCAAGATGAGTCTTCATAAGTTTTAACCTAAGAAATTGTTATAACCTTGTCTTAAACTAGGTACTTTTCCCATTAAAACACCAGGAAAACTCTACCAACGGTGTCTAAAAAGATTACGTATGAGTTAAAAGAATGCCAATGGCCATAATAGTATTTAAATATTATGTTGATTTAATGGTACACAACAGTGCACAGCAGTAGTGATGAGATAATGTCATCACCACTGCTCTCAAAACGGTGAAGGAAAATATCGTGAGGAAGCCGGCATGTCCTAGAACTGTGACATCTACCAAACCGTACTGGGCCCGCGTGGGTTACAGTCCTCTCGAAGATTGGAGGCCTGTGTCTCAGTCGTGGGAACATGCAGGCTGGATTATTCATGCTTATGCTAATTCATCAAGTCCGTTTTCCCCGCGGAAGAGTAGCAGAGGTCAGCAATATCAATCTGCCTACTCTTTTCTCACCCATTTTGGGGTCACGTTCCAGTCTAACTGGATGCAGCTGAATATCAGTATTTGACATGGAACGGCTGCTTATCTGACCTCCATAACCCAGTTACTGGGTAACACGATATCTCTTGGTAAGACTGATTGTCAGACTTTTGGGCTTCTGACTACCCGTAACGACTGTCAAAGGTCTACTGATAACAGCTGGGGCCAACTGCTCTACTGTAAGGTAGGTTGTAATCGCTGCCTTTTGCTATCAACCTGGCATAAATCCTGACTCTAAGCGTCGGGTCACACCGGAATGGCAGCGGCCGGCATCAAATAATTTTAAACTTTATCTACATACTTACAAGACCAGTATCGCTTGAAAAGGTCGCGACGCGAGCGGCAGCGCCACGCGCATCTTGTCGGTGGTTCTGCGCGCGGCTGCCAGCGGCGACGCGAGGCCGCTCGCGGCATCGCGGGCGGCCGCTCGTATGTAATGTAGAAACTAAACTAGTCAAGAGGAGACTAGGCGCGTGGGATCTGGAGGTCGCGCGAGGCCGCTGGCAGCCGCTGCCATTCCGGTTTGTCTCGGCCCTAAAGGTACTGCCTCTCCGGGAGCATTTGCCTGTCATGTAACGTTATAGACAGTGGCGGATTTGCCCTAAGGCCCATTAGGCCCGGGCATATTGCGGCCCTTCGTGACCATCCTGACCTTCCTGAAGACCATCAGCATTATATGTATAATATTGTATAACAAATGCGATTTTACACCTGAAAGTATCAGCTGTTATACCAGGATCTTCAAAAATAATAGTAGATAGATACGTATTTAAGTAGGATTATGGATATATCCTATTATTATCAAGATTATCCATCATGGACCAAAGTGTATATATGTCGCAGTAAGATGGTTAAAGCCGTGATATATATAGTTATATCTCCAGGGATATAGCTATATACCGTAATATAGTCAAATGAAAGCTAGCGTAACTGCGATCAATTTCGACGTAGCGCTCGCCGCTCGCTCGGTTGTTCTAACCTAATCTTACTTATTTGGTCGGAGTGCCCTAATACTAGTTACATTACTAGATCGTGCTCGTATCATATTACTATATTACGTTATATAGCTATATCCTTAGGAATATAATTATAACACGGCGTTAACCATCTTACTGCGACATAAAGGCATAGCTATTATTGCCACTAGGTACTTTCAATATCGGAAATTGGCATGACGATGCGTTACTACAGCGCATTTACTACGTGTGAATAAATCTATATTAATCTTTATCAGCTGTGAAACGTGTCTTTACTTTCCCTAATGAAGCGATCACCACTTTTTACCTACATAAACATCAGCCAAAGTACCCACAGCTGGGCCTCGTCTCTCCGAGAGATAGTGGGCTGTAATCAATGACTATATATGGTTTAATTCTCTTTGGCTGTAATCGATCACATGGGCCCAGTGCGGGTTGGTTGATATCACATGTCTTCGATTTTTTGGTTCTGACATGCCGTTTGACTTCACCGTTTTGAGAGCAGTGGTGATGAAATAATTTACACAAAGTAAAGTGCTTGACTGGATTTGATTCACGAGCTCGTAAGTCGCGGCCGTTTCGACCACCACTGCTCTTTTATACTTTTACCCCTTGGTAAGACTGGTTGTCAGATTTTCGGGCTACTGACGACCCGTAGCGACTGTCAAAGATCTACAAATGACGACCGGGACCAACGGCTTAACGTGCGTTCCGAAGCACGGAGGACTCTCGGTATGTAAAGATGGTCACCCATCCACGGACCAACCCCGGCAAGCGTAGCTTAACCTGATGGATCGACCTGTGCGGCTGTTATTAATTAGCCACGAGCTCCTCCCATACCCTACACGAAAAAAATCGCTGTTTTAAAGTAATGCAAAGCTAGCCTAAAAGTCGGCGTAAATTCCCCGGACTATAACACGGTTTTAAACCTAATGCCGTCGATCGTCCGCGATGGTTAACTTTAGCGCAAACGTAATGCCGGCAACCCTCCCGGAGGGTTCACTTCCAATGTGTATGGTGGCATGGCGTATGAGTTCTGTGAAAAGTCGAGAGTCTTAAAGGGGTCCAGTGAGTCCAGTGACCACAATCCTCAGTAATGAGGGACCGATTGAAGAAGAAGTCTAAGATAATAAGGTACCAGTTAAAAACACCAGGGAAAACTCTCCCCGGGTGGGTAACATTGAGGGCTTAAGTCAAGAGAAGGGCGTAGTGTCCTCCTGTCTGCTAATAACAACAAAATACTGCAATCAAATACTTTTTGTTATATTTTTGGGTGATAAACAAACAGGATGGTTTATGTAAAGGTACCATTCCGTACCTGACCGCAGGCAGCAACTGTTCGCGACATGTCGCTGCAGTCATGATTCCGAACCCGACCGCAGGCGGCAGCAGCTCGTATTCCAGTCAGTAGATAGAAGATAGAAAAACTTGTTATCGCTCGAGTGTTGGCGGCATGAATGGTCTGCGGTCGGGCTGCACGTGTCGCCTGTCACTTGCCCGTAACTGCCAACGACGTGTCGCTAGCTACGAAAGGTATTTCATAGAAACTCATAGAAACTAGTCATGTCCCGGCGACACGTCGCCTGCAGTTGCCTCCTGCGGTCGGGTACGGAATCATGACTGCAGCGACATGTCGCGAGCAGTTGCTGCCTGCGGTCGGGTACGGAATGGTACTTTAAGTGTTCCCCGATGCCTATAAACAATCTACCTAGCGTTTTCCCAACTATGTTGGGGTCAGCTTCCAGTCTAACCTGCACTAATTGCGTAACATACTATCAATCACAATCTGAATGATTTTGAAGGATATTGCTAATCCATTGCTTCTGAAATATGTTTGTCAAAAATTTGTCTGCTCAAGAATGTAAATAATGCAATGAATGTTGTTGAACTGTCAAAATGAAATTCATTGCTGCTGTAAGTGTGTAAAGTATTTACCGCGCGGATGCAGCTGATTAACAGTATTTGTATTTTACATGGAGCGACTGGCAAAATGGGTTGGTAACATTTGACGGCAATAAATCAAATAACAGAGCAATAATAATCACGATAGCTCACTGTTATCGCGGCAATTTAAAGTTATCTACGAATATAGCTTAGGTTTAGTGCTCTGATAATGTGCTTTGTTTTTTATATTCTGTTTTTATAGTGACTAAGAAGGTAAGTATTGTTTTGATGACTGAAGTTAACTATATAGCTAATAAGATTATTTTAAAAAATTGGACACGTATTTTTTATTTTTTTACGTAATCTAAAGATTACGGCGATACATTGCGTTAAAATGTGCCATGACGTATGTAAATTTTATATTTACTTGTGACGTAGCGACCCTATAAAATCTACCCAACTTAAAATGCATTTTATCTAACAATTTTTTTACTAATATGATCAAGCAAAAAATACCTGTCTAATATTTTTTTATTATCTGGCTGACGGATTAATTAGAATTTCTTTTTTTTTACCCATGCATCATACCTATTGACATTCATAGTATAGCAGCTCGGAGTCTGAATTACTCTCGTCCTCTAGGAGTTGGGCGAAATGTGGCTGGTGTAGACACTACAGTCTTTTTTTTAAACCACAAAGGGGAATTTCTTTGCCTTCATCTCATCTGACGGTAAGTGATGATCAGGCCGAAGATGGAAGCGAGCTTCACTCGGAATCTTCAACCACAGAGGAACTGGCTATCTTACCTCTAACTGCCGAAACACAACAATACTGATAACATTGTTGTTATGGCGACAGACTTAGAACAAGCCCTACCACCAACCAAACCGAGCAGAAAATGTTGCCCCCGCTAGGAATCGAACTCCCCTGGGTCTGCGACAGGTAGTCTAGCCACTATACCACAGAGACGGATGTTACTTAAACATTAGTCTTCAATTTATTGATTATTAGAACAGAATACATAAAAATAAAAAAATAAAAAATATGTATATAATTATTAAATATATAGTACGTTATTACTGGTAGTGTTTTTTTTAGTATTTCATTAGATTCTTAAAGGTAGCTGGGGCAGACTGCATGCGGAAGGCGGGCGACAGGGTGTTGTGGCGCAGCCTGGGAGTGGTCTATCTCCAGCAGTGGACTGATATGCTCAGTTGATTAGATAATCAACTCAATTTATTACAGTCCTGTAATTTTAGTCAAGAGTTATCGACAGTAGCTACCTAACCTAGATTAAAAATCTAGTTACAGGCCTAGGACATCGACGCGAAGCTTGATGCCATGGATTCAGTACATGATTCTGAACACAAAAGTTGAAAAAATTAATCGGTTGTTAAAAAAAAATATGCTGTTTCATAGAAAAGTGCAATGCAACCTACGCGGTCAAAATCTATAGAACAGGTGTTTTTTTTTTTTTATAACTGACGAAAAATTTCAACGCAGGGGTGTTCAGAATCATGTACTGAATCCATGGTAACAGTTTTCGCGTCAATGTCAGTGTATAGTAGTTTTTTAATTACTTAGTAGTTTTTGTGGTCAGGATATTAATTCGGATTTGTTACAATTGTAATGGCTATCAAGTCACTTGGTTCAAATAGATTTTTATTTTTGTTATTTTATTTATTTTTTATATAGATTATTTTAGATTTTGTGAAAGTGAGAACGTTTTCGGCCTAATACGTAGACTATAGATTTGTAGACCATTTTCTATTTTGTTAATTACTTGATGATAGGCCTACACTGTCCTCCCATACCTATTAACACTGTAATTTAATTACATTGTAAAAGTCATTTATTTTTAAAAGAGTAACCGTGAAGTTTCTTGCCGGCTTCTCCATAGGAAACGACCAATTGGAACCGTGCGCCTAGCTTCTGACGTTTCATAAGTGCCCTTGTAGGTTTATGTGAAATAAAATATTTTGATTTTGAACTCTTGAAAAGATTTAAGGATCTACAATGACATGCCTAAACTAAATTACAGAATAACAGGAGTTATCTTAAAATTTTGTGTGCCAAATTTCATCCAAATCCTTTCAGCCGTTTTTGCGTGATTTAGTAACAAACATCCAAACACACAAACATACAAACTTTCACATTTATAATATTAGTAGGATTAGTACTGAAGACATGTCTAATTCATTCTATCCTATGAGAACCAGCGCCAAACCCCGGTTACAAATACAATTAAATAATGTATTATAACATTGATAATAATTATTATTACAATTCAATATGATAACAGTTATGCAAGAACCATATATGTTTAATAAGTAAGTAAGTACCTACTAAAGTACTGATAATAAAATAAAATAATGCATTTAGCATTGACTATGGCAAAGTCTACCCGCGAATAGGTTACTTGTAGACAAACGTCCATCCATTGTCGACCTCGTCGTCGTTTACCATCAGTACACTTAGTATGACCATACTAGAAACGGGTTTTGTCGACGGAAAAATAGACAAAATGACAGATAAACAATCACACCCTGTCATTTTGTCTATTCTTCCGTCGGCAAATACCCGTGTCTATGGTTGTCAAGCTACGTATGCAGGTGAAATAGTGGTCAAATGTAAACCATTATATCTTTATTCATTATTATTATTATAAATTAAAGTCGCTTTTCATGTCTGACTGACCCGCTAAGCAACGGATTTTGATGCGAATCATCATTTAGAAGAAAAAAAACGGTATGTTTGTGTGTATTATATTAAACAAAATTAAACTAACATAGTATATTAAAGAAAACTCTATGTGTTGTCAAGTCTTTTTTTTTTGTTTTTCGATAGATATTTCTTTGGTAAAAGTAAAAGAAATGCTGTGTCAGTCTTTTAATCATTATATTTAACTTTAATCTTACGAAACTTCATACCTTTCTAAAAGATATCATTATTAATAATCTAACAATCTGATGTTACTTTTATGCTAGTTTTTTTTTTCAGTTAAGTATTGAGCTTCTAGTTAACTATCGATTTGTTGAAAGTAAAGACTAATTACCGGCCACTTATCGGCCGAAAACGGAAATTGCCGAAATCGACAGCGAACTCTATTAATCAATAACCCAGACTAGAGGTTAAAATAGTAAAATATCAGCGAGAGCGATAAGATTAATTGTTTATAAGGAAAACAATGGCTAAAAATATGTACTTAATGCTATGGGCAAAGGCAAAGGACGCTTTGTTGATAAAATGTTACAAATATGGTCCATTATTAAAAAAACCCTGTCCAAGTAGCATATCAGGGATTTTGTAAAGGAAAACCCAAATTAATAATAATTCCATTCACAAAAACTATTCTTCGAGTTGAGTTTCAAATACAAATTGAAACATAAAGTATCAAGATTTCATTTCTATGCCACGATTTATTTTTATAACCAAACATCGATCATTTATACTGCACCATAACTGGAGTTGCCAGCATAATAAAATACATGGTAGTTAAGTAGAAATTTTTCGCGCGCGCAATCTGGGCTCTCGAGCGGCGTCGCACTGCGGTGTGCAAATGTAGGTCAGAGCCAGCCTTGAAAACATGTTATATAGGCCGCCCTGGGTACTACAGAGGGAGGTATTTATGTTATATATCTTTATAATATTGGAGGCAGTCGTTAGGAAAGAATAGAGAAAGATTATAGGTGATTTGATGAAGAGTGAATTGGCTCGTCCCTTGCGTGGGACTTGGTAGAACTTAACAGGCGAAATGTGGGCGTAGTTGGTGTAAACCTCTGCGTAATATCATATTCATTATAAATCTAAATTATGAAAATTACGGTTCGGGGTTTTCTTTCATATAATTTAATAATGTATTTGTATGCAATAGTAATTGGGTACTATTAAATCGGTTATATCAGAGCTTATTCATCATCTGGCCAGCCTTTTCACAACTATGTTGGGATCGGCTTCCAGTCTAACTGGATGTAGCTAAATACCAGTATTTTACATAGCGCGACTGCCTATCTGACCTCCACAACCCAGTTACTGGACAACCTACCCTTAAATGCATTCTTAACAACTTAAATGAAGTAAGATATTAAAGAAAAATTATTTTTTGCAAGAAACGTGGACGGATTGTGTGAGAAGTTAATGTAGGAAGTGAACCCAAAATACAACGGCTGAGAGAGAAGTAAGGAAGAAACAACATAATAACATGAATGAATGAACAAAAAATAAATTGGAAGGAGCATCCTTCTTGATTTATAGGCAAGATACTAAACTCTTTGGTCAGTCGTTACGAATCGTCAGAAGCGCGAAAGTCTTACTAAGGGGTATCGTGTTACCCAGTAACTGGGTTTTGGAAGTCAGATAGGTAGTCGCTTCATGTAAAATACTGGTATTCAGCTGCATCTGGTTATACTGGAAGCTGACCCCAATATAGTTGGGAAAAGGCGATGATTATACCCATATTATACCGAACTCTTTGGTCGTTGATACTCCTGCATCTTTACAAGATGCCAGCATTTACGTAAATTGGCCACCTCGTAACCTACAAAGCTAATAGTGCAAGATCATTGCAGTACTACGTATGTTATCAATATGCAGGTAGGGTTACCATTAGTGATGGGTAACTCATCATTTTTATATGAGGTTGAGGGAGTACCTCATTTTAGCTCGCGAGGTCCTCAAGAGGTACCCCTCATTTGAGGCGAGGAGTCGTACGTCGATGTATTCATTCACCTCACGAGCCGAACTCATTCTGTATATTCTGTACAATTATGAAAGTCGGTTCATTCACTCACTAAGCTCACTCAATACTCACTCGCGAGTACTCGCGTCAATAATGTCAATGTCAATTTTTAAGTGAGGACGCGTGAACGAGTGAGTTGGTTCAATATTGAAATTCGAGTAACTCTTTCAATTTGCGATCACGAGTACCTCAAACGAGGCACCTCATGAGTGAGGGACACATCTCTAGTTACCATCCGTCCGGATTGTCCGAAAATGCCCCCCCGCATTATGGCCCAATTCCGGACGTTGCCTGGCCTTGTTAGTTCTCCGGACTTTTCAACTTATGGTGTTAAAAAAGATATTGTTAAATACTTTCTGAACGCAGAAAGATTTAAAAGTAAATCGTTTATTACGTAATTAGGATACGGGTTTACACAAACGGGTTTTGTCGACGGAAGAATAGACAAAATGACAGATTCACAATCACAATCTGCCATTTTTTCTATTCTTCCGTCGACAAAACCCGTTTCTATGGTGGTCATGCTTCGCGTGCTGGAGAAAGAAAAAATAACAGCCAGGACAGGAGCAGCCTGCACAGTCAGCCTCATTATACGCCTAGAATTTTCCCAACTGTTTTGGGATCGACTTCCAGTCTAACTGAATGTAGCTGGACACTAGTAATTTACATGGAGCGACTGCTTAATTAAAAAAATAATCTTGTTGTTACTGCGAATTCTTTCCCTTTGTTATATCATTATCACAATAATTTATTAGCCAAATAGAGAATTATTTACATACTATAAACGCACATTTCTTTTATATTCGCCCTCTTTTATAACTGTGATAAAATCAATGATAACCCCCGCGCATCAGTAATACGAAACTAACAAATCGCTGCGTACGGAGAGTGGGTCAACCCGGGATGAGGGCTGCCTTCAATGGCCGAATATAGGGCACCCGGGCGACCGGGTGGTACATAGTTTATAAAATGAATAGCTCATTGTCGGAGGTATAATTTAAAATCGATGTTAAGGCCAGCATAATGGTTAAGGCGAGTGAGAGTTTAGATTCCAGACGCGGTGGTGTGAGACCTTTACCAAAACTGGCCATCTCCTCTCTTTCCGTGAATGTCGATTTATTCTTAATCTTTCTGTCACTACAATTCACCTAAAAGTGCCAAGTCATAGATCTCGAGTTCGAACCTAAGCCACGCACCTCTGACTTTTCGGATTCATGTGCGTATTGTATAATTATAACTTGCTTCCAAAACGGTGAAGGAAAACATCGTGAGGAAACCGGCATGCCATTTTTTTCCTGTGTTCCTTCAGTTGCCTGTACGTTGCCAGGGTCCACGGTATCCCTTTCGGACTTTCCCGCGACAAAACGGCATGCCTGAGAGATATTTCTCGACGGCATGTGAAACCAAGTCAGAGGCCCATGGGCGGGTTTAAAACTCTGACACCAGGTTAGTCACTAACCACACGAAAAGAAGAAGACCTAAAAGTGGCATAGAGAAGATGAGAACATCAGATAGAGAGAGGGGGAGAAATGTGTATGGTGGTACCTTATACCAACTTCCACGGACGACCTCCTTTACATGTCATGAATCTTAAACTTAGAATTACAGTCAAGAATAATGGTTTCGAGCTTGAGTTATTTGGTATAGCATTCTTTAGAGTGCACAACGATGCAGGCTGTTATTAGAACAAGGAAACTCGCTGCAATCATCGTTCATCATCTTGACCTATTGCACTAGCTATCGACGGTGTTCAAGGCATCAATGCAAACGTTGATCCTACGAGTATACATAGTATGCCATTGAGATTTTTCATTAAAAAAACGAGTGTCCCTTACAGTAGTTCTATATGATGTGTAACATCTGACATCTCACCTTGGTAACAAGCAACATCATAGATTACAGTGGCCTATAGAGCAACATTATGGTAACAAGCAACATTATAGGGGCGGGGCGTTGTCAAGGTCGTTTCTGACGGCATTGGTCAAATCAAATAGTGCGCGCTTCCCCGGCTTCCTGTGACACACTTCCGTCCCTTTTTACGAAATCACTCCCACAAATTTAATTAATTAGATTTTTTTAGATTTCGATTTTGCTTACAGGAAAGCAAGAGGAAAGATGTGTCACATTAAATCTCAGCAGCAGCTCGAAGTCTGAATGTGTGTCCTACTAATGCTACAGTGGGCTCCAGAGAAACCTCACCTCCTGGAAATGTAAAAAACAATGCAAAGGGGTGACATTTCTCTGGAGCCCACTGTACTAGACTCACCCTCTGCTTCACGGGACTTAAGACGGAGATATATGCCAGTGACCTTGAGTGGTTAGCTTGGGTGTTCTGTACTGAGCTCACGCAACGCGTCGTACGTCCAGCCAGTAATAGGACTCGCCCATTAAGGAGCGCCGTCCCAAATTAAACACATTATTAATTTATTATACATAAAAGAAAAGATATTCTTATAAAACACGTATAATAAAATATCGATACTTAAATTATGTTTAAAATGGTGAAGGTTTCAGAAAAATACGCTTGATAGATTTTGCGTGATTCTCAGTTTTTTATCCGCGTTAGAAATAACTTTACAAATTAATTTCACTATGTAATAGAAACATAATATAAAATACCTTTAAATTAAGTTATTAAGAAAATGCTCTAATTTAACATATATTTTTTCCAAATCATTAGCACAACTCGTTTAGACGTGATCTTCAGTATAAAACCTTTAAGAGTCAGTTATCGTACACGACACAACTAGCGGTATTTTGATGCGTAAATACACCTCTGCCTTTCGGTGTGTGTTCTTCCTCTGTCCGTCTTTCGAGGAGTGCAGGCATCATTTTAGGTTCTTTCTCCTTTCTTTTTTCCAAGTACATCATGATCGAAGGTTACTAGAACAGTTTACACAACATTTTAGTGTGCGTCTGTAACATAACTCGCCACCGACACAGTCCTATTGTTCAACAGATTGTTTGCGCTCACAGCGGACGCAAAAATGCAACACTTTAGACATATTGTGTATACATTCGGCCGAGAAATGTGATAAAAAATTGTCGGTTTTAGTCGGTTATTGATATCTTAGAAATAAATGTCTGTAAATTCCCCGAAGGGTTAGGCTGAGCTGTACCTACAGTACACCCACATTTCGCCAGTTATGTTTAATTCCCATGTAATAGGGGGCGAGTCTATTGCCATCAACCGGGCACAGATCCAGACTCCGCGCTGCTACTGAGAAATCCCAGACAGAAAAACCCAATAATACTTAGTAGTTGCGACCTCTACACCAAAAAGTAGTACTGGTAGAAAGTTAATCTACAAAAACTCTTAGTATACCCTGAAAAAGTTAATTCTGCCAATCAGCTATCTAATTACGCAACACATTTTCGTAAACAATTACGAGTAATCTGTTTCATTTTCAAAACGATTTCTGATTGATCGTGTATTACGCAATTAGGTTACAGTCGGTCGATTCTGTAAAAATATTAACGTGAAGCTTAGGTGAAGTGAGCGTGAAGTGAGCTGTCACTGCCACAGGATCGACCAGCAGGATGTTAGGGATTAACACTATTGACAGCTCACTTCACGCTCACTTCACCTAAGTTTCACGGTGATATTTTTACAGAATCGAACGGCAGATTAGTTAACATATTTTGCTTTGATTCAAAAGTCATTTATTCAAACTAGGCTGACAATCAGTACTTTTCGAACGTCAAAATCACATATGACAGTCCCCCAAAACGCCCACCCTTCAAAAAACCAGGGTGTGGCGCAAAGTGTGTGCCACCGCTTATCCAACACTCTCTGCCCAAAAAAATACAGCTGTAGCGGCCTCCGCGCTGCCACAAATGATGCCGTGGAACCCGTGGAGGTGGCAAAGTTTTGGGCCGACAATTTAACCGGTAATATACCGGCAATTAAGCTCAACGGATGCCCACTTAATAGAGTTGATACGTTTAAATATCTTGGAGATTTATTAACCACTGACCCGGAAGACGATGCAGATATTGAAAGGGAACGTAGGGCGCTGTCTGGTCATGCGAATATGATAACCCGCAGATTTGCTCGGTGTTAGAGGGTCGTCAAAATAGCCCTGTTTAGGGCATTTTGAACGGCCTTTTATACTGGCAGTCTGTGGATGGATTACACGCAGAAACAGTACAGCGCTCTACGCGTCCAATACAACAGCGCGTTCAGGGTGCTTTTGGGGCTGCCTCGCTTCTATGCGCTTAGCATGACCATAATATAAACGGGTTTTATCGACGGAAGAATAGACAAAATGACAGATAAACAATCATAATCTGTCATTTTGTCTATTCTTCCGTCGACAAAACCCGTAGAAAACCCGTTTCTATGGTGGTCATGCTACGCCTGCTGTAGTGCGTCGGGGATGTTTGCCGAGGCGCGTGTGGACTGTTTCCACACAATCATGCGCAAGCGGTGCACATCCCTGTTGCGTAGGGTGCGGAACAGTCCCAACAGTATCCTGAACGTTTTTGCTGAATTGCTGAACGTTTCGACTGTCAGTACGTGAACCACTGCTGCATGGTTGTTTTAATTTCGTTTATCTGTTATAAATTCAAAAGTATTAAGTATAATTTACAATTTTAATGTAATTCTTTAATTTAATTTGATTAATAATTTTTAAATTAGTTTAATTGTATGATCCAAAGTTGATTGAAATAAATAAATAATAATAACAGTAATAGCAAAGTGCATGAAGGCACTGAAGAACACTCTATGTAGGGCCAGTTTTCATCAAAGCGAAGACATGAGAAAATAGCTCAGACAGCAAAACGCCCTGTCGCTCGCTCGTAATGCGTAGAGCATTACGAGCGAGCGACAGGGCGTCTACTAAATAAATTGAGCCATGAAAGTTCTACCTACATCTGATTTAAATATAAATAATTTAAAAAAAACAAATGCCGATTTGAGTCTAATTTAAAATCCACGTATTTACACTACGAACTATAAATTTAGACGTAATATATTTATAAGTTATTCAAGTTGTAGTTGTCAATGTAAACCAATTCAGTAGCACCAAACCATAGAGAACTCTCCCTAGAATCCATCATCTCACTACACATAGCTATTACTTTACATTTTCGTCACAAACTTTGCAACCCCTGGCGCAACCCAAAACATAATTTTAGCTTCGTCCTTGTCAGGGGTGTAACACACAAGGGTTGATCCAAATATCCGAAAATAGGGCGTTGAATTCAGGCGCATCACAATCAGCTGATTCGATTGCTATGATGCGGCCGGATTTAGGCTCGGTGTCGGTGGTAGCCTTTCAATCGAAGAGTTTTCTTCTAACAAAGAACATACAGATGTATGTTAATATCGAATAAATGTAACGTTAGAATCGATTTTTTTTAAATTGTATAAGCCTTACAAAATAGAGATGATGAAAAAAAAATTTTTTTAGTCCGTCTTTGAGATTATAAAAAAATATTGGACACGTATTTTTTATTTTTTTGCGTAATCTAAAGATTACGGCGATACATTGAGGTAAAATGTGCCATGACGTCACGAGTATGTAGATTTTATACGTACTAGTGACGTAGCGACCCCCACTCCCCAACCTAAAATGCGTTTTATCTAAGTAAGTTTTTATTAATATGATAAAGCAAAAAATAAGTGTCTAATATTTTTTTATTATCTGACTACTGGACTAATTAGATTTTTTTTTATACCCAGGAATCATCTCTATTGTATTCATTCAGTATTTGTATAGTTAAAACAGGTTACAATTTCACAAAATATTAGAAATTAAACAGTGGTCGTGGGTTCGGACACAGGCGCCTGCGGCTTATGTAAATATCCTTTTTATCACCGGTCATCTCAAAACAGTGAAGGAAACCGGCATCTCCAGAACTAAAAACTCAAAGACATGTGACATCTACCAACCCGCACTGGGCCCGCGTGGTAGATTACAGCCCACTCCCTCTCGAAGAGACGAGGCCTGTCTCAGCAGTGGGAATATTATAGACGATTATTCTATGCTACGAGTATTATGAATATTTCTTTCTTCGGTTGACTGTATTACCTCTGTAGTGCGACCCTTCGCGTGACGTCATATTTACGTTCCGCGAGGTAAAAATAAAAATAAACTTATGAAAATCTTCTTTCCTGTTTCATAACAAAGCATTATTTTAATTAAAACACCATTGAAATGACCTAAGACCCACGACCTATTAATAGTCCTCCAGATCGAATTTCTGTCATGGCAACCAATCTCAGCGGAGGCTAGATTTCTTCGCGGTAGATATTATACTGCACAAGTGTGTTCGTAGATACAGGTGCTCTCTCTTCCATCTCTTCTTCACTCTCATAGTCGATGGGACGGCAATCCGACACGACGAGCGCGCTTAGCATTACCACAATAGAGACGGGTTTTGTCGACGGAAGAATAGTTTTTTTTTTTTTTTTTGTCTATTCTTCCGTCGACAAAACCCGTTTCTATGGCTGTCATGCTACCCGTGCAGTCAGAGATCACGCCGCCCGATTGTGCCGAATCATGCCGACCCGGCCAAGTTTGTAGCACCCCTTACATATCATAAAATCACGACTTGTTACCGCGAAGGGTTGGGCAGAGTTGTACATACATGTAGTACTTACACCCAAACAGTAACGTAATATTGATTTGTTTATCTTTTTCATAGTCGTTATTTTCTTGTGTTATCGGTCAAATTCTTTCATTTGATAAATATAAGATTAAAGTTATAATTGACAAAATCGTTATCTATTTCATTTATAAATTCGATTTGTTTTGCCAATGACAATAAGGAATGAATAATTATTAAAATTCAACATGTAAATTGTCAATCTAAATCAGAAAGTCATTTATTCAAACTAGGCTCAGCACTTTTGGAACGTCAAAATTACCAGTTCAGACAGTTCCACAAAACGCCCACCCTCCACCAATTCCTAGTGCTTTAGCTGGGAAGAAAAAATTGGCGCAACAAATTCCCCAGTAGTCTGTCATTTGATGCGATTCGCTAGCTGTCAATAGTGTCAATTCTTTACAACACAATGGAATGGCAGCTCACTTCACCCTAACTTTTCATGGCGATATAATTACAGGATGGATCGGCTGATAGCCAGAGTTAGTATATAGAAACATAATTTCATGACATCAAATGTCATAAACAAGGCAAAATATATCAATACAGTCGTAATCCAGTGTTACTAGGCGTATAAAGCCATACCTATTAGCAAAGTCAAATGACAAACTCACGATGTTCATTGTTCCATAGTATATAATTAATTTGTAATGTGTCATGTCTCCTAACTTATTAGTGTTTTAAACAAAATAATATAACCTACATATATTCGAGCCTATAAGCGTAATAATAGAATGTTAAAACGTTAAATAAATAGGTTACGAACTCACAAGTATTGATTTTGTTAAGCTTCGAGGGAAAGAGATGGAAAATATCAGCTGGCTGTCAACCCGCACGACTGTAGGGGCGGGTTTACACGAGTAGACACGCTGGTCAGTTTATCGAGTTACTCTTCACGTCATGTTAAAAAAATTAGGTTTTTTTTTTAAAGATATGAATAATGTTGATGGAAAAATGATTTTCTGCCGTTTCCGGATATGGTAACAAAAAGCTGTATTCTACACCACCATTGGACAAATTCCATTTAACTTATTCGCGAGATAATTTCTTCTATTACATTTTTAAGTTATCAGGTAGAAAGGACCTACCCGGACACTATTAAATAAGCACTTATCATATTTTAGGTATATTTTCTTTGAAAAATACTATACTCGTTCCTACCCTATATCATATTTTAGATAGATTTTCTTTGAAAAACACAACTGAAGGCTTGAATTCGAACTCGCATAAACGAACGTTTTTTACATTCGTGAATTCATGTCGTAGTCTCATCTCAGCTACAATCAATGTCAAAATCTTGTCAGTAAATTACAGGCATTTGTGACAGATTGTGACTGAGATTATCTAGAATGTGAATTTACTTAAAAATACAGTTTTGATGTCATTTGTAAATAAGTATTTTTTTACTTGAGTAAATTTTAAGAGTCTTCATAGTAACATAACTGATTCCCGATGATAAATCAATCATATTTTATAGTTTGTTTAGGTAATAAACAAAAAGATTTTTCCGTGACGTGGCTCGTAGAGTGACGTAGACGGTAACTACGAAATGCTACACGCTACGAAGCTACGATTTTCGCATAGTTATTAATTATTCTTATTATTATCTTTTTGCTATTCCTGTTTCGTGTATACTTCGCCTTGTAGTTTTTTTCAGAAAATCAATAAGCTTGTTATTGGAATTAATGGAGGAATAGGATTAATGGAATAAGAAAAAGAACATATTGTAAAAACATTATTGACACACTTTTCTATTAGCTACGA
Organism: Agrochola lota; assembly: GCA_947364205.1. Classification (NCBI taxonomy): domain Eukaryota; kingdom Metazoa; phylum Arthropoda; class Insecta; order Lepidoptera; family Noctuidae; genus Agrochola; species Agrochola lota. The sequence continues at coordinate 6,006,527 of OX376248.1, forward strand.
AATTACGAGTAAACTACTCACTCGTTTGTTTGTGTTTTTTGTTTGGTACCGAGAAAAGATGGGATACATATAATACTTTAACAATAAATATTAATATCTTGCCTTTGTTACTGTCCCTCTGCTGGAAAAAGACATCTACCTCTTCTCAACAGAAAAACAAAGAGGATCACCAGGCTTGCTTACTGCGCGTTGAGTTGACAAATTCAGACTGTTACAAGTATTTTCTTCCCTGAATAACTTTTTTTTTTTGTTTTTTTTTTTAATTAAAAGCGAAACTAGTGATGATGTCCATTATGATGACTTATAAATTCATAATTACGATTATTACAAGTAATAAAACATGAAAATAAAAACACGCGATTGGCCGCGTGGTATGTACCAGCCAGTAACAAATGCGTAGTTACAGCCACGTGCCTTCGTTGCGTATAAAATCAATATTTGTATAAACAGAAGTGGAACTGTGCTGGCGAGAGAGTTTACACGATGGTTTATGCTGGTCTGAGTTGAGCGAAATATCATTTTGAAAATGGAATTAAGAATTTAATAGTCATGTGCTGAATGCTGCATGAGACATACTTATTGTTTTTATTTTTTTAGAAACGAGCTGTGTTTTCAAAACAAGTCATTTTCTTTTTCGAATATTTTTTTGTCGTAATTTTGCCTGTTTCAAATAAGTTCGTCTATAAACATGTAGAAAGTCTTTTTGAGCTAAGAACTAGTTCATATTGAATAATTATATGTAGGGTAAGAAGGGCGATGCCAAAACTCAAAAGGGTGGGGCACGAGGTCAATACAAAATTATTTTATAATACTTATTTAATTGCTGCTATTGTATGTTTTACTTAGAAAGTATTTACGAGTTATTCCCGATACATTTTTATTTTACTTTAGCAAGGTAAAACATTAAATGGTGTTTGTAGGTGAGAAAATAGGTCACCCAGAAAATTTAATGTACAAACTTAACTGAGCAAAATGTTCTCAACAAATTCCTCAATTTGATTTCAGACAGATTTTTTAAATGAAAAACATGTTTTTACTTATAGTAAAGCATCTGGGTTTACGTCACCACATTTACGAATAATTTATAATTCTCTGGGGCGAAAAGGTACCATAATTATGTCCTTTTAAAAGGTTCAAGTTACGTCACTCTCAAAAACCATTGAAGGCGTTTCAGTCAGCCTGAAAACGTAGCATACGGACAGGAAAGCACACTCTCTCATTTACAAATCAATTTGTATGCAAATCTCAATGTCTATCATTTCAGTACCAATTTTGAGGCAATTATAACTTAGGTGATATATAAATACAATTAATTTATCAAGAATTGTACGACGTACGTGAAAATATCAGTCATGAAAACCTGAAAACCGCTCCCCACACTGAAATATTTTACAGGTAAAGGTTCAAGGGGTGAATTAATTTGAAGCCTAGTTAATTCGTCTAAAGGATTTACGTAAACTTGTGAATTTCTTACAGTTTTCATACATTTTCAGATTCTCTTTACAGGTTTGAGATAAAAATCACTTGATGTCCACTTCCTTATCGAATTGTTTTAATAACGTATTTGAGATTAATTTATTTGAGATTATAACTTTAATTATTTCAATGATTTGTTATCTGCTTATTTTAATAATTAACATATTTATGACTATAGGTAACTAAAGAGGGATTTATGTTTTCATAAAGTGTTTCATTAAGAAAAACTCAGGCAATTCAATCACTCAACAAAATAAAAAAATTATGATAATTACAGTTGCTTGGCATAACGACGCACTTTTGTTCAATCAAATTAAAAACCGTTTTTTATATTCTTTTCCATAAAAAATGTAATTATTTTTAAATTCACAATGAACATCACTAAAATAATTAAAGAAACTCCCTCTCTATTTTAACACAACAATTCGTTACCGATTATTTTCTACAAAAAAAAAAAAAAAAAACTTGAAACAGTTTTTCCTTGTTCCACACAGTTCAACCCTTTTCAGTAACAAGCCTGAAGTTTCAAGTATTGATAACAGAACTAAAACAAGGCACATCTGTCAAACTGCGCAGTCGGAATATGCTAAACAATTGACCGACGACCCAAATCGACTGAACCTAGACCATAATACCAGCAACCATAACACCACTATTAAAAACGAAGTATGAAGATAACACGTAGTAAAAACCGCACACAATATGAAAAAAACACATTCTCATTTTTATGACAGACGTGGCGATATGAAAAAATACTCGTCTTAAAAAAAAAATAAGTTAGGGGACATACCTGGTAGGTCTCATCAGGTTTGCCAGGATACGATGCACTTCGTCGGTAATCTGGAGGCCGTGGTGGGGCCGGTGCCCTCCTCCAAGGGGCGAACGCCGAGGGCTGCGGCGGCTGGGGCGCGGGCCACCTGTACTGCGGGGCCCGACGGAACGGCGCCCTGTATTGTCTCTCGTCATCAGCAACGCTAGGGGCCCCTGGGTATTGCAGTTCGCCCATCGGGGCATACGTCCAACCGGAGCGGCGGTCTGACTCAAACTGGCGATAACATATCGGTCGATGTAGGATGCGCGCGCATGCCGCGTTCCGTATTTGAAATCGGGGGACAAAAAAATTAAAATTTCGTTTTTTTTTTCTGTATCTTTCTTCTAATGTAAAATGGATGCTTTTTTGTAATTTTGGCACATCCCTATGTAGGAATATGTGTTTGACATTGCGTCATTTCTATCGTGACATAGTTTCCCGCTATGAAATTCCTGTAATGTTTTCTTTCAACTTTCAATGCAGTATTTGACTACACACACGTATAACCGCGCTATAACTAAACACGGGGGAAAGCAGACTTTGAAGTGCTGAAACACTGTCTGAAAACAGGTTATGCCTACATAAACGGTTGAAATACAAACAACCCGAAAAATTGCTCAATGCGGTAAAAATTTACCTAATTATTTAAACCAATAGTTAAACTGAATTTCAGCAGTTGCACAAGAAAAGACTCCTTGGTTATTTTATGCAGAGTTTACATAAAACCTTCATGGTTACTTTTAAAAGAAAAAGAGAACTACTGCCTTCTCTTTCACTCTGAATGCTGCTACTTCTTTTCCGATTCATGAAAGAAAATGTCTTCGCTAGTTCTCGGTTTGTTAATAGAATCCCGTTTTCAATCTACTGGAGTCGTGAGAAGTGACTATCATTCAGTTTTTGACAGACGTGAACATAAACGGTCGAGTGTGGGCAAAAATTCTGCTCCCTTTGATTGGTGGTAGGGCTTGTTCTAAGTCTGTCGCCTCAACAACAATGTTATCAGTATTGTTGTGTTTCGGCAGTTAGAGGTAAGATAGCCAGTTCCTCTGTGGTTGAGGATTCCGGATGAAGCTCGCTTCCACCTTCGGCCTGATCATCACTTACCATCAGGTGAGATGTAGGCCAAGAGCACCCCCATTGTGAATAAAAAATAAAAATCTTCTCTGCCAATGATGAAGCAAAGTTTCGCTCTACTAGAGGCATCGACTACAGCCGTTTGATTCTGTAAAAATATCACCGTGAAACTTGGGTGTAGTGAGCGTGAAGTGAGCTGTCAATAGTGTTAATCCCTAGCATCCTGCCGGTCGATTCTGTGGCAGTGACAGCAGGACCAATAGGTACAATACGACACAACTTAGATGTAGCATCGGCAAAACTCGTAAAACCGATCACCATCCGAACTGAGTGCGCCTCCAAAATCACCAATATTTATTACTGCTTTAGGTGAAAACTTGTAGGGTCATTTAACCAAATACATTCGTAAAATTAAAATAAAAGAATGCAAACCGTTTCGTACTGTACTAGAAGCATGCTAACTTATATTATAAATCCTACTATCCTAACGCGAAAGTTTGTGAGTATGGATGGATATATGGATGTTTGTTACTCTTTCACGCAAAAACTACTGAACGGATTTGGATGAAATTTGGCACACAAATAGTTTATAACCTGGATTAATACATAGGAAACGTTTTATCCCGATATTCCCACGGGATCGAGATTTATGCGGGTGAAACCGCGGGGCGCTGCTAGTATATTATAAATACGAAACTGAGTTTGTTTTCGTTTGTTCATTACGTTTCAAGCTAAAACGGCTGAACTGATTTGGATAAAATTTGGCATATGGGTTGACCATGACCTGAGTTAGGACATAGGATACTTTTTATCCCCAAATTTCCATAGGATCAAGACTTATGCGGAGGAAACCGCAAGTCCAAGCGGCCGACTCCCGACCCCGGATTGTGTTTTCATTCTCTGTTGTAAATAAGTCTTGCAGCAGGTAATTGGCGTCTTCTGCTCAGTCGGAAAAATCAGTGACGTGGTGGTTCTGAAAACGTTTTTAGTTTGAACACAGCCTATTCTCGACCTCCTATTTCGTATTCCTAAGTTGGTATCTCAGAAAAAACGGAGTGAGCAAATGTGTGACAATTGCACGTTCCTTATTTTTATGCATACATGGATTATGTGATTGTAGGTGGTTCTACAAATTAACAAAGGTATTTAGGCCGTTTGGATAAGGCTGGCACGGAGAGGATAGCCACAAGAAAAAAGATGCCTAGCAGTGCGTCAGGTTGAGCTGTAGATGATTATCCTAGACAGCCGATTCCTATAAAATAAAGAAAGAAATAAAGTTTTTTTTTTTAACTTACGGACCCTTATTGGTTAATTATGCCTCTTGTATATTTACCAATAATGAAGCAAAGACCTCATAGCTTTGCATAGCAGACGGGTTCCCATATCCTAGCTATACTATTAAACTATGAGCAATATTATATTTATGTGTATGTTTTCGAAAACGGCTCTAACGATTTCGATGAAAGTTGCAATATAGGCGTTTTCGGGAGCGAAAAATCGATCTAGCTAAGTCTCATATCTGGGAAAATTCGTTTTCTCCTTATTTTCACCCGAGCAGAGCTCGGTCGCCCAAAGTTTAGAACAAGATGGCTACCTTAGAATGACATGGCAGCATGGAAATAGTAAGTACCTACTATCATGGTTGCATGGAATTAGTATGAAACATTCTGTACTATTAAACGAGCATTCTCTATTTTCACTAGAGCAGAGCTCGGTCGCCCAGGTTCTATCTATGATATGCTCAGTTTTACAATAAATAACTACTATCATTGGTAAGCAAAACGATTCGTTTTTTTTATAGGAATCGAGCATTAGGCCGTTTACATTTGCTTACTTACAAAATTGATAATGCTCTTCTGGATTACTGGACGTATAAAACCTTTACTAAGTTTCGCCAAAACACCCGAATCTCTGCCTTCAGCATCCAGGTGTAATTTTTCGTAAACTCACCAAAATCTTAATAAAAATGTATCGAAAGTGCCACGGCATTTGTCTATTAGCTTTAGCAACTATTTTCTTTCTTAACAGGAGATTACGACCTCTTTGCATAGAGCTTGTGATATTTTCTGCTTCCAAAAAGTTGTCATATCTTTATTTCTCAACAAATAATTCCAATAAATTGGTCTTGTAATGCAGAGAATTGTATGCGTAGAGACATAAATTTATCTTAATAAGGAAGTATCATAAGCTTATTCAAACTAAACCTAATGTTCCCACTGTTGGGACACAAGCCTCCCCTCTGCGAGAGGGGGTGAGCTGTAATCTACCACGCAGGTTGGTCTTCGAATTGTCGGTTCTGATTAATGATTGTATTTCTGTAAATAAGTTTGTATAAACACTTTTACAAGGCAATCATATTTTAAAAAGGGGAATATATAGGTAAACGCACTTTAAAAATAAAAACTTTTTACAAAAAAAAAACAACTGACTTCCGAAGATTTTATTTTTCACTTATTACTTGTGGTACCTACCCCAAACAAATTCGAATACCAGCCGTTCGATTCTGTAAAAATATCACCGTGAAACTTAGGTGAAGTGAGCGTGAAGTGAGCTGTCAATAGTGTTAAGCCCTAGCATCCTGCCGGTCGATTCTGTGGCAGTGACAGCTCACTTCACGCTCACTTCACCTAAGCTTCACGTTAATATTTTTACAGAATCGACCGACAGTACCTGGTATGTAAATAACAGTCACAGGAAGTTATCATCTGTGCCCCAGCAGTGGAAAAAATACTTGCTAATAAAAAAAAATGTTTATATCAATTACCAAGGACATTTAGATACATGTTTCTGGAGATCACCTTTTAAGCAAGGAATTGCTTGTGTTAGGAGACTCCGCGACATCCATTTATCATTGGTGCCGATTCTCTTGTACACCGAACTAAACTAACTAAAATATCATTAAAATTCCTTAACTTTGGCTATGAGAATCTTAGAGCTATTCTGCAAATAAAATTCACTAAAGTAAAAAATAATTTTGACACAACTAAAATAGAATTTGACATTCGCGAATCCACATGGTACCCGTGGTTTGCCCTAACCTGTGATTTTTTTTAGAGCTGGAGGCGCCCAGGAGTGCCGCCTCGACGTGTTTTATATTGAATTTTTCTCTTTTTGTATGGAATACATGAAAAAATATTACCTACGTGTTCAGGTTTAGGGGTTTATGGTTTTCTTAAAGGGGGTCGAAATTTTCATTATTTTTGCTATAGGACGCACCATTTTCGAGATTTAAGCAAAAGAAAAAATTAATACCAGTACTGTTTTTGCACGTGAAGTCGAGATGTTGATGTGAATTTTACTTCATGACAACTTATTTTATCCCACACCTTTTTAATCGCGATTAAAAATTGTCAGATTTAGTCTGGTATGGTATTTTACAATCAAAATTTTAGGTGAAAAATTTCAAATTCAGAAAAGCAAAATTGCCATTTTCACTAAACCAAAAACTCAGTACTATCTTATTGCTGTTAAACTAAAATATAGTTAAGTTATGTCACTTTTGTCTATTTCAGAATGGGAAATCGTCGTTTGACAGGAATAAACTAAATTTTATTGATTTTTAGTCTAGTTTAGAGGCATTTGTGACAAGAGAATCGGCACCAATATCAACTAACTAATAGAAATGTAAAATATACAAAACTCAAATAAATTGGTAAGTTTAAATTGTACAAATAATACGAGAATGAGCATTATGCATAGAAAAGGGCCAAAAGGCGAGTATTCGTGTGATGTGTAAGTATGGGTAATTTTTTAAACTTAGTGGTCGCCCAGAGATCGAAATTCGACCATAATTCATTTAATGGCATGATTCTAAGGTAGCCATCTTGTGTCAAACGACCCTGCGTTTGACACAAGATGGCTACCTTAGTGTGTTTAATGTTTTTTTATTATTTTAATTTATTTCTAATGTATATTATATAAATATATTATCTTTCTGCACTCCTTCTCCATATAAACTTTAACTGTGCCAAATTTCATACTCCTCCGTCCGCGTAATTTCGTAAAAAGGGGTACAAAGTTTTTGCTTCAAGTATTAATATAACACTACAACACATTTGCTATCTTTGGTCGCAAATCATATTTTGGTCGAGATACAATCTGACACTGACAGGTAAATTGCAAAAAAAACGTTTGAATATCATTGGTCATCGGTTACGTGTTCGTGAAAACCGACAAACAGAGTTACTTTCGCACTAATAATATTAGTATGGACATGGATACAAGGCTGATGACAAAATAACTCCAAGATCGATGAAACTGCAAGGTTATACCGCCCTTGCCTCGTCTGTCCGTGGATGAGCGGTCGTTACATACAAATCGATACATATCTATGCATTAAAATAGCCTCAGAACACTTACCTACACTGCCCCGCTAAACCAAAAGACGCAAATCTCAAATGGAGTAAATTTTGAGAAAATTGACTTTTTGTAAAAAGTAATTTAAGGAAACAGTACCTGTTAGATAGCTGGTCGACCGAGCTCTGCTCGGATAAAAATAGATAAGTATATCGCCCAAGTACACCAACGTTGTATCACATTCCCGAGGCTGTGAAAATAGAGAAAACTAAATTTCCCAGATATGAGACCTAGCTAGACCGATTTTTCGCCCCGTGAACCCCTGTATTGCAACTTTCATCGAAATCGTTAGAGCCGTTTTCGAGAACGTGATTACAAATAAATAAATATGCGTATATATATACAAACTAGCTGCCCGCCCCGGCTTCGCACAGGTAACACTATGTACTTATCTACGGTGCACCTACCTACCTACCCTACCTACCCACCTACCTACTTACCCTACCTACCCTACCCTGCCTACATATCTACCCTCCCTACCCACTTACCCTACATATCTACCTACATTTACCTACCTACCTACCCTACCTACCTACCTTACCTACCTACCCTACCTACCTACCCTACCCACCTACCTACCTACCTACCCTAACTACCTACATACCTACCTACATACCCTACCTACACCTACCTACCTACCTACCTTAGGGGTATGAAAAATAGTTTACGTCCTATTCTCAGACCTACTACTGAATATACATACAAAATTTCATAAGAATCGGTCAAGCAGTTTCGGAGGAGTTTTGTTACAAACACTGTGACACGAGAATTTTATATATTACAAAGATATTTTTCATTTAATAGTATAGGATAAGGATATAAAATAACTTCTTAGTGGCTTTTTTTTATGTTTTAAGTTAGATAGCGTTATTTAGCTTAAACCAATAGATGCGAAATTACTATTGAATGGTATAAAAAAACTAAAAGGCCGTATCTCAGAGATAGTGCCGTTCGGCTTAGCAGAGCAGTATAGCAGTCCACCGCTGGGCCTAGGCCTCTCCAATTGCACGCCATACAGCTCAATTCTCGGGAACTCTCATCCAGCTCTTCCTGCCACCCTGTGAAGATGGTCGCTTCACCTAGCCTGAGGGCGTCCTAACTTACGTTTTCCGATTCGCGGTCCCTTCTTGCTGCTGCAGCAGCAATGCCGCGTGCAGTGGGGTTCAGAGTCATACGTTTAAGGCGACGGTAACTAACTTTTAATAATTTTATATTGATGATCACGTCTGAACGAGTAGTGCTAATGATTTGGAAAAAATATATGTTAAATTGGAGCATTTTCTTAATAACTTAGTATAGAAATATTTTAGATTATGTTTATATTACATGGTGAAATTAATTTGTACAGTTATGTCTAACGCGGATAAAAAATCTGAGAATCACATAAAAACTATCTACTAACTAACTATATAATATCGCAATATCGCGTCGCGCGACAAGTAGCGCTGGTCTGCACAAGCCTTTAAGCAAAAGAAAAAATTAATACCAGTACTGTTTTTGCACGTGAAGTCGAGATGTTGGTGTGAATTTTACTTATTTTATCCCACACCTTTTTAATCGCGATTAAAAATTGTCAGATTTAGTCTGGTATGGTATTTTACAATCAAAATTTTAGGTGAAAAATGTCAAATTCAGAATAGCAAAATTGCCATTTTCACTAAACTAAAAACTCAGTACTATCTTATTGCTGTTAAACTAAAATATAGTTAAGTTATGTCACTTTTGTCTATTTCAGAATGGGAAATCGTCGTTTGACAGGAATAAACTAAATTTTATTGATTTTTATTCTAGTTTAGAGGCATTTGTGACAAGAGAATCGGCACCAATATCAACTAACTAATAGAAATGTAAACGTACAAAACTCAAATAAATGGGTAAGTTTAAATTGTACAAATAATAGGAGAATGAGCATTATGCATAGAAAAGGGCCAAAAGGCGAGTATTCGTGTGATGTGTAAGTATGGGTGATTATTTAAACTAGTGGTCGCCCAGAGATCGAAATTCGACCATAATTCATTTAATGTCATAATTCTAAGGTAGCCATCTTGTGTCAAACGACCATGCGTTTGACACAAGATGGCTACCTTAGTGTGTGTAATGTTTTTTTTTATTATTTTAATTTATTTCTAATGTATATTATATAAAAATATTAGCTTTCTGCACTCCTTCTCCATATAAACTTTAACTGTGCCAAATTTCATACTCCTCCGTCCGCGTAATTTCGTAAAAAGGGGTACAAAGTTTTTGCTTCACGTATTAATATATAACACATTACAATACTTATACTTATAATACTACAACACATTTGCTATCTTTGGTCGCAAATCATATTTTGGTCGAGATACAATCTGACACTGACAGGTAAATTGCAAAAAAACGTTTGAATATCATTGGTCATCGGTTACGTGTTCGTGAAAACCGACAAACAGAGTTACTTTCGCACTAATAATATTAGTATGGACATGGATACAAGGCTGATGACAAAATAACTCCAAGATCGATGAAACTGCAAGGTTATACCGCCCTTGCCTCGTCTGTCCGTGGATGAGCGGTCGTTACATACAAATCGATACATATCTATGCATTAAAATAGCCTCAGAACACTTTCACTATCCACGCATTACATTTGTAATGCACTGAAAACGTACATGACGTACAATACGTGCATGACATGTAATCTTCACCATCATCGGCCTACACTGCCCCGCTGAACCAAAAGACGCTATCTCAATTGGAGTAAATTTTGAGAAAATTGACTTTTTGTAAAAAGTAATTTAAGGAAACAGTACCTGTTAGATAGCTGGTCGACCGAGCTCAGCTCGGATAAAAATAGATAAACATATCGCCAAAGTACACCAACGTTGTATCACATTCCCGAGGCTGTGAAAATAGAGAAAACGAAATTTCCCAGATATGAGACCTAGCTAGACCGATTTTTCGCCCCGTGAACCCCTTTATTGCAACTTTCAACGAAATCGTTAGAGCCGTTTTCGAGAACGTGATTACAAATAAATAAATATACGTATATATATACAAACTAGCTGCCCGCCCCGGCTTCGCACAGGTAACACTATGTACTTATCTACGGTGCACCTACCTACCTACCCTACCTACCCACCTACCTACTTACCCTACCTACCCTACCCTGCCTACATATCTACCCTCCCTACCTACCTACCCTACATATCTACCTACATTTACCTACCTACCTACCCTACCTACCTACCTTACCTACCTACCCTACCTACCTACCCTACCCACCTACCTACCTACCCTAACTACCTACATACCTACCTACATACCCTACCTACACCTACCTACCTACCTACCTTAGGGGTATGAAAAATAGTTTACGTCCTATTCTCAGACCTATTGAATATACATACAAAATTTCATAAGAATCGGTGAAGCCGTTTCGGAGGAGTTTTGTTACAAACACTGTGACACGAGAATTTTATATATTAGAAAGATATTGTTCATTTAATAGTATAGGATAAGGATATAAAATAACTTCTTAGTGGCTTTTTTTTATGTTTTAAGTTAGATAGCGTTATTTAGCTTAAACCAATAGATGCGAAATTATTATTGAATGGTATAAAAAAACTAAAAGGCCGTATCTCAGAGATAGTGCCGTTCGGCTTAGCAGAGCAGTATAGCAGTCCACCGCTGGGCCTAGGCCTCTCCAATTGCACGCCATACAGCTCAATTCTCGGGAACTCTCATCCAGCTCTTCCTGCCACCCTGTGAAGATGGTCGCTTCACCTAGCCTGAGGGCGTCCTAACTTACGTTTTCCGATTCGCGGTCCCTTCTTGCTGCTGCAGCAGCAATGCCGCGTGCAGTGGGGTTCAGAGTCATACGTTTAAGGCGACGGTAACTAACTTTTAATAATTTTATATTGATGATCACGTCTGAACGAGTAGTGCTAATGATTTGGAAAAAATATATGTTAAATTGGAGCATTTTCTTAATAACTTAGTATAGAAATATTTTAGATTATGTTTATATTACATGGTGAAATTAATTTGTACAGTTATGTCTAACGCGGATAAAAAATCTGAGAATCACATAAAAACTATCAAGCGTATTTTTCTGTAACCTTCACACCATTTTAAATTTAATTTAATTATTGATCTTTTAGTATACGTGTTTTATTAAAATACCTTTTGTTTTATGTATAATAAATTAATAATGCGTTAAATTTGGGACAGCACTCCTTGATGGGCGAGTCCTATTACTGGCTAGACGTACGACGCGTTGTGTGAGCTCAGTACAGAACGTGCAAGCTAACCACTCAACGTCACTGGCATATATCTGCGTCTTAAGTTTAGCAATTCTCCGAGAGATTTTATTAGTTCAATCTCCACCGTAGGTCTCAGTAGTCCGTATCCGTAGTGCAACATATTGATTTAAACTAACTTTTTAACAGCCTCTGTGGAGTACTGATAAGCCCACCTGTCTCAGACTCAGAGATCTCAGGTTCGATTCCCAGTGGGGGTAAAATTTTCTGCTTGGTTTGGTTGGTGGTAGGGCTTGTTCTAAATCCGCCTGGCTAGCTACCACCATCTTATCTAAGTCTATCGCCATAACAACAATGTTAACAGCATTGTTGTGTTTCGGCAGTTAGACGTAAGATATCCAGTTCCTCTGTGGTTGAGGATTCATCCACTTTCGGCCTGATCATCACTTACTGTCAGGTGAGATGCAGGCTGCGAGTTCCACCGTAGAGGTAGAAAAAAAAAAGAAACTCACCTCAAAACATTATTTAGCTTAGTAGTCAGCCTACTAAGGCCCACTTGCGCGTTAACTCAATAATTATCTTTGGAGCAACCCTGAGTTAGCTGTTAACTCCGAATTATTTAGCTAACCCATGAACGCGCAAGTGGGCCTTATTGAAACTCTTGGTTTTCAAATTGGACAAGTACATTAACAATCTACCCGTAAAACTTCAAGTTAAAATTTTGTTGCGATTCGTTTTTCCACTTGTCCGTTGCGATTCGCTTTTCCACTTGTCCGTTGAAGTTTCTGTTCTACTACCTATGTACCCAGCACTCTTTTTTTTTTTCTTTTTTTGGGAAATTATCAAATTACTTCTCCCGCTCTAGTCGGGGCGGGAGGGCGTGTCAGACCCTTACTGACTAAAACCTACCCGTGTTCCTTCAGTGTTGCCTGTACGTTACCAGGAGCCACGGTATCCCTTTCGGACTTTCCCGCGACCCCGGCAGGCATCGGTCCTACCAGACCACTTCAGTTGTGCTGACTTCTCTTTGAAGCGCGCGTAGAACTCAACGCGCCGTCGACCCGGGCCTGGTCCTTATCGAACGGCGAGCTACCCATTGCTCATCGTCCGCAAGCCCGCGCCTACGGTGGCCGGGAATTGGCCTGCGATTCCCGACGCCCAGGGCGTCTCCTGCGACGGCTAGGGGCGTGAGGGCATGAAATTTGCCTCGCCCTCACACGTTCCGCCTCCTCCTTCGAGAGCATTACTGCTTCGCAGAAAGAGGTGACGGATTCCCACTCCCTCTCGCTCCACTTTCGCATCCAGATCCCATGGCGGCAATCCAGCAAGAAGGCTCGCCGCCTCACAGGAGACCGTGCGGTATCCCCGGACCAGCCGGATGGCCACGACCCTTTGGGACGCGTTCAACCGGCGGGCTGGCCGTAGCCTCAGAAAACGCGCCCACACTTGTGCCCCATAAAGGGCCATGGACCGCACGACCCCGCGTAGAGCCTCCGGCAGGAGGCGTTTGCACCCCCTAGATTGGGCAAGAGCTGCTTCAAGGCAGCCCCGACCCGGTCCAGTCTGGGAGCCAAACGTCGGAAATGCTTCACGAAGTTCCATCGGCTGTCGAGGATGAGCCCCAGATATGAGTACTTCATCGTTGACTCGACGCCGACGTGAACCCCTCCTACTGTCATTTGGAAACCCGACGGTGGCGCGTTCCGAGGATTATGAAAACACAGGGTCTCAGACTTGTGCAGGGCCACCTCGAGGCCCAATTGCCGGATCCTGTCAACGATTGTCGCTACCCCGCGTATCGCTAGTTCGGCCGCCGCCTGGTGCGACCTCCCCTGCGCTAGGATCAACGTGTCGTCAGCGTAGCAGACCACGCTGACGCCGCTAGGGAGGTTGGTGCGCAGCACCCAGTCGTATCCAATATCCCACAGATGCAGTCCCAGGACCGATCCCTGTGGGACACCGCACAACATTTCTCGCCGGTTCCATTCTCCCTGTTGACCGGTGTAGATGATGGCCCTGTCCAGCAAATAGGCCTCGACCACACGACAGAGGTAGGTCGGCATCCGGTGATACCGGAGTGCCTCCCTGATGCGACTCCAGGGCAGGGTGTCGAAGGCATTGCTACTGACACCGCCAAGACGACCCCACCCCGGGCCACAGCATCCCCCGTCGTGAAGGCCCGCACGCGCATGATGTCGTCCACCGTAGCACCATCTGCGGAAGCCAAACTGGCTCTCGGCCCAATCCGGCCCCACCCGCACCAGCCGCCCGACGAGGCGGTCTGCAATGACTCTTTCAAAGAGCTAGCCCACCTCGTCGAGCGCAGTAGTTTTTTTTTGTAGGTCGCAGCTCGTTCGTTTGTAGATACTCGTAGGTATATATATTATATATACCCATAAAATGTCTGTTTTACAATTTCATTATGTCTATGACTCATAGATCTATGATCATAGATATTATAGTGTAATACCCCACTACAAAATAACTAGCGAAATGTAGGTCGGCTATACATCTCTGCCAAACCCATCGGGGAAAACAACCTTTACGCTTATTTTCATTCCTAAAATCCCATTTTTCAATAATAAAAAAAATCTGTAGGAATGGCCTACTCCCTATTACACATAACTATGAAATCTAGACACAATATCTAAATCTCTGCCTAAACCTTCGAGAAAAACATGCATAAACATTCATTTATTTCAAACAGACACTTAATATATTAAAAGGCACTTTTGAATGCCATTAAGTACCTACAAGAAAATAGAATTGATTCTAGTTCCAAAATCAAATAAATAAATTCTCTTCCAAATACAAAATGTACGATAAATATTTTTTATCTGTATTCCCTCTGAGTACCATGAAGGACGCATTGGGACCGAGTTTTGCCCGCATTATGTCTACTGCATACACAGTATACAGTCTACCGCAATCTACTGACCTGCTTTCAGTCGTTACGGGCCGTACTCTGCCGTAACGGCCGTATACGGCAGCCCGGATATCGGCCGGACGGTGGAAAATTCGTGCTTCATAGTTTTATTGTTGAGAATTTAACGAAAGTTAGCTTTATGCTTTATTCCATTTGAAATAAGATAAGACATTTAAACAAACCTTTTTTACAGTCCGTTCAACCGATTCTGGCTTCTATACCGTAGGCATAAGGATGGCATTAAAAGCAAAAAAAGTGGTTACGATACCAACTGTTTACTGCAGCTGCCATTTTTCATGCCATCAACGCAATAGAAGTGAAAATCGGTTGAATGGACTGTCAAAAAGGTTTAATTAAATGTCTAATCATAGTTCAAATGTCGTAATATAATTTTAACATAATAACCCTTGGTTTTCTCGAAGGGCTGGGCAGAGGTGTACTTACTACCTAGCTACCCTCCCATAGACACCCACATAGTTTTTATTCCAATGTAATGTAGACCGTAGAATTTTTTAACATTACAAATTTTTTATTTTGTCTAAGTACTTAACTGTGATAAGATATTGATGATTGAGAGAATTATTCAATTTTTTTGTAGTTAGTAGTAATTTTTGAGTTTTGTAATTTAGGTAGGTAAGTACTAACCAGCAATTTTGCGCAGTCAATTAATTATTCGTTAACCTATTTATAGTTATATTATTTTCGTTTTCCATGTAAAATACTGATATCCAGCTGCATCCGGTTAGACTGGAAGCCGACCAACAGTTGTTCTGTATCTATAACTAGAGAAGATAAGTGCATTTGACCGCTCATAGCTGCAATCATGGGCAAACCCAGCTTTTCGTCCAGTTGCAAATCAGAAATTTATTAAGGCGAAAACGTCAAGGTAGCCCGCGAAATTCGAATTTTCTTACGTTTTTTGCAATTTGCAGGTCAGTATCATGTTGTATGTTGATCTAAATATGATTTGCGGCCGTATCAAATGTTTATTTATAGAATTATAATCATAAAAATGATCAATACAACTCTCTATGTTCATATAATCGCATTGAATTACTATTTCATGTAATCATGACATTTGATGATTGTGCTTAGTTATGGAGTTGTATTCCTGATTGTTATGATTATAATTATGTAAAGCCATATTGGTTACGGTCGCCAATCATATTTTAATCAACATAAAACCTCACAGTGACCTGCAAAATGTAAAAAATAAACAAGAACAAATTCAACTGAGAGAGATCTATTAATGATTCTAATAATTAAAATTCTATAAATCGTCGCCTTAGAGTGAAAACTTCAGGAACGCAACCTTGACTTTTTATTTTATTACATTTTTGGGAAAAAAAAACCTCGCAACACACGCAGTTTTGTGACGGCATCTATATCGCCACATGCGACCGACACATCATACTGACGTCACGCAAAATCCTGCATCGCGTAAGCAGATTTTACCGCGCGATCAGCATAATATATAACATCCCAGTTGCCCACCAGCTAAATGTATCAAAGAGGTTTTCACTCTAAGACGATGAAAATATACGTACATATTTGTTATTTTCGCGAATTATATTTTGATCAAGATATATACATTTCTTTTTTTTGAGTTTTTTTGAATTTTGAATGACTACTCGTATTTAATTGTAATCGTAGAATATGGGTATTGATAATTAAAGCTACAAAGGCCGCGCAGCGCGATTTTTTCTAAAAAATAATGCATAATATACATATTGTATATTTTTTTTAGTGTGTAGGGATGATGCCAAAAAAATGTTTTTTTGTCCGTCTTTGAGATTATAAAAAATATTGGACACGTATTTTTTCTTTTTTTACGTAATCTTACGATTACGGCGATACATTGAGGTAAAATGCGCCATGACGTCACGTGTATGTAGATTTTATACGTACTAGTGACGTAGCGACCCCCACTCCCCAACTTAAAATGCGTTTTATCTAAGTTTTTTTTTTTTTAATATGATAAAGCAAAAAATACGTGTCTAATATTTTTTTATTATATGACTGACGGACTAATTAGAATTCCTTTTTTTGAACACAGGCATCATCCCTATTGTAATTAAGTACATACTTACCTAGTACCTGAGCGCTAATTTTCCGAATCATAAAAGATCAACGTATAACCGGATACGGGCCAGCAAAATGCAAAAAACTTAAGAAAATTTTAATTTCGCGAGCTACCTTAGCAAAACCACCTTTTAACCCAAATCATTTTTATTAGGATTCCGTACCTCAAAAGGAAAAAAACGTAATCCTTATAGGATCACTCCTGCGTCTGTCTGTCTGTCCGTCTGTCACAGCAAATTTGCTCCGAATCTAATGAACCGATTAAGTTGAAATTTGGTACACATATGTATTTCTGTGACCCAAACACGGACGTGAAACGTAAATAAATGAATTTTGAATATGGGGGTTTCTTTTGTGAGTCAAAGACGAATAGTTAAAAAAAAGTATTGCATACTGTACCGTGTGACATATCAAATGAAAGACCGTACTGTGTGGGTCTCAAACATATTTTTTTTATAATTTTAGAATAAATAATTTTAAAGATATTTAAGAAAATGTATCATATCTCCGAAACTAATGAGCCTAAAATTTTATAAAAAATACAGAGAATGGTTCTTTACTCATACACTCCAGGAAAAACTATGATCTTAAAATAACATGGTAAATCTCTCAATATTGTGCGTACAAACTTCCATTTGCAGTTGGGATGTATGGGAGAACATATTTTTGAACTACAATGTTAAATTTTGTTATTGGGATAAATTCATCCCAACTACGGAACCCTTCATTTTCCGTACCTGTAAAGGAAAAAACGGAACCTTTACAAAATTGGAAAATTTATAAAAAAAATGCAAACTGTACCGTGTGACATATCAAATGGAAGGGCTTGTTTTGAGGATCTCAATTTTTTTTTTTAATAAATACTTATTCAGATATTTAAGAAAATTGATAAAAAAATATCATTCCTTTATCTTCGAAACTACTGAGCCTAAAATACTGAAAAAAATACATAAGATGGATCTTTAATGATAGATTACAGGAAAACCTATAAAAAAGTCTTAAAATAGCATGGTAAACCTCTTAATATTGTGCGAACAAAATAACAATAGTTTTTTTTCATTCGAGTACTCTATTGCAAAATTGGAGACAACTAGGAACAGACCAACAGCTATACCTACCATTTGTTTGAATTTCAATAATAAATAATACCAACCAAATTATTTTAAAACTATTTTTATCTTCCAGAGGTCCTCTTTTCTTGGTCTACTATTGGCTCTCTATTAAAAATGTAGGTAAATAGTATTTTATTAATTTTAAGAAAACTTACAGCTAATACATTCGAGTAGTCGGTAGTAATATGTAGAAGAAAGCCAATTACAAGTTTCCACTTATATAAACTTATGTTTAAAATTGACAAAACGGTACAAACACAAATGAGAATAAACAAAAAAAAAAAAAAACATTACGCAACAATGCTACTCTTCAAAGAAAAAAGTTACTTAGCATTTTCTTTAATTGCTGGACACTATTCGTAAATAAATCAAGCTCAACATCCCGGCACTCGTTATTAATGAATTTAAACAGTTTTATGATAGAAATATTTTTTCGATAGAACAGTATGATTGTGGTGTGTATTTGAATATTGATTGCTAACATAGTTCTTAAGTATATTAACAAAAATAATATGTATTAATATAGATCATTGTGTCTGAATTAAACAAATAAATTAAAAATAAGTTAAATTATCACACGAGACGGAGTCTTGTGTGATAATTTTAGAGGCATTTTACTCATTCATGTTGCGTCATGTTTACCGCCAATAAAACGTATTTTCTTTCTTTCTTTTCTTTATCAAATTGGCCATCCATGTTCAGTCAAACGAAAAATGTATTCCCAACCCGAGTTCTCATCCAGTTTCAATCATTACATTCTCCGTAATGTCGTAAGCAAAACGCTCTCCATTTAGCTTAAACAAGACGCAAGGTGCGTGTAACACTCACAAATATACCTACATAATACTTATAACGTACATAATAGAACTAAGTCAGTGTGTCAATGTAAACAGCGGTATATAATGAATTGTTAGTTGTTACCGCACACAGCACGCATCTGATGATGTGATCCGCTATTGCGGATTTGAAGAACAATAGCTACCGTGTTGCGTGAAAATGCCGGTAGGTGGCATTGATGGTTAGTGCTTCGGAAAAGCTATAATAGATGGCGCTGTATAATATATTATCCAATTCTAAATGTTAGATGGAAGATTTTTTAGTATAAAATAAGTACAATAATTATGCAATGGCTTTTCAAAGTCAATTAAATAAAAAATCTAATATTTCTAAAACTAAATGCTGGCTGATGGCTGCCCCTGTGCATTTTCATATTTCCTCACACTGCACACTGGCAGTCAACTTTGACAATAGAGAAATTGACAAATCTCACGTCATCACATTTCAAAACAAAGTGGAGTTCAGTTTACGTCTGTATTTATTTACAAATCATGCCACAAAATGACTGAACTAATAACGTTAGCAACGTTAAAGTGTAAACAACAAGCTATACGTGCTGTCAGGTTCAACGTTGACGGCACATACTGCCTGACATGCGGAGCAGACAAGAAGATAAAACTTTGGAATCCCCATCGACAGCTGCTGTTGAAGACCTATGGAGGCCACGCGAATGAGGTCTTAGATGCTGCAGGATCCTGTGATAGTAGTCAAATAATATCCGGCAGTGCTGATAAATCAGTAATTTTATGGGATGTAACCACAGGACAGCCCTTACGAAGATACCGAGGGCATGCAAGTTCTGTAACATGCATAAAATATAACGAAGAATCCACAATGGCAGTTTCAGGGTCAATAGACAATACTGTATGCTTTTGGGACGTGCTAAGCCGTAGACAAGAGCCAGTACAAGTTTTAAAAGATGCAAAAGATACTATAACATCCATCCAGGTTACGGACCATGAAGTTTTGATTACATCAGTGGATTGCCATGTTAGATTGTATGATATAAGAATGGCAAAGATGGTTTCAGACTACATAGGCCATATTGTAACTTTTGGAAGCCTTACTAGAGATGGCCAGTGTTATATTTTAAGTTGTGCCGATAGCACTATAAAATTATTTGATAAGGAATCAGGAGAAATTCTTAACACTTTCACAGGTCATGAAAGTAGAGATTATTTGTTAGAAAATGCTGTTAATGAGAAAGATAGTCATATTATTTGTGGTTCGGCCACAGGAGATGTGTTTTATTATGATTTAATTAGTAGCGCATGTACGCAGAAATTAAAACATAGTGAGAATAAGGCTGTGGTGTCTTTAAGTCATCATCCTACTGATAATTGTCTAGTAACTGCTTGTGAAGATGAAATTAAACTATGGGGAGTACAAGTTATGGAGGAATAAAAAATTACAAGTAAATTAAAAAAATTCTATTCTTCTTGATCCTTTCATTATACCCATTTATATTATTTATTTATAAAACGAAAAATTGACTGACTGACAATCATTTTTCATTAGGATCATGAAATTTTGGGTTCATTTTATAAAATTGGGGAGCACTAAGGGGTTTTTGTAAATTCGACCTTTAAGGGGGAGAAAAGGGGGGATTTTGTTTGAATGAAAAATCATATTCCTTGAATTAATAAACTTTAATCTTGGCACAAATACTATAATCTAAGGAAATAATATAGTTTGTATGGAAGATTTTTAAACTTAGTATTTATATTTAAAATAAAGTGTATCAGGGTTTTTCAAAAATCTATCCCTAATGGGGTGAAAAGGGGTAGTCAATTGTACTGGGGAGGATTTTACTGTGCCGTTTGATTAACTTAAATTTTGTATAAAATATATGCTTTGAGTGACGTTATGGAAACATACCAAACGATTTTTCAAAATTCTACCCCTGTGGGGGTAAAAAGAGGGGATACAGTTTATTAAAAAAATCTTATTCATTTGGTTAATAAACTTAAAACTTGGCCCGAATACTTATCTAAGTATTTTTTTGTTTTTCTAAACTACTTCCTAAAGGGGGTGTTAAAATTTGTATGGAAGACGCGCGGTCTGATTAACTTGAAACTGAGTATACTTACTTAAATATTTTTTACAGAAAATAAACAATAATAAGTTTAGGGTTTGTCGGAAATCGGCCCCAGATGGACCAAAAACGGGTAATTAAATTTGTACAGGGAGGATTTTACTGCATGGCTTGATTAACTCTAAAATTGGTCTAAGTTAAATTATGTAAACATTTCTATCGATTTATCAGAAAGGATACAGTTTGAAAAATCTGATTCCTTAGGTTATAAACTTGAAACTTAGGAATACTTGCCTCAGTAAATAATAAAGATAGTCACTTTTAGTTTTTTAAATAACCCGTCACAGAGGAATTACGGGGTGTCAAAGTAGGTAAGGCAAAAATTTAACGCGCTGTCGGATTAACCCGAAACTCGGTACGGTACTAATACTTATTATATCAAAAAATAAAACAGTAAGTACGTGTCTCAGGGTTTTTCAAAAATCTCATAACGGGGTGTAAAAGGGTAATAAAGTTTAAAGGGTGAGTTTTACTGCTTGCTTTAATAACTCGAAAATGGGTATAAATAATGTTTAGTCATACAATGGAAACGTATCAAACGCATTTTTAAAACAAGCCCCTTGTCGTGTCGTGATGAAAAGGGAGGACACAGTTTATTTGAAAAAAAAAATTCTTTGGATCTGTAACCTTAAACGTTGGCCCGAATACTAATTTATTTAAATAAATATTAACGTAAATATAAATTTTCGAAAACTATCTTTCAAAGGGGGGTGGGGGGTGTTGAAGTTTTTAGAGGAAAGTACGAAATCCACGCGATCGAAGTCGCGGGCAATGTGCTAGTTAGGTACTACATAAAAGTAAACCGAAATTTGTGTAAAAAAGTACTTAATGCCAAGACATTGATATGTATTTACTTCCAAGGCATAATTATAGAAAATATTTATCTTCTATAATCTAATAAAGCTGATTTTGTTTGTTTATTTGAACGCCCTAATCTCCGGCACAACCAGTCACATTAAAAAAAAATCCGTTTGCATTTGATAGCCCAATGAGGAAGGCTATAAGATATTTAATATCACGCTAGGAGCCGAACAAAAAGAAAAAAGTCAGTAAGAACGCTAAACGAAACCGAAGTAATAGCGCGGACCGAACACGGACGATGCGACGCGACGCGGTCGGTCGCAGTCACGCGGACAGAAGCTAGTTATTCTATTATTAATATTATGCCTTTTGCTAGTCAGACGGCTTCAGTTAGAGTATTGATTCAAAAATTGTTTGGAAGCAGGAAGAGCATCATTATTATATTATGACATAAATGGTTAGCAGTTATTATTACCAGGATAAGAACTCCCGAGAATCAAGTTGAATGGTAAGACTGTCCAGCAGCAGACACCATATAGCTTAGCCAGGAGGAATCTATTTAAATAAAATGAGAAACTGACTGACTGACATATCAATGCAGAGCCGAAACTTTTGCACGCAGCTTCGTTTTATAATGTAGGGGAGCACTAACAAGGGGTTTTTGAAAATTCCTCATTTAAGGGGGCGAAAAGGGGGGATTCTGTTTGTATGGAAATTCTTATTCCTTGAGTACTATACTTGAAACTTGGCACAAAAAGTAAGCTAGGCTTGCATGTATTCAAGATATTTCAACCATTACACGTTGTGCACAATTTCTGAGCAGTAACCTAACAAAAAGTACTAGACATGCAAACGATATTATTCAATCATTATTGATATGCTATTACAGGATTTGGATGAGGCAGACAGATAGTTTATAACTTGGTTAATACATAGGATAGGTACTTTTTATCCCAGTGGTACATTTCCATGGGATAATTTTCGACTTCCACGCGAGCTAAGCCGCGGGAAAAAGCTAGTAAGTACTGTAAATTAGTTACATCACTTTAATATCATCCACCATCATCTCCATTTCCCAACAATGTGGGGGTCAACTTCCAGTCTAACCGGATGCAGCTGATTTTCATTACGGTATTTCAAAAAGTTACTACAAGCAACTGAAAGCCAGAGCCAAGAATAATTATTAACCATTTTATGAACAGTCTTGACATGAAAATGCTCTATTGTTTATTTTGTTTCCACCTAATGTCTAAAGACAAGGTGTCAAAGCCATCATTTCCAAACGAAGCGGAATTTAAAAATTTAGAATAATAATGTCAAAATGCGTCAATTTAGTTGCGTTCCAAATACATCATTACGTAAATTTCCTTTTTTTGGCATCACCTTTATAATTGAACGATTAAATGTGAAATTGTTTATAATTAAAAATATGATAATGGTGTGTTTTTTACGAGGCTCTAATGTATCAGCTATTGTTTAAACAAGTCTTCTTGACATAAATAGTAAGTGTTCATGTTTAATTTCAAATAAACGATTTTATTTTAAATTATTTAAACAGAAAGACTCAGCGCCTTTTTGTTTAGATAAATGCTTAACAACCTATTATTTGTTTGTAACTGGAACGCATGTTCTATTTAGTTTTTATCCGCCGTCCCTGCGCTTCTATTTTACGATTCTGCCAAGCTTTGGCGTTAATTCGCCGAAATAAACAGTCAAAACAGTCTTAGAACTAAATGTAGTGTATAAAATGGGAGCTAAGACACCAGAACAGACAAAGAAGCCCAATAAGCCCCCCCGTCCGCCGGTGAAATGCGATGTTTGCGGGCGTAAATTCCTAAATGTCTCTGCGTGGAAGTCGCATTACAAATTTCTCCACGCGAAAACGGAGCCAAATAAACGCGTGCCGTTTAAAAAACAAGAAAATGCGAGGCCCGTTAAGAAGAAGATGGTTCCTTTGCATATGTTGAAGAGGGTGAATCCTCCACAGTCAAAAGAAGTCAAGACAACTGAGGGCTTTGGGAAAGCGGCGGAATTAGCGGCAAAATCTCCTAGTGGACCTAAAAAGCCTGAATTTGAGTGCCCAGTGTGTGCATTTAAGTTCCCTGTGTATTTCACGGCCTTCAGACATATACAAAAGACTCACTGTATTAACGACCAGGGGGAGAAAGTGTGAGTATATTAATGTTTCGTGTTTACACTATGGTCTTTGTTGACCACAATGCCTTTGTAAAAATGTATTTAGTATTTCCTGGCTATTTAAGCCTGCATAAAGACCTATGTCCATAAAAATAATAATCTTGTATAATGTATACATATATGTTTATCTCACTGACCAAATAATATGTATATTTATGTTTTTCAACATCAACTTACTTTAAAATTTTCCAGACCGCCAAACTCAGCGCATCTAGTAAAACCGATACGCATAGAGACCTGTGCATCATGTAGTCAAGAGATTCGTTCAACAATTCCACATGACTGCCCCAAAATGCAGGCATATAAAGATCAGTACTTGTGTCTGGGATGCGACCAAGTCTTCTGCGGTCTCGTGCTATTTCAACATCATGTTAAAGGATTGCATGCGGATGAAGCGCAAAATTATTTCTTCCCGAGTAGAAATGGTATGTATTGCAAAGAAACAGAAATGGATGTACTCCTTTGTATACTGCTTCATGGAAAACATGATGAGGAAACCAGCACGTCACAATCCGTACTGGGCCTGCATGGTTGATTATGGCTCACTCCCTGTAGTGGGAACATTATAGTCTGATAATGCTATACTCCTACCCACTTGCTGTATTGGAAATATTCATGCCATGGCATAAGTTATTGTCATAAACTAGAATACATGCGATTCTGTTTATATTTTTTTTTAATTAATATTATGGCACCTCTTTAGCTATCTGAGTATCAAAAATTATTTGACCTAGGTCTCATGGGGGAGGCATGACGGTTGATTTGCTGTTACAATGTATCATAAATATTGATGCCAACGCAATTTTTTTATAAATATTGATGCTTAACCTATTTCTATAGTTAACACTGCTTATATATAAGCTTTAAGGTTGGTATTGGTACAGTGTGCCCAGTATTTGTGATTCCAAATTGTCACTGATTAAAGATTTCTATTAAATTGCTGGCATGAATCTAAAATCAGATTTCAGTCACAAAACGTATCGATAATCCGGACTAGACAAACAGTTTCACAAAAACTTAATTAAACTCACACAATATAACAAACGCAAACAGTAGTACCCAACAATACTCGAGATGATCGAAAGTGCAAGGCGAAGCCGCTCCAACAATGTAACCATTTGCGTTAAAATCCAAAAATTTATTTATTTTTGCATTAGGTACACTCAGTTACAGGCTAATCTTATGAGTACATGACCCTGTTAGGGCACAGCAAGTATAGTACATTCAACTTATATCTACGTTAAATATTTGGAAGTTAACATTATACTGCATACCTACTAGATATCAATAACACAATAATCTCTTTGTAACATATTTTATTTTATTCATATTAATTAATAAAGTCATTTGAAATATATAAAATGCTCATTTCCAGCCAGAACTTTAAAGATTTCTAATAATTATGATTTATCTCAAGCATTGCCAGTATATCTATATTTGACAGTTTGTATTGCTAATCCAAAAAACAATTCGTAAATTTTAAAACAATTTTTGATGTGTTTGCCGCTTGTTCCATCGTAGACCTCATCCATTGCTTTCCTTTAGGCATGATTGTTGAGGTCAAGAGCAGGCCCATTTTGCAATAAAAAAATACATTTTAAATCAGTACAGCAGTACGGCAGTACTCTCTCCTAGGGCCGTATTATAACATGTTAAGCTACGGTTTACTTACCTCACCGACAGCCGTCACTACGGCCGTAATAGGTTTACTTATTACGGCCGTAGTGACGACTGTCATAAAAAAGATGACAGCGGCAAAGATTTAAATCGTTAGATTCTACGCCCTACCGCGTCAAAAGATAGTCGCGTTTCTGTTTCGTTTTGACACCTCTGACACACAGCGACGCAGTGACCACACTTGTTTGTCATGGAAACCCTATTTAATAATGTGTGAGGTCACGTTTCTCAGTATGGACACTTTTTCTTGTGACTGAGTATGGTGAGGGCAAATCTAGCGATTTAAATCTTTGGGAGGCGGGGTTTGCTTTACGGTGTCAACAATGCTCTCTAGGAAAACACGCCAACATACTTTCATAATCAATGTTTCAGTGACGTCATTCGCCGGTAAATTACGGACGGTACGTGAGCGGTCACAGGAAACCGTAGCTTCAGAGCTATCATTATTGTTCCAGTGCAAGAGAGAGATAAAGCTATACAGGACCATCCCTTTTTTACAATGAAACAATAATGACTGGCTCTTCATAATAAGGGTCCTGATTAGTTCAAAATAGTTACTTTTCACTCACATTAATGATGTAACTAAAATTTTGTAATAATATAGTGTACATGGAGTTTCTTGCCCATTCTTCTCCATAGGAACCTACTATGCTTTGGAATAGGCAACTCGCTTCATCTTTCTGAATGCCCAACTCCTTCGACAATTCAAAAGTGCCTGTAAAGGTTTAATTGAAATAAATTAATTGAGTTTGAATATCAACATTAACAGAACTCCTAAATTTTCAGAATTCGAATCCTGGAAAACAAAATTGCAAGAAACAACCAACATTGCATTTGTACGTCTCAACAAGCCGAAAGCGAAAGAAATATATCACTGCGCGTATCAGTCCACCGCCCCAACAACCGCCACAAGACTATGCCCGGCCTCCATCACTGTGAGAGAATATTCTAGAGGCATCCACGTATGTTACTTTAAAGAACACTGCGGACATAGGGTTGGAAATGTTCCGTTGAAAAATCACAACCAATACAGCATATCTTTATACACAAAAGAAACCGAAGATTCGACACTGGAAGTGGAAGATTACAACGATCTATACATACAGCTCAAAAATATGATCATGTGTATAATGAATGACGCAGCTAAAGCCGATGTTAATACGCTGAGAGATTTGCTAGGTAGGGCTCTTGAAATGACTACAGTATTAAAGAATTATCATGGGGAAGACCATAGTACAACGCTGAACAATAAAAATTTGTCTGATGACCAGATTTCTAAATCTTTAGATAACTTGAAACCGAAAAGTAAACGCAAACAAAGTTTAGAGAAAAAAACTGAGACTGTAGTAGCGAAGAAAATTAAGAAAACCCCTTCGGCTGTTGAGAACGGTGTGACAACAAGACATAGCAGAAGCAGCACTGCAGTCATCAAATCCGTTTCATTCAATAAAAGCATACCGAAGAAAAATGAGGAAAAGACAGACAAAGAATTAGAAGAGTTACTAGAGGAAGAAATTGGGTATATACCGAAAAAAAATATTTCGATAAAAACACTGCAGAAAAAAACGGATGAACCACTAAAGGGTGTTCTCAAAAAAGCTGAAGAACCACAGAAGGCAGAAGAATTATTTGTTAAAAAACCAGAGGAACTCCCAGCCAGGGCTCTCATACAATCCCCATCGTCCTTCAACGACTCATACAAACACTTCGTTGACCAAAACTTCAAAATCCTCACCGACTCTAGTACACCAAAATCAAAAGCGAACGTCCGAAAAAAAGAGGTTATGAAAACAAAAATGGGACAGTTTAAAGTAAAACCTTCGTCACCCAAAAATGTGTCTCCGAAGTCACCTAAAATAGTGAAAGATATTGTAAAGGAGGTTGTCAAAGAAGTGCCCGTCACTCCTGTACCTTTTAAAGCGAAGCCAGACATAAAGTATGTCGTCAAAGAACAAGAGAATGACTGTAACATTCTTATTTTAAAGATTTGAAAGGGAATTTTTTATTGTGTTCGGGGTGTAAGCAGCTGGATATTATAACCGTGGCCCAGATAAGGCGGTTTACGCGCATAAGGCTGCTTTTCCACCAGATAGGTGCTATGCTACGTTGTTATGGATGCGGTGACATCCACCAATCATATTCATTCGCTACGCGGACCAATAGGGGACCAATGAATATGATTGGTGGATATCAAACGCATCCATAGCAACGTAACATAGCACATCTCTGGTGGAAAGGCACCCTAATCCAGATCCTATAATCAGTTCCAAAACTTTTTGATGGAAATGTAAACAAACCTGTTCAGGTTGAATTCTTACTCAGTTACTCACATAAGGGAATTAGTAACACATTCATATGTATTCAGAATGGGTCAACTTAATATCTCCCCATCGAGTATAGTTTTAATAACATTAATAAATTGTAATTTAAAAATGGTCAGTGTAAACTGACAAAAGTAATCTCAATTGTCAAATGAAAAACATTTTAAAATCAGGATTTAGGGTTTAAGTAATGTTTAAATCACTGAATTGTTTAGTAGCAGTATCATTTGCCATCTACAGGTACAATCGACCGCTTATCAACGGTAAAACATGCACTACGGCGACGACATAAAGGCGCTGTCAATGTCAAATTGTTATCACTGATAGTTGCCTATACTTTTTCTGACCCATTTTACAAACAAGTGGGTCAGAAGCACTTTCGTCAAAGTGTTTTGGAACAGAGTATAGCATTTCGTCAACTGCGCGTGTAAAACGCTTTATCTGGACTTTAAACACGCCGTGAAATGTCATGCTATCTCTCTCACTTTAAGGTGTACAGTTGCGATGGAAAGACTTTTCAGAATGTCTTGAGTACTTGGTGGGAGGTGTTATTTTAGTGGTTGACTTGGACTTGAGTTGGGTATATTTTAAGTCTTTTATAAAATGTGGGCCTTTTTTAACCACTGCTGGACTCTTTAAAATAAAGAAGGAAATATCTTGCCATATTTACCTTTTGGTATCTTGATTGGCATGGTATATTACAATGTACATTTTAATATCTTGATACAATTTGAATGCGTAATGAATTTCAAATATGATTGTAATGTTTTTTTTTTATTAATGTGTAACATCGTTCCTCGCTTTCCTGCAATCTGTGGGAGTGATTTCGTGAAACGGGACGGAAGTGCATAACAGGAAGCCGGGGAAGTATCAACCCATTTTCCGAGAGGTTGGTATTTTTATTTTTTGCTATTTTATTTATCATCAGTGTAGTTTATTTTCAACACAATGTGTTTTGTTATGAAATAAATTACTTTTACGGCTGATTAATCATGGCTGTTCGAAGACTGGGCAATTTAATTTTTTTTAAGTTAGGAACTAAGTGTGGGTGAGAGAACATGCGCGAAAGTTCGGAGATCCTATGTTCAGACCAGCCATGATTTATCGGCCGTATTGTGTTATCGTAAAACTCCTTAGTCGCTTTTAACAACTCTTAAAGAAAATACATCATACTGAACATCAGTATGATGTATTTGCTTTTAGTTATTAACGAAACTACTGTGAAACTCAATTTTAACTTTTTGTTTCTTCTCTTTGTCGACTGAGCCGATGTTGACTATTCTGCCAGTGTCATGTGCTGATGGCAGCGCAGCGAGGTGACCCGTCGAAATATGCACTTTGTGGTAGTTTCATTAGCACGGACAAGACAGATTTTTGTTTGTTAACAAATAGTGTCTTTTGTGGAGGAGCCAGATTAATAATGTTGCCAATGATGATAGTGTGTTACAGATTTACTGTACTTTATTACGGAGTGGCGCGCGTCTTCGTGGATGGCGCTACCTATACACGATGTCCACTTTTTATACTAGCACCAAATGTATATATTACTATTCTTAAGCCCAACTCATGTCAATTTAAAATGTTTGAAAGGAGAACGATAACTATTTTTAAATTTATCGTTTCGTTTTTTGTTTTTAAGAATTGAGTTCATAAATCTAAGGCTCGGACTACACAACTCACAAACGAAACTCCGTTTTAGAATATTTCATTATACATTATATTCTATATTACGTGGGAATTTGAGCGACTCTGAGTTGTGTAGTTCGGGCTTTGGGCGTTAGAATAAGGTTTATTATATAATCTAGACTAGAATTAGTTATTCATATTATTTTACGATGTTTGAAATTTAACAAAGGGGATAAGCTGTCTTGATTTTTTTTATTTCATCTTAAAGCGCTAAAAGGTTAATTTGCCGCGTGGCCAAAATTGGAACTAACGCCGCCATCTTGAATACATTTCAATGCCATTTCTCAAAATTGCACAAGTGTTTACCAACAGCGCCCCCCTCAACGTCATTCGAGCGCCAAAAGATTTTATAGCTGGGTAACGCGATTGGTGGCACCGAATTTTGCAGCCTTAGATTGTACAAATAGAGTTCAAAATGGCGACTGACAGAACAGTAGGTGGTATCAATCACATGACTGCAACATTCAGTGCTACCGATCGCTCCACGGGTCAATATAATATAATGAACGCACTGTACAGTTGCATTCAAACCTAATGGCGGCTCGGAAGTGCGCTACTCGCTGCGCAGTACCCCACCCCTCATCCCCGCTGAGCCATGAATTCGTTACTGCGCAGCGACTCACCTCATGTTCCGAGCCGCCGTTTGAATTGGGGTGTACTGAGTCGATTACAGCTACTAAGGAAAACAAAAATGCAATGTAATCAAAGTTTTGTTTGTACGCTAACTTAAGGCGAAACCCTCAAGCATAAGTCATAACTACTTAACAAACTTGTTTATGAGTATTTTTTACTACGATTGTTGACTACTGATATGATTTGTAATGATACATTGTTATAGTACTTCGGTACATAACTTTGTCAGTTATTCCCTAAGGTAACTTTGTAGATGGCGCCACTGACACTTTAGGTATAAAAGTGTCAGTGGCGCCATCTACCAAGTAGAATACAAAAGTTAGAATGGCGCTTATCCTCTTTTTTAATTTAACAGTCGTGTGTAAAAACTATGCTGTACATTACTTGAATTAAATAATTTTAATTTTGTAATTTAAAATTATTATTTTATTTTATACCCTTTTTACAACACATATACTCTGGCCCGAAGGTAAAGACTTTTTATTTATTTAACCATTTATCTACACACAACGACACGTAAACATAAAAGAAGACGCGAACAGAAAAAACTTACAAAACCACAGATGAATAAGGTCGTCGTCCACTCCAAAAAAATCAAAATCATTTAAATAACAAACCGGCCAAGTGCGTGTCGGACCACGCACAATGAAGGGGTTTGGGGGTTGGGATGAATTTATTCCAAGAACAAACTTAACATTGTAGGTGAAAAACGTGTTCTCCCATACGGAATGTATGGGAGATCATGTTTTTCAAACTGCAAATTTAAGTTGGTTGATTATTTCTCGTTAACCTGTACAGCCTACTTAGCTCTTATAGTTTTCCTTTTAATTTCGTTATATAGACTACTGCTGTGAATTTTTTCACAAGTCCAGGTACAGCCATTTGGATAGAGGGAGGGGGGGGGGCACGTGACTGTTACAAAAATTCAGTTAAAAGCTTAATATTTCGCAAACGAATCCCTGAATCCAAAAATGATAAACTCACAATATTTCTAACGATAACCCACAACATGGGGTAGATGAGGAAAAAAAAAACATCCCCACTTTACGTGTAGGGGAGGTTGTACCTTAAAAAATTTTTTTCTTTATTTATTTTACCACTTTCGGCATGATTAATATGACAGACAGACAGACATGGCGAAACGAAACTATAACGGTTCCTTGTTTACTACGGAAAGAGTCGTTTTTAACGACGAATCAGGTCGCACAGCGACAATTACCTACAGTTATATAAAGAAGTTGCCTCTCTATCGCGTAAGTCTTATAAAATTCTGACTACGTTTCGCTCACTGAATTGGGCCTGACAAGACGAGCCCGCCGCGTACTTGTCGTATCTGTGCCAATCACAGGTCTATCTGTATCTGTGGTGCCAATAGTTCTAAAAGAGATCTGAAGAAAGTTAAGCGTAGCTATGAATTCCTTTCCGCACCACTTTTAGGTAGTGACCGACTGAAGCTTCGTTTTCGTTTTCGGCCAAAAAGTTTTGTTTCGGCGATATTTTCGCTTTCGGCCATAAACCAGCTGAAGCTTCGGAAAATCAGAAAATCAGAAGTTCGTGAATTGCCGCAATCAAACTTAGAGTAAGCAATCAATACAACAAGAAATACATGAAATTTTGTATCCTCTAGTGGAATTACCGTGTTTTATTTCTTTTAAAACCTATATTTGCTCTTTCTCGTAAAGCTGAAATATTAATATATTTTTTAATGTCAAAATCATTTTCGTTTTCGGCTTCTACATTATTACGGGGCCGGGGGGTATAAAATACGCGTCGGGACCCTGGATGCTACAGCGAGTGAAGAGAGCTCGAAAATTTTATCTCTCCGCCTCGGATATGTATGTATGTAAATTTCTTCAGAGCATTTGTACGCACGGCTACACATCAAGCTATACAATTCCAGTATAAGCTGACCTCGCATTGTACTGAAATCCTATACAATGCGAGATGAGTGTGTACAGACACATATCAGTTATTGTCGACTTATGCAGAAAAGTTCCAGAATCACTCTTTTAGTCGCATGAGTTTCATCCCCCCTCTTCCTAACATGCGCATGATCCCATTCTTCCCAGGTGATGCCTTTAAAAATCTGGAGTTTTAGAACGAAACTAAGAACGTCAGCATCTTCAAATTCAAAATACGTCAAGTTGTCAACGGCAAATGCTGGGTGTTTGTTTTTGGTTTAGAGTTTTGGATGGTGTTTGAAAAGTTTGAATGTGACGATTTTATAATATAGTGAAGAGGAAATAGTTTCAGTTTAATTAAATTACTAGACAAGAGAGTTTACGGACGAATAAAATGCAGGGCGCCACCAAAGACAGTAAGTACCACCA
Source organism: Agrochola lota (assembly GCA_947364205.1). NCBI lineage: Eukaryota > Metazoa > Arthropoda > Insecta > Lepidoptera > Noctuidae > Agrochola > Agrochola lota. Next base: position 6,039,178 of record OX376248.1, read on the forward strand.
TTGAGTACCACTTAATAAATTTATGCAAACAAGTTCACGATATTTTACGTTAAACTTCTAAAAACTAAATTGAAATAAAAGAACACTGAGTATCTTATAATAAACCAAGAACCTGATTCCCCTAAGACGACCCACTGACCCCAGGTACTGTTGTATAAAGTATGAAACAGTTTCAGTGTTTATGTTTCACTCCACACAAAATATATAAAAGTGCTTGTAAAATCTCTTTTATTCATAAGTCTTTTGGTCTTTATAATACTATCTACGCAACTGATAAGTTTTTCGTACATTTAACGTTTATAATCAAATTTTCATCCTTAAAAAACAAAACAAAACAAAACTTATTCATATTCTCTTTTCAAAATGTTCTTTTTTTATTTCCAGAGATATCAGAGCTCAAACAAATCATAACCAGAATGCCACTGGAGGTGTTCTGTCTTGCCGCGTTGCCAGAATTCGGCGTCCGCTGGCGGGAACTGGCGAAAGCAGTCCGTAATGCGCGGTTGCCGATGCAACCAGCCAGTATCTCTAGGGTGCTGTGCAAACATGTGTCTAAGGCGCTCACGAGTGATGAGCTTGAAGATATTGTTGCTAGGTTGAGGTTGAAACGTTAGTATACCTTTAATAAACATAAGAACTCATTTGAGCAATGCCCCATAACATTATCTGAGGAATAATTTTGAATTTTTTTACGAAAACGCAGTCAAGTCCTCAGACATGAATTTTTCCATAGATAAAACATTGGTAAAATCAGCCCTAAATATGTAATGATTTTCAGCCTAGAGGCCATCTTGTTACTACAGTCCTATTTCAGTTGCAATCTTAATAAGACCAAACTACAGTCAAACCGTTTATAACGACATCACTTAAAACAATGTAGGCAACAGTTATTACAACTAAATTTAGACGTCACAGCATGTCTGTTTACTTTGATAGTTTTTGACTATTACGACTATTTGCTATAACAACCGTAGCCGGACAATCCCTTCAAAGAAATAAACTGTTTTGACTATAATAGATCTTTCATAGGTATTCGTGACGTCATGGCACATTTTACCTCAATGTATCGCCGTAATCTTTAGATTACGTAAAAAAAGAAAAAAATACGTGTCCAATATTTTTTTATAATCTCAAAGACGGACTAAAAAATTTTAGTAATCATCACTATTGGAGGATTAGAACAGACTATAAAGTAACTAATGTTAGTGTGAGAAAAAAAACAATAACACATTGATGCTATTTGCATCTTATATTCTAGTGGTAGCAACCCAACCTCGCACCTGGCATGTGATCCGACTGTCAGAGAGGATTATGGATGAACCGGTGACTATAACCATGAAAGCCGCCCCCGGGAGGATTACTCAGGCTCTCAGGAAGAATAAGAGGATTATGAGACCGGAAGTAAGTAAGATGTTCTGGTAATTTTTATAGAGCTTAATCAAACTGCCCAGACTTTTCCCATCTTTGTTGAGGTCGACATCCAATCTAACGGGATTCAGCTGAATACCAGTATTTTACATGGAGCAACTGCCCATCTGATCTCCACAACCCAGTAACTGGGTAATACGATACCCCTTAATACCCCATAGTAAGACTGGTTGTCACTTTCGGGCTTCTGACGACCCGTAACGACTGTCATAAATCCACGAATGACAGCCGGGACCAACTGCTGAGGGAGACCGCTCATTATAACAGCAACGTTCTGACATGGCAATTATCTTGTCATTCAAGTAAGGATTTTAAATCAAATGTATTAAAGTCTGTTTTGCATGTGACGGCTCGTGGGCAGTGACCGGCCGGCGACCCGTCCACTGTTCTGTATAGCATAAAATTGACTTTAATGCATTTGATTTAAAATATTAACTTGAATGACAGGTTATTTGCCGTGTGGAAGCGGTGCTGTTATAATGAGCAATGTCCTCTAACGTGCTTTCATTGTCGTCTTAGTAAGGGTCATCCCTCGACGGACCGGCCGACTACCATACTATACTATACGATATTCGATACCCATCACGTCAGCGGAGTTTCGCTCGCTAATTTAGTTTGACCCTGTATATGTCATGCACTAGATCCTCATACAGTTTTATAATTGTCAAAATTGTTAGAAATCATGAGCAGCACTTCATGTAACTTTTATGAACACTGACATTAGATCAGTGGCGTAGCTAATCGTAAACGATGGCCCCTTTATGATTAGCTACGGCACTGACCTAATGTAACAAAACTTTGGAATTTAGAGTTCATATAGTTTAAGCTGTCTACTCACCCTTATGTAGCCTAGTTCTTAGGAATATAACTGTATTAGGCTATAATACAGGGTGTTAAAGAAATTGCGTGCCATAGCTTAGGGGTTCAGTATCGATAAAGAAATCCAGGAAAAATGAAAAAAAAAAAAAAAAACAAAAAAAATATTGCAAGATCAATCTAATTTAGTACCTACTAACTTAAAATAGCAATCGTGTAGAATAAAATGATTTTATTTTAACGCTCACCCGTCGTTATCGAAGTGTTCGGGCGTAGGTATTTCATTGCGTTCGATAGTAAGTAGGTAACTCTAGGACGTTATTAATTCGTGTCAGTATTAGTTATACGTGTCGCTGGTTCGATCCTCGCACGGAACAAATATTTGTATGATCTGCAAGTAGTTGTTCCGGGTCTGGGTGTTAATGTATGTGGGTTTCTATGTTTGTAAACGCACCCACGATACAAGAAGAAATTCTAAGTGTGGGGCAAAGTTTTTGAAAAAAAAAATTGCATTTAAACAAAATAAAAACTTATTTTAAGCAATTTTTTTATGAAGTCTAAACGATTGTTATTTAATTAGTAGGTACTACATTAGGTTCATCTTATGATAATATTCGTTTTTTTTTTACTTTTTTTAAAGGTATTTTTTATTTTTATTTATTAAAACTTTATGCACAAATAAAAATAAAATACCGTACAAAGGCGGACTTAATGCCTGAGGCATTTTCTACCAGACAACCTTAGGGTGATGCAGAGACAAAACATGGCAGGTGCAACATTAGGGATTGATAACACGCGCGGGCTTGCGGACGGTGAGCAATGGGCAGCTCGCCGTCCGATAAGGACCAGGCCCGTGTCGACGGCGCGTTGTGTTCCACGCGCGCCTCAAAGAGATGTCAGCACCAACCGACGGGGTCGAAAGAACAATGCCTGCTGGGGTTGCGGGTTTGTCCGAAAGGGATAACGCGGCCCCGGCACACAGGCAACGGAAGGAACACGGGTGGGTTTTAGTCAGTAAAAGTCTGACACACCCTCTCGCTCTGCCCAGAGCGGGAGAAGTCATTTGATGATTTCCCATCCTCAAAAAAAAATAAAAAAGGGATTGATAACACGAAATGAACTATAAAATACAAGAATAAATACATACTTAAATACATACATACATAGTATAAACAGAATAATTTTGTCAGGAGAAATAACGATCAGTAGAGGAGAAAACGAATCCAGCAAAACACCGCTGGGATGTTTCAGCCAACTTCTTGCATATATGCTCACGTACGTTTTTACGGGTTCCTTTATCGACTCTGAACTCACCCTGAAGCTATGGCACGCAATTTCTTTAACAACCTGTACTATACAGGTTGTTAAAGAAATTGCGTGCCGTTGCGTGAGTTCAAATAAACGTTTATTATTTGTTGGGGTCCCCCTTTACCCGACGCGGCGAAGCTCCAAAACAGGGCATGTAGTTTTCCTTGCGATTTTACGAAAAGAATGAAATGAGCATGACCGAAATGAGCTAGAACATTGGAGCATGCTGACTGGGATACTTAGATTAAGACGCAGATATAAGTCAGTGACGTTGAGTGGTTAGCTTGCGTGTTCTGTACTGAGCTCACGCAACGCGTCGTACGTCCAGCCGGTAATAGGACTCGCCCATCAAGAAGCGCTGTCCCAAATTAGATGCATTATTAATTTATTTTTCATAAAACAGAAGGTATTTTAATAAAACACGTTAAACAGTTAAATTATCTTTAAAATGGTGAAGGTTTCAGAAAAATACGCTTGATAGATTTTGCGTGATTCTCAATTTTTTTATCCGCGTTAGACAATAATTAATTTGTAAAGTTATCTTTAAGTACAAATTAATTTTATTAAGTAATGCATACATAATCTAAAATATTCATATTATATAAAGTTATTAAGAAAATGCTTTAATTTTAAATATATTTTTGCCAAATCATTATCACGTATGCATAATTATGATTTTAGCACCAATCTTTAAGAGTGAGCGAAGCGAGCTTAAATATTGGGGCATTCTGACTGGAATTGGTTAGAATTTCTGTGTGATTTTACTTAACGAATCCAAGAGCTTGATAATTGGACCGCACTTGGGGGGGGGGGGGTATCATTGATATGGCTGATACCGTAGCAACGCCCCTGCATTCTGCGATCCGTTTGCGAAATATTAAGCTTTTAACTGAATTTTTTGTTAGAGTCAAGTTCCCCCCCCCCCCCCCCCCCCCTTCTAGCTAAATGGTTGTACTTGGACTTGTGAAAAAATTCACAGCAGTAGTATATATGACGAAATTGAAAGGAAAACTATCAGAGCTAAGTAGGCTGTACAGGTTCACGAGTAATAATCGACCAACTTAAATTTGCGGATTGAAAAACATGATCTCCCATACATTCCGTATGGGAGAACATGTTTTTGAACTACAATGTTAAGTTTGTTCTTGGGATAAATTCATCCCAACTACGGAACCCTTCATTGTGCGTGGTCCGACACGCACTTGGCCGGTTTTATTTGCCTTTAACGCCCTCCTTATGCCTACGCAATAAAAGTCAAAATCGGTTGAACTGTGAAAAAGGTTTATTTAAATATCTAATCTTACTTCAAATAGAGTATACAATGATTGAAGATTATAAAATAAATGATATATTATTTCCACAGGTACAGACAGTCCTCCTCGGCGACCTGATGTACCTCAGCGTCCAACTCGTATCAGAACAAAGCGCAGGCTCCACACTGTACGTGGCGACTCCGCTCGGGGAGCCCGTAGCCTTGGTGTCGAGTGTCACCGGAGTGGGGCTGCTCAAGGCGGCTGTTGAAGGTACAAACGTAACAATAAATACCATAACATATAATAACAATAATACCAGGTCTTCTCAAACTTATTTTTACTGTGACGTCCTTGGGAAATTGCATTTTTTTTTGCGACGTCCCCTTCTGGCCAAAAAGTACCTACCAATTGCAGTTCTAGCCTAGTAACAAGTTATCAGAAAAACTCTAAATAACATTTATAATTTTTATTAGAAAATACGAACAAATCATAATAAAAATTAAAATTAAAAGAGGTGTTTATTTTACTTTGTTGGCTGGCTACTAATGAGAAGGATGTGCTTGCTTTTCTGAGCATAGCTTCTCAAAACAGGGCTCAAGTTTAGAAATCGCCGCTCTCATCTCTTTCTCTATATTTATTTTCGATCTGTTTTTGTTCTTTACTGGATTTGTAGAAAAGCCTGTGTCGCACAAGTACGATGTCGCAAATGGTAATAGAACCCTCAATGCTGCAGTGCTAATGGCACGATATTCGTGAGAAACTGAGCTCTAAAATTCAAGCAGTTTGCCTTTGTCGTATTGGAGCTTAAGACTGGAGTTCAGGATAATTCTATTAATTGTTCTTCTCAGGCGCGGTCGCAGCCTAAGATTTTGGGGGAGGGTCACCATTTGTCCCGAGGAATATTAGGGAAATATTTAATTGATACTCTAAAAACTTTTTGACCTTTCTAATGATGCTCACTTTTTAAATATCTGAACCTCTTTTTACATTTTCAAACAGAAATAGGAGTTAATAGGAACCCTTATAGTTTCGCCATGTCCGCCTGTCTGCCCGCGGCTTAGCTCAGAGACGGTTAGTACTAGAAAGCTGTAATTTGGCATATACTCGTATATACATATTAATCATGCCGACAAAGTGGTAAAATAAAATCAAGATTTTTTTTTTTTCGGTTTCCTCCCCTTCACGTAAAGTGGGGATGTTTTTTTTTTCCTGGAGGAGAAAGGTCGTTAAAAATATTGTGAGTTTGTGAAAACCGTTTTTGGATTCAGGGATCCGTTTGCGAAATATTAAGCTTTTAACTGATTTTTTTTGTTAGTCAAGTGTGTCCCCCTGCCAGCTAAATGGTTGTACTTGGATTTGTGAAAACATTCAAAGCAGTACATATAACGAAATTAATCATGACCCTTGGACCCCCCCCCCCCCCCTCGGACCGCGCCTGGTTTTTCTTCCTCTGTCGAAAGTGTTGATGGTAAGGGTTTCTAATCTATGTGGATCGCCTGACGACGCCCCTGGGATAGGTCGCCTTTCATGAGGTTTTTCATTGACCAATAGCTCTTCCAGGCGTTTTCGGTGCGTCTAGCAACTTCTTTTTCTTGTCTCGCCTGGAATGAGACTATTTGGCCGAGGTAGATGTATTCTGGAACATAAGCAACCTCCACACCCTCTACATACAGTTTATGTTGGATGCTGTTAGTCATGAGTTTGGTCTTTGACATGTTCATACGAAGTCCAATCTCGAGGCTCGCCTTATTTAGGTCACTTAGCATTTCGCTTAAATCAGCTGCCGAAGATAAAAAAAGAACGATATCGTCGGCGAAAAGCAGGTTTGTCAGCCTTTTTTCGCCGACGCCCCTGCCTACCCAGGTGTCAGATAGACTTTTAAAAACCTCTTCAAGGGTGGCAGTGAACAGCCTAGGGGACAGCAGGTCTCCTTGCTTGACACCTCTTTCAATAGAGAAGGATGGTCCTGTGGTGTTAATTTTTAAAGCTGCTGTACTATTGCGGTATATGGTTTTAATAAGATTTACATAGGAGGTTTGTATATTTTGATTCAGGAGTGCCTTAAATAACGAATCATGGTGAATGCTGTCAAACGCTTTGGCGTAGTCAACGAATGCTGGATACAGAGGGATTTCGAATTCTGTGCACTTCTCTATTATTTGGTTGAGGGATTGTAGGTGGTCAGTAGTCGAGAGACCTCGTCGGAATCCTGCTTGTTCAGGTGGCTGTTGGGAATCAAGTTGACTTGATACTTCAAGTACGTTTTATACAAATGAGACACATAAATGATGGGGTGATAGTTGCCAATTTCAGATTTAGCACCTTTTTTGTGTAGCAATATTATTGTGGAATGGCAACATTGAGTAGGAAATGAACCAGTTTGTAGAATTGAATTGAAAAAATTGGTGATGTGCGGAAGTAATACGGGCTCTCCGATTTTAAGAGCTTCCGTGGAAATATTATCTTCTCCAGGGCTTTTACAAATATTTTAGGCTGCTAAATAAATTATAAATCTAAATAATAATTTATAAATCCTTTATAATAATGATTTACGTGCATACTCAGCATAGTTAGAATACTTGTCAGACTCACTACACATAACATTGTACAGAATGTTCGCGATATCGACAGACCGTGGGCACAACGACTGGCACAACTTTTTTTTCGTGCACGGACCCTTCACATAACATCACGCTCGTATTCCCGAAGGGTTAAGCAGAGGCTAGCCCTATAGTACACCCACATTTTGCCATTTAGTCCCATGTAATAGGGGGCGAGCCTAATGCCACAAATCCATACTCCGGGCTGCTACTCATGCTTCGCAGTTCCGCTTGAGCCCACTAGACCGACACAGTCACCTCGCTTTCTAACGTATGTTTTATCTTTTCCAGGTCTTGGCTACAAAAAATACGAGAACGCAAACCTCTACGGTCGCGACATCAAATCACTCTTGCGCATAAACGACCGCTCCTGGAACGCAAACGCCGAACATTTGGCGGAAATACCCGAATACAACCCGACTCCTGTCATCACAAATACAGGCATAGATTATACTAATAAGAATTATGACGAAAACTACGTGGAGACCATTCTGGGCCCAGACCCGCCAATGATAACTGATCTTAATATAAAAACAACTAAATACTTTTTTGACAGATCTCGTTTGGATAAAACTATTAATTTGGCGGTTAATTTGAAAACTGAAGACTTGGCTAAGAGTTTGAAAAGTTGGGTGGCAAAAGGTGCTATTGCCCCTACGTCTGATTTAATTCGGATTTTCCATGAAATTAAGTCGAATAAAATTAATTATATTAGGCAGGATTCTGATGAAGACTGAGTTTATCATCTGCCTAGCCTTCGTTGGGTCAGCTTTCAGTCTAACCGGATGCAGCTGAATATCAGTATTTTACATGGAGCCCAATCTGACCTCCACAACCCAGTTACTAGGTAACACGATAACCTTTTGTGAGACTGGTTGTCAGACTTTCTGACTACCTGTAAACAACCTCTCTAAAATAATTATGTTAATTTATATTTTTTTATGATAATTAAGAACGTTTGTGAAGATTTTACGTTCCGTATACTAAAGCTACGGTATTCTAGAAGTGTGGTGGCCACCACATAACGGCCGCACTTACGACTTTCATGATGGTAGCAGGTTTGGAATTTACGGTGTTAAAAAACGCCCTCTAGGAAAACACACCAACTTACTTTCATAGATAACGTTTCAGTGACACAGCTGTACTAGGAAACCGAAGGTTTATCGCCAATACTCGTGACAATGGCGGTCGTAAGATGTGCGAGCAAGACAGTGATATTTACTCCATGCCTACTGAGTCTCCGTAACGGCATCAGCCGTCGGCGACCGCTGACGTCCACGCACCTGAGCCTCCATCGGCAAAAAGTTTTACAAGTTATTAAAAGCTTAGTTATTCGTATTTATTTCGGCCTCAGATCCTGGTCCAGGACACAAATCTCAAGAAATGCTTTTTAATCAAATCCTAACAAGGCCAAAGTATGTTCAGTAACAAAGAGGCAGTTTGTAGTTGGTCCCCTCTACGTATGCAAATTATAAACGTAGCATGCTTAAATTTTCGAGTTCGCTTCGCTCGCTCTTCCATCGTACATTTTCTTAGTTTCCAAACTTTTCTGCATAGATCGACAAACTAATTCCTATTTCTGTTTAAAAGAAAATTTGAGCTATCTGAGATTGGGTGCTAAAAGTTTCAAGCTCGTTCGCTCGGTCTATCATACTATATTCATCATGTCCTTTCTGCATAAGTCAACAACGAGAAAATATCTCCTATTTTTGTATGGTCAAAAGAAGAAACCTACCTTTCCAAGGCGCGGTGTTAAAATTCTCGCTACGCTCGCTTTTGCGTCTCCTAATTCTCAATATTTTCTATATAACTTAACAATATATCTTCTATTTCTGTAAGAATGGTTAACATACAACCTAATTTAAACCATCCGTGGCGGCGTGTTAAAATCGAGCTCGCTTCGCTCGTTCTTGCATCTTCTCAAAATATTCTGCATTAGAAATAGCGGCTGGTGTTAACTATGATATAATCTTGAAAAAATTCAGTGAGGCTAAAAGCCGAAAAGTTCGTCTATTCTAATTTGTGTTTGTTTATGTAATGTTTTTCAAAATTTGATTAACAATAAAACTTATATACTCATACATTCGTGTATAATTCAGGTCATTCACTTTTACGTTTTTCTTTCTGGGAATCTGGGAAATGAAAGACGCCTTGCAAAGCTAATGTCGCCGATGTCCACGTTTAGTCTAGCGCTGCCACTTGACTCTCGTGCTGACCCGCTCCCACTTTTCATGACTACGCTTGCCACGACCGCACGAACGTTAGCTCTTACTAAATTAAGGGCAGATTTTTCCAACGTCAGATATTTTTACCAGAGTAGAAAATTTTCAAAAATTCTAAATTATTTCTCAGGCTACGGTTTCCTAGAAGAGCGATAGCGAGAGCGCCGCCACATGACGGTCGCAGTGACGGCTTCCATGAAAATGAATGCCATCATTTTTGGGTTTGACTTTACGGTGTCAAAAACACTCTCTAGGAAAACACCAACTTAGTTTCATAAATAACGTTTCAGTAGGCGGTAGGTCTGTGGTGAAGGCTTAACACGTGCTTTATTTGTGTTAGCAATTTTTTTCAATTTTAGTGGTTTTATTAGTCTGAACTTCAATCGAGATATTGAAAAACAATAAAAAACGAGCGAGCCTTATGTAGTAGTTGCATATGATGTGTAAAATCTGACATCTCACTCACCTTGGTAATAAGTAAGCAACATAAAAGGGCGGGGCCTCGTCAAGGTCGTTTCTGACGGTGAACTCTAGCACCGCGCGCGCTCTTTGGTTAAATCAAATAGCGCGCACTTCCCCGGCTTCATGATAAACAAGACGAAAAAATGATGAAGTATCTTGGTAAGAATACGTGGTTAAAATATTGCCACTGAATAAAATTTCAGCATTTAATAGTATACTCATCTTTAAGATATAATATTTGACCTTGGAAATATCTTCCCTAATTTTATTAGTATTCATGTTTATCATTTACCTCATTATAACAACTTTATCGACATAAAGAAAACGCAATGATTGAAATGTTTTGTTTTATTGAGGGATGACAATCGAACTGGTTCTATTGCACATCCACACTAACTGAGGTAGGAACGATAGGTATTGTACTGTATTCTGTCGAATTAACGAATACTGTTATAGAGATATGAGGAACAGGGTGAAAGTTCCTCATCCCCCATAGAGGGAGGATCCTTTGACCAGACGGGTTTTGTTTCTAGTGGGCTACTGCTGCAGATGATTGATATCGGGACGTTGTATATATGCTAATCGCGCGCGAACTGCTTGCGCGATGCAGTTTTTTCGTGACGTCAGTGTAAAAATCAAAATTCATTTACTCAAACTAGGCTGACAATCAAGCTTATTGAACGTAAAAATTTAATCAGTCCACCAAAACGCTCGCCCTTCACCAGTTCCTAGTGCTTTAACTGGGAAGAAGTGGCGCAATGAACTGACAGTGGGATGCGTAATTCGTATGGGTCGTTGAAGATTCCGCTACACTTTAATTAAAAGCTATACAGCAGTCGACGTCATCTTCTTAGCGTGTCGATGGCAATCTAAATAGACTCCTCGGCCCAAAATTCGGCTACGTGTTTGGCGCCATCACTAGCGTACATCAGTTCCTGTAACGTGCAGCTGACAGCACATGCAGGACATTAAGTGTACCATCGTTTGTGGAACAGCACCACATTTACACTCCAAGGCGGACTCGTCTATGAGTCTCCACCTGAACAGATTTTCCTTGCTTCGGCCAACCTGGGTCCGGAGTCTGTTTAGAGACTTCCAGGTTACCCAAGGCAACTCATGTCCAGGAGGGTGATCTTTAGCAGGTGGAACGAGTGGTTTGGGTAAGGAAGCACTGTTTCGCCACAACTTCAGTCTCTCTTTTGATCGTTCGTCAATGAGTGGGACAACACACTTTAAAAAACTGTTTCAGCTTTTCAGCCTTTGTGGCACAAGGATTTTGTAGTACAGAGTCGCGGTCATGAAACGTGCGAGCAGGACAGTTATATTTAACCTATACTGAGTGAGTCTCGTACCGTCACGCTCACACTTTTTATGACTGCGCTACAATGGCAGCTTTTTTGTATAATACTAAGGACCAGTGGCGGATTTGCAGTCTTGGCCGCTCTAGGCCCCAGGCCATGTGCCGCCCCTTTATCAGCACCCATCATATAGACTAGGTACATAATTAATTTACTTTATTGCCAACTTTTATCCAAATCGAAATCAGAAATTTAATTAACTGAAGCTACTAATTTGTAATATATTCCGAGTTTTAAGGGTTAATTGCACAATTCAATAAAACATTTAAAACGGTTTTAGGTTTTATTTATTAATAAAGTGTTTTAACATGACTTACAAAACTCGTCTGCACTTAAGCGCAGCAAAGTCATTAATTAAATCTTCGCAATCCAACTTTCTTAAAAAATCAGCTTCTATGTCAAGCAAATCAAGATCGTTTAACCTTTGCTCCGTCATTTTTGTGCGTAAATAGTTTTTAACTCTGCGCAAACAAAAAAAACGACCGTTCTCCTGAACAGTTGCTGGCGGGAGTACACACACACATACGAAGAGCAATATCCACGTTTGGGTAAATGGTTTGAAGACCTTCAATTCGTAACCATTGTAACAAACTGACAGCACTGTTCGGCTCCTCATTTTTTATACTGCAGTGAGAACGAAAATGTAGACATTCTTCCGAAAAATTGTCTTCTAAGTTAGTAGAATAAACCATTTGCAATGCTTTGGCCTTTTCTTGGACTTCTGTTATGCTCGGTTTCGTCAGGTTAGTAATAAAGTAAAATTTATTATGAAGTAATTTATAAGCATCCCGTCGTTTTTTCAGTTCTTCTGACAATGTATCAATTACTACCAAAAAACTAGTGATTCTGAAATTTTCGCGACCATTCTTTTGTTGCATCTCTTCACCTGGATTAGTCTCGCCAGGGAGTAGCTTACGCTTTCGATTGCGTCGAAAATCCCTTTCATATTCCGGTACGAAAGACAGTTTTTTGGCTTTGTTTTCGAAATCATCGAAGTTATCTCTTGTTTCGCCAATAAAATGTATCAGTGTCTCATAGAGTTCTATGACAATGGTAATGTCAATTTCCACACTCTTGAAGTTTTTTATTTGTGGCGTTAATGCGATCCAGTAAATATACCCAAAAAACAGTCATGAGGGCCGTTTCAAAACGTTCTAGTTTCAAACGAATACCTCTTGCTTTGCTTATTCGATTCTCTTCTGTTGCGTGTCATTTTCCATAGAGACTAGCGCTTTATGGATTTCATTCCAGGATTCACGTAAACTTTTGCATGCGTCTGCACGAGCTGACCAACGAGTCGTTGACAGACTTTTGACGGTGAAATAGGCTTGATGCACGCTTGAAGGCCTTCCCAACACTGAGTTGACGCTGCAAAGAAATTGTACAACTCTTGGAGTAGAGAAAAGAACGAACAAGCCTCTTGGCTGCTTTCTGCTCCACATTCACCTACTAAATTGAGCGAGTGTGCGGAACAAGGTACATACTCGGCAAGGGGTGAAATTTCTTTTATTTTAGCTTGCAGGCCGTTGTATATGCCTGACATGTTAGCTGCGTTGTCATAAGATTGCCCGCGGCAGTTTGAAATGTCAATTCCCAACAGTTAAAGTTGAGGTAGCAGCTTCTGTCATATGTTGTGATTTATGACCTGTGTTTAAAATGAAGTTGCGGAACCGTTCTACAGGTGATCCATTAGGCAGGACATATCTGATAGGTAATAGGTTTACGTGAGATATATCCGGCTTCGAGTCAATGATCAGAGAAAAATATTTCGCTGTCAATATTTCCATTACAATTGTCTCCAAAACTTTGTTTCCCATAAGTCGAATGAATTCTTCGCATGTTGTTAAAGAAAGATAACTCGTAAATCCTGAGCCTGGATTCCCATAATGTATTATGTGTTTGGCTAAGAATGGATCGAACTCAGCGATAAGCTCTAAGGAGATTAAAAAAATGGAGGAGCTCGTGACTAAGTAACAACAGCCCCAATGGTCGATCCATCAAGTTAAGCTACGCTTGCCGGGGTTGGTCAGTAGATGGGTGACCATTTTTACATACCGGGAATCCTCCGTGCCTCGGAAAGCAAGTTAAGCCGTTGGTCCCGGCTGTCATTCGTGGATCTTTGACAGTCGTTACGAGTCGTCAGAAGCCCGAAAGTCTGACACCAGTCTTACCAAGGGGTATCGTATTACCCAGTTACTGGGTTGTGGAGGTCAGATAGGCAGTCGCTCCATGTAAAATACTGATATTCAGCTGCATCCGGTTAGACTGGAAGCCGACCCCAACGTAGTTGGGAAAAGGCTACGGAGATTTGATTCTTCCTAAATCACATAATTATATTACAAGTACGAAATATTTTATATCTAGGATATTTAATAATTACTTATATTTTTACGATTATTGCTATACGTTGCGGTGCAGTGCGGCTCGCCATAATATGCGCAGCTTTTTAAATATTTAGGTACTTTGCATTTGAGTTATTTCTTGCTATCATCAGTGATTTTTTTGTCACGATTTGCCGCCCCTAATATCTGGCCGCCCTAGGCCCGGGCCTACTGGGCCTTAGGGCAAATCCGCCACTGCTAAGGACATAAATAAAATTCAATGATTGAAATATCGATAAAGTTTTATTGAGGAATCACAATCGAACTGGTTCTGTTGCACATCCACCTACCTACCTAGGCTTGGCCGAATGGTTTCACTTATCAACGACACTGTATTCTGGCGAATTAACAAACTTTTACATGCTGAGTTTTTGCACAGAATATGTATAGATAGATGTTTCACTCCGCAAAATCATTTAAAGAAACGAGCGACTCTAGCTACGACACAATAAAGTGCAATGTTATCTGCATTTGCAATTAATTTGCCAAACATGTAAACAAACACGAGTTTCAGGAAAAACAACTGTAATACCTAAATAATATAAGGTTCAGATTGAGCTACAACTTCAGATTTTTTATGACTTTTAAACAGTAGTAGACGTCAGTCTAAAATCAACTTTATTTACACTTGTATAAAGTTCATGTTTGTCAAACTCTGTGTTTGTTTACGTGTATGGAAAATAAATCGCAAACGCAGATTACAGTTATATTCACCTAGAAGTGACCTCTTTCAATCGCGTAACTCATATCTTCTGACTACGTTACGTCGACAAGAAGACGGTGCCACGTACTGGTAGCTTCTTATCTAAAATGCGCACTTAACCATCTTTAAACATCTGTGATAGACCCGAAAAAAATCGCTTAAATATGACCTCTTTATGAAGGACACAGTTTTGTGTTGTGCTAGAAATGATTGAAAATCAACTATTTCTTTAGTTGGCCAAAGTAAAATACAGGCTGTTCGTGAGAGCGCCTAACAGAATAACTGTGATGACTGTCTGTCGATTTTAGCCGAAAATAAAGCGTAAAATTCGGCCACATCCAACGTTATTTGCAAAAACATCGCTCAAATTTCTTTAAAAAAAAACATTGGCTATCGAAAATGTTCTTAAAATATTTGTTAATTCGTCAAAACAACAAAAATTTACATTAAAATTACAACGTGGCAAGATACCTAGATTCTTTCAAAATTCACCTATCTATTAGAATTTGACATTAAAAGTTATCTTATGAGATATTGAGCGAATCTGCGCTTAGAAATGTAATAAAAAGTCGATTATAAGCCGCGTTTTCACTACGTATGTTGGCAGCACTTATGTGTTATTGGGTAATGTGGCCAGATAAAAAATTGTTGATCTTATTTGTATAATATAGTTAGACTGGTACCGCGCCTTAGGAATGCGCGGCGAGGCTGGGGGGTAGAACGCCGCGAGCGTTAAGGATTAACGGCCTGCACTGTCCTCCCGTCTCACCACGGTCATATCTAAGGCGCGGTACAGGCCAAACTATAGCCGCAAGCATGAGCTAAGCTTTATGTCCAGTCCGGAGGGCCTAGACAACATAGCATTCTAACAGCGATAAAAATGATGAAAGAGTCAAAAATGTATGGGACTTACATAAGCTACCGAAAGCTTAAGTCAATCCTGCCGAAAGTCTTTTACAGTACGTTCATTATACCAAGCGCCTGACGCGATTAGTAGTAACACTGAATTTTGCAGTCTTAATTTCAATACTAATAGAGTTCAAAATGGCGACTGACAGAATAGTACTACCATTTACATGACTGCAAAATTCAGTTCTAATGAACGCGCCGTAAGACCATATGATCTCCAATTGACAGCAATTTTTTTTTGTCTAGTGAAAACGCGACTACAAACCAACTAGTGTACTTATTTAACTACAAAATGTTCCTAGTATGTTGGGGCAAGTTCAGCGCTAGGATAGGACCGTACGAATCAAATCGAATAAATTGGCGCAGATCCCAATGTTGCCAGCATTAAAATAAGTTGCCAAATTAGCCGGAAATTATGAGCTCTAGCTCTATTACGTGGATCTTAAACATAACTGAGGAACACCTCTGCTTAACCCGGGAAATTAGGCGTGATGTCAGTTATGGGTTAGCCGGGAACTTGATTCGTACGGTCTTATCCCACCGCCGAACATACCCGAAGATACTTTCGACTATCAAACAAAATAAGTCGATTCAACAAGCATCTATTGTAACATCGAGTGCAAATTAACCATAAAATTCTAAAAGCTGTTGACTGACATATATGACCACTACAAATGGCATTAAAAGTCGACTATTTAGTCGATAACGCCAGCAATACACATTCCAGTAACTTGCACGAGAGCATGCAAGCAGCTTGCATGCCACCGACACATGATAAACCTATAATGTTCCCGCTACTGGGACACAGGCCTCCTCTCTGCCAGGGAGCGGGCCATAATTCACCACGCGGGCTCAGTGCGGGTTGGTAGATGTCACATGACTTCGAATTGTTTGATGCCGGTTTTACTCACGATGTTTTCCTTCACCGTTTATCGAGCAGTGGTGATGACATAAATTACACACAATAAATGCGCCTGTCCGAGTTCGAGCCCTTGACCACATAAGTCGCGGCCGTTACCACTGCTCTCAGTAAGAGGAACAAAATCCGTAGTTAGAACGCGTACTTAGCGCGCGTTAGAGCGGTAGCCTGATTGAGCCGCGTTAGAGCGGTACCCTGACTGAGCCGCGTTAGAGCAGTAGCCTGACTGATCTGCGTTAGAGCGGTAGCCTGACTGAGCCGCGTTAGAGCGGTAGCCTGACTGAGCCGCGTTAGAGCGGTAGCCTGACTGAGCCGCGTTAGAGCGGTAAGCCTGACTGAGCCGCATTAGAGCGGTAGCTTGACTGAACCGCGCTATAGCGCTGAATTGTGTTGCACTATGATGTACGTTTACTGTCAAAAAGAGCGTCGGCGCTAGCAATGCCGCGACACTAGCGTTGCGTGCTGCGCTGTACTTGGCGATCTAACGCGCGCTAAGTACGCGTTCTATTTGGCGAAGTCTTAACTCGTCCGAAACAGTTGCCACTTGGGCACCGCTGCATGCCATTGTGCTATATTAACTTCTTATTGGTAAGTTCACAGAGCACGGAGACGCCTCTGCAGTCCGCATGCAAGCTACTCGCATGCTGTTGTGCAAGCTACTGTCACGTATATTCCGGGCTAATTAATCCAATCGACTGACATTTAAAACTTAATGACAATTGGTTTGACAAAAACCGTCCATAAAAGAATTATATCGAAATATATCCACACCATATAACGCTTTAACCGAAATGAACAGATTTTAGACTAGATATACTTATAAAAATCACCAATTCAGAAGTTTGGAAGCGGTATAGTAAAAATATGTTGGAATTTGGGTGTACTATAGTAAGTGTACACCGCTGCTCAACGCTCGAAACTGTATTTCTTCTCTATAGAGGCTTATTTGGTGACGCTTCCTAGACAATAGGGGTAAAGGTATCTATAGTTTGTTCGAAAAGTATCTGATAAAATTGTAAACAACCTCTTTTCAGGTTAAATTCTTATGCAATCAATCAATAAAGGGAATTAGTAACACATTCATCTGTATTTAGAAGGTTTCAAGTTTATATCTCACCACTTTTTCCAATAAATATTGTTTGAATAACATTATTAAATTGTAATAGAAAAAATCGTCGGCGATTTTTATCAGATACTTTTGGAGCAGATCTTAATGTTTTTAAAATTAGATATAAAACTTGTGGTTTCCAACAAACTATAATACAGCTCCCAAACTTCTCTTATTCAAAAAATATACCTATTCATCTATATACCACTTACTTTAATTTAGTATTTCTTACTAATCATTCTAAAATTCCTTCTTTTTTTCTATCTAAAACCACAGATACAGCTTCCATCTTGTTTATGGTATATAGACGTCAAAAACTTAAAATTATCAATTCTATAACAAAAAAGAAAAAAAAAACATAAAAATATTTTTTATATAATATGCTAAATGCATTTTTAACTTAGAATGCTGATTGGTATAAAAAATTGCTTATTAAAATGTTGGTCAAAACTATGACATTGTAGAGCAAATGCTTTTCATAGACTAATATAGAGAAGGGATGAACATCGTGTTGGCAATTTTAGACTAGGTACATCGGCCTTATTACAAAACAAGGGCATCGAGTTTCTGGGTCTGGCACTAATGAATGGGATAGCTAGAATAAAGAATGTGCGGTTCGCGTACAAATTTAGGTATTTCCTTTGTATTATTAAAACAAATACACATTTTGAAAATGTTAAAAACATGTAGTTTTGTTATTATTAAAAAATGATTGAAATATTTACGCCGTACTAAGGGTTTATTACTTTGGATGTTTTTTCTATCGAGGAAATTACAAGTAATCGTTTTTAATGTGTACGATTTATAGAGTAAATCCTTAAATATCTTACATATTAATTGCATACCTAAAGGTTATGTAATAACGATGCAGCAAGGGATGAAACGAGCGCAATTATGTCGCGTTTTTTTAAATTTTTATTTCGAAATTTGCCTGTTCTTGACCTCGATCTCCGCTGGTGGAAAGCGATGGATGAGGTTTGAACCTTCGAGTCATTTTTGAATATCAAATCAATATCCGGACAAAGTTGAAGTTCTAAATACAAAAACTAACATCTAACACGAGTCTAAGTTGTAAATTTTTGTATTAAGAACTTTACGTTTGTCGGAATAAAGTTCAATATACTTACTAGCTAGTAGGTTTGGGCTGGGTATAAGATTACAATAGACGACGTATATTTATCAACCTAATCCGCCGAATTATTCTTAAAAAGTCATAAAGAACCCTGTAAGAAATCGACAGGTGGTTCACCTCCAACGAGGCATCCTCAAGATATCGATTCACTTGTTGCGAACCCGGACACGACGTGTTGCCACGTCAATCGCCGAACGCAGTGTGAGCCATACCGCCCGATAAGCCTTATATAAGTGGGGTTATATACCTTGTTTTATAATAATGCCTTTAACTTATTAGTTCAAGTTTCCCATCACCGTCCGTAGTATATTTTCGATTGACTTAGAAAGTAAATATGATACAAAATGGGCATTTTGCGCATGATCTTGTTTTTTGAAGGCAACAATTTAAAAAGAAACCGCGTTAATGTTTTTAGCTACCTACCTGCCTTAAATAATATGCTAGTTTTTATTCCCATCAGCATTGTATTTAACAATAATATTTACAGACAAAACAATTTAATAAGGAACACAAATAATTATAAATGCGCAATTTTTGCGTATAACTTCAATTAATCGTCTATGCGCAAAACGAATTGATCACGCCCAAAAACATTATCCTTTATCGCAATCGATTTACCGAAACAAGAAATTGCGCATTTAAAAAATCAACCAATAATTTTCAAATACAATAATAATTGTCAAAATACCTTACCAACATTTCTTCCATTTCAAAACAGCACAAAAATCATGTGCATCGCATTAAAAAGCAAGAATTAGGAATATGAAAAAAAAAATTACCTCTATATAACTATAGGAAAAAAATAAAAATAGTAATTTTTTTAAATTAATAGTATGGCAACACCCATAGATTGCACCAAAAAAATCCGATGACACATACTGGAGATCATTTGAGTCAAATATTTATTATTACACGTTTTTTTATGTTT
Organism: Agrochola lota; assembly: GCA_947364205.1. Classification (NCBI taxonomy): domain Eukaryota; kingdom Metazoa; phylum Arthropoda; class Insecta; order Lepidoptera; family Noctuidae; genus Agrochola; species Agrochola lota. The sequence continues at coordinate 6,058,705 of OX376248.1, forward strand.
CCGGTTTATTAGCACATTTCAAGAAGAAGAGATCATTGAATAATAAATAATATGTCGTATAGAAACGATCACTCCCTCCCAAGGCACTTAACCTCTCTGCTTCGGGGTATATCATACTTTAAAACCGCCAGATTTCTACAAAGTACGATTTTCATTATAGTACATTCGCGTTAACAAAATAGTCAGTCATCAGCTTAGCCTGGCCCCTCGACCAATCGGGATGCAAAAGCCACAAGGGTTTCGTCCGAGGATCTGCCGTCAATGGTCAGTTTTCTAATTTGTTGCAACCCGATTGGTCGAGGTCGATGCATCACTATTTTCTTAACGCGAATGGACTATGGATAGCTTCGGGGCGTACTATACATCAGATAATAAAATTAACATACTGGAGATCTCTTCAAACTTGAAAATGTATGGTTATTAGAGTTAATACAAGCGTAATTTTAAAAGAAAAAGATTATATGTGGGCCAAAAGATTATGCCCTAAATTGGCCCAACTCACTCACTGACTTTACTGCCAAAATAGTTGAAAAAGGATTAAGGTGGATCCGCAAAGGCACCCCCCGCAAAATTTAAATTTATTTTATTTATTAAAACTTTATGCACAAGTAAAAAATACTGTACAAAGGCGGGCTTAATGCCTTGGTCTCAAATGTCATGAATTCATGATAAAGTCATTTAATAGATCGCTAGGCATGATGACAATTTTTTTTTGTCGGTGTTTGATCTAATAAAAAAAAATTGGACACGTATTCTTTCTTTTTTTACGTAATCTAAAGATTACGGCGATACATTGAGGTAAAATGTGCCATGACGTCACGAGTATGTAGATTTTATACTTACTAGTGACGTTGCAACCCCCACTCCCCAACTTAAAATGCGTTTTATCTAAGTAATTTTTTATTAATATGATAAAGCAAAAAATACGTGTATAATATTTTTTTATTATCTGACTGACGGACTAATTAGAATTTTTTTTTTGCCCAGGCATCATCCCTATTCTAACTTAGAGAGATTTATTATAGATTTTAATGATAATAGTCGCGAGTCATATTTTGATTAAGACACATGCAAATTGCAAAAAACGCAAGATAATTTGAATTTCGCGCGCTTCCACCTTAATAGATTCTTTTTTTAAATAGGCAAATTTATTATCTCGATGATCTGTCTCTTTCTACTCCAGATAATCTTTTTCTTTTAGCATGTACTATCTCTATATTCTTTGTTCAGTAGCAATTCTCAATCAATCCTTTCATTCGAGGCTTAAAAGCAGAGTTTCAACAATTTTCTATAAAGAAGTAAAATGCTTTTAAAATTATGAATAATAATAATAATGTCGAGATTTTCAATACACTTTATAAGAAAATGGTATTTTGCTGAGCCGTTGCTGAAAAATTTATTCCATTAGGGATTTCTCATTAGCAGCCCGGGGCTTGGATTTGTGCTCAGTTGATAGCAATAGGCTTGTCTATTACATGAGACTTAAACATATCTAACGAAATTTGGGTGCCTCTGTGACAGAGCTCCAAGACGCTCTCTGCGGCCGCTGCTAGAGGCATTGCCAACACTTTGCAGACGTCAAAGTAAGATTGTGAGAACCTTTAGTTTATGTTTCTAATCTATCGGTATTATTTCGGTTAGATTATGATTAACTGTCAAAAAATTGTGAACTGGGTGAAATGGGTTAGGTTAGGTTAGCATTGTTACAAACCGCGCGCGAGCCGAGCGAGCAAAGCGAGCACTACTTCAAAGTTGCTCGCAGCTGTGCAGGCTATTTAGTATTAGCGCAAGGTGCGTTACGTCACAAGCAAGTTCGATACCAGTTCACAATTTGTCGGTTTCCAATACATTTATAAACTTTCGAAAAATTATGCGTTAAATCGCAAATGGTTTATTGCAGCAAATCATTTTTGGACAGTTTATAATTATATGGTGACATATATATACCAAGCGTGTGACCATTTACTTGCACTAAGTCATAAATGACGTAAATTTACTGACGTACGGTTTGAAAGTCGATCCGATCGAATTATTTTTTTCCGCTCAACGGGTTTTTGGCGCCACGAACTTCATGTTAACTGTCTCCAGATGCTGCCGGCGCGGTCAAATAATAAGTTCTTCAGTAACTTGCTCAACAAAATAACCATTTCATAAACATATACGCGCTAGGAACAATAAGTGGCAAACATTTTTAAACTGACTAGTTAACCTGCTAATATCCCGACTTAAAATATTAAATTAAAAAATAGCACCGCGTTTACGAAAAAAAACCTTTTTTTTCATATTGCAACACCCTTAACATTAACCTTAACTGGCAACACAGCTAGACAGATCGGAAAAACGGTTGTTTAAAAAAAAAACCTTACATCTATGTATAGAAGAAGCTAAATTCTAAGATTTTTTTTTTGTCAATTTGAATTTATTATTTTCTCTTTTTAGAAAAATGACAGTTTCTTTCTCTTCCTTTTTCGCTAAATAGAATTTTGTACTTGTATATGCCGAACCATTTTTTTTCTCTCAATAATTTTTGGACATAGGTTTATTTTTATTAAAGTAATTGAATAATGGCTTTGCCAAAGTTAAAATAAAATTATATTAAATATTATATAATAAAATTGTTATATAATATTTTTGGTAATAAACGCGACAAAATTTTGAATCGTAAAATCCCCATCTTTTCTGTAAAAGTCTCATCGTCAGCGACAGCTGTCAATAGTGTCAACTCCTAAGGGCTGCAGGCACAAAACCAGCGGCAGCACAAAACATTTTTTTTTTTGTAAAATAACATATAAACCTATGTCCTTCCTTCATTTTTCTAACCTACATCACAATGCGCCAAACGATCACAGATATTTTCAACCCTGCCACTAAAGTACCAATGCTGTCATAATTTTTTTAAAGTACAACCTTGCTTTTATTCTTTAAACATATTTTTTCAGCAATTCATAGTAATATTGAAATAAGATATTTTTTATTGAAACTACCACCAAATGCAATTAGCATTATGCATTAGCTAGGCCATATATGTCGGTGGATTTAATCCACAAACAAGGGTTTTTAACCATAAAGCATCCTGTGTCGTATAAAATTGTGGCGACTCAGTCGCCAACGACCGTCGTATGATTTTTGTCAACCAGTTTATAATATTTGCAATTTAACTTTTCAAGCTAATTCTATAGGCCAGCCTATTTATTTGCACAAGTATTGCCAGAAGACATTTCGAAATATGTACCAAATGATTTCAATACCCCTCAGCTCTTTGCAAATCATGTCTTTAAAAGCATTAGACTTGACTAGCTGAAAGGCTAATATTTTAACGACGACTTGCGTTACTCTTATATCGATATGAGATAAGAAATATGTTAATCTCTTAGAGAGCTTATAGTGCCTTACGGGTTAAGGCATTATTATCATTATGGCAGCATTGGCACTTACACTTTACGAAGAACCTTCATTTCAAAAAGTACCGAGTGCATGAAAATATTTCGGAATTACACTTTTAGTGCCAAAGTTAAAAACTTATCATCCAATTACCTCAACATTTAAAAGATATATCTAGAAACTCATTGTTTGTTTTTCATTTGTTACACTTTTAGTGCCGATTTTACTTTACGTTTTAAAAATATATTCCACTTTATAAAAAACATGGATTTCTTGAACGGTTGAAGAGATTCCTTAGAAAAATCGCCATTACTGGCGATGCAAATGTAAATTAGAGAAATAGTATTGTAATATTACATAAATTATTTTATGCACTCTGTTTTTCGGAAAAAAGATCCTTCTATTGCACGCCATCCCACATCCGAAACACTTTAATTTACAATTATTTTTAATAAAATTACCAAAAAACTTCAAAACTAGCTTTTCATAAACTATGTTAAAAAACATTTATAATATTAATATTATAATAATAAAATTTTGACAGGTCGCCATTTTTTTTAAAGTGGTACTTGCAATAACATTAAAAAGTACCAGTTGGACGTGAAAATAAACAATTTATAGTAGGGCCATTACAACGCAGTCACTGGTCCATAAGGCCAGTTGTTCACGACACGGTTCGTTTCCGGTACGGCGCGGTAAATGCACGGCAGAATAATTGTATGAGCTAGAATAATTATATGACACGGTAAACAACCCGATCTATGGTATACGGCGACGGCGCCGTCCCGTGCTGCCGCCGTGTTTGTCATCAAACTTCCATAGTGATCCATACAACACTGAGAGCCGTGCCTACACACGGCGAATTAACCGTAGTTGTACAACGGGCCTATGGGTCGTAAGAGAGAGCGAGGTCCGATAAAATTATTTATGATTCTAACTTTGTAGGAAAAGCACGTTAAGCCGTAAGTCCTGGTTGTCATTCATAGATCTTTGACCGTCCTTACGGATAGTCAGAAGCCTGAAAGTCTGACAACCAGTCTTACCAAGAGGTATCGTGTTACAGATTGCCTGATTTAAAAATGCACGCCCCTCTATTGCTTGTTACATAAACATTTCAAATGTTTGTTAAGAAATTTTTGTGGAGGGGCGTGCAGTTTTACATTAGACTATCTCTACCCAGTAACTGGATTGTGGAGGTCAGATAGGCAGTCGCGCCATGTAAAGTACTGGTATTCAGATGCATCCGGTTAGACTAGAAGTCGACCCCAACATAGTTGGGGAAAGACTTTTTTAAATTTGCGTCTGTAATGGCCCGAGTATTTGCCTGACAAAATGGCGGCTGGTCATGATGTGTTTTACCCATCTAAATTGATTGTTTCTCGTTGTTGCGGTTTGTTAGACTTCTTTGTTTCATCTTGGTTTATAATGTGAGACATAGTCATGTGGCGTCTGTAACAGCAAAAGATTTTTTTTTAAATGTTGTAGTCTGGTGAAAGAAGACGGCTGTTTTAAAATGTGTAGAAGATTATATGGAAAACTAGCAGCGCCCCGCGGTTTCACCCGCATAAGTGTCGATCCCGTGGGAATATCGGGATAAAAAGTATCCTATATGTTAATCCATGTTATAAAATATCTGTGTGCCACATTTCATCCAAATCTGTTTAGTAGTTTTTGCGTGAAAGAGTAACAAACATCCATGTTTTCAATCATTACTTTTACTAGTGGTTGACCAGAGGTCAAAATTCGACCATAATTCATTAAAATTTTAAGTTGTATAGTACATACTAATTCCATGCTGCCATGTCACAATTCTAAGGTAGCCATCTTGTGTCACACACAATGACATGGTAGTGTGTGTGATGTATTTTTATAAATTTAATTTATTTCTAATCCACTCCTTCTCCATATAAACTTTAACTGTGCCAAATTTCATACTCCTCCGTCCGCGTAATTTTCGTATAAAGGGGTACAAAGTTTTTGCTTCATGTATTAATCTATATATATAAAAGAAAGTCGATTTGGCTGAAAATTGGTGGGGAGGTAGCTTAGAACCAGGAGACGGACATAGGATACTTTTTATCCCGGAAACCACCCTCAAAAGGGGTGAAATAGGGGGTGAAAGTTTGTATGGGAAATTAAAAACTGATGACTGGATTTGGATGAAAATTTAGTACTAGGCTTGCATGAATTCACGAGAGTATTTAATTTTTTGGAAAATCCAACGGAAAAGTAGATATTTATCAAGACCGTTCTGAGCTAACCTAACAAAAAGTACTAGGCTTGCATGCATTCACGATAGTATTCAATCATTACGTTATGCTACTAATAGGATTTCGATTAAGGCAGACAGAGGTAGGTAGGTAGGGTAAGTAGGGTAGGTAGGGTAAGTAGGGTAAGTAGGGTAGGTAGGGTAAGTAGGGAAGGTAGGGTAAGTACGGTATGTAGGTAGGGTATGTAGGTAGGTAGGCTAAGTAGGGTAGGTAAGGTAGCTAGGGTAGGTAAGGTAGCCAGGGTAGGTAGCCAGGGTAGGTAGGTAGGGTAGGTAGTGTGAATAGGTAGGGTAGGTAGTGTGAATAGGTAGGGTAGGTAGGTGCACCGTAGATAAGTACTTAATGCTACCCGTGCGAAGCCGGGGCGGGCAGCTAGTATAGTAGTATTAATATCTTTGAAGTTAAAAGTAATCAAAGGCCTCTTACCTCAGCCCCCGCTCCCCTCTAAAAGACAAACTGCACATAGTACAATTCTTCCACTCACTCCTGTCCTTATCTTCCTTCACATGCGCCGGCGCAGCTACATCTACTTCTTTCTCTTTCTTCTTCAACGGGGAAGGTACTACTGTCTCTTTCTTTAAGTGGGGAGGTATTACTGTCTCCTTCTTTAATGGGGAAGCGAGATCTGTCTTTGTTAGTTGAACTGTTAGAGTTTTGAGCGGGATCTTCTTGTCTGTGGCGATTTTTGGTTTTAGATCTGAAAAGGTACATAAAATAAATATAGATGAAGAGGGAAGACAATTGAAGTGGCTTTTGTGAAACTAATGGACCAGCACCTTGATTGCGTAACACACGATCAATCACAATCCGTTTCATTTTGACAGTTCAACAACATTCATTGCGTTATGTACGTTATTGACAAATTTTTCGAACATATGAAGCAATGGATTACCAATTCCTTCAAAATAATTCAGATTATCATTGATCGTGTTTTACGCAATTAGTGTGCTGATTTCTGAATCAATCCTTGGGTGTGTATCAAAATCGTTTTAGACAAACCTTATGAGGGACACTACACGCCCATGGACGTAATGGCAATAAAACTACCATTCTGTCTCGTTCAGTGTCCGCCAACCGATTATTTTAGTTTCTAATTTTGAGTTTCGGTAGGTCCTAAGCGTGTCGACCGGCAAAAATAAGTAAATCATTTGGCCGAAAATGAGTAAATTATTTGACCAAAAATAAGTAAACTATTTGGCCAACAATAAGTAAATTATTTGGCCAAAAAGAAGTAAATTATTGGGCCAAAAATTCAGCAATACGAGGTCCGTTTATTAACGCAGTCGTTACTAATGAATGTATTATAAAATCCGCCATCGTTCTGAAATACAGATCTTGACCCAGTTTCTTAGTCTCCTCAGGGTTTAAGGAATATCCTCTACTAAACTATGTTGGGGTCGGCTTCCAGTCTAACTGGATGTAGCTATTCTGTCATTATTTAAATTGCGGGTATAATTACGTAATTTCATTCCACACATTTCATTTTTCACAACACCAATCATTCGCATATTTATTATCTCATCTGCTCGACTTCCGTATGTCACTGCAGTGATCCAGCAGAATATCAGCGTCAGGTATATTTGCCTGACACATGCTGAGTTGGACTCCCATTTGGTGCAACCTTGAGACGCACATCGCACTTTGTATGTTTCAGTATTGTAAAGAAAGTGTTCATCACAATGTCTTTTTTTTGTACCTTGTTTTTGTATATTCATGTATTTTTTTCTTATTTAATCGTGTTTTTGTATTTTGTGCTATCTTTTGTGTGCACCAAACAAACGATATATCTATCTCTATCTATCAGGCTCACCCCTACATAGCATAGCCTACATATATGACTTCATACTGCTTATGCTTACCTACCGGATAAACCTGAAGCCGACCCGAAGCACAACATAGTTGGGAATCTAGGTTGGCAGATGATATCGACTGCTTACCTGACCTTTCAACCCAGTTACTGGTAGGCGTGTGTAACTCTTTACGGAACCGACTCACTGATCCGGATCCAAAAGATTGGTTCAGTAACGTTTCAAACGCATCATTTGAATCTGAATCATTACTTTGTCTCTGTGCTCTTTCCGCGCGACCGTCGCTTGAGAGGCGACTGAGCAGCAGTGAGCGAGTGAGCGAGAGAGAAAGACTGAGACGCTTAGTTACGTTACTTTAGTGTCAGTACTACCGAACTGACTCGCGAGTCGCGAGTGAGCGGGTGACACATTACAATCTATTTAAGTCAGAAAGAGATACCAAATGAGATGTGTATCACTCATACTCTCAGTGTTTCGTTGTCTTTATGCATTTTTGTATCCTTTGAGTCGATGATTCAAATGATACACTTTGCCCACTTCTAGTTACTGGGTAACACACGATACTTCTTGGTATTCTGTGAACTAATAATTCTCACCTCTGGTCAATATGACGATATTCGGTACACTCATGACTTTATCGGATGACTCTGCAACAATCTTGCTGTCGACCTCCACAATCCGGCTGAGAGGCAGCGCTTCATCGCTGGAACCTTCAGAGTCGCTTCGAGTACACTTTGTTTGACGTTTCTTTACTCTCTTCCTGAATCTAAAAAAGTGTACCTATTATGAAAACTTTCTAAGAAAAAAAAAAAAAAAACAACCGGCTTCCAAAAAAAGAAACACTACAAAGTGAAAAATTAGTTTAATTTCGGAAGTCGTTGTCTATGGTTTTGAATTTTCTTTTTTTGCCACCGACTTCCGAAATTAAAGTTATTTTTCACTTTGTAGTGCTTTTTTTGGAAAAAGTTTTAATTTTTCAGTTTTTATTTGTGGTACCTACCCCACACAAATTCGAAAACCACTATCTGCTATGTAAATAACAGTGACAGGAAGTTATCATCATAAAATCCACATATACTAAGTGGGAAAAATACGTATTATTGAAGCTTAGTCAAAAACTATCCAAGCAAAGTTGATAAAATGTATATGGGACCAACTTGGGAGCATACCCTTTCATACATAAAAAATATTTTCAAAATCGGTCCATAATTGACGGACGAATCGGCGGACATACATAAAAAAAGCATACATACGCGACGAACATATAACCTCCTCCTTTTTAGAAGTCGGTTAATAAAAGTGGTATGCATGAGGTTCGATTCCCAGGTCGGGCAAAATGTTATTGGGTTTTCCATCTGGAATTTCTCAGCAGCAGTCCGGAGTCTGGGTGTGCCTGGTTGATGGCAATAGGCTCGCCCCCTATTACATGGGACTTAAACATAACTGGCGAAATGTCCGTGGAGTTTCTTGCCCGTTTTTCTCCATAGGTACCTACTACGCTTTGGAATGGGCAACTAGCTTAATCTTTCTGACTGACCGACCCCTTGACATTTCAAAAGTGCCTGTAATTGGTTTATTTGAAATAAATGCTTTGAGTTTTGAGTTTTTTTTTGAGTTTTACTATAGGTGCACACCCGCAACGCTTAGGAGAAACAAGGCGAGCTCATTTATTAATTTTTTGATAAATGTAGTCTATAGTCAAAACTCAGGAGCATTGGTGGCTGAGTGGCGACGGCCCAGACTTAAAACTTGCAGGTCGTGGGTTCGAAATTATTTTATTTGACTTATTTAAATTTAATTTATTGTTGACATAATCTACTCATCACAATGTTTTTTTTATGAGTTGTATTGCATTATGTGGTTAGCTTGTGACCTCGACAATTGATCATATTATTTATTGTTATTAGTAATTAACTGTTTGTTTATTTACTTTACCTCGATGGTCCTAGTTTATCATTTATAACTTCCAGTTACAACTATATGTAAGCGGGCACGCCCTTTATGTCTGGAGGGTTTTATTTAGATATTAAGTTCTGTTTACGTTTAATTTTTTATTTCTGCCTGAGCTGATAGCTGTTCTCGATGATTTTGTCTGCGTGTGCTAGCTAACATATGGCTAATAATTTAAATTATGTTTTGTGTTGCGTAATGTAAATTATTTTGAATACTATTATATAGAATCTTTTTTATTTGTTCTTCTAACTGAACAGACAGCTGTGCTGCTGGGGAGTTTGTTGCACCACTTCTTCTTCCCAGCTAATGCACTAGGAAGTGGTGAAGGGTGGGCGTTTTGGGGGACTGTCTTATGTAATTGACGTTCGAAAATTGCTGATTCTCAGCCTAGTTTGAATAAATGACTTTAGTTTTTTTTTTTTTTTTTGTATTTTGAAATCAGACAGGCGCTAAACTTGGTGTAATTTATTTCATTACCACTGCTCTCAAAACGATGAAGGAAAACATCGTGAGGAAACCGGCATGTCCTAGAACCAAAAATTCGAAGACATGTGACATCTACCAACCCGCACTGGGCCCACATTTATAATATTATTACTAGTTAGGAAAATAATTCTGTAACTATATACTCGTATTTGTTACGCTGGCGCTTTCGCCTTGGTGAGATTGACTTGCGTCAAACTGGTTTAAATCGCTTTGTAAGTCGCAACTACAATAAGGAGTAGTCTTCGTAGTGAAACTTCTTTAAATCAATCAAGTTCGAACTGAACTGACAGCTGTGTTTCTGGGGAGTTTGTAGCGCCAGTTCATCTTCCCAGCTAAAGCACTAGGAAGTGGTGAAGGGCGGGCGTTTTGGGAGACTGTCTTATGTAATTTTGACGTTCAAAAAGTGCTCATTCTCTAAAATGACTTCTAATTTTGATCATGTTTTGAAATATGATGTTTTAAGATCTTCTGTTTCTCATTTAGAACTGCGGGTATTAAATAGAAATAACCCTTTAGAAGTGAAAAGTGATAGCCTAGTGGTGTGACCGTCGGACTGCCAAGTCATAGGCATCGAGTTCGAACCCAGGGCACGCACCTCTGACTTTTCAGATTCATGTGCGTATTGTATAATTATCATTTGCTTCAAAAACGGTTAAGGAAAACATCGTGAGGAAACCGGCATGCTTGAGAGATATTCCTCGGCGGCATGTCAAGCCAAGTCAGAGGCCCATGGGCGGTTTTAAAACTCTGATACCAGGTTAGTCACTAACCACACGAAAAGAAGAAGAGAACCCTTTAGAAATAGACTGTCGTATGGCTCATTTTCATTAGTCGATAACTCGGGTCATGACTAATAAATGTCATAAATCGATAACGCGGCCGGCACACAGTATGCGACTAATCCCCCTAGCGAACATAGCGACCAATGAAATTCGTCGGTCAGTATTATTACTGACCGACGAATTTCATTGGTCGCAAACTTATGTTTGCGGCGACTCACACACAACCAATGAAAATTAGCATTGAAAGCAACTGCTAAACGTGCAGTGCAGGTTCTCCGTAGACCCCAATCCCGATCGACTAATGAAAACGATTCCCTGCATGCGGGCCCTACGGCATGCTTTATAGAAATGTCCTGCATCTCGCATACGAGCCGTATCGACCAATGATAATGAGCTTAAGACCGACTTTTAATGATTTTATATTCAAGATCACGTCTAAACGAGTAGTGATAATGACTTGGAAAAAATATATGCTAAATTAGAGCATTTTCTTAATGACTTAATATAGGAATATTTTAGATTGTGTTTATATTACATAGTGAAATTAATTTGTAAAGTTATGTCTAACGCAGATAGAAAACCTATCAAGCGTATTTTTCTGAAACCTTCACCATTTTAAAGATAATTTAATTATTGATCTGTTAGTATACGTAATGCGTCTCATTTGGGAGAGCGCTCCTTGATGGGCGAGTCCTTTTACTGGCTGGACGTACGACGCGTTGGGTGAGCTCAGTACAGAACACGCAAGCTAACCACTCGACGTCACTGGCATATAATAACTGCGTCTTAATGAAAACAGTTCCCCGAATACGCATCCCGCGTTACAGAAATCTCCGCCACTCGCACCCCACGAGCCCTATCGACCAATTAAAATGATCCCATACAGCAATGAGTAACAAACACGAAGCTCTACAGACGTACTTCGAGGTACCACATTCAAGGTTCCATATTCAAAAGAATACTGGCATAACAAATGCCATGTATTGTATGCCCACACGAGAGTGTCTCCATACAATACCAACCGTCCAGCAACATTCCGATTCGAATGATTGTTATAAAGAAAACAAAGCAATATGCTTTGTTACGGCTTACTCTCGTTGTTTTAAATACCTACGTTTGTATAATCAGGGCACTGCACATAGCTGTTTTTAAGTAAAGTATCGTAGTTTCTACCCAGGGCCGTAGGGTTTGGGGGCTCAAACCCTCCCGAAATGTAAGAAACCGGAATATCAATCCAGAGATCGACACCGCGGCCCGGGTGCCTCCGTTGTCTAACACATCTGATAATAGGGATGATGCCCGGGTAAAAAAAATGAAATGCTAATTAGTCCGTCAGTCAGATAATAAAAAAATATTAGACACGTATTTTTTGCTTTATCATATTAATAAAAAATTACTTAGATAAAACGCATTCTAAGTTGGGGAGTGGGGGTTGCTACGTCACTAGTACGTATAAAATCTACATACTCGTGACGTCAAAAGGTACGTGTCCAATATTTTTTTATAATTTCAAAGACGGACTAAAAAATTTTTTTTGTTATCATTCCTATTGTAATCTATTGCGCATAGGTGTACTTTATAATGTACAAAAGTAGGAGTACGCTTTATACTGTATTTTTATCGACTCTGACTTTGTTAACCGACTTCCAAAAAGGAGGAGGTTATATGTTCGTCGCGTATGTGTTTTTTTTCTTTTTTTATGTGTGTCCGTCGATTTCTCCGTCAATTGTGTACCGATTTTGAAAATTATTTTTTTGTATGAAAGGGTATGCTCCCGAATTGGTCCCATAAAATTCAAAACTAAAAGACGTTGTTTTTTTTGTAAGCCGGTTGATTTTTTTAAAAAGACGTTTTTTTTGTAAGCCGGTTGTTTTTTTTTTTAAGGTTTTTTTTTCACTTTTTAGTTCGTAGTAGTTAAAAGTTTTTATATCGAATGAATTCCTCAGCATTCTCTGAGAGTCTAACCTATTCCTAGCCGTTCAGCCGTTTTAGCCTGAAAGCGTAACTAATAAACAAACAAGCTCACTTTCGCATTTATAATATTACTAGCTTTTGCTCGCGGCTTCGCCCGCGTGGATGTCGGGAAATATCCCACGAGTACGTACTACCGGGATTACTTATCTAATAGCCGAAGAAAAGGTCATAGACCGCGCGCCCGCGTTGTCGTCAACCATAATTATTTTGTCACGCGTAATTTTGAATCTGTGATATCCTTTAAAGTATTAATTTTAATGATATGATGTCAAAGCATATTTTAATCTAAATTAAATGCCTAATTTAAATAACATGTTTTATTGGATAAGGATTAATATAACACCGGTCAGAATAGCTTCGGAAATAACGATGAAATTTTTATCAAATCCTTAGTAGATAGACATATGCCATCTCGGACTTTTTTGTTGAACTTTTTAAGATTTAATATTAACCATTCAGTAAAACATAATTTTTATGTATCTTTTACGGTTTACGTGGCGCACGCCAGTAAAGCTCCCAGTCGGCATGTATTTTTCCGACATTTTCAACAATAATCGTCATATTCCAGCCAATTTACACAAAACCATAATGAATTATACTTCCGCATGAATCACTCCGTCCATTTGTGAAAACCGTTTGAAAATCCGTTCGGTAGTTTTTGAGTTTATCACGTATAGACAGACAAACAGACAGTAAGGCTAAGGATACAGGGTGGATTTTTGAGATGGGAAAGTAAGGGCAGCTACCATAACCGTTGTTGTGCTACAGGAAAACGATCTTTGGAGACTGTCCTTAACTTTTTGAAACATTGTGATCTGCATTCACAGATTTTGAAAAAAATGTACAGGCACCAAGAAAATGGGTAGTTTTCATAAAACTTTTTTTGATGCCAATCGTAAAAATAACTCTGTAAGTAACAACTGAGGTTTAAGTACTAGAAAAGTCAGAAATCGTAAAAAACTTTTTCCATACTTTAGGTAAGAAAAAAATTCCAACTTAGTTTTTCATGATGGGCAGACTAGCCGAAAATAAACAAAAGAAAACTAACTTCGAACGAATAAACGTTATAATTTTATTTGCTTTGAGAACAAAATAGTTAGTTGCTTGTGATTTCCGACGTTCTGAGAAAAAATGACCTCAAATAATTAAAAACTTGTATGGGAAACTTAAAAAAAAAACTGTCCGTTACAAATGTCAGAAAACACAAAAAACTTTTGTATGAAAAAGTTTTGTCGTGGGGTAATAGAAAGAGTCCATATAATTATATGTTCAGAATGGGAGTCTCACTTCAACAAATAGTTTTATTTCTGGTTCTATCCATGGTGTTGCTTACCGTTTCCTTGGCCTCTTATAAACCGCCCCAGCCTTCTTCGTCTTAGTCTCCTCATTGTTGTTAATATTGATGTACTTCACACAAGTGACCGCAGGCTTATGTGCCTCCTCGCTGCTTGAGATCGAGTCGCTCTTGTCACATGCAAACAAGTCTGTTTCGTTGCTGAGATCATTACTGTCTATTTGGTCGCTGAAATCAATTAAACAAATGTTTAAATGGTGGCATTGCTGCCCAAGATACAAGCTTGCCTAGTTTTGGGGCTAATGTAAAAACTTTGTAATCTTTTTGGCAATAAATGTTTATTATTATCTCCTTTATTTCATTTACAATACGTATTGTTTACATTTTAAAAGTATAAAAAATGGTAGCCCGTCAGCATCAACAATCAAGGAACTGTGTCCAAGCTTGGGTTACTGGTGGTCCAAGCTCTAAGTGCCGATTTCACCAATGAAACTGAACGCGTTCAGCACATCTAAACAAGTTCAAGAGCTGTCAGTGTACAATATTTCATAACAATTTTGACACTGACAGCTCTAGAACGCGTTTAGATGTCCTGAACGCGTTCAGTTTCGTTAGTGAAATCTGCACTAAAGAGTTCAATCTACTCACTATGTGTGCTGTGTCTAGGATTATAGCATATCACATAGCATAATCAGTCTTTAATGTTCCCACTGCTGCTCTTTCTGTGAAAGGGAGTGGCCCATAATTGACCATGCAGGGCCAATGCAGGTTGGTAGATGTCACATGTTTTCGAATTTTTGTTTCTAGGACATGCCGGTTTCCTCATGATCTTTTCCTTCACAGTTTTGAGAGCAGTGGTCATGAAATAAATGACACAAAGTAACACTACTTAACTGGCGCGAACGCACAACCTACAACTCGAAGTCGAGATCAATCTCGCTCACTCTCTTGAATTTAACTATATTATATTTAATATATCTGCTTCGAGAGTTTCTAAAATATTCTGTTAAAATCTGTGCCTGTTCAGAGAAAATGATCACATTCATCACATAATGACCTCATGAACTTTCATCATGGAAATTAGCAATTTACTAAAGTTCATTCTATACATATTTCATTCATATTGAATTAAAATAGTCTAACAACTGGTTTAAACACAAAAAAAAAACAGGAATAAATACATTCTTAATTAATTAACTTATTAATGAGTAATTTCTATACAGTATTCCAACAAAATAAATATTAAAAAAATATTCATAATATTCCAACCTGCATAGACACAATGTAATATTGTCAAATAGTCTTCTAAAATAGCGTATCAAGCCACAAAGTTGACAGAATCAATTGTGAAATTTGTCCTTGAGAACAACCAATAGATTTCATGCTCAGACTCATTGGAAATCATCTTACCCAATAATGTTATACAGTGTAGGCTTAAGATATACATAAATAAATACTAAATAGATGTTGAATTTTGTGTTTTAACATCAAAAATATAGTAAAATAAGATGTGAAAATTACCTGCGGTCGGACACATCACTTTGAGCTTCTGTCTCCAATTTCTTTATTTGAAATGTTATATTTATCCTTTTATATATCTCCTCTGTTATATTTAGACATTTTTCATACTTAGAATCGAGCCGATCGCCAGGCACCGACCAAATATCTTTGTTATCCCCCAAAGCAGACATTTTGGGAGTTTAACACAACTTACAAGATTCCTATTGGATAATTAATGGAGTTTTCCTGTTCCTTATTCCTTTTAGACGGTTTTCACAACGAGAGTTGAGCAACACAGCCATATTTGTGACGGCAAACGAATAGTTTTATGTCGAAATGGTCAACCACTGCCGCCTATAAAACCGAGTTCAAATAATCTTGTCTGACCACTTTTCACACTTGTTTCTAACAAAGAACAATAAAAACACGCTTTACACGCCACCCAAATGCGTTTTCCACACCCAGTTCACGAGAAAACACGAAGAAATAGCTGTTTCCCAAACAAAGAACTTTATATCAACAATTTTATGGCTCCATAAACCCGTCACAAGCATAGATATTTGCAATTAAATTACTCTGGACATGAAATAAGCTCTAAGACTAGATAAAATTATGGTTGTTACTATTAACGTAGTATTTTAACAATAATTAAACAAATAACAATAAAAATAAAAACTAAGTTGCCTTCCGGCTTTTTTTTAAGATTTCTTGACGTTTTTAATATAGTGTTGCTGCTTGTTTGATTAATTGCACATAATTTTAATATAATTTTTGCCATAGACAACCTTATTTTTATTTGGAACAATGAGATCATGAGGCTGGCGAAAATAGAGCTTTATGAAGGGCAACATCGGAAAACATTATGCTTTCGTTCAGAAACCATTCTAGCAACAGACCAAAATAAGAAGTGGTTTGTATTTGAATTTTTGAAAAAGAACAGTAAGTATTCAGTAATTTTCATAATAATACATATATATAGGACAATAAGGTATAATTAAGGTAGCTCTTGTGTGGCAATTATTGAGATCACCTTACCATTCTTTATGGTTGAAATAAAATAGTCCAGAGTTCTGGACGAAAGTTATTAAAAAAGAAATTCCCGCCAAATGCTGTCAAACGCCATGTTTGATGATGTTTGTTATCTGTTGAAGTGTTGATACCGTATCATCATTCACACATTTCACAGGATTTGCAATTTTAAATTATTTCTACAGTTGTGTAGACACATGTCTTAACATAACTTGGTTTTAAATCATCGTTTTAATTTCACGTCCTTGTAAATGTGATGGCTTAATCAAGAGATATTGAAGTGGCAAAAAGTGCATCCATAATGGCACCACGTAAAAATGTTAGTAGAAGTAAGATTGTAGCTAAAATTGTGACTGGAAAGAAAGTGCCGTGTGGTTTCTGCCAACGCGAAGTGGACGACGAGTTAACCTACGGGAAATTATACGCTATTGGAGACATACAATGTCATTATTTTTGTGTCGTAAGTTTCCACATATCTTTTCGTTTATATTTAGCAACACCGGTATGATAGCTCTATTATTTTCTATTAGGTTGCTCCAAACCTGCTACAAACAATATCTACCTACTTCCATGCTTTCACACGCTAGAAGTGCAGCTTGCACACGCATACCTAACATTTAGGTCAGTTTATAACTTTTGGTCAGAAACTATACAGCTATGTAAACAAAAAACAACCAGCATCGCAACTATATTACTAGTACCTATCTAGCTATACAAGCTAATGCTAGTTAACTAGCCGGTTAACATTTTTAGGCTAGTTCCGTCCAAGCTTTTAACTATAAAAGTTTTTTTTTTGGTGTCCCTAGCAGAACAGTTCCATAATAATACAACAACTTTCACTTGTCATAAAATCAAGTTTTTCAGCTCCCCATTAACCCAAAAACGTGTTATTTTATATGAAAGATCTGACTATGCACTCTCTGGAATAGTTAATTAAATATTTGCAGATCTATGAAATGATAGATAGGTAGTAAGATAATATTAGAATTTAAACTTTTACTCTCTTTAAAAATTGTTTTGTTGTAAACCTATTCTTGATGTTGGCATACATATAAATGAAGCTGTAATTCCACCATCTTATACATTCAGCATCTTATTGGTTTTAAGCAGAGTATAATGTAAGATTATAATTATTTTCACCAAAGATTTTATCAAATTCAACAATGTCAGCCATGCTTCAGTGAGAAAAAAAGAACTCTCAGTTTTTGCAAGTGTAATTTTGCCACACCAAAATCAACCAATGGGATGTAGTTACACAGTGGACAATAAAACTGTCAATATTCCACTTTGTTCCACTGGTGAGAAAGATTGGTGAGCCTAAGTGGAATAATCCCTATGAAAGTTTTACGTTTTATACATCTTGGGCTACATTGAAGGAATCACCTGAAGTAGATAAAGTTGAAATTGACAAGTTCTCAACTTCCAATTCTCAATTGGGAAACACAGTGTAAAATTACAGTTTCCAAGGGGAGCGGTTCCGTCATATTATAACAACTGTCATGAGAATCTGTCATTTACACCAGTATTTATGTCAGTGATAGCCTAGTGGTGAGACCGTCAGACTGCCAAGTCATAGGTCTCGAATTCAAACTATATAGAG
The DNA here is from genome assembly GCA_947364205.1 of Agrochola lota. NCBI lineage: Eukaryota > Metazoa > Arthropoda > Insecta > Lepidoptera > Noctuidae > Agrochola > Agrochola lota. The sequence continues at coordinate 6,076,782 of OX376248.1, forward strand.
ATATTTCTCTATCGCATGCGAAGCCAAGTCAGAGGCCCACGGGCAGCATAAAAATTCTGACAACAGGTTAGTCACTAACCACACAAAAAGAAGAAAAACAGTATTTGACATTAAGGTGGCAAAAAACGCTCTGTATTTGGACTGCCTTTATTCATTGATGTAAATCAGTGATGCCGGTGGATCGAATAACCAATTTTCCCAACCGTATGCAAAATACGCGCTTAGTTGTGGAGTTGCGGATACCAGCCCGTATTACCTATTACCTATCATCGATGCCGTTATTGCGTGACTGATCACCACTTTCTTATGAAACCCAAACTTTAGTCAGCTGAGATAATTTCTGCTAACATTTCAGCTGCTGTCCTCATGCCTGGTACAGAAGGCTAAAGATGAAGACGGACTCTTTGGATTCGCTTATGACGATATCCTCACTGAAATTGACAGGGCTAAGAAACATGTAAGTAACCTTTAAAACAGCAAGAATCCTATAAAATGCAATGAATACAAGGCTTTAAAAAATAAAAAATAAATTGTACTTATCCCAAACTGGTATAATATTGTATCCATATCCAGATCTGAAATTTCATATCCACATCAGCCCTAAAGAGATGATATTGATGGATGTATTATTTCAGAGATGTTCATACTGCAGTCGCAACGGCGCCAATCTGGGGTGCTCGGTGTCACAATGCAGGAAACAATTCCATCTGCCGTGTGGGAGGGAACGCAATGCTGTATCGCTGTTTTATGGGAATTACAAGTGAGTTTAGTGTAAAAACTGTGTTTTATCCACACTGATAGGATCGGGGCGCAACACTGAATATAAAAAATAAAAAAATATATAAAAATATAACAATTCTACGTTCTGCCCGCGGCTTCGCGTGGAAGTAGTGTGATACAAGATATACTTAAAAAACAGCCATATTTTTAGAACTCCCTCGGCCCCCCGACCCACCGCATCGCATCGTATCGCCAGCCGGCGAAATGACTTCGTTTTAGCTAAGCGTTCATTCTGACTTTTTTATTTATTTTTGCTCGGCTCCTAAGAATTGCAGCCTGATGATAAATAGCCCAGAATGGGGCTAAAAAGATTTTTTCCTAATTATTATAAATTTTTATTTTTGCTTTATTATATTTTTATAACAAGATACATCAACTTTCCAGGTCATTCTGTCAATCCCACGCGCCGAAACAGAACATCCCGGCTGTAATCATGGCGAAGGCGCAGCAAAGGAAGATATGTGACAACAAGGCGAAGAGGAAAGATCCAAAATTTAGAGATTTGAAGGAGTTGTCCATTAGCTGTAGTGGGGATGATGGTAAGTGTAATCTATTACCTCACGGTACTTTAAGTTTTCAGCAAAGGAACAAATAAATACAGGTAGTTCACTCCGCAAAATAATTTAAATAAAAAGCGACTCTTGTTAAAACACAATAAAGTGCGATTCAGGTTGCACATCGCTAATAACCTACAATTATATTCACCTAGAAGCTGCCACTCTTTTTATAGCGTAACTCTTAAATCTTCTGACTATGTTACGCTCACTGAATTGGCCCGACAAGTCGAGCCCGCTGCGTACTTGTCCCTTCATACCTATATATATTATGCGGAGTGCGCATTCTACACTATTCTGAGCCAAAGGCAACTTGTCTTTTCAACGTGAGCTTGTTGTCAAAGGTGATCTTATGACGTAACGATCTAATATAGTTGCTCAGAAGACCCACTGATATTTCCGTAATTTTTCTACAATTTCAATATAAAGAGCAGTAAGTACCCAGGTACTTAACAAAATGGAAAATGGTATGGATAGTACTTGTTGAAAGACCTACACTGTCCACCCATACCTGTTAATACTGTTGTTTGAGGATATTGTAAAGGCCAATTATTTTTAAAAGAGTAACCGTGGAGTTTCTTGCCGGCTCTTCTCCATAGGAAACAACCAATTGGAACCGTGCACCTAGCTTCTGACGTTTCATAGGTGCCCATGTAAATTTATGTGAAATAAAATATTTAGAATTTTTGAATTTTAACTCAATAGTGTCAGTTTATTCATATGTACATAGACATACACACACCTCCATACACATTTTACAACACCTCCATTACACCCTCCACAACACCACCATTAACACACACTACTTTTTCATACTTTTCTGTGTACTTCGTAATTGGCGTAATGTTTACAATCATTTTAATGTTATATTATATACTGTCAGCTCTGAAGCTACCTTATTATCAATAAATAAATAAATAGTAGAATAAAGGCATTTCCTTTTTTTTATGTTCACTAACTAATGTAGCATCTTTGAGGATTATTTCAATAAAATCTGCCTTTACAACTAAGGTCTATTCAAATCCTTGTTTCCAATAGATGTTGTTCCACTTAAACAAACATCAACTTTATACTAGTGTAAATAAAGTTGATTTTAGACTAGTACTGTTGAAAAAGTCATAAAAAATATGAAGTTGTAGCGCAAACTGGACCTTATGTGTAGGCGTTAGAGTTGTTTTCCTAAAACTCGTGTTTGTTTACATTTTTGGCAAATATATTGCAAACGCAGTCTCATTGATTCACAAAGGTAGAAAATTCAAATGTCATTTATTCAAACTAGGCTGAGAATCAGCACTTTTCGAACGTCAAAATTACATAAGACAGTCCCCCAAAACGCCCACCCTTCACCACTTCCTAGTGCATTAGCTGGGAAGAAGAAGTGGTTCAACAAACTCCCCAGCCTACAATTACCATTAAAAAAACTCAACTACAAAGTTAAAAAGGAATTTGAAAGAGAAGAATTATAAAAGGCGGGAAAGGACAAGCGCCGCCTATGGAAAGTAATAAATAGAGTTTCGAATAGATCAAGACCCAAGACATCACCTACTGAATTAATAAGCCCGAAGGATCTACCAGTTCATTCCATAAAATTAAACAAAATAAACCACGTTTTTGCCTATATTGGCTCAACCTTGGCTAGTAAAGTAACCGCCTAACAGCAGGGTCATGATTACCCGCCTTTCTGTCTTTTCCCATTCCATGGTTATCCTGCCCACTGATGAAGACGAGGTGGCTGCTATTATTTTCTCTCTGAAGCGCGACTGTGCCGTGGGCTGCGACAATATTTCTTCAAACCTTCTCATTGTACATAAGAATCTTTTAGTGCCATCCATTACACATGTCTGCAACTTGGCGATAGAATCTGGTACCTTTCCACTTGTCTTTAAAAAAGCAATTATTCATCCCGTTCACAAGAGTGGGGACCGTCACTGTGTTAATAATTATAGACCAATAGCAATTCTGCCTGCTTTATCAAAAATTCTGGAACGGCTATTGAACAACAGGTTGGTGAAATATCTAGAATCAAATAACCTGTTGTGCAAAAAAATCGACGGCACACGAGCTGAAAAACTTTATTGTTTCTAAGATGGATGATAAAAAGAAGTCTTTAGCCATATTTTTAGACCTAGCTAAAGCCTTTAATACAGTATTTGTTAAAATTGATAACCACTTTAGTGACACTCTCCCCGTAGCTTTTGGAGTTCCTCAGGGAAGCATCCTTGGGCCCACATTATTTCTGGTGTATATTATTGACCTCTGCAATCTCTCTTCAAAATGGACGTACGTTTTTTTTTTCTTTGCGAATGACACTGTGGTTCTTTTCAGTGCAGACTCATGGGAAGAGGTATATAACTACGCTCAGATCGGGTTTAATACTGTTAATGGTTGGCTGAGAACTACCATACTCACCTTAAATTCCGATAAAACCAAGTATATAGCCTTTACTTTAAGGAACAGCCTGCAGTCATCTCTCCAACCATTCTCCATTCTCGCTCACACCTGGGGGCCTACTCCTTAAGCGAAATTCGTAGTTTCGGCCGTCGTTACGGGCGCTTCCTTCTCCGTCTCACTTACAGATTTACCGAAAGCGAGAAGCAGAGCGAAGCGCCCGTAACGACGCCCGGAACTACGGATTTCGTTTAGGGAATAGGCTCCCTGTTCATCCCCTCATAACGGTGATTGTACCTGTTCCAAATTGCAGAAAGTCGACAATATTAAGTACTTGGGAGTCACCTCAGATTCTGCATTAAACTTTGCCGCACATATAAATTGTCTCACTAGCAGAATACGGAAATTTATCTTTGTGGTTAAAAATCTTCCTTAACTTCCAGCAACTACCATCTGTATATTGTGCGTTGTGCCAGTCGCTCCTAACATATTGCATCACTGCATGGGGTGGGACGTTTAAAACTAACCTTTTTGCACTTGAAACGGCTCAAAGGGCAGTCCTTAAAGTCGCACTATACCTTCCTTTCCGTCATCCCAATGTAGAAGGTTATAAGTCCTCTAACGTCCTCTCAATTAGGAAGCTTTTTACTCTCCATGTTGCTTTGAAACAACGATCTCTTATTCCTTTTATAAATACCCATGAAAATTCTGACATGAGAAGCAGAAGAAATTTGCCCGAAATTTATTTTCTTCTCTTGGCCCATTTCTTTACAACAGACTGAATGATTTACTCTCAATTCATTCCCTAAACAAAACAACTTTTAAAAGAAAAATAACTGACTGGCATTACCACTTTAGATTATTACCCAAATTGAAGACCTTTTCAAAACCCTATCATAACATATTGTTTCCTTGCAACGCACACACAATAGCGATGATGCCTGGGTAAAAAAGTAAAAAAATGAAATTCTAATTAGTCCGTCAGTCAGATATAAAAAAATATTAGTCACGTATTTTTTGCTTTATCTAAATAATAAAAAAATACTTAGATAAAACGAAGTTTCTGATGGGGAGTAGGGGTCGCTACGTCACTAGTACGTATAAAATCTACATACTCGTGACGTCATGGCACATTTTACCTCAATGTATCGCCGTAATCTTTAGATTACGTAAAAAAAGAAAAAATACGTGTCCAATATTTTTTAATAATATCAAAGACGGATAAATAATTTTTAGTCCTCATCCCTATTACCCCGCACCACACACACTACACATCACACACACTCACCCCACTCACCACACACACTCACCTACATCATCCCTTGCATGTATTCTTATTCTTAATAAATTATAAAAATCAATTGCTGTTCGTTAGTCTCGCTAAAACTCGAGAACGGCTGGGCCGATTTAGCTGATTTTGGTTTTAAAATGTTTGTCGTAGTCCAGGGAAGGTTTAAACGGTGAGGTAGGGTAGGTAGGGTAGGTAGGGTAGGTAGGGTGGGTAGGGTGGGTAGGTAGGGTAGGTAGGGTGGGTAGGTAGGGTGGGTAGGTAGGGTAGGTAGGGTTTAGTGATACCCGTGCGAAGTCGGGCCGGGTAAAGCTAGTTCTTAATAAATTACTTCATTCCACTATTTTTGTTTTTGTAAATCATTTTTATGAGCAATATTGTAATATTATAATTGTAATGTATGAGATTTTTATTTGAATGTTATATGCGAATCAGATCGTCTCAAGTATAACATAATAATCTAAAACTTTGTTTAGGTGGCCTGGCGACCTGACATACAGATTTTGTAAAAAAACTTAGTTTAGGCACCAGTCTTCCACAAATTAATAGTAAAATTGTGTCTGTAGACTATTTAATTACTTTCTCTGTAATTTGTGGTAAAAAAAAAAAAAATATCAAACTTATACAATTCCTTTATCTTCCAGCCTCCGAAACGGACACCCAATCAGTATGTGTTATCTGTTACGAAGCAGTGGACGGCTACCCAACGGTCAACACTTTCTGGCCGCCATGCTGCGCGCGCGACGCTTGGTTCCATAGGACTTGCTTACAGGTAATAAAACTTCCTTCTTTTTCGTGTGGTTAGTGACTAACCTGGTGTCAGAGTTTTTATGCCGCCCATGGGCCTCTGACTTGGCTTCACATGCCGTCCAGAAATATCTCTGATGCCGGTTTCCTCACGATGGTTTCCTTCACCGTTTTTGAAGCAAGTGATAATTATACAATATGCATTTGATTCCGAAAAGTCAGAGGTGCGTGCCTTGGCGTCGACACGGACAACATGGGACGGGAACACGGGTGGGTTTTAGTCAGTAAAAGTCTAACACGCCTTCCCGCTCCGCCCAGAGCGGGAGAAGTTATTTGATAATTTCCCACCCTCAAAAAAAGTGCGTGCCTTGGGATCGAACTCCAGACCTATGACTTGGCAGTCCGACGGTCACACCACTAGGCTATCATTGCTATCCTAACTTTAAAATTATAAATTCGAAAGTGAGTTTGTTTGCTTGTTACGCTTTCACGCTAAAACGGCTGAAAGGAATTGGGTGAAATTAGGCACATGGGTAGAGCATGACCTGGAAAAGAACATAGGATACCTTTTGTCTTGATATTCCCACGGGATCCATGCTTAGTCAAATAAAACTATAACGTCAATTCTATAGATCATGAACAGATTCGAGTTCGAAATTAATCTCGCGACAATCTAAGAAGCCCGATTTGACGTAATACATGCCGCGATAACTTTGTATGAACGTCTACGTATGAAATCGAAAAATCTAATCCATAATCTTAATTAATGACTATGTTATCCATACACTATAACAATGAGTATCACTCGTCAGCACCAACTCTCATTTTATATCGGAAAAATGCACTCAAAAACACAAATTAATTGTTTGAAATCAACTTCGATCAATAATGCATTATTGATCGAAGGAAATCATTTTGCAATAAATATTTATTTATTTATTTACAAAGTAAATATTCATGTCTACTTATTCTAGCACTAGCTGCCCGCCCCTGTTTCGCACGGGTAGCGCTAAGTACTTATCTACGGCGCACCTACCTATCTACCTACCCTACCCTAACTACCTACCTACCTACCTACACCTACCTATCCTAAGAACCTTGTCTTGAAAATAACAAAAACAACAAAAAACTAATTATCCGATTTAGTGTAGCCGTTCTCAAGTTATGGCGTGACCAGAGAAATAGTGATTAATTTTTATATATATATAGATAGATTATATCTCAAATTTGTTTTAATTTCAGCGCATGGCTCTGAGTGCAGGTATGCACTATCTGAAGTGTCCCCTTTGCAATGATAAGGATAACTTCTACCAAGCTGTGGTCACCCAAGGATACTATGTGCCTGACAGGTAAATACAATATATTACATCGTTCTTATCAGTTCTGTGGCGGCATCTACATCGCCACATGCGAACTACGCATCAAAGACCTGACGTCACACAACATCCTGACGTCACACAAATCCAGCATCGCGCAATTAGAGTTTACCGCGCGATTGACATATATACAATCTCCCAACTTCAACCTCTGGGCAGTTGCCCGCCAGACATCACACCCGTCTGGTCGGAGGATCCTCCCTTTTCTATGGTGGATGAGTGAACTTTACACCCTGTTCCTCATACCCCTAAACTTCTAAAGCATGCCATGCGCGGAGGAGGTCGTAGCTAAGTAATCACAGCCGCACGGGTCGATCCAACAGGTTAAGCTACGCTTTCCGGAGTGGTCCGTGGATGGGTGACGTGAAAGCACATGTCATTCGTGGATCTTTACCTCATCAGAACCCAGAAAGTCTGAGTACCAGCCTTACCAAGAGGTATCGGGTAGTTGGAGGTCAGATAGGCAGTCGCTCCATGTAAAATACTGGTATATAGCTGCATCCGGCTAGACTGGAAGCCGACTCCAACATAGTTGGGAAAAGGCTAGGCAGATTGATTTTTTATTAGTCCTAAAGCATGCCATTTTACCCAGGAGGGGAGAAACTGCAAAACATCCTTTCCTAACAAGACAAGGTTAAAATTGTAGTTGTGGCGACATCTACATCGCCACATGCGAACTACACATCAAAATCCTGACGTCACATCAACCATGCTTCTCGCAATAGGGATGATGAATGGGTAAAAAAATAATAATTCTAAGTCCGTCCGTCAGATAATAAAAAAATATAAGACACGTATTTTTTGCTTTATCATATTAATACAAAATTACTTAGATAAAACGCATTTTAAGTTGGAAAGTGGGAGTTGCTACGTCACAAGTAATTATAAAATCTACATACTCGTGACGTCATGGCACATTTTACCTCAATGTATCGCCGTAATCTTTAGATTACGTAAAAAAAGAAAAAATACGTGTCCAATAGTTTTTTATAATCTCAAAGACGGACAAATATATTTTTTTTGTCTTCATCCCTATCATAGTTTACCGCGCGAACGACATGTGGCATCATCGACGCGAAAACTGATACCATGGATTCAGCACATGATTCTGAACTTGGGTTGAAATTTTAAGTCTGTTATAAAAAAAGAAAAAAACAGAAAAGTAATATACCTACACAGTCAAAATGTATGGAACAGCTGATTTCTTTTTTAATAACCGACGAAAAATTTTGATGCAGGGTGTTCAGAAACATGTACTGAATGCATGGTAACAGTTTTCGCGTCGATGTCCCTGCCATCCTGTATAAGACTATCCGATATCAACCATTGGGCAGTTGCCCGCCAGACACGACACCCGTCTGGTCGGAGGATCCTCCCTTTTCTTAACTTTACACCCTTTTCCTCATACCCCTAAATAGTAAAAAAAGAAAATCATTTATTTAATCAACAAGTAACAATGGATTTAAAAGGCAATACGTCGTCTTTATCAGAAGATGTTTTATTGTCTCTTATAATAATAATAATATATTTGATTTATTCAAACAACCAGTGATCCATTACATTTGTATTGTTAGTATGAACTTAAAAACTATGTTAGTACCTAATAACTAAGAGAGACTTAGTCCTCTCGGTGAGGCTCCACACCAGCGGGCTGTCCTACTTATTGGCTATTACATTCAGGATACTGTTACTGCTCCCACGCAATCTACTTAGCAGTGAGGCTGTCTTTTTGCGCCAGGTGGCATCAAAGCCGTCTGTACGCGTCTCAGCAAACATTGTTGACGCACTGCAGAAGCGTGGCAGCCGTAACTGCGCCCTGTAGGCATTGTTAAACTGGATGCGCAGAGAATTGTAAGCCCTTTGGGTATATCTGACCCACGGGCTCTTATGCGTGTGTTTGCGGGCTAGGAGATGTAATTAAATGAAACACAATAATATTCTGAATAATCACAAATCTCTGATCACATAAACGTATAATGAACAACAATGTAAACGACATTCCCCCGAGTACGTAAGACGCGAGCGTACATCAATCAACTCACTGCACTGCAAGAGTAGTCTAGTCACCAATCACCATGATCACTATTATCCCAGTCGCCTTAGCACAGTCATTATTAATCAATGCCGGCTTCGATCCAAGTTCGCGATCTTTTCTTCTGACAGCGGGCTGCCTTGTTAGTACTCGGGGTTACGTCAAGTTGACGGCTGTCAAAATAGTTCAAAAATCAACTCCGTAAGTTTAGCGTCTTAAAACTTTTAGACGCGCCGTCAGACATCAATATTTGTTAACAAATGCTAGTAAACTTAACCTAAAGGCGCGTCCACATCAGCGCACGCGCACATACCGTGCACGCTAGGCGCCTAGAATGGTTGACGCGTCACATTCTACGCGCGCGCGCATGTCGCGAACGGCTCGAGTGCAAGGGTCCACACCTGCGCAATTGAAGCTCACGCGCACGAACCGTGAAGTGAAGGAGTCTAACTATGTTCCTAAGAAACACGCGAACCGTTCTGTTCGGGTCCGCAAGAGGACATTAAGTTGCACACGAACTACTCACTAACCGCTATTGAACACGTCCAAAGGTGTCCATACTATGTTCCTATATAAGATGCACGGGAACTGCACTGTTCGTGCGTGTGCGCAGGAGTGGCCGCCCTAACACTACCCTATAGTTATGAGAATCCCTGCTACAAGCTCAACGCCGATGTGGAAACCTTGCAGCAGCGATTCACACATAAACAATCCAGTCAGGTCGCGACACACGGCAGTATAATGTTGCGGCTGGCCCTCACCCGGTGCAGCAGGCTGGCGCATCGTAGCGAAAAAGATGCGCCTCCCTGGTGCGTCGGCAGTATTGCTGTAATGTGGATCGATTATTGGTTTTTGAACTATTTATAAACTACACTAACTGCGCCTCGCGGTTTCACCCGCATAAGTCTCGATCCGATAAAAGTATACTATGTCCTAATCCAGGTCATGGTCTACGCAAATTTCATCCAAATCAGTTCAGCCTTTTTAGAGTGAAAGCGTAACAAATAAACAAAAAACTTACTTTGTGACAAAAAATATAAGCCACCGAATATGAGAAACTCCTGTTTTTACCACACAAAACTGACTTATCTGGGATATTTTTGTGTCTTTCGGGATTCTGGGTTTTTCTGGCTTAAGGCGAAAGCGTCAAGGTAGCCCGCAAAATTCAAATTTTCTTACGTTTTTTGCAATTTGCAGGTCAGTATCAAGTTGTATGTTAATCTAAATATGATTTGCGGCCGTATCAAATGTTTATTTATAGAATTATAATCATAAAAATGATCAATACAACTCTCTAAGTTCATATAATCGCATTGAATGACTATTTCATGAAATCATGACCTTTGATGATTGTTCTTACTTATGGAGTTGTATTGCTGGTTGTAATGGTTATAATAGGTAAAGTCATATTTGTTACGGTCGCGAATCATATTTTAATCAACATAAAACTTCGCACTGACCTGCAAAATGTAAAAAACTAAAGAAAATTTGAATTTCGCGGGGTACGCTAGTCGCTCATTCTTCAATACAATCGTAGTATGGTGAAAACTAAAATTTATATCAATTTTTCTTGTCATTATCTAGCCCTGTATGGAAGCAAAATTGGAAAAAAAATATTGGTTTGGAAGTTACGAGCGTCGAAACTTTCATATTTCAACACTAATTTTAACTCGTGTTTGGGCGTAAATAAATAACTTATGTAGTAAGAAAATGCCAAAATAGAAACCGTACAGGGATAGATAATTTATTCAATAGTTTAAATAATTTTATTTTGAGCAAATACATTCAGTCGTTTTTTTCATAATATAAACGCCCAAAGCACAGATTACCAGATAAAGCACTCCATACAAAATGTTCAATATCTAGTGCGATATTAGCCTACGCCTTCGAGTCGCTAGACGCTGCGAACGAAAATGTACCTAACGTTACAAGCGAAAAAGTGAGTTTAGCGTGGTTATTGTGAATAGGGATGATGACTAAAAATTTTTTTTAGTCCGTCTTTGAGATTATAAAAAAATATTGGACACGTATTTTTTCTTTTTTTACGTAATCTAAAGATTACGGCGATACATTGAGGTAAAATGTGCCATGACGTCACGAGTAATTAGGATTTATACGTACTAGTGACGTAGCGACCCCCACTCCCCAACTTAAAATGCGTTTTATCTAAGTAATTTTTTATTAATATGATAATGCAAAAAATACGTGTCTAATTTTTTTTTTATTATCTGACCGACGGACTCATTAGAATTTCATTTTTTTTTAATCCAGGGAAGGAACACGGGTGGGTTTTAGTCAGTAAAAGTCTGATACGCCCTCTCGCTCCGCCCAGAGCAGGAGAAGTCATTTGATGATTTCCCATCCTCAAAAAAAAAGGCATCATCCCTATTGCCAGGGCTGCCACTTTCGTTAAAGATGTCAGTAGGTATTTATAGTACACTTTATGAAATTTAAATAAAATGCTTTTTAATGAAAAATTTTTGCTAAATGTAATTTCAAATGACAGTTGACAAATGGAGGTCATTGACCTTTTTATTCTTATCTCAGACGCATATCCGTTTTTTCCGTTTGAGGTACGGAACCCTAAAAACGATAGTAAAACAAATTAGATAGATAGATAAAACATTTCTTCAGTGCATAATAAAGACACACAAAAGCTCACTTAAATGATAACAAATTACTTGCATATATAGCTTGTCAAGGACATGGACGCGAAAACTGTTTCATAAAAAAATTAAATACCGACGCGGTCAAAATGTATGAAACAACAGCTTTTTTTTAAATTACCGACGAAAATTTTTAATGCAGGGCTTTTCAGAATCATGTACTGAATCCATGGTAACAGTTTTCGCGTCGATGTCCCGGACACCCCGTATATAAAAACAAGATGCCAATATACAAAAAAAGAAAAACGGAAAGTACTTAAAATTTCTTTAAGTTCTCATGTTTTGAGTTTTGATTGACATTATGACATACTTTCTTTAAATCAAATAAGGAACCTGCTGATACAGAAACTAGCTACTCACATTTCTGTATCAGCAGGTAAACTGAAAAAAATAAGTTTTTATCTCTTCTCTTGCTGGATCTACATCCATCAACTGCATATCATAGGAATTTGCAACCAAGTACGTCAGGTCGATCGAAATATATGCGTACGTACGCGCCTCGTGGCTGTAGCCAACCCACTGAGAAATAGGTCGCGTGCGACCCGGCGGACGGTATGTCGTTTGCGCGCGTAAGTACACTGATTTATCTGGAAATCTGTGCCCAAAGGTCTGTTCTATCAATCATCAATCATTGCCTATTTCACTAAATCAATCTGCCTAGCCTTTTCCCAACTATGTTGGGCTCGGCTTCCAGTCTAACCAAATGCAGCTGATTACCAGTATTTTACATGGAGCGACTGCCTATCTGAAAACAACAACCCCGTATCTGGGTAATACGATACCCCTTGGTAAGACTGGTTGTCAGACTTTTGGGCTTCTGATGACCCGTAACGACTGTCAAAGATTCACGAATGACAGCCGGCACCAACAGCTGATAGTGCTTTCCGAGTCACGGAGGAGTCTCGGTATGTAAAGATGGTCACCCATCTACGGACTAACCCCGGCAAGCTCGGCTTAACCTGACGGATCGACCTTTGCGGCTGTTATTACTTAGCCACGAGCTCCTTATATAACATTAAATGAACACTAAATAATTTTACATGGAGCGACTGCCTATCTGACCTCCACAACCCAGTAACTGGGTAAAACGATACCCCTTGATAAGACTGGTTGTTACTTTCGGGCTTCTGACGCCCGTAACGACTGTCAAAGATTCACGAATGACAACCGGGAGCAACGGCTTAACGTGCTTTCTGAGGCACGGAGGAGTCTCGGTATGTAAAGATGGTCACCCGTCCACGGACCAACCCCGGCAAGCGTAGTTAAACGCGATGGATCGACCTTTGCGGCTGTTATTACTTAGCCACGAGCTCCTAGGGTAATGACTAATAATAGTATGGCATGTTACAGGGATGCAGCCTGGGAATTAGAACAGAACGCCTTCGCAGAGATATACGACCGAGAGATATCCTGTTCGGCAGCCGAATGTGAGTGCCCCATGGGGCGAAGTCATGATGCGGATCAAGGGTAACAGTTCTATATTGTCTTTCATCTCCTCGCTCTATGGTCGGTTCAAAGAAAAACCGGCCAAGTGCGTGTCGGACCACGCACAATGAAGGGTTCCGTAGTTGGGATGAATTTATCCCAAGAACAAACTTAACATTGTAGTTGAGAAACGTGTTCTCCCATACGGAATGTATGGGAGATCATGTTTTTCAAACCGCAAATTTAAGTTGGTTGATTATTACTCGTTAACCTGTACAGCCTACTTAGCTCTGATAGTTTTCCTTTTAATTTCGTTATATATACTACTGCTGTGAATTTTTTCACAAATCCAAGTACAACCATTTAGGTAGAGGGGGGGGGGGGGGGGGGGGTTCACACTTGACTCTAACAAAAAATTCAGTTAAAAGCTTAATATTTCGCAAACGGATCCCTCAATCCAAAAATAGTTGTGTCAAACTCACAATATTTTTGAACGACCTTTCTAACGATACCCCACAACATGGGGTAAGTGAGAAAAAAAAAAACATCCCCACTTTACGTGTAGGGGAGGTAACCTAAAAAAAAAAAAACTTGATTTTATTTTACCACTTTGTCGGCATGATTAATATGTATACATATGCCACATTACAGCTTTCTAGTACTAACCGTCTCTGAGCTAAGCTGCGGACAGACAGACAGACGGACATGGCGAAACTATAAGGGTTCCTTGTTTACTACGGAACCCTAAAAACGAAATTATCGTTATATATACTACTGCTGTGAATTTTTCACAAATCCAAGTGTCCAAATATAGCTGGCAGGGGGGGCGAGGGGCATTTGACTCTAACAAAAAAATTCAGTTAAAAGCTTTATATTTCACAAACGGATCCCTGAATCCGAAAATGGTTCCAGCGGCCTCCGGCGTCGCCGCTGGCGTCCTCGCGTGTCCTCCAGATCCCACGCGCCTGGTCCCCTCTTGACTAGTTTAGTTTCTACATTACATACGCGCGGCCGCCCGCGGTGCCGCGAGCGGCCTCGCGTCGCCGCTCGCAGCCGCGAACAGGACCACCGACAAAATGCGCGTGGCGCTTCCGCTCGCGTTACCGCGGACAGCCTCGCGACCTTTTCAAGCTTTTCAAGCGATACTGGTCTTTTAAGTATGTAGTTAAAGTTTAAAATTATTTCACACTGAAAGTGCTCACCGCGTCGCTGCCGGCCGCTGCCATTCCGGTGTGACCCGACGCTTAAGGTACCATTCCGTACTCGACCGCAGGCAGCAACTGCGTCATATCGCGGCGACTATGTATGGGTCGTTACGTGATTTTCGCGAAACGTAACGTAACTAGTGACTTCGAAGCATTGATGCTTCGAAGGCGTCACTGTTTTGAAAACACGTGATTTTTGTAACTAATCATTTTTTTTCAAATTCTATTCGGTGATTCAACATGGTGATTACACTTATTTGAGAAACGTAAATAAAATCGTAATGCGCTGAGGATATTGCTGCGGCTGCCTCGGTTTTGCAGTGCATCGGGCATGTTTGTGGAAGCGCGAATAGACGACTTTCATGCCATCATGCGCAAACGGTACAATTTTACAATGTTTGTAAATATGTGAGCACCATGTATCTGTCACATATTTAATTTATCTGTAATTGCTTTATTTTTCATTCTTTTTTACCTATCGCGGTATAGTAATCTTATTCTAGATGCATCGTCTTCACATATAATTATATAATTAATGTATGCAAAATATTGTAAAAACATTTTAAAAGAGTAACGGTGGAGTTTCTTGCCCATTCTTCTCCATACGAAAACTACCTTTTTGAAGGGGCGACTAGAATCAATTCTATTTTTTGTAAACTTGACGTTCATAAGTGCCTTTTATGTGCCTAATTGAAATAAATTGTTTGACTTTGACTTTGGTGTGCGTCGATGTTGCGCCGATTCAGAGGTAGCCCTAACAGTATTTTAGCTACACTGGTGGACCAGGTTGATGAACCATTTATCAGGCTCTGGGCTAGCAGACACGTGCGTGCACATGTTCATGTAGCCAATTAATGTTCCTGTAACTTTATTGTATTTTGAATTTTTGTATTTACTAACATAGGCTAACTTCATACTAACACTATATGGATCTCTTGGTCTGAAATAAAAATTGGAATTTGAATTTGTGAATACGAATGATTACCTAAGTAATACGTTACTTATCACAAGTTTTAAGTTTTTGTAGCGAATAGGTTTTTTTAGCTACTTATGCAGTTACATCACTAACGTATTACTAATACAAATAAACTTCCCTTCATACTTTATTCAGGCTTAGGACTGACTACATGGAAAATGTAACTATTTACAAAATAACGTGTTTACTGTTTGACTCGAAACTAGCTATTCTGCTACATGCCCCGTAGCTAGTTATTGTAACTAGTGACGTGAAATAACGCCCATACCTAGCGGCGACACGTGGCACTATGGAAAATGGTAGAACACGGCACAACGGCATATCAAAAATGGTTTTTACCTATTTCGCTACTAACATACTTTTTGAATTTTATTTAACGTTTAAGGATCAAACTAAATTATAATGTATCTCTTTAAATGTTAAATATGAAATTATTTTTTTACAATGCCACAATCTTTATGGTTTTGACAGACGTCCATGTCAAGCCTGTTCACTTCCTCACTTTCAAAGTGATTTTAATGTTAAACTTAACTTTGTTGGAATAGTTATAGAGAGTTATATGTTTATTTCTGAATAGCTCATCTTCCGAAGATTTTTGAACAGCTAATATGTTTCTAATGTTATGTTAAAGTTTACGTTAAAATAATTGCAAAATAATTACCAGTAAATTACCATTTGACGGCCAACTCTAGCACCGCGCGCGGTCATGGTCAAATCAAATAGCGCGCGCTTCCCCGGCTTCCTGTTACACACTTCCGTCCTTTTTCACGAAATCACTCGAAAGATGTTACACGTAAAAAACGAATCGTTTTACTTACCACCATATATATAGATTTGTAAACTAATTTTACCTGTGATAGCTACTTCCATATGTGAGGGGGTCGACCATACAAAGCTATGAGGTCTTTGCTTCATTATTGGTAAAGATACAAGACGCTACGACACAAGAGTCTTAATATTTTAACTAATAACGGTCCGTAATAAAAGAGGTTGAGAAAAAAAAAAAGGTGCCTCAGGTGGATTATAAACCTGCCAGGGTTGCGAGTTTGTCCGAAAGGGATATCGCGGCGTCGGCACTCAGGCAACGGAAGGAACACGGGTGGGTTTTAGTCGATAAAAGTCTGAAATACCCTCCCGCTCCGCCCAGAGCGGGAAAAGTTATTTGATAATTTCCCAAACCAAAAAAAGGTGGATTATAAAAAAAAATTGGACATATATTTTTTAATTTTTACAATGCATTTGCTCGAAAAGAGCGTTTTCCAAGCAGTCAATTTGTGCGGAAACTGTCACTTTTTTTCACTAGTGCTTTTTACTTTTCTGTTTTTTTTTTAACTTTTGAGGCCTTCGTCAGCCCGTCTCGTCTCAAAGATTTTATTATTTGAGAAAACTTTTTCACAAATTAGTATTTACAAATCTGGTGATGACGATGGGCAAAATCAAAGTCAAACTCGAAGTCTTTTTTTTCCTCGCACAATGCATAGTAAAACGTATGATACACGTGCGTAAGATGATTTCCGCCTCGTGTCGACTTATACACTCGCTCACTTCGCTCGCTCGTGAATAAAAATGCCACTCGTTGGAAATCACCTACCTTCCGCACTTATAGCATAAATAAATATTACGTAATCAAAAGATTACGGCAATACATTGAGTAGGCAATACGTTAAAAATGTGGCATGACGTCACTCCCCGGTAGATTTTATACTGACTTGTGACGTAGCGAGCCCGCACTCCCAACTTAAATACGTTTTATCTAATCCATATTTTATTAATATGATAAAGCAAAAAAATACGTGTCTAATCTTTATCTGACTGACGAACAATTTTTTTTTTAAATTGGTAACTTTTGCATCGTTGTGATTTGAAAGTCGATAAAACGAAAAAGTGACAATAAAAAGAGACGGACACATAAATTCATAAGATTTAACGTGGGAGAAAATGAGATAGGAAGCATTATACAGTGTTTCTTATGTTCGTGGATCTCTTTGTGCTCTGCTTCGTACCCCCTCCACTCGTGTTTACCAAGGCATAGTGGGAGTTTGCTTGGGCCTAAATTTTTGAAGGTTTCACTTCTACCACGTGTGAATTGCACACATGTTTTTTTTCCCCCAGTCAACATCTCTATTATAGGAATCTGCCAATAATCAGTCGTATATATCCATCACTATAAGCCTTTGTTCCCCAGCTCCTGGTGCATAGCACTGTGCCTGCTGTGCGGCAGCAGCGGCGCGCACGCGGCGTGCGAGCCGGCCGCCGTGCACGTGTGCGGCACGTGCGCGCCGGCCGCGCCCGCACACATAGAACAACTGGCCAGCTGTATTGAAGCAGGTAATGATCCCCAGCTCCTGGTGCGTAGCACTGTGCCTGCTGTGCGGCAGTAGCGGCGCCGGGCCGGCCGCCGTGCACGTGTGCGGCACGTGCGCGCCGGCCGCGCCCGCACACATAGAACAACTGGCCAGCTGTATTGAAGCAGGTAATGATCCCCAGCTCCTGGTGCGTAGCACTGTGCCTGCTGTGCGGCAGTAGCGGCGCCGGGCCGGCCGCCGTGCACGTGTGCGGCACGTGCGCGCCGGCCGCGCCCGCACACATAGAACAACTGGCCAGCTGTATTGAAGCAGGTAATGATCCCCAGCTCCTGGTGCGTAGCACTGTGCCTGCTGTGCGGCAGTAGCGGCGCCGGGCCGGCCGCCGTGCACGTGTGCGGCACGTGCGCGCCGGCCGCGCCCGCACACATAGAACAACTGGCCAGCTGTATTGAAGCAGGTAATGATCCCCAGCTCCTGGTGCGTAGCACTGTGCCTGCTGTGCGGCAGTAGCGGCGCCGGGCCGGCCGCCGTGCACGTGTGCGGCACGTGCGCGCCGGCCGCGCCCGCACACATAGAACAACTGGCCAGCTGTATTGAAGCAGGTAATGATCCCCAGCTCCTGGTGCGTAGCACTGTGCCTGCTGTGCGGCAGTAGCGGCGCCGGGCCGGCCGCCGTGCACGTGTGCGGCACGTGCGCGCCGGCCGCGCCCGCACACATAGAACAACTGGCCAGCTGTATTGAAGCAGGTAATGATCCCCAGCTCCTGGTGCGTAGCACTGTGCCTGCTGTGCGGCAGTAGCGGCGCCGGGCCGGCCGCCGTGCACGTGTGCGGCACGTGCGCGCCGGCCGCGCCCGCACACATAGAACAACTGGCCAGCTGTATTGAAGCAGGTAATGATCCCCAGCTCCTGGTGCGTAGCACTGTGCCTGCTGTGCGGCAGTAGCGGCGCCGGGCCGGCCGCCGTGCACGTGTGCGGCACGTGCGCGCCGGCCGCGCCCGCACACATAGAACAACTGGCCAGCTGTATTGAAGCAGGTAATGATCCCCAGCTCCTGGTGCGTAGCACTGTGCCTGCTGTGCGGCAGTAGCGGCGCCGGGCCGGCCGCCGTGCACGTGTGCGGCACGTGCGCGCCGGCCGCGCCCGCACACATAGAACAACTGGCCAGCTGTATTGAAGCAGGTAATGATCCCCAGCTCCTGGTGCGTAGCACTGTGCCTGCTGTGCGGCAGTAGCGGCGCCGGGCCGGCCGCCGTGCACGTGTGCGGCACGTGCGCGCCGGCCGCGCCCGCACACATAGAACAACTGGCCAGCTGTATTGAAGCAGGTAATGATCCCCAGCTCCTGGTGCGTAGCACTGTGCCTGCTGTGCGGCAGTAGCGGCGCCGGGCCGGCCGCCGTGCACGTGTGCGGCACGTGCGCGCCGGCCGCGCCCGCACACATAGAACAACTGGCCAGCTGTATTGAAGCAGGTAATGATCCCCAGCTCCTGGTGCGTAGCACTGTGCCTGCTGTGCGGCAGTAGCGGCGCCGGGCCGGCCGCCGTGCACGTGTGCGGCACGTGCGCGCCGGCCGCGCCCGCACACATAGAACAACTGGCCAGCTGTATTGAAGCAGGTAATGATCCCCAGCTCCTGGTGCGTAGCACTGTGCCTGCTGTGCGGCAGTAGCGGCGCCGGGCCGGCCGCCGTGCACGTGTGCGGCACGTGCGCGCCGGCCGCGCCCGCACACATAGAACAACTGGCCAGCTGTATTGAAGCAGGTAATGATCCCCAGCTCCTGGTGCGTAGCACTGTGCCTGCTGTGCGGCAGTAGCGGCGCCGGGCCGGCCGCCGTGCACGTGTGCGGCACGTGCGCGCCGGCCGCGCCCGCACACATAGAACAACTGGCCAGCTGTATTGAAGCAGGTAATGATCCCCAGCTCCTGGTGCGTAGCACTGTGCCTGCTGTGCGGCAGTAGCGGCGCCGGGCCGGCCGCCGTGCACGTGTGCGGCACGTGCGCGCCGGCCGCGCCCGCACACATAGAACAACTGGCCAGCTGTATTGAAGCAGGTAATGATCCCCAGCTCCTGGTGCGTAGCACTGTGCCTGCTGTGCGGCAGTAGCGGCGCCGGGCCGGCCGCCGTGCACGTGTGCGGCACGTGCGCGCCGGCCGCGCCCGCACACATAGAACAACTGGCCAGCTGTATTGAAGCAGGTAATGATCCCCAGCTCCTGGTGCGTAGCACTGTGCCTGCTGTGCGGCAGTAGCGGCGCCGGGCCGGCCGCCGTGCACGTGTGCGGCACGTGCGCGCCGGCCGCGCCCGCACACATAGAACAACTGGCCAGCTGTATTGAAGCAGGTAATGATCCCCAGCTCCTGGTGCGTAGCACTGTGCCTGCTGTGCGGCAGTAGCGGCGCCGGGCCGGCCGCCGTGCACGTGTGCGGCACGTGCGCGCCGGCCGCGCCCGCACACATAGAACAACTGGCCAGCTGTATTGAAGCAGGTAATGATCCCCAGCTCCTGGTGCGTAGCACTGTGCCTGCTGTGCGGCAGTAGCGGCGCCGGGCCGGCCGCCGTGCACGTGTGCGGCACGTGCGCGCCGGCCGCGCCCGCACACATAGAACAACTGGCCAGCTGTATTGAAGCAGGTAATGATCCCCAGCTCCTGGTGCGTAGCACTGTGCCTGCTGTGCGGCAGTAGCGGCGCCGGGCCGGCCGCCGTGCACGTGTGCGGCACGTGCGCGCCGGCCGCGCCCGCACACATAGAACAACTGGCCAGCTGTATTGAAGCAGGTAATGATCCCCAGCTCCTGGTGCGTAGCACTGTGCCTGCTGTGCGGCAGTAGCGGCGCCGGGCCGGCCGCCGTGCACGTGTGCGGCACGTGCGCGCCGGCCGCGCCCGCACACATAGAACAACTGGCCAGCTGTATTGAAGCAGGTAATGATCCCCAGCTCCTGGTGCGTAGCACTGTGCCTGCTGTGCGGCAGTAGCGGCGCCGGGCCGGCCGCCGTGCACGTGTGCGGCACGTGCGCGCCGGCCGCGCCCGCACACATAGAACAACTGGCCAGCTGTATTGAAGCAGGTAATGATCCCCAGCTCCTGGTGCGTAGCACTGTGCCTGCTGTGCGGCAGTAGCGGCGCCGGGCCGGCCGCCGTGCACGTGTGCGGCACGTGCGCGCCGGCCGCGCCCGCACACATAGAACAACTGGCCAGCTGTATTGAAGCAGGTAATGATCCCCAGCTCCTGGTGCGTAGCACTGTGCCTGCTGTGCGGCAGTAGCGGCGCCGGGCCGGCCGCCGTGCACGTGTGCGGCACGTGCGCGCCGGCCGCGCCCGCACACATAGAACAACTGGCCAGCTGTATTGAAGCAGGTAATGATCCCCAGCTCCTGGTGCGTAGCACTGTGCCTGCTGTGCGGCAGTAGCGGCGCCGGGCCGGCCGCCGTGCACGTGTGCGGCACGTGCGCGCCGGCCGCGCCCGCACACATAGAACAACTGGCCAGCTGTATTGAAGCAGGTAATGATCATTTAATATTAATATCATACGAAATGACTATCCCATTTTTTTATCAGGTTAGTAACTAACCTGGTGTCAGAGTTTTAAAACCGCCCATAGGCCTCTGACTCGGCTTGACATGCCGTTGAGAAATATCTCTCAAGCATACCGGCTTCCTCACGATGTTTTCTTTAACTGTTTTTGAAGCCAATGATAATTATACAATACGCACATGAATCTGAAAAGTCAGAGGTTCTTGGATGGAGGAGCCTTGGATTCGAACTCCAGACTGGCAGTCCGACGGTCACACCACTAGGCTATCACTGCTAACCATTTTTTAAAATTTATTTGTTTACTTATAACCAGGAAAGAGTATCTAAAAATACTTGTCTGAGAAGTATCCTCAATCAATCTCAATCTGCCTCGCCTTTTCCCAACTATGTTGAGGTCGGCTTCCAGTCTAACCAAATGCAGCTGAATACGAATATTTTACATGGAGCGACTGCCTATCTGACAACCACAACTCAGTTACTGGGTAATACGATACCCCTTGATAAGACTGGTTGTCAGACTTTCGGGCTTCTGATGACCCTTAACGACTGTCAAAGACCCACGAATGACAGCCGGGACCAACGGCTTAACGTGCTTTCCGTGGCACGGAAGAGTCTCGGTACGTAAAGATGATCACCCATCCGCAGACCAACCCCGGCAAACGTAGCTTAACCTGATAGATCGAGCCGTGCGGCTGTTATTACTTAGCCACGAGCCTTCTCACGCTCGACAATAAATAATTTAAATATAACTTCCAGTGATAACTCAGGAGCAGCGACAATCTTCGTCGCGCACTCGTCGCGGGCCCGTCATGCCGTCGCGAATGTCGTTAAGGCGTACGAAGCGATATACCAACAATCAAAGCTTGTAAGTATACCAAACTAGTAGTTCTGCGAACAGCACACGTAGCATGACCACATTAGAAACGGGTTTTGTCGACGGAAGAATAGACAAAATTACAGATATACAATCACAATCTGTCATTTTGTCTGTTCTTCCGTCGACAAAATCCGTTTCACAAAATTTTGCAACAATCAATATACCACTAAAGTTATTTATAACTGGCCGTAGAGTAAGTCACAAAACAGAGATCAGATAATGCCACCTTCTTGTAGTTTTGAATTATTTAAAAATTACCCATTGTACTTAGGTCTTTTAACTTTTTGATATCAAATACTATACAAAATTTGCATTGTGTCAACAATAGCAATAATTAAAGAAAACTGATTTAAATAGCTCACACTTCAACAATATGCGTCCGCGCTGAACGGACAAATTAGTTTGACAATGAAAGTAAATGGCGTCTTTCGATGAAGGAGGATATGTTGTGTAGCCATTTCGTGCCGAATAGTTCCACAATTAGAAGATTTTTTGTAAAAAGATCGGCAACAAACGGAATCTTCCGGTTAGTTAAAATTTTCGAATTTAATTTAGTTCTTTTTAATAGAATAAGTATATTATGTCCAAAAAATATATATTATTAATACTTTTAACTGATAAATTCGACTTTTATCGATTCAAATTATATTTATTAAACCGATCGATTACATGATTTTTTTTGTATATCAATATGTTCTGGCGTCTGTTGGTAAGACAGGTAAATTCGATGGTCTTCAATATTTAAAATTTTCGCTTGTTTTATATTTTGTAAAGTAACTAAAAACTACAATTTATATATATATGTGGCGGCATGTACATCGCCACATGTGACCTACGCATCAAAGACCTGACGTCACACAAATCCTGCATCGCGCAATTAGAGTTTACCGCGCGATGGACATATATACAATCTCCCAACTTCAACCTCTGGGCAGTTGCCCGCCAGACACGACACCCATCTGGTCGGAGGATCCTCCCTTTTCTATGGTGGATGAGTGAACTATACACCCTGTTCCTCATACCCCCTAAATATATGTGTTTAAAAATATATTTTTGTCATTTATATTAATATATTCTGCTAGTCATTCATCTCCAAAAAAAATATGAACAAAATCGACGGACAAGGCAAAAACAGGGGGTTAATTTTTTTTTAAATTGCTCAATTGCAAAAATAAAAAAAGTTTGATAAAACTTCAAAATTATCAATTTTCTGACTTTTTTCCTTTACTTGTGCTGTGAGACTTAACATCCTGCCAAACAATATTCTAGGTCAACAGGAGGTACCCTGTAGGTTTTGATTTATTTGCGAGTATCAAAATATGTCACATAAATGGCCGTATTTTTTTATTGATTGATTTTTTGTGTTGAATCAGAAGCTTGATTTTTTTAGAGCTCCAAGATCGATCGATAGATCTACGTATTTGTTATTAATTTCAACTTGATATCTCCACGCGTTCCTGAGAATATGGGTGTTGACAGACTGACAGACGGACAGAGCAAAGATCCTATAAGGGTTCCGTATTTTCCTTTTGAGGTAGGGAACCCTAAAAAAGAATTTCAAATAACTACAACTGATCACGGGGTCAACGGTCGGTGGTCGAGTGAATTGCGTTGACCTCTTGTTGGTTTACTAAATGTATGATGTATTTTTCTTTTATTTACAGGCCTTCATGTTCGTCATCAGGACTTTCGACTGTCAAAACTGAAGTTAAGTCAGAAAGTGAGTTTTTATACAATTATGTTTTAGGGACCTTTATCAAGATTAAAGAGTGTTAGGAATCCATCCGTATTCAGTACATGAACAAAAACATAAATTAAAAATAACCAATCACACGACAATGGTTAGTTAGCACTCGATATGTTTATAAAGGTCAAGCAAATCGTAAAAAGGATTTTTATAGATGACATTTTCTTGTTTAAAAATACGTTAAACCTAACTAAATTTATTCAAGATTTTTACAATAGCTTCCTCTTTTATTTATGTATTTTAAACTTTATCATTTATTCATAAACTACTCTTCGTAGATGTAACATTTATAATGTTACTATAATATTTTGTAATCTGTCTATTGTAAAAAGCCTAAACTCTAAATGTCAACGAATTATAACGTTGCTAATTTGAAGAGCAACTGTGACGTAGCATGACAACTGAAGTGACAGTTATTACATTTAGTCGGTTACTTGACAGTTGTCTCGTCACGTGGTTTTTTTACATATGGAGTATAGGTTCATACGGCTACACATCAAGCTATACATTTCCAATATAAACTGACCTCGCATTGTACGGAAATCCTTTAAAATGCGAGATCAGCCAAATGCTTGCACTGATTGGACAGGTCCACTCAAATCTGTGTGGTTCTTTTCTCAAAAGACCATTTCAGATACTAATCTACATGGTCCTCATATGGCTTGACCAAGATTATGTCTGGACTTTAAAAGAGACTGCGACTTCTGAGTTTGTTTCGGCCTTTCTTATCAGAGTAGTCGGAAAGGAAACGTCGAACTCATCTAGCGAAATTTAATATTTTTTTATATGACGTGTAAAAGTGATTCCTATATCCTATTTACAGAATAAACAATTTCATTTTATTTTATTTCCTAAACTGGAAATGTAAAGTTTGTTGTGTAGCCGTGTCTACCAGGTCCGTCCAAGCAAAAAGAAACCGTTGCCACAGTTTTTTTGTTTTTGCGGAACGCCATCTCGCAGGTCAACCTAGGAGGTTGTCGGTTGCTCAACCGGACCATCCTGTGGGTGCCTCAATAAATTAGGCCACAAGCCAGAGCATACAACTCGTTAACGGCTCAGTCGCAAAATGACCACTTCTCAGCATGTCTCTTTCGACAACCATGTTAAATGAGCTAATGTTAATGGAGCTGCGAGGATAGCTCGTATCATGTCTGCGTGGCACATGCCTCCGCCGCAGAGTACGTAGCTCTCAGTACGTTCATGCCTTACAAAATCTGCTCTAGCCTGCGAGCCTTTTTTTTTTTTTTTTTTTGAGGGTGGGAAATCATCAAATGACTTCTCCCGCTCTGGGCAGAGCGAGAGGGTGTGTCAGACTTTTACTGACTAAAACCCACCCGTGTTCCTTCCGTTGCCTGTGTGCCGGGGCCGCGTTATCCCTTTCGGACAAACCCGCAACCCCAGCAGGCATTGGTCTTTCGACCCCGTCGGTTGGTGCTGACATCTCTTTGAGGCGCGCGTGGAACACAACGCGCCGTCGACTCTAGCCTGCGAGCCTAAGGGTGTGATGCAGACGTCCTTGGTTATTCAGTTGAATGGGCTGTACCACTCCTTTTGGCTAAGCGTATGCTGAAGTGCAGGTGACGCAGCACAGCATAGTACAGATTTCGCAGGGTAGGGCAGGCGAGGCAGTCATAGACCGCGAGCTTATGCGACGCAGCAAACAGACACATTCGCGTCCTTGCTAGTACAAACAATAAACGGCTGTGCGTTACCTGCGTCTCAGCAAGAAACCAAGTGAAGACATGCACGCGTCGCGCAGAAATCTGTGCCGGCTCTACAACGACTCACAGAGCAGAACAGACGCATGTCTGCGTCGCACGTGCCTGCGCCGCATACGCTGCGGCGCAGCTGTCAGTACGTTCATGCATTACAAAATCTGCTCTGTGTCACCTGCGTCTCATACGCTTAGCCTTTTTCTCCTACATGCTGTATACTCTTCTCATTCTAACCAATATTTCTTAAAATTTATGTTACCCGTGGTAAAAGCTCTGCTTCTTTAATACCTCTGAACATTTATTCATCACAATTTTATTTTTCAGTCTTCACTTCTAACACGTCCACGAGCCGCCAAGATCTAAACCTAAAAACTCCGAAAAAACTTCAAGAAATCGACTCAAAACCTAACATTCTAGAAGCTATCGTAAAAAACAAGTCGACACCCACAAAAACAGACTTCAAATCGACTTCGAAAGTCTCAAACGACTTCAAGAGTCAGTCTCCTGGTAAAGGCTTGAAACTGAAGTATATTTCTCCTAGTAAGCTGTTGGAGGAGAGTTTGAAGAAAAGGATGGGAAGTAATGAGGCCGTCTTGGATCAGAAACTGGTTGAGGATTTGAGGATCAAGTTCAGGAAACCTAAGCCTTTGAGTGAGAAGAGGAAGATTGTTAAGTAAGTACAATATACAATGTCGCCCATGGGCATGTGACCGCCCGTATTTTTCTGAATATTCATGATTTTTTTTCGAAAATTAACTTTAAAAGGGGGTTCTATTTTTAGTTCGATTTGGATTCTGTTTATTATTTCTAAAAACTTATGAGTTATTTTATCCGCTTAACTAATATTTTTTGATAAAAATGTATCAACTATAATAAAACAGTATTTATTCTAAAAACAAGTGTAAGTCAATAAAATCATAGGAGGATTTCGAAAAAAAAATATTGAAGAAATAATGAAAAAAAAATTAAGATAGGTCACATGCCCATGGGTCATGTATAGTTGAAAACATTCAAAAAATATTATAGTATTTTTAGCTCACGCGGCGACGCGCGCTTTATTTGTGGTAACCAAGAGTACAGACACGCTGTGAATGCGTGTGTAAGCTCCAGGAGCTCTCGGTATCGTCTGAGACAGTGTGGGTGTGGATGTTTGTGTGTGTGCGTTGGTGTGTGTGTGAGTGGTGGCCCAGTGGTAAAAGCCTCGACTTACGAGTTGTATTATACATATTTATTCAAAAGATAACTTTTTGGTCCACAGTAGATGTTAGTAGTACTAATAGTTAGTTCTCAAGTAAATATATATTTAAAATCGATTCTATTAATTGAATCGATTCGATTAAAGAAACTTACATAATATTACAATATCAATCAATCATTCTGCCTGCCTTTTCCCAACTATTTTGGGGTCGGCTTCCAGTCTAACCGGATGCAGCTGAAGCGACTGCCTATCTGACCTCCACAACCTTGTAACTGGTTAATACGATACCCCTTAGTAAGACTGGTTGTCACTTTCGGGGTTCTGACGACCCGTAACGACTGTCATAGACCCACGAATGACAGCCGGGAGCAACGTTAACGTGGTTTCCGAGTCACGGAGGAGTCTCGGTATCTAAAGATGGTCACCCATCCACGGACCAACCCCGGCAAGCGTAGCTTAACTAGATGCATAGACCCGTGCGAAAACAAAACTTAATATTTATTCCAAAACCTTTGTATATTTTGCAGTGATATCCTGAACGGTGTGTTCGACAGTTTACTGAAAGAGCCGAAACAAAAGGAACCCGTCAAACAGTGGTGCTCACCTAAGAAGTGTGATATTACTCAAGAAATTATAGAAATATTGGATGTAAGTATACATCACGAACATATTACTATTACTAGTGGTCCAGACGTCGAAATTCGACCATAATTCATTTAAATGTCATGATTCTAAGATAGCCAAGGTAGGTAAGGTAGCTATCTTGTGTCAAACGCATGATAGTGTGTGTAATGTATTATTAATTAATTTAATTTATTTCTAATGTATCTTCTATATGTATAAAAATCAATTGCTGTTCGTTTGTCTTGCTAAAACTCGAGAACGGCTGGGCCGATTTAGCTGATTTTGGTTTTGAAATGTTTTTCATAGTCCAGGGAAGGTTTAAACGGTGAGAAAATTAGGGCAGGTAGGGTAGGTAGGGTTTAGTGCTACCCGTGCGAAGTCGGGCCGGGTAAAGCTAGTATTATATAAAAATATTAGCTTTCAGCACTTCTCCATATAAACTTTAACTGTGCCAAATTTCATACTCCTACGTCCGCGTAATTTTCGTATAAAGGAGTACAAAGTTTTTGCTTCATGTATTAAGAGCGTTTATTCTGAAGGTGGGCAACGTCGCAAATAGATGTCAAATATTTCACTGTTTTGTTTAATTTAGCAATATTACTGTGTGGAAATAAAAAAAGTGTCTAACTAGCGAACTAGAATATTGATTATGAAATGCAATAATTTATATATAATATTTTTGCGTAACTGCTATTGTATAGAATCAAGTTTTCTAACTGAACAGACAGCTGTGCTGCTGGGGAGTTTGTTGCGCCACTTCTTCTTCCCAGCTAATGCACTAGGAAGTGGTGAAGGGTGCGCGTTTTTGGGGGACTGTCTTATGTAATTTTGACGTTTGAAAAGTGCTGATTCTCAGCCTATTTTGAATAAATGACTTTTGAATTTTGAATTTTAATATCGTAACACCGAATGTTTAGTTTTAGATGTAAAAAAAAACTATTTGGAAACTTTCCAAATACGTTTTTTACACCTAAAATGGTTGCAACATCAAATTCAATGTTATAATTGCAATTCATTATTAATATTCTAGGTCGCTAGTTAGCCACATTTTTTATTTCCACACAGTAATATTGCTATAAGAATGAAAACAGGTAAATATTTGACAGTTATTTGCGATGTTGTCAACTTTTAGGATAAACCCTCTTAATTTAATTTATTTTTAATGTATATTATATAAAAATATTAGCTTTCTGTACTCCTTCTCCATGTAAACTTTAACTGTGCCAAATTTCACACTCCTACGTCCGCGTAATTTTCGTAAAAAGGAGTACAAAGTTTTTGCTTCACATATTAACATAATAATTATTTTAACAACTATGTCGAAGCTCTTGACTTGCATCTCACTTGATGGTAAGTGATGATCAGGCCAAACACCGAAGGTTGGAAGCGTGCTTCATCCGGAATCCTCCACCAACTGAATTTTTAATTATTTCACCAGTAATGGCGACTCCGAAGTTAGTCACTCACTGCGCAGTACCGCACCCCTCACCCCCGCTGACACATGAATTCGTTACTGCGCAGCGACTCGCCTCATGTTCCGAGCCGCCATTAAGTTTTTAGCGGGCTGTATGCTGTATTATCAATAAAGTACGCGGGAGAAGCCGCTGGCTGGAAGCTAGTCTTGTAATAATATCATTGTTTGTTCATTTCAGGACACGCCACCCTCCAATTCTAACAAAGAAAACGTGAAAACTCCGGTCAAACTGGAGGAAGAAACCGAACCCTCCTTCACGACCCCTAAGAGGCCTCGTTCCACCGATTTAATTATAAAATTAAAAAATGAACCCGAAAACATGTACCCCATTTTCAATTCACCAAAAAATCTCAAAACAGTGGACATATTAAAAGATTCTAGTTTAGAAATATCAGCTAAGGACGAAGTTATTAACATTGACGTTATAAAAATCGGAAACAGTCAAAATGATGACTTCTTAAAGAAACTCGAACTCAAGTCTCCGGAGAAAAGTAAAAAATGCGCTTTTAAATTCAGTCCTATTAACAAAGAGGTTTTGGAAACGGAAAATATTGATATTGATATGGAGAGTTTCAAAGATCGCTATTTAAACGAGGTCGGTCTGCAACGAGTTAAAAAGATAACAATACCTGACCAGAAACATACTGAAAGAAAATCCTCAAAGAAAAGTCGAAAACGAAAACTGGACGACAAAGTTGTTTTAAAATACGAGTCGAAAAAACGGAGAAAGGATCGCAAGAATATTTCAATCAAGGACAAAAATATTAAATTGAAAATAAAATGGAGGAAGGAGCAATTTAAATTGAAAATTACGGACTCCAAGAAGAAGAAAAAGAAATCGAATAAATACAAACAGTATATGCTAGAATGTTCGCCTCAGAATTCCGCTACAATCAAAACAACTAATGATTTCATCAGTCCTATGACCAAAAAGAAACCTAAAATCCAAAAAACTCCAGATAATTTGATACAGACTTCGATTCAAAAGTTTTTTCAAGTAAGGACTCCGAGCAAAGATTAAGGAACAACTTTTTATAAGTCATCAGCTACAGAGCCTTTTAACAACAATGTTGGGGTCGGCTTCCAGTCTAACCAGATGCAGCTGAATACCAGTATTTTACAAGCAGCGCCTGCCTATCTGACCTCCACAACTCAGTTACTGGGTAACACGATAGCAGATAGTCACGCCGCATACTAATAGGGATGAAGCCTGGGTAAAAAAAAAATTAGTCCGTCAGTCAGATAATAAAAAAATATTAGACACGTATTTTTTGCTTTATCATATTAATAAAAAAATACTTAGATAAAACGCATTTTATGTTGGAGAGTGGGGGTCGCTATGTCACAAGTATGTATAAAATCTACATACTCGTGACGTCATGGCACATTTTACCTCAATGTATCGCCGTAATCTTTAGATTACGTAAAAAAAGAAAAAATACGTGTCCAATATTTTTTTGTAATCTCAAAGACGGACTAAAAAAATATTTTTTTAGTCATCATCCCTATTACACGCTGTTCCATAATTGATATAACCAGATAGAACCTAGCATAGCTGAGTCTTTCATATAGTCTCCTATTGGTGATGTTCTTGAGAAAGGTCAGGTGTGTCGTACTAGCAACCGGTGTGCGTGTATGACCAGATGTATGGACGTTGACGAAACAGAAGTAGTGTGTAAAGGCTCCAACACACAGCCAACAAACAAAGGAGTGCTGCCGGCACTGTGTGTTGGCCTTAAGGTGGAACTAGTTGATATTTTTTCCATACAAATTTGGGGGGGTTTTACTCCACTGTTTGACATTGTACATCCAAAGTTGAACATGATATCGTTTTGTCTCAATATTAGTTTTGTCTGTGCGGAAACAGAATAGTAAAATAATAAGCCATTATAAAGTTAGGAGCTAACAAAGATCTTCATCTTCGCAACTTTGGGCGTGAATAAGTAATAAGAGAAGTGTTAAATATCCAAAACAAAGTCGACACCGACAAAGCTTAATCCTCGAAGAGTTCAATAAACTTTATTTGTAATTGATTTTTGCAGTGGTTTTTTCATAAAACTCGATTTTCTAAAGGACTTTTCGTAATTTTTTACGCGCTCGTTTTACTAAAATAGTTCGGAACGGTGTTTGTGTGCGTGCGAACAAGACGTTGTACATGTAGACCAGCGTCTCATCGTCTCATCTCGTCGGTCATCACTGATACTATCTCTGTCAGACGCTTTAGAAAACACTCGCGAGTCAAGTTAAGAAAATTCTTGAAAGAAGTCGAAACTTGAGGGAATTTGCAGGTTGGTTCGAAGTCGCTGGTAACGTGCTGTTGCATTCAGATCGAAACGTCGTGTATGTATTACACCTAAATAGAACAACAAGTAAATATATTTTTTAATATTTATTTCAGGAGCTAAATATAAAGATAAAATTAAAAAAAAAACAAAACTGAAGATCGGTAGAACCCTAAAGATATAGATTTATTCTATTTTTTAAATTTTTTTGGTAATCTCCGATCATTTACGCAACTTTTAAGAGGTCTTGCGAAGAGTAAAACCGAAAAAAAAAATCGGGAAGCCCTCCAGCGAGTTCGACCCGGCGTGTCATTGACTCTGGCAGGGCCACCATCAGGGATTTTAATTTTGAATACACAAAACATTAGTCGCTAAGTAGTCGAAATTTGTCGCCAAATATCAGAATTTGTCGGTCACTGTTTCAAAAGATATAATGGTTTATAGGTGGCCGATCTGGAGAGTCTCCCCAGCAGGGCCACATTTATATCTCAAAAACTAGGGCACCTAGCGAAGATCTGTTTTCTCCCATATTTTGTCGCCAGATGGTGGCCCTGCCAGAGTCAATGACACCGACCCGGCGACTAGTTCAACCTTAAGGATCGTAGCAGGTGATGTTTTGTAGTATTTCTGGCTACCCCCATAGAACACGCGAAACGCGTGAGTTTATGTACAGTCAAAACCGTTTATAACGACGTATCGGTTTTAACGACGATATTTTGAGGTCCCAGCATTTCTATTTACTTAACATAGTGTTTGGTTATAACGAATATTGGCTATAACAACCGTAATCCGATGGTCCCTTACAAGTCGTTATAAACGGTTTTGACTATATGCTTGTGACAAGCACTATTTAGTGATGGGAAAACCAAATCGATCCAAGACCCAGATCTATATTATGTAATACTAGTAAAGTTCAATATTTTATAAAAAAAAAATCGGAAAAGTTACAGACACTTATCAATTAAGTCACTGCATTAGTTGTGATCTTCAGTACATCAATAGTCGGACATGCTGCTTTGTCAATGTTCGACGCTTTTTCCCTTCTACAAAGGTTTCTTCCTGGAAATGTATCGAACAAATAGTGCTATACTTTCTTGGGAACCAATCTTAATTTCCCGTCGCTTCAACCCATTGTTCTTTTAAATTGGGATCATGTGGAAAACTAAAAAATCACGAAACATTAAGATTATTTATCAAAATTGTCTACATTATAAATATAAAATACAAAATCATTCCTCTGCTTCCGAAATCGATTCTCGAGAATCGATTTGTGTTGCGTAGGATGAACAACACTAATCGCTAAAATTTACAGGAAAATGATAAAAGCGCCTGTTCTTCGAAACCGCAGCGATATACGATAGTATCACTTGTTTTGATATTCATCATTTGTTAACATAGAACGTCATATCAACCGCTCCGAGTAAAAGCTGAAATGTATTACGAACAAACAGCATGCTTTCGATGACTTGTTTTTCTCAATTTTTTTGTATTAGAGTAAAATTTATTTTAAAATGAATTACGCATAATATTAATCATAAAATCACTTACCGATGGAAGGAAACGTTAACTTTTTTTTATCTGCTCACATTTGAGCAGTTTTTACAATTTGTTACAGCGCAATTAGGCATTTTTGATTTTTTGACTGACGTCCAACTAGCGCGGCGCATCGATGCAGAATCAGCGCGACAATGGCCACGTTATGCATTTTATGCTTATGCCCGCCACGCGAAGTGGGTGCTCTTGCGTTATCTAGGTCTATCTATATCTGTGGTCTCCGGTGTTATCGTTAATTGATTTGGGTTCGTGTTTAGACAAAGGATTCTTTGTAATGCTTAGAACCGGCGCAACGGCGTGTTCGTTTAATTATAATATATTTAATTATAATTGTAATTCTAACGAATTGATAAATAAAGATTTTTATCGACAGTTGCGCCGTTTAGTGATAAGTTTCTGATAAAACGAATGTTCCAATTTACACGAAATTTTGCACCCGGTACTTTATGAATAGATAAGTTATCTAAGAGCAGGGTTTTTTTACAGACAAACACAGAAAACAAACACAAAAAATTACGACTTTTGAGTAGGTACACACGGCTACACATCAAGCTATACATTTCCAGTATAAGCTGACCTCGCATTGTACGGAAATCCTATACAATGCTAGATCAGCATAAACTGGAAATGTATAGCTTGATGTGTAGCCGTGTGTACTAACCGTTTGCTTACGTACCTACTTAACATTATTTTGGTTCATACTTTATAAAGTATATTTTAGTTAGAATATAGTCTAAAACGATATTCTAACTATTTATAAATAAGGTTAAATGGACTTGCCAGCGATTACACACACAAAACTCAAAATAACACAAGAATCACTTTTCGCAATGACCCATTGTTTACGTTTTTTGGTTGGTTCAAAATAGGTATAATACGATGTTATTTAGTGCAAATATTATCCACCACGATCTAAAAACTACTTAGTAATTCAAAAAACACCACTTCCCGTCGATTTTCACAAGAAAACTAAAACATTTCCGACGCGCTACAGTAACGAGGCAGCCTCAAAAACATCCCGAAAACATTGTTATGTTGGTCGCGCAGGACATCCAGCGATCTCTTAGTACAATGACCCATAGATTGCCCATGTACAAACTTTGGCAATAAGCCTTGAAAAGTGTTACCTTTACTTGGTTTTTACACCGCGCAAATCTACGGGACAACATAATATTGCTCCGGACCGCTAAAGCCCGGCGCTCCCTCTCAATGTCTACATCATCCCTGATGAGTGCCTTTTTATAAATATGCCAATTAAAACTAGACTAATATTTAACTGTTTATTGTTAACTTAGATATTCTAATATCATGTATACATCACAATGTATTAAATAAAAATAGATCTTTGCTTTGCTGATTCTATTTTGAGAGAGAGGATTTTATATTTATTCAAAAAATTATTTGCCCGGAAGATGATGTTTCATTTAGTTTTAGTATTGGATCATCGAGACATGTAATCATATAAACATTGATTGATGATACATATATTTTTTGTCATAATTCTTGAAAAATATATAAATCGGTCTAGGTGTAACCATGGCTGCCTTCGATCAATAATGCACTAAATACACTATCCCATACAAAAGTTCTCTTAAAACTATCGCCTATTGTGTTTACGTAATTCTAGTTTAAATAAATATACATTAATGTAAATTCAACCATAAATGCAATGCTTAAAGTTTATTCACAAAGCTATGTACAAAAAGCAAAAAATTCAAACATACATCAAAACAAATTCAACCTTACACGCTTTTTTTAAAGTTCGAATTATAAAGTGCTAATAAAAACAATAAAAAACAACTGAGGCTCGCCGCTTGGACAAGGAATGAGTGGAGTCGAACCGTATAATATTTTTTTGTTTATACCTTCGATCACTACGTACTTAGATCCTTATCAGGAACAAAGATACGTCGCTCAAGTGGTCACGTTTGTACAAACTTTATATGTACATTTATATTTCTTTCTACGAAATATAGAAAAAATAATAATACTAACAAATTCAGTGTTAAACTTTATGTTTGAGTATAAAAAATAAAGTTTAATTACAATAGCAAAGTTAAATCTATCTGTCGTCGGAGAAACAAATATAATATCACGTCGCTTGAGAATTAAAATTCATTTTCAAATAAGTTCAAAAATATTTATTGTTACTGTTTTTAGTAATCTACGCCTTTGCGTGTTTCCAGTTATGCCCAATCTATAAAAATTAATCGAACAAATTGTCGAATTTAATAAGGCTTATATATTTCTTCTCCTCTTTCTTTCGCGACAATAGATACCCGTTCTGCACAGCGAAATGGGTCGCTAGAAAATCTACAAACAGAAATAAAATAACAATACTACACCATGCATTTCCTGTTTCCAGAACAGTCGATGTTTGTTACAATAGTTGGTGCGTAGTCTCAAAAATTGGTCAAACAATCATAATATTTGCTAATTGATTTATATTTACTATTTAATTCCGTGTTTATTTTATGAAAAACGCTTACTGATAATAAACTTACCGAAAAAAACATATTCCTTCCAAAATGGTGTTACGGTGGTCATTTACAAACTTTTTGAAAGCGCACTGCGGCATTTTGACGTCTTAACGTTGGCTATGATTGGATCATACTAATTTGAAATAAGACCACAACCGAATCTGTGCTCTTAGTTTTCGTTCCTGTTTTGAAGCGCTTGCCGGGAATCTAGTGCATTATTGATCGAAGATGGCTGCATCAAAATTTAGATGCTGTGTTGACTATTAAAAATTCTACCAAAATGGTACGATTTAAACTTATTTTTGAGAAATGCATATAATGATGCTTTTTTACTGCCAACAAATGCGATCTCTTAGTTTTTTTATGCACAGATTTGAACAAAATATGCAGTCTTATTAATTAAGTACATATACGATGATTTGTAATTTACATGCTATTCATGAATGTGTTTATTATGAGCTCATTTTAGGGCCAGTAGAATTGAAGATGCTTCAATTCTTACCGAAGAGACATTGGTTTTTTGAAAGTTGTATCATTCTTTATTACTGCTAACATATTATTTACCACGGTCGCTAAGTTAAATATTTTTAATGTATGAAACCAATTATGTTTTTGTTATTATTAGGGATAAGTTAAGTTTTTCTTAAGCAATAATTATATAGCTATTTACATAATATGTTTAGATGTAACTTTGAAAATAAATACTATTTCAAATGGTTATCTGTTTAAATTTTATTTAAACCCACAGCGAAATCGGCCCCTATAAAACTGCCATGAAAACATATTTCTAATAATTAAATTATATTATATTAGTGCAGCGGCCGGCAAGAGTCATTGATTGACGAACGTGAACCGATGAGCCGAGGCACGCATACGTGTCAATGCCTGGTTGCGGCCAAGGCTTGTATAGCACCTACTTGCATCCAGAGTCACGTCGCTCATATGTGCGAAGTGTGCGGCGCACACAGGCGCAGGCGCCCCTGAGCCTTAATTATATATATGCGCCATTTGTTTCCCCCCCTATTACATTCATCAGTCATCAATCATCAACATCATAGTCGAGTATCGATAAGTAAGTACAAATCTCCAAGACAATATTTACGTCTGTGGTTCAAGTTTACATTATTAGAACTGACCCCACTGTTTAGGTCTCGGGTTTTAGTTTACATTAATTATGAGCTCTGTGTTAAAATTAAAATAACCGCGGCTGTCGCTATGTTGCTTAGGTTGCGGTCTATCTGCTATGATAGCTTTTTTTTGCATTATAATAATGTACTAGGTACTGCCCGCGACTTCGTCCGCGTGTATAATAACGACACCCATAACAAAAAAACCGGCCAAGTGCGTGTCGGACCACGCACAATGAAGGGTTCCGTAGTTGGGATGAATTTATCCTAAGAACAAACTTAACATTGTAGTTGAAAAACATGATCTCCCATACGGAATGTATGGGAGATCATCAAACTGCAAATTTAAGTTGGTTGATTATTACTCGTTAACCTGTACAGCCTACTTAGCTCTCATAGTTTTCCTTTTAATTTCGTTATATATACTACTGCTGTGAATTTTTTCACAAATCCAAGTACAACCATTTAGTTGGCAGGGGGGGGGGGGGGGGACACTTGACTAACAAAAAAATTCAGTTCAAAGCTTAATATTTCGCAAACGGATCCCTGAATCCAAAAATGGTTTTCACAAACTCACGTTATTTTTGAACGACCTTTCTAACGATACCCCACAACATGGGGTAGATGAGAAAAAAAAGATCCCCACTGTACGTATATGGGAGGTACCCTAAAAAAAATATTTTCTTGATTTTATTTTACCACTTTGTCGGCATAATTAATATGTATACATATGCCATATTTCAGCTTTCTAGTACTAACCGTCTCCGAGGTAAGCCGCGGACAGACAGACGGACACACAGACAGACAGACAGACGGACATGGCGAAACTATAAGGGTTCCTTGTTTACTACGGAACCCTAAAAATGGAGAGAATCACGACGACAAAAAAAAGAGACGCTTCTTTGGTTTTGCACACAGGCGCTGCCGATGGTCGACGCGGCCCTGCTTGCATTAAATAATGCCCGGAAATTCAAACTCAGAAATACCTATGTAGAACATATAAATGGCAGAATCAATATTTTTTTATGCGCATAAACGGGGTGTCCGGGACGCGTATTCCATATCCGTCGTACATTAGGAGGCAGTACTGCCTTGAAACACGCACGGGTTTGTCGCGCTAACTGCCTTTACAAAATCGTATTCAATTCAAGGCGCATTTCCTCCAATCGCGCACGGGTTTGATTATGTTAGGTATAACATTACCTACTACATTATATTTGTTTATGTAGGTACCTAGGTATTTTGGTTTTAATAAAAAGTAAAAAACTGTTCGAGTTTTCTTGCCAATTCACATTACCATTCACACAAAAA